>CM071145.1:2761666-4135000 GCA_036417725.1 Clanis bilineata | reverse complement strand
TCCATGAAAGGATTTATATATCCAGATAAGCTAGTTTAGATAATGTGGCCACTCAAATAGAAACTTCCTCATTATGTAACTATGAATAGGGCGTGATTACTGTAGTATTCGTCTTATCGGACCTGTCTGTGATATGGAATATACATAATAGATTGTTATGTTTTTTCCCGAATTAATAAATATTTGTAAAAGTAGTGGAAGTATAATATAATTTACAAACAACCTCCGTGGTGCAGCGGGCGAGTAGCCGGCTGTGAAGCGAGACGCCGCGGTTTCAATTCCCGCATTGAAACAAATGTTTGTGTGGCCCACAGATATTTGTTTAACGTCTGGGTGTTATGAGACCGAAAGTATCTCATAATCTCTGTCCTCGATACAGGTTATACCTAGTGTGAGGTCAGGACTAGGTGTGTGACTGTTGGGAGTATTTATTTATATAAGCTTGATCGACTTTCAAAGACTGATCAACGGCTTATTGAAGTTTGATTAATGCTAAAAATACTTGAATATGTGTCAAATTTCGTGTTAAACCAAAATTAAATTATATATTATATATAATTATACTAAGAGAATTTTATAAAGCCACACTATAAGTATTTTTAGGTGGTAGAGCCACGCTGTAGACAGTAATGTCTACAACACGAATGGGTCGGCTCAAGCGTGTTGATACCACTGTCACACAGAAGACCGATGTAAAGTGGCAGCTTTCTAAGCATGCTTTCCGGTGGCCCAATCCCTATTCCCCTCCTTTGCGATTGCCAACGCACTCATGATACATTTGTGTCTTGAGTGTCTATGGGCGAGCAGATCACTTACCCTCAGGAGCCCCACCTGCTCGTTGCCACCACTATAATAAAAAAAATAACAAGCATTTTCTCGTTTAGTCTAAATCCACCATAACGGAAGAATTTCAGTAGAAAATTCACCAAATAGCAAACCAAAACACTTTCCCTAATATAGCCTATTAACATTCATTGAAAATTACCCCCTATACACGCCGAATATATTTGTTAGAGGAAGAATTAACATAACATACATTAAGCATACTATAGAAGTCTAATTTGCGGTATATTTGATGCTTATTCTCCAAATTAGTGATGCCAAATCAGCATTATAATGGTGCCCTAATTTCTGAGTAGTTTCGCTCATGTGAGCTTCTCAATGCCAGAATTTCCATATTCAATATTATTTGGTCAGGTCCTTGGTCTAGTGGCAGCATATATGGGTTGAGGACCGAGAGGTCGTGGATTGGGTTCGACTCCCCGATGGGGCAAAATTTGGCATAGTTAGTTACGTTAAAAAAACATTGTAGGGTCGGCGCAATACACTTTCGCATACAGGATTCGTGTTGAATTTTTATGATCGGCCGGAGGATCTAATCTTTTCCTGGCCTAAGATTCGAACCACGGATCGCCCGGTCTACGGTGCCACCAGTGGCGTATCTACAGGGTGGCATGACGGGCTTCCGACCATAGGGCCCTCCCGCTTCGACAGCAAAAAGATCCCGCGCTAAAAACTCGGCAAGAAAGGCTCCATCCGTTGATTTGCCACGAGTCCAGTATAGTGACGCCACTGGCTGCCAGTATCCCAAGGAGGTGATTAGGAACCAGTAATTATTACATACCAGTAGATCCATTATTGAGTAGTATTGCCTTCTCGTTGGAGTCCCAGTATCCCTTGAACCTGAGCGGGTCTAGCGAGGACCACGTGGGGCAGCGACTCAGCGATATCGCGATCGGAGACTGCGACGGACGCAATCTCGATATCTGCTCCGCTGGAAGATAACGTTTCAGATTATTCATCAGGTGCAGAAACGATAGTGTTTTATTTCTCATACAACACAACAGCGGCCCGAGAAGGACAATTTCTGACAATCGTAAATGTATTCGAGCTCGCTGCGCACTGATGACATTTGGTTGATCAGCATGATCATCATCAGCCACAGGACGTCCACTGCTGGACATAGGCCTCCCCCAAAGATTGCTGTAGACCTAATGGGGATCTTACACAAAAATTATAACGAGAAAAATTTGTAGTATAAAATAATATGTTACAAAATTATAATGTATAAGACTTTTAAATTACGTATAATGGAACGTAATTACAAAACCCAAGTGACGTTATTCATAAAGAATCATAGACCAATGTTTCCGTTTTGAGACCAATGTTTCAGTTGGGGTAGGGTATTTTACCAATTTTGCCGAAAATTGTTGTGTTTAGTATTGTGATTAGTGAATTAGATTTCGGAGGTCCTTCTCTGCCTTCTTCCTAATTTTTACTTTGTTATCTATAGAAATAGCTTTAACATTTCTACGCGGTGACGTCACGTCCTATTTAACGCGGGGTGTCGCAAGGCATATTTTAACTTGCGTTAATTAATTTATTTGTGCATATTTTAATGTTTTTGGTTCTGGTGTGTTTATTTGAGACCTAGTTCTTTACAATAAACTAAATTACATGCAAGTTACCTACAGTCTCAAAACACACAGGTGTAGTGTAATAATGCCAGAAAAAAAAACAAAAGCGAAATGCGTTGAAATATTTGAACCTAGTCATATCAGCTTGATTACCTTTTCAAACTCCGAGTTTGAATATAGACAGCTTGCTCACAGATCTCGCATTAATATTCAGGGATTTATGCAAATTGATATTGTGAACATGTCAACCATCGATTTGGAAGTGGCAGGCTGACGTCATATGTAACACGTTCAGACATATACTCATGATGTATCCTCAAAGGAGTAGGCAGATGCGAACTAGCGAATTAGAACTCCCACATTTCACTTAGGTAATTTCGGAAGTTATCGCCACATCGGGAACAAATTACAGATTCGATGCTGATATTTAATAGAAAAACCGAATATCATTTTGGCCGACCCGGGGATTGAACCCAAGTTCTCTGGACGATACCACTACGCCACCGATGCATTCTTTGAGTCTTTGAGGTTTTCAATATGAAAAGTCACACCAAATTTCCTGGCATTATTTATGCCTTGTATGGCGATAGGCACACCCCTTCAAAAGGGACGGAAATAAGCTCGACGCGA
This sequence comes from Clanis bilineata, assembly GCA_036417725.1. NCBI lineage: Eukaryota > Metazoa > Arthropoda > Insecta > Lepidoptera > Sphingidae > Clanis > Clanis bilineata. The sequence goes on along the minus strand of CM071145.1, from coordinate 4,131,953 downwards.
TTTGGAAGCTCTAGTTCTTTAGTTCACATCTGCCTATCCCATTGGAAATATAGGCGTGAGCTTACGTACGCTCATTTTAATCAAATACTATCACGGTATGTTAAATGACTTTAGTATTAATTGATCATAGTGTAAATACGTTTCAATTCAATGTTATGATAAGAAGCTGATTTACACAAAGCGATTTACTGACGTCGTGTTTCAGAGATATCGATGGTCACGTGAAGGTAAATAACATTTATTTTAATAGAAATTATTGGCAGTATTCAAAACGTAAGCTCACGCCTGTATCCCTGAAGGGGTAGGCAGAGGCGCACTAGTGAACTAGTACATCCACATTTCGCCGAGCTTAGTTCAGTCCCAGATGTGATAGGGGGCGAGCCTATCGCCATATCGGGCATAAATTCCAGTCTCCGGGCTGATATGGAAAAATCCAATATCACTTTGCCCGACCCGGGGATCGAACCTGAGACCTCAGGACGGTAGTCGTATCGAAATACAACTAGGCCACCGAGGCAGTCATATATTAATATGTGATGCGCAAACTTTGTACATTTTGTAAGATAATTGAGCGACCGTTCATCACGTGAAATTTGAAACAGTTAAAGGTAAGAAGAACTGCATAAAGCATTTATTCTAGAACCCTAATAAAGTTCAAACTTAAAAATTAAATGAATTGTGGTCGAATTTCAACCAGTTGTAACTTCTTTGGCCAATATTACGTATCAAATGCACAGAATGTAATCCAAATTCCAGTAGTAAACTTTCGCCTAACATAAGCGGAGTCAGGTAAATAGCTAGTGTAATAAATAAGAGGAAATAGAAACAACAAAATATGTAATTAGGTCCGTACGTTTAATATTTACGCCGGCGAATACTGTAAGATACGTTTTAATTAAAATAGGCTTATTAAAATTGTGACATAATTAATCTTTTCATTACTTTAGGAAACGATTTTAATGACAGGCTAATTATGTTCCTTTTTATCTGATTTTGTGAATAAAAAGAATAACATTTATGATTTTGATAATATTTAACATTTATTGCTACTGAACGTTAATCAGTATTGAAAATGTATAAGTCAATAGGCCAACAATGAGGTTTTTTGACATTACTCGCTAGCGACTCTGTAAAATATTTGTATGACAAACACCCGAGCGCCTCTAGCGGTTACGCGGGGAACTGACGTTTTCCATACAAATATTTTATGTAGTTGCTCGCGTAAATACGTGCAACAAACTCTTGGTTGAGCTACTAATATTAGGTACTATAATATTAAAGTAATATTAATATTACTAGTACATGCTATAAGTTTGTTATAAACTATTTTTAATGTCTGCGAGCGATTATATAAGGTGAATTTTAATAAACATTATAAGACTAAAATTAATAACGATTTTTTTATCAACAACACGTAATTAAAGCGATTATATCAACGAACAATTTTCAGATTATTAAACATTACCATCAGACGAGGTCTCCTTCCTGGTCACTTTCAAAAGTCTCGGATCGAGTCTCACAATTCTGTTCTCCATATTAACAATCCGCAATACCGATTGACACGTCTAGTTACCAAATTATGCCCCGAAAACAATAGCATTTGGTGTTCCGTGTCTGAATAGATTAGATATGAGCGAAATATTTTATCGTGTTTTTGACAAAACTGTTACATAAATAATGGCCGTCGACCGTGGCCGATAGGGCTTAAGAAACGCACGCAGAAGGGAGACGAAATCTCCGTATAGATGACAGCTATCTTAGTTATCAGAACTAGGAAATCTACGGAGTAATCTAATCGTATGCTAAAATATTTCAATGGCTTACTTTAGAATTATAAAGAAAGACTGAGTTTATTTTTGTTTGATATGATCAGTGGGATTGCTGAGGGTTAAAAAAATATACCTATGTATTTCTGTGTCATATCTTTCTTTGTGCTTTACCTTTTACCTTTTATGTTACTTAATGTTATCTGTTTTCTGTGTATGTCTACAATAATTAGACTTCGTCGAATAAATGTAGAGCCCAAAATCTTTGGATTTTACTGTATCTATATACCATTTACAATTTCATCAGGTGGTTTGTCTGCTTGTCTGCCTTCTTTTTTAAAATGGCTTCACCGTGTTGTAGTAATTTTGCCAATATCAAGTAGTATGTCGTATGTTTTTCAATAGAGCTTTTATCATATTTTTCCAATTGCCATGAGACCCAGATGTGGATAATCCCAAGGTTTTACAGGAATCGTGGCAGCAATTATTGAAAAAAATACCCTTTAGGAAAATAAAGGAAAAAAATATACCTCTTCTTAAACATCAGCAAGATCAGCAACATATTTTATCTATACAGAAAACCTTTAGATTTATGATTATACAACGGCCATTTTTATTTCTGTAATAAATTAAGATATCGTCTGTTTATCGGCATATTTTTAGGATTCCGTGGCAAACACGGAATATTTATAAGTTTTAAATGCATATGAAGTGATAAAAGGATAAAATTTGAAGCGGGTTGTCTCTCCATGGTCATGGTCATACATATAAATAAATAAATAACACCCAACAGTCACATACATAGTCCTGACGTCACACTAAGATCGAGTCTTGTGTCGTGGGAATCAGGAACTACGAGAGACTTTCGGTCTCACAACACCCAGACCCGAAACAAATATTTGTAGGCCATACAAACATTTGTCTCGGTGCGGGAATCGAACCCGCAGCCTCTCGCTTCACAGCCGGCTACTCGTCCGCTGCGCCACGGAAGCTGTGCCACCATGCGCATGCGACACTTATGACAGAGCGGTGAGAAATGTTTCATTGCACAGATGCATTATGGGTATCTATGACTATAAAGAACTCACTTTCAAAATGTTATATTTCTATCAGCTCTTATCCCACCTCAATGTGGGGTCGGCAAAATACATTATCTCAAGCATGTCGGCAGAATGTATTTAACTTAGACATGTTTTTTTTTTTATTTAGGTCAATTATTCAAGGCATATGTCCTTCTAAAGTCGGTTCAACATGTGTCCCCTTCCCCCCCAACTTTTAAACTACAGGGTAGAAAAATCTGAAAAAATCAAGGTAAATTGCTTGAAGCAAAACGAGTTGTTTTTGAAATATAAAAATGCTGTCAAATTATAATAAATTACTGTCTGATGCTGGCAAAATCACACGGTAGAGTTATTTTTATAAATAGAGCATCATTAATTTATTACGGAACCCTTTACTGGGCGTGGTCAGACACGCAATCGGATGGTTTTATTACATTCCAGACTGGTAAAGCCATATTACTCACTGAGTGTAATTTATCAAAATTTACTTTTAATGTAATCGTGTTTATAAATCAGATCCCCAAGTTTATGGCTTCTTTAGCGATAAAGTTACATACATCCAATGGCGTAAATACAAGGTAGCATGCCATGGGCCCCGACCATAGACGGCCCCCGCGTCGACCGGAAGAAGACCACAGACTGAAAGGTAGAGAGGGTATCCCTAAGAATCTTAGGCTCTCAGGGGGACTTGCAGCACTTAGATAAATCTAAATTTCTTTTAAATCTCAATTTATATAAACGATTAAGGCCGACTTGCACCACTATTACTAACCTACAGTTAGTTGTAACCTCAAGTTAAATTGAAAAAGAAATATATGAAGGAGATTTAATTCATAACATGTAATTAATTAAATGTCATCATATATTATCTGTAATTACATGTAGTACAAGTAAGACAAGGATAAGTCAATCTTTGCCCCTACCTCAGCAAAAAGGAAACCATCTAATAAATTTGCCATGGGCCCCCAAACAATTTAGTTGCGCCACTACACACAGCTCTTGTATATCAGACCGCGCCTACGTAGGGGTAGGCTAAGCTGAATATGAAACAACAAAATTTCATCTTCATATTATCTATTCTTTCCGTGTGCCCTTATTGTGTTGGACAACTACCGTCCTTAGGTCTTGGGTTCGATCCCCGGGTCGGGCAAAATTATACTAGAGTTTTCAATATCAGCCCGAAGTCTGGAATTTCTGCCCAATATGGCGATAGGCTCGGCCCCCATGACCCATCACACTTGGGTTGAAAATAAGCTCGGCGAAATGTGGGTGTTCTAAATCGTTAGTTCGCCTCTGCCTTCCCATTTGGCCATACAGGCGTGAGCTTATGTATATGTCATCTTAATTTTCGACCGACTTCCAAAAAGGAGAAGGTCCTCAATTCTGTATTTTTTTATGTATGTTACGCGATATCTCCGCCAAATGTGCACCGATCTTCAAAATTCTTTTTGTGTTCGATAGAGCTTATTTCAAGGGTGGTCCCATATTTGGTTACGATCGGATTTGAAGTCGGTCTATTAAGTTTTTAAACTAGTGATTATCGATCATTACAGAACCGGAAAAGGTTGTAAAATATTTGTCTATTATCAAGGAGCATCAATCAGCATCTCATATAGCTATGTCAATAGTAAAATCTATCATTCTTATCCAACCAGGATTAACTTCGGATACAGATAATTCGCATGCTTAACCGATGGCGTTGTCAATTGCTATCGATGTAATCCGTCGGGCCCTCGATAAGATACTCCGCTACCGTTAATATTAAGCACCATATGAAGATGACAATAAAGTCGGAATTCCACCAGCAAGTTTTTTGCACGATTTGATTAATTTGATCATCCGCCACCGTTGCTATTCAGCTCCATATGATGATGCTAATAAAGTCGGAATTCCAAAAGCAAGTTTTTCGCACGATTTGATTAATTTGATTAATGTTAGAGTTGCCTTTCATCAGGCCCCTTTTGTACTAACTTCGGACAAAGTGTATAGTTTAATTTCTTTACTAAGTATGAAATTGATTATTTAATTATCGCATTTTTTAATCTTTTTAATTTATTAGCCTCCGTGGCGCAGTGGACGAGTTGTGAAGCGAGAGGCTGCGGATTCGATTCCCGCATTGAGACAAATGTTTGTGAGGCCCACGGATATTTGTTTCGAGTCTGGGTGTTGTGAGAACGAAAGACTCTCGTAGTTTCTGATACCCAGGATACAGGTGACTATGTGTGTGACTGTTGGGTATTATTATTATTTATTTATTTATTAAACAATTTTAGAACGGTTTGTAAACCTACTCTTAAATGACCACATTCTTACAAACGAAAAGCATCTTAAACAATAAATATATAGCTCTACTAGGAGAAATGTTTAATATATTCTTACTCCGATTTGTTTATTTTTTAATCGAGATTGGCAAATGAGCAGCTCGGTCACCTGATGGTAAGTTATCCACATAGACACCCATGACACAAAAAAAATCATTAGCGCGTTGCCAACCTTTATCATCATAATCATCATCATCAGCCACAGGACACTGCCCACTTTACAGGAGGGGAAAAGGAATTCGGGAAAAGAAGAAGAGAAATGTACCACCGAAAATCTTTCAGCGAACAAAACGCAACAGCGAGCTGCCACTTTACGTCGGTTTTCTGTGAGACAGTGGTATCAAACCGGTCGAGTAGTCCATTCGTGCTGTAGACGTGTTGTAGATTTCCGATAGCCCAATTCCCCCTCCCTTTCCCAATTTATTTTCCCTCCCCTTCCATTCCATCCTTTTAGGTTGGCAACGCACCCATGATTATTTTTGAGTCTCGGGTGTCTATGGGTGGTGGAGATTAGGGCATGCAAAAACCGGATGGTTTTGGAAACCGGTTTTTTCGGTTATTGTATTTTAAAAAAACCGGTTAACCGATTTTTTCGGGTTATTCGGTTTTCGGGCTATATTTTCGTTTTTTTAGTTTAAATCTTGATTAACGACATGAAGTTGAATTTCTGCACGTTATTATTTTCAGTTCATAGGCTCTACCGTGAGTTTTTGACATTTCTTGCTAGCGACTACCTAAAATATATATAATTTATATGATAAACATTAATTCCAAACTTAAATGCTAGGGGTTTTCGGATGTTTGTCACACAAATAGGCAGTCGTAGTCGATAGCGAGAAAAGTAAAAATAAACACAGGTTTTTTTTTGTTTTTGCGGGGAAAACTATTTTACCGCTACCGCCACGCCTGGGGGGAGACGCGATCGTTATGTTGGATTCGCCTGTCTTACGACCCAACGTTAAACCGCACCGGAGAGATGGACAGCATCTAGGCGACCTTTAGGTCGAGTCCCTAACACTATGTATACCCTACACCGGCAATACCAACTAAAAACCCCGCCGTGGTCCTCTTCGGCGCATTGGAACGGCGCCGGGTTTCCCTACACTTAAAGCGTCCAGGCTTCAGCCGGAAGAACACTGATTGTTCTTCTTTTTCTACCTGCCCTCATCCCACTTCACTATATGCTCCGCGCACCACTATTTCAGACATGTTGCAGAAAAGATTCAGTTGTAATTTTGACAACCGGCTAGGCTATTTGTCTGATGTTAAGTGACAACCCTCTTTGGGGGCTCCAGCTTCGAGTAAATCGTATTACACAGTAAACAGCTATGCGCTTCATCTCTACAGCCTATAAACGCTGCCACTAGACCAAGGCGCGACAGGTTAATCTACCATCATCCTCGTGCCCTTGTCCCAATTTTATTTGGGGTCGGTGCAACATGTCTTCAACTTCCATAAACACGATCATCTCATCATTCACCCTCTTATCTTTCATGTCCTCCCTCACACACTCTATCCACCTTTTCTTTGGTTTTCGTCAACCTCCCCATTTACCAACATTCACATTCATCAATTTCTTATCCACTTATTAATTATTATATAGCTTCTCTCCTCATAACATGCCTATACCAAGACAAACTTGTTCCTTCTAATCTACCTACCACAGGTATCACTTTCAAGCTTCCTATGTGCTTAATCCTTACTCTGTACATCCTTATCACTCCACACATCAATCTTAACATTCTCATTTCTTCATTCCGACTTTTCAGTGACCCTAGTTAAGCTACAGTTTAATTCATACTAATATTATAAATGCAAAAGAAAGTATGTCTGTCTGTAGAGTTTTAACGGCGAAACCGCTGAACCGATATTGATGTTTCATGTAAGGATAACTTTTAACTCTGCGGACGAATCTAGCGTACTTTATTATTTTAAATCAGCCCTCAATAAATTAGTGAAATAGGGGATCTGTAATAAGAAATAGTTTATTTTTTCAACCACTTTATGCAATATTCTACATAAGAGCGCATGCTTTGGATAAAATATAATTTTAAGTAATGCATAACTTTAAAATTATGCATTACTTTATTGTATCCTGAATATATATTGAATTTTATTGTATCCTGTTTTGCGTCTAAGCTAAATAAATAATATAAAAACATATATAAATACGTACAATGTAACATATGAAAAATGGACCACCATTTTGCTATTAAATTAACATGACAATAGTGTAGCTGCTTTATTTTTCTTTCTGTCTGGCAATATCATGGTCTAGTGTCAGGGTCCGCCTTCATACCTAAACGCTTCTACTTCGCCCGGCTTGAGTATCGTTTACAATGGGATACTTGGTTCTCATATCTTTTTTCAAAACGTCTAGTCAGCGCATTTTGTGCCAACCACGGGGACGCACTCCTGTTACAATCTGATCCAGGCACTTGCGATCGACGTACACCTGTGGTTTTCTCAAAACGTGACTATACCATTGCAAGCGATATTTCTGCAATTTATTTGTCACGTTGCATACACCAATACTGCTTCAGATGTAAACGTTACGTATTGGATGCAGTCGTGTATCGTTGCCCATCCTCCGCATCATCTTCATATCCATGACGTGGATTTCCCTAACGTAACGCTTAAGAACAGGCTACGTCTCACACCCATATAGAAGTACAAACCGAATGATGTTCATACAAAAGATCACAAGACCTTTAAGTCTCATATTAGTCGTATCTTAATCGCAAGTATTGCACCACTTGCAATTTAGCACAATCGGCGCCACTACGGGGCTTGACGTTGGAGTCGATGTCTCCAGACTCGTGAAGTATAGATACTAGATACTTAAACTCGTCCGTTTTTACAGCAAGCGCGTTCCTTATCATTGTCTATGTACTTAATTATACGTATTTACTCACAATTGATATCAGGAGGAAAAAAACCGAAAACGCCGAAATAACCGGTTTTTTACACGACGAAAACCGGTCGTCAAAAACGGTCGGTTAATCGGTTTTTTCGGTTTTCGGTTAACCGGTTTGCATGCCCTAGTGGAGATCACGTACCATCAGGTGACCCATTTGCTCGTTTGCCAGTCTCTGCTATTAAAAAGAAGACGTTACTGTGTACAGTGTCGCTCTATTATTAATAAACTTAAAATAGACTTTATTAGCACAATACAATAGTATAATGAACTTAAAACGTATAAGCTTTTCATATTTTATGCTTTCTTGACTCACCTGTATCCATGACACGGCGCCTTATGGTAATTGTTGGTCACATTCGTATTGCATTCTTCTATTAATATTTAAATGAATCGATATTCGCTACCTCAAATGACAAAGAAATCACCTCGATACGATATTCACCTCACTTCAATGATACTTTTCTTCAAGAAATTATGCTTTGAAAAATTCGCAAGTGGTTTTTTAATGCACGACTTCAAAATAGCCAGGAGAATTAATGTTACTAAATAATAATAAGTACACCCAACAGTCACACACTAGGTATATCCTGTATCGTGGGTGTCAGAGACTATGAGAGACTTTCGGTCTCACAATACCCAGACTTGAAACAAATATCTGTGGGCCACACAAACTTTTGTCTCAATGCGGGAATCGAACCCGCAGCCTCTCGCTACACAGCCGACTACTCGCCCGCTGTGCAACGGAGGCTGTCAAATAACTGAGCTAAGACTGAGTTAGTTCAATGGTGGTAGGATATTCGTATCAGACGCCAATCACCGTCGTACACACGGTGTTATAAGCAGCCATACTTTACAATGGGAAGAAGCATAAATAGGATGGCATGATTCTGGTGACTATCATAAACCCATCGTCGATGGTCGCTGCTTTGGTCGCTTAACATCAGGTTTCCGAGCTCAGATAAATGTCACATCAGGCCTGGGGGGTGTTCTACCCAAGGGATCCATGTTAGTTTGTAGAGATGCAGCGTTGTGCAGCGCCAGTTTTGTTTTGTGCCATACTGGTGAACCAGATCGGTCCCTGCTAATGAGATGTTAGAGATGTTGTCTGTGGATCATAACTCATCATCATAATCAGCCACAGGACGTCCACTGCTGAACATAGACCTCTCGTAAAGATTGCTTGATCGACCTGGTGGAAGTGGCATGTATCCAGCGACTTCCTGCGACCTTTGTCAGGTGGATTAGCAAATTGAAGTGGCAGTGGGTAGGGCTCATAGCTCGTAGATCCGATTATTTATGGAGCAGAAAAGTTCTCGAGTGGAGAAGAAGTGACAGCAAGCGCAGCGTTGGATCACAAATAAAACTGTGTAATAAGTTGCTATTACGGAGAGACTGCGCTGGGAGTGGGAGTAAGTGTACGATGTATTATAAGATAACATTATTGTGTGATTGCCTCGGTGATTTAGTTGTATTGTGTGCGTGGTACGATTGCAGTTCTGAGGCCTCGAGTTCGATCCCCGGGGTCGGCAAAAATATTGACGTTTTCTATTATAATTATCAATCTGGAATTTATGACATCTCGAACGAAAAGGAGAACGGCGAAATGTGGGTGTTCTAGTTCTCTAGGTCGTCTCTACCTACCCCTTCGGGGATATAGGCGTGAATGTATATATTGTATAATGTTACGTGGTAAGATTGTTTGCATTCAGCGAGGATAATAAACATTACGAATGCTATTACTTATATTTTTGTAACCTCTATATTTTCCTAAGTTTAGAGGAAATTCCAGGAGTTCATCGATCACAAATTCCTCTGCCAGACTATACAAGAAACCTTGTAGACATAGTTGAAAGAAGACTGAGCGAAGACGAAACGACTATAGCTCATAAAACAAAAGAGATTAACAGTTATGCAGAACAAACAAGGATTGTTTAAACTTCTGTATTTATGAACAAAAAAAAAACAATAAAACATACGATCATAACTTATAAATATACTTATTTGATGCAGAAATACGACACAAAGTTTGTCAGTAAAATTAAATCACTTAATACAAAGAATTATTCATCAGTTCTAATAAAGCCGCATTGGTTATAAGAAGAACGAGAACTATCCAAAAAAGTATATTGGTCTGTCATTCAAAGGTTGTATTTTTCTATAGAATATCTTCGTAGGTTCATTGTAGGGATTTGATATCTTGTGTGCTGCTTCCACTATATTCTGTAAATAAATTACGATGAATTTACACTTTCTCTTCTTTTCTAACCCAAAATTAAATTTAGAATCGATTTAAGGATAGGTTGATCTGGAAAATTTTGGGGTTGACTTATTTTCAGCAGTGGACACCTATAGGCCAATTATGTTTTTTTGGGCATTAGGTACTCGCTAGCGACTCCGCAAAATATTTGTATGACAAACATCCGAACGCCTTTAGCGGTTACGCGGGGAACTGACGTTTTCCATACAAATATTTTACGTCCTCGCTCGCGTAAATACGTGCAACAAACTCGTGGTTGAGCTACTGTAGATGATCTTGATAAGGAATTCGTCATTACAAACAAAGTAACATGGTCTTAAAATGTATTTATTATAAAATTTATTTATTTAGCCAGACCTCAACAGGACTTGAAAGATAATAGATTTATTTGAAGATAAGAAGAAAAAATGCGTGATATAAAATAACCGATACAATGACGTAACTCACAGAATGTCGAAAAAGATGGCATAAATATGAATGCTAGGTAAATTCTACATGAGTATCAATAATATGAAAATGAAATCAAAGCACTAGAAAAAGACATGAAAGACACGTGCTTTGAGTCGTAATTGCATTGCCTAGCGTTCTAGCAGGTGAGAAAAAGCCAACCAGAGCATATTACTGCGATGTTTTATTCATATTGATATCTCGAGGCTAGACGCATCGTTAGTACAAATAACCTTACCTTACTAAAAGTTAAAACAATCGAGTGCATCTCTGACTATCGGTGTGTGACTAGAGTGTTATAATCTTTACTATTGTTACGCGTGCATAATAGAACCATATCTTGCCGAACGCGCCGCGGTTCATCCATAAATGTACAGAACGTTCTCGTGCGTTCGAGCCGCGCCGACGGCCGCGTGACGTCACGCGCCGATAAGGGATCGACGAATATAAAAGGCGTGTGTGTGTTGGCGGGACACAGTGTTTTTCGGAAGCGATCGAGTGCGAACAACGAGCGACAAGCGAATATTCGGAGCGATTATTTCGACGCGTATTGTGTGCAGTACAGTGTTTAATTTTAAATAAAGTGCTGAGTCAGTTTCGAGAACAGTCGGCGTTTAATTGTTTGTCCTGAACCCCGTTAGCCCGTAACATTTGGTGTCAGAAGTAAGGACAAATGCCGGTGTTCCCGAAAGACGACAAAGGTATCCGTACCCGAAGCCAGCGCCAGCAAGAGATGGACCGAGGGCGTTTCGAAGATAGTCCGGCACAAGAGCCGGTTTCGCAGCCAATGACGCAGACGACTGCAGGCCCATCTGGAGTGTCGCCGACATGGGCACCTAGTGAATTATCGGCCATTATGTCGATGCTGCAAGAGCAAGCTCGACGTCAAGAGGAGCAAGCTCGACGTCAAGAGGAGCAAGCTCGACGTCAAGAGGAGCAAGCTCGACGTCAAGAGGAGCAGGCTCGTGAGTTGAAGGAGCAGCTCCAACGTGACAAAGAGGAGCAAGCTCGACGTCAAGAGGAGCAGGCGCGTAAATTGGAGGAGCATCTGCAGCGTGGGCAAGAAGAGCAGGTCGCACTTATGAAGAATTTGCAAGCTACGGTCGGAAAGGAATTAAAAATCATGAAAGACCAAGTGGACCAGCATGAGCAGCGTATTGCAAAGGCCGAAGCCCAAATCGCCGACGTCAAACAACTTGTGGAAACACGTGTGTGTAGTGCCGCAAGTTCTGTGGTGGCTGCACCGTCAGGACGTGGTTTTAAAGTACCACCATTTGATGGCACATCATCTTGGTCGGCCTACAAAATTCAATTTGAGGCCGTGATGCAGGCAAACGGGTGGACCAAGGATCAAGCCAAGACTGCTCTAACCTTAGGTTTACGTGAGCAGGCCTTAACCGTCCTGGAGGCTCTTGGCAGAGATATTACATATGATCAGCTGGTCGAGGCCTTGGAGTCGAGGTATGGTGATGCCCACCTGGAACACGTCTTTCGTGCTCAGCTTAAGGATCGAGCTCAACGTAATACCGAAAACCTACAGCAGTGGGCCCTGGAAGTTGAGAAGCTGGTTCGTAAAGCTTACCAGTCCACACCTGCACTGATTGATGGAATTCTAGTGCAGGCTTTCGTCGACGGAATCCGCGACTTAGAGGTGCGGGCTGCTGTGAGGCTTGGGCATCACGAGACCCTGAAAGATGCGTTGGCTCACGCGCTGGAAGTGGAGGCTGTACGACAAGACCATCGAGCTCACCGCATTAGAGAGGTTGTGGCATCACCTCCACCACGCAATCGTACTCAGGGGTACAGTCCGCGCTGCTTTAACTGCGGTGAAAGAGGCCACCTCCGCTTGAATTGTAGAAAACGACGAGTTAAAGAAGAAGATAGACCTGACAATGAGAAGAGTAAAAGCAACTGGAGGCACAAGGTTAACACCACCGAACAAGCAGCAGGGAAACGAGTAAAGGCCAGGACTATGGGGCGGGTGCTGGCCGGGGTCCATGAAGCCCCAAGGGTGTTGATCTCACAAGCACATGATGGGAATAGCTTAACCATTAGAGGCGAAGTCAACGAAACACCTTGTAAGCTGACGTTAGACACTGGAGCTTCCCGCACGGTTGTTAGTATCAGGCTGGCGAATCGGTTCCTTGGGGACTATAAAGGTAACCGTGGACATATAGAACTTCTAACAGCCACCGGTCAGCACATATCCGTCCAGGGTGAGAAGAGTGTACGGCTAAAACTAGGTGAAGTAATCTATCTGCATGATGTCATCGTGGCTGATATTGTTGACGATTGCATTCTGGGCCTGGACTTCATGCGAAAACATGGATGTGAAATCGACGTCAAACAGGGCGTGCTGAAATGCGGCTCAGAAGAGCTTTTTATGGAAGGAGCACCAACAGGAAAAGCATACTGCTTGAAGAAGACTGTGGTTCCACCTAGATCAGAAGTCATTGTACCAGTTAGTTTGCCACGGAATTCTGGTCCAAAAGAAAGGTGTGTCCTCATTGAGAAGATTGACAATGATCATCCATGGAAAATTGCGAGAACCCTGGTAAGGTCTGCAAATAAGTCGGCTGTACGCGTACTCAACCCCAGTACCGAGCCACAAATAATAAAAAAGGGGGTGGTAATGGGCTCTTGCGAGGAAGTGGATTGGATGCGCAAATGCCAAGATTTACCCACGGTGACGAGCATGGCACCTGCGAAATTCGACGTGTCATCACTTTTGAAAGACTGTGGTGAGTTGTCTTTAGAAGAGATTAACAAGGCCAAGAAAATGTTAACACAGTACGCCGACATCTTTTCTTCTAGTGATGCTGACATAGGAAGAACTAATTTGGTCCAGCACAAGATTAACACAGGCAATGAGTTACCAATTCGTCAGCGACCACGAAGACTGCCAGTTGCAAGAGAGAAAGAAGTGGATACCATGATTGACGGGATGCTGAAGGATGGTGTCATAGAGCCTTCATCTAGTCCATGGTGCTCCCCAGTGGTCTTAGTAAAAAAGAAGGACGGCAATATGCGGTTTTGTGTAGACTACCGTCGGTTGAACGATATAACAAAGAAGGACAGCTATCCTTTACCGAGGATTGATGACACTCTAGACACGCTTACCGGAATGAAGTGGTTTAGCACGCTAGACTTGAAGAGCGGTTACTGGCAAGTGGAAATTGACTCAAGAGACAAGGAGAAAACTGCTTTTTCTACTGGTAAAGGTCTATGGCAATTTAAGGTTATGCCATTTGGATTGTGCAACGCTCCTGCGACTTTTGAGAGACTGATGGAACTTGTACTTACCGGACTGATTGGGGACGCTTGTCTTGTCTACTTGGATGACATCATCATAGTGGGCCGCACATTCGAAGACCATCTTCGCAATCTTGAACGTGTCTTATCGAAGATCCGGGGGGCTAATCTTAAACTGAGTCCCAAGAAATGTTCACTTTTCAAGAAGCAGGTTAACTTTTTAGGACACATTATTTCAGCAGCTGGCGTACAAACAGACCCCGACAAAGTTGTGGCAGTCAAGGAATGGCCAGTTCCGAGAGACAAGACACAAGTTCGTGCGTTTTTAGGCTTGTGCTCCTATTACCGGCGATTTGTGAAGAATTTTGCAGACATAGCCAAGCCTCTACATAAGCTTACAGAAGAGAAGAGACAGTTTTGCTGGGATGAGAATTGCGACACCGCATTCCAAACGTTAAAAGACCGTCTGTGTAATACACCTATATTGGGTTATCCTGACACTGCAAACGACTTTATAGTGGACACAGACGCAAGTAATACTGGTATTGGCGGTGTGTTGTCACAACGAAAAGGAGAAAAAGAGGTTGTGATAGCTTACTTCAGCAAATCCTTATCTAAACCTGAACGGAATTACTGCGTCACAAGAAGAGAACTGCTAGCCGTAGTCAAATCACTGCAACATTTTAGTAAATATTTGCTCGGGCGGAAATTCCACCTACGAACAAACCATGCTGCCTTGAAGTGGCTACTGCAGTTCAGAAATCCAGAGGGTCAAGTAGCAAGATGGATTGAGTTGCTACAAGAGTTTGACTATGTGATAGAACATCGCAGTGGGAAATCTCACGGTAATGCAGACGCTCTATCAAGAAGACCTTGTGCAGAGAACTGCAAGCACTGCGTCAAACAAGAGGTTAAGGAAGAAGTGCCTGTGCGAATAATTAGGACAGACCTCAGCAACGAGTGGCGAGACACGCTACTGGAAGCGCAGGATAGTGACGCAGATCTAAAACCGATCTTTGAGCGGTTAAAAGCTGGTACCGCGAAACCTTAATGGCATGAAGTTGCAGCGTTAAGTTCCACTACGAAGAGCTACTGGGCCCAGTGGGACAGCTTGGTTATACATGATGGAGTACTGTGCCGTAAATGGGAAAACGCAAAAGGCGATCGATGTCATTTGCAAATGGTAGTCCCTAGAGCTAAGATCCCAGAAGTTCTGCAGCTCTACCATAATGGATTATCAGGAGCTCACATGGGGGTCAAAAGAACTCTGTTGAAGATCCGCGAAAGATTTTATTGGATCCACTGCCGAGACGATGTTGAGGAATGGTGTCGTAAATGCACAACTTGCGCGGCTGTGAAGGGTCCTCATACACGAAGTAGAGGAGCATTAAAAATTTACAATGTGGGAGCTCCATGGGAGCGGATTGCTCTGGACGTAGCAGGACCTTTCCCTGTAAGTGACAGCGGGAACAAGTACTTCATGGTGGTCATGGATTACTTCACGAAGTGGCCGGAAGTATTTGCCATTCCCAACCAGGAAGCTTCAACAGTCGCAGATAAATTGGTCCATGAAGTATTCTGCCGGTTTGGAGTACCTTTAGAAATTCACAGCGATCAAGGACGTAATTTTGAATCCCAAGTATTTCAGGAAACATGTCGAGTATTGGGCATTCACAAAACCAGAACGACCTCCTACCACCCGCAATCTGATGGCATGGTGGAACGATTTATTCAAACGTTAGAGAGATACCTGGCAAAAGTTGTAGAAAGCAGGCAAAAAGACTGGGACAAGCACATTCAGCCGTTTCTCCTGTCATATCGTAGTGCGGTTCACGAGAATACGACGGTGACACCAGCTTTCGCTAACTTTGGAAGAGAATTACGACTGCCTGCTGATCTGATAACTGGTATCCCTCCTGACACTCCGCGTAGTGTAACAGACTACGCGGACGATCTGCGCAAGAGATTGAATGGCGTATATGAACACGTCCGAGTATCAGGTCAGCAAATGTCCGAGAGGATGAAGACCCGCTATGACCGAAAAATGAACAACAGCGGTTTCGACGAAGGTTCACTAGTATGGTTGCACAACCCAGTTCGATGCAAAGGCAAGTCTCCCAAATTACAAGCGAAATGGGACGGACCCTATAGAGTTGTCACCAAGATTAATGATGTCACCTACCGAATCCAGAAAGGCCAGCGATCTGCACCTAAGATAGTTCACGTCGACCGTTTAGCGCGTTATTATGGCTGTAACAATGCTCGGGACGAGCATGTCTTAGGAGGGGGCAGTGTTACGCGTGCATAATAGAACCATATCTTGCCGAACGCGCCGCGGTTCATCCATAAATGTACAGAACGTTCTCGTGCGTTCGAGCCGCGCCGACGGCCGCGTGACGTCACGCGCCGATAAGGGATCGACGAATATAAAAGGCGTGTGTGTGTTGGCGGGACACAGTGTTTTTCGGAAGCGATCGAGTGCGAACAACGAGCGACAAGCGAATATTCGGAGCGATTATTTCGACGCGTATTGTGTGCAGTACAGTGTTTAATTTTAAATAAAGTGCTGAGTCAGTTTCGAGAACAGTCGGCGTTTAATTGTTTGTCCTGAACCCCGTTAGCCCGTAACACTATGTAAAATAAAGAATTATTGGAGTAATAATACTAACCCTGTAATACCGTTCTACTGCATTTTCTCCCTAACTATATTACTTATTTACAGTCTACGAAAGGGATGTTGACTCAGTTTTTACACGCTTTATTATTATTGAAATTATTAAGTATCATTGATATGATACATATATTGGGGAAACCCTTATAAAGACAAAAATCCAGTAGAACTGTCAAATACTTCTCGGCAAAGGACGTGACGTTCCTTAAATGTCTATTAATGGGCTTGCCTTAGAACAAATTTCGCTTCTGTTCTCACATTAAGGGTTCTTTTTGTTTTATTTTATACTGTATATTAAATATTGTACAAATTCCAAAGTTAACTACCCAATTAGGTAATAAGGATAGTGAATGCACTTTACTTACTCTCTCTACGGGCAGACTTCTTGCTCTAATGAACCACAACACAGCTTCAGTGCAAGGTGGATATGTCAACGAACCCTGGTAGGTAACATACTCTTGGAATGGCGGGTTGAAGAATCCAATGGAGCGAGGTGGTATGGAACGATTGCCAGCTCCTCTACTTGTAGCAGCTTTCAAGATGCTTTTCAAACCATCTTGAGTGCGATTTGCGAACTGAAAGTTAGTTTAAGATGGAATAGACGCTTAATGTAGAATTTATTTGGAATTCCTCTGTAACCTTTCTGGACTGTATTGGGAATTCAGATACAAATTCCTTAATAGTATGAATATTTTATTTCATCTGAATACGAAGGTGACGATGCAGGCCATTTCCTGCAGGTTGATCTGGAAATATTTGATGGAGGCCTATGTTTAGCAGTGGGCGTTCTATGAATGACTGATGATGATGATGAAAAAGTGGCTAAACTACACAAGGGTATATATCAAGTAATGGCGCAAGTCGGTCGAAAGAACCAGATCGACCGTAAGCCGCTATTACATCCTAAGTGCTTTGATATGAAGTTTATGGGAGACAATAAAAACTAAATATATAAAAAAATATAGATGATATTTATTCACACAAAATCCAATTTTATTAATTTTACAATAGTTTGGTATTGCTAATAAGAAAATATTTACATAATGTTCCATTAGGACTAACAGATAGCGCGAAAAACAATATTTTGGTAAAATGTTAGTTAGGAGGTATTGGCAGCATATGGTCGAGATGTACAAGGACTGATCCGAAATGCGATCTACACAAGGAATGCCTTATATTTGGTTAAAGTTTCTACGTATATTTTTGTTGACTGCCTCCGTGGCGTGGTGTTATTTCGGTACGACTACGGTTCTGAGGTCTCGGGTTCGATCCCCGGGTCGGGCAAAGTGATATTGGATTTTTCCATATCAGCCCGGAGTCTGGAATTTGTGCCCGATATGGCGATAGGCTTGCCCCCTATCACATCTGGGACGGAACTAAGCTCGGCGAAATGTGGGTGTACTAATTGGATAGTGCGCCTCTGCCTACCCCTTCGGGGATACAGGCGTGAGCTTATGTTATGTTATGTATATTTTTATTAATGAGCATAGGCTGATTCATTACGAAATTAATTAGAATCCCCGTAGAAAAACAATCACAAAAATATTATTTTATTTATACAAAATATGCATCTTGAATTGGTAATTAGCCCGTGCAGAGGTATAGAAAATGTAAATATAAAACAAATAAGTACTTCAATATGCGTTGTTGAATTTAATAAAATATTCACTGAATATAAAAGGCATTGTTGGAACTTTATTTAGATCGAAGCTTATTACGGCAGGCAGCGAAGAATCCACGGGATCAGAAGTTTAAATCGAAATTAGTTAAAGTTGCGATAATATAATATCAATTTCACTACCAGGAAGATCGAAGTTTTAATTGTTGCCAATTAATAAGTTTGATGTCTCTTATTTAGTTTTTAGACACTTACTAAAACAGCAAACCTTACGTATTCATAATAATTATTTAATGTTCATTATTTCGATTTGCGATCCCTCAGATAGGGTGACGTCAGGCAGGCAGCCGGTCGTAAAAACTAAGCCAAATTATTTCTGCAACATGCTTGATAAAGTGTGTTGCGCTGATCCCACATTAAGCTGAGGTAAGGGCAGGCAGAAATAAATAATTATTTTGATTTGCTAATGGTACCTCTCCTACAGACACATGTAACAGCTTCCTTGCCGTAGTAAGCGAGTAGATGGCTCTTAAACGAAAGGTCCCGGGTTTAATTCCGCACCGATAATAGGATGTGTGGCAAACAATGCTTGTTTTAAATCTGGGTTTTATGAGACCGAAAGTCTCACGTAGTTCCTGATACCTATGAGTCCTACGACAAGTTCCTAAAACCCACGACACATCTTGGGAATCTGGACTATGTATCTATGTGAAAGTCAGTTGATTTTATTTAGGCCAACAATTAGTAATGTCAGATATCGAATGTTTCCTAAAGCTGATACCAACAATTCCACATACAGGAAGAACTACTTAAAGCTAAAAAAATTTAGAAGTTAGAAGTTATTTTAGAAGTTAAAAAAATGAACTTAATTTTTTGAATCAATGGAGAGAATCATGGAGATTTTTAAATCGGATTGCGAACTGTAAATCGTAGCAATTAACATAGGAATGTCTTTGTGTGTGCTAAAAATAATTAAAAACCCCATAGTTAGTTTGCAAATGTACTGCAGCTGACGCAATAAGCCATACAAAATTTGTTCACCACAAATTCAAGTTTCCATTATTCAAAAACTATAACCTTACGAAATTTAAACTTTATCGCTAGATTGCTAGTCATTCCTTATTTAAGTGTAGTTATTATGGATACCTCTGCTGAAAATAGGCCTCCCCCAAAGATTTCCAGATCGACTTGTTGGAAGCGGCCTATGTTCAGCAGTGGATGTCCTATGGCTGATGATGATGATTATTATTGATACCAACTTTATGAAACACTCAATATAGGGCATCTAAATTGGTTACTTACCTGTGTGTCCATACTCCATGATTTCGGAACCCAACTTCAAAGTGAATACACACACACAATAACTAATTATACTTACACAATACCACTGATTAAGTAGTACATGAATTATCGCACTAATCACAAACTGTCACTATAAATGCTAATTTATACGTATCCAGTTGCTGGCGTGAGTCTCGCTGACACGCCAGCACTGGCAAGACTTCATGAATGCCCGTTTATCGTTCAAATTCCATTAGAAACAATTTTAAACGCTGGCAACTGGCGTCGACATGGTGTCAGCTGTATACGTCTAAATCAGCCTTAACTACAAGATATAACAAGACCGCGAGTAACTCTGCATGTTACTGGACATGCGGAAAATTCATGTCGAAGAAGAAATGAAGTCAGATATTTTGTGATATGACCGGGCTGGTAAAGTTTCTGTATTATCCTTAGCTATTAGTTTGTTACATACGGTAATCCTAAATTATTCCCAAATCTACACTCACATAAAGATAATGATCGGATACTACCTCGACACCAATTTTAAGGTTCCTTATGGAAAAAAAATCAATTTTCGGAAGTTTCATCTCCTAATTATGGCGATTTTATAACTACAAGAGAGTCTTGAGTACAGAGGCTGCTCTGTCTCGGAAAGGGAGGAGTTTTGGGAAAGTGTGAGAGGGATTCTGAATACATGCGGAGCTAATGAAAGGATAATCATGATAGGTGATTTTAACAGTTGGGTTGGAGTGGAAAGAGAAAATGTTGCAGGTGTATTAGGAAAGTTTGGAGATGAGAGAGTGAATGAGAATGGTATGCATTTGTTAGATGTATGTATGGAGAGGGACCTTGTGGTAACAAACAGTTTGTTTGACCATAAGGATATCCATAAGTATACATGGGAGAGGAATGGAAGCAAAAGTGTGATCGACTTTGTAATTGTAGACCGTAGGCTCAAAACGCAAGTTGTCGACACCAGAAGTTATCGTGGCGTCAGTGTAGGAACGGATCACTATTTAGTGGTAAGCCGAATTAGGGGTCTGTTCAAATACTGGAGACACAGAAAGCAAAAGTCGACAACAAGCCTCGGCCGCATCAAAGTCGAAAATTTGAGAGATATAGATGTGCAAGAAGAATATTTGAAAGAGTTGCGAGAAAAGACATCTCACGTTTGGGAGGAGAAGTATGAGGCAGGAATAGATGGTATTTGAGAAACTGTGAAGACTGGTATGGTTGAAGCAGCTACCAAGGTATGTGGTGAAGTGAAAAGAAAGAAAAGGTTGATTGAGGATAACTGGTGGGATGATGAGGTGAAAGAAGCTGTGGAAGTGAAGAAAAAGGCTTGGCTAGATTTACTAGCCATCAAGGCGAACAGAAGCATGAATGTAAAGGGAAACGCAAATTCACAAATTTCGAAAGCAGTTGGTGTGTATGTAGAAGCAAAAAGAGAGTTAAGAAAGTGGTTGAGCATAAGAAAGAAAGTAAGAAAGAAATGCTAGATAAGAAGCTCTCTGACGACTTCCAATCTAACATTAAACTGTTCTGGAAACAGGTACGGTTAGCGAGGGGAGCGTCGGGAACTTCTAAATTAAGCGTAATTAGGAATGAAGAAGGTAGAGTGCTAGCTAATGAAAGAGAAGCCCTGCATCGTTGGAAGTGTTACTTCGAACAACTTTTTGAGTGCGGCAGTGAGAGTACGACTAGAGAAGGGAGTACTGTAGCCCACTCACAGGACGATGCAGGCATGGACATTACGGAAGATGAAATAGTGAATGCGATGAAAGGTATGAAGTTGGGTAAGGCTGCGGGGTATGACAGGGTTACCGTTGACATGCTGAGAAGCGGCAAGAATATAGTGGTTAAATTGCTGTGGCTACTTTTTAATAGATGTTGGAGGGAAGGCCGAGTGCCAGAGGACTGGAGCAAGGCTGTTATTGTCCCACTCTATAAAGGCAAAGGGTCACAGCAGGAATGCCGTAACTATCGAGGTATAAGCCTTCTTAGTGTCGTCGGTAAATTGTATGCAAAGATTTTAATTAATAGAGTGATGAATGTGACGGAAGAAAAAATGTGGGATGTGCAAGCAGGATTTAGAAGAGGAATGGGGTGCACAGATCAGGTCTTTTCTATAAGGTGCATCACTGAAAAATACTTGGCTAAGTCCAAAAAAGTATTTTGTGCCTTCATAGATCTAGAAAAGGCCTATGATCGTGTGTGGAGGGATGAACTGTGGTCAACACTATCTCTAGTGTATGGGGTGGAGGGCCGCCTGGTGCAGGCTTTGAAATCTCTATATGAGAATTCCAAAGCTTGTATCAGGGTAAATGGAGCGTACTCAGACTGGTTTAACATCTCTAGGGGTGTTAGACAGGGATGTGTCGCGTCTCCATGGCTCTTCAACCTTTACATGGATAGTTGTTTGGCAGGATTGAAAGAGATGGAATGTGGACTGAGAATGGATGAGCTACATGTCAAGTGTCTTCTTTACGCTGACGATCAAGTGTTACTTGCGCCGTCGGCGTGGGAGCTGCAAGACATGTTAGATGTAGTGAATGCCTCAATTAAGGACAAGGGAATGAAGGTGAATGTAAATAAGACGAAAGTTATGGTGATAGAAAGAGAGGAAGAAGTTACTGATTGTAACATAAGTATAGAAGGTGAGAAAGTAGAACAAGTGGAAGAGTTTGTATATTTGGGAAGTATGATAACTAGAGATGGAAAGTGTGATGGGGATATTGAAAGAAGAGTAGCGGCAGGTAATAAAGTGAACGGTGCCTTGCGCACAGTTGTGGGTAGTCAGGCGGTGTCGCAGAAGGCGCGAATGGCTGTCCACAATGGTGTGCTGATACCGACACTTACGTATGGAAGTGAGTGCTGGGTTTGGCAGAAGAAGCATGAAAGCCGAATAAATGCGGTGGAAATGCGTTCCCTACGGAGTATGTGTGGAGTCACCCTTGCTGATCGTGTGAGGAATAGAATGATAAGGGATCGCTGTAAGCTGAAGGATGATGTGGTGACTAGAATTGATAAAGGAATGTTGAGGTGGTTTGGGCACGTGGAGAGGATGGATGAAAGGCGACTTACGAAAGGTATTTATCGCGCGAAAGTAAATGGAAGGGTCGGAAGAGGGCGCCCGAGGAGAACATACATGGATCAAATAAGTGATCTTCTCCAAAAAGGGCAAGTGAGGAGTACCCTCAACCGGCGGAAATGTATGAAAAGATGCATGAGTGTGGAAGAGGCAAAAGAGGTGTGTCAGGATCGTAGCTTGTGGCGCTCAATAGTCTCTGCCTACCCCCATGGAATACAGGCGTGAGTGTGTATGTATGTATGTATAAGAGAGTCTTAATAAACACATATAATTACAAGTCTGTAGGTCTTTAAAATATATGTAGTGTGGTAAAATTGGGTACTTGACTATTTTTTAAAATAAATTTTATATGAAATTTACGTCGTCTAAAATATAAAACGGAGAGAAATCTATACTAATATTATAAAGCTGAAGAGTTTGTTTGTTTGATTGAACGCGCTAATCTCAGGAACTACTGGTTCGATTTGAAAAATTCTTTTTGTGTTGGATAGCCCAATTATCGACGGTGGCTATAGGCTATATAACATCACGCTATGACCAATAGGAGCGGAGCAGAAATGAAAAATGTTTAAAAAGACTATATTTCAGAAACTACTGCTTCGAATTGAATTTTTTTTTTGTGTTGGATAGCTTATTTATCGAGGATGGCTATAGGCTATATAACATCACGCTTTGACCAATAGGAGCGGAGCAGAAATGAAAAATGTTGCAAAACCGGGAAAATTTATATCTCGGACAGAAACTACTGGTTCGAATTGAAAAATTCTTTTTGTGTTGGATAGCCCAATTATCGAGGGTGGCTATAGGCTATATAACATCACGCTATGACCAATAGGAGCGGAGCAGAAATGAAAAATGTTTAAAAAGACTATATTTCAGAAACTACTGGTTCGAATTGAATTTTTTTTTTGTGTTGGATAGCTTATTTATCGAGGATGGCTATAGGCTATATAACATCACGCTTTGACCAATAGGAGCGGAGCAGAAATGAAAAATGTTGCAAAATCGGGAAAATTTATATCTCGGACAGAAACTACTGGTTCGAATTGAAAAATTCTTTTTGTGTTGGATAGCCCAATTATCGAGGGTGGCTATAGGCTATATAACATCACGCTATGATCAATAGGAGCGGAGCAGAAATGAAAAATGCTGCTAGCGGGGAATTTTATATCTCAGAAACTACTGGTTTGATTTGAAAAAATATTTTAGTGTTGACCAAGGGGATGAATGGTAGGGTGACTAAGGGGTGACTGACGGGGTGATTGATGAGGGGACTAATGGGATGACTGACGGGGTGACCGATGTGAGGAATGACGGGGTGACTGACAGGCTGACTGATGGGGTGGCGGACGGGATGACTGACGAGGTGAATGACGGGGTCACAGACGGGGTGACAGATGGGGTGACCGACTGGGTGACAGCCGGGGTGACAGATGGGGTGACGGACTGGGTGACAGACGGGGTGACAGACGGGTGACAGACGGGGTGACAGACGGGGTGACGGACGTGGTGACAGACGAGGTGACAGACGGGGTGACAGGCGGGGTGACAGACGGGGTGACAGACGGGGTGACAGATGGGGTGACAGACGGGGTGACAGACGGGTGACAGACGAGGTGACAGACGGGTGACAGAAGGGGTGACAGACGGGGTGACGGACGGGGTGACAGATGGGGTGACAGACGGGGTGACAGACGGGTGACAGACGAGGTGACAGACGGGGTGACAGACGGGTGACAGAAGGGGTGACAGACGGGGTGACGGACGTGGTGACAGCCGAGGTGACAGATGGGGTGACGGACTGGGTGACAGACGGGGTGACAGACGGGGTGACAGACGGGGTGACAGACGGGTGACAGACGAGGTGACAGACGGGGTGACAGACGGGTGACAGACGGGGTGACAGATGGGTGACAGACGAGGTGACAGACGGGGTGACAGACGGGTGACAGAAAGGGTGACAGACGGGGTGACGGACGTGGTGACAGACGGGGTGACAGACGGGGTGACCGACTGGGTGACAGACTGGCTGACAGACGGGGTGACCGACTGGGTGACAGACGAGGTGACAGAAGGGGTGACAGGCGGGGTGACGGACGTGGTGACAGACGGGTGACCGACTGGGTGACAGACAAGGTGTCAGACGGGGTGACAGGCGGGGTGACAGACGGAGTGACAGACGGTGTGACAGAGGGTGTGACTGACGGGGTAAGAGACGGGGTGACAGACGGTTTGACAGACGGTGTGACTGACGGTGTGAAAGACGGGGTGACTGACGGCCGAAGTAGATCATCCCATTACCTCTTTTAGAATTATTGTGCTATAGGTGCCTACGACTCACACTTTCAACCCTCTCTCTCATACGCAGACGAAGTTGCGCGGGTCAGCTAGTATTGAAATATTCTCAAAAACAAAAAAGTTATAAGACTTTGAAGTTTGGTGCATCCGTCAAATTCCGGGAAAGAGAAGTATCAGTGAAATCACGTCACGCCATAACGGTACGTGCGTTGGAAAGTGATAGCAAGGTATCTCCAATATGCCCCCACTCCAGAATTTCAAATATGAATTACTCCCTCATTTTTCAACCAATTTCGATGCCGTTTTTACAGAAGGGTTTCTTTTTTGTTTTACTTGATATTACATATAAATATGTGTATAAAATCAAACATAGTCAAGCACCGAATGGGCGCGATATGCAAACTTGATTGACCCACTGCCGTGAGTCTAGGTGAGTAATGGATAATCTACCTGCCCTTATCCCAGCTTGATGTGGGGTCGGTGCAACACCATTTTCAAGCATGTTGCAGAGGGATTTGGCTTAGTCTACTCACGAAACCTACTACGTCAACCTTCTCTGGGGGATCCAGTCCCGGGCAAATTAAATTAAACAATTTGCTTTGCCCGACCTGGGAATCAAACCCACGACCTCACTGTCCACAGCCTATATATGCTGCCACTATACCAACGAGGCGACTAGGTAATCTCCGGAACTCTACTGAACCGATTTTAGAAATACCTTCGCCGTTAGAATCTACATAATCCTCAAATAATAAATGATATTTGATTATATAATTATAACATAACATAACATAACATGTATGTTATGTTATTTGCTAATTTATAGTTTTTCGGAACTAAGCTCGGCGAAATGTGGGTGTTCTAGTTCGCTAGCGCGCCTCTGCCTACCCCTTCGAGGATACAGGCGTGAGCTTATGTTATGTTATATATTTGCTAATTTCAATATATAAATAGATAATACGTGAATTATTTGCACTAAAAATAGTTCACATTTTACTATTTTAACTAGGTATATGATGATGATATACCCTATATTTTATGTAGGTACTGTGTTCTATTTAATAAGTTTTTATCACGTTTATTAATATTTTATGCCACTTTTTCAAACAATGTCATGCAAACCATAACTGTTCATATATATCAGACTATATTATATCTCTATATATTGAGCTAAATTATAACATATATGATGTGCGTGGTTTGGCTTAATAAAAAAATATATAGGGACAAGATTTTAATAGCGATGCCGAAAGTAATAACGGATTTATAACAATATGACTGAGCATTTTGTGATATAACCGATGCTACACTTCATCTACGACATTCACAACCAGAATTAACGAGTTAGCAGTAATGGACTCCTCAAGAGTGATGCGACATCACTAGATCTCGAATTATTGGATAATTGTTTATGTGAGCTACCGACTACACATGCTATGAGAGTAAACGAGACTAGCAAGCGAACTAAACTACTAGATAATGGTGGAGCGTGAAAATTTTCTATAGGGAAACAGACGCGACACAAGTTTTATTCTTTTTTTTTTATAGCAGAGACTGGCAAACGAACAGATGTGTCACCTGATGGTAAGTGATCTCCACCACCCATAGACACCCAAGACACAATAAGAATCATGGGTGCGTTGTCAACCCAAAAGGAGAAATGGAAGAGGAGGGAAAAGGGATTGAGAAAGGAAGGGAGAAATGGACCATCGGAAATCTCACTCACCGAACGAAACGCGACAGCAAGCTGCCGCTTTACGTCGGTTTCCTGTGAAACAGTGGTATCAAACCGTCGAGCCGGCCCATTCGTGCTGTATACGTATGTAACTGTCTACAGCGTGGCTCTACCACTCAAAAATCATAAGTCGTCAATTTTGTGTTTCATTGTATTACAGTACTACCGTCCTGAGGATATTTGTCAATATCCGTCCGGAGTCCGGAATTTGTGCCCGATATGACGATAGGCTCGCCCTCTATCGCATTTGGGACGAAACAAAGTTCGGCGAAATGCGAGTGATCTAGTTCGCTAGTGCGCCTCTGCCTACCCCTTCGGGGATGCATGTGTGAGCTGATGTTATGATTTCGAAAATTTTACAAAGGTGATACACGAATTGTCGCATATGAACGCTGTCTCTGCTAAACAACCATCTTTAGTGGCAGTGTATTTAGGCTGGGAACTTTCTGGGTTCAATTTCGAAAACCACACTTTATTTTCGGCCGACGTCCCAAAAAGGAGGAGGTCCTCAATTCGTCGTTTTTTTATTTTTTTTATTTATGTTACTCAATATCTCCGCCAAATGTGGACCGATTTTCAAAATTATTTTTGTGTTCGATAGAGCTTATTTCAAGGGTGGTCCCATATAAATTTGGTCACGATCGGTAAATTGGAAGTCGGTCAGTTAAGTTTTTAAACTTGTGATTATTATTTACTTAGGTTCACAATTTGTTGAAAACTAATTTGATATTAACGTAACACCGTATAAGCACTAATATCGTAGAACGATTTTATTGTGATAAAGCAACATGAGAGTTTTTGTCTGTTCTTGTTTAGCGAAACTACTCGTATCTTACGAACTTGCGGTAGCATAAAAGTTAGGCGTAATTTCATCAGCAATAACTCATACTGACGGAAAACATATGTAGTTCCGCGATAGATAACTGTGGGCTTACGGCCGGTTTCAATAAACGATCTCAGTTTAGAGTGCAGATAGATCGCGAATAGGAACCAATCAAATCACGTCATTTGACGGAGTCATGTTCAAACTGTGTTTATTGGCTAATTTTTGTAATCTATCTGTACATTCGAACTGAGATTGTTTATTGAAACTGGCCGTTAGCCAAGTGGCTTATGCGCTAGTCGAATAAAATAGTTAACGTATAGGAATGAGATAAGAGTACTCTTATGTCTTTCCCATACATTTATTCTATTTGAGTATTCTATTCGACTAGCATTTAAGCCACTCGGCTAAGCCCGGTGAACTGAAGGCCTATAATTACACTATATTTTTAGTTTAGCACGTTTATTGTATTTGGCATGGTAGTGTGCAAATTACATAACATAAACTCACGCCTGTATCACCGAAGAGGTAGGCAGAAGTGCACTAGCGAACTAGTACACCCACATTTCGCCGACCTTAGTTCCGTCCCAGATGAGATAGGGGTGAACCTATCGCCATATTGGGCACAAATTCCAGACTCCGAGTTGATAGGGAAAAATCCAATATCGCTTTGCCCGAACCTGGGATCAGGACGGTAGTCGTACCAAAATACAACCAAGCCACCGAGGCAGTCGAGAAATTGATATGTGTTTTGCACTTTTGAGTAAAACTGACATTATGTTTAACGGATTTATTTATGTGGGCGTTTTTAATGTCAATATATGTCTATAATATGTCTCATCCCCCACTAAAAGTAGCAATATTGATTGTTCGTTACATAAGCGGCTTAGGAGACCCGTGTTTAAATAGTTTATATACAAAAACCATAATTTTGGAGTGGAACTAACACTTCTTTCTTTCTACCTGCCATTATCTCATCTTAATATGGAATCGGCGCAACACACTTTTTCAAGCACGTTGCAGGAAGGATTTGGCTAAGTTTTTACGACCTACTGCCTGCCTGACTTCAACCCCCTCTGGGGATCCAGTCCCGGGTATATTAAATTTGAAAATTTGCTTTGCCTGACTTGGGAAATGAACCCACGACCTCCCGGTCCATAGCCCATATATGCTGCCACTAAACCAAGGAGGCGACTAACTTACCAGCACTAGCTAACAAAATTTTATTTGAATGTATCACAAATTGAATTGGAATTTGTGCCCGATATGGCGATAGGCTCGCCCCCTATCACATCTGGGACGGAACTAAGCTCGGCGAAACGTGGGTGTACTAGTTCACTAGTGCGCCTCTGCCTACCCCTTCGGGGATACAGGCGTGAGCTTATGTTATGTTATGTTTTGTATCACAAATACAGAAAACGTAAAAAGCTCTACAACCACCAACCTTATATATATTTGATATTCCAAGAAAAGCCAGTTTATCCTTAGAAGACGCAGCGACAGCTTCCTCAAAACTCTTATATTCTGCGGATATATGCAACGCTTGAGTTTCCAGGGGGTATTGGAGGCCCCCGATCATTTGTTCTGATGGCCAGTGAAGGGTTAACGAGTGGAAAATATACCGCCTGCTGTGAGCCGCACCACCGTATACTAGAGGACGGTCTACCTTGTTCCATCTCCCGTAGAGGGTTACTGTAAATGACAAATCTATTCACGAAAAACACATTTTTGTTGAAATTGTGAGTTATGATATAGATTGAAATAAAACTATTCTTACGGATTCTATCACGATTAGGTTTTAATAATTATTCCCGACGTTTCGAAGGCTTTGCAGTCTTCGTTATCACGGGTCAGACTGAGGTGTCATTTGTCCAAAAAAGGTTAGTGTTACAATATCTACCATCATTAAAATTATACAAAATCAAAAAAGGTTAATTATTTGTGTTCCGATTTATGCAGTACGAGCTCACGGTGTCTTGAGTTCTGGCAGCTGGTCTGGTCTGATATAGATCTCCTTTTTAAAGCTAGTATTACGATCACGGACGTATAGAAAAAGAAGGACACTATCTCGCCTATAATTAAACGGACGCACAGAGAAGCCACGCACACAAACACCAATACGTGGCGATAGATCGAATGTGCCGAAAACCCTATTTCACTTTCAATGTTCCTAGTGCTGTCTGTTAAATATCACAATATTTTAACTTTTCATGATATTTGGCAACCTCCGTGGCCCAACGAACGAGCAGCCTAAAACCTGATACCGGCGTATGGAAGATAAAACAACTTGCCAGTGAATAACCGCAGACAAATGGTAACACGGGTCGAATCCTTGAATAAACTATATCGAAACAAAAAAAACATAAGAATAGCTCCCACCTTTGGCAGATAATATCATCAATATAATATACCCTAGGTGCACAGTTCTTTGCAAATATCCTCCTAAAAAGTGGTCTCAGGAACAAAACAAAGAAAAAGATCACAAGTTCTAATTAAATCAACACAAATATAACCCTATGCACGTGTTATAAAATAGCTTTTTAATTGACATGAGCAAGCGTTCTTTAATTTGAATTTTGAAATATAGAATTCTATCGGCGTCCGACTGTAGGCAAAAGAAGTGCTTAAGCACTCCTTTGCTGTCCCATTTTCCAAGCGTCAACTGTGCATCTAGGTACCTATATAATATATCGGTGGATAATATACACAAATGTGCATAAGATGAGAACATTCTTGAAGTCGGTTACAAAAAACATTTTCAAAGTTCTTTCTTTTTTCCTTGACAATGACATCATCATCATCAGCCATAGGACCTCCACTGCTGAACATAGGCCTCCCCTAAAGATTTCCAGATCGACCTGTTGGAAGCGGCCTGCATCCAGCGACTTCCTGCGACCTTTATCAGGTCGTCGGTCAAATGAATGAGTGACATGATCAAGGCAAATATTAATTATTGACAAGGTAACTTAAACCTTGATTAGGTAGACAATTAGGGGCTTACTTATAAGAACAGTTTAACTAAGCCAATGGTAAAGAATAGCCTGTCTCTTTTATTTTTATACAAGGAAAAAGTGACAGACTATTCTTAGCCATTTGCTCAACTAAACTGTTTTTATAAGTAAGGTCCAGAGTCAAAACGATGATTTCAAAATGTCTGATTAGCTATTTTTTTGAGTAATGGATTTATTAAACACTGTCGTTGGCAAAATCTTCAAACTTCGATGGAGGCCATATTTTTTAAATAAAGAAGAAGTAAGGTCCATAATGTTTCTATTATTTATTTCATTTATCATATTTATTTCAATAAAATTTGTGAATTATTGTTAAATATGAAATCTAACATAACATAACATAAGCTCACGCCTGTATCCCCGAAGGGGTAGGCAGAGGCGCTCTAGCGAACTAGAACACCCACATTTCGCCGAGCTTAATTCCGTCCCAGATGTGATAGGGGGCGAGCCCATCGCCATATCGGGCACAAATTCCAGACTCCGGGCTGATATGGAAAAATCCAATATCACTTTGCCCGACCCGGGGATCGAACCCGAGACCTCAGAACCGTAATCGTACCGAAATACCACCACGCCACCGAGGCAGTCGAAATGAAATCTAATATAATAAAACATATCAACTATTAACGAGATAATTTTAAATATTTGAACTTCAGAAAGCACAGAAAGTGTTAATCTTATTGCAAAACAATTGTAACAACTATTTATTGGGACCACATGCTTGAAAATAATTTTTCATTCATTCATTCTATAAGTTTATCAAAGTTTTAACTACCAAAGCTTATTATCAAAGTTCTCATAGAAAAATCCATGACCATGGAGCTAGAGTTAAGGGATAATTCCAAGTGGTAGAGCCATGCTGTAGACAGTAACGTCTATGGCACGAATGGGCCGGCTCGACCGGTCAGATACCACTGTCTCACAGAAAATCGACGTAAAGTGGCAGCTTGATGTCGCGTTTCGTTCGGTGAGTGAGATTTCCGGTGGCCCATTTCCCCACTCCCTTTCCCAATCTCCTTCCCTCCCCTTCCATTCCATCCTTTTAGGTTGGCAATGCACCCGTGATTATTTTTGTGTCTTAGGTGTCTATGGGCGGTGGAGATCACTTACCATCAGGTGACCATTCTGCTCGTTTGCCAATCTCTGCTATAAAAAAAAAACAATTACCATACATGAGTGGTGCATTAGTATTCATGCCAGTACTACAGTCCACTCACGCCTCACGTCTCGCGTAGTACTTCGACAAATACCCCGCTGCATCCAACCTGGTGTAAATTGACCATCGAGAGAGCCAATTTGCGTATTTCGTTTGGACTGTTTTGTTTATATACAGAAATATTTTAACTTTATTTGCGTTGCTTGGTGCATTGTTTTTCTTTTTTTTTTTAATTCAGAGAACGCATGTTCTCAATTTGTCGGAATTTTTATGTATGTCACCCGATTTTTTTGAAAAATGTGGACCGTTTTTTAATTTTTTTTTGTATCTTTTCAAATATCTATCTAATCGAATATAATATATTATTTATCTGAGGAATATTAATAGTGAAACTTTGACAGATGTTTTTTTTGTTCATTAACTGTAAAAAATTCAGAATTACTCAGAAAAAAAAAGCTAGCTATAGAGAAATTAGGCCCATAACTATGTATTTATACCACGAACAATTTATAACTACATCCTGCATTTTAATTTAACATTTGTGTGTATTTTGAGCTTAAAATAATAAACTCAGATTACGTTCCCGGAACATTGACATTTTAAGGCCTTTGGGTAATAAGGTTTTCAATTTACTTTTGCGGAACCCTGCTAAATGTGTACATATGGAACAGTAAAATCCCAAAGGAATGCCCCTCGGTTTTTGCAATTTGCGTAGCCTGACCTCATATAAATCGTCGAGTGTGAGATTCAACACACGTAGTAAACATAACAAGCTCACGCCTGTATCCCCGAAGAGGTAGGCAGAGACGCACTAGTGAACTAGAACACCCACATTTCACTAAGCTTAGTTACGTCCCAGTTGTGTTAATGAAATATCCAAATAATAATATCCAATCACTTTGCCCGACTCGGGGATCGAACCCGAGACCTCAGGACGTTAATATTAACGCGCACGCAATACCACTACGCCACCGAGGCAGTCGTACGTAGCGATATTCAAATTTTTTTTATCTGTTTTTATTTACATATACGAGGTGTTATTAATTGGCTGTAGTCCCCAATATTCTTCATTCCTTTTTTATGTATGTTACGCGATATTTCCGCAAAATGTGGACCGATTTTTAACATTTGTGTTCGATAGAGCTTATTTAATAAATAATAAATAACACCCAACAGTCACATACATAGTCCTGACCCCACACTAAGATCGTGTCTTGTGTCGTGGGTATCAGGAACTACGAGAGACTTTCGGTCTCATAACACCCAGACCCGAAACAAATATCTGTAGGCCATACAAACATTTGTCTCGGTGCGGGGATCGAACCCGCGGCCTCACGCTTCACAGCCGGCTACTAGCCCGCTATGCCACTTTCAAGGGTGGTTCTATATAAATTTGGTCACGATCGGATTTGAAGTCAATCCGTTATATTTTTATTTACGGTAGATTGCAGGAGAGACGCTTGTCCTCTAATGCCTCTTAGGATGGAAATAATCTCGCCGAATTACGTGTGTATTAACAAGCATAAGCTTCAGCTTTCAGTCTACGTGGCGCAGTGGCAGAACAGCCAGATGTGCGAGTTGTGACTTGTAGCCCGCGGATTTGATTCTTGTGAACTTTTCTATAACCTATAAATATTTGTTACGGGTTTGAGTGTTGTCAGATCGTAAGCTCATAGTTCCTGGGTCTATAAAATGTTATCGGACGTACGATATCGGATCGAAACTTTACCGCACAGACTAATATAGATGCACGTGGATCAAATAATTGTCAAACACCGAATAGTGGGTTGTCAAACGGTTTACAGCATAGCATTATCCAAAACGAAACGTATACCACCGATATTAATCCGACAAGAGAGCTACATACTCCCGAATGGTCAAACGCTGCTTAACTTTAACGGCTTCTTATATTGATTTTCGCCATACAATTTTGACAGATAAGGCGGCCTTAACCGACATGAGGCGACCTTAAGTGTATGAACATTCGGCGGATAGAATATCAAAACGTCTGAAACGAAGTTCGCAACTGCGGATTTCGTTTTAGATACTAGGCCCCCTGATACCCACGACCCACGTGACAAGATTCGTACTGTGGGGTCATTTATTTCACCTACCACTCTGGCTGTCACGCACCACCGTCATAGACTTGGCAGGTACGTTATAGTTGCAGAACAAGAGTCTTCTCGCACCTCTGGCCTTCACCAGCCCCCCAGCCGGGAGATTTACAGGTGACTGAGATCTGCCACCACATTCCGGGAAAAATCTACACCATTTGCTTTGATCTGGAATATAATTCACAATATTTAAAACCACGATTTCTACCAGCCCTTATCCCACTTTAATGTGGGGTGGATGCAAAATTTTTTCAAGCATGTTGCTGAAAGGATTTGGCTTAGTTTTCACTACCGGCTGCCTGTCTGACGTCAACCCTTTCTGGGGGATCCAGTCCCGGAAAAATTAAATTAGAAATTTCTCTTTTTCCGACCTGGGACTCGAACCCAGGACCTCCCAATCCACAGCCCATATATGCTGCCACTAGGACAAAGAGACGACTATATTTATTTTAAACTACGTCTATTATATTTGTCGTCATCGAGTTGATTTTAACCGGAATGCCAACGCCATCTATCGGCGTTCGACAGAACCTACGCTACACAGTGCAGTGGGGATGTCAGGCGGCATCAAAAACGGTCGTCGAGCTAGCAGCGTGGTTGGTTGCGATCGGAAGTTTGAACTACAACATCAAAAAATAGTGCTGTGCGTGCGTGGAGACTGTCTTGCGTTCCGTGGTGATTTCCATAGTGATAATTAGTGACTACCTACAGATTATAATTATTCCCGAAAATAAACTACAACTATTAAATTATCTTGCCTTTGTTATTTTGATCCGACATATACCCACATACGCCCACGATACGTAGCTATGGAAGATGATAACCAACAAACACCTTGTCTTCCGTTATCAGATGTGGGATCGGTGTCGGGTCAAAAAGAAAATTCGGACAGTGACCGTTGGCGTGCTATGTTTGAACAACAAAATTCAAATATGCGAGCATTGATCGAGGCGTTACAAACTCAAAAAGCGACCAATCAGATGAATTTGCCGGAGTTTGACCCGGATAAAACGGACACGGACGCGAGATCTTGGTGCGCAACAGCGGACATATGTTTTGCCGATAATCCGATGCAAGGCGGCCAACTTATCGTTGCGATTAGCAAGGCCTTGAAAGGGGCAGCGTCAACATGGCTATCACAAATTGCATACCACGGTATAACTTGGAGCGAGTTCAAGGACCTTTTTACGAACAGATTTATTCCGACGGAAACTTTAGCGGGTACCCTCATAAACCTGCATAGTGACAAAGCAAATGAAAAAGAGACTTTGGTCGCTTATGCAAACCGTTTGTTGACGTCGCTCATTAATCGATGGAAACAAGTCGATAAGGAACAAATTGCAGTAGCAACTGTACTTGCTCATGTATCTCAATTTGACTCAAGATTGCAGCGGTTGGCGTTCACTAGTAACATTACGACAAGAGACAAAATGCAACAAGAACTTCAAGCCTATGTGTATCTCAAGCGTAAGACGAGCACCCCTAGTGAGACCTTAAATACATCTGACGTCAAACGAGCAAAGATGACACAAATAAAGTGCTTCAATTGTGGCAAACCGGGTCACAGGCGATCCGAATGTAGAAGCAAACCGAATGATGGCAGACGACCTTCAGTAGCTACAGCGGCTAGTCAAGTAGCACAACAGCCAGTAGCGAAGCCCCTGGTCTGCTACAAATGTGGCAAACCAGGACACATCGCCGTGCGCTGTACGAGCGGTGGTAGCCAAGCAGACGGTGGCGGTGCGGGCGCGGCGCGTACTGAGCGACGGGTGGACCTGTGTACCGTTCAACCTCCTACGGGCACCTTAGAACATAATGGTCAGTTGCATTGTTTTTCTTATGATTCTGGTGCTGAGTGCTCGTTGATTAAAGAAAGTTTTGGTGCCAAATTTTCTGGCAAACGATTTAGTAATGTGATAGCTATGACTGGTATTGGACAATCACGAATATTCAGCACAGAACAAATATTGTGTTGCGTAACGATTAACGATCACATCATTGAAGTCTTATTTCATGTTTTACCAGATAATTACTTACAAAGTGACATAATGATTGGTCGGGAGATTTTAAGTTTAGGATTTTCTATAAACATGACGGCGACTGATTTTACTTTACATAAAGAAAAAGTTGTAAATTCAATGGGTACCGTTGCTAAAATGACGACTAATTTTAACGTAGTTGATACGAGTCTCATGGGTACTGAAAAATCAAAACTTTTAGAAATTTTAAAAGGTTATGAAAAATATTTTATTGACGGTATGCCGACTACTCGCGTGACTACAGGTGAGCTTAAAATTAAGTTAATAGATCCGAACCGTACGGTACAACGGCGGCCATATAGAATGTCTTTTGATGAGCGTAGGGTTCTTCGTGAGCGTGTGAAGGAGCTTTCAGACGCTAACATTATTAGGCCTAGTTGTTCACCGTTTGCGAGCCCTGCTCTGCTAGTAAAGAAGCAGGACGGATCAGACAGGATGTGCATCGATTATCGTGCACTTAACAATAACACGGTATCAGATCGCTATCCTCTTCCTCTTATCACTGACCAGATAGCACGTCTCAGTGGTTCTTATTATTTTTCTAAACTCGATTGCGCTAGTGGGTTTCATTTGATCCCTGTGCACGCTGATTCGATAGAAACTACTGCGTTTGTTACACCAGAGGGCCAGTATGAATTTTTAACGATGCCCTTCGGACTGAAAAATGCTATTTCAGTCTTTCAACGAGCCATTATGAATGCGTTAGGTAACTTAGCACATGAATATGTCGTAGTTTACGTAGATGACATTTTAATAGTTTCCCCTGATATAGAGACAGGTATGGAGAGGCTTAACACGGTACTAAAAACGTTGACTATGGCTGGTTTCTCTTTGAACCTTAAGAAATGCTCCTTTCTTAAGACAAAGGTAGAGTTTTTGGGGTTCGAAGTAGAGGCTGGTCAGGTCAGACCTAATCAGAGGAAGATACTGGCTCTAACGGCTCTACCTCCCCCGCAAACAGTAACTCAGATCAGGCAATTTATTGGCTTGGCCTCTTATTTTCGCCAGTTTGTGCAAAATTTTTCCCGTATTATGGCACCACTCCATAAATTAACTTCACATAAAGGTGAAATTGTTTGGAAACCAGAACATGAGAGCATCCGACAAAATATAATTTCTAAATTAACCAGTAACCCAGTTCTAATGATTTTTGATCCCCGCCATGCTGTGGAGCTACATACTGACGCCAGTAGTTTGGGTTATGGCGCGATTTTATTTCAGACGGTTGACGGTAAACGCCATGTTGTAGCTTATTACAGCAAGCGGACTTCCCCAGCAGAGAGTAAATACCACTCTTACGAGTTGGAGACGCTCGCTGTTGTTAACTCTATAAAGTACTTTAGACAGTACTTATATGGTAGGAAGTTCATTGTAGTTACCGACTGTAACTCTTTAAAGTCCTCACAGACTAAACATGAACTGACTCCACGAGCTCATAGATGGTGGGACTTTCTACAGTCCTTTGACTTCGAAGTGGTTTATAGAGAGGGCGCGCGTATGGCACACGTGGATTTTTTTTCCCGTAATCCTATATCATCCGACTTAGGTCAGCCAGTTTCCCGTATAGAGCAAAAGCGCATTGAGGTGACCGAGCTTACTTCTAATTGGCTCCTTGCTGAGCAACAACGCGATGAGGAGATTTTGAAAATTATTAGTGAGTTAGAGAACGGGCAAATGAATGAACAATTGGCTAAGACATATGTACTACGTTCTGGTATTCTTTATCGTAAAATACAACGTAATGGTAGGACTAAGTGTTTACCCTATTTACCTAGAGCCTTAAGGTGGTCGGTTATTAATAACTTTCATGACTCACTCGTACATCTTGGTGCTGAAAAGACACGCGAAAAGCTTTTTGACTTTTATTGGTTCCCCAGTATGACTCAGTATGTAACCAAATTTGTTGACAATTGTGTAACGTGCAAAATAGCTAAATCTCATTCAGGAAAGATACAAGCCGAGCTTCATCCTATACCAAAAGTTACCATACCATGGCACACAGTACATATGGACGCGACTGGTAAACTGAGCGGTAAAAATGATCACAAAGAATACGTTTTTGTTCTTATAGACGCATTCACTAAGTATGTGCTTCTTTTTCAC
The DNA here is from genome assembly GCA_036417725.1 of Clanis bilineata. Classification (NCBI taxonomy): domain Eukaryota; kingdom Metazoa; phylum Arthropoda; class Insecta; order Lepidoptera; family Sphingidae; genus Clanis; species Clanis bilineata. The sequence goes on along the minus strand of CM071145.1, from coordinate 4,093,986 downwards.
ACGGCAAATATCGATTCCAAAAGTAGTATCCAAGCAGTAAATCAGGCTGCTGCTCTATTTGGCGCTCCGACTCGACTTATAGCGGATCAGGGTAGATGTTTTGCCAGTAGAGAATTCAGAGAGTTCTGTGAAAATAAGAACATTAACCTTCACCTAATTGCCACTGGTAGCTCTCGCGCAAATGGTCAGGTAGAGCGGGTAATGGGTGTTTTGAAAGCTATGCTAACCGCGGTAGAGACCAGTGACAGTAAGTCGTGGCAGGACGCAATAGGTGAGGTACAACTTGCGATCAATTGCACTATGAACCGCGTTACAAAGGCTTCGCCTCTAGAGCTCTTAATAGGTAAGGTTGCGAGGCCATTGTCGTTGATGTGTAGCGATGTAGAAACTGATGTTAATATCGACAAACTACGCGAACAGGCTTCAGAAAATATTCAGAGGTCTGCTGAATATGAGAAGGATAGGTTTGACAAAACCAAGGCGCCAGTAACGAGATTTTCAGCAGGTGATTTTGTTTTGTTAGAAAACGAGGAGCGAAATCAGACCAAACTAGACACAAAATTCAAAGGCCCATTTAAGGTGATTGAAGTTTTGAGTGGTGATCGTTACACGTTGCAAGCTTTGAATTGTAAACGTAAATACAAATATGCCCATGATCGATTACGTAAGATGCCAGAGGGACATGTACCAGTCGAGATTCCCAATAATGATGAGCAAGTTTAAGCTAATTATAATGAGAACACGAGTGAGGACTCTTATCGGCCGTATTCGACTTGCTAGAGGATGATACGTAGTCGTAGCCCGTTGGAAGTCGGTATCTCTTGGGGTAACCCAAGTAGAACGTGGGTGTGCGGTGGGCGTACATCTCTAGTGGAGGTCGTGGTCTGCAGAGACCGTCCGTGTGTAGTCTCAGAGAGATGCACATGTGCGCTTTACGTGGACTGTAAAGACGCGTCAGAGAGAGTTGGTGAAGACTCTTCGGCTGAGAGAAGCCGTGGCGATAGAGGTTTTTACTCGAGTATTTTAAGAACTTAAAATACTAGTAAATAGATTTATGGTCATAGTGAATTGTTGTAGGAGATAGCGATGGTACATGGCTCTTCGAGTTACAATTGTGATGAATGTATGTTGATTGAGGTACTTAATTAATGATTTCAGTAGAAGAAATAAACAGTAAAGTTTATAGAGTTACAATGTTTTTTTTAATCTTGTGTTATACTCAGTAGAGATTTGAATCGTGGTCAGGTATGACCGAGCGTTATACAACAAGGGTACTTGGTGTTGTTTTTGTCTACAGGTTAACACACGTGGACGTGTGCAAGCAGGATGGCCGTGTCGTCATCGAGTTGATTTTAACCGGAATGCCAACGCCATCTATCGGCGTTCGACAGAACCTACGCTACACAGTGCAGTGGGGATGTCAGGCGGCATCAAAAACGGTCGTCGAGCTAGCAGCGTGGTTGGTTGCGATCGGAAGTTTGAACTACAACATCAAAAAATAGTGCTGTGCGTGCGTGGAGACTGTCTTGCGTTCCGTGGTGATTTCCATAGTGATAATTAGTGACTACCTACAGATTATAATTATTCCCGAAAATAAACTACAACTATTAAATTATCTTGCCTTTGTTATTTTGATCCGACATATACCCACATACGCCCACGATACGTAGCTATGGAAGATGATAACCAACAAACACCTTGTCTTCCGTTATATTCAAATATGCTTTGGCGTAAATTTTGATCAAAACTTTATTATTTTATTCTTGATCGTTGATTATGACAAACACGTTTTTCTTTGTTTCGTTCATAGAATATTTTTTTCTTGGTATCGTTTAATCCTCCCAGCTAAAGATATTTTTGCTTATAACGCTCCAATTAATGTTACTTCTAGGAATAATCTCTCCGGATTTACGGTCTAATACATCAAACGAGGAACTTGTTTGTTGCTGTTGAAGAGTCGAGCGTCGACTTTGCCTCGTTTGTCTCTCTCAATTAGTGTCAAAAAGTGGTGAGAAACGGATCAAATCGACTCTCAATTCTTTTTAAGAAGTAAACAAGTTCCTTGTATCCAATGAACTACTTTTCATCACTTTTTGAATTGAGTTACTGGCATAATTGACGATGACAGTAGCTGGCACAGTGTAAACAAAGCCTTAGGGCTTAATTTCAACAATGAAGAGTATTTGGCCATAATAATTGTTCCAGGTCTGTTTATGTCGGGTTACATCACTGGAATAAATTAATAGATGCCTACGAATTTAATTAAAGCAAACTGTACCAAAAATAAAACATAGGCATCAAGAAAAACAAATTTTGTTAAATAACAATTGTTTTTTTGTGCCAAGGTAGGGGAACTTTAGTCAGGCAGCTGGTCGTAAAAACTAAGCCGAGGCTTACTACAATGCACGTGCATGTTGCATTGCGCCGACACATCGGAGTGGTGAAGTTTTTTGGCCCAATGGCCATGATCGAAGGTATGAAATATCATTATATTTTTAAGAATTAATGCATTAATGTGATAATAAGTAGGTAAAGTGCAGGCTAATTATAATAATTACTGTCGATCACGCCAATTGAGTCTCTCAACGTCAAAGCGAGCCATCAAAAGCGATGGCTGAATCTATTGGATAAACAGTGGCTGAGACAGTTTAATCCAGAATTAATCGGGGCGAGCCTATTCATACTGCTGGGGAATTGTCAATAGCTTTCAAATTTTGAGTCGCTAAATAGAAGGCACGTAGCAATGGGGGCGTGACGGTGTCGGTCAACATCTGTCTAAGGTACACTATATATATATCTGATGGTAGGCGTATTGACAAATAGTTTATCCATGGTCACCATAATCGAATGGTCACTTAAATGCAGCTACATTTTTCGCTACACGAACGAGTGCGACAATAGAGGCGGATGGCAGAATATACAGGCAAGGATATGATAAGGATATAATGATACAAGGATGTATACCATAAACCTACCCCAGCCAACGATCAAGCCGCAAGCACTCCGGTAGAATCGAATATACACTCGCTAATGGAACGTGATGTAGTGTGGGTTTCTGTGTTTGGTTTTAACACCAATTCGCTCATTTCAGACATCCTCCGTGGCGCAGCGAGCGAGTAGCCGGCTGTGAAACGTGAGGTCGCAGGTTCGATTCCCGCACCGAGACAAATGTTTGTGTGGCCCACAGATATTTGTTTCGGGTCTGGCTGTTGTGGGACTGAAAGTCTCCCGTAGTTCCTGATACCCACAACACTGGATCTCAGTGTGGAGTCAGGACTATGTATGTGACTATGACTATGTAAATACACCCAACAGTCACCTGTTGGGTGTATTTATTTATTTGCGACAACAGTGTCATATGTCAAAGACCTCGATTATCTAGAAAACACTTTTAATACTTTATTTTAAGAGCGTATTTTGTACAATCGAGGTTTTCAAGATGTGACACTCGCAAATGAGCGATTTGTGTTCGGTTGTTGCTATCTGGGTAGATACAAATACTTCTATGTATACAAGCTACTACTAGACAAGCTGATTAGAAGTAAAATTGTGTCACATTACGGCGAGTGTTTGACATTTGACGGCTATCAAAAAGAGCAGCAGGGTTACCACCACCTCTTATAGCAGTATTATTATAATCGTTATTCGTTTGTTTTGTATGGGAATCGGTACAAGTAAAATTATAATAATACTGCTATAAGAGGTGGTGGTAACCCCCCTGATCTCTAAGTGAGTTGCGGTCAATTGACGGAAACTTAGTGTGCAAATTCTATGGGCATTACTTATAAAAACAGTATAACTAAGATCATAATAAAGAATAGCCTGTCCCTTTTATTTTCAAACAATGTGACATAAGTTAAAAAGTGACAGGCTATTCTTAGCCACTTGCTCAGCTAAACTGTGTTAATAAGTAAGGCTCTATATCTCTACCAAAGAGCCTGTCTGACATCTATATATAGAAGTCTTTGTGCAGAATTGGCTTTCTCTTCACCATCCGTCTGCTTCTTTTAATTTTGTATTCAAATTAATATTTTCAACAAAATTAATCGTTTTGTAATGACAATCACGTAACGGCACTAAATACAGGATGCGAGTGAAATGGTAAACAGTTTTAAAAGTTGATTATGATTTGTAAGAACCCTCACCTTTGTAATCCCACGACTTTAGATTGGCTGGAATAAAAAATGAATGTAATTAAAATTCTGTAGGATTACGTTTTTTTAAAGCCTTAACAAATAATACGAAAACTTATTTTTGTCTTTTCACGTAGGCTTGATTCTTTATTTGAAGCTAAAATAAAAATTTAAAAGCAATGTATTTTACTTGACATTAAGGTTATATTGGTAAATGATAGTTCAAAGCTTAGTTAAAGCAACAGCTAAAATTGACAAGTATAATAAATAAATAAATAAACACCCCCAACAGTCACACACCTAGTCTTGACCCCATAATAGGTATATATAACCTGTATCGTGGGTGTCAGAAACTATGAGAGACTTTCGGTCTCACAACACCCAGCCTTGAAACAAATATGTGGGCCACACAAATATTTGTCTGAATGCGGGAATCGAACCCGCAGTCTCTTGCTTCACAGCCGGCTACTTGCCCACTGCGCCACGGAGGCTGCCAGTATCTTTAGCTCTTTGTTTAGCTGCTGATTTTATTTTTCATACTTTTACTTTTGATAAAGGAACTGGTGGTTACAACAGCGAAGTGTCACTTCAAGTTTTTCAGTCAGGCAGTGGTTGGTCATCATCATCATCAAAAGCTCACACTTGTATCCCCAAAGGGATAGACAGAGACGCACTAGCGAACTAGAACACCCACATTTCGCTGAATTTAGTTCTGTCCCAGATGTGATAGGGGGCGAGCCTATCGCCATATCGGGCGCAAATTCCACACTCCGGGCTGATGCTGAAAAACTCAATATGATTTTCCCGACCCGGGAATCGAACCCGAGACCTCAGGACAATAGTCATACCACGCCACCGAGGCAGTCCACTGTATACACACACTATTACACTGTACACAGTAAACTGGTTGACCAGACATATTATTATGTTTACAGCGTGGGCTTCATTCTCAAATAGTTCCCTAGTGCTTCCAGTCAGCTATTTTACAAGGATCCACAGCCATTAATATTGAATAAAGTACCTTAGGGCATAATAAACATAAAATATTACCCAAAAGAGGTGTCGCAAAATCCAAACTGGTAGTCGCACGTTTTGTAAATAAATACTGCAACAAAACAAAAACATTTAGAGGGAATCTACACTGTACACGAAAGTGAAGGATAATCATGATCTTTCTTTCTACCTGTCCTTATCCCACTTTGTCAAGCATGTTGCAAATAGGATATGGCATAACTATTACTATCGGCTGCCTGCCTGACATCAACTCCTATATTAGGAACCAGGGAGGTGACTCCTACCGCTCGATTCAATTGTGATTTCGATTTGGTTTTATTTATTAACTTAAAATTCCACCGAAATCGATTTTTAAAGTTGCATAATCTATAAATAAATAATAATAATAATATAAATCTTTGGGGGAGGCCTATGTTCAGCAGTGGACGTCCTATGGCTGATGATGATGATGTTGCATAATATTTGAGAACTTGTCATTTGGTAATTAATAATTATTAATGTGACATTAAAGCACTTTTTAACTCGATTTCGCGGAATTTTCAATAAATCGGGTCAAAAACAAAGAAAAACAAAATGGCGGTTATTTATTTTCGATTTCGTTTCCGGATTTGTGGTTTGTAACTACGGGCCGACTCAGATACTTTCGCATTTATTATTTAGGATATGGATATGGATAGATACGCGCTGAATTAAGAACCTCCTTTTTTTGTAAAGTAGGTAAGTGAAGGGATCACCGATCACTCAACGTCTTTAAAATAGTAAATAGTAAAAAAAATCAATGTAACTCAGGAAATAGGGTAACGCCATCTATTGATAAATTTGAAAATCACTTTTGCTTCATAGAACACCCAACAATCGCACACATGATACAAAAATATTTATATATTTTGATAGAGTTAACCGATTTGAATAAAACAAAGCATAAGAGTTACTCTAAGATATGATCTACGATTTTCTATCCACTTCTGTAAAATTACTTTGATGGTTTTCATTTGACACGTGTACAAAGCCACAGACAGACAGACAAAAAAATCTAAAAATTATAAAAATGTATTCTATTACTAATTCTAATTCCCCCCAATTAGTTTATTTGCAAATCTAAGCAATGTACAGACACGCGATATTTGAATTCTTATTATATGTATTGATTGATTGATATTGATGATATACAGAAAATTCAAATATTCTAGTAGCGCTGCATTGGAAACTCAGCTTTATTAGAGGGAGTGACTTCGCTTATTAGAACGGTATATTCAGTAATATTTGATATTTCGTTCTATCCAATGGAAAGATAATACGGGGGCACTAATGATTACGAAACATGTTCCTACAACTATGAAACTAACCAATATTAAATTATGGTTTATAGGTACATACATCCATAGCTGTGAACTAGGAGGTCCTGGGTTCGATTCCCAGGTCGGGATGTGTTTTTCTAACACTATTTTCCAGGGACTGGATTCCCCAGACGGGGGTCAGACAGGCAGACACTCATAAAAACTAAGCCAAACTGCTTGAAAAGGTGTGTTGCGTCGATCCCACATTAAGGTGGGATAGTGGCAGGTAGAAAGAAAAAAAGATACATACATCCATGCATACACTCACACCTGTATACCCGAAGGGGTAGGTAGAGGCGAACTAGAGATCTAGAACACCCACATTTCGCCGAGCTGATTTCCGTCCCAGATGTGATAAGGGGTGAGCCTATCGCAATATCGGGCACAAATTCCAGACTCCAGGCTGATACTGGACTTTGCTTGACCCGGGGATCGAACCCGAGAACTTTGGATGTATGGCTTATTTATGTCTGAAAACCATTATGGACCAAGTCATACCAGAGGGGCGTCACCGGCAATATTATAATACGGCATTCGGTACAACTAAGATTACAACAATACTGCTAATAAGAAGTGGTGGTAACCCCTTGGTGGAAGCGACCAGCATCCAGTGACTTTACTTATTTTAAAATGTACGTACGTTTTGTGTTATAATTATTTATTTACTTACAGAATCCCGTCGAGTTCTCATCTCGTTGAACCAGCTCATCTCTGGAAATGTGGTAGGAAGATGGAAAACCCATACAGTCTTTGGCTAAAATCCAAGGAAACAAGAGTCAATTTTTTGTTTCCAAATTATTGTTTGGCTTTTGGCATGCTTCTGGCTTATGAGAAGTATTTTTCAAGCAAGTTACATATCGGATTCGGCTTAGTTTTACGATCAACTGCTGCCTGAAGTCAACAAGTCAGTCTCAAGCAAATCTTACTGGATTTGGACTTCCAAAATTACCAGTTTTTGACCACCACCACAATTTAGGTAGAACCACACTTGGAATATGTTCTAGCTCTACCGAACACAAAAATAATAAAAAAAAACAGTTCACATATTCTGGGGATATGGGGATATCATACATAAAATATATTGTGAGTAGAGCCACACTGTAGCCAGTTAAGTCGACAGCATGAATGGGCCGGCTTGACCAGTTTGATACTATTGTCTCACAGAAAACCGAAGTAAAGTGGCAGCTTGCTGTCGCGTTTCGTTCGGTGAATGAGATTTCCGGTGGAACATTTCCCCCCTCCCTTTCCCAATCCCTTTTCCCTCTACTTCCATTTCCTTCTTGGCAACGGACCCATGATTCTTTTTGTGTTTTGGGTATCTATGGGCGGTGGAGATCACTTACCATCAGGTGACCCATCTGCTCTTTTACCAGTTTCTGCTATAAAAAAATAGACGAATTGAGATATCCTTTTGAAGTTAGTTAAAAATCACTTATCCCGACCTGGGATTCGAGCCCAAGGCCACGTTATCCGCAGCCCTACATTTCCATGAAATAAAATTAAAATAATGATCAATAAACATGCTCACAAAGCCATATTTCATCCTGTCTCGCGCCTCGTTGTCCAATTGCCTCTGGATGTCATCAGCATCGTCGTACAGTGTGTTAGCTCGAGAAGTGGTTATATCTTGTGTCAATTCTGCACAATTTAAGTAAAAGGTATGTTAATTGGGAATATTTTAACCGACTTCAAAAAAGGATGTAATCACATTGTCTTCGCCGATAACTGATGCGTGATCTGATTTCAATGATTCCTTTTTGTTTTAAATACTATAACAATGATCGGTTCCAGGAGCAATGCAGATCGAATGGAAAGGCACTGACAACCATAAAACATAACACAAGCTCACGCCTGCATCCCCGAAGGGGTAGGCAGAGGCACTCTAGCGAACTAGATCACCCACATTTCGCTGAGCTTAGTTCCGTCCCAGATATCATAAGGGGCCAGCCTATCGCCATATCGGGCACAAATTCCAGACTCCGGGTTGATATGGAAAAATCTAATATCAGTTTGCCCGACCCGCGGATCGAACCCGAGACCTCAGGACGGTAGTCGTACCCAAATATAACCACGCCACCAAGGCACTGACTTCTAAGAGAAATTATTTTTTACTTTTGAAGTTTTTCAAAAACTGACAAACGGTCAAGTACCTAGCTCACATGATCGTAAGTTCATCCTCGATATCAAAATAATCATGGGTGCGATGTCAACTATAATGGAAGGGAGGGGATTGGGAAGGGAAGATATTATTTCATCTTCAATATCATCATAATGCCTGTACCCGCCCATCGCTGGAGACATAAGCCTTTCCCAACCTTGGCAGTCCTCGGGTTATTTAGGCCTTAGGCCTCTCGAAATCTCACTCACCGTATGAAAACCAAGAACAAGCTGCAATTTAATATCACCGATTTTCTGTGAACCAGTATAGCTGGTCCATGTACGTCGTTAGCAAAGTTGTATGCGTAGCTTAACTTATATCTTACAAATATTCGAATACGTAATCGAAAGTTATTCGTGCTTGGGGCTCTGTCCTTTATTAATATGCAGGAATTATCTCCAAAACCACTACTACTGTAGACTAATTAAATATTTTACGGTTCCGTCAGGTTGCAAAAGTAATTTTAGGCAACCGTAATAAGGGACAACTCAGCTGAATCATAAAGCCAAATTATTTTAGTATCAAAGGTAATGTAAACCGATAGTAAAAATAGGCTTGCTTCAATAATCTGTTTTATGTTTATGAATGCCTATGGACCTTACTTATAAAATCATTTTAGCTGAGCAAGTGGTTAGTAATAGTCTGTTCCTTTCTTTTCAAACAATGTGACATAGGGAAAAAAGTGAAAGAGTATTCTTAACCATTTGCTCAGTTGAAATGTTTGTAAAAATAAGTCCCATAGAGCCTTACTTATAAAAATATTATCGCTTATCTTTTCGCTAAGAATAGCCTGTCACTTTTTTCCTTGTATCACATTGTTTAAAACTGAAAGGGACAACCTATGCTTAAGTAAGGGGCATAGGGCCTTACTTATAAAATGCTTTTTGCTGAGCAAATGGTTAAGAGTAACTGTCACTTTTTTCCTTGCGTTACATTGTGTAAAAATGAAAGGGACAACCTAAGGTATAAAGATAAGCAGCGCTTAAATATTAAGTAAGGGGCATAATGTTTAAAGTCAATTTGAACTTTTATTGAGCAACATGTGAACATTGTTATAAAAATGAACATACTGCGGTATAAACATGTACTGGTAGAATTCTCATATTTCAGAGGTCACCTGGGTATGTACCACGCAATGTCTATGTGGCGTGGTGGTAAAGCGTGCGCGGTACGACTACCATCCTGAAGTTTGGGGTTCGATCTGGGGTCGGGCAGTTATATTAGACTTTTCTACGCAGTGTCAGCCCGGTCTCGAATTTATGGCCGAAATGGTGATAGACATCTGGGACGGAACTAAGCTCGGCGAAATGTGGGTGTTCTAGTTCGCTAGTGCACCTCTGCCTACTCCTTCGGGGATACAGGCGTCAGCTTATGTATGTTGTCTCGACAATTATTTCGGAACTACAGAATGTGTGGGGTAAGAATTATTTTTTCTTTATCGTACTAGATACTAGATTGGGCGAAACGACATAGATGCATGGGTGTATATGACGCCATCGTTTCTTCTTATCGACCGACAGGAAAAAAGAAGGTCCTCAATTCGTCTGTTTTTCTTTCAAGTACATAATATGTAACACGATATCTCCGCCGAATGTGGACCGATTTTAAATAAACTTTTCGTGTTCGATAGAGCTTATTCTAAGGGTGGTCCCAAATTTAGTCACGGTCGGACAAATTTTGAAGTCGGTCCGTTAAGTTTTTAAACTTGTGATAATTTTTAAGCAGCTTAATTCCCACTCGCGAAGTATCTGCGAGATTTTTATCCCGAATCAAAAGAAGCGAGACACGGGACTGCTGGATTGAAGCTACTGAATATTCTTTTCACGTACGGTAAGCTACGGTTGTCTATGGCGAGGATTACCTTCATACTCCAATGCGTGCACGAATAACAAAATATAATACAAAACGCTAATCTTCCCATCCATGCGATCGAATTAGAGGCACGCGATCAAAAATACAATTTCAAAACAGACATTTCCGACCACGAAAGTCGGAAATGACAGTGAATGTCATGCTTTAATTCAAGCTTCCATAGATTATTACTCTTACTTCATCTGAGTATTTATAAAACCTCCATAGAGTCAGGCCTGTATCCCTTAAGACAGTGGTCGGCAACCTTTTGGCAGGCAGGGGCCGCATGGCAAAATACAGTAAAGGCGGGCCTCACCTCATATTTTCTATCTATAGAGGTATAATCTATAACATTTTAGATATTTATGACTAATTTACAAACCAATCACGGGCTGCAAATAGGACTTCACGGGCTGCAAAAAGGATTTCACGGGCTGCATGCGACTCGCGAGCCACGTGTTGCGACCGCTGCTTTAACGGGTAAGCAGAAGCGAATTAGCGAACTAGAACACCCACATTTCGCCGAGCTCCCTCCGAGATGTGCTAAGGGGCGAGCCTGTCGCCATATCGGGCATAAATCGTCTTTTTTATCTCTTTTAAAAATATCCTTTGTCTATCTTTTCCGGAACATATGGGTCCACCGCGGCGGTAATATTTGGATCGTTATCATAAAATAATTTAAATTATGGTACAAAACCTACCATAACGTGTTATAAATTGTCACATTCAGGGTAATTGCCGTAATAAATTACAAGCTGTTTCAAGGTTTAGGGAAGATTCGTTGGTAAATGGTATGTCGGGCCATAACACCACAATAGTAGCGGTCGGCGATAAAGGCTCGAATCAAATCCAGGGATATTATTATTTATAACAAAAGTTCATAACGAGTGTGTAATGCAGGGGCATCGTACGATTTTAAGTTCTAACACTTCAAAAGCTATGATAGTTTTCATTTTCTGCACACATTTATTTTAGTTCATTATAGTTTCCGCAGGTGGCGCTGCTCGTCAAATGTATGGAGAAAATAAAAACTATCATACATACATACATACATACATAGACTCACGCCTTTTTCCCATAGGGGTAGGCAGAGACAACGGATTTCCATTTGCTACGATCCTTACACACCTCTTTCGCCTCATTCAGTCTCATTACATTCTTCATGCATGCACGTCGGTTTAGGGTACTTTTGACTTGACCTTTCTTGAGTAAATCTCTGACTTGGTCAGAGAATGTTCGATGAGGTCTTCCCCTTCCAACTCTACCATTCACACTTGCCATATATATTTGCTTTGTCAACCTCCTTTCATCCATCCTTTCTACATGCCCAAACCACCGCAACATTCCTTTCTCAATCCTCGTTATTATTTCCTCTTTCAATCCACACCGCTCTCTCACCACACCATTTCTTACCCTATCTCTCAAAGTCACACCACACATACTCCCTAAACTCTTCATTTCTACTGCATTTATTCTACTTTCATTCTTTTTCTGCCACACCCAACTTTCACTACCATACATTAGAGTTGGCACCAACACACCACAATGCACGGCCAGTCGAGCCTTTTTACAGACTTGCCGACTACTCATGCAAGCGTGTAGTGCCCCGTTCACCTGGTTTCCAGCATTCACTCTTCTTTCAATATCCCTTTCATGTTTTCCATCTCTCGTAAAGAAAGTCCCCAAATATACAAACTCTTTTACTTGCTCTACTTTCTCTCTCCCAATCACTATATCACACGGCGTCATATATTCATCCCTTTCGATTACCATCACTTTTGTCTTTCCCACATTCACTTTCAAACCTTTCCTATCAAAGGATTCGTGCATTATAGTTACCATCTCCTGCAACTCATCCGCCGATGATGCAAGTATTACTTGATCATCGGCGTAGAGAAGACATTTGACGAGTAACTCATTCATCCTTAATCCACATTCATTTTCTCTTAAATCTTGCAAACAATTGTCCATAAATAGGTTGAACAGCCATGGTGACGCTACACATCCCTGTCTAACACCCTTTTCGATGTTAAACCATTCACTGTATGACCCATTTATCCTTACACAGGCTCTAGAATCCCTATACAGAGATTTCAGAGCCCGAACAAGGTTGCTATTCAACCCATACATGGACAATACCGACCAAAGTTCATTCCTCATCACTCTATCGTAGGCCTTTTCTAAGTCTACGAAGGCACAGTAGACCTTTTGACTTTTAGCCAAGAACTTTTCGGCTATTCCTCTTAAAGAAAAGACCTGATCTGCACATCCCATTCCCTTTCGAAAACCCGCTTGTACATCCCATATTTTCTCGTCGGTTTCTTTCACAACATTTTCAATCAACACTTTCGCATATAACTTGCCAACGACGCTTAGAAGGCTAATACCTCTATAACTTCGACAGTCTTGTCGTGAGCCTTTTCCTTTGTATAGAGGTATTATGACTGCCTTGCACCAATCACTTGGTACTTGGCCTGTGTTAAAACTGATATTGAAAAAGCGATACAGCTGACTAGCTATAACGCCAAGTCCGGCCTTTAGCATCTCGGCAGTTATCCTATCATACCCTGCAGACTTTCCAGATTTCATACATTTAATCGCTTTTATAATCTCATCCATACTAATATTATTTTCATATACATTCGTATCCGCTTCTATACCTGGTTCGCTATCTCTTATATCTCTCTCAAACAGACTTTCAAAATACTCCTTCCAACGTTTTATCATACATTCCTCCCCATTAACTATACATCCATTCTCGTCTCGTATAACGTTCAGTTCTGAGCTTTCGGTTGTGCCCCTTACTGAACGGACTGATTTCCAGAACAGCTTAGTATTCGTTTGGAAATCTTCAGACAGTCGTCTATCAAAATCATCTTTCTTTTCACTCTTCTTTTCATTCACAATATTTTTCGCTATCCTTTTCATTCTTTTATACTCTTTCCAGGCTTCTTCTGTATCTTCATTCGTGTTCTTATGCATTCTTTCATTAGCTCTGGTGGCTAACCAGTCTAACCACGCTTTCTTCTTCTTACGCACTACTTTTTGGACATCTTTATCCCACCAGACATTCTTCACCTTTCTGCCTCTCCTTCTCTTACTAGTACCACATACTTCCACAGCTACCTTGATAACTCCTTCCTTAAATGACTTCCATAATTCTTCTAACTCTCTTATCTGTTCTAATCCTTCAAATTCATGACTTAACTTACTTATGTACTCATCTCTCACTTCTTCCTCTTGCAGTTTTTCAACTTTTATTCTCTCTAACACATTTTTAGACTCGGGACCCCGGTGACGCCATCCTTTGAACAAACCACTTATTCGGCTTAATACCAAGAAGTGGTCTGTATGAATTGCCGTACCACGGTAGGCCCTCGTGTCTAACACATTCTTTCTCAGTCTTTCATCTACTATCACAAAGTCAATCAAAGTCTTACTAACATTCTTCCTTTCTCGAGTGTATGTATGGAATCCTTTATGTTCAAACATGGTGATTGCTACACAAAGACCCCATTCCAAACATATATCAAGCAAACTATTCCCATTTTCATTCGTTCTCTCATCACCAAATCTACCTAGCACTCTTTCTAAACCATCACGCTTTACACCAACCCAGCCATTAAAATCACCTAACATTATTATCCTCTCATTATTCTGTTTCAACCGCAACACATCTCTCAGGCCCTCCCAGAAATCCTTTCTTTCCTGCTTTACTATCATCACCCCATTATTGCCTTAAATTACGGATGAAAACGTACTTTAAATTGTATAGCACGTAATACATTTGAATTTGTAAGTTAAATTAGCAGGCAAACGCGAATTTTTGACTTGACTAAGTTATGATTACTGTCCAATTATGTTGGAATCGCTCCTTTATTATATCTATGTCACTGTCTCAAAGAAAACCAATACAAAGAACCCCCTCCCACTTCTGAATCCTTATTATTTTCCTACCTATCCACGGTTAGCAGCAGTTTGGTTTTGCTTTAGGCATTGCCGATATCCACAGACCAATGCATGTCTTATCAGTGGTCATTGCAAATAAGAAAAAAAATTATTAAAGGTTACAGCGCTTCGCTAAACCTGAATCTATAAATTGTGCGATAAGACCATTAAAAATCAATGGTAGAACGGAAAAGTTTCAATATTACTGTAAATTAAAGACTTGTTATGACCAAAGAGCATATAAGTATTTATGACCATCTTATTTTATTTTCTTTCTCTATTACCCTAATTACAAACTTATATGTATCGTATTTTTTGATCCGTCATCTGTCATTCTCACTTGCTTACTCGCTCTTGCATACATTAACATAGGAGATTAACATTATATTTCCGTTGCATTCACTCGACTTGCGTTCCAATACCTTACATTACAATTAATCTAAGATTACAATACATTTGCAGAGAAGTAAAATCGCTCATGGTAGAGTTTCAAGTATCCTGGCCCCAAAGGCATATTAATTGGTCTCTACACCTAAAATTATCTGAATAATGAAGTTGATATTGTATGTCGATGAGTGTGTACACACGAATACAGAATTCCAATTAATATTGTAGCATGCTTAGATAAATTAGACCTACATGCGTGTCCAAAAATATAATATCTAGTACCTATATCTAGAACTACAAGTGAAGCCGTCTAGGTTAAGTCCCTTGTCCTCAATGGCTTCGGACAGCAGTATTACGCTAGCAATATTGCCCCTTACTTATAAAAATATTTAAGCGCTGCTTAACTTTATACCATAGATTGTCCCTTTCATTTTTAAACAATGTAACCCAAGGAAAAAAGTGACTGGTTATTCTTAACCATTTGCTCAGCTAAAAATGCTTTTATAAGTGAGGCCCATTGTATTCCGGTTCGAAGGATATTGTAGCCAGTAGTTACTGGTCATTATGGGCCTTACTTATAAAAAGAGTTTAGCTGAGCAAATGGCTGAGAATAGTCACTTTTTTCCTTAATGTCACATTGTTTGAAAACAAAAGGGACAGACAATAGTCTGTCCCTTTTGTTTTCGCAAATGGTAAAGAATACTTTACCATTTGCGAAAACTTGTGCCAAATGTCTTCGCCGAAGCTGGTGAAATGACAATCGCCCAATCCTCTCAGTCGATTTCTCATGAAAATCTGTTTTACTTTTTTTTAAAGTTGTATAAGAAATAGTATGAAAAAGATTAATTATACAAAATCTTTAAAATTTTATATTGTTTAAGGTTGTTGGTCTCGTTTGAAAATGACATCGTAGTCTTACAATTTATTTTATTTTATTTTTTTCAGATTCCACGTAGCCCTCCCGATTTGAATGTTTGTTTATTTTCGTGGAAGGCAGAGTACATTGCACTATCAACGATACGTTGTTTACTTTTGTATATGTTTTTGCTTGACTTTTAGAGTACAATGTCAAGTCCGTATATTTAGTCATTTTGCTGGTCACACCTTTCTTTCTTTCTACCTGCTCTTATCTTCCACCTTAATGTGGGGTCGGCGCAACACAATTTTTCAAGCATGTTGCAGAATGGATTTGGCTTAGTTTTTACGACCGGCCGCCTTCCTGACGTCAACTCCTTCTGAGGGCAGCCTTCAGAGTCCAGTCCAGTCCAGGGAAAAGTTTGTGGATTCGATTTGAGTTCGATTTTCAAGTCAAAGAAAATTATTTTTCTAAAATAATTTTCCTTGACTGTATCTCCGAGAAGGGATTGGCGTCAGGCAGCCGATCGTAAACATTAAGCCAAATCCTTTCTGCGACTTAAAAAGCATGTTGCGTCATCTCCACACAGGTAGATAAGGGCAGGTAGAAAGAAAGAACTTAAAAGATTCCATTTTCGAAATTTTCACCCTTCGGTAGTCTTCCACTCTCAAAGACTTCAATGTATTTCACTATTATACATGTCTCACATTGTCTGCTATCTCTATTGAAAGTACAGCAGCTCATACATGTATTACAGTTGACTGACCCGATATCGGTAGTAAATACGTTACGTGCTGCCACGGACGTATAAAAAAGAAGGACACCATAACGTAACGTAACGTAAGCTCACGCCTGTATCTCCGAAGGGGTAGGCAGAGGCGGACTAGCGAGCTAGAACACCCACATTTCGCCGAGCTTAGTTCCGTGCCAGATGTGATAGGAGGCGAGCCTATCGCCATATCGGGCACAAATTCCAGACTCCGGGCTGATATGGAAAAATCCAATATCACTTTGCCCGACCCGGGGATCGAACCCGAGACCTCAGAACCGTAGTCGTACCGAAATACCACCACGCCACAGAGGCAGTAAGACGGATACCATCTCGCCTATAATTAAACGGACGTTACAGAGAAGCCACGCATATAAACGCGCCTGTACAAAAGTGCCCTACGGAAATATTAAAACTCATAACAGTCAGTCGCAGCCATTACGTGTCGATAGATCGAATGGGCCGATAACCCTGCTTCACTTTCAATATTCCTAGCGCTCCGTCCATCTTTTTTTACGTCCGTGCGTGCTGCATTGTAACATTCTTACTACGTTCTTTTATGCGATCTCACGTCGCTGATGTCAATACATTTACTTCGAAAACATGAATTTCTAATATCCATAAAGTAAAAGATAGCTCAAAATGAAATAACTCTGTGCATATTATACCCTGTCAATATCCTGGAATATCTTTTAAGTAAGTTATAAAATGATTCAGCTTAATTTTTACAACATATACGGGTTATTCAGGTAAACCACGTTGCCCGACCTCCCTTGGTTCACAGCCTGTATACGTTACTAGAAGGTGGCGACTAAAAGCTCTAAAATGAAAACCATTTCTTCACAGTTCAATGTTTAAAGGTACTTAGGATTCAATAAAAAAAAATTATTTGCAATTAATAATTGAAAAATTGTGAAATTTTAATTTATTTATCCTTTTATCTTTGGGGGTGGCAGTGGAAGTCCTGTGGCTGATGATGATGATGATCCTCTTTTTACTGCTACATTTCGCAGCTATGTTACGAGTACTTCGTCTTGCTTCTCAATCGAATTATCTTTTCTTGACTCCGACTTATGGTTTCGATATAATTCTATCTTATTATTTTACTGCCTGTTGCTTTTGCTTTACTTCGTTCGTGTGATTTGTTAACAAAATAATATATCCCACGGGAACCGTTCACTTTCCCCTGATAATACTTTTTATCCTATGTATGTGCTATTTCAGACTGTAACCTATTCAAATTTCTGACGTTCTGGCGTGATTGGATAACAAACATACCCCCATTCAAACTTTCGCATTTATAATATAAGTATAGATATAGCTCTAGGCATCGGTAATACTGTCTCTGTATAGAATTCAGAAGCTGAAAAACACGTTAAAATACTAATTTTAATAGCCTATGTGATGTTCCGCTGCTGGGCAAAGGCTCCCCCAACTTTTGCCACTTACACCGATCCTGTGCTACCTCCTGCCACTTAGGACAAAAACTGCCTATGTCATCTTTCTATCTCTTTCTTGGTCGACGTCGTCGATAGCCGTCGGTTGGTCTCCAGTCTGTAACTTTTTTGGCCCATCTGTCTGGTCACTGGTGTCATCCGATACACGTGGCCGGCCCAGTCTCACTTTAGCCTTGCTATTTTTATGCGTAAGAAATTATTATTATAATGTCCAAAGTGTTGCATTCAAAGCACTTAGCAAAACACAATATTCACAGTTTCAAATGCAATATTTGAATGCATCTTGAAGTACGAAACAAAGAGATGTCATAACTTAGCTGAAAGTTACTGTGCCTGAATACTTGCAATATTAAACAGCTTGGACTTTGCAACGTTGAGCATGCTTTCATGATATGCAAATTGAATTAAACTTCAGGAAATGGACTTTTGTTAAGGTGTTTCTTCATCTAGTTGGTACAACAAGCGTTTTGTTCAATTAATTCAATATTTGTTAGATAAAAGTACTACCATTTTTTTTAGAAAATATCTTTTGGCTAGCGTACGAGCAGGTGGGTCACCTGATGGTAAGTGATCTTCACCGCCTATAGATGCCCGTGATACCAAAACAATCATCAGCCAACCTTAAAGGAGGGGTATAGGGGTCGGAAGGAGTGGGGAATTTGGGCCACCGGAAATCTCACTCACCAAACGTAACGCAACAGCGAGCCACTTTACGTCAGTTTTCTGTGAGACAGTGGTATCAAACCAGACGAGTCGCCCTTTCATGCTGTAGACGTTACTGTCTACAGTACGGCTCAACTACTTCGAAAAGTTACTTTCCGTAAGTTCATATCGGAATTTATTGTAAAATTAATTTAAACTCGATTTAAGCATAAAATTTGTTTAATGACTTGCACAACGTCGATTTACCTTAAATCTCGATGAATATACGAATGAGATGTGGGTTAAATGGAGTTATGTTAAGGTTAAGTTAAGACCAGATTTAGATTTAATAAAAATCAAGATTTTAGTAGATAGGTAATAATGCTGCACGTCGCATTATCACTTTATGAAATTGCTATTTTAGTATAATCACAAGTTTAAAAACTTAACGGACCGACTTCAAATCCGATCGTGACCAAATTCATATGGGACCACCCTTAAATAAGCTCTATCGAACACAAAAAGAATTTTGAAAATCGGTCCACATTTGGCGGAGATATCGCGTAACATACATTAAAAAAATACACACAAATTGAGGACCTCCTCTTTTTCGAAGTCTGCCGAAAATCTATCTAGTACTATCTGAAAATGTCATTTTAGTAAAATCTGACGCCAGAAATTAACATTGTAAAGCCAGTAATAACTTATTTTTAAAGTAGGTTTTTAAGTTAAACTTCAATTAATATGCAGTTTTAGAATGAAGTAAAGCGTTTTTGCGGTTATTTTTATACGTGGCATATTTTTATTTATATTATTTTTTTATTAAAATGCAAATGAATTTGAAGCAAATATTCATACTTGTTTAAATTACGCAGTATTTCAAACTATGACGTCAATATAAGAAACGAATACAGGATGTTTCGTAAAGCTGGTATAATTAATAACTACACTTAGGGCGACTTGCACCACTATTACTAACCTACGGTTAGTCCTAACCTCAAGTTAAATTGAAATAGAAATATATGAAGGACATGTAATTCGTTACATGTAATTAATTTATTGTCACCATATATTATCTGTAATTAGATGTAGTACATTATATGTAATGAATTACATGTCCTCCACATATTTCTATTTCAATTTAACTTGAGGTTAGGACTAACCGTTGGTTAGTAGTAGTGGTGCAAGTCGCCCTTAAAGAGGGGATGGCAAGTAATAAAACGGTAACACACAATTTCTTAAGGCTCATATTGAGTAATGGGAACTTGAACTTCAGACGAAAATATTACAGGCTTATTGCGTCAGCTGCAGTAGATTTTTTATAGCAGAGATTGGCAAACGAGCACGATGGGTCACCTGATGGTAAGTGATCTTCACCGCCCATAACTAACAAGAATCTGTTTCCCTTCTGAAAATTGTCACCCTTCGCCGCTGACATTTACCTTACTTAGTGTATGTGCCGGATATGCTACTTTTTATTTCAATAACAATTTTAGAAAAATACTGTATATTAATCGCGTAAAGTCGCGTGCGAAAGCTCGTCTCTAATATAAATATTTAGTCAATACAGAATATGAAATTCATTCACGGAGTCCTACACATTTATATTATAAATACCCTTACACATAAGTTCAAAGCACTCCGTTTTTCAATCAAAGGGCTTCTGGAATTATTTGATACTAAACATAAAATATAAACGAGGAGAGTGGTTACATGTTTTCGACAAATCCAGTGTTTATCAACATATATTTAGCATTTTTATGGTTCCGTACCTTAAAGGAAAAAACGGAACCCTTATAGGATCACTTTGTTGTCTGTCTGTCTGTCTGTCACGACCCTTTTTTTTAAGGAACGCGTGGAGGTATCAAGCTGAAAATTATATCAATGCTCAGGTCTACTGTCCCTTGGAGCTGTGAAAAAAATCAAACTTTTAAGCCAACGCAATAAAAAAATACAGCCGTTTATGCCGCAAATTTTCGATACTCGCAAGGGAATCAAAACCTACACTTCCCGTGAACTCATAATCTTGTTTGGTACGAAGCGACGTCTTATAGCACAGATAAAGGAATAAATGCGAAATTCATTATATACCTACAGGTTTGTATGGAACCCTCGGTGCGCGAGTGCAACTCGCACTTGGCCGGTTTTTTTATAAAACAATTTCTTTTGGCACAGTTATTAGTAATAAAAGTTATTAGAAATACAATTACGGCAGGCAAGGTAGTATTATGAAATTCGGAATAAACGTTTCTTAGAAACACTGTATTTTTGCTGGCCCAGCCAAAGGGTGCTAATCATTAATAAATTATAGTTGTTAATTATGATAGATAAAAATAAAACGATTGTTTATTTTAACGAAACATTTATTACGTTTGTGATTTTTAAAAGCCGAGACGCTGGCTATTATACAGAGTTACACCTTTTAAGTTTCCAAAAGCTGTTTACTTAATTTAATATACAAATCATGCCTAAATTATTTTGGCATGTACCAAGAATCTACTCGATGTATTTCTCATATTATACATATGCTCGAAAAACATAACTCTCCATTCGAGGCAGTCGGGTAAAAACAAACCGGTGCACAACCAAAATAGAATAAACGACATTATTTGAAATAATATAAATTTTTAAATAGGGTTATATTCGCCTCTTTCGCTGAGTTAATTTCTCACAATTCTACGCCATACATTTTTATACCAAGCCGGATTCTAAACAAGTTATTGTAAAGTTTGTAATAATGAGCTTGTCCCGGTTTAGATGTTGGGTATCGGAAAGACCTTTGGAATATACTTAATTTTTTGTGAGGCCTGCACAACTAAAAATCACATCTTTTTATAAACATTGTTTACATCTTAAGACTAGAGACTAAATATATCTTAAAATAACATGAACGATATTAATCTCATTGTTTTTACAAAAGTGCTCAAAGCATTCCTTTTTTTTACATTAACTTATACATTTTTTTATAGTAGAGACTGGCTGATAATTACCTGATGGTAAGCGATCCCCATAGCCCATAAATACTCACAACACCAAGAGAATCATGGGTGCGTTACCACCCTTTAGAGAAGAGAATACGGATTTTATCGTCATAGATTTTTAGCCTTCATTCGCACGAGAGCTTTTTCAACGTCCGTTAAAAAACATTTCAACATGTCTGTTGATGAGTGCTTGAAAATTATTCTTGCCTTGTTTCTAATAAGGTATATTTTTACATACCGCCGAAAAAAGCGACTCGTTTTAAAAGCGCCGGCGTTTGAATAACTATACTAGAATTCATTAATTATACCATTACAACGCTTTTTTGAAAAGCGCGTTGAAAAAGCTCGCGTGCCAATGAGGCCTTAGTATTATAATTGAACGCAATGTTCAGCTATTAATGCGATTAGGCTCCATTCGCACGAGAGTCAAATAAAAGCTGCGTCAAAACTCTCGTTCACTTCACCGCTTTTACATTCTCAACACGTTGTGTCTGTTCATTATGCGCTTTAAAATCTTTCTAGTTTTATTTCTAATAAGGTATATTGGACATAACACCCAACACCCGGCGTTTAATATCGGACGCTGCTCGATTAGAAAACGCCTAGTTTTAAAGGCACCGGCGCGGCGTGTGAGTAACTATACTAGAAGTCTGCTGTTCCACTTCAACGCTTATTAAAAGAACGCTAAAAAAGCGCTCGTGCGAATGTACACTTTACAAATTAAAACTTCAGATACAGTCAGATATTTTTTATATTTTAATAACGTTTTATATAAATAAGGACTGTGCAAGCTTACAATAAATGATTATATTTACACATTTCACTAAATTATATAAGAAGGAAAATACATCTATTAATATACACCATTTTTATACGATACAAACACCGGATATTGACTTCTAAGAATATTTTTCTTTGTGAAACAAGCATTTGGAATGTGGAATATCATTAGGGACACGAAATTCTCTCAAACAATATAAAGAATTTTCTTTGGAATGATAGGCTTTTCTTTATGTTTTTTTTCATCGGAATATAGTATGTTATTATGTTTGTTAAAGGTCTTAATGTTGAAATAGCAGTACAAGTTTAATTTTGCACTCTGATGTTTGGTTATTTAGGTGCTAATTTTCAATAACCTGCTAACATTTATTTTGAGAATAATAATAAAGTTTTGCCAGTTAATGCATAAAGCATCTGCCAAAGCAACAAAACATTGGAAAAAATTTATATGGGTCTCGAAAAAATCACTCCTTAATATAAATATCACGAGCGCGCATCGAGCTCCATTTAACTTGGATTGTCAAAATTATTCATATTCGGGACTCTAATTAGCTATTCTAGGATTAAAATGAAGTTTTTTTATACTGACGGACGGATCAGAAATATCTCTAAGAAAAGTTTTTAAATAAAGCCCGGCTTATGTGAATCACGCAATGTATTTCTTTTTGAGATACTGTAAAATACCATAGGTACATGTATTACAAATCCATTTACGTTTGCTACAAAATTACTTTTAATGAGTTACTACATTATGTCATGTTCCTTTGCATACTTCACTTGTCTCTCGGAACAGCTGTTGTAAAATGGAGTAATTGAAAATTTGAAAGAACACAAACTCATAAACTCACATAGATTATTATTCACATGTCTGATAACTTCAAGACTCACTTTCTTCAGACACATATTTTTTGAAGTTATACTTCTTTTGGAGCGTTTAGGTGAGAATAAAATTGAAAACTGAGAGGTTACCACCACCTCTTATAGTAGTATTATTATAATCTTACTTTTACTACTTCCCGTACAAAAAACAAAGTATGATTATTATAATATTACTTTAAGACGTGGTGGTAGCCTCCTGCGCGCGCACGCCGTTACGGCAATCCGACAGTATGAAGTTGGCTGAGAGTGAAATTCGTTATTTAAATATTTTTCTTTTATAATTTTTTTTGACAGCCTCCGTGGCGCAGTGGGCGAGTAGCCGGCTATGAAGCGAGAGGCCGCGGGTTCGATTCCCGCATTGAGACAAATGTTTGTGTGTCCCACAGATATTTGTTTCAAGTCTGGGTGTTGTGAAACCGAAAGTCTCTCAGAGCCTCTGACACTCACGATACAGGTTATACCTAGTGTGGGGTCAGGACTAGGTGTGTGACTGTTGGATGTATTTTTTTTCCTTAACTACGCTCAAGATGTATAACTTCTAACGCTCGTACCATAAGTACTGTTTTTTTATTCCGCACTGATCACTATAGTTTCTCTCCGTCTAAGTGTTGCACGTTATAATACGAGTGGTCGGGGAACCTCTCCAGTTCTATATAGTCCATCTCTGTGCACAGTAACCGCTCGAGCATCGACACAACCTCCTTGAAGTCAGGTCGGGCTGAGGGTTCCGCCTCCCAGCAGTAGTACATTATGTTGTAGAGCTCCCGACGGCAGTGCTCGGGCTTCTCCAAGCGATGGCCTTCGCGAACCTGGAAAAGAATTACATTAATTTATTTTCGTCTGAGGTTCTAACCGTTACTAGTGGTAGCGTGTATGTGAACTAGGAGGCAGTGGCAAAAGGTTTATTTATTTATTTATTTACACTTGTTATACACGAAGTATAAAGGCGGACTTAATGCTACAAGCATTCTCTGCCAGTCAACCTTGGGGTGGTGCAGAGATGTACGTGGCAGGTGTAAAAGTAATGATACTGAGGGAACACAGAATATTCAAAAAGGTTCATACTACTCAATTCCTACCGGCTTACCTTTGCCAAATGATTGGCTTAACAAATAATGATCAGAAGAAAATCCAGCAGCGGTAGGTAGCAAGAAAGTTCTGTTAGGTGCAGCATTTCTACCTGGACACTTCTAATTGCCCAATCTAGGATATGATCCATAGTAGAATTATCAGCATTCAGCTCATGTCTATTTCTAAAACGTTAAGTTAGAGGTTTTTGGTCGATAGATACTGAACTTAAGCAAATTAGTAGTTTTTGCCTTATGTAGTTTTGCGTCATGCAATAAGGTAATTTGAAACGTATAAAAGAATAAGGAAGGATATTAGGAAATCAAATCGTTTGCATGGGAAATACGACGGGAAAGACTAACGAATTAAGCTCGGCGAAATGTGGGTGTTCTAGTTCGCAGGTGCGCCGTTGCCTACCACTTCGAGCATACAGGCGTGAGCTTAGGTTATGTATGATTAATGAAGTCAAGAGCAAAAACTGTTAAACAATATTTTCGATTGACTACCAAAAAGGAGAAGGTCCCCAATTCGTCTGTATTTTTTTATTTTTATGTATGTTACGCGATATCTCCGCCAAATGTGGACCGATTTTCAAATACTTTTTTGTATTCGATAGAGCTTATTTCAAGGGTGATCAGTCCTATATAAAGGTCACGATCGGATTTGAAGTCGGTCTCTTAAGTTTTTAAACTTGTGATTATTATGATTTTTAATTATCAAACGTTAGGATCGATTACCCAAAACGCATTCTATGTATTTTAAAACACCAACTTTACGAAATCAATTACGTGTGTTAAAACCTAAAAGTTATGAAAATAAACTTAACTAATTTTGTAGTTGGTAATTGCAATTGAAAATAAATTTGTTCGTTGATTAATATCAATAGAATTTATTAACAGAACTTTATTGATCTATTAATTTAGCCTCGAGTAAAACATTGGCCTGCCCCTGTAAATATTTTATTTGCGTGTAATAAATCTATTTTAAAACTGAATTACAAATTACAATTATTAAGGTATAATTCCAAACACTGCGGAAAACCGGAACTGAAAACTGAAGCGTGATACTACTTTCTGTGTTTACATATACATGTATATTATATGCATTCACATACACGCCTGTTATGTACTCATGCCCGTAGGAGTGCACAAGAGAGCCTAATCCAAGCTAATTTCCGTTCCATGACGTGATAGACTTTCAGACTTTTTCTTTCAGTTACCAGGTTAGACTGAGCGCAATATCAGTTTAGAGCACAAAAATCCAATATCCCCAACCCGATCCGGTCCGAATCCGAGACCTCAGAACGGTAGTCGTACCGGAATACAATCACGCCATCGAGACATCGATTGACTCGTAACTTAGAAACCCGTTGACCTTGGAGCTGGCTTTGATCTTGAAGGTCAACAGTGCCACTGAAGATAAGCTATCTGTGCTTTCAATTTTACTAATCTGTCAACATTTTCTCGGGAATTACTTGGATTGTGTTCATCCAAACGCGAACGTTTTAGGCAAAGACAATGCTGCGTACGCTTCAAATGAGGCCGAATGTACATTTCAATAAAACAACCCAAGCATTTGTAATTCATAAAATAGAATTACCTACTATGTAGAGTCAGTTTTATTTCGTCTCAATGCACAGAATTGCGACAGATGTTAGATTATAATAAAATTAATATAGAGCATGTTGGATATTTTTGTTCTATATTCCAGCGTAATATTTTGTCATTGTTGTTTAATATTAAATATATTTATATGTTTTTTCAGTTGTTCTAGCATGGCTAGGCGCATGGCTATATTGCTAAGTTTCTAGTAGAATGTATTTAATATCCACGGACGTAAAAAAAAGATGACGGAGCGCTAGAAACATTCAAAGTATAGCACGTAATGGCGGCGCCTGATCGAATGAGACGAATATCTTGCTTCACTTTGAATGTTCCTACCGCTCCGTCCATCTTTTTTTACCGCCCGTGTTAATATCATTGCGATAGTGTAAAAGAAAATTTTACTATGTATACCTTTTACGTTTTTGCTAAATATTTTATAGAGTCTATTTGTTCATCGGCATTCTGCCGCGCTTTCCTGAGTCTATCATATTATGGTTTATTAAGGAACGCAGTCGATGGTATTTGACGCATAGACGCAGCGAAAATGGTGCTGCGACACGACTGCCGTGTCGGGAACATCGGAAGTGTACCTTTACTAAACCTTAAAATAAGTATTAGTAAAATTATTATTATTATCCTCATTTGTTTAAGTTTATTATAATGATACCTTTCTCATAACGTCTCCAGCAGATAATCCAGGGTAAGGCGTCGAACCAAGGGTGACTATCTCCCATAGTAACACGCCGAAACTCCATATATCTGACTTCACACTAAATATATCGTCGTATAGAGATTCAGGCGCCATCCATCTGGAATATGAAATGATTTTAAAATGAGTCTAATACTGGTACATGAAGAACAACTCAAACACTTGAATTCATGTTGTTTGAGGCCGCCTTATTTGTCAAAATTGTATGGCGAACGATGATAGGCGTAAAGTTGAATGGCGTTTCGGTATTTGGTTAATAATAATTTACTGCCTCGGTGGCGTGGTTGTATTTCGGTACGACTACCATCCTGAGGTCTCGGGTTCGATCCTCGGGTCGGGCAAAGTGATATTGGAATTTTCCATATTAGCCTGGAGTCTGAAATTTGTGCCCGTTATGGCGATACGCTCGCCCCCTATCACATTTGGGACGGAACTAAGCTCGGCGAAACGTTGGTGTACTAGTTCGCTAGTGCGCCTCTGCCTACCCCTTCGGGGGTACAGGCGTGAGCTTATGTTATGTTAATAATAATTAATTTATTAATGATTTATATACAAATTTTCTTGTATGGTAGACCGTAGAGCCACGTTGTAGACAGTAAGGTTTACAGCACGAATTGGTTTGATACCACTGACAAAAAACCTACGAAAAGTGACAGTTTGCGTTTCGTTCGCTGATCGAGATTTTCCAGTGGCCCAAATCTCTATTTCCTTTCTTTTGAAATCGTCTAAAAATACCGTCGAATTTTATTGAAAGAAAAGAAGGAAAGGATCTTTACTGATTACTTCCTTTTAAAGGCGCCATCAGGTCAATCTGGAAATCTTTGGGGGAGGCCTATGTTCAGCAGTGGACGTCCTATGGCTGATGATGATGATGATGAAAGACTCCAGGCGGTCCATGAGAACACAACTCGAAGTGGCACAAAATAATTTAAACGTTGCGTAACGATGAACAATACTTCTCTTACCTTATAGGAAGGCGTCCGTCGCTCTTCCTTTCGTACACGTGGGTACCAGCCACGTCTCTTGCGAAACCGAAGTCGGCCACTTTACACGTCCTCTCTTCTGTGATCAGGACATTCCTCGCAGCTAAATCTCGGTGGATTATCTGGAGACAATGGACCTTTATTGAACCTTAAACTTTATGACTCTAAAATACCGGACCGACTTAAAAACTTATCTGATCGTGACCGAATAGGGGCACTCTTGGAATAAGCTTTTCTTCTCTTCTTACCTGACCTTATCCCACCTTAATGTGGGGTCGGCGCAACATACTTTTTCAAGCACGTTGCGGAAAGGATTTGGCGTAGTTTTTACGACCGGCTGCCTGCCTGACGTCAACCCACTCTGAGGGATCCAGTCCCAGGCAAATTAAATTAGAAAATTTGCTTAGCCCGACTTGGGAATCGAACCCAGTACCTCCCGATCCATAGCCCATATATGCTGCCTCTAGACCAAGGAGGCGACTTGGAATAAGCTCTATCAAACACAAAAAGAATCTTGAAAATCGGTCCACATTTGGCGGAGATATCGTGTAACATCCATAAAAAAGTAATTGAGCCATTCCTCCTTTTTTTAGGCGGTTGAAAATCATTTACGCGATTCTTAACTTTAAAACTAGTTTATCCCTTTCATTTTCAAACATTGTGACGCAAGGAAGAAAGTGACAAACTACTTTTAAATATATGAAACACGCAAAGAAACGCGCAAAAGTTTTTATAAATAAGGAGTTATGTTTTTAAAGTGTAGCCATTTTTCGCTGAGGTAATTCCTGTCTCATGATGTGACAGGGACCTTATGGCCATATCGAATTCAAGTTTTATTAGACACTACACTGACCAAAAACAATATCACTATATCTGACCAGCCAATCGAATAGAATTGTCGAATAAAATAAATGTATGGGTATGACATAAGAGTAATATGCGGCGTACTCTTATGTCATTCCCATACATTTATTCTATTCGACTATTCTATTTGACCAGCGCATAAGCCACTTGTCTAAAGCCGCAGCCCGCCTAGCATGCGCGCCACGAGATATCTCGATAATCGACTCTCGAGATGTTGTTTACAATATTGTATGAAAATAAACGAAGACGCATATTAGTGTCTGTAGACAAATAGGGAAAACTGGTTATAACAGGACAAAAAGCGTAGACAAAATCTTATCGCGGCGCACATGCTAGGCGGGCAGTATCGTATAACATAACAACATAAGCTCACGCCTGTATCCCCGAAGGGTAGGCAGAGGCGCACTAGCGAACTGGAACACCCACATTTCGCCGAGCTTAGTTCCGTCCCAGATGTGATAGGGGGCGAGCCTATCGCCATATCGGGCACAAAGTCCAGACTCCGGGCTGATATGGAAAAATCCAATATCACTTTGCCCGACCCGGGGATCGAACCCGAGACCTCAGAACCGTAGTCGTACCGAAATACCACCGCGCCACCGAGGCAGTCAAGGTAGGCATCGTATGTAGGTCCTTATTATTGTGCCCTTTTGTAGGCCATTACTATTGAAGCGCAATTGGATTTAGAAACTCTCTTAGATTCTTTTGAAACGTATTGTAGTCAGCCCCATGACTCTTGATACTTGATTCGATTGTGACTACGTCTCGGTTTGTTTATTGACTTAAAATCCCACCGAAATCGAGTTAAAAAGTGCACTAATGTTGCATTAGATTCGAGAACTTGTCATTTGGTAATTTTTGACGTTACATTAGTGCACTTTTTAACTCTATTTCGGTGGAATTTTGTCACTAAATGAAGTCGAAGCGTAGTCAAATTCAAATCGAGTGAGTCAGTCCCCTGTCGTATGAGCTATTCCTAGAAGTAATTAGAATCTCAAGTGTTATAAAGTTTTCTTTTCATAAACTGAATGATAAAAACTTTTGTGTCAAGACGTGCTTTTTCTTTATCCTAATGATTTGTTTTTATAAAACAAGTCCAACTTCAAAACAATTATTTAAGGCTCAGAAAGTGATTAATAAAATTATTTATTAAGTAATTAGTCTTATATGTCACAGTAAATGGATTTTAATTTCAGATGTAAATGACTGCCTCGGTGGCGTGGTTGTGTTTCGGTACGACTACCGTCCTGAGGTCTCGGGTTCGATCCCCGGGTCGGACAAAAGTGATATTGGATTTTTCCATATCAGCTCGGAGTCTGGAATTTGTGTCCGATATGGCGATAGGCTCGTCCCCTATCACATCTGGGACGGAACGAAGCTCGGCGAAATGTGGGTGTATTAGTTCGCTAGTGCGCCTCTGCCTACCCCTTCGGGATATAGGCGTGAGGTTATGTATGTATGTAAATGGCCAAGCATTTTTTGTAAAGTAGAATCCATTAACAGACCCTAAAATAGTCTCAGTCATGTTGATAATAATTAAACTATTTAAAGCCATTTGCGGTGATTTTAAAATTTGCTTCTTACTTCTTTAACAGAGTTAGATATTATTAATTTATGTTTTTGATATAAAAGTCGTATCGAATACTTTAAGAACCAGTCTACATTTGGCGAGCATATTGAAATACTAAGAGAAAATAAAAATAAAATAATAAAATAAAACGGACGAATGTCTTTCCATTTTCGACAAACTTCAAAGAATGAGGTAATCAGTTAGTAGGTAGTTATTTTTTCAACCAACTAAAAAAAAAGGAAGGTCTTGTCTGAAGGTCTGTATTTTTTATGAACGTTACGCGATATCTCCGTCAAATGTGGACCGATTTTCCAGATTCTTTTTGTGTTTGGTAGAGCTTATTTCCAGGGTTGACTGATATTTTGGTCATGATCAGATACATTTTGGAGTCATTCGGAAAAGTGTTTAAACTTTTGATTATTTTGAGTGTCAAACTCTCTATCTACAGAGTGTCTCTAGTACAGTAAACTAATGTTTTAAATTTAATAATTATGTACGTTTAATAAAGACAATATATTCATAAGAAATGTAACAATAAGGTAAAAAACGTTACAATACACAATGATACGTAATTAAATGCAGCGCAATCGACAGAATATGCATTACTACGAGATGGTAGGTATTAATGCAAATGCATTGTTGTTTGTGTCGCAAATTGCTTCCGTATATTCAGTGCTGTAAAACGAGAGACGTTCGCGCGCACCGCACCCGTGGGTTCGATTTCCGCACCGTGACATATGTTTGTGTGACCTAAGGATGTTTGATGTCTCTTGTAGTTCCTGATACCTATGACACAAGGCTCGTATCTTACTGTGGGGTCAGGACTATGTGCGTGATTGTTGGGTGTTATTTATTTATTATGATTTATTATATGGTGTGTACATAGAAAATGATAGTATCGTAGATTTGGTGCAAAGTCTTCAAACCTATTTCGAGGTCGATCTGTAGATTCGGATTTTAATTCAATCGCTCATAAGGGATTTGAAAATAATTCCCGCCCTTAACACAGTTAATTACCTATCAAAACTTCAAGTGTAAAGTTGAAGGTCGAGGTTAATCCACGTCAAAGATAAAAAAAGGAAAACAAATTGAATTAAATAAGTTGTTCGTGACATTGGTGGACGTTCTTGATGACTTTATCTTTGTTTGTTTATTCGGATGCATTGACCAAAGAAAAAATTAGAGGACCCGGCATAACTACGAATAATGCGCGTTTACTATGAAGCCGGTTCAGCCATTTTAGTTTCGCGATCTATTTACATGTAAGTTGTCATCGTGTCATGAGAATTAAATAACGTATAAATACTCATTGATTTTATTGTAAATACGGTGTTTTATTTACATTTACAAAAATACTAATTTCGGAATATGAAGAAGATGCCTAACTGTTATATTAATGGGATCTTCCTTTCAAGTTGCCATTTTGGTTTCGTTCCATACATTAGGAATTTCATTCTGTCGTAGTTATGCCCTGTCCTCAATCTTCTTTTGTCTAAGATTCAGAGGACAATGTTCCGTATTTTTGTATTTTTATAAAGGTGTTGTGCGTCAAGTGATACTAGCCAAGTAACAAGTGCCAGCTACCATGGGTGATTTAAAGAGCCTCCATGGCGCAGTGGGCGAGTAGCCGGGTGTGAAGCGAGATGCCGCGAGTTCGATTTTTGCCGTGACAAATGTTTGTGTGACCAACAAATATTTTTTTCATGTTTGGGTGTTGTGAGGCCGATAGTCTGTCGTAGTTTCTGATACCCACGATACAGGTTATATCTATCGTGGAGTCAGGACTATGTGTGTGACTGTTGGGTGTATTTATTTATTTAACACACACGGCGCGGGTATCAAACCCGCGGCCTTATGCTTTACAACCGGCTACTTGTCTGCTGCATTACGGCTAGGTTCCAGCTAAAAAAAACCGGGCAAGCGCATGCTGCATACCTATCTGATCACGCACAGTACAGGGTTCCGAAGTAAAGCTAACTGTTCCTTAAATATAATTTTATTAAACAAACATAAGCTCAAGCCTGTATCCCCGAAGGGGTAGGCAGAGACGCACTAGCGAACTAGAACACCCACATTTCGCCGAGCTTAGTTCAGTCCCAGATGTGATAGGGGGCGAGCCTATCGCCATATCGGGCAGACTCCGGGCTGATATGGAAAAATCCAATTTCACTTTGCCCGACCCGGGGATCGAACCCGAGACCTCAGAACCGTAGTCCTACCGAAATACCACCACGCCACCGAGGCAGCCAATTTATTAAACATAATTTTAACTGTATGGTCCGTAAACTCATAATTATAACCTGTCTAACATATAATGATTTCTTAGGTTTACGTGAATGTTATTCATTGAAATTAAACTATTTTTACGGATTATATCACGATTTGGTTTTCTTCTGTCTAACATAACTAACAAATTCATATAAGTGATATTGAAAATAATCTGTTCGATATTTTTCTTTATAATTTGGTCGAGTATTTCTCGTAAACTTGTAAAGCCTGTTTAGTCGTGATATTTTTCTTTTTAAATTCGTTATATGTGCGACTACTATGAATTTTTTCACATTTCCAGAACCGACCGTTTAGGTGGTAGGAGGGCGGACACTTGACTCTAATAAAAATTTGCACTTTAAAGCTTAATATTTCACAAACGAATTCTTGGATCGGAAAATGGTTTTAGGAAACCCACAATGTTTTTAAATGACTTATCCAACGATACCCTACACTAAGGGATAATCGTGAAAAAATTTCATCCCCAACTTTAGGTGTAGAGGAGGAACCCTACAGATTTTTTTTTCAAGATTTTATCTTACCATTTTGTTGGCGTGATTGATATGTATACACATACCAAGTTACTGTTTTTTTAGTACTGATAGTCCCTGAGCTAAACTGCGGATAGACAGGCAGACGGATATGACGAAGCTATAAGGGTTTCATTATTGCCATTTGGCTTTGTAACCCTAAAAAGATTCCTAAAGTTGTTTTTAATTAATCCATGGAGGATTAATATCCCATTGTGTTCGTAACAAAACCTTTCCAAAGGATTATGGAACTTTTCTCATAAACTTGAGTTTTATGCCTGACCTACCGACTTTTATCCGGCTCTCGAAGAAATTAAATAGCAGCGGCCCATTATCAGGAGAAAAAATATTTTCCTTATAAAAATGCGTCAAAAGGTTTTTATTTATTATTCTTTTCCTTTATAGTTCACTAGCAATTGCCCGTGGCTTCGTTCA
This sequence comes from Clanis bilineata, assembly GCA_036417725.1. Classification (NCBI taxonomy): domain Eukaryota; kingdom Metazoa; phylum Arthropoda; class Insecta; order Lepidoptera; family Sphingidae; genus Clanis; species Clanis bilineata. The sequence goes on along the minus strand of CM071145.1, from coordinate 4,060,763 downwards.
CGTGGATATTTATTGACAAATCTATTTCTTTGGAAGCGCACAGTTTTTCCGGAATAAAAAGTAGGCTATGTGCTATTCCAGGCTAATCTGACTATAAATGAAAGCCTTTGTGGTGCAGTGGTCGAGGAGGAGGAGTTGTGAAGCAAGAGACTGCGGGTTCTATTCCCGCATCGAGACAAATGTTTGTGTGGCAGATATTTGTTTCTGGTCTGGGTGTGGTGAGGCCGAAAGGATTATACTTAGTGTGGGGTCAGGACTATGTATGTGAACGTTGGGTGTATTTATTAATCTATTTCTGTGACAAATTTCATCCTGATCCGTTAAGCCGTTCTGGCGTAAGCGATTAACAAACATCCACATCAACTTTCGCATACATAATATTAGTTTTTTATTGTTGTTTTACAGCAGACACTGGCAAAATAGCAGATGGGTCATCTGATGGTAAGTGATCTCCACCGCCCATAGAGACCCAAGACACAAAAAGAATCATGGGTGCGTTGCCAACCTAAAAGGAGAAAATGGAAGGAGACGGAAAATGGATGAATGAATGATGATGGAATGAATGGATTGGGAAAGGGAGGGTGGAATATTACTGAAACTTACCCCTTTAGAACTGAGGAAGTCCATGCCTCTAGCGACCTGGTACGCGAAGTGTGTGAGGTCCCTGGAGGTAAGGAACTGACTGCCTCCATGCGTGTTGCCGTAGTGTCGCTCAGCTCTTGAGTCACGGAGGAACTGCTGCAGTTTGCCCAGACTCACGAATTCCATTATAACCAACGTTGGCTCCTGAAAACGAAGAGTATTTTAAATTCTGAACTTTTGTTTTTCTTATAGCAGAGACTGGCAAACGAGCAGATGTGTCACCAGAATTTTTGTTTTATATTTTTTTTAAAGTAGAGACAAACGAGCATATTGGTCACCTTATGGTAAGTGATCTTCACCGCGCATAGACACCCAAGAAACAAAAAGAATCATGGGTGCGTTGCCAATCTAAAAAGAAGGAATGGAAGGGGAGGGAATAGGGATTGGGAAATGGAGGGGGAAATGGGCCACCGAAAATCTCACTCACCGAACGAAACGCGACAGCATGCTGCCACATTACGTCGGTTTTCTGTAAGTATGTGGTATCAAACCGATCCAGCTGGCCCATTCATGCTGTACACGTTACTGTATACAGCGTGGCTCTACCACTCAAAACGAGGATTTCATCGTATTCGCTATTGTAAGATGAGAGGACAGCCCACCTGATCGTCGTTTGTTTATCCAAATTTCAAAGTGATTATATAGTCTGAAAATACCAGCGTCTACTAATAATGAGTTAATCAGGAGTCACCAAAATCAAGACGATCTCTATAAATGCTTTTTATACTCCTGAGAGAAGAGGTAAAGCGAAGGGTGAACGACTGAAGAAACGGTTATGCGATACAGATAGAGGGACAAAAGGATAGTACCATCACGTCACGTTCGCGGCGTTGCATCATCCATATTAATTTTGATAGGAATATCCAAGTTGCTTTCAGCAGTATAAGCAGTATAATTATTATAATAATAAATAAATACACCCAGTAGTCACACACATAGTCCTGACCCCATACTAGGTGTAACCTGTATCGTGGGTATCAGAAACTACGAGAGACTTTTGGGTTTCACAATATGTCTCAAATCTATGGGCCACACAGACATTTGTCTCGGTGCGGGAATCGAACCCGCGACCTGACGTTTCACACCCGGCTACTCGCCCGTTGCGCCACGGAGGCTGTCAGTCGACAGTCGACAGTCGTCAAAAATATACCGGCTTGAATTGACCTAATACAAATGAATAGTAGAGGATGGACTCTAACAAGATTCCCTCCGCCTTGCTTTTGACAAATTACATATCACAAGCTCACGCCTGTATCCCCGAAGGGGTAGGTAGAGGCGCACTAACGAACTAGAACACCCACTTTTCGCCGAGCTTAGTTCCCCGTTCCAGATGTGAGGGGGAGAGCCTATCGCCATATCGGGCACAAATATAGAAACTAGCACTGGATTCCTTTCAATAGCAGCGACAGGTCAGTTGGGTGTGGTACGGACTGCCGAGACGAGTATCGGAGGTTCGAGACCAACCCCAAAAGTCATACACACCGAATTTTCTATGTTAAGTGTGTTAATATCGCTTGCTATAACGGTGAAGGAAAACATCGTGAGGAAACCTGCGTACCCGAGAATTTCTCCACAAGAAATTCGAAGGTATGTGAAGTCTATCAACCCGCATTAGGCCAGCGTAATAGACTAAGGCCTACTTCTCTCATTAGTAGAGGAGGCCCGTGCCCAGCAATGGGACAGTAATATTACAGGGCTAATATTATTTATTCCTTTGTGACGTCTATCACTCTTCCTCACTGATTCACCTTGAACCTTGGCTGATCGGTCCGGATAGCGTTTCGCACCATCTATACCATAGTTGCTATCCAGTCGAGAAAGAAATAGTAGGCTTACTCTCACCGCCAAAACTCAATTTAATAGTATTTTATAACTCATAAAACCCGAAGCTTCACATCCAATCACTTTCAGCCGAAATAAAATATTAATAGCATACCGATGCTGTACATTAAAGGAAAATATAAAGTATCTATGAGGCTATACTAGTTTATTAGTTTTTCTTGTTCAAAGGGGAGTTCAATAGACTATTGTATGTTTCGATAGCAGAGTCACAGAGTTAAATTTGAATTCCACTTCTCGAAAACTGTAATAATTTTTCATTTATTTTAGTTCGTTGTATTTTCCGCAAGTGGCGCTGCTTGAATGTGTGGAAAAACGAAAACTAACTTTTTTTGTATACTGTAAAATCTCGTAATAAAGGTCTTGACAATGTAAACAAACATTTTACTTAATATTTGTGTTAAATCATCATCATCATCAGCCATAGGACGTCCACTGCTGAACATGAATATTAAACATGAACATTGTGTCAAATATTTACTTAATAAATTATAAGCTCACGCCTGTATCCCTGAAAGTCAAGGTATAGGCGAACTAGAAAAAGTAGGTTACCGATAACGCAAATCAAAAACTTAACATACTAGTATGGAGATTTCATCAAAGTATAATGAATTAGTGTCAGAGTATATATTAATAACAAGTGTCGGAGGTTCGAGACCAACCCCAGAATGGAGCATACACCTCTGACTTTTCTGTGTTAAGTGTATTTTCATTGTGAAATATCGCTTGCTATAACGGTTAGAAAACATCGTGAGGAAACCTGCATACCCGAGAATTTCTTTACATGAATTTCGAAGGTATGTGAAGTCTACCAACCCGCATCAGGCCAGCGTGGTAGACTAAGGCCTAACCCCTCTCATTAGTAGAGGAGGCCCGTGCCCAGCAGTGGGACAGTAATAATACAGGGCTAATATTATTTATAATGAATTTAAATATAATGAAAATACAAGTTAGACAAATAGTCCAGGGTCGATAATTTTTAAAACCAAAAAAAATCATAGTAGGATGAAACCCATTAGAAAAGGAGGGAAATATTATAAAAATGAAAGGAAAAATAATTTACGGGCGATCTGAGGTCGGGAAGGGGATGGGGGTGAGTTTTTAAGGGTAAAAAACGGTTTTTCTCGATTTCCGTCAAAGTAAAAGTCCTATCGAAAAAAGTCAAATGGCAAAGTTGTAGATAATAAAAAGATCTAAAACTTTTGTATTTACACTTTTTTCACATAACCTCAAAATTTATGTGAAAAATTCAAAAAACCAAGGTTTTGGTTTTTTATTTTTATCTTTTACAAATAAATATTTTTTTTAACGAAATTTTGTGAAAACTTACCTTTTTATGTCCCAAATACGCTGTAATTTATTTGATTAAAAATATTTATTTTTTCACCTTATTTTGAATTAATATCGAAAAAACACCCTAATTTTCAATCGAAAATTCACCCGTCAAAATATTAGCTTTTTTCAAAAAGTTGGTATGGTTTCTGTTCGTTGAAATCTCTATTTTCCGATGGTGAAAAAAAAAATATGTTACTATGGTAAATCTTCTCAGAAAATGCAAAAATTCAAAAAAAACTTGAATTCAAATTTTTTTTTTAATTATTATAAATAATTTTGAGCTATTTATTAAAATTTACACTTTAATTACTCGAAAAACGTTAGATTTCATGTGACGTTGAAAACAAAAAAATTGCAAATAAAAATATACTACTATAATTAAGAAACAAATAAGTTAATTAAATTAATATTTAATAAGACATCTACAATATTTGGAGAAAGTTGTCTAATTTTCTTTAAATTATATGCGTAGATGCCTATTTATAACTATTTTGAGATAAATTATATATATACCTGAGAAGATATACCTGAGTGACCTACGAAAAATTGTAGCCCATCAAAAGGTATTTCGTGGAGAAGTGGGGAAGGGGCTAGGCGGGTCTGGGTCTTACTACATACATACCTACTATTATATACTATATATTTCGTAGCAGCTGTTACAACTGCTAGCCTAACCAGTATTCGAAATACAGTACAGTATACAACATCGTTTATAAAAATACACGTGCACGCTGAGTTTCTTGAAGATAATTATGACAAGTTTACTTAAAAAAACAAAAAAACTTTTCGAATCTGCATAGGAAGGTAAATACTATCTCTATTTTTATCTGTATCAATCAACTCAACCATAAAAATCGTAATATTTTCTTTAAAAAATAGTATGCTTAACGTAATATAACCTAAAGATTGAAATTAAATGATATTTTTGTACAAGATAAAAAAATAATAATCTCCTTAATTTTGCACAAACAAATTTAGTTAATCCCATGAAAAAAAATATATTTCAAAATACATAAAAAAATATATTTAAATTCTATAAAAAATATATAAAATGTATATCGTAGATATATTTTTAATAAAACAAACTTTTTGCCGATTTTCATATATATTTTATACATTTTTTATAGATTTATAATATATTATTCATACATTTTGACATTTATTTCTTTAATATTTTTTTTTCATGGGAGTTTATTCACGATTAAATAGTGAAGACATTATTAATTCGATTTTGTCTTTTCAGATTATCAGTATGGATGAATCTGTTTGTATCATTTGCAATAAGGCAGATGATAAGCAAGTGTATGCAATAAAAAAAGCAGCTTTGAATCGTTTAGTGGTATCCAGCAAGAAAAGAATCGACAATAAATACAAAAAATTTGAGACTTTGACATCAGCTTTTATTCATCGAAGTTGTCAAAGTTAATTGCATTTTCTGAGAAGATTTACCATAGTAACATTTTTTTTTTTCACCTTCGGAAAGTAGAGATTTCAACGAACAGAAACCATACCAACTTTTTGAAAAAAGCTGATATTTTGACGGGTGAATTTTCGATTGAAAATTAGGGTGTTTTTTCGATATTAATTCAAAATAAGGTGAAAAAATAAATATTTTTAATCAAATAAATTACAGCGTATTTGGGACATAAAAAGGTAAGTTTTCACAAAATTTCGTTAAAAAAAAAAATTGTAAAAGATAAAAATAAAAAACCAAAAACTTGTTTTTTTTAATTTTTCACATAAATTTTGAGGTTATGTGAAAAAAGTCTAAATACAAAAGTTTTAGATCTTTTTATTATCTACAACTTTGCCATTTGACTTTTTTCGATAGGACTTTTAGTTTTGACGGAAATAGAGAAAAACCGTTTTTTACCCTTAAAAACTCACCCCCATCCCCTTCCCGAGCTCAGATCGCCCGTAAATTATTTTTCCTTTCATTTTTATAATATTTCCCTCCTTTTCTAATGGGTTTCATCCTACTATAATTTCTTTTCACTTTTCATTATTTTTAAAGGCTTCTACCCTGGTCTAAAAATATATTTAAATCCTACTAAGCCGCGGCTCATGCACGTATTTTTACGAAACAACACAAAAATACTTACACAAAACAAGGTTTTCGTTGTCTACTGCTCATATAACAATGGACCATACAAACAAAAATGTAGAAATACGATGTTTTGTGTAGGTGTTTTGTGTAATGTTTTAGTACAGGAGATGCGACATTACTGTCCGACCGCTAAGAGAATTCACATTTGACAAGTAATAGATTGACATACTCGTAAGTAACTACATTCCTAGAACGAATGGGCTGTTTCGTAACCTTGCAACGGCGGAGTAGAGATTAAAAAAAATCACAAAAAAACGTGCATATAATAATAAAAAAAGTGCAATCGTTGTAGAGTTAAACGTGTACATTTATTGTAAATTGACATATACTTTTTGGGTTTATTAAATGTTAATGTACGATTAAAATATTTTCGTCGTAATATGTTCGCTGTTTAAAGTTATATCGAACATTCGATAATGAACTGAAGCAAGATATAGCCGCTGAGAGAATGCACATTTGATTGTTCATTTTCTGTTCTTGGCAGAGCAGTAGCTCGAGCACGAAAAACTAATGTAAATGTAAATGGATTCGAATTCGCTGCGCACTGATGACGTTTGGTTAATATTTCATACAAATTTCATAGACGCGTATTTAGTTCGAATACATTTACGGTTGTCAGAAATTTTCCTGCTCAGGCCGCGGGTCACGTAGTATGGGAACGTTCCCTAAGAACGTACTTCAACCACAAAAGACATTACCATGAATTGGAATAAAAGTCCGTCTGTATAGAATTAGAAATCCTTTGTCTGCAGACTATTGTAATCCGCCTTTTCTATGCACCGTTGAGTGGGGTATATAACAAAACAAATAGGCGAGTTTTGGCTTCAAGAGTTGACATTCTAAACTGAATTTTGCGGTGGTTTTATTGAATAAAATCATTTATTTTGTAGGAAAGTATGGCCCGGTATGGCGATAAACTCGCCCCCTATCATATCTGGGACGGAACTAAGCTCGGCGAAACGTGGGTATTTTAGTTCGCTAGTGCGCCTCTACCTACCCCTTCAGGGCTACAAGGCATGAGCTTATGCCATGTAGGTAAATAGCTTTTCTAAAAACATCAATCAACGTATAATCGTTCAATTTTATTGGTTCGTTTATACAATTTGTATTGCTATTGACATTTCCTTTGTTTGCTATTGACATTGACAAGTTAAGGACATATGGGAGACGTATTCGGCTGTGAAACGCGATGGTGTGGGTTCCATTCCTGCTCCTAGGCAATTGTTTGTGTTATCCATAGATATTTGTTTCGGAACTAAGTGACGTGGGACTGACTGTAAGTCCCTCGTATTCCTCGTAGGGGGTCGGTGCAACACACTTTGTCAATGTTGCAGAAAGGATTTGGATTAGTTATTACGGCCGGCTGCATGCCGACGTCAATCCCCTCCTGACCTGGGCACATCAAATTAGAAAATTAGCTTTGCCCAACTTGGGAATTGAACCCAGGATCAGCGGCGTGAAGTCAATAAAGACAAAGAGATACTGTCTACCCTGACAATTTGCAATTTACATAAATAAAGAATAAAAATCACAACCAAAAAATAGACTTTTAAAATAGCATCGCTCGGCTTAAATTGACACGGGGATGATAATAGTAATGGGTTTACAAAAGTTGAATAAAATAATTTTGCTTTGTCTACCCAGTTAGAAATGCCTGTGCACGTTACTGCCTAGGACCTCCATATATGTTGCCACTAGACCAAGGGGGCGATCAAACGACACTGACTGTAATATGTAAAATCCGTCCATCCATTTAGGCTGCAGAGTGTGCCAAAGAAATAAATACTCTCGAGGAACATTACCGCCTTCCGAGGTAGTCCGATAAAAAAAATAATAATAAATAATACCCAACAGTCACACACATAGTCCTGACCCCACACTAGGTATAACCTGTATCGTGGGTATCAGAAATTACGAAAGTCTTTCGGTCTAACAACACCCGGACCTGAAACAAATACTTGTCGGCCACACAAACATTTGTCTCGGTGCGGGGATCGAACCCGCGGCCTCTCGCTTCACAGCCAGCTATTCGGACGCTGCGCCACGGAGGCTGTCGCAAAATGTCGCACATACCTTATCTGTACAGCATCCTATAAGTCTGACGACATTTGGATGTGACCCCAAATTCTTCATCACAAGCAGTTCCTGTACTAAATCAGTTTTCTCTTTCTCCGAAGCGTTTTCTTTGAGAGTCTTCACAGCTACTGTTTGTTCGCCTTTTTTACCTGTAAATAAAATAATATTACGTAAAATAAATTAGGTGTGAACATTGCGGTTAGGTTTCTGACTGTAGGTAGTTTATTTTGCTCGCAGCTTCGCCCACGTGAAAACCTTTTCTGGAACAGTAATTCCAGATTCTCGGATGTCGTTAATTTAGATCATTTTGCGGGATTGCGGATAAAATTCTATTAGGCGTTCTTGACTGCCGAGACGAGTGTCGGAGGTGCGAGACCAACCGCGAAAATTATGTGTTTTAGTTGTGAATTATCGCTTGCTAGAACGGCGAAGAAAAACATCGCGAGAAAACCTGCATATCCGAGAATTTCTCCACAAGAATTTTTGAGGCATGTGAATTCTATCAACCCGCATTAAGCCAGCGTATGATATTCCGATGATTAGATATAATTTAACCGAATTTAAAAATAAGAAGCTTTACGATTCGATGATTAATGCACGTTCCAAAAAGAAGGAGGTTGACTTTTGGTCGCTATATCTTTCTTAAGTCACACGATCATCGTCATCATCATCTTCATCAGCCATAGGATGTTCATTGCTGAACATAGGCCTCTTCCAAAGATTTCCAGATCGATATGTTGCAAGCCACAGGATTTCATTGTTTGTTGTTTACTGATATTAGTATTGTCAATATTTATAAATATTTAGAAAGATTTAAGTTTCGTGGAACAATACTTTTAGATTAAGCATACAGTATCTAATATGATACACCCTATATTTTCATCGATACCTCAAAGGACATAGCATTACTAAGAATTAAAAAGCTGTCAGTGCCTTCTAAGAAGAATCCAAACATATGGATTAATTATTAGAGGCGAAATTAAACAAAGTCAATGTAACATGATCAATGAGGGTGCACCAGAAACTTTCCAGACAATAAGTTGATTCCTATATAAGATAAAGCAATTAAATCAAAGTTTTAACGAGAGTCAGGGATCAATTTTAGTTTTTTATTTTAGTCTTTAACTTAATTAAGTAAATATTTAATTAGTCGGCTGCATTGAAAGTGCAATAAATTAAATTGTCGAATTGACAAATTAATAATTACTAGAAGATGTCTGGATTCTCTTTAATAATTTAATACTTGAAGATTCAGCCTTAACTTTGACCCCTAGAATGTGGCGTATTGTGGCTCCAATATTTTCTCTTAAAGATTTGACGCCTTTAACAATATAGTTTAATCTATAAATATATAAGTTGCCACTGTACTAACTGTAGCTCTGAGACAGAAGAATTCTGCACCACCTGGTCAAGTTACATACATACATAAGCTCACGGCTGTATCCCCGAAGGGGTAGTCAGAGGCGCACAAGCGAACAAGAACAACTACATTTTGCCGAGCTCAGTTCCGTCCCAGATGTGATAGGGGGCAAGCCCATCGCGATATCGGACATAAATTCCAGACTCGGGGCTGATACGGAAAAATCCAATATAACTTTGGTAGACCCGGGGATCGAACCTGAGACTCAAGACGGTAGTCGTACCGAAATACAACCACTCCACCGAGGCAGTCAAGTTATATCAGTTTGAGACAAATATATTCGGAAAGATGAAAACAAAGCAAAGTGAGAAGCAATGTCACAGAGGAATCTAAAATATCTCGTATATCAATCTACTGGAACAAAGTTTAACAAAAATAACGTAATAAAACCCCTCGAAACAAAGTTAGGTCTATTTCAAAATATTATTGAAGTGGAACAGGAAAGCTATTGCCGTGGTTTAAAAATGTTTCCACAGCTATCAAAACTTTTACACCGAATTTTACGAGTGGTACTGGCGCTGAGTCGTGAGGACGTGACAACTTACTTTAATGTCTAAAAAGTATTGGGCACTCGTAAAATACGTTTAAAGACTAGATTAGCTACATTGCGGAAGCGTTACGTAATCTTAAAGTTAGGTTGGTAAAACTGCTGTAACCAGTTCTCAATTTGATATTAATGATTCGGTTAACCTGGTATTACGTTCTCTAGGAAACTAGCATAAAAAGGTAGCTCTAGTAGTCACTAGTCAGTGATTTGTTGGATGCTCTATATTTCTCATCTTCTCTTCTATCTTAACTTGAATTAAGAATTCTTCTAATTCCTACTTTTGCCAACCCACGTTTCTCACGTTCCTTCCTTCCTACTGTGAAAAAGCATTTGCCCAGGCTGGTATGATAGTGGTGACCACTAATTGACTCTTAATTTTTTGGTGGTTTTCAGGGTTTCTGCCTTGTCGGGGCTCTTTTGTAAGTGGCAGTGTACGATTGCTTTATTATTAGTAATATACATGGTGATCGTCACTTATCACTTAGCAACACAATTTCACTTGATAATCTGCCCCGTATCCTATAAAACCTTAAGTAGATAGACGATAAAGAGACTCCTAATAGGCATTCTAATTTATACTTTAGTTACAGTAAAGACTGCTGAAAATTTTAGGAATTAAGAGGGCTTAAAATGTAATAGTATTAAAACTCTTGAAATCACATAAAACAAAGATTCCTGAGCGAGACTAATTTTAATTACAATGCCAGAATAGATCCAAAAATAACTGACAATAAGGAAATGCTTTCTACATTAAACAGGTAAACGGCTATGTTCACGAACAAGGAATAAAACCAGTTTGAAGTGGAATTCGTAAAATATACCCATTATGATTTGATAGAGTTATCATCATTGTGGCTAATGCCTCAGTCATAACCGCTACAATTAGGATGGGTCATTATACACTTTGTAATTATAAAGCATTAGTTCACCAAATTTCGACTTTTTGACATATTTTAGTACAAGTCATTAAATGGGCTTGAAGTTTTTAGTCCATGAGTCATAAGACTAGCAGATCACTCATTTGGTGATCGCTGACCATAAACAATAGCAACATGAATACCATCCAGAACCTTGATTTACAAATAAAGTACGATATTATTCGTCCTAGAATTAAGAAGTTAAGTCCTTTATGCCGAGTTTTGCTGGTGTTTTATTGTTTGTAAATATTGTAGCTTCATATATATATCGGCGCAAAATAGCAAGCTTATTTAAAAAGCCGTTGTTATTTCACGTTATTAATTTATTTTACAATTGTTAAACTGCTGAAACCTTAAAAGATTCTAAAAAGTTAAAATAATCGTTATAATTATTTCTTTGCCATTCGATATTCGGTATCGAGTAGGTAGTTGCAAATATTACACCCTATAAAAGGAGTGTTCAGAGCAGATTCGACACAGTCGTGCTCCGGCACTCGGACTGTCCACATCCCTGACTAGACGGTGCTACTAAGCACCGTTAATAAAGGGAGTTAGTGAATTTCAGTGTTCACAGTTGATTTATAGGATGAGTAATCATCTTATTGTCAAAAAGTGACGTCAGCCGACGTGACGTCACCGTTTTTAAAAAACAACTTTAGCGTTGGCCCTCCGACATCAGAAGTGGGATCACAATCCCACTCACTTAACTTGAACTGACTGATAACCGACTGATATTTCAATCCGACTGATACTTTCAATCCGACTGATAATTTCAATCCGAGATACTTTCAGTTCGATCGATACTTTCGAAGTAGTTTTTCAGGGCCTCTGTGGACCACGGTCAATAATAAAGGCCCAGGCCACAGCATCGTCCTCTCCAGTTCCTTTAGAGCCCCTGTGGACCACGGCGTAAAGGACCGCTCAGAACCACAGCATCATCCTTAACAAAAAAAAAAAAAAACAAACTGTGGACCACGGCGTACGGGACCGCTCAGAACCACAGCTTCATCCTTAACAATAAAGTGCATTAATGTGTGGAACATTTGCACAAAATAAATAAAAAAAAAAAAAAAAAACTTTTCAGAGCCTCTGTGGACCACGGCGTACAGGACCGCTCAGCGCCACAGCATCGACCCTTCCCGTTCCTTTAGAACCCCTGTGGACCATTATCCCCGTAAGAAAAGTGCATAGATGCGTGGAGCATTCGCACTCTGACTACTGATTCATAAAAAGTGCATTGCGTGGAACATTTGTACAAATGTTTATAATATGGTCTGGCAAGGCTGGTCGGATACCTCCTCTAAAAACCATATAAACCAGGGCACGTGGTGCACCTAAATATCCATATTTTAATTTGTGTGCAATTTTATCTTAGAATTCAATGCAAAAACAAAACTACCTGATCTATGGTCAGGATTGATCGAGACGGTGTATGTGACACTGTTGCAGTCATTTTTGAAGTCTAAATGTCAACGTTAGTGATCATCTTTAAAAATCATAAGTGGTCAATTTGAAAAATCCTGAGTGGTCAATTCGGGAAATTGTTTTGTGAGCTAGGTAATTTTGCCCGCTGAGTTTGTTTCGCCGGGTCTTCTCAGGCAGGGCCGCGTTTGGATCCGGTGGTAGATTCAAAAAAAAATCGGAATCTTAAATTCGCAATAATAAACGAGGCCTTTCAAAATGACCGTATCGGCGTACAACCATGAGCTTTCAATAGGAGCACGTGCTATTTCAAATGAAAAGAAAGAAAGAAAAAGAAAAAAAAAATTGTTCTATGAGTATTCACAACAAATTACAAGGCTGGTGCAGAGCACGCACCGCCTATCAGAATGGCCGTATCGGCGCAAAATAGCAAGCTTATTTAAAAAGCCGTTGTTATTTCACGTTATTAATTTATTTTACAATTGTTAAACTGCTGAAACCTTAAAAGATTCTAAAAAGTTAAAATAATCGTTATAATTATTTCTTTGCCATTCGATATTCGGTATCGAGTAGGTAGTTGCAAATATTACACCCTATGAAAGGAGTGTTCAGAGCAGATTCGACACAGTCGTGCTCCGGCACTCGGACTGTCCACATCCCTGACTAGACGGTGCTATTAAGCACCGTTAATAAAGGGAGTTAGTGAATTTCAGTGTTCACAGTTGATTAATAGGATGAGTAATCATCTTATTGTCAAAAAGTGACGTCAGCCGACGTGACGTCACCGTTTTTAAAAAACAACTTTAGCGTTGGCCCTCCGACATATATTATACATTGTTTCTTTCTACACTCTCTGGAGGTAAATAATTCATTCTTGCCGAGACATTATCTTAAATTGTATCGTCTTAATAATTTAATATTCATGGTTTAAAAGGAATATTATATTTGGCGCATTTATTTCCTTTTCAAAATTATTGTGTTGATAAGGAAGTTATAAAATTATTCATTGCTTGTGACGCGTTCTTTGGTGCCTTTTTATTATTTTCTGGTTATTATGCGATCTTTATTAAAATAACTTTGGCCTCAAGTTTGTAAGCACAAAATAAATGTTCGTCATACTTACAATAATTAAAAACCGATTCCACAATTTATATAGAACCACCCTTGGAATAAGCTTTATCCAACAGGAAAAGAATCTTGAAAATCGTCCATATTTGCCAGAGATGTCGGGTAATACATAAAAAAATACCGACGAATTGAGAACCTCCTCCTTTTAAATTCGATCATAAGTATTTCTAGAAGAAGATTGGCTAACCTATGTATAATTTTATTTTCATGGCAATAATTTAATGTATGAGGTTATTATTCATTTACCATCATGTAATCCGACTTTACTTGCTTATGCTTTCAAATAATTGTATTCCTTACCATCGATATCGATAGCTTGAGCGCGCCACACTTGACCAAAAGCACCTTCGCCGACAATATTGAATATCCTCAGCTTATGTCTGGGGAACTCCCACTCGTCTTGTGGATCTTCTTTCGTGATCGAAGTCTCTTCTGAGAGCTGGAAAGAAGAAATTATAAACTTTAAGATAATTGGATTACATTTATAAATACCCACTCCTACTACTTACTCCTAATAGCAGTATTTATAGCCACCAAATAGAGCATTATACATCTACAATACACATTTAGTTTATACTATGGTCTCATGCAAAATAATTTAAGTAAATTAATAGTAGGTATGTTTTTGTTTCAGATATTATTATATATTTTTTCAGTATTTATGTTTAGGTTGCTTGAAAGCTGAGGGCAGCTTTGCGTGAACTTGAAATGGGTAGATCATGTCATGTTAACGTCATGTGATATGATTAATGCACCAAGCTTGATTGCTCAATCTTTATTTACGTTCGATAATTTAATCAGCAGTATGCGCTTAAAAGAAACGAACGCGACATCGCGGCGCTGAGTTTTTGCTAAATGAAATATAGCAGTTGTCTACATCTAAATACTTTTTGACTTTTTACCGAAAATCGATGGCAGCAGAACGAACATTAATAGAAACTGGCAAGGAATTTAATGGAATTAATAAATATTTTGAAAATAGATTCCAAATTCATTATGCTCATACTATGTAGGCCGATAAAATATTACACAAAGTTGCGTATAGGATCTTTTTTAACACCTCCGTGATGGTACTACGACACACTTGGGATAAGCAGGAACGGTTAAATTGACTGAATGTAAATAATGTAATACTTTTTATGGCTTCAATAAACATTTTCATTTTCATTTAGATGAGTTTTATGACCACCGAGAGGTGTGATGAGGTTTTATATTTATTTTTAAACAATATGGTTATGATACTAAGAATTGTGTCTTTAGGTTTATATTGTTTTCTCTAGTTTAAATTAGCACTGCTAAAATCTCGATTAATTATCAAAAGGCCAGAAAAACAAGTGAGATAAAGGCCTTTTGGCCTTCTAGTGGTAATTAATACAAATAGTGCTTTTAATAACGCACATTTATTTCAAGTGAAAAAAATAAGAGCACATAAAAATAAAAAAGGTCCTACTAATGACTTTTGTAAGCATTGTATTAATCAAAATAATGTAAATCTTGTTAAAGTTCATGAAGTAAGGGCAAATAAGAAAGTAATAAGGACCTGCAAGTGATTATTGTCCCAGCATTCGTAACGATTGGAGTTGGCGCGCGGCCGCTCCCACATGTTGAGTGAGGCGTCTTGTAGGACGATGCCACTCGAATCTTTACTCTGTGGACAACAGGGGACACGGTTCAGTTTCGAAATTAATTTATTATTTTTTCTAATATTTCTTTACTTGTCAGTATTCTAGCAATAACTACTATTAAAGCCAGGTGCTTCGTCAATTCTACTAGTTCTGTTAAGATTTGCTCCACAAATTCCCTGAAGAAAGTCGAAAAGAGAGAATGTATGCTATTTATAACTAGATTAACAAAGCCTATTTTTACGTAACTTTAAGCTATCTTTAAACTCAAGTACGCTGGGGATCACTTCGTGTACTGCGATGTCCTATCAAAGGTTAGCCTAAGGTTATATAACGACTTGGATATAAATATGAAATATTCCGATCTCAATGTTGATTTATATTTCAAAGTGGATATTTTTAGTAAGTTCATGTCCTTCTAACATTTTAACGTGTACTGGTACAATTTTAAGCTACTCATCATACCGGGGTATTGTAGATCTTTCACGAAGTTACTTTTTATAATTTTTTCAAAAATTAAATCCTAAATATAATCTATTTGTTTTAAATCAATTTCATTTGTTTTGTTTGGGTTCTAATGTACGAGGATGAATATGATATATTATGTTTTCCAAACACTAAAGTATTGTAAGCGAATAATCGTAATTACCTTCATGTCCAAAGACGAAATTAAATTAACTGGGACTATTTTTTATGAAAATAGCATTATTTATGTATCCTTTTAAATCTGTTGCTTTGTATTAAGAAATAGCGTCAGTAGATAAGCGTCACCGCAAATATTCGTAATCATGTAACTTGTTTGAAGTTAACATTATCATCCTTTAGTACCTCTTATTGTGTTATATATTACCGCATCGCTAATTCCTTCACTTTACATATGCGAATATGGTCAACCTTTTTCGGAGATATTTATTTAATACAGACATATCCAGAATTTTTCTTATCAAAATATTGTTGTATGACTGAGTTTGGAATATTGCAGAATGTTTATTGTTTACTTTATGATTCACTTGAAAAACCCATATTATCTTAGCTTATGTAGGTCGTTTGTTTAGTATCTCCATTTATTTCATATTTTATCGCGTATCTTTGTCGCAGTCGTTTTTATCTTTTAAGGAAGTTTAGATATAAGCTTTGTATAGATTCAATTGAACTGCATACAATCTACTGTCATATCAAAATTAATAAGATTACTTACCATGTCATCCTTATCTTTCTTATCGGGTTTTCGAGGATTATTTTTCTTCCACACATAAATTATAACAGCTGCAACAATGACAACAAGGCTTCCGATTGCAACTAACGGAATCACAGTAAGCGACATGTCACCATTCTTAATAGATTCTTCTTTAGCCTCAGAACTCTTATTGTTCTCGTCTCCAACTACTTTGTTTACGAATACTGGGTTATCTTCAGGTGGTTTTGGAGGACTTAATGTAGTTACAGCTGTTGTGTCAGGTACAGTGGTATCGTCCACGTATTCAGTAGTTGCTTTGGTGATTCTTTGTGTTGGTAAGGTATGATTTAGTAGAGGCGGTGGGTCCGGACCCGTAGGGAACGGGAGCGATAGCTGTAGATGAGGATGAGGTATTTTAGGTCTTTTCCCAGTATTATCTGTTATGGTCGCGTAGACTTCTAATCGTTGAGGTATCGAACCATCGAATGACGTCACCCATAGTGAGTAGGATCGGTTTTCCTGCAAAATAAATCAGAGTTACATGACTCCTGAGATATGAATATTATAAAATAATATTAGAATCATTCAGTTAGACATAGAAAAGTCTCTCTCACCTTATCAGCGAGTGTATCATTAACTGTAACAACTCCTGTCTGCGGATTGATGGTGAAAGGCACTGGTGGGCCACTGGACTCCAACCCGTAGGTGACTGGCCGGTCGCTCGTGGTGTATACCCTGGTGACGGGGAAGCCCTTGGGAGTGTCTGCCAGCACGTACCAGTTGCGGTCCACGTGCATGATCGCAGGCAGGAACCCTGGGAGCTGTTGTGATGATACTGGAACAAGGATTATTTGAATTAGGAAATGGAAATACAGTCTTTACGAGTAAGATCCCAAATGAGCAAATTTTATCTCTCTTAATGGTTAGTGGTTTGCTAGATGAGGGTACGGTTGAATAGGAATCATAACAGAAAATCTAACAAAAATAACATATAGCGCTGGATCAGTAAAGTACAGCTAATGCAATAAACTGTCTGCAAAATGAGCCTAAGCTAATATGACTCCGTGCCACGCCATTAGCTATCACTTAAAATGCTTTTGCAAATTGATGTGTTAAAATCACGTTACTTTACATTATGGAAAGTCATGTCCTATTAGTGCACCCATAATTCGATGAACGTTCAACTGATACTTGTTTCACATGATAAGAGTAAGCTGATCTTAACTGAATAATAAAGATAGCTTTGGCCCTAAAATATGATGTGGATACATCAAGAATCAAGATGTGTGAGACAGTAGTACGTAGGCTAGTCTGACAATTTATGTTTTTTATCTATTCGGTAGCGCAGTTGTATTTATTGCGTATGCGGTACGACTGACTACCTTGAGATCTTGGGTTCGATCCCCGAGTCGAGCAAAGTGATATTGGATTTTTCCATATCAGCCCGGAGTCTGGAATTTGTGCCCGATATGGCGATAGGTTCGCCCCCTATCACATCTGGGACGAAACTAAGCTCGGCGAAATGTGGGTGTTCTAGTTCGCTAGGGCGCCTCTGCCCCGAGGATACAGGCGTGAGCTTGCTTATGTTATCAGCCGGAGCTCGGAATTTGTGCCTAATATGGTGATAGGCTGGTCTGCCACATCTGGGATGGAGATAAGCGAAATGGTGGTAGTTCATCTCTGCCAATCTCTTCTCGCGTTTATGCGTGAGTCTATGATTATGAGACAAAAATTACAATAATTTACTGCCATTATGATCTACTTTTTCTAATGAATAATGGCATAATTTTAGTTCGCCTACACGTTCTAGTTTGTAGTGCTGCCGGTACAATGTTATTGATGGCTTAATGCTTTCCATACTGAGTGCCTTGTACAGATATACGAGCGTTCAAGGCTCATTCTAAGCAATAAATTGAAGTAAAGATATTCCGAGTAGCGGCTGGTTTAACAATGGTTAAAATGTTTCTCCAACTTGAGATATCTCGCTTGCATGAAAATAATGGAATTATAATTTATTTTGATGGGTCTGTTATGCCGAAAATAAGGATTTTGTCTTGCTATTTCAATTAAGTTTGTAATAGACTGCCTCGGTGGCGTGGTTGTATTACGGCACGACTACCGTCCTGAGGTCTCGGGTTCGATGCCCGGGTCGGGCAAAGTGATATTGTATTTTTCCATATCAGCTCGGAGTCTGGAATTTGTGCCCGATATGGCGATAAGCTCGCCCCCTATCACATCTGGGACGGAACTAAGCTTGGCGAAATGTGGGTGTTCTAGTTCGCTAGTGCACCTCTGCCTACCCCTTCGGGGATGCAGGCGTGAGCTTATGTATGCTATGTTATGTATTGATTCCTTTTGATGGTGATGTTTCAGGCACAATTAATTTTTAGTCTCGTTTAAAATATTTTTGTAAGAATGTTTATCTTTGGGAGATTTTGGTTGAGGAGCCGAGAACCTGATTTCAATCCCTAGGTCTAGTGATCATAATTTAGGTTTGGTTAGAATTACGTTATTAATCTAGGAGGGACCAAATTACGACATTTAACCGTCGGCTGGTAATTCTTGTCTTAACTGTTCAGGCAAACATATGTGAACTTGTATCTACGTTATGAATACCAACATTTGGACCGGAAGTCTATACTGCTATATTGAATTCGTTTCTGTAGGCGTTTTGCCGAAATTACCACTTCCTGACTACTGAATATAAGTGCGGAAACGATAATATTGATAAAATTAAGGCCTTTTTGTTTTGGAACGGAATATACGGAAGTCAATGTAATAAATACGCAATAAAACAACGTTAAGTACGAATTAACAATTACCTGTTGTTATTTGCACAGGAATTAACAGTTAATGTAATAAAATTGTAAATAAAATTATTGTATTAACTTATTAATAGTAATTTACGAGTATATCATATCTCGTCTCCGCTTAACACTAATTGATGATTATGTTGATGATCAATTCGCAAAATAACTCTTATAGGAACTTCAGCGACTTCTTCTTCTTCTTTTAAAAATAATGGCATCCACGCATATGCGGTGATTTAGCCAATGTCAAGGTAAATAGAGCAATTATGTTTTCAGAATGAACATGAGACCAAGATGTGGATGATCTCAAGGCCCTGCTGGGATTAATGCGGTAATTCCTTCCAGTCCAGTGCCCCTCAGATGACCTTCACTCGGCGAATCGACCGAACAAAGCCAGCCAACGCACCAAGCAAAACTCATCGAAGATCACCGGTTAACATTTTCCACATTATACTGTCCATCTTCACTGAAGTTTGATGCATTAAACCACAGCACTTAAAACTAACAAACACAGCTCTAGAGAATAATATGAAATAATTTTAACAAGCGACGCCCACCCTGTCAGACTTCCCGTCAAAATCTTCTTCAGCGATTTCACTCAGCCATGTCAATACTTCAGAAGGCCATAATTTGACGACCCATTATAAAAAAAATAAGTTCAAAAACGAAAACCTATCTATTAAAAAATGACGCTCTAAAAAGTATAAAACAAGAAAATATTGTTATCTGTTTAAGATTATACAAACTATTCGATATTGTATCTTGGTGTACTCTACTTTGGAGAATGTATTGTTTTGTTACGATAGGTAGCATGCGATCCACGCATCCATCCGCGTAGTGCTGTAGTGCCTCGGCTATGTCAGCCAGTAACGCGGTGAAGCTTTCGAAACGTCGGGACTAAAATAAAAAACAAATCGTGATAGAATCCGTAAAAACTAGTTTAATTATAATATTATTGATGTACAAATGGATGTTTGTATTATTTTCAGGAATTTGACATTTAGCGGTATATGTTGCAAAGGTATGCTCTTTGCTCATACCTCTATATTCCTTAAAAGCAATGTTGTGTTATCAATTATATTACACTTAATATATTTTGAAAGGAAACAGGATATCCTCAGTTCAATAATAATAACAATTATGCGCTCAGAGGATCAATATTAAAGCAGAACACTTGAGCGACTTTTAACTATAGTGTGTCCTTTTAATTGTACGTTATTCCTGAATTAAAGCCAGATCAGTAGCCCGAGCACGAAAAACTAATGTAAATGTTTTCGAGTTCGCTGCGTACTGATGACGTTTAGTTAATATTTCATACAAATTTCATAGACGCGCATCGAGTTCGAATACATTTACGGTTGTCAGAAATTTTCCTGCTCATGCCGCAGAAATAAAGCGGTTAAGTAATAGTGCCTCACCAATTCTATTGAAATAACTGATCGCTGAGCATTAAAAAATACGTTTAGCTTGTTGGTCGGGATGATCTGGGCCATCTTATGCAATACTTTTCAAAGTTCTAAGTAGCTTCTGTTTATACACAGTCATATTTTCGTCCTCCTACAAGGTGGAGCGTCGACCTGATAAAGGCCGCAGGGAGTCGTTAGATCCAGGCCGCTTCCAACAGGTCGATCTGGAAATCTTTGGGCGAGGCCTATGTTCAGCAGTGGACGTCCTATGGCTGATGGTGATGATGATGATTATGATGATGATATTTTTAAAGCCAGGTTATATAACAGTGCTCATAGTAACAGTTATTTTTGAGTTTTGACACTTGGAAAAAATGACTGTTTTTGTTTTCTTAAGTTTCGTGTAGTTTCCATAGGAGGCGTTGTTAGTCAAATGCATGGAACTTAGGGAAAAATATACGTCAATGAGAGAAAACGACAATACTTATAGTTTTTGCAAATTGTCAAAACTCGTTCAAAAGTTACAGTTCTTGTACAACAAATACTCTTTGCGTCATATTTTACTACAAAATCCTTTTAAGAAAATAAATATTCGACAGACGAATCCTTTGTTGCAGCCACTTCATCTTAGCTCGTATCTTTGCTATCCATTAGGTAAGTTAGCCTTAAGTAAGAAATAAGTTTACTTTGAGTGGGAAGCGGTGTGGTTGGCGTTGAAATAAGTAATTATAAATAAGGAATATCATTGTCTAATTTACCTCTGACACTGAAACGCTACTCAACTTTAACGGCTACTTAGAGAGTTGGCGCTCTACAACTTTGACAGATAAAGCGGACTTAAATGACAACAGAGCCTCAAGTGTTTGAGTTGCGTTTCACTATTCGGAGGCTAATCACATAATCTAAACCCGTTTTTGAAGCATGCTTATGCAATGCAATAGTCGGGTTTTGAGACAAGTTGTTTATTGTACGTAAAATATAAAAAATTAAAAAGCAACTTCATAATTCATTTACCATCATTTATCAAGTACAAAAATAATCTTGAAAATCAGTCCAAATTTGGTGGAGATATCGCGTAACATACATAAAAAAACATAGACGAATTGATTACCTCGTTTTTTAAGTCGGTGGAAAACTCAATATCACTTTACCCGATCCGGGGAATGAAACCCGAGACCTCAGGGCGGTGGTTATAATATAATATATCGCACATACAATAGAACTGCGCCATAAAGGCACAGAAATATACCGAACTAAATTTTACTTTGACCAGGAAGGTAAACATGGCAACAAAATCAACATAATTAACAAGAACCTTAATTAGCAGTTTGCGAACCGAGTAATGTAACAGGCCGGGTTCCAGTAAAGTTTTAATACTTCCTAAATCGTAAATGGCCATCTTAACTCGTAACTAGCCATCTTAATCAACGTTTTGGTCCTTAACCGGCACTTAAGAAGCGCTCAATTAATTTAGGTCTTAAACGTAGCCGTCTACGTATTTCATCAAGTCTTTGTAATAAAGTTATTTGAAGTTGAATTGAGTGTTACGGTGTATTATTTAGGCCAAGTTTTTTTTGTTGGTGGGAGTAGGGTTGGCAGATGTCCAAGTACCACCAACAGGCTCTGGAGGATTTTGGCGGGAAGTGTGACAGGGTGGGCGTCACTTGTTAAAATTAATTAATATTTTGTCTGGATTTGTGTTTGTTGTTTTAAAGTAATGTGGTTTTATGCATCAAATTTTAGCGAACACGAATAGTATTATGTGGAAAGTTTTTAATCGGCGATCTTTGATGATTTTTACTCGGTGCGTTGGCTGACTTTTTTCGGTTGATTCGCTAAGTGAAGGTCTTCTGAGGGGCAGCGTACTGGAAGGAATTGCCATCATAATCCCAGCAGGACCTCGAGATTCTCCACATCTGGGTTTTATCGTCATTGCGAAAATTGAGAATTGCTTTCATTATCTTGACAATGGCTGAAGCGTTGGCAATGAGTGGAAGCTATTATTTCTAAAAGAAGAACAGGCTGTGGAATTTAGCAGATGGGCTTCGACGCTCTATCCGGCCCAAGGTTGTTGTCAGGTCAGATCTGCTTTTGTTAGGTTTTGGATGCGGTCCCTATGTTTACACTTCACGCAGCGGGCTTTATTTTAATTATTAATGTGAGGACCTCGTCTAAAAAGCTGATACTCATAAAATGATAAACAATTTAAATACACAAGAATATTAGCATTTGAAATTTTCACCGATTTTAGCAGTTGCGCACCAATGATATGGTAAACTTAGCAATTTAAACGACATTAGTTTGTCATTGACTACAGACTACAGTTAAAGATCTCCAGACTGTAAACAAGTGCAGAAGTTTTGTCTATTGTAGTTTAATTGGCAATTCTACGAATGATCCCAACGAATCAGAGTAATTTTGAATAATTATATAGTTGGCTGGATTCCACGGAATTTTTTAAGTAATTGTTGTCAGATTCTAGGAATTTGTATAACATGTTTATGTAACTATAGATGAACCAGTTGTAGAATAACTATGATGCACCTGATGGTAAACATAGTGCAGTCCAAAAAAGGCTAACAACCAATCACAAACAAAGAGTTTCGGTGTCCCCCAGAATCATGCCCGCCTGAAGTTTTAAAAGCAAACTAAGGGGCCCACGACTGGACAGACCAATGAGCTATACAGGCCTAGAGACAAGATTTAGGATGTACAGTTTACACCCATGTCGCCTCAACCAATCATCAAACCATGTCATGTCAAGTATTAGGAATATGCTGTGACTGTTTGGTGTTATTTTGTAGATTTTTTTTATCAAAACGGCAAAGTTACTGCACCATCCCTGATGATAAGCGCATTGCAGTCCTAAAAAGCGGTGACCACCGACAAACAATGGTTATCTGCCTCCGTGGCACAGAGGGTGAGTACAAAGCGTGAAGCCACGTCTCCTGCACTAAAACATTAAACAAAACTTTATTTCTTTCTACCTGCCCTTATCCCATCTTAATGTGGAGTCGGCTAGATTTGGCTTAGTGTTTACGACCGGCTGCCTGCCTGACGTCAACCCTCACTGAGGGATCCAAATAAAATAAAAACATTACTTTTGTCCGACCTGGGTATTGAACCCAGGACCTCCCGGTCCACAGCCCATTTATGCTGCCGCTAGACCAAGATGGCGACTAAAACATTACACAAAACACCTAGACAAAACATGTAATTTTTGTCTATGGCTCATTGTTATACAATCCCGAGACAGCGAAAAACATTGTTTTGTGTAGGTGTATTTTGTATTTGTATTGTGGTTTTGTATTTTGTTTCGAAAAAAACCGCTTGACACACAGATATTTGTTTCGGGTGGATGTCGTACCGAAAGTCTCTCGTAATTTCTGATACCCAAGATACAAGTTAAATGTAGTGTGAGGTCAGAATTATGTGTGTGACTGTTGTGTGTATTTATCGTTGATCACCAGAATAAGATAAAGTTTACATAAACATATAAGCTTACGCCTGTATCCCCGAAGGGGTAGGCAGAGGTGCACCAGCGCACTAGAACACCCACAATTCGCCGAGCTTAGTTCCGTCCCAGATGTGATAGGGGGCGAGCCTATCGCCATATCGGGCACAAATTCCAGACTCCGGGCTGATATGGAAAAATCCAATATCACTTTGCCCGACCCGGGGATCGAACCCGAGACCTCAGGACGGTAGTCATACCGAAATACATACAACGACGCCACCGAGGCAGTCGAGTAAGAAAAAGTTTGTTGCAGTTTTTTGTGATTTAGATTATGAACTATCTTGAAAAACCTTTATACACTACAATGTTGAAAATGAAATTTGAGTATAAGAAAGGTTGGCTATTTTAACCGTAGTTCATGTTTTACTTAAAAATATTGTGTACTTGTTGTTGGTAATGGAATTTTTAATGCAGAGAATCTAGCGCGTGCATGAGAACATGCATTTGGGATTATAACAACAAGCAGATTTAATATTTATAAAAATGAACTCTTTAAACAGTACATTTTCATCATACAATCCGTGTATTGGGGTAAATTTAACACAGAATATTGTAAATGTTTTATACATACATACATACATACATACACACTCACGCCTGTATCCCATAGGGGTAGGCAGAGACAATTGAGCGCCACAAGCTACGATCCTGACACACCTCTTTTGCCTCATCCACATTCATGCATCGTTTCATACATTTCCGCCGGTTGAGGGTACTCCGAACTTGCCCTTTACGAAGGAGATCGCTTATTTGATCCATATAGGATCGTGTCGGGCGCCCTCTTCTGGCCCTACCATTCACTTTAGTACGATAAATAAATGTTTTATGTTTTGTTTAAATGATCATCCAAAAGGGGTTGACGCCAGGCAGGCAATAGGTCGTAAAAAATTGAGGCAACCACCGGGGTGATACAAAATAGGCAACCCAATATCACTTTGCGCAACCAGAGGATCGAACCCGGGATCTTAGGAGGAATGTGTTGTGTGAATGATTCTATCACGATTTGGTTTTAAATTTTATTCCAAACGTTTCGGAGGCTTTGCAGTCTTCGTGGTCACGGTTTGGACTGAGATAGGAGTGACCTGAAGGATAAATCGAGATAAGGAGTAACTCTAGATTAGAAATAGCACTGCAATTCGCCCTTACTGCAGGAGACGTGGCTTAAATTAAGCAAGTTTTGCTTTAAATAACAGAATAACTAATGTTACAAGCCTTTAAACAAGTTGTGATGTTATCACAAGCTTACAAGATTTAAAACAGTGTTTTTGAGAGTTATAATAACTTGCAAATATTTATGAAAGAAAACAACGTTAGAATGTACTCGTATTTATGCTGGATTTTTAAAAGCTTCGTTTAAAAGTGTCAAAAACCGCAATTATTCGTGCTCCCAGCGTTTGTCAAAGTACAGGTCTGGTGTACCAGGATACCAGCAGTCACTAGGTGGTATCATCTGGCATCGTTTTGTACATCTGTACTGTGTTGTGTACTTTTCTAATGATTTCTTTTCTAACGATCTAATTCAGAGGGAGATAGATTTTTATTATTTTTTTTGTTACCTTATCTGATTATAAAAACCTTTGGCGCGTTCATATCAAAACTAGCAGAAATGGTTGTGTCAAATGTAACAATGTTATAAACTTGGTGTTGGTATTCCCGAAACAGCACTTATGTATCCAATAACAATATTTACCGTAACAACAAAATAACTAACTCGCCACTTACGTGTTGCATAAATACTTTGTATAGAAGTAGTGACGCAACTTCGTAATAGCTAATAGCTATACATTTGTTGGACTATTTATTCATTCTGACAAACAAACAATAGTATATTAATTACTTGTAATGCTTGATCTTGGCCATCTAGATTTCTAAACAAGATTTTTTTATGTTTAAAGTCCGGAATGCCCCCGACCCCTGTGTATTAGATTCCTATGAAGCATTAGACGTTCTTAGAAACTACTAGGAGTTCATAACAGGCCAGCAGGTCTTTCAAGCGTTCCGTATGTGGAGCGACCGTGTCCCGATGTTAACACACATGTAAACGTAATAGACGAGTTTTCTATGATCCCTATACGTGTTTCGCTCTAACACTGTACAGATGTGTGTTAGAGCGAGATGGGAAACGGTCACGCATCTATGAGGTGGGAATGTGTGAAGGCTGTAATCCGTAGTCCGTACCAAAGTTTTCCATTTCGATTGGATTTTCTCGCATGATTTACGTAACAACCGCTACTAATGGTTGCGCGTCACGGTATAAAAAAAGTGTGTGAAGAACCTAATCGATTCTACGTACGACGAACATTGTAAAAATCTCGCGGAATCTTATTGCTTTTTAACCAATGATAAAAAGGGGTGGCTGTTGGACAGCCGCGCGAGGTACTATGATGAATAACCAGAATAGGGAACTTGTGTGTAATTTGTTTTAGTTCATTGTAAACAACTAACAGAAACAAATACATTAAATATGCACAAATCATTTAATTATCACAAGTCAAAATATGACTTACAAAAGCCCGTGCTAAAAAGGGACATGACGTCACCACTTCAATAGATACGCTTAGAACGCGTAAGCGATTACCTCGGTGGCGTGGTTGTATTTTGGTACAACTATCGTCTTAAGTCTGGGGTTCGATACCCGGGTCGAGCAAAGTGATATTGGATTTTTCCATATCAGCCCGGAGTCTGGAATTTGTGCCCGATATGGCGATAGGCTCACATCATATCTGTGATGGAACTAAGCCCGGCAAAATGTGGGTGTACTATATCGCTAATGCGCCTCTGCCTACCCCTTAGGGGATATAGGCGTGAGCTTATGTTTTCTGTATTTAATACAGAAACAGGTAACGTAAACTTTTATTAATAAAAGTAATTGTACAGGAAGCAAACAGACGACCCGCGTAATGGCCAGCCATAATCGTCAGCTACGGGCACTTGCGAGACACGAGCCTTTGAGGCTTGAGAGAGCGTCGCCTTTGACTTCCCGGAGGTTGTAATATAAAAAAACCTGTTTACCTGTTAACTGTAGGCCTGATTTTTAAGTTGGGTTTTAAGATGTGATGTTGCCAAGGTTTTTCATGGTGTCTTAAGCGGCGACTCCTGCACAGAGTTTTTCGAAACAAAACACCTACACAAAACAAGGTTTTTCATTGTCTCCTGCAGGTCGATTCTCTAAGAAACGCCACAAAGTTGCGATCAATGACGAGCTCCCGCAGCGCACATCGTTGAGATCGACGGAGCGTTCAACGTTGTTGGGTCTTAGAGAATACCATTTTCCATACATTTATGTCAAACGCCTCGCTCGAGAAAGGTAGTTCGCATAAGCACCGTCATCACGCATAACGCTAGTGCGTGCGCTTTGTACCTCGCTGAATACAAAATTGAAAACATCGTTGCCGGCAACGATGCCACCACGTTGTTTTCACAAATGAAACCTTAGAGAAACCAACCTGCTCATATAACAATGGACCATTTACAAAAAAAATATAGATATACGATGTTTTGTGTAGGTGCGCAGCTGCGAGGAGTAACTAGTTCTAATTCTTTCTTTCCGCCCACCCTTAACTTATCTTAATGTGGGGTCGGTACAACATACTTTTTAAGCATGATGTAGTAAGGATTTGGCTTAGTTTCCACGACTGACTGCCTGTCTTTGGTCAACCCCCCTCTGACGGATCCATTACTGGACAAATCCAGTTAGAAAAACACCCGCCCAACCTGGGAATCGAACCCAGGACCGGTTCATAGCCTATATACACTGCATGCTACTAGACCAAGGAAGACACCCAATAACCAGTGTATTACTAAAAAATAAAACAGAAATGGACTATTGGCTATCTGTGAATATTGGTCATTGGCGCAAACATATAATTGGCGTGAAATTAAATTTATTTAAAAACCAATTTTATCACAACAGGTGTTCGTTAAAAAAAATACGGAGTCTACGCAATCAAAATAGTTACCTAGAGTTTTGATGGGAATTTTGACAGGTCGGGAGTAGCTTGTTAGAATTATTTAATTATTGTCTCAAGTTGTGTTGTTATAAAT
This sequence comes from Clanis bilineata, assembly GCA_036417725.1. Lineage (NCBI taxonomy): Eukaryota > Metazoa > Arthropoda > Insecta > Lepidoptera > Sphingidae > Clanis > Clanis bilineata. The sequence continues at coordinate 4,032,754 of CM071145.1, read as the reverse complement.
TAAAAGTGATGCGGTTTATGCACTAAACTTCAGCAAAGATGGACAGTATAATATGGAAACTTCTGAATTGATGATTTTGTATGACCTTTGTATTGGCGCGTTGGCTGGCTTTGTCCGGTCGATTCGCTAAAGGAAGGTCGTCTGAAGAGCATCGCACTGGAAGGAATTATTATTAAAATTCCAGCAAGACCTTGAGATCGGCCACATAATTGATCACACACACTTATGATCATTGATAAAATACTTGATAATTGCTATATTGCTATACTACCTAATATTTTAAATTGGCAAGATCACTATAATGCGATGGAGACATTTTTTTAAATAAGAAGAAGTTAGTTTAAGATGAGTTGTGTGATTCACAATTAATGTTTCGTCTCTAGACAGTCATACACAGTCCGCCCCACTGAGATTAGAGTCTTGTGTCATGGATATCAGGAGCTACAAGAGGCTTTCAGTCTCACTTACCCAGACACGATACAAATATTTGTGCGTTACACAAATATCTCGGTGCGGGGATCGACCAGCGTCCTTTCAAGGAAACTCTAGAGGATATCTGTCACACTCACTTACCCGCGGGTTTGGCCAAGTGGCTTATGCGCTAGTCGAATAGAATAGTAATATGTCATTCCCATACATTTATTCTATTCGACTAGCGCATAAGCCACTTGGCTAAGCGCGCTGATACCCTAAATTTCTTCATTGAAAGCAAAAGTCAAAGTACAGTATAAACACTTGACACTTCAAAATTTTAGTTCTAATTTTATCATTTTGCCTAAAAGTATGTATATTGTTTTAACTTTAGCTTAGTGATTACTTTAGCTGTACATGAAGAAACTGGGTGTAAGCATAAATGTTTCACTGCCGCCGGCAACGATTTACCATATCCTCATACTTCCCATAAGATGGTTATCCTTAAGCCATATCCACAGAGTAAATGAGTCATCATAAAAGCTACGATGTAAAATTGCAGTCATCAGCGAGTGGTAACCGTACCATTCCTGTCGAGGTATTACCGCATTTATTAACATGAACCTGTTTTCGTAACTCGTTATTAAATCATACAACTAAACGGTGACAAGTTTCGTTTAGGAGCTTGATTTTCTATGCCTTCTTAAAATGGGGGCGTAACGTACCTAATTGAGTTATTGAAATGTAGACTTATAGGAATACTTTTCTATGTGAATTTTATTAAGATAACGCGATGCGGCCGTGTTACGCATTAATTTAATTACGTTAGACCCAGAAAGAGATGGCGTGACGATATGGATGCCTACGAGCCTACGTGGACTGAACTAGCCCATGACAGAGAACAGTGGAAAAAGTTGGGGGAGTCCTTTGCCCAGCAGTGGGACACAATAGGATAGAATAGAATAGAATAGTCATACATTTATAGCCTCTCGCTTTATGCCTGAAGATGACACAGAGGAGTAATTTGTTCATTTCATCCTCTTATGGTAAGTCTATGCATTTTCTATATTGGACCAGGGACAAAATATAATTGGACATAAATTCCGACACCGTGCTTATGTGCTATTTTGAAAAACTCAAATCTAGGATTTGACCCTGAGGTCTTAGCTAAGTCTGCATAATTAAATAAAGTATGAATGAGATCGTATTTTTTGTAATTATTATAGTATTCAAAAGAGTAACGTCTAAATCCCGAACAATCATCCATTTGTATTTGTTTGATACATTCCCTGTTATCCGTTGAGGATGGGACAAGTGAAATAATATTGTAAAAGTTCTTTCAAGGAGAAAATTAAGTTAACACATAACATGCTGTCAGTGTCGTGAATGCTGCTCACCTTTTTAAAATTAAATATAAAGGTCAACGAGATCACCATAATATTTTTACCATTTATAGCTGTGTGAAATAATGCTACGAAGAAAAGGTGTATTTAATTTAAACGTTGGATAAATCTGCGTTAAGCAATTAACCTGCGTTTAAACCGTGTATAGTATAAAATAACAGGGCATCATAAAACGTAGAAATCTTCTCTTTATTATGTTCATAGTACTTGGTAATTTGCCTCAAGTGCAACACAAATGTGTAGCAAACAGGTGGCCTTTAGAAGTACTTCATAGTTCATACACACACGTACACTACACTTAACACCATAACAAACCTTGAATATACTGTAGAAGTACCTTTAGTTTTCCTGATAACTGATTAGTAAATTTCAACTGTAACGTGGACGATTTAAAGTGAAGATTTCCATGGCAAAGTTTTTTGAAAGCCTCCAACGCACCTCTGAGCTCCTGGTAGAGCGCGACACACACACCGCATCGCCGCGATTTTCATTCCTCATATCAAGGTCATATGGGCTCACATGCAGCTGCTGTTTTCTGTCCCTGTCGCACACATCGTTAATATGCGAATGTGACAAGGCCGGCAGTACATCATAGTTTCATGTTTGTGGTGCGGACTACGGTGTCTAGACGAAAGCATGCAGGACTGCTTTTTGTTTGCATGGTTTTCCATTGGCCAGTTAGGTTAGGTTAGAGATTAGAAAATAATTTTTGTTCCCAACATTACGGTTATTTCAATAGAATCTAGTACTTTTTGTATTATCAAGGGCTTCTAAGAAAACTTTTATCGCTTAGAATTAGTTAAAAAGCATAAAAAAGTTTGTTGAAAAATGAATTTAACTCCTACATGATTCACAAAAATATAGTTTAAGAAGCTAATAAATAAAAATTAAAATTAATTCAGCTAAACTTGTCATCGAAGATAAAGGATATTATCCACTATCTATGTATATAAAGCTGTGATAATACGTAAAATTATTACTTATTATTGTAATTTTAATTATTTAATAATTAAAAGAAAATTCTCCGCATACGAAGAAGCTTGTAAATATTATAATATAATGCCCTTATCTGTCAGAAGGCACCTCCTGGACATGACCTTCTTGTACGATGTAGTGAACTCTCGTGTTGAATGTCCTGCACTTACATCTATGTTTTCAATCATAGTACCATACAACAGGCCGAGACTTAGTCACAGTAGAGTATTTCATGTACCTCCCAGCCGTACAAATTATGGACAAAACGAAATAGTCGCTCGTCTAGCGTCTGCTTATAATAATTATTTTAGTAAAATAGATATCTACGCCCACTCAAAACCAGTATTTAAAGAAAAAGTTAAAAAATTAATTAATCAAACTGAAGCCACCAGTTAAATCAAATTATGTAGGTATATTGATGAACCTACAAATATTCGCATCGCGCTGTAATATACATTTATTTATTACCTATATATTTATTTCTTGATGTTTATATATATTTTATCTAAGCAATAATATTATCACCTATCCATATTATAATCATTTATACCGCTCTTGACACGTAGTTTATTAAAAAATGTTAACACACTATAATTTTTGTGATATCCTATGATTGGCGAAGCAATATTATTTTTGTATCCATAATAAGATAATTTAGTTAGTAAGCTGTTGGATGTCCGAATAATAATAAATAAATAAATAAATAAATTATTAAATTCTTTATTTTATCAATGTATGTGGGGTCGGGCAAGACACTTTTTCAAGCATGTTGCAGAGAGGATTTGGCTTCGTTTTTACAACCGGCCGCCTGCCTGACGTCAACCCCCTATAAGGGATCCAGTCCCGAGCAATTAGAAAATTTGCTTTGCCCGACCTGAGAATCGAACCCAGGACCTCCCAGTCCACAGCTCAAACATGTTGCCACTAGACCCAAGGAGGCGAATGTGCTTAGTAAAGAATATAATGAATGGCCATAAATAAGTAACATGACTTCGTAGGATGTAACAATAGCTGTGGAGAATCACCGTCTATTTCCTAAGGCGAGTTATAAGGTAGAAAGTAACTATGGATGTGATCTATTCACTAAAGCGAACTTCTAAGTCTAAGTCAAAGAAACTCAGTGAGGATTTGGATTTTTTAAATGGAACTTCGACTAAGTTTGAGACATTTTTTACTAGAGGTAATTACATAATAAGAGACAAATATCGGCATCAAACATCAATATATTATACCCTAGATGCAAAGTTCTTTGCAAATATCTTCCTAAAAAGTGGTCTCAGAAATAAAACAAAGAAAACGATCACAAGTTGTAATTAAATCAACACAAATATAACTCTATGCACGTGTTATACAGTAGGTTTTTAAACGAAATGAGCAAGCGTTCTTTAATTTGAATTTTGAAATTTAGAATTCTATCGACGTCCGACTGTAGGCAAAACGGGTGCTTAAGCACTTCTTTGCTGTCCCATTTTCCGAGCGTCAACTGTGCATCTAGGTAAATAATATATCGATGGTATCAAAAACCAGATTTTCAAAATAAGAACGCTCGGCTTATATTTTTCATCGACATGGTGATGGGATTGATCATTATCATAAAGCGAGGACTGCAAAAATTATTCATGCATTTTTTTTGTCTACCCTGAGCTGAACGCCAGTACAATCATTCGAGAAGTAATATCTATCTATCTAAATACATTAGTATAATAATAACGGTAATCTATCGATACGTAATCGTTAGACTATGATAAATTGCACTATAGAACATCTAAAGTCGTGTCTCCTGCACTAAAATATTACACAAAACTTTCTTTCTTTCTTGCTACCTGCCCTTATCCCACCTTAATGTGAGGTCACGGTGTAAAGGTGTAATTTTCTAATTTAATTTGCCTGGGACTAAATCCGTCAGAAAGAGTTTTTCTACCTACCGTCTTTCTACCTGACCGTATCCTATCTTAATGTGGGGCGTCGGCGTAACACACTTTATCAAGCATGTTGCACATAGGATTTGGCTTAGTTTTTACGACCGGCCGCCTGCCTGACGTCAACCCTATGAGAGATCCAGTCCCGAGCAATTAGAAAATTTGCTTTGCCCGACCTGGGAATCGAACCCAGGACCTCTCGGTTCACAGCCCATACATGCTGCCACTAGACCAAGGAGGCGACAAATATGTATGAAATAGTATGAATATAAAATATGATGTATAACTGAAAGTAATGACGTGCCGCATATTGGCTAGTGCCTGCCGTTTTTAGGACAAACCGTTTACGAATCTTCCATGGTGTAAAATAAAGCCATCGTCGACGCAAATTGGCTATTTCTGTTTAAAATGGCCCATAAACGTAATTTTGTTACATTTTCGTCGATCCATGCGGATTCTAAAGTCGTAAAGTGAAATATAAGGAAGTATTGGGTAAATTGTTTGGTTAATATAATATAGTGAAATATTTATTTCTGCCTGGCGTTATGTCCGGCCTGCCAGGGTCCGCCTTTCTACCTAAATGCTTCCACTTCGCCCGGTCTTGAACATCCTCCATAGTGAGGTCATTAGCTCTCAAATCTTCCTCCAGAACGTCTAACCAGCGCTTTTTGGGCCGTCCACTGGAACGCACCCCTGGTACGATCTGGGCTTGACACATGCGACAGATGTACTCTTGTGCTTTCCTTAAAACGGTGGCCCCGTTTTGACCATCTTAAATAAATATAAGAATTCACATATAATGTTATCGACCCTGTATTATAATTATACAAAAATATACACAAATACATATCACGCCTTTTCTCATGGGAATAGGCAGAGATTACGGATTTCCAATTGCTACGATTCCTGCACTATTTTGCTTCATTCATTCTCATTATACAAATTATTAATGTAAACAATCCTAGGGTTGGGTATGGCCCCGCTTCTAACAGTTCTAACAATAGCAAACTGCCAATTTACTTTGGTTTTCTGTTTTACAGTAGTATCAAACCAGTCGAGCAGGCCCATTCGTGCTGTAGACGTTACTGTCTACAGCATGACTCTACCACTCAAAAAACTTAGCTTAACTTCTATTTCTGGTTTTTGCATAAACTAGCTGTTCCCGCGACTCATTTCATTTGGGAATTTATTTTCATGGATAACAAGTAGTCTATAGGTCAATCCCAAGTGTCAGCTACCTCCATACCAAATTTCATCAAAATTGGTCCAGCAGTTTGAGCGTGAAGAAGTTTCAAACATACAAACACACTTACAAACTATCGCCTTTATAATATTCTTTGAGTGGTAGAGCCACGCTGTTGACAGTAACCTCTACAGCACGAATGGGCCGGCTCGACCGGTTTGATAGCACTGTCTCACAGAAAACTGACCGAAAGTGCCAGTTTACTGTCGCATTTCGTTCGGTGAGTGAGATTTCTGGTGGCCCATTTCCTCCGCCCTCCCTACCCAATCCCTTTTCCCTTCCCTTCCATTTTCTCCTTTTAGGTTGGCAATGCACCCATGATTATTTTTGTGTCTTGGATGTCTATGGGCGGTGGAGATCAGTTACCATCAGGTGACCCATCTGCTCGTTTGCCAGTCTCTGCTATAAAAAATAGTGTGAAGTGTGATTGTATATACTAAGCAGTGAATTTCTTTTGGAGTTTCTATGGCAAAATTATCATTATCTAAAAACTTTAAATAATATTTTTATCAAACAGTAGAATGGATATTTTACCAAGATCGATAGATTTATTTTTGGGTATATTATATTTCATTATGCTGTATCTATCTGGTATAAAAAAACCCAAAAGCTTTTAGTATAGAGGTATTTGCAAATATTTTATGATTAAGAAGATTTTTTTGACAGCAAAACTATGTTTGCGAACTTGAGAGCATTTTTAGTAAACGACGTCAGTTTTCAATTGAAGTATGCTCGAAAGTGCAAATATATTGAGAGACTAATATTAGCTTCGCAAAGGTCATATGCGATTTATTGTTATAAGTATTTTTGCCATCGATATATTATTTACCTAGATGCACAGTTGACGCTCGGAAAATGGGACAGCAAAAGAGTGCTTAAGCACTCGTTTTGCATACAGTCCGACGCCGATGGAATTCTAAATTTCAAAATTCAAATTTAATAACGCTTGCTCATTTCCTTTACAAAGCTACTTTATTACACATGCATAGGGTTATGTTTGTGTTGATTTAATTAGAACTTGTGATCTTTTTCTTTGTTTTATTCCTGAGACCACTTTTTAGGAGGATATTTGCAAAGAACTGTGCATCTAGGGTGTATATTGATTCTTTTTGCACACAAAAACGACCCTGATAAAAATCGAAGACCTTTTAATAAAAATCCACTGTTTTGGTCGCCATTTCGCAGCGGTCCTTTTTATCCTTATATGTTTTTTGGGGGGGAAGAACAAGTTTGCATTTTGATTTTTATTTTGTTTCGTTTGGTCATTATTATTTTTAAATTAGGTACAAAGTAAGTTCATTGTGTTGTTCATAATGATATTAGCCCTGTAATACTAATGAGAGGTGTTAGGCCTTAGTCTGCCACGCTGCCCTAATGCGGGTTGGTAGACTTCACATAACTTTGAAACTTTTAAAAAAATCGTCTCAATTATCATTTTTTTATTAGTTTACCCCTAGTTTTTTTATTGACAGCAAAATTCGAAGATATGTATCAAGTAAAAACTGCGCCTAAATTACACATTTTACAATTTAAACTGTTGCTTTTAGCATCTATTTTGTCTTTGCCTTTAAACTAAAATTTGCTAACTTATCTTTATGTCAAGTAAAAATATTGTAAAACCTATGGGTCTTACGCCCGAATGGTCAAACGCTGCTCAACTTTAACGGCTTCTTATATTGATTTTCGCCATACAATTTTGACAGATAAGGCGGCCTTAAAAGACATAAGGCCACCTTAAGTGTATGAACATTCGGTGGTTACTTATAAAAACAGTTTAATTGAGCAAATGGTAAAGAATAATCTGTCTCTTTTATTTTCAAATAATGTAACACAAGGATAAAAGTGACCGACACGACTGGATCGTATTCGTAACGTGCACATCCGCGGTAGTCTTGGCGTCCGCGACGTGGCAGATAAACTGCAGGAATGTCGCTTGAGATGGTATGGCCACGTTTTGAGGAAACCACAGGAGTACGTCGGTCGCATGTGTCTAGCACAGATCGTACCAGGGGTGCGTACCCGTGGACGGCCCAAAAAGCGCTGGCTGGACGTTTTGGAGGAAGATATGAGAGCCAATGGCCTCGCTAGGGAGGATGCTCAAGACCGGGCGAAGTGGAAGTGTTTAAGTGGGAAGGCGGACCCTGGCAGAAGGCCGGGATAACGCCAGGCAGAAAGAAAGAAGGATAAAAGTGACCGACTATTCTTACTGCCGAATGGTCATACACTTAAGGTCGCCTTACGTCGTTTAAGGCCGATTTATCTGTCAAAATTGTATGGCGGAAATCAATGAAAGAAGCCGTTAAAGTTGAGTAGCGTTTGACCATTCGGGCGTTAGCCATTTGCTCAGCTGAACTGTTTTTATAAGTAAAGCCCAATATCTTTCGCTTATTTATTACTTGAAACAGAGTGACATCTTCAATATACTTCAATCTTAGACTTCAATATACTACATTTTTGGTAGGTACGAAAACATTAATTAGTGCATTGTTTCGATATATCCAAGTTAAAATCATTGAAATAAAACTATTTTTACGGATTCTATCACGATTAGGTTTTAATTATTGCAGTCTTCGTTGTCACGGGTCAGACTGACGAAGACTGAAGACTGCAAAGCCTTCGAAACGTCGGGAATAATAATTAAAACCTAATCGTGATAGAATCCGTAAAAATAGTTTTATTTCAATGTATAATATTCGCGTAAACTTAAGAAATCAGTATTTAAAATCATTGCTGTCCTGATAATGTCGCAGTCCGAAGCAAAATATTTTTCCTTCATACCTTGACGCTAAACTCCACGATTTAAAATCCACGATGACACATTCCCGCATAAAAACACGAGTAAACATTTGCATATTTATCTCTGTCTCATTTTCACTGAATAGCATTAGAAAGGGACAGATGTCGGCTAAATAAACAGCCGTTTACAAAGTGAAAGCTGCTCGCACTTTCACTCAGACAACCTTGGATTACTGCTTCGTCCACGTAACAAGTTACCACGTTACCACGTTGCACTCTTGTTTCGTAATATTAAAACATTTTTACAGATCTGTATGGATAGTACGAGGTTGAATAAGTGAGCCGGGTCTCCTGCACTAAAATATTACACAATTATTATTCTATATATTTGTGACTATGGTATGGAAAAATCCAATATCACCTTGCCCGACCCGGGGATCGAACCCGAGACCTCACGACGGTAGTCGTACCCAAATACAACCACGCCACCGAGGCAGTCAGTCAGTCCATATCAGCCCGGAGTCTGGAATTTGTGCCCGATATGGCGATATGCTCGCCCCCTATCACATCTGGGACGGAACTAAGCTCGGCGAAATGTGGGTGTTCTAGCTCGCTAGTACGCCTCTGCCTACCCCTTCGGGGATACAGGCGTGAGCTTATGTTATGTTATGTTGAAAAATCTTTTTAGAGTAGGTGTTTTTTGTTTCGAATCAGAGTTGCAATTATGTATGTTTTCCTTACTATGCATAGATATATTATTTACCTAGATGCACAGTTGACGCTCGGAAAATGGGACAGCAAAGAAGTGCTTAAGCACTCCTTTTCTCTACAATTGGACGCCGATAGAATTCTAAATTTGAAAATTCGAATTTAAAAACGCTTGATCATTTCGTTTAAAAAGCTACTTTATGACACGTGCATAGGGTTATATTTGTGTTTGATTTAATGAGAACTTGTGATCTTTTTCTTTGTTTTATTCCTGAGACCACTTTTTAGGACGATATTTGCAAAGAACTGTGCATCTAGGGTATATTATATTGATGTTACTATGCATGAAATATAGTACTAATTTAATATTGTAAACTCCGTTTGCAATCCTTAAATAAAACAGGTAGTAAATATATGTTTATGGACGATGTGCTTAAAATTACGTCAAATAAAATTATATATCAGTTATTTAACCCTTCTTCGGAACCCCGTCCTGAATGTGATCAGATATGCAGTATACACTTGGCTTCGGTTTTGACTAACGCAATGACCAACACCCGAATGATAAAACGCTACTCAACTTTAACGTCTTCTTACATTGATTTTCGCCATACAGATCTGACAGATAAGGTCACCTCCTTGGTCTAGTGGCAGCATGTATGGGCTGTAGACCGGGAGGTCCTGGGTTCGATTCCCAGGTCGGACGAAGTAAATTTTCTAATTTAATTTGCCCGGGACTGGATCCCTCATAGGGGGTTGACGTCTGAAAGGCGGCTGGTCGTAAAGACTAAGCCAAATCCTCTTTGCAACATGCTTGAAAAAGTGTGTTTCGCCGACCCCACATTAAAAAGTGGGATAAGGGCAGGTAGAAAGAAGATTTGACAGATAAGGCGGCCTTAAACGACTTAAGGCGACTTTAAGTGTATAAACATTCGGCGGTTAGTCAGTCGGTCCATTCATGTAGGCAAAATTAACAACGCGATCTCTACCATTCTGACCACCACCACCACCATATAAAATACTCGGTACGCTTCGCCACGCTTTCTCTTCGCTATTTATTTGACACGGGTATAACAGGGGTCTGATTCTCTAAGCCTACAGTAGGCTTACAAGTTCAGTTCATGAAATGTAGCCTTAAAGAAAATGGAATAAAAAATAATTTCGTCAAACTATTTACATTAGAAATGTTAGACGTTTAATTATAACATTAGGTAAGTATCGTACAAAATATGTTTATCGACGGGCTTACAAAAAGGAGAAGGTCCTCAATTCGACCGTATTTTTTATGTATGTTACGCGATATCTCTGCCAAATGTGGACTGATTTTCAAAATTATTTTTGTGTACGACAGAGCTTATTTCAAGGGTGGTCCACATCGATATATTATTTACCTAGATGCACAGTTGACGTTCGGAAAATGGGACAGCAAAGGATTGCTTCAGCACTCCTTTTGCCTACAGTCGGACGCCGATAGAATTCTAAATTTCGAGATTCAAATTTAAGAACGCTTGCTCGTTTCATTTAAAAAGCTACTTCATAACACGTGCATAAGGTTATATTTGTGTTGATTTAATTAGAACTTGTGATGTTTTTCTTTGTTTTATTTCTGAGACCACTTTTTAGGAGGATATTTGCAAGGAACTGTGCATGTAGGGTATATTATATTGATGGTGGTCCAATATAACTTTGGTAACGATTGAATTTGAAGTCGGTCCGTTAAGTTTTAAACTTGTGATTTCTTTTTCAATACAAACAAAACATCGAACACAAAATGACGCAGATGTGTATTGCATCAATAATTAATTATGTTTTTGTATCTTTTCTGCACAAATAAATTCAATAAACTATTAACACAGCTGGTGGTAAAGTTGTAATTGCTAATCCGACGCACGAAGCAACTCGCACATCAGACAAGATTACAATAACACTGATGAGACCATAGACATAAAAAAAGACGGACGGAGCGCTAAGAACATTGAAAGTGAGGCAGGGTTTTCGGCCCATTCGATCTGTCGAAATGTAATGATGACGGCGACTGAGCGTTATGAGTGTTAATGTGTGCGTGCACTTTTGTACAGGCGCGATTGTGTGCGGGGCTTCTCTGTGGCGTCGGTTTAACTATAGGCGAGATGGTGTCCTTCTTTTTTATACGTCCGTGGATGAGACATATCTAATAATATTTATGACAAACAAAGTATGTCACGGGCCACGGTTAGCTTGTTATGATTCTGGACACTAAGATAAATACATCCGATAGTTTTGACCTTAATAGTCAACAGGAAAATTGAAAGATGGTACACATTATCATTAATTTTCAAGGACTGCAATGCAAGATACAATATTTTATTGCAATCGAATCGAAACGAGCAACACGATTCGTATTTTGAATAGCAAAGCACTGAGTGGCTCTGCATGCTTTGATAATCATTCTTAGGCTGAGATGTATAGAGCGAATTTGGACTAAGGCTAAGTCAAAGTAACGAACTCAGTGATGATTTGGAATTGTTAAATCGAACTTTGACTTAGACAGAGTCATTTTTCACAAAAATAAACAGACTGCCAGATAGACTAAACAAATATTTTCTTGTAAAAAATGACTCCGACTAAGTCAAAATCCACATTGAGTTCGTTACTTTGACTTAAACTTAGTCGAAGTTCGCTCTATAGAACTTAGCTTAAGTGGTTCTGCACGCTTTGATAAACATTCTAGAAACGAACTCAGTGAGTATTTGTAATTTTTTAATGGAACTCTGATTTAGTCATTTTTTCTGTCTCTGTCTGTCTGCCCGTCTATTTTTCTTGTAAAAAATGGCTCAGACTAAGTCGAAGTTCGATTTCAAAATTCCAAATCCTCACTGAGTTCGTTTCTTTGACTTAGATTTAGTCCAAGTTCGCTCTATACATAATCAGCCTTATTTTTCATATCAAAACACGACTCTATATTATAGGATGTACATCATAAAGAACATTGTATCTACTACACAATGTGCCTAACGATGTGTAGCCATTTTAATAAATTAGTTCTGGTTTCTGCACAAACTCATTCAAATACATTGAAGTTTTTATTATAGAAATTATAATAAGAAACTAACATGGTTGGAATAACTAATATGATATTCTAATGCTTGACTAAATTATTTTTAACAATTGTATTTAAAAACGTCATCCAAAATATAAGGGAGAGGGAAATATTGAATATTCCCGAAAAAAAGAAAGGTTAAAGCCACATAATTTCATAGAATTGTCACACAATAGAAAAGAGAAGCACCACTATATTGACGTCACGGCCATAACTCACTCACTCGTCACTCTTGTTCATTTTTCAACCAATATTGATGAAGTTTTTACAGAAAGATGCCACATTTGTAGTATTTGCTATTAGGTATAAAATGATGTACAAAATCTTATAGCCAATTACCTAATTATGGCAAGATACATCTGTCATATCTATACAATTTTTTGTCTTGCTTCCTCTATCATTAAGTTACTCAACACAGCGTAACTCTAACAGACATAAACTTTATATTAGCAAGCCTTAAAATATCGAATACATACATAAACTACTATCAAAAAACCTAGAAAGGCATAAGTTGTTTAATAACAATTATTACCATCTGCTGGCATTTTGATTAACTACGGTATGCTTTGTAACAATTTGAAACTGTATCTCACCCATAATGACGGGTACCCGGTCGAACGAAGGCGACCGAATCTATACTTACTGCGTTCACACAATCAAACTTTCGCTGTTGTGAGAATGAAACAGGCATGATTCGTTCGCCTTCGCCCGGTGTGGACGCGCCATTAAGATATTTTGACATTTCTCGCTAGGGAATACTTAAAATATTTGTGGATGAACCATGAGGTTGAACCTCTGAAGTCCATCCAAAATCCTTAATTTACCAACAGACCATGACACCAAAACCTAATAAATATAAGTAAAATGTTTTTTTAATACTTTTATAAACGTAATACTAATACATTGATTTCCAAACTTAGTAAAAACAATCAATAAAAATCGTTCTTATCTATACAAAGTTCAAATTTAAAATCAATTCAACTCCTCTGTGTATTATATTTAATTAATTTGGTCCCAGCCTGTAGGCTAAATAATTTTCGATTGCGAATTCGAATCGCATTTGCTTTACGATAGTCATGACAGCCGTGAGCGATATTTATGATTATTAATGGTCGCCCAGAGCTTGAAAACATAAACATAAGCTCACGCCTGTATCCCCGAAGGGGTAGGCAGACGCGCACTAGCGAACTAGAACGCCCACATTTCGTCGAGCTCGAAATTCGTCCGAAAAATTGCTTTGCACTCCTCCATATTAACTTTAACTGTGTCTTTACGTTCATCTGATCGCGCAATTTTCAAGAGGTACAAAGTTTTCACTGCACATATTAATATATAAATAAAAAAGAAATAAGTGGGCAGCTAGCTCGATTCGTATACATATTCGATAGCATATGCTATGGTACCTAGATGCAATTTCAGTGATGGGGTTGGGGTTTATAGAAAAGTAATCAAATAGCTCAGATGATATTACATCGTTTCGATTTCTCTTTAATTCTGAATCGACTTCAACAGAAGGAGTTTATCAATTTGTCATTATTTTTGACCGACTTCCAAAAAGGAGAAGTCCTCAATTCGTCTGTATTTTTTTTATGTATGTTACGTGATATCTCGGCCAAATGTGGACTGATTTTCATTTTTTTGTCTGTTTGACTGCCTCCGTGGCGTGGTGGTATTTCGGCACGACTACGGTTGTGAGGTCTCGGGTTCGATCCCCTGGTCGGGCAAAGTGACATTGGATTTTTCCATATCAGCCCGGAGTCTGGAATTTGTGCCCGATATGGCGATAGGTTCGCCCCCTATGACACCTGGAACGGAACTAAGCTCGGCGAAATATGGGTGTACTAGTTGTTTGTGGCTAGTGCGCCTCTGCCTACCTCTTCGGGGATACAGGCGTATGTATTTTATGTATTTAATATATGTTACACGAGATATCTCGCAAATGTAGTCTGAATTTGAAGATACTTTTTGTCTTCGATAGGTCGAGGTTAGTTCAAAGGTTAACCCATATATTTAGTCAAGATTGGAATATTTTTACAAGTTTTTAAGAAGCTTGTAGTTTAGTCATAAAATTACTATTATTTAATATTAAACTTACCAATCACAACACATCCCGATATTAAAATCCATAGTGTGTGCGCGGACATTGTGTCACTGTACTGCAGCCGGGTGTGTCCACAGCCTGCGACGCCTCATTTGTACGCACACCGCACGCACACACATCACTTCACACACACATGCATAAACACTGGCACTTGCTCACTGACTTCGTGCTATCTGTAACAAAAGAAATATGGATCAGGAACAATGTATACTTAATTATAATAATCATAAGTTTAAAACTTAATGGACCGACTTCAAATCCCATCGTGATCATTTTAATATGGGACCAACCTTGAAATAAGCTCTATCGAACACAAAAAGAATTTTGAAAATCGGTCCACATTTGGCGGAGATATCGCGTAACATACATAAAAAAAATAGAAACGAATTGAGGACCTCCTCCTTTTTGGAAGTCGGTCGAAAATACGAAATTAACTCTGTTTATGCTGATGCCTCGGTGGCGTAGTGGTATTACGATATGACTACCATTTCTGAGATCTCGGGTTCGATCCCCGAGTCGGGCAAGGTGATATTGAATTTTTCAGTATCAGCCCGGAGTCTGGCATTTGCGCCCGATATGGCGATAGGCTCGCCCCTTATCACATCTGGGACGTAAATTAGCGCGGCGAAATGTGGGTGATCTAGTTCTCTAGTTCGCTTCTGCCTACACCTTCGGAGATACAGGGGTCATACGCTTATGTAACATATAGAGGTATATGTGCCGCCTCCGACGGGTATTCCTGTGGGATAAGTATAAGATGCAACGGGCTATAATATTTTTGTTTACATAATGTTTTATGAGCCGAAGAGTGACAGTGCTACTTTTGATCTTGGATAAACGATTAACTTTCATCAATATTATTTGCTGAGCAAATAAAAAAAGATCGCTGAATATTATGATATGTATGTCGACGATATTCCATTTTAAACTATGATTACATTTTGGCAGATAACCTTAGAACGTAAAAAAAAACAGGCTAGCGATAAACTTATGACCATGGACGTAAAAAAAGATGGATGGAGCGCTAGGAACAATAAAACATTTGAAATAAAACTATTTTTACGGATTCTATCACGATTTGTTTTAATTTTTATGTCCGACGTTCAAATCGTGATAGAATCCGTAAAAATAGCTTTATTTCAATGTATAACATTCGCGTAAACTTAAGAAATCAGTATTGAAACTTTTCTTTGAGTGGAAGAGCCACGCTGTAGAATGTTACATCTACAGCACGAATGGGCCCGCTCGACCGGTTGGATACCACTGTCTCACAGAAAACCGTCGTAAAGTGGCAGCTTGCTGTCGCGTTTCGTTCGGTGAGTGAGATTTCCGGTGGCCCATTCCCCCTCCCCCTTTCCGAATCCCTTTTCCCTCCCCTTCCATTCCCTCCTTCTAGGTTGGCAACGCACCCATGATACTTTTTGTGTCTTGAATGTCTATGGGCGGTGGAGATCACTTACCATCAGGTGACCCATCTGCTCGTTTGCCAAACCTGCCTTAAAAAAAAACTAAAGTAGGGTTTTCGGCCCATTCGATCTATTGACACGTAATGGCGTGTGTGTGCGTAGAGCACTTCTATACAGGCGCGTTTGTGTGCGTGGCATCTCTGTGGCGTCAGGCGTCCGTTTAAGTATAGGCGAGATGGTGTCCTCCTTTTTCTTTATGTCCGTGCTTATGACATTGAATTTTATTGTACCAAACAATTATACGGTTCTTAATTGGTACTTGACCGACTAAAAATATTAATTGTAACTTTAAACACCAAGATGCTTCAATTTAGAGAAATAAAAATAACATTTTACAAGTTTTATTGAAAAGAATGGTGATAGGAAAAAGAATCATTAAAATTGACGGCATTCATACAATGCCGAAGTTAATGACCTGCATCTTCTTTTCACTCCAGCAGCCCGAGCACGAAAAACTAATGTAAATGTAAATGTATTCGAGTTCGCTGCGCACTGATGACGTTTGGTAAATATTTCATACAAATTTCATAGACGCGCATCGAGTTCGAATACATTTACGGTTGTTAGAAATTTTCCTGCTCAGGCCGCTGATTCAAATCTGGTATTTCTTCTTTTAAAATACTAAATGAAGAGAAATACTCAAGTATTTCTTTTTTAATTGGACCAAAGATACAATATGAAATAAACTAGAAATAAGGAGCGTATAAAACAAACCATTAAAGGATTCCACTGTGAAAAATATACGCGTATGTTAATTATGGTAAAAAAACAACAGTATTTTTGCGCTTTTCAGTAAAAATTAAAATATTCTGGAAATATAATAGCACATGTTTTTTTTATGGAAACCAAAATTCTTTATCTTTATCATAGCTATCATCATATTAAGCCTTACTTATAAAAATATTTTAGCTGAGCAAATGGCTAAAAACAGTCTGTTACTTTTATTTTCAAACAATGTGACACAAGGAAAAGTGACAGATTATTCTTAAATATTTACTCAGCTAAACTGTGTTTTTAGGTAAGGCCCATGTATTTTGATTCACTGACTTCACCTGTGTATATAAGGCCTTACATAAACAGTTTAGCTGAGCAAATGGCTAAGAATAGTGTCACTTTTTTCCTTGTGTCACATCGTTTGAAAGTAAAAGGGACAGATTATTATTTACCATTTGCTCAGACAGTTTTTTAAAGTAAGGCCCATAAAATTCGCGTTGACATAATTAACTATAAAACAGGCAAAACGTCTATTCAAGGTATTTACCATGTTAGTTTAATAATTACTTTGAATTCAGTTTAATTCGATATTATTTATGACCACAGTTTACAAATATTTTCAAAGGGCTAATAAATCAAACGAGTCAAATTGTACTAAATTAATGAGCACGCGTGCCGCGTCACGGTAATTAGAATGTGTTATATTACGTTTCGTACTCTGAAACCTTAATAATCATGTTTTGTAAAATTATTCCCCCAAAATATTATTTTACCAGAAATTCAGACACTTCTATTGTGGTTGATAAACTCAAAATGCAGTCTATCCGTTAACTTGAATCTCTCAACAGGATAAGAGCAGTAGCCCGAGCACGAAAAACTAATGTAAATGTAAACTCGCTGCGCATTGATGACATTTGATTAATATTTCATACAAATGTCATAGACGCGCATCGAGCACGAATACATTTACGGTTGTCAGAAATTTTCCTGCTCGGGCTGCAGGTCACCTGATGATAAGTGGTTACCCTTGATATTAAAAGAATCATGGATGCGTTGACCACCTTAAATGTTGGGGATAGGGGTTGGGAAGAGGGGGTAGGGAATCGGGCCTCTGAAAATCTCACTAACCGAATGAAACGCAATAGCTAGCTGCCACTTTACGTCGATTTTCTGTGACGTAATAATTATTAATAATAATAATTTTTGTCACCTTCTTGGGTTAGTGGCACCATGTATGGGCTGGGGACCAGGAGGTCTTGAGTTCAATTCCCAGATCGGGCAAAGCGAATTTCCTAATATATTTCTGGATTATGGACTGGATCCCTTAGAGGGGTTGACTTCAGGCAGGCCGCCGGTCGTAAAAACTAAGCTTCTTACAGCATGGCTCTACCACTCAAATACGTGTATTATGTAAACTTCTGGCCTTTATATTAAGTCCTATTATACTAATTTAAAGAGTGTCTCAAATACTAAAATCCTCTCAAAATTCATAAATTATTTCAACCTACTTTACAAGTCATGAAGTAAAGAAAGCAAATAATACCAAAGCAAAAATAACTCTTACGTCATCCTATTTACTTCTGAGAGAAGTACATAATCGTTTGACATTAAGGGCGACTTGCACCACTATTACTAACCTACGGTTAGTCCTAACCTACGGTTAGTCCTAACCTCAAGTTAAATTGAAATAGAAATGTATGAAGGACATGTAATTCGTTACATGTAATTAATTTAATGTCACTATATATTATCTGTA
Source organism: Clanis bilineata (assembly GCA_036417725.1). Lineage (NCBI taxonomy): Eukaryota > Metazoa > Arthropoda > Insecta > Lepidoptera > Sphingidae > Clanis > Clanis bilineata. The sequence continues at coordinate 4,014,243 of CM071145.1, read as the reverse complement.
ATTAGATGTAGTACATTATATGTAATGAATTACATGTCCTTCACATATTTCTATTTCAATTTAACTTGAGGTTAGGACTAACCGTTGGTTAGTAGTAGTGGTGCAAGTCGCCCTTAGTGACATTATTGGAGTCAAGGCCGCTCTTTACTTGAATTCGATTAAGTTGCCTGGATATTTCGTCAATTCTTAAACTCTGACGCATGGGGTTTTACGTATTGCAAATAATGCAACCGGAGATAGCGAGAGTTGGGAAATATGATTAAAGTTAGGCTTATTTTACTGGCACTTAGGCTGAGATCTATAGAGCGAACTTCAACTAAGTCTGAGTCACAGAAACGAAAGAACGAAGAAAAATAGACTGACAGACTTTCCTTGCCTACTGCCACTTCAACTTATTCATCCGCTGGGCTATATCAGTGTTTTTTGTTGTTCTACCGATCACCTTATTTCTGATTTGATCGCTTAGAGAAACACCGAGCATAGTCCTCTCCATAGCTCGTTGATTGACTGTGAGCTTTCTAATATGGCCCATAGTTAGAGGCCACGTTTCAGTGCCGTATGTCATCACAACGTATTCGCTTATCGAATTTCTATTAAAATTTGATCTGCATTGGCCAGAATCACTCACTTTGAAAAAGTCGCGTCCACTAAAACAAAGTCACTAAAGAAATTATCTGTTTCGTTCTTTGACGCATGGAAGTCAGCTAGCCAATCAAAGACATTCACCAATACAGATAATAGACGGGACAACAGCACAAAACTTGTGATCCAAAAGTTATGACCTCGTGGTCACAAGTCGCGCAGTTTATTTGAAATATACGCTTGCCATGTCGGCCAGCGTAATAATATTGAGAGAAAAAACTTGTCTTACGTGATTCTTAATCATCATCATCATCATCATCAGCAATAGGACGTCCACTGCTGAACATAGGCCTCCCCCAAAGAATTCCAGATCGACCTGTTGGAAGCGGCCTGCATCCAGCGACTTCCTGCGACCTTTATCAGGTTGTCGGTCCACCTTGTCGTCGGTCCTTCTTAGTCATTCCCATAATATTCTAGAGTGTAAATTGTAATAATCGCCCTCGCATTGTAATAAGTATGATGGTACTGAAGTTTGAGATCATTTTTTTTGTATGGAAACTTGCTTGATAGCCCCTCTATAGTTAGTAATATTAAATCTCTTTGTAGCCAATAAAGCCATTTTAAATCATCGATATATTATTTACCTAGATGCACAGTTGACGCTCGGAAAATGGGACAGCAAAGAAGTGCTTAAGCACTCGTTTTGCCTACAGTCGGATGTCCATAGAATTCTAAATTTAAAAATTCAAATTAAAGAACGCTTGCTCATTTCGTTTAAAAACCTACTTTATAACACGTGCTTAGGGTTATATTTGTGTTGATTTAATTACAACTTGTGATCGTTTTCTTTGTTTTATTTCTGAGACCACTTTTTAGGAGGATATTTGCAAAGAACTGTGCATCTAGGATATAATATATTGATGTTTTAAATACACATTTCATTTCACAATTTGCGGGCCACGGGGTCACATCACCCGGATTTACGTACACATTGGCGAACACATCACGGAATCAATTTGTCCATTTCAACAATCGATATACGCGTTTGTTTTGGTATGTAAATAAAGTGGCTTGGCTTGGCATATCAAACGTAGATTAACATTCATCTCACGAATGTCATTTTTTGGGAGGATGAACAGGGAAATAGATGCTTTCGATTGATTTTATAATTTTGTCAGTCGCTTTGTATATTGGTGGAACATGGTGAATGGAACTGGGGGCGTATTTTTTTAATTAATATATTTACTTCATCGAAGTGAGGGTCGAGCGATACGTTTTTCGAGAATATTACAGAAATTATTCGGCTTAGTTATGGCCGTTACCTGCTGTCATCCTCGTCTAAAGAATCCTGTCCCTGTCAAATCATTTTATTTTTTGGGACGAAAAGTACTAAAAACAAATGGCGATAAAATCCACATAAAGTGAAAAACTAGTTTTATTAATGTTTTACATTCGACTAAAGATAATAAATGATTATCTATTATTCGAACTTAGGAAAATAAACTAGTAATCTACATATTTATGTGCCACGTGAATAGGATAGAACAAGTGTTTATAATATTATCGACGAGATGTGTCAAAGTTTGATACACTAACGTCCGAATGGTCAAACGCTACTCAACTTTAAAGGCTTCTTACATTTTCCGCCAAACAATTTTGACAGATAAGGCGGTCTTAAACGACATAAGGCGACCTTAAGTGTTTGACGGTAATATTTTCATAGATATAACGGCGAACTTTGATGTATTATTCATGAATTTAGGCAATTACGCCACTTTCAGAGAGAAAAAGAGCTGTTTGTGGAACCATCGGTATTTATTTTTATACAGCCTCAAGGTTCATTTGTTTTATACATTTCATTTGGTTTGTATTTCAAACCTTATTTAGAAGGCAGATCGTTTTATTTGAGGCAATTTAATTGCCGAATGATATGGCCAAAAAATCGATATTACGCTCAGTGAAGATAATATTGGCACTAATCAGGAAAGTAAATAAAACATAACATACATAAGCTCACGCCTGTATCCCCGAAGGGGTAGGTAGAGGCGCACTAGCCAACTAGTATACCCACATTTCGCCGAGCTTAGTTCCGTCCCAGATGTGATAGGGGGCGAGCCTATCGCCATATCGGGCATAAATTCGAGACACCGGGCTGATATGGAAAAATCCAATATCACTTTGCCCGACCCGGGGATCGGACCCGAGACCTCAGGACGGTAGTCGTACCGAAATACAACCACGCCACCGAGGCAGTCCACAAGTAAAGAAATGAATTTTATATAAAAAAATAAAACCAGCATTTTTATTTGATGCACCGGCACCTTAGACAAAAGAATATAGAGGACAAGGCATAACTAGGAAAACATGAAGCATTCCTAATGTATGGAACGAAACAAAAATGGCGACTGCGAAAGAAAGATCCCATTAATATAACAGTTAGGAATCTCCTTTATATTCCGAAATTAGTATTATAGTAAATCTTTCTTTCTACCTGCCCTTATCCCACTTTAATGTGGGGTCGGCGCAATACACTTCTTCAAGCGTGTTGCAGAATGTTTTGGATAAGTTTTTACGACCGGCTGCCTGCCTGACGTCAACCCCCTCTGAGGGGTCCAGTCCCAGGCAAATTAAATTAGAAAATTCGCTTTACCCGACCTGGGAATCGAACCCACGACCTCCCGGTCCACAGCCCATACATGCTGCCACTAAACCAAGCAGGCGACTATTATAGTAAATTAAACACCGTATTTATTTAGGTCGCAGAAAGTCGCTGGATGCAGGCCGCTTCCAACAGGTCGATCTGGAAATCTTTGGAGGAGACCTATGTTCAGCAGTGGACGTCCTATGGCTGATGATGATGATGATGATGATTTATAATAAAATCAATAAGTATTTATACGTTATTTAATTCTGAAGACACGGTAACAATTGAAATAAAACTATTTTTACGGATTTTATCACGATTTGGTTTTAATTTTTATTCCCGACGTTTCGAAGGCTTTGCATTCTTCGTGGTCACGGGTTGGACTCATGAAGACTGCAAAGCCTTCGAAACGTCGGGAATAAAAATTAAAACCAAATCGTGATAAAATCCGTAAAAATAGTTTTATTTCAATGAATAGCATTCGCGTAAACTTAAGAAATCGACACGATAACAACTCACATGGCAATAGATTACGAAACTAAAATGGCGGAATCGACTTCATAGTAAACACGTTTTTCGTAGTTACGCCGGTTTTCAAAATCCGTTTTTGTGTTCGATAGAGCTTATTCAAGGGCAGTCCCATATAAATTTGGTAACGATCGGATTTGAAGTCGGTTCGTTAAGTTTTTAAACTTGTGATTATAATAAATACTGTTTCATCATCATTATCATCAGCCATAGGACGTCCACTGCTGAAAATAGGCCTCCCCCAAAGATTTCCAGATCGACCTGTTGGAAGCGGCCTGCATCCAGAGACTTCCTGCAACTTTTATCAGGTCGTCGGTCCATCTTGTAGGTGGACTAAACTACTGTTTATTATAGCCTATTCTGATTATGCCGGTATGACAAACATTCCTTCTGGATATTATTATCCCACGCACGGCTCGACACATCCACCGCTGCACAGTGTGGGTAACAATATTGGTTACGCATGAATCACACGAAACAATTAAGTTGACGTCATGACTAATGTCAGTAACCTTGCGATGGAACAAGAGTGTAGGGCTGAGATCTGTAGAGCGAACTTCGACTATGTCTAAGTCAAAGAATCGAACTCAATGAGAATTTGGAATTTATAAATCGAAATTGGACTTAGTCCGAGTCATTTTTTCTAAGAAAATCTTTGCTTAGTCTGTCAGTCTGCTTTTCTTGTAAAAAATGATAAAAAATCGGACTAAGTCAAGACAAATCGAACTTTCGATTTGAAAATTTCAAATCCTCACTGAGTTTGTTTCTATGACTCTGACTTAGTCAAAGTTCGCTCAATAGATCGCAGCATAGGTATGTGAGATGATATTATTGTGATTCAAACATAAGATATTAAATGAAAGTTTTGAGTGGTAAAGCCAGTCTCTCGTAGTCAGTGGTTCCTCGTAGTCCCGATACCCACGGTATGGGTTAAACTTAAGCTGAGATATATAGAGCGAACTTCGATTAAGTCTGAGTCAAAAAAACGAACTCAGTGAGGATTTGGAATTTAGAAACTTCTAAATCGAACTTCCACTTAGACCGAGTCAGATTTTATAAGACAGACAGACTGGCAGACAGACGAAGCAAAGATTTTCTCGTAAAAAATGACTCAGACTAAGTCGAAGTTTGATTTAAAAATTCCAAATCCCCTCCGAGTTCATTTTCTTGACTCAGACTTAGTCGAAGTGCGCTCGCTCTATAGATCTCAGCCTTAATATGGGGCCAGGACTATGTCAGTTCGAAAAGTTTTATTATAAGTAGTTGTTTCGGGTAAAGTTTGATCTCTACGTGAACCATGCCCTATATGTAAACGTTAAATTTTGAGGGCGACTAGCAGCGCTACTCTAATGTAGAGTTGGACCTAAACTCGATTTATCCTACAGCTCATTCCTATATTTAAAACGAGATTTGGAATAAGGATGACTGCCTCGGTGGCGTGGTGGTATTTCGGTACGACTACGGTTCTGAGGTCTCGGGTTCGATCCCCGGGCCGGGCAAAGTGATATTGGATTTTTCCATATCAGCCCGGAGTCTGGAATTTGTGCCCGATATGGCGATAGGCTCGCCCCCTATCACATCTGGGACGGAACTAAGCTCGGCGAAATGTGGGTGTTCTAGTTCGCTAGTGCGCCTCTGCCTACCCCTTCGGGAATACAGGCGTGAGCTTATGTGTTACGTTTATGATTTGGAATAAATCGAGATTTATCTCGGTGCAAGTTGCTCTAAAGCTATTTCGTCTACTTCTCATATCTAAGTTCGTTTTGTTAAATTCAAATTAATATTTCTTCAAAATATTTTACAATTCACAACACTATTTCCTGCGAGTGTTGGCGGTGACAAATAAAATGCACCGGGCGATGTGGAAATTGAATCCAAATGGTATTGGCTTGTGGAATGGGTATGTTATATATTGTTATAGTGATGTTCAATTAAGTTTTCAATATCAATTGTAGTGCAAACCGATGTTCGGATGTTATGAAAAAAATATTGATTTTTATTTATAGTATTTTATGTTACACTACTAAACTAGTGGACGTTTTTTTTATATCAGAGACTGGCAAACGAGGAGATGGGTCACCTGATGGTAAGTGATCTCCACAGCCCATAGATACACAAGACACAGAATAATGGGAATTGGGCCACCGGAAAAAAAAAATGGAATTTCATTTCATTTATAGCACTTTGTTCTGCCCGAATTACCCCCTATATCATTACATATCCCCCAAAGATTTTCATTTAAATTTCGTCTTTCCATTTAAATGGCTCTTCCTGAGCCGCTCTAAAGTTCCTTATTCCTTGTCAGAAAATCGCTAATATGTGTTTGCTTATTTTACTAGAAATGTCTATTAAATACCCTTTTTCCATACAAACTAGGCCCGTTTTTCCTCCCTCTGACACATGTATTCCCAAATGGTGATGCGCCCCTCTGGGCCTTGTCAGTCTCTGCTATAAAAAAGCATATATTTTCTCGAAAGTTTAATTTTGCTAAAATAAATTAGCTTTCCTCTTATCTACGTAAACAACGACTCTTTAATATGTATTCTATTAATAAAATATTTCAATAACCTTGGATGCAAATCCTATGTTAGGAAAGCTTTTAAATTCTAAGCACATTGCTTTTAAAAAACTCATTAATATGTTGTCTCCAGCCCACGCCAACACGCCCAGATAATAATCGTCGAATAAACCCTGCGATACACACACATACAGCAGAAAAAATTGCCAATCTAGCAGAAGAGTTTCTTTCCTTAAAGGATTTGATTGTATAGGAGTTCGAAAATCTATAAAATCTATACAATGTACAAAAATGAACCCTGTGGTTCAAAGCCAATCTGTGATTCCGACTTCCCAGTATTTATTTGGCATTTATCAGTGATTCCAGCTTGCCAGTATTTATTTGGCATTCTGGCAATAATGTGTATCAGTGGTTTAAGCCACGATGTAAATAAATATTTTATTATTCTGGTAATTTGATGTCAACCGCAGCCATTAGATGAAGCACCTGGATAATTGCATTAACAAATTTTAAATTGCATTTTCACAATTTCACACTTGGCGTTTAATTTGGTGTTATTTTTTAAATTCTTTTGTAGCCACATGATACGATTAGACGCCTTTATTTTTAGTGTTTTATAACTTTTATAATAAAGTTTCAGATTAACAAGCCCTTAATAATTTCTTATCTCAATTATTTATTATATTTATTATAGGGGCCGTTTTAAATAATTGCTTTAGATTAACTATTTATATAAGTACATTTAATGTCACATCACACGAGGATGGTTCCAGGATGAAGAGTTTACTCGAAGAGGACTTGATGTAGCTGGTTAGAGTGGTCTAAATGACCTCTCCACTTCCAATCTCTTTCCTGTACAGATTAGTCAGCGGTTTGGCTGTCAAAGGTCACAGCGTGGTTAACACGAGTTTAGACAGTTTTCGAAAACGTTCATAGTTATCGTCGTTTCCATACATTTAACTAGAAGCGCCTCTTGCGGAAACTACAATGAACTACAACAATTGTAAATGTAACATATTTTCTCAAGCATGTTGCAGAATTGATTTGGCTTGGTTTTTACGACCAGCTGTCTACCTGACGTCTACCCCCTTCTGGGGGATCGAATCCCGGGCAAATCAAATTAGACAATTCGCTTTGCCAGACTTGGAATTCGAACCCAGATCCTCCCGGTCCGCAGCCCATATATGCTGCCACTAGACCAAGAAGGCGGCAAAATCATAGGAATACAGTCTAAAATGTTTTAATTCACAGACACAAACAAGCATTCAAACTTTTACTTTATAGACGGATCACTTCAAATGAAATCTAATAACTAAAATTGGCTAAGTACGATGTTTACCCGTATACTGAAATAGTTCCGTACGAAAAATATTTACGAGCAACACTTAAATTATAAATGTTTGTAAGAATAAAAAAAAAATCTGTATTTTTGCCGTCCTTGTGCTGTTTCGTGCATTAATAATCATTATTAATTATACACGGCCTTTTTTTGTTAATGATTTTCGAATATTTTTTGGTTATGGCATAGGAATTTCCTTTCGTGCCTTGATCATTTGATTTTATTTTCATCATCATTTTCACCTTTATCGATTTCTGAGAAAGCAGACGAATAGAGAGCGTATAAATTATAAAGCTATAACAATTTTGGTTTGAACGAACATGCTAATCTTTGGATCTAATGAATCGATTTTGAATAATTTATATATTAAAAAGTTACAGTATAGGACAGGCGATAAATACTTTTATCACGTAGTTGCCACTCGGCATTATAAAGTGTTATAACGGTGAAGGAAAATATCGTCAGGAAACCTGCATAAGACAGAATTTCTTCACAAGAATTGCAAAGGTATGTGAAGTCTACCAACCCGCATTAGGCCAGCATAGTAGACTAAGGCCTAATACCTCTCATTAGTAGAGGAGGCCCGTGCCCAGCAGTGGGACATTAATATTACAGAGCTAATATTTTTATTTTATTTTTTAACGACCGACTTCCAAAAAGGAGAAAGTCCTCAATTCGTCTGTATTTTTAATGTATGTTACGTGATATCTCCGCCGAATGTGGACCAATTTTTGAAATTATTTTTGTGTTGCATAGAGCTGATTTCAAGAGTAATCCCATATAAATTCGTCATATAGTCTGTTAGGTTTTTAAACTTGTGATTATTTTATTATAAAGTCATTCTATAATGGTTTCAATTTTGAGATACGGATCCCTAAAATGCATAATTCCATCGCGGTAACAAGATCGCGGACCACTTGACCACCGACGCGGTAATCGAGAGCGGTAGAGCCGAGAGCGGTGGAGCGGTGGAGCGGTGGAGCGGTAGAGCAGTGGACCGTGGTCCATACCGCACTGCTTTCTCTATTGGCGAGGCGGGCTCTGAATGCTAACAACCAATTACCTACTTACAAACAATTATGTTGCGATCTTCACTTTGACGATGAATCGACTATAGCTTACGCTGGTTGATCTACATTTTACATAATTAATTTGAAGTTATAGATGAGTTTTTGTGGTAGACAACAGAGAACAAGGTAATAGAGTTCGGGTGTTCGTTCTCCCCTCTGACCATTGTTTTTTATAGAGGCTGGCATACATAAAGTTCAGTAAAATATGCCTCTCGACTGCCTCAGTCGCGTGGTTGTTTTTCGGTACGACTACCATCCTGAGTTCTTGGGTTCGATCCCCGGATCGGGCAAAGTGATATTGGATTTTTCCATATCAACCCGGAGTTTGAAATTTGTGCCCGGTATGGCGATAGGCTCGCCCCCGATCATATCTGGGACGGAACTAAGCTCGGCAAAATGTGGGTGATCTAGTGTACATCTGCCTACCCCTTCGGGATACAGGCGTAAGCTTATATGTGTATATGCACTATGTATATATGTGCGTTATCCCTATATTAATTAATTATACCCACTCAGCTATCACACGCGCAATCCCAACTAACACTAAGGTACGAGTGATGTGTTGTATGTACCAGGAACTAAGAGAGACTTTCGGTCTCACAACACCTAAAATCGATACAAATATTTGCGGATCAAACATTAGTTTCGGTGCGGTAATCGAACCTGCTGCCTCAAGTCTTAATTCGGTCACTAACAGCTGATTTATATCTCAATGCCCCACGAAAGCTCTAAAACAACCTTTGATATCACGAAAAATTAAAGCCTCAACGCGAGAAAATATTTATGAATTAATCGAAAATATAAAAAAAGTATAAAAGTGTCATACATTAATAACTTGTTTAATTTACAGTTCTAACAATGGAACAGAAAAAGTTAAAACAAATTGTTAAACCAGTTAGAGTTGTATAACATAGTTTATAAGAGTAGTAACAGACTCCATTCATGGCGAATGTGAAAAAGGCGTCGTTAAAAACAAATTAAATGTAGACAATAAAGTTTTTGTTAACGATGCGTCATAGCTCATAACTAGTCATAAAAGTGTTGCCAGATGTAATTCGAAAATATCTGTAATTTAGCCTTAAAATGAATAAATTAATAATCACGTTTAAAAACTTAACGAATCGACTTCAAAATATATGCGGTCGTGACCAAATTTATATGGGACCACCCTTGGATAAGCTCTATCGAACACAAAAATAAACTTGAAAATTGGTGCACATTAAGCGGAGATGTCGCGTAGCATACATAAAAAATACAGACGAATTGAGGACCTTCTCCTTTTTTGAAGTGGTCGAAAAGAAAACAGTAATTTACCGAAATTGAATTGGATGACTTTTTTCAAATTAGTCTGAGTTTATTGTAGTATATTTTATATTCAATTAGATAATCGACAGATTTTTCTTATAGCCATTCTAGGATCCACTGACTTCCAGCAATCCCAAAGCACTTTTAAATTTAGTAATGAAAATCAACACAACAGTAAATTTAAAAAATCCGTAGATTTACAGAAATCTGGTAACTTTGGTCATCAGGGAGCCATTGCGTGGGTTACTAAGTCACGAAGCTCAGTGACGAAATTGCTTTGAAATGACGTCGCACAATAATTGGAACGTGTTGTGCAGAAATGGTTTAAACCACAAAAATACCAAAAAAATGGTTAAGACCAATATGGTCTATTAATGGTTTAGATCATGTTGGCATCAATAACATTTACTTTTTTTTTGTGGGTCGGTTCATTTTTGCAAAAATAGTTCACACGTCTTTCTCTACAGTTAAATGACGAATATGGCAAGATATTTGTCAAAATATCAACTTGCATCACTACATTGAAGGTTTTATAAATATTATTAGATTTGCTAAAATATATTAATTTAGTTAGACTGCCTCGGTGGCGTGGTTGTATTTCGGTGTGACTGCCGTCCTGAGGTCGCGGGTTCGATCCCCGGGTGGGGCAAAGTGATATTGCATTTTTCCATATCAGCTCGGAGTCTGGAATTGGTGCCTGATATGGCGATAGGCTCGCCCCCTATCACATCTGGGACGGAACTAAGCTCGGCGAAATTTGGGTGTTCTAGTTCGCTAGTGCGCCTCTGCCTACCCCTTCGGGGATACAGGCGTGAGCTTATGTTACGTTATTAGATTTGCTATAATATATTAATTTAGTCCAGTTGATGCAAAATTTATCTTAAGTAGATAGTTGTTGTATAATGAAATATACATTACATTTATTTTTTAATTATTTCAACAAAACGTGACTTTATGATACAAAATTAGTGTTTTCTACGTCAAAAGAAACAAAATTATGTAATTATCTTTACTACCTGCGTCAAAAATTCACGTCATATAAAAAACAATTAAATAACATGCATTGTACCATGTATACTACTCTATATTTTAATATATTATAATGATTAAAACATAACATAAGCTCATGCCTGTATCCCAGAAAGGGTAGGCTGATGCGCACTAGCGAATTAGAACATCCACATTTCGCCGTGCTTCCGTGCCATATGTGATGGGGGCGGGCCTATCGCCATATCGGGCACAAATTCCAGACTCCGGGCTAATACTGAAAAATCCAATATCACTTTTCCCGACCCGGGGATGATTAAATACCATTTAAGATTCAAACCAGCCTTTAAATACTGCTGAAGGTCTTGCGGCTAGGCCTAGGGCATAAATTATTGAAGAGTAAATCTGTGGTTCCCAAAGTGGGTTCCACCGTCTACGAAACTTAAGTATTTTGTGTAAAATCCATCAGAATCCAGTGAAATTATATTTATCACAGAATAATAACATAATTTAGGATTTTTCATTGTAACGTCTACTATTTTGTATGGTAAATGTTATTGTTTAGTCGCTAAACTTGTAATTGCAGTGTTTTTTGGACATAATGGAGAAAGTCCATAAATTTTAATTTCTATTAAACAGACGAGAAACTTTCGGTCTGACAACGGTAACACGCAGACCCGAAACAAATATCTGTGGGCCACACAAATAGATGTCTGGATGTGAAAATCGATCCCGCGGCGATATTGGGCTACCGGAAATTTCACTCACCAAACGAAACGCTCTGCCACTTTATGTTGGTTTTCTGTGAGACAGTGGTATCAAACAGGTCGAGCCGGCCCATTCGAGCTGTAGACGTAACTGTCTACAGCGTCGCTCTACCACTAAAAAAGGGGGTTCTACAAAGTAAAAAAACTTTTTTGAGAGTTCCGTTGTCTAAGTTTCGGAACCGCTGGATGTTCATTCATGTTCAGCGTATAATTACCAACGCAGCGAGTCTTCAATGCGAATGCCACGGGCTATAAGTAAGTGTAATCATCATTATGTTTTTATGAACTCTGCATAATGCACATTGCTTAATATCATAGACATTCAAAAGTACATAGACGGGACAAAAGCACGAAACTTGTGATCAAAAAGATGTGACCTCGTGGTCATAAGCCACTCAGTCGTATTTGAAACATACGCGCGTAAGGTCGTGCCAGCGTAATAATGTTTAGACAATAAAACTTTACGGACCGACTTCAAAACTTATCGATCGTGACCAAAATAAGGTTTAACCAAATTTGTGAGCTTATTTTAAGGGTGGTGGTCCTTGAAATAAGCTTTATCGAACACAAAAATAATTTTGAAAATCGATCCACATTTGGCGGAGATACCGCGTAGCATACATAAAAAAATACAGACGAATTGAGGACCTTCTTTTTGGAAGTCGGTTGAAAACTATCTTACGTGATTCATGAACATTCAGAGAACATTCTAGGATGTAAATTATAATAAGCATCCTAGTATTGTAATAAAGCTCAGCTCTAACTAAAAAGCTAAGCCTATAAGAAACTAAGCTCGGCGAAATGTGAGTGTACTAGTTGGCTAGTGCACCTCTCCCTACCCTTTCGGGGATACAGGCGTGAGCTTATGTGTGTGTGTGTGTATTGTAATAAGTGGTAGTGTATGGCGTTACTGACGTTTGAGTAAATTAAATTCTATGGAAACTTGCTTGATAACCCTTCTATAGCTGGTAATATTGAATATCTTTGCCTAATATATACTGTTTTCCTCATTCATCAAATAAAATTAAAAACGTATTTTATCGTGGAAATATTTTCTTGTTATTTCCTTATGATTCGACTGATCTTGTGATTCTTGAATTTGTACCTGATATGACGATAGGCTGGCACTCTATCACATAACATAACATAAACATAACATAAGCTCACGCCTGTATCCCCGAAGGGGTAGGCAGAGGCGCACTAGCGAACTAGAACACCCACATTTCGCCGAGCTTAGTTCCGTCCCAGATGTGATAGGGGGCGAGCCTATCGCCATATCGGGCACAAATTCCAGACTCCGGGCTGATATGGAAAAATCCAATATCACTTTGCCCGACCCGGGGATCGAACCCGAGACCTCAGAACCGTAGTCGTACCGAAATACCACCACGCCACCGAGGCAGTCTATCACATCTGGGACGTAAATGGCGAAATGTGGGTGTTCTAGTTCCTTGTTCACCTCTGTCCAGCCCTTCGGGGATATAGGCGTGAATCTATGTACGTATGTAATATTTGAATGAATTTGGATTAATGTATGTATTATTCAGAACATTCTTAGATTCCTATTTTTTTTTGTACTGGCAAACGGACAGATGGGTCACCTGATGGTGAGTGATCTCCACCGCCCATAGACACCCAAGATACATAAATAATCATGGGTGCGTTGCCAACCTATAAGGAGGGAATGGAAGGGGAGGGAAAAGGTAATGGGAAATGGAGGGGGGAAAAGGGCCACCGGAAATCTCACTCACCGAACGAAACGCGACAACAAGCTGCCACTGTACGTCGATTTTCGGTGAGACAGTGGTATCAAACCCGTCGAGCCGGCCCATTCGTGCTGTACCTCTAGACGAAATTTTCTACAGCATGGCTCTACCACTCGTATTTCCTAATATCGGCAGCATGTGACATATGATGGGTTTGGGACTTGTATATCTATTGGCTTAATTTATAAAAACAATGTATTTATTCATAAACATTGACAAACGAAATTTATTTTGATTCATGCAAGTTGTGTTGATGTAGTATAATGTAGAAATACCTATACATCTAAGCAATACTGTGTATTTATTGACCAAGAAGATATATCAAAAGGCTGAATTGGTACGGAACAGTTAACATTCCACGAATAGTTATTGAGTTGATCCGTGGTGCTACGGGCGAGTAGCTGGCTGTGAAACGTGGTCGCGGGTTCGATTCCCGTACCGATACAAATGTCTGTGTGGCCCACAGATATTTGTTTCGGGTCTAGGCGTTGTGAGACCGACATCTCTCGTCCCTGATACCCACGACACAAGACTCGATCTTAGTGTGGGGTCAGGACTATGAGTGTGACTGTTGGGTGTATTTATACAAAAGTTTTTTTTTAAGTTATTAAATACACGTTCTCAGCCTAAAGCCTGTGACGTTTTTCGATTGATACTTCACGGTGTTTTTACTTGCATCTGGGTAACGATAACCTCGTGGAACCCTTTTCAAGTTGTCATTCACGTCATGCGCAGAGCAGTAGGGCATTGTAGATTTCGGAATGTTTTCTTCGAAGGCTCGTGACTCTACAATTTCTAAAATTACATGTCATTTTTTACTTGTTTTATTTTACTTGGAATATTGTTTGTTTTTATTTAGTTCTTTATTGTCTTGTTTTTATGGCGTTGGAGATGAAGATGTTCTTTTTATTACTCAAGAAGACACTTTATTTACCTGTTTCGCATACGATGAAGCTGGTAAGGATTTTAAAACGAGCTCTACGTGTTTTGTATCGATACATTTTTATCTAATGGCCTGTAACAGTACGACTGCATTCTCGAGACGTGAAATTGTAGAACCTCATTTAACTTCTTGATTTACAACCGATATAATTAAAAGCGATGAAGCATGTTAAAAACTGTTTTAATTTGAATTCAAAGTTACTCTTAAAGAGCAATTAATCAGCGATTTTCTGTTTGGACTTTAAAATATTCATTTGTTTATTTTCGACCGACTTCCAAAAAAGAGGAGGTCCTCAATTCGTTTGTTTTTTATGTATGTTACCGATTTTCAAAATTCTTTTTGTGTTCGATAGAGCTTATTTCAAGAGTGGTCCCATATAAATTTGGTTACGATGTGATGAGTTTTGAAGTCGGTCTGTTAAGTTTATTTACTTGTGATTATTAGAATGTTCTTTAGAGGGTTTTATTATGACGTCCTTTATTTATTTGAGGTGTCGGGTTCGATCCCCGGGTCGGGCAAAGTGATATTGGATTTTTCAGTATCAGCCAGATACCTGGAATTTGTGCCCGATATGGCGATAGGCTCGCCCCCTATCACATTTGTAACGAAGATAAGCTTGGTGGAATATGGGTGTAGTCGTGAGCCTCTGCCTACCCCTTCACGAATACCCGTGTGAGCTTATGTGTTAAACGCATTTGATTGCAACAAAAAATCCACATTCACTAGCTTTAAACGTGGATGGTTCAATAAATACTTGGAATATTGAACGATCGTGTTATCATGGTCTTATTAGTTTTATTTTACACACACACATAAGCTCACGCCTGTTCCCCGAAGGGGTAGGCAGAGGCGCACTAGCGAACTAGAACACCCACATTTCGCCGAGCTTAGTTCAGTTCCAGATGTGATAGGGGGCGAGCCTATCGCCATATCGGGCACAAATTCCAGACTCCGGGCTGATATGGAAAAATCCAATATCACTTTGCCCGACCCGGGGATCGAACCCGAGACCTCAGAACCGTAGTCGTACCGAAATACCACCGCGCCACCGAGGCAGTCAATGGTTCAATAAATACTTGGAATATTGAACGATCGTGTTATCATGGTCTTATTAGTTTTATTTTAAGACACGTTTATTCAATTTGTCTCGTTGAGAGCTGCTAATTGCTTGCTGACTCTTTGCCAGTCGTCGCTTAATGAGGACACCAGCACGTCAGTTTAATGAAAACAGATGTTAAGATGAACATAATTACATAGTGTTTCTATAATAATAATATTAGCCCCGTAATATTACTGAGTCATTGCTGGGCACGGGCCTCCTTTTAATTTCTTGTGGATAAATTCTTAGTATGTAGGTTTCCTCATGATGTTTTCCTTCACTGTTATAGCAAGCGATAATTAATTTAACACATACATAAGCTCACGCCTGTATCCCCGAAGGGGTAGGCAGAGGCGCACTAGCGAACTAGATAATCCACATTTCGCCGAGCTTAGTTCCGTCCCAAATGTGATAGGGGGCGAGCCTATCGCCATATCGGGCACAAATTCACAGCGATAATTCATAATGAAAATACACTTAACATAGAAAAGTCAGAGGTGTATGCTCTTTTTGGAGTTGGTCTCGAAACTCCGACACTCGTCTCGGCAGTATGTACTACTGCCAACTGAGCCATTGGTGCTACAAACATATTTTAATATCCTATACTTATAGTGAACATAATATTGTGAGTTTTTTTATACATAACGGTCATCGTTCACGAACTACAATATTTTATGTACTATGGTTTACGTAAATCTTTATAAAAGTATGGTTAAATATTGAAATGAATTTTCAAATACATTAAAGCCATTATTGATGTACATCATCCATAAAAATATTTTTACGTAAATTGATGTAGGTACTATTAAAGATAATGGGTTTAAAAGTGTTTGTTTATACTATCTGCAATACATTAAAAGAGTATTCATTTAGAACGATACACTAGTACCTATGATAACATAACATAAGCTCACGGCTGTATCCCCGAAGGGGTAGGCAGAGGCGCACTAGCCAACTAGTTTCGCCACACACGCCAACACCCACATTTCGCCGAGCTTAGTTCCGTCCCAGATGTGATAGGGGCGAGCCTATTGCCATATCAAGCACAAATTCCAGACTCCGGGCTGATATGGATAAATCCAATATCACTTTGCCCGACCCGGGGATCGAACCCGAGACATCAGGACGGCAGTCGTACCGAAATACAACCACGCCACCGAGGCAGACAGTACCTATTATTTAGTTTTGAATTTCGAAACAGATCCTAGTTTTCTTTTCTACGTTTATTTTAGTTCATTGTAACTTTCGCAAGAGTCGCAAGTATAAGGAGAACGATCATCAGCGTTGAAATATTAAACTTAATTATCAAACTATCGGCACATCTAAACATAACTTTTTTGGGAGGAACACTGGCTCCCAAGATACAGGTTATTATGCCTAGTTTGGGAGACAGGGACCTTTATAATTTTTCGATAAATCTCTATATGTGTTCTACGATGTAATTTGTATGTAAGATACTTTTTGTGAATAAATTATTATGATTATTATTTTAAGGTCGCAGGAAGTCGCTGGATGCAGGCCGCTTCCAACAGGTCGATCTGGAAATCTTTGGGGGAGGCCTATGTTCAGCAGTGGACGTCCTATGGCTGATGATGATGATGATGATGATGATTATTATTTTAGCACTCTCAAAATCCGTACAGTTCGAACGATTTTGATGCGAATGACGCCTTTTACGTTCTTGGTACAAAATTTACTTTGAGCAAATAGTCTTAGGCTGAGATCTATAGAGCGAACTTCGAATAAGTCTGAGTAAAAGAAGCGAACCCAGTTGAAAATTTTAATTCGAACTTCGACTTAGTCCGAGCCATTTTATACAACAAAAACAGACTGACAGATATACTATGCGAAGATTTTCTTGTAAAAAATTACCCGGACTAAGTTAAAGTTCAAAAGCAGCGATAGCTCAGTTGGGAATGGTACGAACTGCCGAGACAAGTGTCAGAGGTTCGAGACCAACCCCAAAATGGCGCATACACCTCTGGCTTTTCTATGTTATGTGTATTTTCATTGTGAAATATTGATTGCTATAACGGTGAAGGAAAACATCGTGAGGAAACCTGCATACCCGTGAATTTCTTCACAGGCATTTCGAAGGTATGTGAAGTCTACCAACCCGCATTAGGCCAGCGTGGTAGACTAAGGCCTAACCCTTCTCATTGTAGAGGAGGTCCGTGCCCAGCAGTGGGACAGTAATATTACAGGGCTAATATAATTATTTTTTATTTTTTAAGTCAAAGTTCGATTTAAAAATTCCAATTCGTTACTGGGGTGTTACCACCACCTCTTATAGCAGTATTATTATAATTTTACTTGTACCGATTCCCATATAAAACAAACGAAGAACGATTATAATAATACTGCTGTAAGAGGTCGTGGTAACCCTGCTGATTTCGTTTCCTTTGACTTGTACTTAGTCAAAGTTCGCTCTATAGATCTCATACTTACTGTGTCCTCGATGCCAAGCGAAGTTGAAGCGTTGATTAGGAATCCAGACTTGGCCAGGATAACGCAAGACAGATAGAAAAAAAATATTTTTAATTGCCTTAATATTTCATAACCATAAGATTTAGGCTGCTCCCTTACTCTACATTAGTTCATAGAGCCGTAATTTGAGTATAAATTGGTCTTTGCATAAAGCCACGTCTCCTGCACTAAAACGTTACACAAAACATGTATTTTTTATCTATGGTCCATTGTTCTAGGAGACAGCTAAAATCGTTGAATTTGCGTATGTATTTTTGTGTAATGTTCCAAGAAAACCGAGTGCAGGAGACGCGCTGTAACGCGTACAATGAAACACTTTGTTACTATCAATTCGAACACTTATCAGTTATTTCACAATAGCGTTACTCATACATATATTCGAAATTATTGGGCAATCGTTTTTAGTAATAAAGTTCTTAAAACTGAATCGTATTTTGCCATAAACAAGGTTTCGACTTTGACGAAGGACTTTTGTAAAATGTATTCGCAGTTTTATCGTACAATTTGCCAACGAAAGATGTAGCTCTCTCTTATAACACAATTTTAGGCTCCAACTTGGGTCACTGCCCTTTTGGCTTAGTAATATCTGTCCCAAAATTCCATATTATAATTTTGTATGACGATATACTCTTTATTAAATTGCTTTGTGACCTTGTGTTCGAGATTGTTTTCATATTAAGGTGTTTTTTATTTAGTCGTTATGTTTTTTAACGATTCTTCCAGATCACTTTAGAACCTGGATAAGTAACTATTTTAGGGCATTATTTATAAAAACAGTTTAGCTGAGCAAATGGCTAAGAATATTCTGTCACTTATTCCTTGTCACATTGTTTGGAAATAATAAGGCCAGACTATTCTTTATCATTTGCTCAGTTAAATTTTTTTTATAAGTAAGGCCCCTAGAGTTCAAAGAGTTCTAATTATGCCACTTACTTATAAAAATATTTAAGCGCTGCTTATCTTAAACCATAGGTTGTTCCTTTCATTTTTAAACAATGTAACGCAAGGATAAAAGTGACAGACTATTCTGAGCGAAAATGTTTTTATAAGTAATGCCCTATATCTATATCTTGCGAATAGCGATTCCTCTTGACACATTTGTTTGATATTTTTAAAATTGACGGTTTGTATTGAATTCTTTGGTCAGTCAAAGTAGCTGACGCAACGGCTGATTTACGTCATCGTGGCATCAGCGGGCTTAGACAAGTGGCTTAAGGGCTAGTCATCGATATAGGTATATTATTACATCGATGGGCTAGTCGAATATAATGATAAATGTATGGGAATGATAAAAGTACGCCGCATTTAGCATACTCTCATGTCATTTTCATACATTTATTCTATTCGACTTTTCCTTTCGACTAGCGCATAAGCCACTTGTCTAAACCCGCAGTAGAGAAACATTTGACAATATTCGATTGCGACTACGATTTGGTTTCATTTATTGAATTAAAGTTCCACCGAAATCGCCACAGTATACTGTATAGTCTACCTGCTTTTATTCTAGTCAAATGTGGGATCTCGCAACAAACTTTTCAAGCATGTTAGAGAAAAAATTTGGCTGGGTTTTATAATGATTTACTGTTGTCAGGGGGAAGTGCAAATGGCTTTGCTAACCCACGACTGCCCAAAGTCGATTCGCCGTAATGTGTAGAAGTTGTTAAACCTTCTCACAAACATAATCACAAGTTTAGAAACTTAACGGATCGACTTCAAATCCGATCGTGACCAAATTTATATGTGACCACCCTTGAAATAAGCTCTATCGAACACAAATAATAATTTTGAAAATCGGTTCATATTTGGCGGAGATAAAAAGAATAGAATCTGAAGACCTTCTCCTTTTTGGAAGTTGGTCGATAAAACAGTGATCAGATAAACATTCGGAAACCGTATCCATTATATTCCCATGACAATTAAGTGGTTGTGACTCATTCAAAAGTCGTGATATTTCGCGATTCCGCACCGCGATACAGTCATGTCTTTCCTGAGGCGAATATTATGTTTTGTCTTCGAATCTTTTTGATATCAAATTTTCACGGTAGTGTAATTAACGGTTCTACAACTGTATATTTATGTTACCATTAATATATCGTTTGAATTTGATTTATAGTTTTCTACCGACTTCCAAAAAGGAGAATTTCCTCAATTCGTTTTTGTTTAATGTAATTTACGCCATATCTCCGCCAAATCTGGACCGATTTTCAAAATTCTTATTTAGAGCTTATTTCAAGGGTTCCATATATATTTGATCACGATCGGTTCAAGTTGCGAGTCGGTCAGTTAAGTTTTTAATGGAATATATTTTGTATATTTTATAGTTACAGTTATACACCCAAAAGTCACACACCTAGTCCTGACCCCACACTAGGTATAACCTGTATCATGGGTATCAGAAACTATGAGAGACTTTCGATCTCACAACAACCAGACTTGAAACAAATATTTGTGGCCATACAAACATTTGTCTCAATGCGGGAATCGAACCCGCGGGCTCTCGCTTCACAGCCGGCTACTCGCCCACTGCGCCACGGAGGCCTTATGAAGTGTTAGATTTATTTTATGGACTATTATTTCTCTTATAGGAAATTATATTAGGAACTTTATTTATTACTGTTACTCCTGTTACATATCTTATTTTATACCAGAGACGACGGTAAAGATTATTTTGTAATATTAATTTATTTATATTTTGTGTATTTTATTACGTGTTTGATTTATTTTACGAACTATTTTTTATAATTGATTTTCCTTTTATTTTATACAAACCAGAGACTATGGTAAAGATTATTTAGCATATTTTGTATATTTTATTACGTGTTCTAACACGTTTATTTTATGTATTTTTATTTTCTTTAACAAAATTTTCTTAGAGATTGTAGTAGTTACTGTTACTCCTTTTTTCTTATTCTATACATATCGGAGACGCATATTTCGGTAAAAATTTATGAAAGATCAACGTAGAGTCCATCACATACATCAGTGGGCGGGTACCTATTTTACTAAATTTATTTTTCGGTTGCGTTGTCTTTTAAGGCATAGAATTTGATATTATTGATAAATAGACGATGTTATTTCCATACAAATAGCAGATTGTTTAGACTGCTGTAGATTTGTCACACAGTTGAGAAATATCACGTATCATCCTACATTCAAGCGAAATGTTTACACTTGAATGACGCGGATTTCTAATGACTGCGCTATCGACGTTTTCTTGCAAAAAACTATGGGGAGCTGTGAAAGCAATGACGCAATGTACCAGAGAAAGTGTACGTAGGAAAGCAACAAAATGAAACGTCACTCGCCACCCATTCATTAATCAATCTAGAAAGTTTACTTATCAAGTGTTATGGCGATACACCGGCATTCAGTTATCATTATTATTTAATTTGTATTATAAATAAATACCTTGAAAATCATTATAATTTTATCCAAATACGAAAAATCCTTTCGAAAACCACAGATTAAAATAAAACTTCACTTATTAATGTTACTCAACTGAGAAACTTTTGAAAATCCAAGATGGCGTAACGGACGGCGCATGCGCGCCGGATCTCGCGGTCGACTGCGCGCACGCATTGGGCACGGCAATGACATCCAGCCCCACTACCTACCACACTCCAATCTCAATTATAACTCTATCACAGGTGTATAAAGTTGAAAATGGTTTAACAAAGGCTTCGTTTCGGCTCATGAATTAACAAGTAGATGTCGTACCGGGGAAAACACAAGATATTTCGATCACATCGAAACTAATTCTTTTGCCTATGTTGTAATGACCCGGGTACTTATTTGAAATGTCATTAGTACATCCTGTTGAGTGGCATTGACGTAAAACTATTACATGACTCTACATTATTTAACACTAATTACGAATGTTAAAGATAAAAAACATACTTTCTTTATAATAAGTGTATCAGTGAGAATGTGGATTTTTATTTCTTGAATTTTTATATTAAGTTAGATTTTCACCTTAAATCTGGTTTTGAAATAATTAATTATACAAAATTAATATATATACAAAATATTTAGTTGACGCTCTAGTCTAATAGAAAGTGCTCACGGTGTCTTGAGGTGTTTTAATGTAATAATATTATGCTTATAGCACACATTCCTATGAATAATCAAAAAACGGTGTGGAATGTATCTTACTGACAACAATCTTTAGGCTATAGAGTATAGACTTTACACGAGTTAACGGCAGGTAGAAATAATTACCTTTTCTGTGCCATCATTCATGTTGTCGTTTTTTAGTTTTTTCTTCCCGCATATAAAAACAAGTTTTTATTAAACATCTTTTATATTATATTTTTAGTATTATGTATTTTATGTACCTATAATTATACTATATATTAAGATAGTAGTAATATGTTTTATTATACTTTATGTACTCTTTATTTTATGCATCTTTTATTATGTTTATTATTATAATATGATTTTCTTCTTCATAATTTTGTGCACCTACCCTGTTTCAACTCTGCATCACCCTAAAGTTGACTGTAAGGCTGAGAACTATAGAGCCAACTTCGACTAAGTCTAAGTCAATGCAACGAACTCAGTGAGGCTTTTGACTTAGACCGAGTCATTTTTTACAAGAAAATCTTTGCTTAGCCTGTCTGTCAGGCTCTTTTTCTTGTAAAAAATGACTCAGACTAAGTCAAAGTTCGATTTAACAATTCCAAATCCTCACTGAGTTCGTTATTTTGACTTTGGCTTAGTCGAAGCTCGCTCTATAAATCTCAGCCTAAGAGAATGCCGGCATTAAGTCCGCCGATATACATACATTGTATATGAAGTGTATAAATAAATAAAAATATTTTAGCCATTATTTTTTAAAAAGGTCGCCTCCTTGGTCTAGTGGCAGCATGTATGGGCTGTGGACCGGGTGGTCCTGGGTTCGATCCCCAGGTCGGGCAAAGCAAATTTTCTAATTTAATTTGCCCGGGACTGGATCCCTCAAAGGGGGTTGACGTCAGGCAGGCGGCCGGTCGTAAAAACTAAGCCAAATCTTCTCTGCAACATGCTACAAAAAGTGTGTTGCGCCGACCCCACATTAAGGTGGGATAAGGGCAGGCAGAAAGAAAGCCATTATTTTTTAAAAGTCTTGTTAAATGCTTTACGATCTAGCCAGAGAAGTATACTATTAATTTTCAACGACGTTGATGTTCTAAAAACCTTGATATCCCTATCAAGTCAATCGTAACCCTTTTCAAGAGAACAATTTCTTTTCATTTTTATTTTACTTAATGAAGTTTTCGTCTATCATAAAAAGCTTTTAAAAGAAAAATACAGTCTTACTTGACTGGTGTCATATACCAAAGTGATTTTGAATATTGTGAGCTAGAATACATGTGTTGAGGACGCCAAGCCCGAATTAATTTTAAGAATTAGTATATAATAATGTATTGTAAATATGTAAACAGTAGGGTGGGAGCGGGACGCCGCTATTGCGGAAAGGTCTCCCTCTCGCCACGCTTTCGCCACGACACACGCCCGCGCCCGGTTCGCGCGCGCACTAAAACCAAGGCGCGCACTCGGTCCCGGTTGCGAGCGTGAAATTAGTACTTAAGCGCCCCAAATTTGTAAATAGTAGGTATGAAGAACAGTAAGAAATGTATGAAGAACAGTAAGAATTGTAGTAAAAAGTAAGAACAGTATGAAAATCAGTAAGAAGTAAGAACAAGTGTACAGTACGAATCAAGAAAATCAATAAACAATTACGTCGAAGAAGAAGTTATTTTAATTAATAACAAAAATATACATATACAGTCCACAACATTTGCTGGTCCTTCGAGTAAGCCGGATCAAGAGAGAACATTTAGCGGTTCATCGGTAGGCCGAATAAAGGAAACCGAAGCGATAAGCTACGCTCAAGGCGCTCAAGACGGGAAGATTTACGCGAACGTTCTAGCTAAAGAATTCCGCACCATCTACCGAACGCGATGGTTGTCACAAGAAGTCAAGGTGACATTGCGGAATTAGAAGAGCGACAACGCCGCGAACAACCCACTACGAGCCACGAAGAGGAGGAGAGACGTCGGATCGAAATCGAGCGAGTCAGGCGCTTGACAATGGAACCGCCGGCCTCGCCAATCTCTAAGCCTACAAGTACGGAGCGACGCGAAATCACCACGCTACTCACAGCCACCGCAGGTACATCGTGCCAAACGCAGCGAGAAGAAAGGTCGAAATCACCGGCGCGTTCAGTACGCTCGCACCGGTCGACAACAAGCGTCAATACAAGACTGCGTATGGCTGAATTAGAGGCTGCCGAAAAGTTGGCTGTTATCAGAAGAAAAGAGTTGGAATTAGAAGCAGAGCTTATAAAGAAACGCCTAGCGGCCGAGGTATCTGTAATCCAAGACGATCAAGAAAGCACACATGAAGAGCCGGTGGGTCCACAAGAGGGACATCGGCGAGTCGACGAATGGTTGCAGACCAATCCGAGAACGGATCATAAACAATTACGGTTCGACGTAGTAAGAGAAAGCTCACCGACGCCAACGAGAACAAAAGGCGACATCGAACATCTGGCGGCGACTTTAGAAAAAATGGCACGGCCGAGATTAAAACAAACGGACTTGCCGACCTTTTCGGGGGCCATAAATGAATGGTTGCCTTTTAAAGCGGCGATGCAGGACAGCACAAAAATATACCACGTGTCCGCCGCGGAGAACATACAACGGCTCAGAAGTTGTTTGAAAGGAGAGGCCTGTGACGCCGTGTCCGCGCTTTTACACACTGCCACCGACCCAGATGTTATTATGCGAACATTAGAACAATGCTTTGGGAGGCCTGAAGTAATAATAGACAAGGCTCTCGAAGATTTAAAAAGGCTGCAAAAACCGGGATCGTCCGCCACCGAGCTCAATCATTTCGCGATAAAACTCCAAAATATTGTATGTATACTCAAGACTATCGACCGCCGAGGTTACCTTTACAATCCACTGTTAGCAAGAGAAGTGCTAGACAAACTAAGCCCACTTGTGCGTTCAAGATGGTGCGATTACGCAAGCGAATACGAAGAAACCGCAGATCCAGAAATAGTTACGTTATCAAGATTTCTTATGCGTGAAGCGGACCGCGCGCTGCGTTACAGTTATACCCCATCTACAAGCGCGGCTGCGAGAAAGGAAACAAGAAACCCGGCGGTAATCCCGAAAAGGAAATTGAACGCGGTATACAACACAATGGAGGAACAAGACAGATGCCCCGAATGCGGACAAGCTCACAAAATGCACCAATGTCCGAAATATCAAGCCCTAACAGTGGAACGACGTTGGGACTTCTTGAAGGCAAAGAAAATATGCTTCAAGTGCGCACACTACAGACATCGGCGCGGGAGTTGTCAAGCCAAATCATGCGGCGTAAGACAATGCGATCGCCCACATCATGCGTCGTTGCACTATGACAAGGAAGACAAGCCTGCAACGGAATCAGAGCCACAGAGTGACGAAGCTGTTTTGTCGGTAGCCGCAAACCAAGCCACCGGCGCACAAACAGTGCTGTTAAAAATGTGCCCCGTGGTGGTTGCCGGACCACGGGGGGAGGTGAATACCTACGCCTTACTGGATGAAGGGGCCACAATCACCCTCATCGACGAAGATCTAGCCAGAAAAGTCGGTGCGGAGGGTCCGAGGCACCCGTTATACCTCCACGGCGTGAATATGTCACAAAAACAAGAAACAAGTAAGTTAGTCACGGTGCAAGTTCGCGGAAAGAGTGAAAACACGTCACACAGCATAAAGGCGCGAACTATCAAAGACATGAAGTTGCACCGTCAAACAGTGCCTGAAAATATAGCGAAGTATGCACATCTCCGCGACTTAGAACAAGACGTGATATGCTACGCTACAACACGACCGGGCATACTAGTGGGTACTGATCACTGGGAAATAATCGTATCACAAGAGCTGCGTGTCGGCAAGCCCAGCGAACCAGCGGCTTCAAGAACTCAGCTCGGATGGGTGGTACACGGCACGGTACCGCGTAGAATAATCAAGTCTCAAGATAGCGTTCTACACGTAACAGAAAAATGCACGGGAAAACATGAAGATGAGCGACTTCATAACTTAGTCGAATTTCACTTCACAATAGACGCCTTAGGGGTCGCGCAACAACGGCGCGTCAGTGAAGCGGACCAACGAGCCATGAAGTTGGTCCAAGAAACAATTAAGAAAACTAAGGATGGTTATGAAGTTGGCCTACCGTGGCGTCAAGATAAAATTAAGATGCCACCAAGTTATGATCAAGCCTTTCGACGACTTAAATCCATGGAAAGGAAGATGGACTCGGACCCGACATTCGCTGCAGAGTATACCACGCAAATTGAAAACTTGCTCAAAAAAGGATACGCGGAACCATGCGATGGTTCAGAGATGAGTAGTCGTGTTGGTTGGTTTCTACCGCATTTCGCCGTGCAGAATATCAACAAACCGGGCAAGCAACGATTGGTATTTGACGCTGCGGCAAAAAGCAATGGCGTGAGTCTCAACAGTCAGTTGTTAGAGGGGCCCGACTTATTGTTATCGCTACCGGGTATATTATTTCGCTTTCGGGAGAAAGCGATCGCCGTGACAGCCGATATCCAAGAAATGTTCCTACGAGTGAAGATACGCAAGGAGGATCAACCTGCACAAGGATTCTTGTGGCGGGGTATGGAGCGAAGCGATCCACCGAGACATTTCAAGATGTCAAGCATGATTTTCGGCGCAGCGAGTTCTCCTTTTATGGCACACTTTGTGCGGAACTACAATGCGGAACAACACGGCGAGGAATATCCAAAAGCACTGGAAGCGATAACTAAGAGTCACTATATGGATGATTTCGTGGCAAGTTATGACAACATACGAGAAGCACAACGAGCCATACACGAAACAAGGAAAGTGCACGCAGAAGCGAGTTTCACGCTTCGACAATGGAGCGCCAGTCATGAAGACGCTCTACGCGACGTGCCCACTGAATTACGCGCAAACTCGTTTACGTGACTGGGGGGAGACGAACAAGAGAACAAAATACTCGGGCTCATATGGAACGCCGATAAGGATGAATTGGGGTTCAACACATCTATGAACCGAGTCCCAGAGCCAGTGCGAGCGCAGAAAAGGGCACCGACGAAGCGGGAAGCACTCAGCGCGGTCATGTCCATATATGACCCGCTGGGATTACTCAGTAGTTACACCATCAGGGCGAAAATAATATTACAAAGTTTATGGCGCCTAAAGATATCCTGGGATGAGTCAATACCAGACCAAGAGAAGGAGCTCTTTTACATGTGGTTATCGCAATTGGAAGAGATAACCAAACTACGTCTTCCAAGGTGCTACGCGTTGGGAGGATACTTCCACACGGATTTGCATGTGTTCTGCGACGCCAGCGAGCAAGCGTATGCCGCTGTGGCGTACTGGAGGGTGACAAGCCACGATGGTCGCGTTCAAGTCGCATTAGTGGCCGCTAAAGCTAAGGTAGCGCCACGACGTACACAGACTATTCCGCGTCTGGAACTGCAAGCAGCGATCATCGGGGCAAGGCTTGCCACTCACATAACAAAGGAGCACGGAATCGCGATACGGAGGACAATGTATTGGTCGGATTCATCTACGGTAGTGCATTGGATTCGGCACGATGCACGCCGATATACGCCGTTCGTCGCGCATCGGCTCGGCGAGTTGGCGGAACTTACTCACCGAGATGAGTGGCGATGGTTGCCTACAAAAGAAAACGTGGCAGACGACGCGACAAGATTAGACAGCCACGTGATAAGCGACAACGACCGCTGGTTTCAAGGGCCTCATTTCCTGTATAAACACGAGGACGAGTGGCCCACTGAAGACAAGTCACAGGAAGAGGTCGAGAATGAAGCGGAAGTCCTGCACATCACGGACGCAGGGGAATCATGGCTTCCGCAACCAGAGCGTTTCTCTAAATACGAAACGCTAGTACGAGCTACGGCAAGGGCATTGGCGTTTATAGATATATGCCGACGCCGAGCTACCGAGATGGAGTATAGACATATTGAACGCGCGGAAAAGGAGCTTATAAAACAAGCACAGCAAGACAGCTTCGGGAAAGAAATAAGCAATCTCCAGGCCGCGCGCCCGATTAAGAGTGGTAGCCGTCTATTCAGACTAGACCCTGTGCTCGAGGAGGACGTGTTACGAGTGCGCGGTCGCATTCAGGCCGCGACAACACACCAAGACGCGAAGAGGCCGATCATTTTGGATGGGCGACATCGACTCACGCGTCTCCTTGTGCTACGCGAACACTGTGCCGCCGCACATGCCAATAGAGAGCGTGTCACCAACGATCTACGGCAAAGGTACTGGGTAATACACTTAAGGCCAACTGTACGCGCCATAGAAAAGGAGTGCGCGATCTGCCGAATAAGAAGAGCAAGACCAAGGGCACCAATCATGGGTGACCTACCACGCGCCCGCCTCGACGCCTTTCATCGCCCGTTCACTAATTGCGGGGTCGATTACTTCGGGCCCATGACGGTCGAGGTGGGACGCCGCCGAGAGAAGCGGTGGGGCGCGTTGTTTACGTGCCTCACCACTCGCGCGGTCCATATAGAGGTTGTGACGTCACTGACAACGGACTCCGCGATCATGGCGCTCCGACGGATGGCAGCTAGAAGAGGATGGCCGCGGCTGATGTATTCCGACAACGCGACGAACTTCCGAGGAGCCGATCAAGAGCTGCGGGCCGCGTACAACGAGTGGTCGTCGGCACTTAAAGACGAAGGATGGAAGCACCGGATGGAATGGCGTTACATACCTCCCGGCGCTCCAAATCAAGGTGGAGCGTGGGAAAGGCTTGTACGCTCCGTCAAGAACGCGCTCGACGCTACGCTTCGTGAGAAGGCGCCGGCGGAAGAAGTTTTGACCACATTATTGACAGAGGCCGAATTCTCCGTCAACGCACGACCACTAACTCACGTGAGCGTGAGTCCCGACGATCCGGAAGCATTGACGCCGAATCATTTTTTATTGGGTACGTCGAACGGCCTGCCAATAACCGGGCCTTGCGCCGACGCAGATCGGCGAGTTTGGCGAGCAAGTCAGGCGCTCGCTGACCAGTTTTGGCGACGTTGGTTACGAGAGTACCTGCCTACATTGATACCTCGAGGCGAGTCTCTGAACGAGAGACGACAGCTACGCACCGGGGACATCGTCATCGTGGCAGACGGCACGCTGCCACGTAACGTCTGGCCCAGAGGAATCGTCGAGCGAGTGTACGAGGGACCCGACGGCGGCGTACGCGTGGCGGACGTGAGGACTAGGACAGGAACATTCAAGCGACCCACCAGCAAGCTCGTCGTCCTGCGACAAGAAGAGGCTACGCGAGCTGCGCCGGGGGGAGGATGTTGAGGACGCCAAGCCCGAATTAATTTTAAGAATTAGTATATAATAATGTATTGTAAATATGTAAACAGTAGGGTGGGAGCGGGACGCCGCTATTGCGGAAAGGTCTCCCTCTCGCCACGCTTTCGCCACGACACACGCCCGCGCCCGGTTCGCGCGCGCACTAAAACCAAGGCGCGCACTCGGTCCCGGTTGCGAGCGTGAAATTAGTACTTAAGCGCCCCAAATTTGTAAATAGTAGGTATGAAGAACAGTAAGAAATGTATGAAGAACAGTAAGAATTGTAGTAAAAAGTAAGAACAGTATGAAAATCAGTAAGAAGTAAGAACAAGTGTACAGTACGAATCAAGAAAATCAATAAACAATTACGTCGAAGAAGAAGTTATTTTAATTAATAACAAAAATATACATATACAGTCCACAACAACATGTAATACATCATATTATTCATTGCACCATGGTGTCTGTTTTCGGCATATCATTATAAACTTATACTTAAAACTTCACGCTCACGCAAAAATGTTGCCGCTTCTAGGCGTTTTTTGAGTGATAATAAATAGATCGTTTGAGGCCCTTACATTTTATGTTTGTTGTAGAAAGGATTTGGCTTTTAGAATTTTGGGAGTATCTCGAACTCGAACCCGGTACAATCTCATACACGCTGCCACTAGATCAAGTAGGCTACTACCCTTATTTACAAATTGTCCAATTACAAATTGATACTCATTTACGAAAAATAAGACTTTTTAAATTCAAACATAAACATTTTTCATTATTTTCAAAATAAAAAATTAAATCTATTTCCCGCAGGATATAAATGAAAAAAAAAAGATAAACATGAGTCCGAGAAAATCAAGAGCAGCTTTATAGCCGATAAGCTTTCAGGATATAATAATTCAATCGACCTTTATTATTTGAAAAGTGTCCTTGTTTCTTCGATTTAGTAGCGGACTATGAGCTGTGCGTCGGGAGGTCATAACTCGGATCTCAAATAGGGCAACATTCTTTTGTGGGTTTATCGTGATTTGTCTAGTACTAGAGGGGTTTGACAGGAAACTGATTTCAAATTAAGTCAAATCTTTAAGTTATTGCTTGTCGTCTCCATTTCTTTTGATGTTTTTGCCTACAAGAAAGCTACGACTGGAATACTTTTGACAATCGAATCAATGTTATCGAGCTCGCTGTGCCCTGATGTTATGTTAATATTTCAAATAAAAGTCATAAGCGCTCATAGAGCTCATTGTCAAAATTATTCCTGTGCGGGCCGCTAATTTCATCTGTCTGGGACTGGATCCCTCAGAGAGAGTTGACGTTAGGCAGGCAGCCCATCGTAAAAACTAAGCCAAAACCTTGCTGCAACATGATTGCAAAAGTATGTTATAGCAGAGACTGACAAACGAGCATATGGGTCACCTGATGGTAAGTGATCTCCACCGCCCATAGACACCCAAGATACTAAAAGAATCATAGGTGCGTTGCCTACCTGCAAGGACGGGGAAATACTGGGAAAGAGAGGGGGTAATTGGGCCACTGGTTACTGTCAAAATTATTTCTGTTCGGGCTGTTAATCCCTCGTTAATCCGTTTGGTCCTAGTTCACAATTTATAGGGCGTAATAAAATAATAAAAATAGTTTAACTGAGCAAATGGTAAAGAATAATCTGTCCCTTTTACTTTCAAACAATGTGACATAAGGAAAAAAATGACAGACTATTTTTAACCATTTCCTCAGCTAAACTTTTTTTATAAGTAATGTCCATAATGCAAACACCAGATTTATTGTACCTTATAGCGTCGGTTAACACGCGTTGAAAGCTTATTTATCATCAGGCCTCATTCGTCATAAGATTGAACTGATCTGATATCATAAACGTGATATTTCGACTTGATTTATAGGAATCTTATCTTTCTACCAGCTCTTATCCCACCTTAATGTGGGGTCGGCGCTACACACTTTCAAGCATGTTGCAGAAACGATTTGGATAAGTTTTTACGACTGGCTGCCTGCCTGACGTAAAGATCCAGTCCCGGGCAAATTATATTACAAAATTCGCTTTGCCTGACCTGGGAATCGAATCCACGACCTCCCGATTCACAGTCCATATGCTGCCACTAGACCAAGGAGGCGCTGCCTTATTCTCATCAATATAATATACCCTAGATGCACAGTTCTTTGCAAATATCCCCCTAAAAAGTGTCTCAGGAATAAAATAAAGAAAAAGATCACAAGTTCTAATTCATCATCATCATCATCATCAGCCATAGGACGTCCACTGCTGAACATAGGTCTCCCCCAAAGATTTCCAGATCGACCTGTTGGAAGCGGCCTGCATCCAGCGGCTTCCTGCGACCTTTTTTTTACCTTTCTAATTAAATCAACACAAATATAACTCTATGCACGTGTAAAAAAGTAGCTTTTTAAACGAAATGCGTTCTTAAATTTGAATTTTGAAATTTAGAATTCCATCGGCTTGCTTAAGCACTCCTTTGCTGTCCCATTTTCCGAGCGTCAACTGTGCATCTAGGTAAATAATATATCGATGCTTATTCGTTATAAGATTGATAGATTTTCAAACATTATATTGACAATCGTGATATTTCGTCATGATTTATAGCAATCTTAAACCTAAATAAAAACTTCAATTTATTTATGAGCAAACATATTTTCAAACCGTTTGATGTGGTTAAGTTTTTATGATCTTCGCGCTCGTAAAATAAATGTCGATTTGAGATGTGTTACATCGTCTTTCTTTTTATATTGTGACATTTGTTTATATAAAAAGACTAGGTTAGGTTTTATCTTCACCCCAATGACCTTTATTGAGGTTTGGGACATTTTTTCCTCAACATTTGCGTATATGATAGATAACTCTTTATTATAAGAAATAGGACTGCCTCGGTGGTGTGGTGGTATTTCGGTACGACTACGGTTCTGAGGTCTCGGGTTCGATCCCCGAGTCGGGCAAAGTAATATTGGATTTTTCCATATTAGCCCGGAGTCTGGAATTTGTGCCCGATATGGCGATAGGCTCGCCCCCTATCACATCTGGGACTGAACTAAGCTCGGCGAAATGTGGGTGTTCTAGTTCGCTAGTGCGCCTCTGCCTACCCCTTCGGGGATACAGGCGTGAGCTTATGTTATGTAAAAAGACTAGGTTAGGTCTTATCTTCACCCCAATGACCTTCATTGAGGTTTGGGACATTTTTTCCTCAAAATTTGCGTATATGATAGATAACTATTTATTATAAGAAATAGTACAAACAAACCTACTCTACCTACCCTTATCCCACCTTAATGTGGAGTCGGCGCAACACACATTTTCAAGCATGTTTCAGAGAGGATTTGGCTTAGTTTTTACAACCGGCCGCCTTCCTGATGTCAACCCCCTAAGTGGGATCCAGTCCCGTACAAATTCAATCAGAAAAATTTGCTCTGCCCGACCTGGGAATCGACCATTACGAGACCGAGGAGGCAACAAACAAACCTACTCCCCTATTCCCTTTTAAGTCGGCACCTCACTCATGATTCTTATTATGTCTCAGGTGTCTATGGGCGGTGGAGATCACTTACCATCAGGTGACCCAGCTGCTTGTTTGCTATCTCTTCCATTCAACCTTATGAAATAATTAATAAAATATATACGTGATTGCTAATAAAAAAATTAGGCCTTCCTGAATAACTTTCATCTTCCATCACCCATCTTTCATCGTCAGAATTTTAAGATAAATAAATAAATGTAGGGTATGTCCTTTTCTAAGGCTGAATCTTTCTTCATACTTATTTCGGTTAACATACATACATACGCATACATAAGTTCACGCCTGTATACCCGATGGGGTAGACAGAGGTACGCTAGCAACACTAGAACACCCACATATCGCCGAGTTTAGTTCCGTCCCAGATGTGATAGGGGCGAGCCTATCGCCATATCGGGCACAAAGTCCAGACTCCGGGCTGATACTGAAAAATCCAATATCACTTTTCCCGACTCGGGGATCGAACCCGTAACTAGGTCATAGCCTTACTACACACGCAAAACCACTACGCCACCGAGGCAGTCGATTTTTTTAAATCGGTTCAATTAACCGTTATCAACAAACAGACTGACAAAAACAAATAGCATCACAAATATTTAGAGCACGAAAGATCAAGCGAACCGAAAAATGCAACATAAATTCTTCACATTGATTGATGGTGAAGCGCGGTGAGTTTCCCAAAACGGTCTCGACTGGGCAGCTATGGGCACGCATCGAGCGAGGCTACCGTTAGATTTGATGTCAGTGACCACGCACGTGTACTACCGTCACGCTTGCGAATCGCTATCAACTATCATCTAGACATTTATCAGGTGCTTTCCAAGATAATTTAATTCAACACGCCTCGCATGATTTTTGCTCTCTAAAGTATAAATGAAATTATATAGCATGTTTATTGTGTCATGTATTTGACATATAACATAAGCGCATGCCTGTATCCCCGAAGGGGTAGGCCGAGGTGAACTAGTGAACTAGAACACCCACATTTCGCCGAGCTTAGTTCCGTCCCAGAAGTGATAGGGAGCCTATCGCCATATCGGACACAAATTCCAGACTCCGGGCTGATATGGACTACTCCAATATCACTTTGCCCGACCCAGGGATCGAACCCAAGACCTCAGGACGGTAGTCGTACCGAAATACAACCACGCCACCGAGGCAGGCGGTTGACATATGTGTGATTGTTAGTGTTATTTTTTTTATTAAATTAACAATAATATTAGCCTTGTAATATTACTGTCCCAGTGCTGGACACGGGCCTCCTCTAGTAAAGAGAGTGTTAGGCCTTAGTCTACCAGTCTGACCTAATGCGGGGTTATCGTGATCACAATTCGTGTGCAAAAATTCTCGGGTATTCAGAGCTTAATATTTATAGAGAGAAGGTTAATTAATTATTATCCAAGAGCGTAGCCCGGCCACTCAAAATAACTACTCTTTCATTCTGCCAGGCATTATCTCGACCTTGCCAGGGTCCGCCTTTCTACTGAAATGGAAAAAAATTAAACACTTCGTCTGGTCTTGATTTTCCCCCATAGTGAGACCACACAAAAATGTGAGTCATTCAGTGTCGAGCATCCTCCAGAGTGAGACCAGTCAAAAATAATACCAATGTTCATTATACAAGCATGTTTTGCAAAACATTACAATGAAAACAAACAATACATACATTGCAATGTATGCGTATTTACTGAAACTTCTCGGAGCAATTGGCGTGAGATATGTATTTAATTTCCGCATTTGGGTTGTCAAGGCTATACACACATTCCCAAAAATGTCCTTAGAAGTGTCTGATATCCGTGACCTAAGTTAGTCTAGTATTCAACTCAATTTAACATAAGCTCACGCCTGTATCCCCGAAGGGGTAGGCAGAGGTGTACTAGCGAACTAGAACACCCACATTTCGCCGAGCTTAGTTCCGTCCCAGATGTGATAGGGGGCGAGCCTATCGCCATATCGGGCACAGTTACCAGACTCCGGGCTGATATGGAAAAATCCAATATCACTTTGCCCGACCCGGGGATCGAACCCGAGACCTCAGAACCGTAGTCGTACCGAAATACCATCACGCCACCGAGGCAATCAATTTCCGAGTTATGTAAATAGCAAAAGTTGGTGGGAACTTGTCAGTTGTCAAAGACATCCATATTTCTGGGAATGTGGTAATTGGTAAGAAAGCTCTGAGCGTTCGACAAATAATGCCCGACCCGGGGATCGAACCCGAGACCTCAGAACCGTAGTCGTACCGAAATACCACCACGCCACCGAGGCAATCAATTTCTGAGTTAGGTAAATAGTAAAAGTTGGTGGGAACTTGTCAGTTGTCAAAGACATCCATATTTCTGGGAATGTGGAAATTGGTAAGGAAGCTCTGAGCGTTCGACAAATGATAAATAATACGTGAAATCCTTGGGACATAATCCCTAATGAGTATTTATTAGAAGCTTCGATATTCATAAAAGGTCAATGAATTAAATTAAAATTGAATTCGGTGTCTATAGTCGTGAAGAACATGCGTTATTTCGGAGAAAGGTTTTATTAATTGGACACTGAGTCCTGCAGCCCGAGCAGGAAAATTTCTGACAACCGTAAATGTATTCGTGCTCGATGCGCGTCTATGTTTGTATGAAATATTAATCAAATGTCATCAGTGCGCAGCGAGTTTTCATTTATATTAGTTTTTCGTGCTCGGGCTACTGGACCTTAGATCTTGTTTTCACGAACAATGCTTGAAGTATGTTTCAATCGCACTTAGAGCGTGTAAAAAATTATGTTTTATTGAACATTCTAACATTATACGAATCAGGGCAAATAATTCAAATTATTTTGGCTTGAAACATATTACTGCCTCGGTGGCGTGGTGGTATTTCGGTACGACTACGGTTCTGAGGTCTCGGGTTCGATCCCCGGGTCGGGCAAAGTAATACTGGATTTTTCCCTTATCAGCCCGGAGTCTGGAATTTGTGCCCGATATGGCGATAGGCTCGCCCCCTATCACATCTGGGACTGAACTAAGCTCGGCGAAATGTGGGTGTTCTAGTTCGCTAGTGCGCCTCTGCCTACCCCTTCGGGGATACAGGCGTGAGCTTATGTATGTATGAAACGTATTAGATTCGAGAACGTAATAATTAGAACTCTCTGTAAATAGATTCATACCCGGTTCCATAAAGGATAGTCTTTTTAATATTTGATCAATAGATGTTTCATTTTAATACTACTGTTTAGTTAGTATTAATAACAGATATTCAAATCCTTTGGTTTTCTTAATTGGGCCGTGTTGCGCAGATATGATCCAACCCACAAACCATAAGTTTTTTTTGTATTTTTGTGGGGTGGATCATTTCTGCGTAACACGGTCCAATTAATGTTCACTATATTTCAACGTGAGATTAAATGACAAATTAATTTTGGTATTAATTAGCCTTCAAAAAACCAGGCATTAGGTAAGTAACATGATTAATGCTCATTGTTAACGAATATTTAT
Organism: Clanis bilineata; assembly: GCA_036417725.1. NCBI lineage: Eukaryota > Metazoa > Arthropoda > Insecta > Lepidoptera > Sphingidae > Clanis > Clanis bilineata. The sequence goes on along the minus strand of CM071145.1, from coordinate 3,977,828 downwards.
CAAAATCTTTGTTATTATTTGCAAGCTTTTAGCACGTAACTGCGTATTCGAATCGTCGGATTTAACTCATACGAACAACTATTCGAAAATTATTTGTTCTTGCAATTAATTGACACCTAACATAAGGTCACGCCTGTATCCCCGAAGAGGTAGGCCGAGGCTCACTACCCAACTAGTACACCCACATTTCGCCGTTTTAGTTCCGTCCCAGATGTGATATGGGGCGAGCCTATCGCCTTATCGGGCACAAATTCCAGACTCCGGGCTGATATGGAAAAATCCAATATCACTTTGCCCGACCCGGGGATCGAACCCGAGATAGGACGGTAGTTGTACCGAAATACAACCACGCCACCGAGGCAAGGCAATTAATTGAGTATAGATGTTTTGTTTATTCCCAGTGGATTTGTGTAAGCTCTAACTCGGTAGTAGTTGATGTTTAGAATTCATTTAACTATTAGACTCATGCGTATTTAATTACGTATAGGGGGCATTGACCGAGGGTATCGTGACGCAGTCTGGTGTATATAACTAAGGGCGACTTGCACCACTACTACTAACCAACGGTTAGTCCTAACCTCAAGTTAAATTGAAATAGAAATATGTGAAGGACATGTAATTCATTACATATAATGTACTACATCTAATTACAGATAATATATGGTGACATTAAATTAATTACATGTAACAAATTACATGTCCTTCATATATTTCTATTTCAATTTAACTTGAGGTTAGGACTAACCGTAGGTTAGTAATAGTGGTGCAAGTCGCCCTAAGGTGCTTGCACATTGGATAATCAACGAATAAGGTAAAAACAACTTTTTTCTTTGTATCCCTTATCCCACACTAATGTGGGGTCAGCGTAACACACCTATTAAAGTATGTTGTAGTTTTGAGTGGTAGAGCTACTCTGTAGACAGTAATGTCTACAGCACAAATGGGCCGGCCCGACCGGTTTAATACGACTGTCTCACAGAAAGCCGACGTAAAGTAACAGCTCGCTGTTGCGTTTAGTTCCATTAGTGATTTTTCAGGTGGCCCAATCCCCCTCCTTTTCACACTCCCCATTCCCGTCTATTTCGGTTGGCAACGCGCCCATGATACATATGTGTCTTGGGTGTCTATGGGCGGTGGAGATCACTTACAATCAGGTGACCCGCCTATTCGTTTGCGAATCACTTCTATAAAAATCACAAGTTGAAAAACTTAACGGACCGACTTCAAATCGGATCGTGATCAAATATGGGACCACCCTTAAAATAAGCTAGAGCTTATTTTTAATATTTTTTTTGTTTTCGAAAGATCGAGCACAAAAAAAATTAAAAATCGGTCCACATTTGGCGGAGATATCGCATAATATACTACATAAAAATACAGACGAATTGAGGACCTTCTCCTTTTTGGAAATCGGTCGAAAAGGATTTGGTTTATTTTTGGCTTAGGCCGCGTGCCTAACATAAGTAATTTAGTGACTAATACCAGCTTACATAACTCAGAGATTATTTTTACGAGTAACACACAGTCGTTAGTTTATCAGTTATGAGGTAGTTGTTCTTAATTAATTCTTAACAACTGACACCCGACTATTATAGTAATTAGTGACATAACTAAAGAATTTTATGTTTGTACTTTGATTGCCTTGGTCCTGGGATTCAGTCAGACGATTCAGTGCCGGGAAAATAAAATAACGTAACATAAGCTCACACCTGTATCCCCGAAGGAGTAGGCAGAGGCGCACTAGCCAACTAGTACACTCACATTTCGCCGAGCTTAGTTTCATCCGATGTGAAAGGGGGCGAGCCTATCGCCATATCGGGCACAAATTCCAGACTCCGGGCTGATATGGAAAAATCCAATATCACTTTGCAAAGTCCCGGGAAAATAGTGTTACAAAAACACCACGCTCGACCTTGGAATGGAACCCAGGATCCCCCGATCGCCCGCCACAAGACCAAGGAGGCGACTAGTCACGGTTAATAATAACAAGAAATAGTTCCCTGCAGGGGTTTTGTATAAAGATCAGCAAACAACGCTCGAAAGTGTAGATGAAGAGATATGAATTAAGTTGAGTGGGCGCATCTCGGCACTCGGTCTTTCACTGCCTTTACCAGAGGTCACGATTTCGTGACTGGGTGTATAGAAAACTCTTATGCCAGATGTATTTTGTATCAATTAATGGATAGCGGTATTTCATTACATTGTCGTATTAACTTGTAATTTAATCGTAAAACATTTTGGCAAAGGAATACGTATATTACTGTCTAAAATTATTCTTCTCAATCTCTTCAGGTCGATCTGGAAATCTTTGGGGGAGGCCTATGTTCAGCAGTGGACGTCCTATAGCTGATGATGATGATAATACTGATTTTTTAAGTTTACGCGAATATTATACATTGAAATAAAACTATTCTTACGGATTCTATCACGATTAGGTTTTAATTATTATTCCCGACGTTTCGAAGGCTTTGCAGTCTGACACCATGACACCTCAGTCTGACCCGTGACAACGAAGACTGCAAAGCCTTCGAAACGTCGGGAATAATAATTAAAACCTAATCGTGATAGAATCCGTAAGAATAGTTTTATTTCGATGATGATGATGATGATGATTCATCTCAAAAGTTCATATAGTGGCATTGGACTTCGACGTCGTAAGAAGTATGCCGAATCTTTTCTGCAACATGCTTGAAAAGTGTGTTATACCGACCCCACATTAAGATGTGATAAGGGCACGTGAAAAAGTAAAAGAGTGCTAAATCGCCATATTGTTCAATATAGCATAGATCCATCACAGTCTGGTCATGTCACCTTGGTCTAGTGGCAGTGTATATGGGCTGTGAACCGGAAGGTCCTGGGTTCAATTCCCAGGCCATGTGTGGTTTTTGAACACGATTTGCCTGGAGCTGGATCCCCAATATGCGGTTGAGGACAGGCAGGCGGCCGTTCGTAAAAACTAAGCCAAATCCTTTCTGTTACATGCTCGAAAAAGTGGGTTGCCCTGACTCCACATTAAGGTGGGATAAGGGCAGGTAGAAAGTATAGATCCATCATAGTAACAATGGCACAATAGATCCAAATTCAAAGTTAAATGACGTGTCCACTTGACATTTTGATAAAGCGCTTCTTGATCGGAGCTCAACTCTCACTTTCACTCGAATGAGCGCTAACTTAATCTGTTATTAAATCAGGTACATTACTTGCTCCGTTCAACAGGTATTTAGCTCGAAATCTGTTGGGTTTGCCGTTCACAATTTTGAGCACATTGGAACAAAGGTAAATTTCTAAAATCTAATAATGGGGTTAATATTTATTTCCACTATTTATATAGGGCCTTACTTATAAAAGCCTTTTTTGCTGAGCAAATGGTTAAGAATAACCTGTCACTTTTTTCCTTGCATTATATTGTTTAAAAATGAAAGGGACAACCTATGGTATAAAGTTAAGCAGCGTTTAAATATTTTTATAAGTAAGGGGCGTAAATTCTAATATGGTGAAGATGTCATGATGTCCTAAGCCTTGTTTAACTTTGATTTTTGGTTCACCGAATAATGTTTATTTTATAGGTTTGGTAAAGGAAGGTTTCAGGCGTCTCCGAGCGATGGAAATCACTATTAGATATCTTGTCATTACAAAATTGGCATACAGGGAGAGACAGAACGACTATGCAGTTAATACCAGTTAATACCTTTCTATTTTTAAGCTATTGCATAGCTTCTATCGCGGGCCTTGAGCGTGGAGACCGAATCCAGAAATTCCGTAACGAAAATAACCTAACACCCCCCACTCCGACCGGCACAGCGGTGATACTTTTTAGTTTTGCCATCTATCGATGAATAGCAGAACTTTTAATGACTTTTTTGAAATATCACGCTTGTCTCTTTAGTTCAGCAACTCGCCTCTAGGTGGCATTGGTTGTATCGGCGTTACTGCGCATGCGTAATCCCCCTCTTCGCCTCGCAATCTGATGACTCATGCCTGCTTAGAGTTCGGCGTTAGGGCACCTCCTCTTTGTATTTACTTCATGGTACGACTCTACGAAGCTCGCACGAATCGAGACGAGCTGCTCCGAAATCGGACGAATACGTAATCAGCTGTTTGTGAGAAAGTATATAGGTGTATTGATTTTGGATGCTATGCAATAGCTTTACCGCGGCAGTCCCCGAGTGCCACATGTCTTTTTTATTTCTGTACTTCTGGTGTGTGGAATGCACGGTGCCCAAAACGAAAATTTTGGCGACGTGGACCTATTTGTATTCTAGAGAAAGAAAACTATGGACCGCACATTCGTTTTACCTCTCACAGTTGAACAATTCTTCAGAACAACCCCGTGGATGAGCTCGTCGCAGATCTATAGTAACTAGGTATATCTTACAACCTTTGCTTACAACCATAGGAATCCCTAATTGTAAAATGATTTTCTATACAAGAATATTCTTTAAGAAAATCCTATATGATGCAAAAAGTAGCTTAAAACTATTAAGCTAATACCCAGACTAAACTAACTTTGTTTTACATAATTTTCAATGAAAGGTGAACTAACATAAATTAATTTATATTCTGTAATACCATGTAGAACTACTTTCATAAAATGCTTTTGATATACATAATTTAATCGCTAAAAAAGAAAACGTAATATTGCGAAACATGGCATTTTTACAACAGTGAAGTCATTTTGTGTTATTAAATAACTTGAATAACTTGGTACCACAAAATGTAAAAATGCTAAATAATGTCTTGTCATTTTCATTACATGGTTAGGAGACGTGTTGTAAGTACGGAATTTTTATAAACGTGTTTTGCCCTAGGCTCTTATTCATTATGATTGTATGGATATTAAGGTTGTGTTTCCACCAGAAATACGCGAGGATGCGTAGCGAGGGATGTGTTTGTAGAGAAGCAATCAAGAACTTCATTTACCTAGCCTGGTTTAGCGCAGCTCTCGTGGAAACGGTTCAGCGGAGCGAGATTTCTGTACATATAAAACAAGCAAAGGACGTGCCAGGGATGTGTTGCGAGGGATGTGTGCAATTGATGTACGAGGGTTGAGTGATGGACGGACCCGTGCGGAAAAATAGCAGTCACTTGACGGTGTTTGTCGGAGGTCTGAATACCATGGTGTACAGAAAACACTTTTATACATTGAAATAAAACTATTTTTACGGATTCTGTCACGATTTGGTTTTAATTATTCCCGACATTTCGAAGGCTTTACAGTCTTCGAAATTTTTATATTTTTCTTTATTTCAATAAAAAATTCAATAACATTCGCGTAAAGAAATCAGTAAATACTTTTATATTTATCTATTTGCGATGAACAGATGGAGGCAGAAGATACAGAAATGATTATTTCTCTTCTGACACATAGAAGACAGCACCGTTTTATAGCGCCGCATATCTTCACACCGGTCAGCTACCTTGCACATCTCTAGTGGAAACGCAGCCTTAGGCGGCTGTGACACGGTAACTGAATGAAATTGTTATGTTGAAGTAGTCGTTATACCATTACCTTTAAGTCTATATTTCATTAACGACATTAAAATTTTATTAATATCAAGAATGTTACACTGCGTAACATGTTTTGAACTGTAAGTAATGGGTATCAGGTCTTGGTTCCTCTTCTTTCTTAAAAAATAATAAAAATTTGAGTGGTAGAGCTACGCTGTAGACAGTTACGTTTGTCTACAGACGAATGAGCCGGCTCGACCGGTTTGATATCACTGTCTCACTGTATTCTCAAAAACAATATTAAGCATTAAACAGTCTTTAGGAAACCGGGCGATAGTCTAGAAAGTTCTACTAACATTCAGCTATCGTTCTGATATCTGGTAAATGGGATTTCATTGAAAATTCAACTTGAGGCGAATGTTTTAAATTGCATGAAGTCACGGACGTAAAAAAAAGAAGGACACCATCTCGCATATGGTTAAACGGACGCCATAGGGAAGCTACGCACACAAACGCGCCTGTACAAAAGTGCTCTACGCACACATTAATACTCATAACAAGCTCAGTCGCCGCCATTACGTGTCGATAGATCGAATGAGCCAAAAACGCTGCATCACTTTCAATGTTCCTAGCGCTCCGTCCGTCTTTTTTTACGTCCGTGCATGCAGTGTCGTGCGTGTGCGACTGCTGTTATGACACAACCCGGACTTGGACGAGGCGGATCTATCGCCGGCGCCGAATTATGCAATACATTGCTTGCTCTCCTCGTTTATACATCCTAGTTGAAAGGAAGCTATCGATGAATTAATGTGTATATCTTACGTGGATATACATAACAGTTTCATTGGTCTAGTGAACTTTAGTGTTAGTACTAAGGCTGAGATCTATAGCGCGAACTTCGACTAAGTCCGAGTCAATGAAACTAACTCAGTGAGGATTTGAAATTTTTAAATCGAACTTCGACTTAGTCCGAGCTATTTTTTACAAGAAAATCTTTACTTATTCCGTCTGTCAGTGTCTTTTTCTTGTAAAAAAGGGTTCAGACATAGCGAAATTTGATGTAAAAAATCCATTTCGCATGGCGATATGCACACTCATTTGCATACACACATACATAAGCTCACGCCTGTATCCCTTAAGGGGTAGGCAGAGGCGCACTAGCGAACTAGAACACCCACATCCCGTCCCAGATGTAATAGGGGGCAAGTCTATCGCTACATCGGGCACAAATTCCAGATTCCAGGCTGATACAGGCTGATTCCAGGCTGACGTCTAGACGATAGTCGTACGGCGCACGTAATACCACTACGCCACCGATTCAGTCTTAGTCTATTGCATGATGGGACGGAAATAAGTTCGGCGAGATGTGAAGCAGCCTATACCACTGCCTCTCCCTTCAGAAGTATCAAACAACCGAAGCAATTTGAAATCAAGGTCGAATTTGAACCCACTACCACAAGGTGGTCACCATATCGCATTACAAGTCGTGTGATCGGACTTGCGGTCATAATTCCATCACATCGATGTGTTTGACCGAATTGTGGAAATACTTTCTAGAAAAATGTATTTTGAGACCAATTTCGACGCGAGTATGGTGGTTCCGGAGAGATGTGTGTAAAGTTTTTACATACATCACATTTACATAAGCTCACGCCTGTATCCCCGAAGGGGTAGGCAGAGGCGTACTAGCGAACTAGAACACCCACATTTCGCCGAGCTTAGTTCCGTCCCAGATGTGATAGGGGGCGAGCCTATCGCCATATCGGGCACAAATTCCAGACTCCGGGCTGATATGGAAAAATCCAATATCACTTTGCCCGACCCGGGGATCGAACCCGAGACCTCAGAACCGTAGTCGTTCCGAAATACCACCACGCCACCGAGGCAGTCATAGTGTAAAGTTTTTAGGTGGTTTAAATGCCTTAAACTGTGTCTCCTGCAGGTTGATTTCCTAAGAAACTCCCGCAGCGCACATCGTTGAGATCGACGGAGCAAGTTTTTCTTCTTTTTTTTTATAGCAGAGAATGGCAAACGAGCAGATGGATCACCTGATGGTAAGTGATCTCCACCGCCCATAGACACCCAAGACACAAAAAGAATCATCACGGGTGCGTTGCCAACCTAAAAGGACGAAATGAAAGGGAAGGGAAAAAGGGATTGGGAAAGGAAGGGGGAAATAGGGCACCGGAAATCTCTCTAACCAAATGAAACGCGACAGCAAGCTGCCACTTTACGTCGGTTTTCTGTGAGACAGTGGTATCAAACCGGTCGAGCCTGCCCATTCGTGCTGTAGACGTTACTGTCTACAGCATGGCTCTATCACTAAACGTTCAACGTTTTGGACTCTTAGAGAATACAATTTTCCATACATTTATGTCAAACGCCACGCTCGAGAGAGCTAGTTCGCATAAGCGCCATCATCACGCATAGCTCTAGTGCGTTAGCTTGTACCTTGCTGAATACCAAAATGAAAACATCGTTGCCGCAACGAAGCCGCAACGTTGTTTTCATAAATGAAACCTTAGAGAATCAACCTGCAGCACTAAAACATTATACGAAAACCATACACATGGTATTTCTACAGTTTTTTTGGCTATGGTCCAATGTTAGCATTACACAAAACACCTACACAAAACATGGTATTTCTAAATTTTTTTGTCTATGGTTCCAATGTTAGCACGAAAAAGAGACAATGAAAAACCTTGTTTTGTGTAGGTGTTTAAAAAAACATGTGCAGGAGACACGACTTTAGGGCCACTATCAACTCTGTGTTTAGATTTAACTCTAGATTAGATCCAGAGTTAAACCTAAACAACGAGGACGCATGTTAGTGTCCGTAGAGAAAAAGGGAAAACCGGTTATAATACGACAAAATGCGTAGACACAATTTTCTCGTGGCGCGCATGCTATCAAATCTAAGAAAAGTCTTGAAATTTTCCATCCATCTTAGAACATAATATGCATTTATAAACATGATTCAATTATCTTTCACATTGTACTCGCAGCACGATTTAACACGTGGTTTCACTAATGAGTTCTTAAACTTTAATATTCTAAGCACTTTGCGTTCGTTGACTTATTCAAATGCACAGACGAAATTAAAGCTAAACACTTTGAAAGACTATTATTACTACACTTATCCTATTCTATGCGTGTAACTTGATGGCTGAGAGATTTTGTGAATTTGTTTGATTTTCAATCAACTTACTGTTGAACGTTGGAATTTGTACCCGATATGGCAATGGATGCAGTCCGCTTCCAACAGGTCGATCTGGAAATCTTCTTGGGAGGTCTATGTTCAGCAGTGGACTTCCTATGGCTGATGAGGATGATGGTGGCAATAGCTCGCCCCCTATCACATTTGGGACGGAAATAAGCGCGGAGAAATGTGGGTGTTCTAGTCCGCTAGTTCGGAAACGCGTACAAAATCGCTCGGGAGGCAGATATCATAACCTGAAGAATTTTATTTTCCAAAAAGGATTTGGCTGCCTTAAATCACGAAACGAATTCACATTATGCATTTTAAACTTCATTTACAATGCACTTCTTTTAGTTGACACATGGCAATTTAGCCCCGAAATTTTACTATGAACATTTTAAAAATCTCCAAAATAACCATTCTCGAGTCACGTACGGCCATATTTTTATAATAAATATTATGATGTAGTTGCAATTTATGGCCTTGGTTTAAGCGAATATACTAACATGTAAATGTGGGAGTACGTTTGTTCATTGTTGTCACTTTCACGCAGTTTCATTGATATGATTTTTTCGCCACAGATAGTTTATTGGCTTATGAAAGTAGATGTACATTAACAATGCCACTGTCCCCATGCGCCGAAGAGAGTTACCGCGGCGTTTTTAGTCGGTATTGCCGGTGTAGGGTATACATAGTGTTAGGGACTCGGCGCAACGGTCGCCTGGATGCTTTTCATCTCTCCCGGACTGTTTGACGTTGCATAGACAACGAACAAGACAACGAACTTCACATAACCGTCACGTCTCTCAGGTGTGGTGGTAGTGATAAAAAGCTTTTTCTCTACCTGCCCTTATTTTCCCTTAATTTAGGGTCGGCGCAATACCCTTTCAAGCATGTTGCAGAAATTATTTGGCGTTATTTTCACAACCTGCTGCCTGCCTGATGTCAACCTCCACCTGGCGAATCCAGTCCTGGAAAAATAGTGTTAGAAAAACACCACGAATCGAACCCAAGACCTTCCGGTCCACAGTCCATATACACTGCCACTAGACCAAAGAGGCGACATAAAATCCTTTTCCTCGCAAAAATAAAATAAAAAAGTTTAGCAGCAGCTAAACTGGGCAGCACCTACCAGTAGTAATACGTAGGCACCAGCCTACCATCCAATAGAAATGAATAAATATCGGAAAAGCGAGGATCCACATAGGCGACGAAAAATCTCCAAAAATAAAAGACTTCGACGCGAGTGGAGGTGCGGGCAAAAGTAAGTGTTATTATAAAAAGCTGACTAGCCAACTTGTTGCCTGTGTTTAATTTGTTTAGATCTTTGTTTTACGGTGTACGGGATCAGGTGTTGTAAATTTTGCCATGTAACAAGTTTAAGCACCTCTGAATTAGGGGTGGCATGAAAAGTTGTACAATAAAGTTGAAAATAGCGCGTATACGTGAGCGGTCTTGAATGTGTGTGTTAAAGTCCAATTTCTAAAAAAAGGTGTTATTTAAAACCTAAACCTTACTTGAAATTAATAGAATGGTGATTATAATCATTATAAGCCCTTACTTATAAAAATATTTAAGCGCTGCTTATCTTTATACCATAGGTTGTCCCTTTCATTTTTAAACAATGTAACGCAAGGCTGCCTCGGTGACGTGGTGGTATTTCGGTACGACTACGGTTCTGAGGTCTCGGGTTCGATCCCCGGGTCGGGCAAAGTGATATTGGATTTTTCCATATCAGCTCGGAGTCTGGAATTTGTGCCCGATATGGCGATAGGCTCGCCCCCTATTACATCTGGGACGGAACTAAGCTCGGCGAAATGTGGGTGTTCTAGTTCGCTAGTGCGCCTCTGCCTACCCCTTCGGGGATACAGGCGTGAGCTTACGTTATTCCTGCTCGGGCCGTTGTTGAGAATACAACGCGACATAAAAATGGCTTGTTGTTACTTGTTGTAAACGTTAATTATGTGGTAACCCTAACGCGGGTTGCCAACTTTCCTCGTATAAACTTTCTATTTTACGCATAACCGAAGTTTAATTCCAGTGATAAAATGTTTCCATTCACGAGTCTATTGTTCTGTAACTATCTAAGTTGCTTGTTTAGCTATTTTGTATACTATGTAAGTACACACTTGGAGATAATATTGTATAGCTTAAAATTGAAATGTATAGATGCATATACTTATTTGCTCACACATTTGTGTGTGCGTAAGAAACATACGAACCTATATTCCTAATGGTAGGGGACACCGTGGTACATCGATCTGCACTCATCTGATACCCAGATGACACATATTCTTATCAATAAAATAATAATTTAAAATAATTTTAATTAAAAATAGCATGGACACTTTTCGGTTGGAAAGCTATTATAGGCGGGTAAGTAACTAATTGATATTTGATAAAAAAAATATGTCCCAATTGGTTATCAGATGAGTGAAGGTCGATGTACCACAGTGTCTTAGACCACAAAGTATGAGTTTTTTTAGACCGCCTCGGTGGCGGAGTTGTATTCCGTGTGCGGTATCACTTAGGTCGCGGGTTCGATCCCCGGGTTGGTCAAAGTAATATTGGGTTTTTCTAAGTATATCACATTTGAGACGGAAATGAACTCGGCGACATGTGGGTATTTTGTTCTATTTCGCTTTTGCCTACCCCTTTGGGGATACACACGTAAGTTTACATAGATACTTTTGTGATTGTGCAATATAGTGCAATATAATATTGTGCATAGGCATAGAATAGTTTAGAATAAAACATAACATAAGCTCACGCCTGTATCCCCGAAGGGGTAGGCAGAGGCGCACTAGCGAACTAGAACACCCACATTTCGCCGAGCTTAGTTCCGTCCCAGATGTGATAGGGGGCGAGCCTATCGCCATATCGGGCACAAATTCCAGACTCCGGGCTGATATGGAAAAATCCAATATCACTTTGCCCGACCCGGGGATCGAACCCGAGTCCTCAGAACGGTAGTCGTATCGAAATACCACCACGCCACCGAGGCAGTAAATTATAATAAAACATTGGTCTCTTTTTGAGGCAGTTGGATAATAGAAGATACAAAGACATTAAACAGTATGTATACGCGACAACAGCAATTTAGCCAGTTTGAGTTCAATTTCTTTGTAGGGAAACTTGCTTCATAGCCCCTCTATATTTAGTAATATTAAATCTCTTTGAGAAGATATGAAAAGCGTAACACAAATGCCGACAAATAAAAAAAAACCTTCCATAACAATGAGAGTAAAAGAGTAAAATATATGTTCCGTGTAACAGTAAACAATAATGAAGTTGCATCTAATCGTGTGAAAATGCCTTATGAATGAGTTTTTTCTTATTTGATAATGGGAAATGTTGACTCTGGGACACCCGTTACAAGGTTACTATACGAGTCATTAGGTCATAAGAGTTTGCGTGATACAAGTATTATGCTTCCTCTGCTTGTGAACTAGTCTAACACTGGTTTAGTGGCAGCATATATGGGCTGTAGACCGGGAGGTCCTGGGTTCGATTCCCAGGTCCGGAAAAGAGTATTTTCTAATTTAATTTTCTCGGAACTGGATCCCCCGAGGGAGTTGACGTCAGGCAGATATCCGGTCGTAAAAACCTAAGCCAAATCCTTTTTGCAACATGCTTGAAAAAGTGTGTTACGCCGACCCCACATTAAGGTGGGATAAGGGCATATAGAAAGAAAGAAGATTGCCGGTGTAGGGCATTAAAGGTTTAGAGACGCGCCCAGCGTCGTTCGGATGTTCACCATCTCTCCCGGGCATCACGGCGCTGGGTCGTAAGGCTGACGAACCCGCCATACCCGCTGAGTCCCCCCACCCGGGCGCGGCGGCAGTGGTAAATCACTTTTCCCAGCGACAAAAAAAGGAGTTACTTTGCCCGACCCGGGGGTCGAATCTGAGGCCTCTGGAGTTGGACGGGAGTCCTACCGAGCATGAATAACAACAACGCTATCAAAGAAATGAGAATAAACTTTATATAAAATTATTTTTGCAGCTTCCTTGAAATCCTTTATATTGCAACTTGAAAGAGATTGCTTGTGTCAAAGAAAATATGGCTTGTGACAGTCATACCTGTTCATATACTCGAGAATAAGATGCCACAAAGCGAAGTGAAGTGGAGCGAAAAATAGACTATCTTTGAAATACTTCTATATTTCTACTTAAAAATACTGACTATGTTTATACGCTTCATGGTTCTATTAGTAATTACCTTTTTAAATTAGATCGTAATGGTCTAAGAGACAGTGGTTCATCGACCTTCACTCATCTGATAAGCAGATGAGACTTTTTTTTTATCAAATATCATTTATTTACAAACACGCCTATAATAGCTTGTGTATTGAAATGGGTTCATAGTTAATATTCAATAAAAATAATATAATTTTTTTCCTAACCATTCTTTTTATGACGGAAAAAAATAATTTTAAATAGTAGTTTTAAAATATGAATTTTTATTTTAATTTGCCTTAGATCCCTCAGGGAGGATTGACGTCGGGTATGCAGCCGGTCGTAAAAACTAAGTCAAGTCCTTTCTGCAACATGACTGAAAAGTATTTAGAACCGACGCCACATTAAGGATAAGGGCAGCAAGAAAGAAATTATAACGTTCGCGTAAACCTAAGATTAGATTTCCATTTAATAAAAAATAAATCATTAAACTATACTCTTGAGGTACCTTTATTATACATAACATAATAACATAACATAAGCTCACGCCTGTATCCCCGAAGGGGTAGGCAGAGGCGCACTAGCGAACTAGAACACCCACATTTCGCCGAGCTTAGTTCCGTCCCAGATGTGATAAGGGGCGAGCCTATCGCCATTTCGGGCACAAATTCCAAATATTATACAGTTTATCATTATGTACACACCTTTACATCTTATACATTTTATAATGAAAACTTTGAACTCTGAATAGTTTAATAACAATATCGGATAATACTGTGGGATGATACGTTTCGCTGTTATGAAACTCTACTCTTTATTTATTCAGGTATAATGAAATTCGCTGCTATAATGTAATCTTTATAATAATGTTATTTTAATTAAGCATTACTGAATCTATACTATTATAAATGGGAAAGTTTTGATGGATGTTTGTTAAGCCACGTCTCCTGCACCAAAACGTTACACAAAATTCCTACACAAAACATAATAATAATATTAGCCCTGTAATATTACTGTCCCACTGCTGGGCACGGGCCTCCTCTACTAATGGGAGGGGTTAGGCCTTAGTCTACCACGCTGGCCTAATGCGGATGGGTAGACTTCACATACCTTCGAAATTCCTGTGAAGAAATTCTTGGGTACGCAGGTTTCCTCACGATGTTTTTCCTTCACCGTCATAGCAAGCGATATTTCGCAATGAAAATACACTTAATATAGAAAAGTCAGAGGTGTATGCTCCATTTTTGGGGTTGGCCTCGAATCTCCGACACTTGTCTTGGCAGTCCGCACCATTACCAACTGAGCTATCGCTGCTTAATAAAAAAAATAAAATTAAAACATAATAATAATAATAATATTATTAGCTCTGTAATATTACTATCCCCCTGCTGGGCACGGGCCTCCTCTACTAATGAGAGGGGTTAGGGCATGGTATTTCTAAATTTGTTTGTCTATGGTTTATTGTTACATGAGCAGGAGAAATGAAAGCCCTTGTTTTGTGTAGGTGTTTTAGTGTTTTGTTTATGAAAAACTAGTGCAGGAGACGTGGCATTACTCCTCATTCCAAAACGGCTGTATCGATACATTATAGGGGGGGAATAGGGATTGGGAAAGGGAGTGCAGATTTGGGGCCACGGGAAATCGCAATCATCGAACGAAACGCAATACCGAGTGCTACTACGTCGGTTTTCTGTGGACAGTTTCAAACCAGTCGAATCCTTTCATGCTGTAGACCATGGGTTACCAAATGGGGAGGTTCGCCTTCGGGAGGGGGGACGCGGCAAGGTGCTAAGGAGGGCACGAGCGTCTGGAAGCACAGGCGGGCGCAGTACGATCGGAAGGCCGCACGGGCGATCATAACATAACATAAGCTCACGCCTGTATCCCCGAAGGGGTAGGCCAAGAGGTACTAGCTAACTAATACACCCTCATTTCGCCGAGTTTAATTCCGTCCCAGATGTGATAGGGGGCGAGCATATCGCCATATCGGGCACAAATTCCAGACTCTGGGTTGATATGGAAAAATACAATATCACTTTGCCCGACCCGGGGGTCTAACCCGAGACCTTAGGACAGTAGTCGTACCGAAATACAACCACGCCGGCGAGGCAGTCAGTGTCGAATATGGTTGAGTGTATGGACTAAGTTCGCTAAAAATGTCACCAGGCAAGCTAGTAGGTTTGAGCTTTGCATACTTCGAGGGGGACCGTGGGCCTATTTAGGTAGAAGGGAGGCGTGACAACAATAAGCTCCAGTATTACCTTTCCTTCCTTTAAAGTGACGCAACCGTGATTCTTTTGGTGTTTGTGGGTGTCTTTAGGTGGTAACCATTTACCATCAGCTGACCGCATTTGCCAGCCTATGCCGTAAAAAATCTGAGTAAGAGTTTTATAACTCAAATTCCACAATATGACAAGTTTCATTCGCGAACACTTTTTAATTGGTGAAAGTGAACTAAAATACTTCGTTAAGAACAGAACTCGTCCACTACAAATTGCACTTTTATCTTTTAAATTGAATATGGATTCTTCAAATTCTTTTACAATTTGATATTTTATATTGAAAAGAATTGTGATAGTTAAATGGGAAAAAAGTCTGTCTGCTAAGAGTGCTGAGGCGAAAGTTGCGATATTGAGTCTGGATTTTCGAATTCGAATGTGCATCAGCTTTTCTTAAATGTGTAAAGTAGAATAAAAGTCGTGAGAAAAACTGTAAAGTAAAGTTGATACCAATAATAAATCCACATACAGGGAGTTCGATTTAAAGGGTAATGGTAAAGTTAAAAAATAAAAATTGAACTTATTTTCGACTCACTTCCAAAAAGGAGATGGTCCTCAATTCGTCTGTATTTTTTTGTATGTTACGCGATATCTCCGCCGAATGTGTACCGATCTTCAAATTCTTTTATATATATATAGATAGAGCTTATTTCAAGGGTGGTCCCATATAAATTTAGTCACGATCAGGTTTGAAGTCAGTCCGTTAAGTTTGTTTTCTTAGTAATTATTAAGCGTGGGGATATTTAAATCGGAATGCGACCCGTAAATCGCAATATTTCTGACAATCGTAAATATATTTGAGCTCGATGCGCGTCTGTGAAATTTGTATGAAATATCCAAATGACATCAGTGCGCAGCGAGCTCGAATACATTTACGATTGTCAGAAAATTTCCTGCTCGAGTCGCTGATGCTATAATAAGTTAAAAGTTATGGTGTCGACATTAGAAAATAGGAGACTTTTGGTTTTGCAGTATCCAAACTTGGAACAAAATATATTTTTGGGTCACATAGAGATTTGTCTCGAATCGAACCCACGGCCTATCACTGCCCTGCCGACTCACTCGCCGCGCTACGGAGGCTAAGAATATAATAAGAAACTAAATTAAAAGGTAGTTTACCCGCAAACAGCCAAGAGGCAAATTTGACGCCATTTTAAATAACTTTTTTAAGTAAAAATAATGAGACTGGTATTTATAAAGACACCTTATCTACACCTCTGTGCTTTGTTGGTAATTTACAAGCAAATTACGTTCCACAACAAGACAAGACTGAAATTAGTTTTCGTAGAAAAGCTTTTATAAATTACAGAACACAGATGAAAAGACATTTTTAAAACTGTTAGAGAATTACATTTTAATGCGAAAATACGTTTAATGTTTAAAATATAAATACGTAAATAAGGGGGTTGACGTCAGGCAGACAACCAGTCGTAAAAACTAAGCCAAATCCTTTCTGCAAAATGCTTGAAAGTGTGTTATACATTGTATTAGAAAAACAGCCCATGCTGGGATTTGAACCCAGGACCTCCCGGTCCACAGACCATAGACGCTGCAACTAAGCCGAGGCGACGACAACAAACAAGCGTAAAACATTAAAATTATGCGTCTATTTGAGAACATTTTTCACTTGACAAATTGACGATTCTCCGAAGACAAACCGGTATGTAATAACAAAGCGCTTTCCATTCGCCGCAAAATTAACGTCTGGCCAAAGACATTCAACACATAGACGGGACAGTACGAAATGGTGATCGAAAAGTTGTCACCTCAAGGTACTAAGTCACTCAGTCGTATTTGAAACATAGGCCAGCAAGGTCGTACCAGCGTAATAATGTTTAGACATCGATATTATATACCTAGATGCACAGTTGACGCTCGGAAAATGGGACAGCAAAGAAGTGCTTAAGCACTATTTTTGCATACAGTCGAACGCCGATAGAATTCTAAATTTCAAAATTCAAATTTTAAACGCTTGCTCATTTCGTTTAAAAAGCTACTTTATATCACTGGCATAGGGTTATAATTGTGTTGATTTAATTAGAACTTGTGATTTTTTCCTTTGTTTTATTACTGAGACCACTTTTTATGACGATATTTGCAAACATCTAGGATATATTAAATCGATGTGTTTAGACAATAAAGTTGTCTTACGTGCTGATTTCTTAAGTTTACGCGAATGTTATACATTGAAATAAAACTCAGACCGACCCGTGACCACGAAGGCTGCAAAGCCTTCGAAACATCGGGCCTAAAAAATAAAAACAAATCGTGATAGAATCCGTATAAAATAGTTTTATTTCAATTATTTTACTTGATTCTAGAATATTCATAGAATATGTAAGTCGCAATGTATTAGTTGTTAGATGGCGTTACTGACGTCTGAGATTTTTTTTTTGTATAGAAACTTGCTTGAGAGCCTCTCTATAGTAAGTAATATTAAATATCTTTGACGTCCCCAGACATCCTTAATTACGAGCCCACATTCCCACATTAATAGCCACAAACTGGTTACGCAGGTCCCAATTCAGAGCCCTACCATTAAAGGCACGATTGTCCTACAGTTTTTGCCGTGTCCGACAAACGTGTAGCAATTTGCGATCCTGTTTCACTAGGTCAGTTTTTTTTTTTTTTTTTTTTTTTTTTTTATTTAATGGTTTACCAACAACTGTTTACATATTTACTTACAAATAATACAAACTTATTAACATCACGAATGCAACAATTACTTAAAGGTAAACACCACATACATGTAACACTAATATATAAGTTAAGAGTTAATAACCAAAAAAAATAATTCAAAAGTAGTTAAACAGAATTCTAGACACTGTTATGCCCAAGAATTTATATCATAGTGGCTAATAATAATAATTATTATTATAATTGCACTTGGCTAATCAATATCAGTTAGATATTTGTAAATAGATTTCTTTTGTTTATTGAGACAGTCAAAGTGTAAGTCAATTTTATCGCTGCACATATTTATAATTTTGCATAATCTTGCATATGGGGAGTTGGCGCCCAACACAGTCCTTCTTAATGGAGGGCAAAGTGGTGTGATCGGGTTACGTGGGATTCTCATGGGGGCACGAAAACTAAAAAGGGATAACAACTGTGGACATTCAATGGAGTGATTCAAAAGTTTACATGCAAATAGCGCATCGTTTATTTGTCTGCGTTTTTCAAGAGAGACCATATTGAAATATCCTAGGCGTTTATTATAGGATCGTATTTCTTTAATCTTACCCTCAGAGAAAACCAGGTGCCACAGAAAACGTTTTTGTATTCGCTCAAGACGCAGGGCATGTGTAGAAAAATGCGGGCGCCACACGACACTGCAATACTCTAATATACTACGAACCATACTGTTGTACAGCAAAATCTTTGTTTCACTTTGATGGAAATTTTTAGAATTTCTTAAAATAAAACCTAACATTTTAGACGCTCTATTTATAATGTTGTGTAAATGAGGGATGAATGTGAGTTTTTTGTCATATAACACTCCGAGATCGCGGATGGTTTCAACTTCTTCTATTTTGTCCCCATCAATATAGTAATCGTGATTTATTATATTAAATTTTCTTGAAAACTTAACATGGTAACACTTTTTTGTATTAAGATACATCTTATTATGTTTACACCATTGAACAAGTTCATTTAAATCCTTCTGCATATTGAACGCATCATCCTCAGACTTTATTAACCTAATTAATTTGAGATCATCAGCATACATAAATATTTCAGATGATCGAAAACAATGGGGAATATCATTCATGAAGTAATTAAATAATACTGGGCCCAGATGAGAGCCCTGAGGTACTCCGGAAGAAATATTTTGCATAGAGGATTGATAACCATTTACAACTACGAAAAAACTTCTATTATTTATATAGGAATTTAACCAGCTATACAAGGAACCACAAATACCATATGCACGCAATTTAAGAAGCAAGATTTTATGAGAAACTTTATCGAAGGCTTTACTAAAGTCAGTGTAAATTACATCAGCTTGTATCCCTTCGTCTATAGCTTTAACTAATAATTCAGTGAATGGGACCAGATTTGTACTTGTAGAACGTGAGCGAACAAATCCATGCTGACAATCACTAAGATAATGTCTAAGGTGGTTTTGCATATACGGACATATAAGTGATTCAAAGACTTTTGCAAACACTGATAAAATTGATATGGGTCTGTAATTAGATATTGTGTCTTTATTATTGGATTTATATATGGGAACCACTTTAGCTAATTTCCATTTAGTAGGAAATATCCCAGATTTTAGGGATTTGTTATAGATGAGCATCAGAGGTTGAACTAGCGCCATTGAACAAGACTTGATAAAAATTGTTGGTATTCCATCTGGACCAGCACCCTTATTTACATCTAAAGTCTTTAATTTGTTAAGTAAAATATCATATTCTATGACAGGAGTTGTTAGATCCAAGCCATAATTATACAGAGATTTGAGATAATTGGAATTATCATTGAATTCATCATTCACTTCAAGTTCTTGGCCATACACAGATTTAAAATAAGTGGAAAAGAGCTCGCAAATCTCGGGCCCATCACTAGTTGAAATAGTCCCATCTGTCATTGTACTGGGGTATATACTGGTCCCCCCTCGTTTAGTTTTAATAAACTGCCAAAATAACTTAGGATTACTCTTTAAATCATTTTCAATTTTTTTTATGTAGCTATTATAACTTATATTTACTAATTTATCGCAGCGCCTGCTGATGAGATTTAGTTCTATTTCATCTAGCGGGTTTTTGTATTTATTGTATCGAACTCTAATTTTATTTTTTTCATTTAATAATTTAACAATTTTTCGACTGAACCATTGCGGGTATTTATTGCTCTTAGGTGTACAAACTGGTATAATTTTTTTTATGGCAATATCGATAATGTTATAGAAAACCTCTAACATTTCATTCACATTACTATGTCCCCCGAAAAGCACTTCCCAATCCTGGTTGTTTAAGAATTCACATATTTCTTGATAATTGGCTTTGAAAAAATTGAGTGTTGGCAGTTGAGTGGCAGGTGCGCGGTTTTCGGAAATAATGAGTAGTTATTTAAAAAAAAGTTCCAAGTGAGTGTCTGACCACGCGCAGTGACTGGTTCCGTAGAAGTGAAAAAGTGTTACTAAAATTCCATTTTCTAAAAAATTTTCCAACGGGCATAGCCAAGTGGCTTAAGGACTAGTCGAATAGAATAAATATATGGAAATGACATAAGAGTACATACTTGCGGCGGCTAGCGCATAAGTTACTTGTTTAAGCCCGCAGCACTTTTCAAACGTTTTCGTTGAAATTACTTTAAACATTACTAGGTATATTTTATTTTTTTCTATCAGTACTTTAAAAGTTAGAGTGGCGGACACAATTTACGCTTTTACCAGCGAATATCTCGCCAATTATTAACCTAAATAAAACGATCGAAAATCACGGTGTAACTTTTATTAAATACCTATTTATTAACCTTGCCTACCCATAAAGCATCTATGCATGAAAATATATATTTTATCACACACTTACATCGTGTAAATTGTATGTAAAGATACTTCTAAATAATATTTTTCTCAATTTATGTCAAACTTTGGGAAGCTTATCATGGAAACGTCCTATTATTTAAACACCAATCTAGCACCAATCGTTTCCAATTAAAATGACTGTGACATCCGGACGCATACGAACATGATGAAATAATTGCGTGGGCGCTACGACTACCGTCCTGAGGCCTCGTGTTCGATCCCCGGGTCTGGTAAAGTATTTTTCTACTGAGTATCAACCCGGAGTCTGGATTTTGTCCCCGTACTGGTAATATGCTCGTCCTTCATCACATTTGGGACGGAAATAAGCTCGGAGAAATGTGGGTGTTCTAGTTCGGCTCTGCTTACTCCTTCGGGGATACAGACATGATCTTATGTATGAATGTAAGAAATAATAAGGGTAACGTTTTGCCATTTGGCTACGGAACCCTAAAACTAGTTATTATAGCGAATAAAAACGTTATGGCTTTATTGATGTATGCGTAAATAAATTAGCGACGAGACATGAATTCCAGTATACCAAGTTTATAATTTTGACAGTTATTCGACGTAGTTTTATAGTTGCTATTTACATTAATTATTGTACTAGAATCTAGGCCTCGTTAAATGATATCAAAGTTGCTGTTACTCTCGTTATAAAAGTCTTTTCTCTTACAATGTCTACTCGTAAGTCACAAGAATCATGTTTCTCTCTAGCTATAAAACTGACTAGACTGCCTCGGTGGCGTTGTTGTATTTCGATACGACTACGTCCTGAAGTCTCGGGTTCGTTCCTCGGGTCGGGCAAAGTGATATTGGATTTGTCC
Organism: Clanis bilineata; assembly: GCA_036417725.1. Lineage (NCBI taxonomy): Eukaryota > Metazoa > Arthropoda > Insecta > Lepidoptera > Sphingidae > Clanis > Clanis bilineata. Next base: position 3,956,367 of record CM071145.1, on the reverse strand, counting down.
ATATCAACCCGGAGTCTGGAATTTGTTCCCGATATGGCGATAGGCTCGCCCCGTATCACAAGGGAACTAAGCTCGGCAAAAGGTGGGTGTACTAGTTAGTGCGCCTCTGCCTATCTCCTCGGGGATACAGGCGTGACCTTAAAAAATCCGAAATCTGTTAGTCTAGATATGAATTGCAGACAATGCCGTTGGAAACGCTCGACTATTGCAGACAACTATGACTTAAATTATATTACTTTAACAGTTAAGATGACACATTTAACAGTTTTTGTCAATTAGAATTACAAGGACCGTAAAACTAATATTCTTGTTTTGTCTTTATTGTTTAGGATAGATTTTTGCGATCCACATAACATAACAACATGTGGCTTTCATAGCGATGTTGTGATGTTATGGTGTTTTTTTTTTTTTTACTATTGTAATTGGTCTGGGTAGTCATGCTCGCTTAAAAGTCTGTGCTTGTGGCGGCGTTGTGTGCCGGGTCGGTCACTTCCCTGCAACATGGTTGAGGAGGCCGATGGCTGGCACATGCGTAATACCCGTGAACGGGTGCTACTTGTGTGGACTGGTCTGCTCTGACTTTATTACATTCATTAATTTTATCCATCCGTTTAGTTTGGCGATTATTCGCCGTGCCTGTGGGAGTCGCTCAGCAATCGAAATTGTACGTTTTATTGTTTTTATTTTACATGGAGGTTACCTTGTTGTAGATTGGCTGCTCTAATTTAATGTAAATTATTGAATTTTTTTGTTTTCTTATTTTGGTTGTGTATTAATATCTGACTGTAAACTGGTTATTATTCTCAAAAGAGCAACGTCAGAGTTTCTTGCCCGTTCTTCTCTGGCGAACCAGCTTTCCGAATTGGCGGTAGAGTAAACATTTTAGACGGAATCTAAACAATGTGTGACATTTTATGGATTCAATAAACGATTTGATTTGATTTGATTTGATTTAACATAAACTCACACCTGTATCCCCGAAGGGTAGGCAAGATGAAAACTTCTTTAGAGTTTAGGCATCTAAATATTCACCCCCACCAGTCACACATAGTCCTGACCCCACACTAGGTCTAATCTGTATGGTGGGTATCATATGTGTGGGCGACACAAACTTTGGTGATTTGTCTCGGCGCGGGAATCGAACCCACGGCCTCCCGCTTCACTGCCAGCTACGCACCCGTCACACCACGGAGGCTGTACGAACCCTTTATTAAAAATTTATGGAACAGTATAAATTAACAGATGGACAGAGCAGAGATCAATATGACGACTTTATAAGATACGTTTTTACCATTTGGCTGGGGGACTCTAGAAAAACGCAAGACAAATTTTGAAGTCGGTTGTTTTAATATTTAGACAGTTGATTAAATACGAAAGTTAAATAATATAAAATGTCGAGCAACACAATGTGACCGAAACAAAAGGGCATTTTAAATTAATGTTATTAAAAAAGTTTGTTTATTAATTCTAAAACAATTACAAATATTGCAAAATAATTAAATGTAAACGCAATTGCATTTAGAAAGTGACTAATGATTATCAAATAACATCAAGCACGAGTTGTTCCAAATAAACGGTAACAGTTAAAGCGTTGTAGCAAGCGATGATTAAATGTAATGAATGATAGACGATTGTGAGTTATACTAATGAGATCATAAGATTATGAAAATGTTCCGAGATATCTTGATTAAAGCCATTAGTGTGTGAGACTGAGACACGGTAGTACCGTAGTAGTTTATCAGGTATGTGAGGACGTAGGTCTCTAGATAAAGATAAAGATAAAAATTCACTCACCGTACGAGCAACAGTAAGCTGCTGTTGAGCTGTTCATGTCGATTTAGTTACATTATATTTCCTTGGCCATTGTGAACTCCTTGTCCTGGGCAATTAATTTGTGTACAAAACAACGGCATGGAATAATAACGTTTGTGTTTTAGAAATGCTGTAACTATTACTAACTTTACTTGTACGCATAGGCTAGCGTTGCAGTTTAAACCAACATATTTAATTAATAACAACTTGTTACTTGACCCGTCCTTATTGTTACCATGATAATATAGCAATAAAACAGTAACAGTACTCATGTTATATTATTTTTAACTATTGTTGTTTTGAAATAATCTCCTTAAATGTGATTAAAAGCAAATAATTTTTCAACAGTATTATAGCTAATATTATTAGCCATTATAGTGTTTATTAACTTAATAAACAGACTGGAAAAGGAATTAAATTATGAAACTGCGTAATATTATTTAATTAGTCAATTAATCATTTACCGCAACAAATATCAGTTTGGCATAGTGAATTTTAATGATATGCTAATTGATCAGAGGCCTGTGGACACCCCCTTCCCACCATTTTCACAAAGGTCGACGTTTCTTCTGGTATTGTGGGTGTTAGTGGGCGATACGATAGTGATCGCTTATCAAGTGAGAAGGCTACTTGTTAATTTATACATTTTTTTATTTTAATATTAGCCCTGTAATATTACTGTCCCACTGCTGGGCACGGGCCTCCTCTACTAATGAGAGGGGTTAGGCCTTAGTCTACCACGCTGGCTAATGCGGGTTGGTAGACTTCACATACCTTCGAAATTCCTGTGAAGAAATTCTCGGGTATGCAGGTTTTCTCACGATGTTTTCCTTCACCGTTATAGCAAGCGATATTTCACAATGAAAATACACTTAAGGTTTTAACTCATGCTAAACTTGATTTTACGTCAACTTTGGGAGGCGACGGTCGTTCATCTGGACCATGTGTGCGAACATATATACACGGAATAGGAAGTTTATTCTTTGGTCTGGCAGTTATCATAGACTTTTATTGGTTTAATATGATAACGTCTCTATAATAATTATCTAAATCATCTAATAATCCGCAAAAGTCAATTTATTTCCTCAAATGCCCTGGGACATCAACATAATAATGTTCCTTGTTTTTTACATTGGGTTAATAAGATTTGTATTTTCTATACACCAACATACACATGTTTGTGAATAACGTCTTATACAAAGATAACGAACGATTTATCTCCAGAGCTACATAAAATCACACATGGATGTATTTGCTCTTAGGAATTTCTTTGGGAATTTCAGGCGTTTTCATGTGACGTGTTTTTTGAAGACGTCATAGGAATGCGTGTTGATTCGAATAAAATAAAATAAACTCAAACGTATTATCAGAATAAATTCAATGAATTAAAAGGGTAATTTATAATTTTAAACTTCGTCAAATATATTTGTTATGGATTTACTAAATTTCGTATTTCTAATTTTTGAACGATATTTTGAACACAATACCTAATTTTGACAAATAAAATGACGCTCGGAGACAGTGTTGCCATATATACCGATTTATCTGAATTTAAACAGATTTTAGGCTATCAATAAAAATTACAAATTTTACTCCACTTTGTACAGGTTTTTGGACTTTTACTTTTGCTATGTATATTGGTTGGTAATAGAATATAGAATAGAATTTTTCGACCATCATTTATATTTTTAACTTATTATTATGTATGTCATGGTTGACGTTACTACAAAATTACAATAAAACAAGTTAATGTAAATATATGTATATTGGATATATAATGGTATATTGGAATGATTTTACTCAGGTTGATAGAGCCGGATTACAGATTTTTGGTATCACCTATAGCAACACTGTTTGCAAATCGGAATTTATAATATACAATTCGGGTTTTATAATATACAATCTCACGACTTCGGCTTGTATTTGGAGTTTGATCACATATTTCCTTGTTCAAATTGTTTCTTGACTTCTCGCTGATTTGGAACTCAAATTTTTATCATCGGTCAATGTTATACTGGGCGCTGAATTATCGAAACATTGGATTACCTAAAGCAAGCGTAATAAACAATAACCTTTTACCGGTTCAAAGAGAAAACCTAAACAAATTGGCAGGTAGGTACTTAAATATATTTATTTTCCTGGATAGGATATTTAGTGTCCAGTGTTAAAACCTGTTGTGATGATCCACACATATTGTGTGTTGTACCAAATGGCAAGACAATATAATAATATAATAATATTGTCTTGCCATTTTGCTGTGTATTGACAAAAAAATTACAACTATCTTATATTTGTTTGGTTATAAAAAAATAGGCATGTGTTACATAAAATTGTAATTGCAGATATTTGGCCCATATGAGATTGTTATCTCGACAATGCAGAAAAATATTTGTGTTATTTTTGGGACTTTGCATCAGTTATTTCACAGCCGGATATAATGTAAGTATTTCCAATTTGTAATTCTTCAATAAAGAGGGAAAACTAAAAGAACACTAAGCAACAAAACTTGACCAATAGTTTTATTTAGATGAGTGACTGTTAGTGAAAATGAGTAATTACAAAAACACTTATTGGCCAAGAATTTCATAATTATGTTGATGAACTTTAAATAGGTACGTATTCAAATAGTGACCGTTTAATACAGAAAAACAATAAAGCTGTTATTATGAATTTACTATTTAAGTTTCTGGCATATTTAGCTTCTGGTTGGTCCTTTTTCATCATCCAGCAATAATTGCCGAACATCCTTGTCAGTATACAGGGTAATCCTGTATTTGATTGTTTTTACGTGTGAGTTTTTCTGTGTACATCATCATCATCATCATGATCAGCCACAGGACATCCACAAAACAAACATACGTCCAACAGGTCGGTCTGGAAATCTTTGGGCTCCCCCAAAGAAGCCTATGTCAAGCAGTGGACATTCTATGGCTGTGTACATATAATTGGTAGATTATGTCTAAATATTCAAACCATAATCTCATGATTGAGTTATAACATTCCTCAACTGATTCAAATAATAAAATAACATATATAAGCTCTCGCCTGTATCCACGAAGGGGTAGGCAGAAGCTCACTACCCTGCTAGTACATCCACATTTCGCCGAGCTTAGTTCCGTCCCAGATGTGATAGGAGGCAAGCCTATCGCTATATCGGGCACAAATTCCAGACTCCGAGCTGATATGGAAAAATCCAATATCACTTTGCTCGACCTGGGTGGGGATCGAACCTGAAACCTCAGGACAGTACTTGTACCAAAATACAGTCACAGTTACTTATAAAAATTTATAAAAACAGTCATGAAGTCGGAAACCACCCCTTGTTCTGTTAAACCACAGGGGACTATTGCCAGGGGACTGTTTAATTTTATTTAATTGAATGGTTGCATAAAAAGTTTTTGCTGTACACAGAGGATATTTATCTGTTATCTATTAAAATGGAAGTCTACCGCTAACAGCGGTCTAATTAACAATCCTTACTAAATAATAAAAGCGAAAGTAACTCTGTCAGTCTGTCTGTCTCTCTGTGGCGTTTTCACGTCTAAACCGCTGAACAGATTTTGATGAAATTTGGTATGTGGGTACTTTTAACCCCAAGGACGGACATAGGGTACTTTATTTTTTTAAATCAACCCCTAAAGGGATGAAATAGGGGATGAAAGTTTGTATGGGAATTTTGGAACCGCTTAATTGATTTTGATGAAATTTGGTATGAGTATACATTTGACCCTAGGGATTAAAATGGGGTACTTCATTTTTTTTCATCAACCCCTATAAGGATGAAATAAGGGTTAAAAGTTTGTATGTGGATTTTAGGTCTAATTAATGGATTTTTATGAAATTTGGAATGGGACAGTGGATACCTTTGAGTTTAAGGATACAAATGGGCCACTTTTTTTAAATCAACACCTAATGGGATGAAAAAGAGGATGAACGTTTGTATAGGAATTTTAGGCCCACTTAATGGATTTTTATGAAATTTGGTATGGGACAGTGGATATCTTTGAGTTTAAAGACACAAATGGGCTACTTTTTTAAATCAACCCCTAATGAGATGAAATAGGGGATGAAAGTTTTTATGGGAATCTAGAAACCGCTGAACGGAATTTTAAGAAAGTTGGTATGAGGATAGTTTTAGCCCTAAGGACAGAAATGAGATGCGATATATTTTTATCCTACAAAGGGATGAAATAGGGGTTGAAAATTTGTTTCGTTTTTTCTGGACCGATTGACCTCAAAATCGATATCTGAGTCGCCCCGTGGTTTCAAACGACAGAACCGCTGTAAACCTGTCAAAAGTGGCCGCCATTTTGTTTTTCTTTGGGTTTGGGCCGATTAACTTCAAAATCGATATCTGAGTCGCCCCGTGGTCTCGAACGATAGAACCGCTGTCAAACCACTCAAAAGTGGCCGCCATATTGTTTTTCTTTGTTTTTGGGCCGATTGACTTCAAAATTGATATCTGAGTCACGCCGTGGTTCAGAACGACAGAACCGCTGTCAAACCTGTCAAATGCGGCCGCCATTTTGTTTTTCTTAGTTTTTGGGCCGATTGACTTCAAAATCTATATCTGTGTCGCCCATATTTGGACTAAAACGACAGGGTGGATCGACAAATCAAAAGTTGTTTCCGTTGGCCCTACAAAATACGCGTGCGGAGCCGCGGGAAAAAGCTAGTTATTAAATAAAAACCATTTACTGTATAAATACAGAAACTAATGCATGTAGGGAAATACAAAATAATATTGGTGAAATAGTGGAAAAGGTGAATTTATAAATATTTCGTGAATTTATATATATTCTTAAGACTTCACCTGTAATTTTATTTGTATTTATAACCAGTGCATCTACAGTGGGATAGATAAGTTATTAGTTAACTTTGTCAGAACAATTTCACTCTTAATCTCAACATTTACATCTTTCCGAATCTTTCAATACTTCCTAGCACTGTCAGAGTATTGAAAGTCCCGCATGTTGATACCTTGAGACGACTATGTCAGAACCATAAGGGCTGACTATGCCCTTTCCTGCTTTTTCGTAGTTATTAAGTATTTTGTTAGTTAATGTATACTACATTATTTTAAATAATCTTATTGTTTATTACTGTAATTAACAACTTTTTTATTTTTCACAGAATCCTGAAAGTGAAAAAGAGGATATATCACTAGTAATTGAAATTGAAAATAATAAAGATATGTTAAGAAACCTAAGGGCCGCCGAATCATCAACGTTAATTATTTTTTTGAAAAAAATGTAAGAGATTGCTAACCACGGCTTAGGTTGCGACATAAATTGTCTCAATCTTATTTCTGAAAAACTAAGAGGATTTAAATTCAACTTTCCTATTGTATGCAAAATGTGGAATATCAATTTTTTTTTGAAAATTATTACGGGAATGGAGTCAGCAATACTATGAAATAAAAATATACCAAGTCCTGTCGAAATTATATAAATTGTAGTTTTGGTTAATAAACATAATGTTCCTCAACTGTTACCAATGAAAATGTATAACAACAGTCGCTCCCCCTGAAGTCCGAAACCACCCCGTGTCCTGTTGAGCGACAGGGGTCTGTTGCCAGGGGACTGTTTAATTTTATTTCATAGAATGATTGGAACAACTTTATAGTCCTGATATTTTGCTGTACACAGGGGATATTTATCTATTATAACAATACATCATTTGTAAGATATAAATAAACGATAATAATCCTTGCCAGAGGACTGATGGCTGTCACGTTACAACGCGGGTTCCACAAAGGAATGGTCGTGCAGCATTCATTAACTTTTCCATGTAATATCGGCCACTGACCATGAGTTACCCAGTTTACAGAGAAACACCCATGTATGTTGTCACCGTGTCGTAACTCGTAATACCTAAATAACGTATAAATACATATTAATTTTAATATAAAAAATACGGTGTTTTATTTATAATAATATCAATTTCGATTCGATGATCTAAGATGCCGAACTGCTAGGTATATTCGATCTTTCTGCCGCCATTTTGTTTTCTCTCCATACATTAGGCATATGTACACGTATTTTTTCGTAGTTATGCCAAGTTCTTATTTTTCTTTTGTCATTGATAGCATCTCAAATATGTTATTAAATTTGTTTTTTTTTTCTAAAGTAAATAATTATTATGTGAACAAAATTGTAAATAAAGTATTTTCATAATCGATATTTGGGTCGCCCCATGGTACTGAAGAGTGAATCCGGTGCAAAAACTGAAAAATCACTGTAAAATTAAAGGGATGCCTTAGATTTTTCTGGGATCTCATCATCAGAGCCTGACTTGACATAACATGACTTGACATGACTTGACATGACTTGACATGACTTGACACGACTTGACACGACTTGACACGACTTGACATGACTTGACATGACTTGACTTGACATGACCTAACACGACGACACGACGGTATCGAGTTTTACTGTTCAGTATCAGCGCGGAGTCTGAAAGCGTGCTTGATATGGCGATAGGCTTGCCCCCTATCAAATCTGGGACAGAAATAAGTTCCGAAACAAATCGAGATGAAATAAGAGCAGATCGGAAGAATGTTTAGATACCTATTTATCCACCAGCTGCGCGGAAAAACCTGCCTATCCAACTAGCCATTTTTGTAACGAATATCAGTAGAATAATGAAGATAACAATAATACAAGAAATAAAGAGTACTGAATATTATAATAACATAGCATAACATAAGCTCACGCCTGTATCCCCGAAGGGGTAAGCAGAGGCGCACTAGCCAACTAGTACACCCACATTTCGCCGAGCTTAGTTCCGTCCCAGATGTGATAGGGGGCGAGCCTGTCGATATATCGGGCACAAATTCCAAACTCCGGGCTGATATGGAAAAATCCAATATCACCTTGCCCGACCCGGGGATCGAACCCGAGACCTCAGGACAGTAGTCGTACCGCAATACACCCACGCCACCGAGGCAGTCTAATATGAATATTATAATAAATTAGGTAATGTGAAATGAAGTATAAAATTGTATTTATAATATGCTGTGTTGATATTACTTATAATACATTCAAGAATAACCACAATAGAATTGTGTTACAGTCCATTTTACGAAATCGTCGTTGATTTTATGTGTCAACTCAACTGTCAACGCTTTGCTCGCGACTGGCGTTATATAGATATGTACAAACATTGAAATGACTTCGTTTCTAAACGCAATATTGACAATCCATTGAAAATATTAGGTACGACGTCGCCCTCTGGCTGCCTACATACGCAACTTTCGTACGCAAACGCTACGATCGGCAAGGTCATTGGCATTACTTCCATTCTTAACATAGAAAAGTCAGAGTCAGTGTATGCCATATTTGGGTTGGTCTCGAACCTTCGACACTTGTCTCGGCAGTCCGTACCATTCCCAACTGAGCTATCGCTGCTAATATATACATTAAAAATCGAAAGTCTGTCTGTTTAATTTTCACGCTTAGACCACCCGACTGATTATGATATTTAGAATGAAAGCTTACACCCCAAGGCCTACGTTCCTAATTTTCCAATACCTATACATTATAAATGCCAAAGTAAACTCTAGGGAACGAAAGTTGAAGGAGCGCCTGACAACATTTAGTCTCAATCACACAAATCCCCTAAATATGCCAATATAAAGTAAGTGATTTATTTACGATTTACATATAACCAGTTACACTAATCAAGAACTTAAATATATCATGATGGTCGTAAGTGAAGATTTCGTCAAAAATACTTAAACATACATACATAACATAACATAAGCTCACGCCTGTATCCCCGAAGGGGTAGGCAGAGGCGCACTAGCGAACTAGAACACCCACATTTCGCCGAGCTTAGTTCTGTCACAGATGTGATAGGGGGCGAGCCTATCGCCATATTGGGCACAAATTCCAGACTCCGGGCTGATATGGAAAAATCCAATATCACTGCCCGACCCGGGGATCGAACCCGAGACTTCAGAACCGTAGTCGTACCGAAATACCACCACGCCACTGAGGCAGAAATACCTAAATTGAAATATAATTAATGTTCCAGCTATATAAAATTAATAATGGCTAAAAGTGATACAGACCTAGAGGTACACATACAATGTGATATGACACCTCTGATCTTTCTATGTCAAGTGTTTTTATAGTGAATTATCGCTTGCTATAACGGTGAAGGAAAACATTGTGAACAAACCTGCATACCCGAGAATTTCTCTACAAGGATTTCGAAGGTATGTGAAGTCTACCAACCCGCATTAGGTCAGCGTGGTAGACTAAGGCCTAACCCTTCTCATTAGTAGAGGAGGCCCGTGCCTAGAAGTGGGACAGACGACAGTCATATTATTAAAGATTTCTAGAGCCAGTAGAGCCATAGCTCTACTTATATTTTTTATTGTGACTGCCTCGGTGGCGTGGTGGTATTTCGGTACAACTACGGTTCTGAGGTCTCGGGTTCGATCCCCAGGTCAGGAAGTGATATTGGATTTTTCCATATCAGCCCGGAGTTTGGAATTTGTGCCCGATATGGCGATAGGCTCGCCCCCTATCACATCTGGGACATAACTAAGCTCGGCGAAATGTGGGTGTTCTAGTTCGCTAGTGCGCCTCTGCCTACCCCTTCGGGGATACAGGCGGGAGCTTATGTGTGTATATTTTTTATTTCTATATTACTTTCAAGTATTTTCAAATATATTTCTTTGTAGATAGTTGATATTATAACAAGTCACTTAGATACATATAAAAAGTAATAATGTATTCAAGTTTCGTATAAAGAAAATCTAACTTGTTCTGCAAAGCACGAATAGTTAAATATGTTTTATAAAATTCAGTTAAAGAAATATGATATCTAATAATTGTTGTGTAGAAAGTTGAAATGGTTCTATTATTTCAATTCTAAGAGAAATAATTTTAAAATAAAACATAAGCTCACCCTTGTGCCCATGAAGGGGGGCACGCGTGATTTAGAGAACTATGGCATCCACATTTTTTTTATAGCAGAGACTGGCAAACGAGCAAATGGGTCACCCGATGGCAAGTGATCTGCACAACCCATAGACACCCAAGACACAAAAAGAATCATGGAAGCGTTGCCAACCTAAAAGGAGAGAATGGAAGGGGAAGGAAAAGGGATTGGAAAATGAAATTCAATTCCCCCCAATCCAGATTAAACTGTTGGAAGCATGCAATCTTTATCAGGTAAAAATATCAAATAAAATATCTTTTTACACAAATATAATTTATAAAAGATGTTTAAAATCATACCGCAAAATCAAGAAAGCGATAATTCTAAATTTCAAATTACATTCTAACAGTGGAATCCCAAAAACCGGCAAGGAATGTTGTCGTTTGAAGCGGAATCTTGCTCACCTTAGGTTTATTGCGGTCTCTGACACATCTGTTTAATGAATGTCTGCTAAACTAATACGATACGATGGTATTTTAACTACCTGTATAATAGGTATGTTAGATTTATTTGTAAACACATTTGGTTATTATCACAAACATAACCTAAGCTCACGCCTGTATTCCCGAAGGGGTAGGAAGATGCGCACTAGCGAACTAGTACACCCACATTTCGCTGAGCTTAGTTCCTTCTCAGATGTGATAGGGGGTAAGCCTATCGCCATATCGGGCACAAATTCCAGACTCCAAGGTGAAAAAATCCAATATCACTTTGCCCGACCCGGGGATGGAACCTGAGACCTTAGGACGGTAGTTGTACCAAAATACAACTACGCCACCGAGGCAGTTAAAATAAATAAATAATTTATATGTATTTTGTCCAGAAAAATCATCAATTACTAACATCAGAGGAAGCAAGAAATTGTATGTAAACCGCGGAACGGAACTGGATAAAATTCGGTACATAAATTATAGTCTGGCATAGCACATTCATATACATACTACTTTTTCTCGACAAAATTTACGGTTTCCGTTGGATAAATTTGTTAATACGCATGGAGTCTTGGGCAACAGCTTATGATGATTAAACTTTAATTAAATTATCGTATACCTATATTGCCATAAATTTCGTCCTTCATTCTATGTGTAACTTTAAATGACGTTCCTAACATTCTCTTCAGCTGTTTGTATGTCGAAATTGTATAAGTTTAATCACGTTTCGAACTTCGATGAGTATTGATTCTCCTTCGTTTAAGATGTAAATTCACGAAACTAGATAGCCGGTGCAGTTGACAAACATAATTAGCATGTGCATGTGTTGTGAAACCCAAATTCTTGTAGTTGATACTCATGACACATTTGTATCTTAGGTGGGATTAAGATTAAGTATTCTATGATATATCTATACTACTGTTACTAGCTACTTGGAAGATTTTTTAGAACCCGTTTCTTCATATGAAAGTGTAATAGCGCATAAATATTTTTTAGGTGCTCCTGAATACCTTGCATCTCCTATATCGCTCCTGTAAGGTATTTTAAACAAGGTTTTTTATTGTGTCCTTAACTAAGGCTCAAGTTCTCTTCATAGCAAAATTGATAAAAATCGGCACAGTGATTTATTAAAATGTTCTATAAAGTTATGTTAATGCTAGTGTCCTACAATCCCACTTCTGATATTTAACTCGCCAAAGTGTTCATGGTTCCTGGGCAAGATTTATGGGGATTGGGCATTGGAAATCACATTTTATTAGGATCGCTTGCCATGCTATTATAATGTAAAAAGACGGATAATAAAATAAATTTGCAGTTTTTTGTGGTGTCTTGAACATTTTCAAAATTTTGAGTCCTTATGCCACTTGGGGAAGAAACATTCTTTATGAGGAATTGTTTCTATAAAATAATAAAACTTACTTTTAATGAATACTCAGCTTGGAAAATATTTGGAAGTTATTCATCCGTAGGACAGTGGATTTAAGTGATTCTTTAAGACCGTTCAGCGTTCATTGTTTTCGCACCAAATTAAAAATTATTTTTAGTAACATTTTATTAAGACAGCATTTACGAAGGTGTTTTTTGATTAGCTGTCGACTTAAACAAACGTCCACAATTAGTTTCTCTTTATAAAAAGTAGTCTCGGTGACTTTTTGCCAGCCGTGGTTGCTTGTTTTAATTAACTTTATTAAAGGTCTAAGAAAAAGCGATGGACGTTGTCTTTCGATTGCTAATTTTCGTTCTTTAAATAGAATGAGCAAATATGAGTAGGAAGCGAAGGTTACTAATTATGTTTTATTGTCAAAAAATATATATAAATTAACCGTAGTTGCAGTGTCGTTCCTAACCATTAATAATCAAGTTGGAAACATCGATATTACTTTTATACGCGTATCCATAGATGTCCAAATTCCTAAATGCATTTATGCAAAAAAATATTACATAATAGTTTCAGATTAATAGACAAACATGCTGAAACTTTAAGCATACTGTTTTGCCGATTGGCTACCTACCCTGAACCCTAAAAGCCTCACCCTTACTAATTACTTTTCCCATTACTCAAGATGCTTCTTCAGTTCGTTAATGACTATCTGACGGAGCTTTTATCGACTCAGTAGGAACTTTCTCCAAAATATAGTCGATACTGCCTTTCACATAACCCATAAATGAGGTATATTTAATTTACACATCCGATCATTTTACTCTATTGTCGATGATGATGATCCATTAACAGTTGTTTGAATTCATGTGGATTTCAATTCTCTTTACCCTGAATTGCTCCTTTATCTTAGAAATTAAACAAATCTATTGTAATTCGTACTAATACTATAAATGTGAAAGTAACTATGTCTATCTATACTACAGAACCGATTTAAATGATAATCGAAACTAACAGAGCTTGAACCGTTAAAAGGATATAGGTAACACTTTGTGTTAAAAACCTGACAAGGATGATATAAGATGAAAGTTCAGAAGCACCCAACAAAATTTTATCGGCAATCTCGCAATTTGCTGATGTAAAAGGATTGAACCCGGAAAAACTTTCACATAAGCGGGGAAAAAGCTAATAACTCTTATAAATATTGGCCCAACTAGTGCATCTACTTTCTGCTAAGTTCTTGCTATTTAATGATTGTTGAGGTGCAAGTCTATTGCTATATCTAGCACAAATTCCAAGTTCCGAAAGAATAAAGTAAAATAAGTTATTATATTGAATTACTTTGCAGTTAAAAATAACAATGTCATATTATCTCCCAATAGCGTATAAAATAACATACAAATAAAACGGTCTTTACATTAAATATGACATTGCATCTTGTTCGATAAAAGCTAGTCCTTTGTGAGGTCTGAACACGACATCTGACTCTAGAATTTCATTTTGAAATGCAAATAAACGAAACGTAGTTCAACGTCTATTCTATTTATTTAACATGAGGTTTCCCTTGATTTAACTAGTTAAATATACTACTTACGAAACCAAACATTTGTATAGGATTTATATTAGATCTCTAAGTGATAGCGTAGATCAAACTTATTCAAGTAATTAGATAACTTCAAAACATGGGATATTTATTCGAGCGGAATATTTCCTTCCTAAACTATTAACAATATTTTATCTAATTTACCCACAACCAATTCGCGAAATTGACGCTTGTTTGATGTCGTTTCCTAGTATTCGTAGAAGTTGTGTTACCTACAGGCATACCCTTTGAAGTATTAATTGAAAAGGTTTGTGATTTTTATGGGATACCGCTGAGTTTGTGTTGAAGGCTTTATAGCACAGTATATAGCTCTTCAGATAAATAAATATACCTTGCTATTCTATGGGCAATATATTGAATTTAGCCAGAGGCAGAGCCACGCTGTAGACAGTTACGTCTTCAGCACGAATGGGCCGGCTCATCCGGTTTGATATCACTGTTTCACAGAAAACCGATGTGAAGTGGCAGCTCGATGTCGCGTTTCGTTCGATGAGTGAGATTTCCGGTTGCACAATTCCCCCCCACCTTCTCCCAATCCCTTTTCCGTCACCTTCCATTCCTTCCTTTTAGGTTGGAAACACACCCATGATGAAGATGGTGTCTATGGGCGGTGGAGATCACTTACCATCAAGTGACCATCTACTCGTTTGCCAGTCTCTGCAATAAAAAAAGAATTATTTTCGTTTTATGCTTCTATACTTTAAGACTGTACACACTTTATTTATTATCAAACTTGCAACTTATATAATCCAACGGCCTTCATTGTTCAAAAGTTGCTAGCGATCCCTTCTATACGGATTTAACCTTGTATACAAGGAAGTATTTCGGCACAACGCTGATCTGATTTTGGTTTGAAATATCTTGTCAATGAATGTGTGTTTTTTAAACTTATTATTATAGCAATAAAACTGGAAAACTAGCTGATGTCACCTGATGGCTGATGGTACATTTAGGTAAGTGGTATATGTAGGTAAGTGAAAGCAAATGAGGAAATGGGTTAGGTACTAGAAATCTCATTCATCGCACGAAATTTTATCGGCATTCTCGCAATTTCCTAACTCGCCAAGCTTTATTGCTCGGTGTCGTAAATGTGCGCCATTGTTGATCCTGGACTACATAAGTTGCAGTGGCGGGTATGTGGGTGGGATAGTCTCGTTCACCGAACGAAAAGCAACAGCAAGCTGTTAATTTACAGCGACAGTGATCTCAAACCAGTCGAACTGGTTTATTAAATATCTAAATAGGCTTTAACATTAAAAATCCTCAGTACATTAAAACACTAAAAGAATCTACGAAATTCGCTGTCGGAAAATCCTTAGAAATCCTGAAGAAAGATTTGAAAGATCGATCCAAACGCCTGTTAAAAGTCTCAGATAAATTGAAGCGGAAAGGAAACGAGTGGATATACGAGCATGCCTGAACCAAAAATTTAACATTACAGATCAATAAATCTTGATGTCACGTGTCAATCGTAAACGGAGATTTGGGAGTCAATCTTGGGGCTCAGTTTCATACTTTTCATACTTTTAGTACGTATTCAATTTAATGTGTGAGTATAGATAGAAAATGGAAGCTACATAGCGAATGTCATCGACTCCGGAATGATTTCTTCCTTATGAAGTAAAGGTTATATTTCTTGTAAACACATAGTTTCTTTTAATCGATTTTAATTATCGGTGGCGTGGTGGTATTTTCGGTACGACTACGGTTCTGAGGTCTCGGGTTCGATCCCCGGGTCGGTCAAAGTGATATTGGATTTTTCAATATCAGCCCGGAGTCTGGAATTTGTGCCCGATATGGCGATAGGCTCGCCCCCTATCACATCTGGGACGGAACTAAGCTCGGCGAAATGTGGGTATTCTAGTTCGCTAGTGCGTCTCTGCCTACCCCTTCGGGGATACAGGCGTGAGCTTATGTTATGTTATGTTATGATTTTAATTATTATAGATTACCTGTTTTCCATCATCCTATTGTCCATCAGCCTGTACATCCTGTTATTCCAATATTTTTCCCTCTTTGGAGTGTGAAGAAGTATGCTTCTTCATAAAGCCGACATGATCATGATGACAGCTGGTTGCTGTTTTTATTGGATTGCACTGCACTTACCATCAGGTGTAGTGTACTTTGCCATGCTCGTATAAAAAAAAGTTAATATTTTTACATGAAATAAAACCTTATTTTGTATGTTTACAAGAAGTAGGTCTTAGTTCGTTTTTAAGAAGGCGATGAGCAGATAGATGATAAAAACTGTGCCATAAAAGGGAAAGGGGGAGGTGGGAATCGGGCCACCGAAAATCTCACTCACCAAACGAAACACGACATCGAGCTGCCACTTTATGTCGGTTTTCTGTGAGAGAGTGATATCCCGTCGAGCCGGCCTACCCGTGTTGTAGACGTACCTGTCAACAGCGTGGCTATAACTACTGAGTTTAAATTCTCAAAACACGAAGTATGAAGACGTCACCATCTTACAAATATGTTTGTTGATGAGGTAACAAACTGGTACACACGGTAATTTCAACGGTAAATCTTGTTATAATTCATACATGTGCAGCTCGTTGTTTCACTATTTCACAGTGTTTTTATCTGAAGTGTTTTAAGTATTATACTAAAGCTCGCTCGAAAAACATTGTCACCTTGCAGCGAATCAGTTAAGGCTAGCGTGTAGACTAAGGCCTAACCCCTCTCATGAGTAGAGGAGGCCCGTGCCCAGCAGTGGGACAGTAATATTATAAGGCTAATTTATTATTATTTCCTTATCAACAGTGTATATAGTGTAATTGCCTTCAATAAGGATGTTTGATTATTTCATGTTGCGTGCAAATGAATGAGTCAACCTTGAGTAACATCTAAACTACTTCAGCCATTAGCTACAGGTATAGCTTGGCGATTTTATCTATGCATAATGTGGAAACGCCATTAACAAGTTTAGTTTGGCCAGATATATCTATACATACACACTCACGCCCTCTTTCCTCCTCCGTCCTTATCCTCGAAGGCAGGTACAGGCATTAATCCGTTCTGTGGACACAAATTCCAGACTCCAGGCTAATACTAAGCAGAAACACCCAATATCACTTTACCTGGAGTGAGGGATCGAATCCTAGACCTTAGGACAGTAGCCCATCAAAATATTGGGTGTGAGATAATTGTGTACATTTCTTTGTTTGGCATATATACTCGTAGTTAAACAATACTTCTGTTTTTTCTTTAGCTTACAAAGGCAGATGGCCCTCCTGATGGTAAGTGGTAACTGGTAAGGGGTTGAGAAAGGCCTTTATTACTTAAAAAAAGGGCTTCGATGTTGCCATTGTACTAAAGGCCATAAATAGATATTAATTCATAATTTAACCGCATGCGAAGAAATCTTGCCAAGCTTTAGAGGGCGTCAGCAGATTAAAGGGATACATCTAATCAATTAAGCTGGTAATTGATCTTGGAATGTAAACGTTCGGGAAACATTCAATTACAGGTCATAAACCTGTTAGTGATAGCTCTAGTCTGGTTACTTCTGTTTTAATTTACAAATTAACTACAATTCTGAACGATTTATAATATACGACACATATTGCGTTGCAGTACAAATGGTAATTTTACGGTATATCACTATTTTAACAAAAATCAGTATTTAGAAATTCTATAGTTTCATTAAGACCAAGAAGATAAAAACATGCTCTAGACAGCTACGTTTACAGTAAAAAGTAAAGGACCTGCCTTGATATCACTCCCACGGAAAACTGGCGAGAAGTGGGATTTTGCTGTTTTGTTAGGTTAGGTGTGTAATATTCCTGGTGGCTCAAATTCCGCCTCCCATATCCACAGCCTTTAAAGTTAGCAACGCACTCAAAATTCTTTTGGTACTGTGTGTGTCTATGGGCGGTAGAGATCAGTTACCATCATCAGTTTGTTTGCTAGTCTCTACTGCAAAAAAAAAAAATACTAATCAGCCTCGTTCAAATTCGCTAGTGTCGTAATATAATGATGTTCTAGCTTTAAGTATCCCATCTGCATCTTACCTTGTTCTTTACTACAAGTATTAAGTCAAACCATAGCTTCGTCCTCATCGTCATAATCGCCATCATCATTATCGTCATCGTCATCACCAGCCACAAGATGTCTACTGCTGAACACAGGCCTTCTCCAAAGATTTCAAGACCGTCTTTTTGTAAGCGGCCTGCATCCAGCGACTTTCTGCGATCTTTATCAGGTCGAAGATATACATCTTGCAGCTATGGCACGTTTAATGCTGGGCTTCCGGTACGTTTTGTCCACTCGAGGACTTTCTGCTCCATTGCATCGGTCAGTATCGAGGTATTTGCCCTGCCCACTGCCATTTGCTAATCCGATAGCTATACTATGTTTGAAATGTTGTTATGAGGAAAAATCATCAGCTGTCTAATATATTTATTTTCAACCGTCTTGCGTGGTATAGCTTAAGTTGTCGTCACGATTTTGTAATAATGCTATTGCTGTTTTTATACAATTCTTTATTTAGTTAATACGTGTCAAAAAATGGTAAGAAAAAATATGATGAAACCAGATGTTCGCACTTCGCAGTCTTGTTATTGTTGACCAATTCTATAAATAGTTGCGGTATTTTTTGTAAAGTCATTAGTTGGATTGTTTAACCAACTTCAAATGAGAGAGATTCTGAATTTGATCGATTATTCAAGATTATATTCGTGTTATACAGAGGTTACTCCAAAGGTGGCCCCAATTTAGTCAAGAAGTGTCTCGCGGATATTATCCATCTCCTAGGCATTATTATGCTGGGCAGTAAGACCCGCGACTCCGACTTAACCGTTACCATCCCCTCCACGGTTGGTGGTAGTAGGAAAAGATAAGAATAAGAAAAAAACACGCATTCGAGGTGGTGTCATTTTGACTAAACTGACGAACTTACGCCCACTTTCCTAAAGCTTGATTAATACCAAAATTAACTTAGCATCTGTCAAATCGTCTATCAAGTCGAAATTGAGTTACAAAAGTTGTAATCATCGCTTTTGATTTCCAAATCCTAAATTCCAATAAGTATATGTTGAATTCTGAATAAACTACAACCTAACATTATTGGTAATGAATATCTAGGCATGTATATAATACACATATTATATTCTGTATAAAGTAGTAAGATCATATTTTAGTATACACGAAATAACAAAATCCTACCACCAATGACCAATACTCCTTAAGCCTATGACTAATATTTTCTCAGCAAACCACGCCAATATAGTCCATAAGTCTTAAACAAATGACTCAGATTACCTTGCGCAAATTAGCATTATGTTCGAACACTTAATGAACGAGCACAATTTGTTTTGATACAACGTTCCAATCGTCCGGAGCCTTATTTAGGCATTAGCATAAGGTCTGGTATATATTACCAATGATATGTAAGAGAATTTTGTTCTGCGTCTGAGCAATAATGAGCAAATACATGCAAGTGTAAAGTTGTGCGTCTTCGAAAATAATCTTATTAACATTGAAGTTAGTAATGTTATATTACGGAATAATGGACTTAAAGATGATTCAACAGATGATAACCTTGATGAAAGCCTTTTGCAAGAAGACTTTGTAGATACAGATGGATCAGATTTCTGAATAGATATTACTTAGGATTATGGGAATAAACATACCGTCAAGTTAAGACATCACAATAATGTAAAACACAAACACTGCACGAATCACAGCACTTTCACTTGAGCAAGTTCTTAACCGTTAGCGGCGGTGCGGTGCGCTCGCGTCGCAGTGTGCGCGCGACTGACTTCCCCACCACTTCTGTACCACTTAGCAAGTCACCGTTTGTTGGCGATAGATATACGTCGCATACTTGTGGATGGAGCATCAATCGATGCGATGAAGCTTTTGGTATGCTAACATGATTTCACTGATTTGACAACATAGCATGACGAAGATTTTGATCTAAAGAAGTGTTAATAGATGTCTTTGAATTAGTCACTTTACCAATATAATAAATATCAAAATAACCTTATTACTTTGAATTTCAAAGATTGTTGATCAATCAACTTTAATCAATATGGATTTTGGAGGTAGATCATGACCTAGAACAAATTTGGATTTTGATACATAGTTAGACCATGACCTAGAACAGGACATATCTGATTTGAAACATATAGTACGTTCACATGGGGTACGATACACAGTACACACACCCGTAAAGGTGCAAGCAATGCAAATTTAGTGTATTCATTGGATTAATATTTGATTATACTATGATTAAAACATCCAAATGTATCTTCTACATCTAATTTCATTACATCTTTTTTAAAGAGTTTAATGGATCCACAACTATTTTCAAAGTCCTTTTAGATCTTAAATTAAGTCAAGCTTTAAAAAATAGATTATTTGCAGTCTGGTTTATCAAAGGTATCTATTACAAATTGTTACTTAACTTTTTTAAAATAAGTTTTGTTTCTATATAAATCAGTTAATGAGTATTATATTTTTCAACAAAGTTGTATTTTTCAAGCAAATTTTCTAATTTAATTTTCCCGGGACTGGATCCCTCTTAGGAGTTGACGTCAGGCAGGCAGCCGGTCGTAAAAACCAAGTCAAATCCTATTTGCGACATGCTTGAAAAATTGTGTTGCGCCGACCCCACATTAAGGTGGGATAAGGGCAGGTAGAAGTAGAAGATTTTTAACAGAGTCTGGTTACATTAACTAGTAGTTACTACATAAGTTCGGTGTTTACAACTAATGCGATTACTATCTAACTTCATATTTTAAAGCCTATATAACGCAATGGTTTTATTGCGACCTTCTCTCACTTTTATTGTCGAACCATAAAATAACTTTAACCATTAGTCATAAACTTCTATAAACATCACAGAGACAAATATGTTTACATTACATAAAATACACATACCATAAGTTTATCATTGGTAGGTGTTTCACATGCAAGTGTCTGGGTATACCACCGCATTTCTACCATCAAGCAGCATTGTGCAAGAAATGTGTTTCGCTTTGAAAACTTATGATATCCTCTATAGCGCAGAGGGCGAGTAGCCGGTTGTGAGCAAGAGGCCGCGGGTTCGATTCCCGCACCGAGTTAAATGTTTTTTTGGGACAAATATATTTAGTTTGGTTCTGGATTTTGTGAGACCAAACGTCTTACTATTAAAGAAAGTCATATCGCCTACTATCAGGCGACAGGTTTGCTCGTCTCGTATTTCTCGTTAGATGTTTTGGGTGGGTTACCTTATATTAATTGATTTCTACCGCCCAGATACACCTAAGACAAAGAATGAAGGTACCTTGCTAACCTAACGGGAAGGAAGTAGGAAATGGGCCACTGCAAATCTCACTCACCATGCGAAACGCAACAGCCAGCTGCCACTTCTATGAGACAGTAGTATCAAACCCTTTAAGTCGGTTTTCTGTAAGACAGTAGTATCAAACCGGTCGAGCCGGCCCATTTGTGCTGTAGACTTTACTGTCTACCACTAAAAAAACGATAAATATTCCTAAGGAAAAATCGCCATTCATCTATGCAAAGAACGTTCATTCATAAAACTAGCAACTCTGCTTAGATATTTAAGTCAGGTTGAAGCATCTTACATTGTAACTTGCAATCCGGATGCGAAAGTAGTTAAAGGAGATGTAGACTTCGCAGGAATTGAGCACTTAGTTTTTACCGCGGCAGTTCTTGGAGACACTTTCCCCAGCGTACTTGGGAGTAAGGTGTGACGTGCACAGACGTTCCAAGCAGGGTAGACAATCACCAGTTTAAAAACTTAACGGACCTATTTCGAATCCGATCGTGACCAAATTGTATGGGACCACCCTTGAAATAAGCTCTATTGAACACAAAAAGAATTTTGAAAATCGGTCGACATTTGGCGGAGATATCGCGTAACATACATAAAAATACAGTCGAATTGAGGACCTTCTCCTTTTTGGAAGTCGAAGTAATTTTTGTTATTTACTTAAGTATGATGTAAAGTCGCCTCCTTGGTATAGTGGCGGCATATTTGGGCTGTGGACTGGGAGGTCTTGGATTTGATCCCAGGTCGGGCAAAGCGAATTTTAATTTGCCCGGGTCTGGATCCCCAAGAGGGGCTTGACGTCAAACAGGCGGTAATAATTAAGCCAAATCATCTCGGCAACATTCGTGAAAAAGTGGGTTGCGACGACCCCACATTAAGGTGGAGTAAAGGTAGGTAGAAAGACTACTATGTATATGTAAATAGCAAATTGTCAGGATAGACAGTGTCTCTCTCTATATGAACAGCACGCCACTGGAGTAAGGTATGTTGTTAAGAATGAGGTGATACGAGTTACCTTTTGGAACTATATCTAAAATTATCTCTTCTACCTTTTGGAGGCACACAATAAGAATACACCCAAAAATCACGCACATTGTCCTACCCTAGGTTTAGCTTTTAGCTTGTACCGTAGGCAATAATCACAAGCTTAGAAACTTAAAGGACCGACTTCAAAATTTATCCGATCTTAACTAACATATGGATCCACCCTTGGAATAACGCAAAATAAATCTTGAAAGTCCGTCCACATTTGGCGGAGATATCGCGTAACATACATAAAAAAATACAGACGAATTGATGACCTTCTCCTTTTTGAAAGTCCCACCCTGCGCCTAAATAAATATCTGTCGACACAAATATTTGTCTCGATGTGGGAAAGGATTCCACAGCCTGTCTCGCCCGCTGCGCTATACTGCCTCGGTGGCGTGGTGGTATTTCGGTACGACTACGGTTCTGAGGTCTCGGGTTCGATCCCCGGGTCGGGCAAAGTATATTGGATTTTTCCATATCAGCCCGGAGTCTGGAATTTGTGCCCGATATGACGATAGGCTCGCCCCCTATCACATCTGAGACGGAACTAAGCTCGGCGAAATGTGGGTGTTCTAGTTAGCTAATGCGCCTGTGCCTACCCCTTCGGGGATACAGGCGTGAGCTTATCTATGTTAATTTTTAACGATTAATTTTTTTATCTTTATTACATAGAACATTTCCATTATTTCATTATTAAAAGGCTTAGTAAATTCCCAGTAAATGTTATTAAGAAAATATTAATAAAATTAACAATCATTATTATTTCATAATCGTTTTAGTTTTTTACCATTATTTATTTCTGCATTAAAAAGTATTATTCGTTTAGTAATATTATTAAGATTTTTTTGCTTTCTCTTCGTATTAAGATTTTTAAGTCTCTTAAGAATTCAAATAAAATAAAGCCAGGCAAGAGCATGCTGCATATCTGACCACGCACAGTACAGGGTTCCGATGTAAGGATTGGAGGCGACACATATATATTATGTTACATAAGTGTCTCGGCCTCCGGAAGCCGAGGCGCCCGGCACTCATTATATACAATTATACCCCACACCAGAGGATAGTCGAGAAAAACATCTCCACTTTATCCTACAAAACAATTATTTGACATTATTTCTCAGCGTGGATATGTATACTCCTGCTAAATTACAATTCTCTAATACTAAGGGCGACTTGCAGCGCTATTACTAATCTAGAGTTACACCTTATCTCGATTTATCCTACAGCTCACTCCTATCTTTAAATCAAGATTTGGGATAAATAGAGATTTATCGCGGAGCTGCGAGTAGTACTAATAGTCTCTGAGATATACCGCGGTCAGACAGACATAGACTATTTTTTTGCCATTTGGCTGCGGAACCCTAAAAATCACAACTTACCAATTACAAATGGATTATGCGTCCACAAAGGCGGGGTAATAAACTGAGCCTTTTGCTTCGTTCGACTTTTCAAATCAATAATTGAAATTTGTGGAGCATAATTCCAATATCAACATCAAAAAATTACTTATCTGATATCGGTTTTATTAAATTTTTGTTCAAAAGTTGCAGAAAATGTTTTAGAAAATATTATGAATTTATATTATCATGCGCTTGGTCAAGCGACTAACGACCGAATGTTCAAACGCTACTCAACTTTAACGGCTTCTTACATTTTGATATATAATTTTGACAGATAAAGCGGCCT
Source organism: Clanis bilineata (assembly GCA_036417725.1). Lineage (NCBI taxonomy): Eukaryota > Metazoa > Arthropoda > Insecta > Lepidoptera > Sphingidae > Clanis > Clanis bilineata. Next base: position 3,932,185 of record CM071145.1, on the reverse strand, counting down.
CAAACGACATAAGGCAACCTTTAGGCTGAGATCTAAGGAGCGAACTTCGACTAAGTCTAAGTCAAGGAATCGAACTTAATGAGGATTCAGTTCGAAACATTTTTTACAAGAGAAACAGACCGAGGCTAAGTTCTCTCCACGTTCATTCTCTCCTTTTAGGTTGGCAACGCAGTCATGATTCTTTTTATGTCTTGAATGTATATGGGCGGCGGAGATCAGTTACAGGTGACATCAGCTCGTTTGTCAGTCTCGGCTATAAAAAACAAATCATCCCCTAAGGGGATGGAAATGGAAATACCACAGGACAGACTCATGCGAGAGGAGCCGTGGGAAAAAGCTAGTCGAGAATATAAACAGTTTTTTTAAACAGTTTGCGATTTCCTCTTATGATAAAAACTCACAATTGTGTATAATAGGATTATATGGCAGCTCTTTGAAACTCATCAGGCTAGTTTAATGGAACTTAGAGTGAATATAAAGGTTATGAAAACTTATTATCTACAGAATATTAAAATAAGCATCTTTTTATTAACTGCTTTTAAGTAGGTATATAAAAAGCAATTGTTTGAAGTTTTTATAAAAGAAATGTAACAATTGTGATGCTTTTGATTTGTCGCCTCCTTGGTCTAGTGGCTGCGTATAAGGGTTGTGAAACGGAAGGTCTTAGGTTTGACACCCAGATCGGGCAGGTTGTTTTCCTAGTATTATTTGAAGAAGAGGGTTGGCGTCAGGTAGGTAACCGGTCGTAAAATTTAAGCCAAATCCGTTTTAAAACATGCTTGAAAAAGTGTTGCGCCGACTCTACTTGTGAAGATGAGGGCGAAAGAAAGCAAAGATGCTTTGAATTCTTCTAGATTATAAAAAAAAACATTTATTATTAAAAAAAAAGGTAATTATTTTTCAAACAGTTACATTATCTACAAGTTGCTTCGGTGGATTAGCACGCAATAGTACGCGGTATGACTATCGCCATGGGTTCGATTCCTGGGTCGAATAAAGTGATAATCTTTCCCTCCATTATCAGCCTGGAATTTGTGCTTATAGGGTTATACCAAAGTTATTATTGCGCCCCATCACATCTGGGACGGAAATAAGTTTGATGAGATGTGTTTCTAGTTCATCTATGCCTACCCCTTCAGGAATATAGGTGTGATCGAACATATGAAATATACCTTAGAATTTTTACATTGCTTTTGTTATTTTGTTCACCTCTGTGCACCTTGGATTACAGACTTTTATGAATATATAATACTTTGTTGGTTGTATTTATGTTGTAAAACAACAAAATAGATCTATAAAACATTTATAGGTCTGTTTTTTAAATTTACGAAATTGAACAAAAATACATTGACATTCATTCACTCATTTTATGAAGACGCTATTGAGTGAATAAAAATAAATCATTGACGAATTTGTGAAACGTGAATGAATAAATCTGCACTAAAACCTTACAATTGAAGTGAGATTTACGAGGATTTGTATTTTCAATAGCAATTTGTAAATGAAAGCAGTAAAGTCCTTATTGTCCCTTTCATATGTTTTAATGAACAAGTGCAAATAATGAATAATTTATTATCGTTTAAATCGGATGTTATTTACAAGCTAGCTGTTGGACCCAGTGCGTCTATCAGTGTGGGTCTGGAATTTGTGCCTGATATGGCTATAGGCTCGCCCTCTATCACATCTCCGAAATGTTCTAGTTTTCTGGTTCGCCCTTACCTACGCCTTAGGGGATACAAGCGTGAATCTAAAAGGTGTAAGGGAAATGCTTCCGAAAACGAAGATAGGCGGTAGTGCTGATTATTTCAAACATAATGCCAAAAAAATAATTGCGATACGCAACTTCGATTTTTTTTCAGTTTTCTTAGCATCATCATGTATAATATTAAGATTGACAATTACGTTACTTATTAAAATCATCTTTTTTAACACAACGCAATGTAATACGAATAAAATATCAGCTGACGTTCGAGCCCACTTGAACCGTACGGCGCGGCGCATTGTATTTGCTTTACATTACGGGCTTACGAAATATCACATTGTTCAAATTCACACTGAAGTAAACGAATGTTGTTTTCCACTATCGTTAAGATAGCATATTATTACTATTTTGGTTTTCGGAAGCGTTTCTATTACACACAGTGTATGCTGGTAATATTACGGTCTCCGTACACGACGCCTACACAGATAGATTGGCAAATAGATGTCGTGGAGTATCTGTTAATTGAATTCCGCAGGCGCTTGTAGGATCGCTTGCTCGTAGTAAGATCATTTGTCTCTTGAATGAAGTCCTACTTATATAAAAAGATAATGAACGACAAAGTAGTATTACAGAAGAATGGTTTATAAGAACTCACCAATTGAAATTTTGGGTATTTCGTGATGTGCTATAGGTGCTTCGAAAATCATACTGTTAATTAAATTCTGGCCTCAAACGATCGAATTGGGGCTGTTTTTTACCCCCAATAAGGAACGCAAAGTTTATGCCTATATGCACGAGTTGCCAGAGGTTAACGTAATAAATCCCCGTTCCTTCAAGTGGTAGGGGGTGAGATAAATTCCAACCCCGAAAAACGATGATTTGAAAAATTTAAAACTCAAACACAAATAAAAAATTTATCACTTACCACCAGATGACACCCTCTTCGTTTGCCAGCCGCTGCTATAAAAAGTATATAGTATAGAGGTTGAAAATTACTCTCCGTGAGCAGGCTAAGAGCAGCGGCCCTACTAGATATTTTTGACAAACAAATTTGTATCGAGCTCGCAGCGCACTGATGAGATTTGGTTAATATTTCATAAAAATTTTATTGACGCGCATTGAGTTCGATAGTATAGTAGTTCGATACGGACTCGATTGTTAAAAATATTCTCGCTAGGGCCGCTGCTCAGAATCTTGTACACCGGGTGTTTCATAAAGTGGGTCCCAAAAATATTTCCACATACAGGTAAACGATTTAAAGCGCATTGATAAAGTTAACAAAATTGAAATTGAACATAACATACATAAGCTCACACCTGTATCCCCGAAGGGGTAGACCTTTGCCTACTAGCGAAGTAGAACACCCACATTTCGCCGAGCTTAGTACCGTCCCAGATGTGATAGGGGGCGAGCCTATCGCCATATCGGGCACAAATTCCAGACTCCGGGCTGATATGGAAAATTCCAATATCACTTTTCCCGACCCGGGGATCGAACCCGAGACCTCAGAACCGTAGTCGTACCGAAATACCACTACGCCACGGAGGGAGGCAGGCAGGAGGAGTAATTATTATTGATACCAACTTTATGAAACACCTTGTATAATATTATCCTTAAGTTACACGTGTTCTTTCTTTCTACCTGCCCTTATCCCACCTTAATGTGGGGTCAGCGCAACACCCTTTTTCAAACATGCTGCAGATAGAATTTGGCTTAGTTTTTTACGACTAGCGGCCTGCCTGACGTCAACCCCCTATGAAGGGTCCAGTCCCGGGCAAATTAAATTAGAAACTTTCCTTTGTCCGACCTGGGAATCGAACCTAGGACCTCCCGGTCCACAGCCCATACACGCTGCCGTTAGACCAAAAAAAAAAAAAGTTTTTTTTTATTTTGTTTTTTTTTTTACTTTTCATAAACTATGTTTATCGATGGTCTTTGGTTTTTTTTGGACTGCACTACGCTTACCATCAGGTGTAGTGTAGTCACTTCGCCGTGCTCGGATAAAAAAAAAAGGAGGCGACTAAGTTACCTAAGTAACACGTGTTCCAAGCTATATTAATAAAATGTTAGGAACATTCCTCGCCGCAAGTCCATGCATATGGATCAACTACAAATCCGCTCATTAATTAAAGTTCAGCTCTGGATCCTGAGGATTAACTGCAAATTAATTACCATTAAACCCTAATTATGTTACGGGATTTGTGGTCAAGTGAGACTTAAGGCTTTTTCCATTGATATTTTTGCAAAACATAATATAGGCTCACGCCTGTATTCCCGATGGGGTAGGCAGAGGCGCACTAGCCAAGTAAAACACCCACATTTTGCCAAGCCTAGTTTCGTCCCAGATGGGAGCGAGCCTATCGCCATATCGGGCACCGGGCTGATATGGAAAATCCAATATTAGTTTGCCGGAACCGGGGATCGAACCCGAGACTTCAGGACGGTAGCCGAAATACAACCACGTCACCGAAGCAGTTGATATTTTTGCTTAGTATATATACCTCAAACTATATGTCACCTGCTTGGTCTATATTATAAATGATGATAATAAATGAATGTTAATTTACACCCAACAGTCACACTCGTAGTCCTGACCCCACACTAAGATACGAGTCTAGTGTCGTGGGTATCAGGAACTACGACAGACTTTCGGTCTCACAACATCCATACCCCTTGGGCGCAGGCTTATAAGATAAATAAAAAAATATGATTTGTAGATTTAGATATTTTTTAAATAAAGATATTTTAAATAAAAATTACGGTTTATAAAATCGATACTAATATGATAAATATGTAAGTTACTCTGTCTTACGTATTCACTAAACCGATTTTGATAAAAAGTATGAAGAGAACTTGAATCCCAGAAAAGGACATAATTTACGTTTATTTACAAAATTGCAGACAATGATTTGGCTTCGGTTTTACGACGTACTGACTATACTACCATATTACTGACTTCAAGCCCCCTGTGGAGGGTCCAGTCTCAAGCAAATCAAATTAGAAAAATTACCTAGCCCGACCTGGGAGTCGAACCCAGGTCCACAGCTGATATATGCTACCACTAGACCAAAGAGGCTATAATTATAAATAAATAAATTATAAATAACACCCAACAGTCACATACATAGTCCTAACCCCACACTAAGATCGAGTCTTGTGTCGTGAGTATCAGAAACTACGAGAGACTTTCGGTCTCACAACATCCAGACCCGAAACAAATATCTGTAGGCCATACAAACATTTGTCTTGGTGCGGGGATCGAACCCGCGGCCTCTCGCTTCACAGCCGGCTACTCGCCCGCTGCGCCACGGAGGCTGTATAATTACAAGTTACTTACAACAAAACTCAATTTTCAATAAAACAACGTGTACTTTGATATTTTATTTTAGTTATTAAGTTAACCTGTATAATATTGACACAATTAAAGTTTAAATTACTTGTACCTACTCATATAACAGTATTTATTTTATAATCAATTTTCAATCTTTATGGTATGAATTTATTATTTTTGCGTTATTGAAAATCATAGAAATATAACTGTAACCGGAGAAGCTCCAACGTCATTGTTGAACATATTATTTCTCAGTTCAATATGCCTCTGTGGCGTAGTTGTATTTCGGTACGACTACCGTCCTGAGGTCTCGGGTTCGATTCCCGGGTCGGGCGAAGTGATATTGTATTTTTCAGCCCGGAGTCTGGAATTTGTACCCGATATGGCGATAGGCTCGCCCCCTATCACATCTGGGACGGAACTAAGCTCGGCGAAATGTGGGTGTACTAGTTCGCCAGTACGCCTCTCCCTGGGGACTCCTCTCCCTACAGGCGTGAGCTTATGTTATGTTCAATATCGACTACATTTTCAAATTCTGGCAAAAAGACACCTTTGTATAAATTGAGTGGCTTAAATATGGACGCGATGCAATGTTATATTATAACAAGCTTTTATTTAGTTTCACTTGTCCCGTTGTCTGTAATCAAATCTTGCAAGCTAAATTAGACCCACTTTCCGATGTTCGATTAGATTCTTTGATGTACTTATGTATCTTCGGTGACAATACAGTTATATGGTACCATGGAGCTGGTCTGGTGATGCAGACGATAACTATAGGAATTTCTGAATTAAACAAGATGAGTTTGGGCTCGATGGATTTTCAGAATACAGATACCTACACGCCAAATACTAGAATTTATTTTCTACTTTTTAGTTCATTGTCTCAGATAAAAGCTTGTATTTAAAAAAAAATACTTATTTTTTTTCCTTTTCATTACGATTTTTCCGCAGTGTGTAATTTTTTTAGCTGCTGAAAGCAAATTTTTTTATAGCAGGGATTGACAAACGAGGAGACGGGCCACCTGATGGTAAGTGATCTCCACCGCCCATAGACACAAAAAGAATCATGGGTGCGTTGCCAACCTAAAAGGAAGGAATGGAAGGGGTGGGAAAGGGGGGGGATGGGTCACCGGAAATCTCACTCACCGAACGAAACGCGACAGCAAGCTGTCACTTTACGTTGGTTTTCTATGAGACAGTGGTATCTAACCGGTCGAGCCGGCCCATTCATGCTGTAGACGTAACTATCTACAGCGTGGCTCTACCACTGTTAAAATAACATTAAAATGCTCTTTTCATTAAAAGTTTATACCGGTGATGGCAACCGCACCGTTTACCACATTTTTTGTGTCTTGGGTCTATGGGTGGTGGAGAACTCTTACCATCACGTAACCCACTTGCTCGTTAATCTGTCCGTCAAAATATGTAAACATATATGCACACCTAGGTAGGTACTATTCTAGGGAAGGTACAAAAACTTATAATAAAAATCTTGAAAATGGATCTAGAAAATAAGTCACATAGACCAGATATATCTTTTTTTTTATAGCACAGGCTGGCAAACGAGCAGATGGGTCACCTAATGGTAAGTGATCTCCATCGCCCATAGACACCCAAGACAAGAAAATCATGGGTACGTTGCCAATCTAAAAGGAGGGAAATAGGAATTGAGAAAGGAAGAGAGGAATTGGACCATCGGAAATCTCACTCACCGAACGAAACGCGACAGCAAGCTGCCACTTTCGGTTTTCTGTGAGACAGTGGTACCAAACCGGTCGAACCGGCCCATTCCTGCTAGACGTATTCGACTACAGCGTGGCTCTACCACTCCAAAATCGATCACTCACGTATATCGAATAACATTCATAAAAAAATAAGTTGCATCGATCGAAATTAACATAACTACAGTCTTGCTTAAGTGTATAAAATTGTACTAAGTAATATTTCAATATATTTAGGCTTTAATAAATGTTGATGAAAATTGTTCCAAGAAACGTACAAAAGCATTTGTTATTAAAATTGCGTTTGTATTCATATTATGGAGTATGTACCTTAAAATAATACATATTATACAACTGTTAAGTTTTAACATGATTATTAATAAATAATGCATATTAACAAATTTTTGTTTATATTCGGGCTACGACAAATATTCCGCTTTCCAAAAGGGTTCCGTCACCAAAAAAAAATTGAGAACCAGTTTCTTAGGGAAACACCTTTACAGGCAGTTTTTTTTAATCAGAGCACAGCGGCCCGAGTAGGAAAGTTTCTGATAATTGTAAATGTATTCGAGCTCGCGGCGCACAAATGATATTTGGTTAATATTTAGTACACATTTGCAGTTAAAATACTAAAAAATCCAATATCATTTTTGCCCGACCCGGGGATCGAACCCGACACCTCAGGACGAAAGTAGTACTACGCACGCAATACCACTACGCCAACAGAGCCTGTACAGTAGTTTAATTTGGTAGATTAGCGATGTGACCTGCCGAATGCCGTCGGTTATCTTCGTAAACATTGTAATAATCTTAAAAATCTGTGGGTCACACAAACATTTGTCTCAATGCAGGAATCGAACCCGCGGCCTCTCGCTTCACAGCCGGCACTCGCCCACTGCGCCACGAGGCTGAAAACCAAAATAATAATTCATTAGAGTTGGTGGCAAAGTTTGGTGGTTCTTCTTAGATTAACAGGCTTTTCCAAAGCACTGGTAGATTTAATGACATGTAAAAGTGCTTCTAGTGACCTAATTACTGAATAATTTGAATCAGAAATTGCGAAGCTCCTCCATTTCGATGTTGGTTGCTAGCAACCAAACCACAAAAACTTTGTGAAAGTAATTAGAAAGCAGTTTAAGGCGTGCTCAATAGTTCAATAATTTAGGTTTGATTCTACGACTGTCATCAGATGTGGTTCGTTGTTCCATTGTGCTGGAAATTTGTTCACGAACAAGTAATGTCTGAATCAACTCATAATAGTTTTGTTGAAGAAAAGTTCTAACAATTGTAAAGTAGTTTCTAACTTCAGACGCCTGTATTAAAATCATTTGTTATTAACCGACTTTCTTAGTTTATGGAGAGGTGAATGCATATCATATATACATAGACTTACGTCTGTATCTCCGAAGGGGTAGGTAGAGCCGATCTAAAAAACTAGAACATCCACATTTCGCCGAGTTTATTTACGTCCCAGATGTGATAGGGATAATTATATTCATTTCGTACTCCGAATGATATTGAATAAAAAATACATATTCACAAGTCTTTACTTAACGGACTGACTTCAAATCCGACCATGACCAAATTGATATAGGACTCTTGAAATAAGCTTTATCGAACACAAAAATAAATTGAAAATCGGTCCACATTTGGCAGAAATATCGCGTAACATATACATATAAAAAATACTGAATTGAGGACCTTCTCTTTTTGGAAGTTGTTCGAAAATCACAAGCGAATTTTCAAATTTAATTTGCCCGGGACTGGGTCCCCTAGAGGGGGTTGACGTCAGGCAGGCAGTCGGTAGTAAAAACTTCCGCCAAATCCTTCCTGCAACATGCTTGCAAAAGTGTTGCGTCGACCCCACATTAAGATAGGATAAGGACAATTAGAAAGAAAGAAATGTAATGTAGCTGATGATGATAATGTTGATAGTGAAACGGATGGCAAAAGTAATAACAGACAGCCTCCGTGGCGCAGTGGGCGAGTAGCCGGCTGTGAAGCGAGAGGCCGCGGGTTCGATTTCCGCATTCAGACCAATGTTTGTGTGGCCCACAGGTATTTGTTTCAAGTCTGGGTGTTGTGAGACCGAGAGTGTCATAGTTTCTGATACCCTCGATACAGGTTATACCTAGTGCGGGGTCAGGAATAGGTGTGTGTTGGGTGTATTTATTATTATTATTAGTAAAAAGTGCTTAAATGCTTTACTAGATAATTTTATAAACCATCGACACGACGAAGAAGACTAGATAATGAAAACTAAAATATTCACGATCCGAATGTATTACGACTACATCATGGAAGCGATTCTATTCTCTATTCCATGATAATAAACACATATTTAGTCTGATATTCAAAAACCGGGTCACAAATTCTATGAACTCGCTTCAAACTGGGAAATGAAGATACAAAATTTAATTTTCTCAAACCTCAACTTCATTTTCAAGATGGAAACTTTGCAACGAGAGCAAGTAGCAAATCTTTAACTGGACTATATTATACGTAATAATTAAAACTATATTTTTAAGGCATGTAGAAGTAAATGAGTAATGAAGACTGCCTCGGTGGCGTGGTTGTATTTCGGTACGACAGTTCTGAGGTCTCGGGTTCGATCCCCGGGTCGGGCAATGTGATATTGCATTTTTCCATATCAGCCCGGAGTCTGGAATTTGTGCCTGATATGGCGATAGACTCGCCCCCTATCACATCTGGGACGCAACTAAGCTCGGAGAAATGTGGGTGTACTAGCGTAATTATCTACAAGTAATCGGGGAAAATACATAAAAAAAGATTCCGACGTATTGTTAACCTCCTCCTTTTGTATGTCGGTTAGAAATAATGTTCTTGATTGATATATTTGTTTACATATTGCCATGCAGGCCGCTTCCAACAGGTCGATCTGGAAATCTTTGGGGGAGGCCATGTTCAGCAGTGGACGTCCTATAGCTGATGATGATGATGATGATGATAATCATGATGATGCGAAGGAAGCTAATTACTAGATGCAATTACAACTTCGAAGTAGATTCATTATATACTACTTCCAGGTGGTAGAGCTACGCTGTAGACAGTAACGTCTATAGCACGAATGGGCCGGCTCGACCGGTTAGATACCACTATCTCACAGAAAACCGACGTAAAGTGGCAGCTTGCTGTCGCGTTTCGTTCGGTGAGTGAGATTTCCGGTGGCCCATTTCTCCACTCCCTTTCCCAATCCCCTTCCCTCCCCTTCCATTCCCTCCTTTTAGGTTGGCAACGGACCCATGATTTTTTTGTCTTGGGTGTCTATGGGCGATGGAGATCACTTACCATCAGGTGACCCATCTGCTCGTTTGCCAATCTCTGCTATAAAAAAAAAAAAACTGATTTCTTAAGTTTACGCGAATATTATACATTGAAATAAAACTATTCTTACGGATTCTATCACGATATTAAGACTGCAAAGCCTTCGAAACGTCGGGAATAGTAATTAAAACATAATCGTGATAGAATCCGTAAGAATAGTTTTATTTCAATAGATTCATTATATTCAAAAAATATTAATAACAAATAAATTCAAATAATCATAAACTATTACACAGAATTTAATACAAAACATGACGCGTGATGTGTCCCAAGGGTAATTTCCTACAAACGACACAAGTAAACAAGTTCGTACTTCGTTCAGTAAGTTTTCGCATTATGCGATGAACTTCAGCCGTCGCGACGATAAATATCAAACTTCTGTGTTTTCTGAATAATGATTCTTTGGATTCCATTATAGGGAGAACGTATTTTATACCACTTAATAGATTTTCTTGTGATTTTGTACTTCTAATACAGCTAATAAGCTGTGGAATAGTTTGCCGGCATACATATCCCCTCCCTCCTACAACATTGGGTCCTTCAAACGGAGTGTGAAGAAGCATTTATGCAGGCCGGCATGATACTGGTCGCCACCGATGGACACAAGGTCTATAGGTGGTGGCTGGTATTTTTGGACCGCACATCGCTTACCATCAGGTGTTGTGTGGTCACTTTACCGTGCTCGCATAAAAAAAAAAGTTTTACCTGTACTTTCGTACTGCGATGTCGAGTCAGCGCAGCAGACCTTTTTTTTTTTTTTTTTTTTTTAATTTAAGCATCTTATAAAAATTATTTAACTTTACGATCTAATGTATTTAGTACTGTCTCGGTGGCGTGGTTGTATTTTGGTACGACTACATCCTGAGATCTCGGGTTCGATCCCTGGGTCGGACAAAGTTATATTGGAATTTTGCATATCAGCCCGGAATCTGGAATATGTGCCCGATATGGCGATAGGCTCGCCCCCTATCATATTTGGGACGGAACTAAGCTCGGCTATATGTGGGTGTTCTAGTTCGCTAGTGCACCTCTGCTTACCCCTTCGGGGATTCAGGCGTCAGCTTATGTATATATCTAGTCCCGGAAACAATGATAGACCGGTTTGTCCATCCTCAGATTTGAACTAAGGACCTTAAGGTTCACAGTCCATAAACATAACCATTAGACCAAGGGGATGACAAATAAAAACTTTTTATTATTAGAAGTAAAAATTAAAGATTTTCATTTAATAGTCTGTAACTGCGTTTTCGAAAGATGCAAGTCGTCTATACATATATAGATCGGAATATATTTAACCTGCTTTTAAATTTAAAAGGTATGCTATAAGGTACCTTTTAAATTATATTTTGAATGGTTTTCGTCAGCGCTTATACAACGGTCTTAATGAATTCACTCCAAATATATGCCTTGAAAAATGGCACGTTATTAAAATTCGACGAAACTTTCCAATATTTATTAAAACTGCTCTAAAAATTTCGACTGAATATTGTTCAAATATTAGCTTTAAATTTGACGTAAATAGCAAAGCGAAATAAAAAAAAACATTTTAGAAACAGAAAATAAAATTGCTTTTTATTGACAACTCTTTAATCCGATAAGTAGTTGTTGCGTGCACGTTTTGGTATTGATTTTGGAAAAATAACTTTAGTACTGTTACAGGCCAACGGGGTTCAGGACAACAATTCAACGCCGACTGTTCTCAATAATGATTTAGCACTTTCGGCGTTCGTTCGGCGCGGGTCGAACGCTGTAGAATGTTCTACACATTTATAGATGCAACGCGGCGCGTTCGGCGAGAGATGGTTCTAGTATGCCGGCTTAACAGTACGTATGTTAACTATTATAGTAAAGTTTTGCTTAGTTCTAAAAGGCACGTACTAGCACTGGAAATAATTAGCTACCGACATAAATATCATCATCATCAAACGTGAACGTTGACGTGTATTAGTATTATAAGCATTGTACTTCTTCTTTTAAAAATAATGGCTTCCACGCATTTGCGATGATATAGCCAAAGTCTAGGCAAATACAGTAATTATGTTTTCACAATGACCATGAGACCCAGATGTGGATGCTTTTAAGGTCCTTGCTGGGATTATGGCGGTAGTTCCTTACAGTGCCATGCCCCTCAAATGACCTTCACTAGGCGAATCGACCAAACAAAGCCAGCCAACGCACCAAGCAAAACTCATCAAAGATCATCGGCTAAAAAGTTTCCACATTATATTATATACCTACGCTTTTAGTGGTGTTGAGAATGCATAAATCAATATAAATATAAAAATTAGTTGTAATATACATATTTTAACCAATTTGAGAGAAAAAAAAGAAAGTTAATTGATGATTAAAAATAAGCCCGGAGTTTCTTTCAATTTTTCTTCTTCGGGTCGTCATCCATCGGTAGCTAGAGAAAGAAGCATTTCACTTTGCCTTGGAACCGTCGATATGTATATAAGTAAGTATGTAATATTTATGAAATTCACTATACACACCATGATTTTGGAGGTTGAAAAGTGAGATCGTAAAGGGGTGACTAACTTTAATAAGTGATGGGTTTCAATAGTATAAAGAGAACGAAATTAAAGCGTGTAATAAGATTTTCGGGTCATTGGACACCATGACACGAACCCTACACCACCAGCCACGGCCGCGGCGTGACCTGCGCTTTAGCCTTGGGTACTTAGCACCAACAATTTTCGAATAAATATTTAAATCGAGTTTAACATACATTAACATACATAAGCTCACATCTGTATCTCCGAAGGGGTATGCAGAGGTATACTAGCAAACTAGAACACCCACATATCGCCGAGCTTAGTTCTGTCATATTGGGCACAAATTCCAGACTCCGGGCTGATAAGGAAAAATAAAGGGCTCCGGGCTGATAGGAAAAATAAAGGGCTCCGGGCTGATAAAGGCGACTTTATAGGGGCTGTCGGGAGTCGAGAGCGCGTAGCGGGGGGCGTCGTAGCGTTCCTTTTAGTACTTTTGTACATTCGATCCCGAGACAGACGGCAGCACGGATGGTTGGCTTCGTGCTGTTGTTGACGCCGAGGGCGTCCTTCGGCGGCGGGGGCTTATGAGCTCCCTCACAATGGAGAAGGTCCGCAAGGCGGCATCGCGGTAGGGCGGTTCCGCCAGAAGACTGAGCGCTTCTCGTCTAAACCCTGGGCTGTCCCAATGTGCTGAAAAGGGCTACCACGGGGTTTTTAGTCGGTATTATCGGTGTAGGATGTACATAGTGTTAGGGACTAGGCCCAACAATGCCTGGATGCAGATCTCCCCGGGCGGCTTAATGTTGAGTCGTAAGACGGCCAAATCCGACATAACTGTCACACCCCCCCCCCCAAGCGTGGCGGTAGCGGTTTGACCGCTGTTCCCTTCGAAAACTAAAAAACCTTCAACACCCACGCTAGTCTACATCAGAAAAGAAATCAGAAATAATTCAAATTGGTTTTCTCTGAAGGGCACGATCTTTTGATACCATTTCGTTTGATATGTTATTGTCACTCACAAGTGTATGTAGTTTATAAGTTTTGACAGTGAGACGAATTGCTAGGTTTTTCAGTGTCTTGATTTTTAGATAGAAATCTGCATTTTATGTTCGTGCCTTAGCGTGAATGTTAACGTGTATGTATCGAGGTCTTTCTGATAGTCGCCCCCTATCACATCTGGGATGGAAGTAAGCTCGGCAAAATGTGGGTGTTCTACTTCTCTAGTTAGCCTCTGCATACAGGCGTCTATGTCATAATGTTTGCCAAGCTGTTACGAGTATATGTTCATTTATCCGGAATCTGTTCACATTTTACGAGCGACGGCTGGTTGATATGACCACTTTAAGTAAGTATCTCTTGCGTTTAGTGCCTTCACTCGACTAACTGTTCTAACACTATGAAGGACAATCCTTGAAACTTTTTGTTATGTTGGCTACACAAATAGCTTAATTGTCTAGCAGCGACAGCGTTATGGTTCGTCCAGACTTGTAGCAATTTACCGAACAAAGCTCTGTAGCTGTAGTAACGATACGTGTCTGCTACGACAGTGTGGACGTAATGCTACGCGAATATTTCAGCTACGATGTGATCCACCTAACACTCCCGAAGAAATTGCCAAACATCGCTACAGACGAACGTAGCTCGGCGTAGCAAGCTACTAGTGTGGACAGTGATCTGTGCTACGAACCGGTTCATCCAGGTTGGATTTTTTTGAAAGGATGTTCGCTTTGCCACGTAGCTCACCTTAAGCTCCCCTGTAGCAAGAAAACGTCCTTATTTGCAGTTATGCGTATAATGTAGTCACTTTGCCGTTTTCAGATTAAATAATCACAAGTTTAAAAACTTAACGGACCGACTTTAAATCCGATCGTACCTAAATTGAAATTGCATCATTGAAATAAGCTCTATGGAACACAAAAACAATTTTGAAAATCGGTCCACATTTAGCGGAGATATCCTATAACATACATAAAAAAAAATATACAGACGAATTGAGGACCTTCTCCTTTTTGGAAGTCGGTCCAAAATCATGTGATAGTGACTTAATAAGAGTGTAGATAGCAATATAAACATAGGCTTCGTGTCCTTCAATCCGGTGTACCATTTACAATATCCTGCTGGGTAGACAGTAAAAAAATATATATTGTTTGTAAACAAGAATAAAGACTAGGAAATGTGTGTACATAAGTGTTCCTTGACCCTTATTCGTTATGGCCATAAACGCGTAACGCGGTCGTTCAACGAAGATTGCAGCCAGTGTTACCTTGGGATTGTGAGATAATATTATGTCCCAGGTTTGAGTGGTAGAGCCACGCTGTAGACAGTTACGTCTATAGCACGAATGGGCCGGCTCTACCGGTTTGATACCACTGTCTCACAGAAAACCGACGTAAAGTGGCAGCTCGCTCTCGCGTTTCGTTCGGTGCGTGAGATTATTTCCGGTGGCCCAATTCCCCGTTAACTTTCCCAATCCCCATTTCCCTCCTTTTAAATTGGGAACGACCCATGATTTATATGGGAATACCTTTGAAAAAAGCTCTATCGAACACAAAAATAATCTTGAAAATCGGTCCATATTTGGCGGAGATATCGCGTAACATACATAAAAAAGACGAATTGAGAACCTCCTTTTTTGAAGGCGGTCAAAAAGGCTTGCTCGTCTTGTTATTCAACTGCATAAAAAATCATGTTACTTACATAATTAAATTCACATGAAAATAATTCTTTACGCCTTTAAAATTATTTAAATAATTCTTTACGTCTTTAAGTATATATTTCACTAACGCGATCAGGTGCGTTACACGCTCGTTTCGGATCAAGCATAGATAATTAAGCTCTGGTCTTTACGATTTATATTAAGTGTTTGGACATAAGCCAGCAAGTAACATATGAATAGCAAATGTAATATTTCCTGGTAATAATAGTCTTAGCGTTAGGGAAGATTCTTCCGTTGCCTTATTTGTGTGCCTCTCTATAAATGGATAAGGTCAAATGGATTTCGTAGAACCATACATCTACTTAATCGAATGACTGATTCATTAATAACATATCATTCGAATAAGTAGATTTATGGACTAACTGTTTTATTAATATCTCCGCCAAATAATTAATAAATAACACCCAATAAGTCTTAACCCTTAAGGCTAAGATCTATAGAGCGAACTTCAACTAAGTCTGAGTCGAAGAAACAAACTCAGTGAGGATTTGGAATATTTAAATAGAATTTTAAAGTCGAAGTTCGATTTAAAAATTCCAAATCACTGAGTTCGTTTCTGTGACTCAGACTTAGTCGACGTTCGCTCTATAGATCTCAGCCTAAGATACTGCCGAGTCTTGTGTCATGGGTATCAGGAACTATGACAGACTTTCGGTCTAACACCCAGTCCGAAACATATATCTGTGAGCCACACACGAAGTTTCTAACAAGTTAAAGTAATACACACGATACAGGTCAAGCCTGGTTTGGGGTCAGGACTATATGTGTGATTATTGGGTGTATTTTTTTTTATGTGGAGTTATTATCAAGATTCTATTTGTGTTCGATAAACCTTACTCCAAATATGATGCCACACAAATTTGTCCAAAATCTGATGAATATTGAAGCCTGTTTTAAGTTTTTCAATCACATGTATCTTATATATCGTAAAAACTATTAAACTTGGATTAGAATCAAACAGCGTTAAATTCATTTAAAAATAGTTTCTGAAATGCAAAACTTTTGTAGAAGCTAGAAATTTCAAAGTACTTTCAAAAGTATATGAATAAAGTATGTAGGCTGCATTCGTTAGAAAGGCTTTCAAAGTCGACTGTCTTGTTTAAAATTTCAGCTTGAACTATATGAAAGCGGGTCATGAAAATCGTAATGCGTTTAACAACTAAATAAGTTGTAGTAATCCCTAAGGGCATGTGAAAAAGACAGCGATGTATTGACGAAGCGTAAGCTAACCAATCTTTGTGTGGTTTCAGAATCGGCCAGCGTGTATCTGATTCTGTCGAGGGTTTTGCGACATTACTTGATGGTTGATTGGTTGATGGTCGCGATACAAATTCGATTGTCAAAATTATTCCTGTTAGGGCTATAGGTGTAATGAAGTCACGTTACTGTGCTTGGATATAAAAACTTTTCGAGTTTTTTTTTATAGCAGAGATTGGCAAACGAGCTGATAGGGTCACCTGATGGTAAGTGATCTCCACCGCCCATAGACACCCAAGACACAAAAAGCATTATGGGTGTGTTGCCAACCTAAAAATATGTTATATGTTATCTTTATCACCACGTGGCTCGCCCGGTTTGATACTATGTTACAGAAAACGATAGTAAAGTGGCAGCTCGTTATAATGTTTTGTCCGGTGAGTGCGTTTCCGGTGGCCTTTTCCTAATTTCTTTAAAGTTGTCTTCGCACCCATGATTATTTCGGTCTTATGATTTTCTCCGGGCGATAGAGATCACTTACGGGCGGCCCGGGCATCGTAAATGTATTCGAGCTCCTTGTGAACCGATTATTTCATACAAATTTCATAGGCGCGCATCGAGCTCGAATACATTTACGATTGTCAGAAATTTTCCTGCATGGGCCGCAAATGACTCGCCTGCTAGTTTGCCAATGTTAGCTTTGAAAAAAAGCACATTGAGTACCTCTTCTAAAACACACATAGCTCTTGCATAATTGAGTATGTGTTTATACTTCAAGCTATTTCGCCTCGCTATCTGTTTAACATAGGCATTACTCCGCATTATTAGTTATTCTGCACATAAACTCAAATAAGATTGTCTCCTTTGTTTAACTTTGCAATATCAACCATGAACAGATTTTTTTTACTCTGCTGGAACAAATGAGCCTATGTAAATGTAGTACTCAACATAAGCTCACGCCTGTGTCCCCGAAGGGGTAGGCAGAGGTGCACTAACGAATTAGAACACCCACATTTCGCCGAGCTTAGTTCCGTCCCAGATGTGATAGGGGGCGAGCCTATCGCCATATCGGGCACAAATTCCAGACTCCGAGCTGATATGGAAAAATCCAATATCACTTTGCCCGGGAATCGAACCCGAGACCTGAGGGCGGTAGTCACACCGAAATACAACCACGCCACCGAGGCAGTCGAGGCAGTGTATATGTAGTCTGGTTCAGATATACCGAAAAATAGGGGTTGCATAAATCTCCACGCCACTCTTATGTCGAGTCTGTGCAACACACAGTTTTCGGCGTGCTGCTGAAAGGATTGTGCTTAGATTTTACGACTGCCGGCTTCCTTGACGTTAGGCCGTTTTAGAAAGAAAGAAAGAAAGAAAATGTCATTTATTGCGTTTTAGCTGTTACATAATTAGGTACTTAGGTCTATTAAAATACACAGAGGGAAAAAAAATTGAATTAAAAATAAAAAACACTATTATGTGTATGTGCACACACCCACATGTGTACACATGTGCATATATACACATACACACATTAAATACATACATTTACATTACCCTCCCATCTTCCTCCCTGGATCCAACAACCAGCAACTTGGTCGGGCACCGAGCAAAAAATACACAACTACAAAAATTATTATCATATATTTATGTGCTGTACAATTACAAGCACATACTGATAAAGGTAGACCAAGGGAGAAAGGAGCCTGGAATTTAAACATCATACAAAAGATAATCACAATTATTATGATGCTAAAACGGCAAAGGGTCACGGCTCAGCGTGTGCTGTGCAGACATGTAATTCTGCACAGCGCTGATTTTCAGCCGCACCTTTTTTATAGTAAATCATGTTAAAAAATCGCTTTAGCTGACCTGGAGTTGGAATTCAGGAATTCCAGGTCGACACCCTATGTTTTTGCCACTATACCAAGTTCATAACATAATTGAAACAAGCAATAGAATATTTCCATCAGATCGTTAAGTAGATCACGTCTGCGTTACGTGGACGGAATGTTATTGTTCAAAATTAAGTAACATTGAGTTATAATAAGGAATATCATAGTAATTTAATTCCGTATTGGCAAAGGTGTCGTAAATTGAATTTCCGGTGGCCCATTTCCCCCACCCCTTCCAAATCTCTTTTTCCTTCTTTTGTTGTTGCCAATTGTACCTATGATTCCTTGTATTATTTCATATTTGGTATTGTGTGTGTCTATTGCAGTTAAGATCATTTACCATCAGGTGAGCCACATGCCCGTTTGGTACACTAAAATGTTAGCACTTTCACAATACGAATGCTTTAATAGCAACCATTTGTCAGGACTTCACTATACTTCACTATATACCATCACCTATTTAATATTATAACCGGAGAAAGCTTTTATACATAGTTTCCATATGACAAACTGGCATAGCTTCGGCGTGCTATCCATTACTTAATTTGTGAACACGAACTGACTGCCAAATGTCATGACCAGCCCTTATGTACAGCTGTCCATTGGGTGCAAGTAATATGTTTACTCACTGTACCGTTTCCAAAACGCTACTCTCCTAAACTGTGTGTTGCATCGGGAATCCGTTACTGGGTTCGTATTCTTTTATCGAGGCCAGCGCTAGAGGGCACAACCAGTCTTCATTTTTTGGCATGAGATTGGCTAACGGTCGAAATAGCCAAAATTCGTCCACCAATACGAAACCCTCGAAAGTGGCCAATCGGTGAACCGCGGGGGAGGAAGTCGACTTTTTTGGAAAAAACGGACACCAGATTTTTCGTTACTTTCTACAACTAGACACCTTATCGTTAACACTGCTCGTGAATCGTGATATTTATCTCTGTGCCTTGAATTTAGCTAAACTTTCCCGAAAGTGTGTGTCGGAGTGCCGTGATTGAACGCTGTACCATCTGCAGAAGCTGGCGAAGCCGGAAAGCAACGGTGAGTGATAGAGGAATAAGTCCCAGTATCAGATCTAACCGACCACGTGTAGCACACAGCTTTAGAGAGTCTTAGCAGATGCTCTTCCCTCGACAGCTGAACCTA
The DNA here is from genome assembly GCA_036417725.1 of Clanis bilineata. Lineage (NCBI taxonomy): Eukaryota > Metazoa > Arthropoda > Insecta > Lepidoptera > Sphingidae > Clanis > Clanis bilineata. The sequence continues at coordinate 3,912,637 of CM071145.1, read as the reverse complement.
CAGCTGAACATCCTGTCCAGCCTCCGTGCTGGTACACTCACCTACCTTAATAATATTACTGTTGGCACCCTCATTATGTACCTAATATCCTTATCGATACCATCATTAATTTAATAATAAGAATGTCACTAACAAAAAAAGAAAAAAAACTGTCATAAGTATAAAATATGATTAATTTACAACATAAATTGAGAGCAACGCTGACGTCACCATTTTTAAAAACAAAACAAGCACTGACCCTGCGTCATATATCATTATGTTAGTAAAAGCATATTAAACAATTTTAATGTTTTCATGACATCGTAATTTTTATGAATTGTCATTGACATTCTATTTAAGCCCAGGTTCCATCGACCAGGTTCCAATGATTCACAGCTTGATCATGCCAAAAGAGAGAAGATTCAACAGAAAATAGATGGGACATCAGCACGAAACTTTTCATCCAAAATTTGTAACCTCGTGGTCATAAGTCATCAAGATCATTATGATCAGCCATAAGACGTCCACTGCTGAACATAAGCCTCCCCCAAAAATTTCCAGATAGACCTGTTAGAAGCGGCCTGCATGCAGTGACTATCTGCGACTTTTATAGCCGATGGGACAGAAAAGTTCTCGAGTGGAGACCACGTACCGGCAAGCGCAGCGTAGGACGTCCACCTACAAGGTCATAAGTCACTCAGTCGTAATTAAAACATACAAGTACGCGCGCAAGGTCATGCCTGTGTAATGATTAAACAATAAAATTGTCTTACGTGATTCAAGAACCTTAGTGTGTAAATTGTAATAATCGCCCTTGCATTGTAATAAGTAGTATATTATGGCGTTACTGACGTTTGATAGCTTTTTTTGTATGAAAACTTGCTTGATAGCCCTCTATGGTTAGCAATAGTTAATCTCTTTGAACGGACTATAATAATATTATGTTATTTTCGTACGTTACAACCAACATAATTGACACAAGCATGCGAAAGTTCCAGAACTAATACAAAACTAGCTACGTTTCCACTGGAATCTAATAATGTATGACATCACGCCAATTATTTGGATACAAATTGAATTTTGTCAGATGCCTCCAATTTTTGGAACATGAAAGTTGTATATTGCGTAAAAGTATTCAAGTATTTAGGTTTGAAGGACATTGAAGCCAAATTAATGAGGATGATCAGACTTGTGAATTTGTAGAGCGCTCTAAACTTTGTTTAAACTTTCTTAAGATCTAGCTGTCGTCCACTCATATCTGGGATGGAAATTACTTTGGCGAAATGTGGGTGTTCTTGTTCGTAAAATCGCCTCTGCCTACGATATTGGTATCAGCTCTTATATATCTTGTTGTTCTTACGGACATTATATTTTACGCATACATTTTGAATTTCTTAACATAAGCCTGTATCCTCGAAAGGGTAGGCAGAGGCGCACTGGTGAACTAGAACACATTTTGCCGAGCTTAGTTTCGTCCCAGATGTCGAGCGAGCCTATCGCCATATCGGACACAAATTCTAGACTCCGACCTGATATTGAATAACGGACAGACTTCAAAACTGATCTGATCGAGACCAAATTTATATGGGACCACCCTTGGAACAATCTTTATCGAACACAAAAAGAGTCTTGAAAATCGGTCCATATTAGACGGAGATATCGTGTTAACAGACATTAAATAAAATGACATTAAATTAAATAAAATGACGAATTTAGACCTTCTCCTTTTTTGAAATCGGTCAAAAACTCAATATCACTTTGACCGATTCGGGGATCAAACCCGAAACCTCAGGACGGTAGTCGTACCGGAATACAACTACCACCAAGGCAGTCACCTTCTTAATTTCAAATTGAACATTATAGAAAAAAATACTAATAAAGTGTATTCAAATAAAAATCTGAAGTTAAATAATTAGTACGATAAGTTTAAACCAAGTTTAAGTGCACTTTATTAACAGATAATCCAAGCCAGACAGAGATCTAATACTCAGACGGGTCTTTTGATGAATTTTCAATAGTGTTGTTAATTGTCTTTGACTTTTATTACGAAATACACGAAATGTATAAACATATTATCCACGCAGTTTTTAGTGACTGACTGAGGTTCGGTTTCGGTTTCGGCAAGTTTCGGCAGAAAAATCTAGTTCAAGACTGTCAGTTTTGAATTGCCGTGAGATTTGATAGATAATCCGATATTTTCTTATTTATCTAACTTTGGCATTGATCAGCTCCAAGGCATCGATATATTATATACCTAAATGCACAGTTGACGCTCAGAAAATGGGTCAGCAAAGGAGTGCTCAAAGCATTCCTGATACCCGTTTTTAGGAGAATATTTGCAAAGAGCTGTACATCTATGGTAATTATGTTGATGCTCCAAGGTCGTAAGCTAAAAATGATTCTAGTGAAGCTAATAAACTAGAGAGAGGCAAATTTGGGCAAAAATATAACTTTTACTCCGCGAGGAATATTGCGGAAACCGCCGGCAAAATTACAGAAACCATTAAGCTTAAATGCCTTTGAACATTTCGGTACTATTACAAGAATTTATAGACACTTATTTTGGGCGAACGTTTTAATTTGGATACAAAGGGATTTAAATTCAAAAGGGATTTAGTAGAACTCAATTTAAAAACTAGGATTGATGAGAATTTGATTTCGACGAACTTTTTATAAAGTCTGATACAGAACGTCCCCCAGAGACGGTTGATGTTCAATAACGTGTAGTTCATACAGACTAAAAAGCAGCGATAGCTCAGTTGGGAATGGTACGGACTGCCGAGGCGAGTGTCGGAGGTTCGAGACCAACCCCAAAATGGAGCATACACCTCTGACTTTTCTATGTTAAGTGTATTTTCATTGTGAAATATCGCTTGCTATAACGGTGAAGGAAAACATCGTGAGGAAACCTGCATACCTGAGAATTTCTTCACAGGAATTTCGAAGGTATGTGAAGTCTACCAACCCGCATTAGGCCAGCGTGGTAGACTAAGGCCTAACCCCTCTCATTAGTAGAGGAGGCCCGTGCCCAACAGTGGGACAGTAATATTACAGGGCTAATATTATTTTATTATTATAAAATACGGTGACAATGCCTGCCTCTATACTTTGAAAACAAAGAAAGAGTTTCAATCAAGAATGCTGCCACTGGAATATTTAGACCCACATGGCTATGATAATGATGACGATGAATGTGATGATAATGCAAGAATTAAAATTAATTTTGCAAGTTTTCGTCTACCTAAAACCAAAGGTATTTAATGTTACTAACTATAGCCGGTCTATTCCGTAACTTTCTATATAAATTGAAGATTAACAAAAACTGAAAACCGACTTCAAAAATCAACACTTAAAAGGAAATAATAACAAATTCATACTCTTTTCATTCAATCTGCTTCAAAGAGAGTTTGTTGAGAAATTGTTGTTATTTGTTACTTTTAAGTGTTCATTTTTGAAGTCGGTTTTTGTACTTTTAGGCGTTCAGTTTTGAAGCCGGTTTTCAGTTTTTGTTGATTTTTCTGTGATTCCATCATCAGACGCTGACTTAGTGCCAATAGAAGCACATGGCAAGTATGCCCTTTTAAACAAAAAAGAATTTCTCGAATCGGCCCAGGCGTCTTCGAGTAATCGAGGAACATACATAAAATAAAGATTCTGACGAATTATTAACCTCCTCCTTTTTTGAAGTTGGTTAAAAATATCTAAAACGTACTGACGTTTGAGATATTTTTACCATCGCCATCTACCACTTATTACAATGCGAGGTTTATTACAATCTCATCATCTTCATCAGCCATAGGACGTCCACAGCTGAACATAGGCCTCCCTCAAATATTTCCAGATTGACCTGTTGGAAGCGGCAATTATTACAATTTTCATCCTAGCATATTCTGTGAATGATCAAGAATCACGTAAGATTTTTTTTTATTTGTAACTATTACGCTGGCACGACCTTGTGCGAGTATTTTTCAAACGTGACTTATGACCACTTGATCACAACTGTAGCACCACAAATTTCGCGCTGTTGTCCCTTTTAAGTAGTGTCAAATGTCTTTGCCCTAATCTAACTGCCTATACAGGTACGTGTGTGTGTCCTGTTATTTTTCAAGGAAAGAAAAAATGTTTGTCACAGACATAAATACGAAAAATAATTAATAGGGTAGTGGACAAAGTGGTAGATAACATAATATTGTAATGCTGAAATGTTATATTTTAGTGAATATAAATCCATTGAAATAAAACTATTTTTACGGATTCTATCACGGTTAGGTTTTTAATTTTTATTCCCGACGTTTCGAAGGCTATGCAGTCTTCGTTGTCACAATTAAATCGTGATAGAATAAAATAATAATAATAATTAAATCTCAATCCTAATTGTGATAGAATCCGTAAAAATAGTTTTATTTTAATGTATAACATTCATTATAAACTTAAGAAATCAGAATATAAATCCCTTATCTTCAAACTATGCCTCACAATGAAGTCATGTGCGAACTTTTCCCAAATTAGAGACCTTGTCCGGCCGCTCCGGTTACAGACTCCTGGCGAAAGGCCCGTAACCTGAGGCGCGTCCACCCTCGTTGTTAGTTCCAACAGGGAAATCCTACACGCGTGGGCAATATTTTTGGTGTTCTCGCCCTTAATTAGCGTGTTAACCAGATCTCAGTTGGCGTGATTGCCGACATTCTTTTTTCTACCTGGCGTTATGCCGGCTTAAACCAGGGTCCGCCTTCCTACTTAAACGCTTCCTCTTAGCGCGGTCTTTTGCATCGTCCACAGTAAAACCGAGCTTAGTTCCATCCCAGATGTGATTGGGAGCGAGTCTATCGTATCTGGCACAAATGCTAGACTCCGGGCTGATACTGAAAAATCCAATATCACTTTGACCGACCCGGGGATCGAACCCGGTCCCTCAGAAAACAGCCATATTGCGCACGCAATACCGTTACGCCATCGAGGCAGTGGGTTTTAAAAATCTCTGAAATTTTACTATCCACGGGAAAACTTTTTATCCTACAGTTCACGTTATGTTTTTCGTTAAAGCAGAATATTAAACAACTAGATTTTTTTATTAAATATATATATAATGTTTCATAAGTGTACAACTAGTATAATCATTTCTACAGCTCGCTACAATATTGTGAGAAAACTAGTTTTTACGGATTTTATTAAAGTTTTAATGTGTGAAAAATTAAAAGAGTTTCACTTTTATAATAACCATAATATAAGATATGGACTTCGAAAAACTTAACGAAATAAAAACAAACATAAAGTTTATGGAACAAGTCTACCACATAAAGAAATAGCCTCCGTGGTGTACTGGGCGAGTGGCTGTGAATTTCCAGCTACCCACGATGCAGATAAAACGAACGAAGTCGCGAGCAACTATTAGTGTAAGGCTGCGGACACGAAATCAGCGGGTGCGGAGCGGTGGCGGCGGCAACGTCACGCTAGACTGGTCACACGCTGCGCTGCGCCGCGCCGCTCTCCACGCCGCTGTCTTCGAGGCCAGTTTCATTTAAATCTATGAATTGAAACGCGCTGCTCCGCGGCCCACTGAGTTCGTGTCCGCGGCCTAAAACTTACATAAGCTCACGCTGTCATCGAAGGTAGATAGGAAGGGAGGAAGGTAGGAAGATAAGCAGATGTGAACTAGAGAACTGGATGACTCATAATATGTGAGACAATATTGATAAATAATCGACTCTGCAAATTCATGCTGTATCCAAAATAATCTACAACGGGGCTCTAGAACTAACTAACAGAAGCCAAGTTGAATATTTTTTTCAGGCAAAAATCGAGTTAAGAAGTTAGTAAAATATGATAAACTTCCGTAGGTCAGAAATCTTAGTTAACGCGGCAATTAGCACAAGTTTCAAGGAAAGTTCTGATTTATATTCTATAGCAACCATAAACTAGCAGTAATTAGATCTAAGAGTAAATGTCAAGGGTAGATAATAAAGCAGCCGGTCGTAAAAATAAGCCTAATCCTTTCAGCAAAAGCTTAAAAAGTACGTTTAAAACATAAAATGATTATAGAACACCTTAGCATGAATTACTATAGAAATCCGTAGATAGCGAAATATAATTATGTATGTTTCGCAGAACACAGACATATAGTGGCAGCTCGCTGTTGCGTTTCGTTCGATGAGGTTTCTATAGCCCAATTCCCCCTCTATTTCCTTATTCCTTTTCATTAATTTTCGTATTCTAGTTGGCTAGTGCGCTTCTACCTACACCTTCGGGGATACAGGCGTGAACTTATGTATGTAAGTAATATAAATATAAATATATTTAAGAAACATATATTTAAGAACTAAAGAAAAAGTAAGAGGACCTGACATAGCTAAGAAAAATATGTGTTTATTCTGCTATTTTAGTTTCGCGATCTATTTACATGTAAGTTGTCACCGTGTCATAAGAATTAAATAACGTATAAATACTTATTGATTTTTTATAAATACGGTGTTTTATTTACAATAATACTAATTTCGGAGTATGAAGAAGATGCCTAACTGCTGTATTAACAGGATCTTTCTTTCGCAATGTTGCCATTTTGGTTTCGTTCCATACATTAGAAATCTTCCTGGTCTTCTATCTTCTTTTGTCTAAGTGTTATACCTACAACCGCCTAAAACTATGAAGGTACTACCATTCGGAAAGTTTACCAGAAAACTTAATGCACATGTTGTGTTTCGAAAGTTTATAAACTGCAGATTCCATCACATCTCTAACTTCTAAAGTTTAAGTCTTAACTCATAGGGTTGACGTCAGGCAGGCGGCCGGTCCTAAAAACTAAGCCAAATCCTATTTGCAACACACTTTTTCAAGCATGTTGCGCCGACCCCACATTAAGGTGGGATAAAGGCAGGCAGAAGAAGAAGAAGAATAAAACTAATATTTGTAATTTGTCATTGCTATCATTTCGCGTATCTGTTGTGATTATTTACTAAAAATTATTTACATAGTTACATTTAGTCAAGTTGAGCTGAAATTTCTAAAATACGCAATAACATTCTAATTTAGCATAGCTAGAGCTGAGTTAACGTTTCTTTGAACGATAAAAATCGAACTAGATCAATCACTGTTGGAAGTAAGCAACATTATTTGATAAAGTGACATTTCGATCTGTCAGTTTACTCCGTTTAATTATCAATCATACTATAATCTGTGTTATTTGGCTACGTATGTATATTACGTACGTGAGATGAATATACCGCCATCTGTCGGTGGCCAGAGCCTCGTTGGCTAAATCGCCAGGATACACCGCGAGCAGGTGAGGTTGACTTGGATCTCGAAGGTCGTGGTTAGCTTCCTTACATCTTTTACATCGAGCTTAATGGTATGCATTGGGAGAAGCCTATGTCCAGCAGTGGACGACTGTAGGCTGATGATCATGTAACAACTTCTGACTGCTTCGGTGGCGCAGCTGTATTGCGTGCCAACTACCATGAGGTCTCGGGTTTGATCCCCACGTTGGGTAAAGTGATATTAGGTTTTCCACTCGGTATCAGCTGGGATGCTGGATGCAGGCCGCTTCTAACAGGTGTAACTGGAAATCTTTAGATACGATGATGATGATGATGATCAGCCCAGAGTCCGGAATTTGAAGGTTGTTCGTACGCTATCTCACTACGTTAAGGAAATGCGTTCTTGTCATAACCGTTGAACTTCAATCCATAAACCCAAACGCACAAAAGATGCGACAAGCACAAAATTAATTTCATAATACCAACTACAGCTATCAGAGTGACCTTTATCATTTTCACATGGATGAATTCTTGGCACGAAAGCCCCATTTCGTAACTGTCACATTTTGGTAAATTATAGTACAATGTAATTGAACAATGTGCTACGGGTCTTATCTCATTACTTAAAGAGGTACAGCTCGTAAAGTACAGTTTTTTTCTTTAGCATACAACACACATAGCATGCTGCGATCCGAGCAGGAAACATTCTGACAATCGTAAATGTATTCGAGCTCGATGTGTGTCTTTGAAATTTGTATGAAATAACCAAATGACATCATTGAAATAAAACTATTTTTACGGATTCTATCACATTTTTTTTTAATTTTTATGCCCAACGTTTCGAAGGCTTTGCATTCTTCGTGGTCACGGGTCAGTCCGAGCCCCACCCGACTACAAAGCCTTCGAAACGTCGGGCATAAAAATTAAAACAAATCGTGATAGAATCCGTAAAAGTAATTTTATTTCAATGTATAACATTCGCGTAAACTTAAGAAATCAAATGACATCAGCGAGCTCGAATACATTTATGATTGTCGGAAATGTTACTGCTGCGTCGTATAAACCTTATTACGACGGAGTGTTTTCCGTATTAAATAATATGCCATTTGCAAAAAATATATATCATTTCCACGTCAACAGATTTCTTGTTTAATTTTTTGGTAGCAATGCCTGAATCGTGCAATACTTCAGAATTAAGCTTAAAATATTTTTTTATCCCTTTGTTAGTACCATATACCCTACTTATAATTAACTGAAACCCTCCAGTATCAGTAGGTAAGTAGTAACAGCTGTTGACGAGAATGGAAAATTCCAGAATCCAGATAAAAACGAGCGAAATGTACGTGATCGACAGACATTTTCCTCATTCAGGCTATCTCTGAATAAATTCGAATCATAACATCAAATGGATAAAATTTTCCTTTTTTGTAGTTCTATTATTAGAACTATCTCCGAGGACACAAAGGGACTGGTTTCGAATCCCAAGACGGGCAATTTTTCTGGTACAATTTGCTCATCATCAATACATACCTTTAGGGGATGAATTTAGGCATGTATTACACATATAAACCTTCCTCTTGAATCACTCTGTTTATTAAAAAAAAACTGTATCAATATCCGTTGCGTAGTTTTAAAGATCTAAGCATACATAAGGACATATAGACAGCGGGAAGCAATTTTGTTTTATACTATGTAGTGATAATGGTCGTCGCCTCCTTGGTCTAGTGGCAGCATGTATGGGCTGTGAACCGAGAGGTCCTGGATTCGATTCCCAGGTCGGGCAAAGTAAATTTCCTAATTTAATTTGCCCGGGACTGGATCCCTCATAGGGGTTGACGTCAGGCAGGCGGCCGGTCGTAAAAACTAAGCCAAATCCTCTCTGCAACATGCTTGAAAAAAGTGTGTTGCGCCGACCCCACATTAAGGTGGGATAAGGGCAGGTAGAAAGACTATGCTGTCATAATGATTTCTTAGGTTTACGCGAATGTTATACATTGAATTAAAACTTGTTTATACGGATTTTATCGCAATTTGGTTTTATTTTAGGCCCGGCGTTTCAAAGGTTTAGTGTACGTCCTAGCCCTCAGGTTTATGTAAACACGGTACTACTCTAGCACTAAAATCTCACGTTAACTTTATAGTTCTTAAACACGTGAGTCCGGCACAAAAGGCGTAAGAATGAACTAAATTAGGCCAGCACGTGCCTACTCGCCAGTTCATTTACTCCGCATCGCGTACCATTACCTATGTAAGGCTGAAATCTATAGAGCGAACTTCGACTAAATCTATAAAAGTAACTTAGTGAGGATTTTGACTTAATCCGATTAATTTTTACAAGAAAATCTTTGCCTAGTCTGTCTGCCAGTCTGTTTTTCTTCTAAAAAATTACTTGGACTAAGTCGAAGTTCGATTTAACGATTCCAAATCCTCACTGAGTTCGCTACTTTGACTTAGAAGTTGGAGTTCGCTCTATAGATTGATCGGGGTACACATTCGGCTCTTGGCTCTTATTCTCCTTAAGTAGGATTTAGATCAAATGAGCAAAATGATTATTTATCCTCGCTATAAATTCTCTTTGTGTAGACTGAGATGGAGCATTATCTCGTTATCTTAACTTTGTTCTTTTTTTCAATAAAATAACCTCGTAATTATAGAGGTAGTAACTGTTACTCTAAATTCGTAATTCAAGTATTTATTTAACGGTCTTACAAAAAGTTGGTATCACCAATAAATAACTTTACTTGAAGGGTGGATAATAATGGTTAAAATAAATAAATAAATAAAATAAAAATCTTTAATGATCACGTAGACATATAAAAGCACTTATGACGTGTCAAAAAAGCATAATTTAGATTTAAGTATTCCTTATAATATAACAGAATGCTATGAATTTGGAATCAGGCAGGCAGGTTATACATTTAGAAGAATAGGTTCATATGGGGAAAGGGGAATGGAGCGGTTTGTGGACCGTGAAAAGGGAACGGGATATGGCAGGTACGCCGACAGGGAAGCGACGGGAATTAATAGAAGCTGGTGGGATTGGATGAAAAAACTACAAATCCCTATCCTAGCTAACCTACCAACCTTTCTCTAGCTACCTACGGATGACGACCCGAAGAAGAAAGGCAGAAAGAAACTCCGGACTTATTTTTTTCATCATGAATTGTCACCAATTTTTTCTTTCTTTTTTTTCTTTTACCAAATTATGTATATTTACAAATTGTGGGCACAACTGATAATTATACGGATTAATGCATACCCAACACCACTATCATCATCATCATCATTATCATATGATAAAATATGTTGGTAAAATGTTCATGTACAATTATAAAAGTGCATGCTGTATAAACCGAAAGAAAAAAAGACCTTAGAATTGTGTTTTTACTACAAAAGTGTGTACAAAATTGCTTTTTCGTGATTCGTGAACAAACTGCAATTCACTTTATTGTACCAAAGACTACATTTTTCGACATGTTGACACGGGATTGCATTCTTATTTGACAAATGGACGTTGATTGAATGAAGACTGTACTTTCATCCCCAAAATGTTTGTAATTTAAGTTTGTTTTATATTTCCAATTAATTAAGAATCTTTTTTTTTCTATTCGCCTGTATGTAATGTGCCTATCTTGTTGCAATAAATAAATAATAAAATATAAATAAATACACCCAACAGTCACATACCTAGTCCTGACCCCACACTAGGTATAACCCGTATCGTGGGTGTCAGAGACCATGAGAGACTTTCGATTTCACAACACCCAGACTTGAAACAAATATCTGTGAGCCACACAAACATTGGTATCAATTCGGGAATCGAACCCACGGCCTCTCGCTTCACAGCCGGCTACTCGGCCGCTGCGGTACGGAGGCTGTCAGATGTCAATCACCTCGATGTGCTTCTTTCCTCTTCGGATTCGGAGTGTGAAGAAGCATAAATAGGCCGGCATGATGCTGACGATCACTGATAAACCCATTGTTTCTCAGTGGTGGCTAGTATTTTTGTATTATACTACGGTTACCATCAGATACAGTGTAGTCACTTTGCAGTACCCTGATAAAAAAAAAGTTATGGAACTTCAAGTGTGAGGTCATCTATATACGAAATCATGGCTCGTAAAGACAGATACCCAAACGGTGTAAACGTTGACCTAAGCCTTTAATGAACTATAAAATAGTCCTTGAAAGTACTCAGTATTATATCCTGATGGCTCTTCCGCTCCTATAATACTAGGTATTGTCCGCGATTCCGTCTGCGTGGAAATTTATTGTCTGGAATAAAAAGTAGTATTTTTAATGATTTCTTAGGTGGACGCGATTGTTATTCATTGAAATAAAACTAGTTTTTACGGATTTTACTAACAATAAACAATAATATAATACAGAAGTAAGCGCGATAGAATCCGTAAAATCTAGTTTTATTGTTATTCGGATGTATTCTATTTCATCGAAATCCATTCAGTAGTTTTTGCACTCGTAGATGCGTAGCCATTTTACAGATTTTTTTTCTACTTGCCCTTATCCCACCTTAATGTGGGGTCGGCGCAACACACTTTTTCAAGCATAGTGCAGAGTGGATTTGGCTTAGTTTTTACGACTGGCCACCTGCCTGACGTCCCTGTAAGGGATCCAGCCCCGGCCAAATTAAATTTGAAAATTTGCTTTGCCCGACCTAGGAATCGAACCCAAGACCTTCCGATCCACAGCCCATACATGCTGTCACTAGACCAAAGAGGCGTAGCCATTTTATAGTACGAAGAAGATATTTCATTCACCACAATGTGTTTTCAATACGTCAACGTAAGGGGAAATTTTACGCGTCCATAAATACGAATCCAAAGCCCTCTCTTCATTCACATAACGTTCTATGTAATCCGGTTGGATCCGGGCATACAAACACAACGCCTTTATCATCCAGATTTCAATGCTATAGAATTGCGAACCATTAGGCATTTATAAAACGAGATATAAATGAATTTTTAAAATTAGCAGCGATAGCTCAGTTGGGAATGGTACGGACTGACGAGACAAGTGTCGGAGGTTCGAGACCAACCCCAAAATGGAGCATACATCTCTGACTTTTCTATGTTAAGTGTATTTTCATTGTGAAATATCGCTTGCTATAACGGTGAAGGAAAACATCGTGAGAAAACCTGCATACCTGAGAATTTCGAAGGTATGTGAAGTCTACCAACCCGCATTAGGCCAGCGTGGTAGACTAAGGCCTAACCCCTCTCATTGGTAGAGGAGGCCCGTGCCCAGCAGTGGGACAGTAATATTACAGGGCTAATATTATATTATTATAAATGAATTCTATCAAATGTTTTGGAGAAATTTACGTTTGTTATTCGATAAAAATAGATAATATTTTCGCCGCATTGATCTAGTATTATTGCAAGTCTATTTAAATCGAGGAAACATGAAGAATGCCTCCCTAGTCTAGTGGCATCATATAGGGGTTGTGGACCGGGACGTCATGGGTTCGATTTCCAGGTCGAGCAAAGCAAATTTTCAAATTTAATTGCCCGGTACTGGATTCTCCAGAGGGGGTTGACGTTAGGCAGGCCGCCGGTCGTAAAAGCATAGCTAAATCCTTTCTGCAATATGATTGAAAAAAGTGTATTGCGCCGACCCCACATTGTGGTTGGAATGAAAGAAGTTTTTGGAGACATTTTTGGGATTGGATGAATATATAATATAATAGATCGAGGAACCTTGAGTTCTGATAAAAACATATTATTAGGCAACCATAATATAATTTCTATAGGAGTTTACGATTCGTAATATCATAATAGCAATGCTCGTGGCGGATAGGTACATGATCTTCACTCAAGAACTTTCCATTGGCTATTACTTTTGCGAGCTGTCTATGATAAAGGTCGGAAGAAGACGCTGGTTGCAGGCCGCTTCCAACAGTTAACCTGGCTATGTAGGTCTATGTTTATTGGACATTCTGTGGTTGATGATGATGATGATGATGGTTCGATTGCTACTTGAATGATGATAAAAAGCTTGGCAAAATGTACTTACAGATTTTGCATCATCATAAAACAGATGTGATTTTGTGACGGAAATTTTTAAAATGAAAAATGCCAATCTGTGAGTTAATCCATCGATATGTTTAGCTGATTGAATTCAGTGGAGGTCGCGCATATTTTGCGGATCAGGTAGCAAGCCACACCGCCTCATTCCATATTCATCCACTTATTCAGAAACCACGGGCCAGAATAAAAATCACAGTTATTTTTAGATTTCAATAATATTTTTCAATCACACAAACTCAGTTCAGTTTAGCATTTGTTGAGTGATATTATTATAACATTTGTATTAGAGAGCAAATAACAAGTTTTGCAGATGGATCTTATATATTTTTGATTGTATTTTTTTATGTTTTTGTGCTATCAATATCATTTTGGTAGAAAATGACGGATATCATAATAACATTTTCCATCGACTTCCAAAAAGGAGGAGGTCCTCAATTGGTCTGATTTTTTTTTATGTATGTTACGCGATGTACCCGTCGAATGTAGACCGATCTTCAAAATTATTTTTGTGTTATTTGGGTGGTCCAATCTGATGGTAAGTGATCTCCACCGCCCATCAACACTCAAGACACAAAAATAATCATGGGTGCGTTACAAATTTAAAAGGAGGGAAATAAGGATTGGGAGAGATAAATAAGGGATGAATTGGGCCGCCGGAAATCTCACTCACCGAATGAAACGCAAATGCGAGCTGCCACTTTACGTCGGTTTTCTGTGAGAAATGGTATCACAGGTTGTGCCGGCCCATTCGTGCTGTAGACGTAACTGTCTACAGCATGAGTCTATCACTCAATGCTTCACAGCCGGCTACTTGCCCGCTGCTATAAACATTTTAAGCGGTTTAAGTTATATTTAAATTAAGTTATTCCTTCATCAGTAGTATTAAATAGTTTTAGAGTAAGAGACGAAAAACTTTAAAGTACCGTTTAAATTTTGATAAGACCTAAGATTGTTTAGTAGTCCACCACCTACATAATTATATATGTATACATACATACATACATAAACTCACGCCTGTTTCCCGTTGGGGTAGGCAGAGACTAAGGAGCGCCAATTGCCTCGGTTCAAACACACCTCTTTCGCTTCTTCCACAGTCATCAGTCTTTTCATGCACGCTCGTCGGTTACGAGAACTCCTTATTTGGCCCTTTTATAAAATATAGCCAATTTGGTCCATAAAGGTACGTCTAGGACGTCCTCGGCCGACACTACCATACACTTCCGCTACATAAATTTCTTTCGTCACTCTACTTTCATGCATCCTTTCAATATGTATGTACCTCGAAATTCGTCGTAATATTGGGCCAGGATTTAATTTAACATAACATAACATAAGCTCACGCCTGTATCCCTGAAGGGCTAGGCAGAGGCGCACTACCAAACTAGAAACCCCACATTTCGCCGAGCTTAGTTCCGTCCCAGATGTGATAGGGGGCGAGCCTATCGCCATATCGGGCACAAATTCCAGACTCCGGGCTGATATGGAAAAATCCAATATCACTTTGCCCGACCCGGGGATCGAAACCGAGACCTCAGAACCGTAGTCGTACCGAAATACCACCACGCCACCGAGGCAGATTTTGTTTAAGCAGTAGTTATTTATGCAAATAAAATACCGAAGTTTACAACGATAGTCTATAGACACTCCTAATAAACACCAATTTAAAAGCGTGATACCTGATCTGAATTCATTATTGTCAAAGAACGTGATGATAATCTTATTACGCTTACCTACAGGCTTACGCGATTCTGCTATGAGGGCTTTTCATACCAGCTGTAGCCCGAGCACGAAAAACTAATGTAAATGTAAACTCGCTGCGCACTGATGACATTTGATTAATATTTCATACAAATTTCATAGACGCGCATCGAGCACGAATACATTTACGGTTGTCAGATATTTTCCTGCTCGGGCTGCAGGTCGATTCTTTAAAGAACGCCACAACGTTGCGATCGACGAAGAGCTCTCGCAGCGCACATATGTACTTGAGAGCGACGGAGCGTTCAACGTTGTTGTGTTAGAGAATACCATTTTCCATACATTTATGTCAAACGCCTCGCTCGAGTTCGCATAAGCGCCGTCATCATGCGTGCGCTTTGTACCTTGCTGAATACAAAAAAAAAACATCGTTTCCGCAACGATGCCGCAACGTTGTGTTCACAAATGAAACCTTAGAAAATTGACCTGCAGAGTTGATGTGGCGCGGTCAAAAATATTTAAAAGTACACAGACGAGACAATAGCACGAAACTTGTGTTCCAAAAGTTGTGACCTTGTGGTCATAAGTCACTCAGTCGTATTTGAAACATACGCTCGCACGGTCGTACCAACGTAGTTACACAATAAAATTGTCTTACGTGATTCTTAAACATTCACAGAACATTCTAGGGTGTAAATTGTAATAAGCGCCCACGCATTATAATAAGTGGTAAATGGCGTTACTGATGTTTGAGGTCAACTTTTTTTGTATGGAAACTTGTTTGATAGCCTCCCTACCTCTATAGTTAGTAATAATTAATCTCTTTGGGCGCGGTTTTTTAGCAAAGACTGGCAATCGAGTAGGTCACATAATAATAAGTGATCTTAGATGCGTATAAACATCCATGACACCAAAAGAATCATGGGTGCGTTGCCTTCAAGAAAGGGAAAAGGAATTGGAGACAGAAGATTTGGTCTACTGGAAATTTTATTCACGCAACGAAACGTCACAGCTGGCTTCTGTCTCGTGTCTCTTTCTGTGAGACTGTGGTATCAGACCGGTCAAGCCGACCCATTCGTGCTGTAGACATAATTGTCTAACGTCTGTATTTGGTACACAAAAAATAAATTAAATGATTCAATTTAATTATTCATGTCACGCCGAACTTAGTACAATATGAAAATCCTGCGAATTACTTAATAGTAAGAAAGTTTGTTCGTAATTCTATAAAATGATCAGCAACAGCTTTTGGAAACTTTTATACGTAATAAAAATATTTTTTAAGATTTATATTTCGATATTTATAGTTCGAAAGTTTTGAACATTATTGAGGCTACCAGTAACTTATAGCACAAAGTGCTTAGGCTGAGATCTATAGGCCGAACTTCGACTAAGTCTAAGTCAAAGAAATGAACTCAATGGGTATTTGGAATTTTGAAATAGAACTTCGATTTATTCCGAGCCATTTTTTACAAATAAAACAGACTGACAGACAACGAGGTTTAAAAAGAGTACTCACTTCACGGTAGGCAGCGGCTTGGCTGTGCCCTTGGCATTGCTTAAGTGTATGGGCGACGGTCCCGTTTACCATCAGGCGGACCGCCAGCTCGTCTGCCCACTTTGGCAAAAAAAAAAAAAAGACAGACTAAGCAAAATTTTCTTGTAAATAATCACAAGTTTAAAAACTTAACAGCCCGACTTCAAATCCGATCGTCACCAAATTTATACGGGACCACCCTTGAAAAAAGCTCTATAGAACAGAAAAATAATTTTGAAAATCGGTCCACATTTGGCGGAGATATCGCTTAACATACATAAAAACGACGAATTGAGGACCTTCTCCTTTTTGGAAGTCGGTCGAAAATGACTCGGACTAAGTCAGAGTTCGATTTAAAAATCCAAATCCTCACTGAGTTCGTTTCTTTGAATCAGACTTAGTCGAAGTTCGCTCTATAGATCTCAGCCTAAGGCTGGAATCTATAGAGCGAACTTCGACTAAGTCTAAGTCAAAGTCACAAACTCAGTGAGGATTTTTACCAAGTCTGAGTCATTTTTTACAAGAAAATCTTTGCTTAGTCTGTCTGTCGATCTGTTTTTCTAGTAAAAAATGATCCGGACTAAGTCAAAGTTCGATTTAACAATTACAAATCACCCCTGAGTTCGTGACTTTGACTTAAACTTAGTCGAAGTTCGCTCTATAGATCTATAGTTTCTATAGTTTCTTTCTCTCTATAGTTCGCCTTAGTGTCGGAGTGGAACATTGCAAAATCACGCGATTTTAGGTCGTATCAACCCATGATCATGTGTGCATGTGTGAGATATCTAAACAATTAAGCTGTGATAGCTCAGTTGAGAGTAGTTTGGAATGTCGGTAGGAAAGTCTCATTTTAAAACCTTTCAAGTGTGCATTTATCAATCATCACTAGCCAGTACGGTAAACGAAAACATCATAAGGAAACTAATATACTTGAGAATTTCTCCACAAAAATTTCGAAGGTGAAGTCTACCAATCTGCATTAGGCCAGCGTGGATTATGGCTTAACCCCTCTCAAGGCCCGTGTATGGCAGGGCTTATGATGTATCAGCAACAGTAGGCACATAGAATAATTATAATGTCTGACTGACTCCTGACTGAGGACTGCCTTGGCAGCGTGGTTGTATTTCGGTACGACTACCGTCCTGAGGTCTCGGGTTCGATCCCCGGGTCGGGCAAAGTGATATTGGATTTTTCCATATCAGCCCGGAGTCTGGAATTTGTGCCCGAAATGGCGATAGGCTCGCCCGCTATCATATCTGGGACGGAACTAAGCTCGGAGAAATGTGGGTGTACTAGTTGACTAGTGCGCATCTGTCTACTCCTTCGGATACAGACGTGAGCTTATGTTATGTTATGTTATAATATCTAAAACCTTGCATACCCGCAACTTTTATCGATTTACTTTATTTGTGTAAAATCATGTGCATGCTTATGTGCATGGTTAAGTTCACAAGAGGTAAATTAGGAGATTTAACCGCTGATTTCATTTAGAATGCTGTCAGATGCATGTTACGGAGTACGGCAAAAGTTTGAGCAAAATGTCATTTACGTATTAAAGGTAAACGACATAAAGTCACTGCAAAAAGTACTAATATTTCACAATTATACCTCTATAGGAAACTTTAAAGGAGTTCGTTTGCAGTAGCCCGAGCACGTAAAACTAATGTAAATGTAAATGTATTCGAGTTCGCTGCGCACTGATGACGTTTGGTTAATATTTCATACAAATTTCATAGATGGGCATCGAGTTCGAATACATTTACGGTTGTCAGAAATTTTCCTGCTCAGGCCGCAGATGTACTGATATATAGCCCCTTACTTATAAAAATATTTGAGCGCTGCTTGTCTTTATACCATAGGTTGTTCCTTTCATTTTTAAACAATTTAACGCAAGGAGAAAAGTGACAGGTTATTCTTAACCATTTTCTCAGCTAAAAATGCTGTTTTAAGTAAGGCCCAGGATGTTATATAACTAGAGCGCAACTTTCGTATCTATGGCAAGCAGTGATAAATTAAATGCTTATACGAACGTATGGTGAAACCACAATTTTGTGATGGCTATGACAGTATCGATAACCGATAAATGCACGAATGCGGGCTTCGCAAATATTCGATTCAATTACTTTTATGTAACCATTTGTTTTGCCTACAAAAATACAGAGTATACAATACTTCTGTAAGTTTTATATGTGATATCTCCGCCAATATCAACCGATTATGTATTCTGATAAATCGGTTTGTCGGTGATCGCTGGTTCGGCTCCCGGTCTTGTCTTTCTACTTGCCCTTATCCTACTAATATGGAGTCGGCGCAACACACTGTATCAAGCATATTGCAGAAATGATTTGGCTTAGGTTTTACAACCAGATGCTCCCCTGACCTCAACCCCATCTGGGTATCCAGTTCCCGGTAAAACAAATTAGAAAAATCGAATTTCCCGACCTGACCATCGAATTTTGGACCTCCCGGCCCACAACCCATATATGCTGCCACTAGACCAAGACGGCGAATATTAATAATCAAACTTTCAATCAAATATTTGAACAGTTTTTTAGCCGCAGCCAATTTCAGCTACTAAGCAGTAAATATATAAATTTTAAGCTCCCTAAGCGTTTCGCTATGTGCGACGTCGCACAGAAAACAGATAAAGAAATATTTTCTATTGGGTTTGAGATAAATGCGTTGAAAATATTAATGCTGTCGTTTGCAAAACTACAGGTGTTTACTGAGTAATTTATCTGCGGCCCTAGTAGGAATATTTTTGATAATAGTATTCGTTTAAAGGTTGCTGCGCACTGATAACATTTGGTTAATCATCATCAGCCATAGGACGTACACTGCTGGACATAGACTTCCCCCAAAGATTTCCAGATCGACCTGTTGGAAGCGGCCTGCATCCAGCGACTATACTGGTTAATATTACATACAGCTATTATATTATATTTTTTTGGGTGGTAGAGCCACGCTGTAGACTGTTACGTCTACAGCACGAATGGGTCAGCTCGACCGGTTTGATACCACTGTCTTACAGAAAACCGACGTAAAGTGGCAGCATGCGGTCGCGTTTCGTTCCGTGAGTGAGATTTCCCATTTCCCCCCTTTCTGTCCCAATCCCCTTCCCCTCCCCTTCCATTCCTTCTTTTTATATTGGCAACGCACCCATAATTCTTTTTGTGTGTTGGGTGTCTATGGGCGGTGGACTTCACTTACCGCCAGTGACTCAGTAAGTTTGCCAGTCTCTGATATAAGAAAAGTACCAATTTTATAGACGCGCATCGATCTCGAATACATAAAGGCTGCGGACAGGAACTCAGCGGGGTTGGGGAGCGGCACGGGAATGTTCCGCTAGACCGGTCGAACCACGCTCTCCGCGCCGCGCCGCTACCTTCGAGACCAGTAACCAGTCCCATTTAAACTTATGCATGGAAACGCACCACTCCCGCACCACCGCCGCTGTCGCTCCGGATCTGCTCGCGGGCTTAGCCAAGTGGCTTATTCGCTAGTCGAGTAGAATAAATGTATGAGAATGATATAAGAGTGCGCCTCATATATCGTACTCTTATGTCATTCCCGTACATTTATTCTAGTCGACTAGCGCATAAGCCACTTGGCTAAGCCCGCTGAGAGAACCCGGAGCGACAGTGCATAGAGCGATTTCTTAGGTTTACGTGAATGTTATTCATTGAAATTAAACTATTTTTACGGATTATATCACGATTTGGTTTTAATATTTATGCCCGACGTTTCGAAAGCTTTGCAGTCTGACCCGTGACCACGAAGGCATAAAAATTAAAACCAAATCGTGATATAATCCGTAAAAATAGTTTAAGTTCAGCGCACAGAGCGTACAACACGCGATCGATCACAGCAAGCGCTAATCAGTTAATTTGCACACCTCTCCGCTTCTTCTCTGCTCCTCTGGGTCGGGTCCCTCCTCATTGCAGGCATGACTATGTATTTTGGTCAAAGTTCGTTGAACCCAAATATATCCAGGTGAAAATCGTAATTGAATTTATTATCCGCCATCTATCACTGTCTCCCGCCAAAATGTATTACTGTTGAAGTTAATTAAAGGATGACAAACCTTAATTACCAAACTTTATTGATATAATTTTCGGGACACGCAATCAAAGTTGTCATACTTTGTAAAAGTATTAAAAGAATTTCATCGTTAACTAAATGAATTACCCTTCACGCACCAGAACTTTTTCAAAGCTTTTTAAAAAAGCGACTTTTTAAAAAGTTGCAAACGAGCAGATGGGTCACGTGGGTAAGTAATCTCCACCGCCCATAGACACCCAAGACACAAAAAGAATCATGGGTGCGTTGCCAATCTAAAACGACGGAATGGAAGGGGAGGGAAAAGGGATTAGGAAAGGGGGGAATGGGCCACAGGAAATCTCACTCACCGAACGAAACGCGACAAACTTTACGTCGGTTTTCTGTGAGACAGTGGTATTAAACCGGTTGAGCCAGTCCATTCGTGCTGTAGACGTAGCTGTCTACAACGTGGCTCTACCACTCAACATGTTTGGTCATATGAGTGCTTGAAAATCATTCTTGTCTGGCTTTAATAAGGTATATTTTACGTACTTTTCCGAACTTTGCAGCACAAAATATATTTTACTTATTTTCATCTAAGTATATTTTTTTAGCAGAGTTTCTTTTTTATTAGTCGACCCCTCAGTCTAGTGGCATCATGTATAGACTGTGGACCGGGAGGTCCTGGGTTAAATTCCCAGGTCGGAAGTAGTGTTTTTCGAACACTATTTTCCCGGGACAGGTTTATCAAGATGAGGGTTGACGTCAGGCAGGCAGTCGGTCGTAAAAAATGAAACCAAATCCTTTCTGCAACATGATACTATTGCGCTTCATTAGTTCCAAGCATGGATTATTAATTTGGAGATTTTAGCAAACTGTACCTACTGTTTTTGATTTACAATCCGGGAACACAAATAAAACCACAATTAAGGAATTCGGATTTTAATTGGTCAAAAAATACTTTTTACATCTCTTTAAAACTGGTTACAAAATGAAAATTAACAATTCTTATCACATCACATCGATCCACATTTATTTATTACTATTTACAAAAATAGTGGAGTGCTACGAATAAACGGAGGCCTGAGCAAGGAATAATTTTGATACTCGAAAACGTATCGAGCACGATTCGAAATCGATTGACAATAATGGTTTCTTAGGTTTACGCGAATGTTATTCATTGAAATAAAACTATTTTTACGGATTATATCACGATTTGGTTCTAATTTTACTACCAGACCTCAAGACACCGTGAGTTCGTGCTACGTAGATCGGATCGCAAACTAACTTTTTAAATTTGTATAATTTTGAAATGAAGGTAGATATTGTAATATTGACATTTTTGGACAACTGACACCTTAGTGTCCCTTGACCACGAAGGCTACAAAGCTTTCGAAACACCGGGCATAAAAATTAAAACCAAATCGTGATAGAATCCGTAAAAATAGTTTTATTTCAATCTATTTACAATATTTACAGTGGCGATGGGTCGTTATAATACGATTCCTTCCGAATTATTATTTTTACCGAATTGGTTACTAATAAATAGGGATATAATAAATTAATACCGGCTTCTCTTTTGAAAGTTCTCGCCCCTCGCCACTGGTTTCGAATACACTATGTAATAAATAGTATAATAATAATAAATACACCCAACAGTCACACACATAGTCCTGACCCCACACTAAGATCGAGTCTTGTGTCGTGAGTATCAGGAACTACGAGAGACTTACGGTCTCACAACACCCAGACACGAAACAAATATCTGTGGGTCACACAAACATTTGTATCGGTGAATCGAACCCGCGCCCTCACATTTCACAGCCAGGTACTTGCCCGCTGCGCCACGGAGGCTGTATGTATCGTTAATATTGATTATGTGTGAAGAAAAGATAAATTCTACTCATAATTAATTATAACGTCAAAGTTACACGAAATTATGATTTATGATAACACGTTAGAGCTCTCATTTTCTTGCACGCAAAGTTATTATCAAGTATTAATACTTAATTTTACACATACATACATAAGCTCACGCTTGTATCCCCGAAGAGGTTGACAGAGGTGCACTAGCGAACTAGAACACCCACATTTATTCAAGCTTAGTTCCGTCCCAGAAGTGATAGAAGCCTATCGCCTTATCAGGCACAAATTGCAGACTCTGGAATAATATTGAAAAAATACAATGTCACTTTGCCCGACCCGGATTGAACCCGCGACCTCAGGACGGTAGTCGTACCGAAATACATCTACGCCACCGAGGCAGTCGTAATAAGGTAAGGTCGGGGTATTTAATTTCAACATTAAATTTTAAGAACGTCTTCATATTCCTTTCCTATTTCTGTTATTACCTCATTTAAAGAGCTAAGAGCCAAATTCACAAATGGGCTGTAACTCGTACATCAAGAGAAAAAACTGGCCAACTGCGAGTCGGACTCGCGCACTGAGGGTTCCATACAAAGTTGTTGGTATATAATGATTTCTTATTTTTTTTCTTTTTCTGTGCTATAAGACGGTGGTTCGTGCTAAGTTTTAAGGTTCTGAGTTCACGGGAAGTACGCTGTAGGTTTTGATTCCCTTGTGAGTGTCGAAAATTTGCGGCATAAACAAACGGCTCTATCTTTTGATTGCGTTGGCTAAGAAGTTTGATTTTTTCACAGCTCTAAGGGACAGTAGACCTGAGTATTTAGTATGAATTTCATCTCGATAACTCCACGCGTTCCTGAGAAAAAGGGTCGTGGCAGACGGACAACAAAGTGACCCTATAAGGGTTCAATTTTTTCCTTTTGAGGTACGGAACCCTAAAAACTGAGCGATATCGAATATGGGGCCGTGAAAATACTTTATTCGAATTGTCGCATAAAAGCCTTTTGTCGACACCGATATAAAATCGAAAATTCGAGATTTCAACGCGATATTATGAACATAAAAATATTTGTGCCCACATCATAATATAACTTGAGCATAGAATAATCCTTGCCTACTTTACAGATTCCTTATAAGATAGAGACAATACCGTATAGTTTACATATAAAATACATTAACTTTGCTTTAGCATTATTAACAGAAATAGCTGTTGCCCGCGACTCCGTACGCTTAGAATTATTTTTCGGGATAAATAGTAGCCTGTATTAATCCAGGGTGTCGGTTACTTCCATACTCAATTTCATCAACATTGGTCCAGCCGTTTGTGTCAAAAAGTAATAAACATACAAACATACTTAATGATTTCTTAGGTTTACGCGAATGTTTTTCATTGAATTAAAACCAAATCGTGATAGAATCCGTAAAAATAGTTTTATTTCAATATACAGACATACTTTCGTCATTATCATATTAGTAGGATTACAGATTTAATTTATATTTACATTATGCACTTTAGGTAAAATATTAATATTTAATTGGACAGAAACATATCTGAAAAAGTGATCAATTATCATTCAAAACAATTTCAAAGTATTTTTCTATAATTTAGTACACATATTTTCGATAATATGATATTTGAGAGATGTTTGATTAATATAGGCTTCGAGCAAGATTTTATTAAAACCGGGCATAAGTTTCCAATGTAAATGGACATAATAATTTTAAAACACCTTATAAAGCAGCGATTAACTTTAGTCGGAGATATACTCGAGAAATGTCAAGTTAAAAGTACCCTAAACCGTCGTGCATGCATGAAGAATGTAATGAGACTGAATGAGGCGAAAGAGGTATGTAAGAATCGGAGCAGGTGGAAATCCGTTGTCTCTGCCTACCCCTATGGGAAAAAGGCGTGAGTCTATGTATGTATGTATGTATGTAACTTTAAAACTAATTTACGTATTCCTTTCTTCCTCATGTCAAACAGTTTGATGGAAAATACAAAACTCAAAGTAAAGTACCCCTTATTTCATTAAGAACTATAAAGAATACAGTATTGTCTCCGTACATAATTTAATACAAAATTTAAATTAATACTCATAATTGAAAATCGAAAATTAATCTAAAGTTATGTTTACACCTGAGCTCTTAATTACGTAACATGATTACTTACAGAACAATTTTAATACATAATGTGAACGTCACATTGTTTGCTAATTAAAGTGTGTGTTTGTGAAGCTTATAATACTGCTTGCAGCTTAATGTAATTAAAATTAACCACGACTATAAAATGAAAACGTGAGCAATATAATAATATTAGCCCTGTAATATTACTTTCCCACTGTTGGACACGGGCCTCCTCTACTAATGAGAGGGGTTAGGACTTAGTCTACCACGCTGGACTAATGCGGGTTGGTAGAGTTCACATACCTTCGAAGTTCTTGAAATTCTCAGGTATGTAGGTTTCCTCACGATGTTTTCCTTCACCGTTAGAGCAAGCGATAATTCAGAAGTCAGACGTGTATGCTCCATTCTGGGGTTGGTCTCGAACCGTCGACACTTGTCTCGGTAGTCCGTACCATTCCCAACTGATCTATCGTGTGCGAAAACGTGAGTCACTTAAAATATTAAAACATCATTTAAAATACAAACCTAATCTCTTATTAGTAGAGAAGACAATGACTTTTTAGGCCAGCTTAGGATATGGCTGACATATATTGCAAAGATGTTTTTTAATATGGGAAAATTAGTCATGCATGTATCCCCGGAGGGTTAAGCAGAAGCCAAAGCAAAATAGGTAACTAGAAAACCCATATTTTGCCGAGCTAATTGTCGTCCCAGATGTAATCTGCGCCCGATATGGCGATAGGGACGCCTCCTAACACATCTGGGACGGAACTAAGCTCGGCGAAATATGAGTGTTCTACTTCGCTAGTGCGCCTGTGCTTACCCCTTCGGGGATACAGGCGTGAGCTTACGTTGTCAGAATTTACTAAAGATTTTCGATCTCACAACACTTAACGAGGGAAAAGCTCGAAGAAGTAGGAAGTAACTAGTACACTTTATAGTAAATACAAGTCAACACTAAGGCTGCGGACACGAATTCAGCGGCGGCGACGGCTCTGCAGGGGGCGGCGCGGCAACGTATTGCTAGATCGGTTGTCGCGCCCCTCGCCGTGCCGCTGCCTTCGAGGCAATTTCCATTTCAATCTATCTCTATACATTGGAACGCGCCGTTCGCCGCGCCGTCGTCGCTGCTGCTCTGCGCCCGCTGAGTTCGCGACCGCGGCCTTATAGGTAACCGACAAAGTAAACGTTAGTCGAGGAGACGTTTTATGTACCGAGCAAATCGAATCAACATTCAATTTACTAGTTGAAGTAACTATGATAGAAAATAACGAAAAATCTGTTATACAAAAGACAAGTCTTGATTTATAAAAAATGTCCGTCTCCAAAGAGGGAGAAACATTATTTTTAAGCCAGTTTTGAAGTTCATAGAAAATAAAAAATATCATAAAAATAATTATCAAAATTGGTCCACGCAAAACAAAGATAGATGGATTAATTAGATGAATTATTATTAATGTATATAGGAACAATTTAATAAGAATTTATTATTAGATCTGTTAGCAACAAGAAAAAAATACGTACAATTCTTTAATTTACCTTTCCGACTCACGCCCACATCGAGGTTCACTTCCTCATTGTTTTATAAATTCTCAACGGAAATTGTATTTGGCAGAGTTACAAATTGAAGAATTTTGTCAGTGGTCTCTTTTTGTAAATAAAGCATTTATTCCATTTAGGTGAAGTCTATTTTTGTAAGCCAAAATAGGTGTGAATCGAAGTTGCTCGTTCCAATTTGATGAATCTGCATTGCAGACTGGAATAAAATTGAAGTGAAACTATTGAGTTTGCACATAAAATATTCTCGGTCCGTATTATCAAATACTATTTATTAACTCAGAAGTAATAATATTGTAATAGAAAGGTATGTACGTACTAATTAAGGACAATAAAATACTAAAGAAAACTGTGCTTGAAAGTAACAACTTTATACTAATTTAGATGTAGACAAAATAATATGTTTAATGATTTCGGTACGCGAATATTATACATTGAATTAAAACTAGTTTTTACGGATTCTATCGCGATTTATTTTTTATTTTTAGTCCCGACGTTTGTTAGACTTTCGATCACGAAATCTGTAAAGCTTTCGAAACGTCGGCTCTAAAAATAAAAAACCAATAGCGATAGAATCCAGAAAATCTA
Organism: Clanis bilineata; assembly: GCA_036417725.1. Taxonomy (NCBI): domain Eukaryota; kingdom Metazoa; phylum Arthropoda; class Insecta; order Lepidoptera; family Sphingidae; genus Clanis; species Clanis bilineata. Next base: position 3,885,950 of record CM071145.1, on the reverse strand, counting down.
ATTTTGTTTAAAAATTGTATTGTTTCAGACTTGTCAAGAACGCTTGCTACTTGCTGCTCTTGATTCAAATATATCGCTCGGTTTGCAAATAGATATGAAAATACCATAAACGGTGTCTACAATAATCACAAGTTCAAAAACTTAACTGACCGACTTCCAATTTACCGATCGTGACCAAATTTATACGGGGCCCAAGAAATAAGCTCTATCGAATACAAAACGAATTTTGAAAATCGGTCCACATTTGGCGGGGATATCGAGTAACATACATTAAAAATACAAACGAATTGAGGACCTCCTCCTTTTGTGGAAGTCAGTCGAAAATAAAACTTCTTAAGCCATTTGAAGGATTTTAATCAAGCATTGTTAATTTTAATCAAACACTCAGTTGTTTTCAAGCACACTGCAAGGACTAAAATTGCTCGCCTATTATTAAAATTCACGCACTTGGCAACTAATTTAAATCGTCTAGGGAGGCCTTTTAACAAAATAAACACAACGTTATTTGTAATACCTGGAATCTTGTTACGAAATTATTACCTCAGCGCTGAATATTGTTTCAACAAGAGCTAGGTTCCATTATGTTTCGAAAGATGTATGTGAGACAATAGTATAGTATTCCCAGACTGTCTCCTATGATATTACGTTGACCCAAGTGTGATTTATGATGGGAAAGTTTGATATACTGCCTCGGTGACGTGGATGTATTTCGGTACGACTACTGTCCTGAGGTCTCGGGTTCGATCCCGAGGTCGGCCAAAATGATATTGGATTTTTCCATATCAGCCTGGAGTCTGGAATTTCTGCCCGATATGGCGATAGGCTCGCCCAAATTAAAAGATAAATCCTTAAATCAAAAGATAAATAAAAGAAACTAGCTTTTATAAAGAATTAAGATACTTTTAGATAAATAGAACCTACAATCTAAGACGTATTTCTTTGCTAAATAATAACTTTTTGATTGCTGATTATTTGCTGGCAACTCGAAATGAAAATAATTTGTAATGCGAATTTGAATAAGACCTTACTTAATCTGCAACAAACTGTGTAACATATACAACAGAATAAACATCCCAATATTACAAACAGAAAATCGTCTAAGCCACATATTAACTTCGTAGAAGTAATATACTGTAGCAAATCTGCGGGCCTACTTCGAATTTCAACGTAATTGAAGAAAGGTCTGAGTAAAATCCTTGCTTCATTTTTGTATTAGGGTCTGTTCATAACGATGAGGACGAAAGTTTGATTTTATCCTCTCACTTAAGTTTCCAATAATAGTTTAAGAAAGATTTACAATGCAATTAAAACTTGTGATCCATCTCGAACTACACAAGCCTGGATCTTAATAGACTGAGTATAGTCCTGAATGATATTAAACACTAAAGGCGCGTCTCCTACGCTCAATTTTCTCGAAACACTACCAAAAAAATATATGCAAAACATGGTTTCCTACACATTTTTATCGATGGTGCATTGTTCCATGAACAGGATATTGTGAAAAACTTCTTTAGGGTGGTTTTGTTTTGTTTCGAGAAAAATAGGCGCAGGAGACGCGGCTTTGGATCAACTAAATAAGTATTATAGAATGTTCATAACACAGTATAATATCTGTTATCTACATTATTTTATAATATAGCAGCGATAGAATATTTGGGAATGGTATGGCCCGGCGAGACCAGTTTTGGAGATTCGAGACCAACCCCAAAGATCATGTACCTCTAACTTTTCTTTAAGTGTGTATGAATCTGAATTATGCTTACTATGACAGTGAAGGAAAACACCAAAGGAAACCTGAGATTTTTCACAAGAATTCCGAAGAAACATTAGTGGACTAAGGCCTAATTTCTTTATTTGGTAAAGGACGCCCGTGTCCAGCAGTATGTAATATTACAGGGCCATTATTATTATATTATGTGGCGATAGAATCGACCCTATCACATTTGGGATGAAAATAAGATCGGCGAAATATAAGTGGTTTAGTTCGCTAGTGTGCCTCCGCCTACCCCTTCTGAGATACAGGCGTGAGCTTATGTTTGTGTTTTGTTATTGTGTTATGTTATTTTGCATTGTTATGTATGTTATTTTGCTGTAAATAAAGTATCAATGGATTTTTGTCTTAAAAGCTCTACGCCTCATCACATCGCGTTTCGGTGTAGCCTAGTCCTTACGATTTTCGCTACCTACTGAAGGCATCGAAAAATGCGTATTGGTATTCTGTCTGGTATTGATATTAACTTTTGTAGCTGTTTACATCTTTGCTGTATTACCATTAATATTATAAACAAGAATAACGTGTGAGAGTTATCGGATTGGGTTTTTTTACCGTGATTATTCTGTTAATACTTTCCAGTCTTTGGAAATTAATGAAAATGCGTTCAACGACGAGACGCGCCGCGACATCATCCAGTCATGATTTCAATACATATCCATAAACTGGAGAAGATTTACAAAAATAACATAGGTGTAGGCCGGATCAAAGTGTCAAAAAGTGGTATTGAGAAAAATCACCCCTAGACTTAATTTATAATAAAACTATAACACAAAACACACAGAATTGTAACACATTAATTACATTTCTAAAACATTATAAGATTTAAAAGTGATAGATTAATCAATTAATGAGTAGATATTAATTACATAATATTATAAATGGACAAACATTTATAACAATAGACAACAAATAGAAATTGATATTTGATATGATCTAGTGAAAAAAGAAAGTTTCTTACAAACTAATTAGCTTTTCTTAATTATCTAATTTCGATGAAACTAATAATTATACAATAGTTTTATAACTTGATTAATGATTAATATTCTAAAACGAACACATAAAATGTATATATACACAACATTTAATTTACACAGTTAATTACAATATTAAAATCTTATTTCGGTCACATACGATCTTAGGCCATAATTTTTATTATTTACATAATTACACTTTACGTCCATGAATGTATGCTGGAACAAAAAATATAACCATAAATTCTTCTGTTATTAGTAAAATGAAAAGATTTCAAGTCATACATTTAACTAATTTTAATTACTTTACTCTTACTTTTTGGTTCGACTTTCAGTACGAGCTAAGGTGTTTTTCTAACATGGACTCCTAAATGCGGTTGATGTTAGCCAGACAGCCGATCGTAAAAACTAAGCCGAATCAGTTCCGCAACATGCTTGAAAAAGAGTGTTGCGCTCACTCCTGATCCCAGATTAGAAGGTATGCATGCAGGTTAAAGTGATTTAGCATTAATAACTGTAGAAAGGTACTGTAGGTCAAAAGGCTATCAAGCAATTTTTAATTTAAAAAAAATCTCATACGTCAGTCATCAACCACTTATTACAAAACGAGGGCGCTTATCATAATTTACACCCTAGAATGTTCTGTGAATGGTCAATAATCACGGAATACAATTTTACTTTAAACCATTATTACACTGGCATGACATTACACGCGTAGGTTTCAAATACGACCGAGTGCTTATGAGTCACAACTTTTGGATCACAAATTTCGTGCTCTTGTCCCGTCTATGTACAGTTTAATGTCTTTGATGCAGGTGGAAAGATAAAAAGGATAAATAGACTAAAGACTTACCATCGTAATAGGTCCTGTGCGGACATTTAGGACAGCTAGCAAGCGAAGGCGGTCTCAGCAACTGGTGGTCTGTTTGAGTCCGATACGACGAGCGCGGCCATTCTACCACTGCATTGCCTCTTGAGTCTCTGAGTTCCTCGATACCTGTAGAGACGTATACTTCAAGGGGATTATTTTAATAGTGGCTGTTATAATAATATTGATATATAATTTAATTAAATTGCAATACGATTTTGTAATTCATCGTATAGAAATATCGTATCGCATTGTATTCAAAATTTCGTTTATACATCGTATTGCCATATGATATTGTATTAAATTTTATTAATTAATTTATATAGGCAGTGTTTTGCGCTCTACAATTTTATTAATCATATTTAAAATCCGATTAATTTCCATAATAGTTTTATGTGATTATAATAATGGACTCCGTCGGCCACGGAAAATTAACATAAAGCGAGAAACTTTAATTAACTTATATTAAATATTCTATATAATGAACAATTGCGCCGTAAATAATATGTAATAGTAGGGATGCTGACTCGGTTTTTTTATCATTAGATATAGATAATCAAAATATAAGACATTCAAATCTAATAGAAGGGAAACTAAATACATATATTTTTCGAAATATAATGTCCAAAGGTCGAAGGTTATTGTTAGTAATAAATTCTGATAGACGTGACCTCAAATATCTATAAAGTAAGGGAAAAGGAAAAGTTGCTGCTTACATGACTCCCCCATAAAATTCTGAGGATAATGGAAAAACATCACATGACTGGGCGAAATCTACGGCGAGTATGTGATTTCACGTATTCGTGTATAAAATATGTTGTAGTGAATATCTTAGTTTTCTTGGTTTCAAAGCAGCGTATATAAGCTCTCCCGCGTTCAAATCCCAAGCAACGACAAAGAGGTGTTAGTAAAAATTTGGAAATTCCTATTTCAATTTGGTGACGATTGACAAGACACAATTTGGTGATTGTTTAGAGCGTTTGTTTACGTAAAGAAAGAAAGTAATGTATATGATAATGTATATATGTGTATGTAAAGAAAGTTTATGTAAAGATTACCTCGATGGCGTGGTGGTATTTCGGTACGACTACGGTTCTGAGGTCTCGAGTTCGATCCCCGGGTCGGGCAGTGATATTGGATTTTTCCATATCAACCCGGAGTCTGGAATTTGTGCCCGATATGGCGATAGGCTCGCCCCCTATCACATCTGGGACGGAACTAAGCTCGGCGAAACGTGGGTGTACTAGTTCGCTAGTGCGCTTCTGCCTACCCCTTCGGGGATACAGGCGTGAGCTTATGTTATGTTAAGAAAGAAAGAAAGAATTATTTATTGACACAAGTTTAGTAGCGTACAGGTACAAGACGTAGAAACAATATGGGGTATATTTTTGTATTTACATCGGTCATCCGCCTGTCTTGTCACAAGTCCCTCGATTTGCTTCTTCCCTCTTTGCACTATGAAGAAGCGTAATAGGCCACATAGAGTCATGTTGTGACCGCCGACAAACTGTTTCGTGGTAGTCGCTGGCTTTCGACCGACTTCAAAAAAGAAGAAAGTCCTCAATTCGTCTGTATTTTTATATTTTTATGTTGGGTTCGATAAAGCTTATTTCAAGAGTATGTACTGATTTCTTAAGTTTACGCGAATGCTATTCATTGAAATAAAATTATTTTTACGGATTTTATCACGATTTGGTTTGGTCAGTCCAACCCGTGACCACGAAGACTGCAAAGCCTTCGAAACGTCGGGAATAAAAATTAAAACCAAATCATGATAAAATCCGTAAAAATAATTTTATTTCAATCAAGATTATGTTTTCGATATGTTTTGGTCACGATGGGATTTGAAGTCGGTCCGTTAAGTTTTAATATTGGACTACACTGCACTCACCGCTAGGTACACCTAACACTACACTACAGTGTAAAGTGACTACACTACAGTGTAGTCTCTTTGCCATAATCGAATAGTTGGTATTAATAGACTCGTAATCGAGATAGTTGGCGAGATAAATTATTTTATGCACTTCTGATGTTATAAAAAATGTCTTTCCAACTTTTAAACTACTGGGTGGAATAATTCTGTAAATTAATTCAATAAGGTTCAGAAATTGGATATACCAAGTTTGTGATTTGTGAAAAGACTTATCCAATAAAAAGTTTTATGATAATAAAATTCAAGTGCCTTTGACACTCACGGTTCAAATAATCTGCAATTAATGTATGAAAATAGTATTTTTATGTTGATAAAAAGTAGCAATAGTTCAGTCGGGAGTATGCACTGCAAAGACGAATGTCGTAGGTTTGAAACCAACCTCAAGAGCACGCACCTCTGGCTTCAAACGAAAGAGGTTTTCAATTATTTGGAGTTTTTGTCATTCGATATCTTCCGCAAATATGAATTGTTTTCGAAGATCCTTTTTGTGTTTAAAAGAGCTTACTCCAAGGGTAGTAGCTTTTTAAGATTTTAAACTTGTGATTTTTCTAAGTTAGGGATTCAGTCCAGGGGTAATGGTGTTAAAAAATTGACGTAATATTTGAACCCAGAATCGCCTAGTCTATAGCCCATATACAATGTCATTAGACCAAGAGGACGAACGTTAGGTTGATACCCTTATGCTATAACAGTGTTCTGAAAAAATAGGTCAAGTAGATTCTAAAAAATAAATACAAAGAATTTAGTACTCGTCCTTGATTATACGATTAAATTGAAAAGCCTCTCGATTTCATCGCGTCGGCCGACATTCAATTCTTCTACGATAAATTGAAAATCACAAAACATGTCTAGTACCTACGTGTAATCAGCAGTATCGATTTCACTAACAATGAGTACAATTTCAATAACAAATAATTTTAAATTTCACTGTTTTAGACAACATTGTGATAATATTTTTATGGAATAAAAGATAATATCTTGTATAAATTGTAAAGCAACACCTAATGTACCAGTATGGATATCTATTTAACATAACATAACATAATCTTACGCCTGTATCCCCGAAGGGGTAGGCAGAGGCGCACTAGAGAACTAGAATACCCACATTTCGCCGAGCTTAGTTCCGTCCCAGATGTGATAGGGGGCGAGCCTATCGCCATATCGGGCACAAATTCCTGACTCCGGGCTGATATGGAAAAATCCAATATCACTTTGCCCGACCCAGGGATCGAACCCGAGACCTCAGAACCGTAGTCGTACCGAAATACCACTACGCCACCGAGGCAGTCTAGTCAGTATCTATTTAACACTAATTTTAATTTAAAAAACGTTCGACTCTTTGTTGGTTGATACACTTGTAAGCAGTTTTCTCTTGCAGGATACAAGAAATTATTGATGGGTCCGCTCCGCTCGGAGTGAGAATTGGACTTTTTTATCTTTGAGTGGTAGAGCCACGCTGTAGACAGTTACGTCTACAGCACGAATGGGCCGGCTCGACCGGTTTGATATCACTGTCTCAAAGAAATAATAATAATAATATCAGCCCTGTAATATTACTGTCCCACTGCTGGGCACGGGCCTCCTCTACTAATGAGAGGGGTCAGGCCTTAACCTACCATGCTGGCCTAATGCGGGTTGGTAGACTTCACATACCTTCGAATTTCACAGAAAACCGATGTAAATTGGCAGGTCGCTGTCGCTTTGCGTTCGGTGATTGAGATTTCCGGTGGCGCAATTCCCACCTTCCCTTTCCCGATCCCTTTCCCCTCCCCTTCCATTCCCTCCTTTTAGGTTGGCAACGCACCCATGATTATTTTTGTGTCTTGGGTGTCTATGGGCGGTGGTGATCACTTACCATTAGGTGACCCATCTGCCCGTTTGCCAGTTTCTGCTATAAAAAAAATCTTATATATTTTAGAGGCTTTTGATGCTTACCATGACAGACCCATCGAACCCCAAACACTGTCTTACTCTACTTATTTTACGTCATTTGTTACAAATTTATATACAGCGAAGCTATAGGGGCAGCTGGCCCAGATAGAGGCACCGAAAAAATACTTTAGCAGGTCCAAATGTCCAAAAAACGGTCTTTCAAAGGCCACGTCCTAAAGCATTCCATTAACAAGTGTTGAACATCCTCCATTCTACAATCTGCACAATTGGGAGTAGCATTCACTCATGAGGCGTCTAAACTTGAGGAGGCTTATTATATGACTATATTTTGACTAAAATGATATAAATGTATGATAAGCAAGTGCTATAATACCAAAGATCACTTCAATAATTACGTTAACGAGTAAAAACCTGATCGGGATCGACTGCCGGACTGTGAGACGCAGTCTGGGGGCGACTCCGGCAGAGGCCGCTTCCTGCGCCAGCACACGTCCCTCCAGCGGCACAGGATTGCCGTTCGGAAGTACGTTCGGAATCTGTCAAAAGAACAACTCTTTTAGTGGTCATAAATTGACATAACAATTATTTCAAGTTATTTTAATAGTTTCGGTCACTGCTCTTATAATAGTGGGTACACACGTAAAAATGCTCGAAGGCAACTAAAATGTTCGATTCGCACAAGATTCAAACTTCTATAATTCTTGCTTGATGTTTGAATCAATTGTAGATCAGTGCACAATCTTCCCGTTGCCAGATAACGTAGAGTCATTCTCAATCTGACTGACTGACAGACTGACAGCCTCCGTGGCGCAGCGGGCGAGTAGCCGGCTGTGAAGCGAGAGGCCGCGGGTTTGATTCCCGCATTCAGACAAATGTTTGTATGGCCCACAGATATTTGTTTCAAGTCTGGGTGTTGTGAGACCGAAAGTCTCTCATAATCTCTGATACCCACGATACAGGTTATACTTAGTGTGGGGTCGGGACTAGGTGTGTGACTGTTGGGTGTATTATAAAAAAAAAATCTCTCCACACTAATAGGTTTTCTCATCATTGTATCTTGTTTTTCCAATTTATGCGTTACTAAACGTAGTAAGTTATTGTACAAAGACATATTTATTCGTAAATAGTTACAAAACTCTTCTGGTTCTTACTCTTTTATCTAATTAAATGACTGTGACTTTCTCTTCTTTGCAACATTGGTCTTACCCAACGACGACGACGCTTCTTCGCGTAGATTACCGAAAGTAAATGTAGCTGGCGATGCCCACCAAACACAAACGAATCGTCCATTGCTCGACATGTTTCAAATGTTTCAACACTAGCTAATCAAAACATTTTCTTCAAGCTTTTTAGGTATAGACTCAAGGTCGAGCATGTTTATAAATACCCATGCCAACCAATGTTAAAGAGTTTGCTTAATTTCCATATGCCATGTTCATGCGTTTTTTTTTTATAGCAGAGACTGGCTAACGAGCAGATTGGCACCTGATGGTAAGTGATCTCCACCGCCCATCGACACTCAAGACACAAAAAGATTCATGGGTGCGTTGTCAATCTAAAAGGAGGGAAATAGGGATTGGGAAAGGTAAGGGGGGAATTGGCTCTCCGAAAATCTCACTCACCGAATGAAACGCGACAGCGAGCTGCCACTTTACTTCAATTTTCTGTGAGACAGTGGTATCAAACTGTTTGACAAGCCGGCCCATTTATACTGTAGACCTTACTGTCTACAGCGTGGCTCTACCACTCAGAATATTAATAGTTGAATAAGGACCAAGTATACCCCTACACAGAGGCGTAGATATAGAATTTTATGTGTACTGCTAGCTTTGTAGATAGAAATTCTATACCATCAGGCAATATGAAGTCTAGACTTTATATGACACCATCGTTATTACATGATTGAAATGAGATTTTATCCCAAGGGATACTATATTATAGTATACTAGTTTAGAGTAGTTTCGTCTGGCGAAAAAACCCCAGCGATAGGGTAGGATATTTTGGACGCTGTTCGTTCATATTCGAGTAAATTATTGCCTTCGGATTTTTATTTCGTACGCTCTCCGTTCCGCCTACTACTAATTTAACTTCACTACATAGGTAGTGTTAAGTGTATTTTGTGTGAAATATAGCTTGCTATAACGGTGAAGGAAAACATCGTGAGGAAACCTGCATACCAGAGAATTTCTCCACAAGAAATTCGATGGTATGTGAAGTCTACCAACCCGCATTAGGTCAGCGTGGTAGACTAAAGCCTAACCACTCTCATTAATAGAGGAGGCCCGTGCCCAGCAGTGGGACAGTAATATTACAGGGCTAATATTATTATGAAGACGAATAGTAGTAGTAGTAGACTATTCTAGGTGTAAGGAACCTATTCCCCTAAGAAATAACCTTGTGTTGAAGGTAAAATATCTTCGAAACGCTAGCTTTTCCTCGCTGTTTTATCAGCGGAATAGCATAGCAGAGGTGTTATTCCTTAAGACCAAAGATATTTAATATTAGTTACTATAGAGGGCTATCAAGCTAGTTTCCATACAAAATGATGTCAAACGTCAGTGAAGTCAATGCTGTCACATCTGGGACTGAGCTCTGGGAACTAAGCTCGGCGAAATATGTCACCACGTCCCTCGACGAAGCTTCACATAGATTTACATATTTTGATACACAGTTGAATCTATATAATTAATTTTAAATGTTTATTGCACAAACTCAAAAACATTATTCGTCATTTCTTGACGACTCTTGACTTGATGAACTTATGATTTGGCAGCATGTTCTCTGACCTTAGCTGCATACCCCTTCAAGGATGACCTGGGCTTAGTTAGGCATAATATTATGTATCTTAATATTAAACTACCAAAATTAGCTAAGTTTAAACATATTTAGAGACTGGTTGTGGCAAAAACGTGACTTTCATAAAAGTGCGCTAATTTAATTATATTTTTAAAAAGGTATTTTAAAAGCATTGCAGTTGGTGAAAACGCAATTTAAATTTAATATTATTTACTTGCTGTGTGGTAAGCGCAACACTCTTGAAATCTGATCACAAAAGATTCGGGTGAATTTTTACGATCAGCAGTCTGCTGTACACAAAGAACATCATAACATAAGCTCACGCCTGTATCCCCGAAGGGGTAGGCATAGGCGCACTAGCGAACTACAACACCCACATTTCGCCGAGCTTAGTTCCGCCCCAGATGTGATAGGGGGCGAGCCTATCGCCGTATCGGGCACAAATTCCAGACTCCGGGCTGATATGGAAAAATCCAATATCACTTTGCCCGACCCGGGGATCAAACCCGAGACCTCAGAACCGTAGTCGTACCGAAATACCACCACGCCACGGAGGCAGTCACAAAGACATTCAACAATATATAGACGGGACAACAGCACAAAACTTGTGATCCAAAGGTTATGACCTAGGGGTCTTAACTCGCTCAGTTTATTTGAAATATACGCGCGCTAGGCCGGCCAGCGTATTAATATTGAGAGAATAAACTTATCTAACGTGATTCTTAACCATTCACAAAACATTCTAGGGTGTAAATTGTAATAATTGCCCTCGCATTGTAATAAGTGGTTGACGTCGGTACTGAAGTTTGCGATAAGTTTTTTGTATGGAAACTTATTTAATAGCCCCTCTATAGTTGGTAATATTAAATCTCTTTGGCTGTACATCAGCCATTTTTGAGGGTTACAGTCTGGGCAACCCAACATCGGATTCAAACCCATTGCGTATGATTTGTCGAGTATTCTTGATATATTTAGGTGACTGCCTCGATGGCGTGGTTGTATTTCGATACGACTGCCGTCCTGAGGTCTCGGGTTCGATCCCCGGGTGGGGCAAAGTGGTATTGGATTTTTTCCATATTAGCCAGGAGTTTGGAATTTGTGCCATATATGGCGATAGGCTCCCCCCCTATCACATCTGGGACGGAACTAAGCTCGGCGAAATGTGGGTGTACTAGTTGGCTAGTGCGCCTCTGCCTACCCCTTCGGGGATACAGGTGTGAGCTTATGTTATGTTATTTAGGTCAAAGAAATACGAAAACAATGTACTCATTTTTATTTAATTAAATTTTTTGATGTTTGCTTTAAAAATTAAAAAGACAAGGCCGAACGGTCAAAGATTCCTTTGTTCCTTTTTGTCATTGAAAAAAAAACGTTTGGAAAATTTCGGCCAAATAAATTAATTTTATTATGTTTGCGTCTGGGAAGCCGAAAAGTAGACTGTTTACCTTTATCGGTCTTTTTAAGTATTCTAGTTGTTAAATATTTACTGCAGAAAATTTTCCCATTACCATAATTATTTGTATTGGCCTTTATTGGTCTACGAAGAGACAGTTCATTTGACGGTAGATGGTTACCATCGCCTTACGCTGCTGCTGATTGACAACAAATTAGGATTGTAAGGAGGAGGGGGCGAGGGAATTAAGGCCTCCGGAAAACACATTTTGGCACATAACATCTTTAATACAGTAATTGTCGACGACGGATTGTCTAATATCGACCGTATCGTCTTCACGATAAAGCGCATTACATATTTTATTATATCGAGTCGAACACTCCACCAATCACATCAACCAAACGCATTTACGCCACATTCACGTCACTCAGCATCTACCACTCACTTCGCTTGCAACCAACGTACTTCCAACACTCCACACGAATTATCTGTAAAGATCCAAAATTATCCAAAATATACAAGATTCGAACAATCCAATATTTCTTTTGTTCAACGCGAACAGTAATAATACCTATTAATAAAGAAGTAAAACAAAATAGAAGGTAACTGTTAAATTACCAAAACATAATGCACAACTATAGCGACGTCATGTCCTTCAATAGCTGACACAATGCATGCGTGCAAGAGAGATAGATGTTTTACTACGCGCTTTTGCTCATAACATAACATAAGTTCACGTCTGTATACCCGAAGGGGTAGGCACAGGTGCACTAGCGAACTAGAAACACCCACATTTCGCCGAGCTATGTTCCGTCCCAGGTGTGATAGGGGGCGAACCTATCGCCATATCGGGCACAAATTCCAGACTCTGGCTGATATGGAAAAATCCAATATCATTTTGTTCGACCCGGGGATCGAACCCGAGACCTCAGGACGGTAGTCATACCGAAATACAATTACGTCACCGCGGCAGTCTTTTGCTCATATTCAAATATTAACAGCCCTATAATATTACTGTCCCACTGCTGGGCACGGGCCTCTTCCACTAACGAGAGGACTTAGGCCTTAGTCTACCACGCTGGCCTAAATGCTGGCCTGGCGGGTTGGTAAACTTTATATACCTTCGAAATTCTAGTGGAGAAATTCTCAGATATGCACGTTTCCTCACGATGTTTTCTTTCACCGTTATAGCAAGCGATAATTTACAGAGAAAACACACTTAACATAGAAAAGTTAGAGGAGTGTCCAAATGGAGCAGACACCATTTTGGGGTAGGTCTCGAACCTCCGACACTCGTCTCGGAAGTCTGTACCATTCCCAACTGACCTACCACTGCTTTCTATTAATAAATAAAATATTTAAATCAATGACCTATCTTATTAAAAAAAGCTTATGTGGTAATCTTTTCATCAAACTTGAGCTTGGAGAGGCCGACCCGTGACCATGAAGGCTATAAAAGCTTTCGAAACGTCGATACCAAAAAAATGAAAACAAATCGCCGTAAGATTCGTTACAATTCGTTTTATTTAAACGTGTAACATTTTCGAAATGTTATGATTGTTAAAAACTAATAAAAATGCATGTTAGAACATCAGCAAAAGCATGAAAGTATAAAAAAGATAAAAGTCTGAACAAACAAATCCATAATCACTACTATTCAGTCGACACGTTTCACAGACTCTGCGGAAATCCAACACGAAACAAACAAATAAAATCCTACGTTTACAAATACATTTCATCCATATCTGATTTGATTCTCTTATTATTTGTGTTGTTATTCTTTTGCCTTGAAAATATTACACAGGAATCGTAATTTTGAAGGTGGAGTTTCTATTTCTTTTCTTGTCACTACTGGTAGTGGCCGGGCTGCGTTGACATTTTTTTTTCTACCTGCCCTTATGCCACCTTAATGTGGGGTCGGCGAAACACACTTTTTCAAGGATGTTGCAGAGAGGATTTGGCATAGTTTTTTACGACCGACCGCCTGCCTGACGTCAACCCCCTATGAGGGATCCAGTCCCGGGAAAATTACATTAGAAAATTTGCTTTGCCCGACCTGGGAATCGAACCCAGGACCTCCCGGTCCTCAGCCCATACATGCTGCCACTAGACCAAGGAGGCGACATTATCAATGTTAATACGCCATTTGCTTAAGTCTGTTAGGTTGTAAGTTCGATTACCGTCGTAGGTAAAAATTGGTTAGTAAAAATATTGTTGAACCACGCTCTAGACAGTCACGTCTACTTCTTGAATGGGTCGGCTCGGACGATTTGATACCACTGTCTTACAGAAAAGCGATGTAAAGTTGTAATTGGTTTTTACGTTTGTTCAGTGGATAAGACTACCGGTGACGGGTCACGGGGAGAGGGATCCGGGAATCCCTCTCCCCTTTCAAATCTCTTTCCCCTAATTTCAGATTGGCAACGCAAATAAGATTGTTTTGATGGACGGTGAACATAACTTGCATCAGAAAAATTATTCAGTCTAATTCCCTTTGTAAAAACGGTCAATACAGAGGAGTTCGCCTAATCTCGGTTAGGCGGACTGTAAGCGTCTACGAAGATGAACTGAGGCATTAAACTGGGATAACGCCAGGTAGACAAAAAATAACAAGAAACAAGAAGTAATTGATTTCTCAATGGAATAACAGTAAATCAACATAAAATACTAAATAACAAACTAGAAATAGAAAAGCCTTAGGTAAAAATTACTTCTTCCACTACTCCGTTGGGGATCGGGTGTGAGCTTATTTTGTGTTATTATATTACGGGAAAAACCCAATTTTAGGATGTGCTAGATTTGAAGGCCAAACCTGATTATAGGATTTTCCTAGACTTAACAAGTCACGTCGATAAACCTGTCTCTACATAGGACAAGAAAACCAGTTTTGTTTTCCCAGAATCACAGAGTTTCATTACTCTGTTTTCATGCATAGTTGTTGATCCAGGCTTATGGGAGTTACTGTGGAGTTATGGAGGCAGGATAGTCTTTTCTCGGGACAAGGTTTGAATCTGTCACTCACTGGCGACTGACGTGGCACGCTCGGTATGTGTATTTTGCTCTGCAGGGTTACCACCACCTCTTATAGCAGTATTATTATAATCGTTCTTAGTTTGTTTTGTATGGGAATCGGTACAGGTAAGATTATAATAATACTGCTATAAGAGGTGGTGGTAACCCCCCTGACCTAACCAAACTGAGAAGTATTGTTAGGCCTAGAAAATCTTAGTTAATTCTAAAATCGGATTGAAACGGTAGCATCCGTCTAGGGTAATACTAACATAATAAATATAGTTCATAAAATAACAATTAATAGGACGGTATTTTTTTGCGATTTGTGACACTGACACTTATTCTGATAGTTTCTTATAATTGTTGATCATTTCGACCGACTACCAAAAAGGAGAAGGTCGTCAATTCATCTGTATTTTTGTTTACTTAAGTTACGCGATATCTCCGCCAAATGTGGACATATTTTAAAAATTGTTTTTTTGTTCGATAGAGCTTATTTTAAGGGTGGTCCCATATAAATTTGGTCACGATCAGATAAGTTTTGAAGTCAGTCCGTTAAGTTTTTAAACTTGTGATCTATACAAAAATCATTTGTAGAAACTGTGATTGCTGTAAAAATATCTCTAGAAGTTAACGGTAAGTATTATAAAAATGCCTCGGTGGCGTGGTTGTATTTCGGCACGACTACTGTTCTGAGGTCTCGGGTTCGATCACCGGGTCGGGCAGTGATACTGGATTTTTCCATATCAGCCCGGAGTCTGGAATTTGTGCCTGATATGGCGATAGGCTCGCTATCACATCTGGGACGGAAGTAAGCTCGGCGAAATGTGGCTGTACTAGTTCACTAGTGCGCCTATGCCTACCCCTTCGGGGATACAGGCGTGAGCTTATGTTCGTATGTATGTTGTATATTATTCCTCATTCAAGTTAAATAAACCATGGATATAATTCGTCGGTAGATACATTATTTAGTGAATAATCTATAATGGACTATAACAAAAGAACATACTCATAAATCACTAACAATATGTGATAGATTATGAATTATGATGCACTGACCAGAAACAGTTGTGATTGGAACAAATTGTGGTGGCTAGAAAAGGGACGCAATCTGCCTCGTACCGCGTACGTAATAGCCCGCAGTGCGGACTCTTTTCACATCCGGGCAACTGGATTGTAATGCGGATGGTATGTGTGTTTTATCATATCGACTTTATATAAATGATTCATCTAAATATAATCATCATCATCATCATCAGCCATAAGACGTCCACTGCTGAACATAGGCCTTCCCTAAATATAAATTTAATTTTAATGGATAATTTAAATATAATACTTAAAATAAATTACAAAAATCCTTTATTTTGGGCTTAAACAATCAATTCTTTCTTCGTGACCTTATCCCATCTTAATGTGCAGTCGGCGCAACACAATTTTCTAGTATGTTGCAGTAAGAATTTAGCTTATTTTTACGACCGGTTGCCTGCCTGACGTCATCCCCCTCGGGGGAATCCAGTCCAGGGAAATTCAAACAAGAACATTCTCTTTTCCCGACCCGGGAATCGAACTAAGGACCTTCCGGTCCACAGCCCATATTTGCTGCCACTAGGCCAAAAAGGCGATCAACTAGACCAAAAAGGCGACGGGTTAAAAAAATCAATAACAATTTTAATTTTAATAATGTGGACGAGGCAAAAGAAATGCATCAGGATCGTAGCTTGTGGCGCTCAATTGTCTCTGCCTACCCCCAAGGGATGCAGGCGTGAGTGTGTATGTATGTATATGTATTTAATTTATCGACCGACTTTCAAAAAGGAGAAGGTCCTCAATTCGTCTGTATTTTTTTTATGTATGTTACGCGATATCTCCGCCAAATGTGGACCGATTTTCAAAATTCTTTGTGTTTGATAGAGCTTATTTCAATGGTGGTCCCATATAAATTTGGTTACGATCGGATTTGAAGTCGGTCCGTTAAGTTTTTAAACTTGTGATTATAAATGTTAAAAAAAATGTAGTTACAAAAGCGAATACTGGATTGCTTTGTGGATGTTTGTAATTAAACTGGATGTTAATACGTGAACGTATTGTATAGAGGTATAAAATATAACGTATGAGCAAGTTTATTGGTTTGACATTACATGCATAAAACATCTAAATGAATTCAAAGGCATTGAATCTTAATTTTTGATTTGATCACGCTTCTAGCATTCATTACATTTGTTGGATACTTAGTTAAAGACATTGCTCAACCTTCGAAAAACAGGGCGTTTATATTCTAGAAATGTAGTAACACGAGCGGAGAGCTAGCTAATTCTACTAACTATATAGCGTAAGAGCCCGTAAACACCAGACTTACGTCACAGTGTAAAGGCTGAGGCCGCGGTCTCGAGTACAGCGGGCGCAGCGGGGCGGCGGCGGCGCACGGTGAGCGGCGCGTTCCAATGCATAGATTTAAATGGAACTGGAGCTCGAGCATGAGTTTTTTAACATTTCACGTTAGCGACTACGTAAAATAATTTCTATGAAAAAGTCAGTTCTCCGCGTATCCGCTAGAGGCGTTCGGGTGTTTGTCGCTAGCGAGTAATGTCAAAAAATCTCATTGTTTGGTTGTCTGTCTCATTGGTTCGCCTACTGGCCTTGAAGGCAGCGGCGCGGCGAGCGGTGCGACAACCGGTCTAACAATACGTTGCCGTGCCGCTCCCCGCGCCGCCGCCGCCGCCGCTGAGTTCGTGTCCGCAGCCTGATAGATTTTCGTGCAAGGATGCCGATAAAGAATTAGACAGGAACTTACTTGGCATTCATCCAGTAGTAAATGATGGGGTTGACCATGGCGTTGGCCATGGCCAGCCAGTAGAAGCCCAGGTAGACGTGCTGAACATACTTCATGTACAGGATTGATGGGTTGAAGTGTGTGTAAATGAAGTAGGTATGATATGGGAGCCAGCAGATCCCGAAGATCACTATCACTAGGATAAACATTTTCACCACCTGAGAACAAAATGAAGTAGAAATTATTTATGCCACTGCAAAGACAGCCTCCGTGGCGCAGCGGGCGAGCAGCCGGCTGTGAAACGTGAGGTCGCGTGTTCGAACCCACTCACCGAACGCAATGCGACAGCAAGCTGCCACTTTACGTCGGTTTTCTGTGGGACAGTGGAATCAAACCGGTCAAGCTGGCCCATTCGTGCTGTAGACATTACAGTCAACAGCGTGGCTCCACCACTCACAATGTTATCATCGTAAACTAATGTATTTTTTAACTTAAAACATATTTCAAGTTAATATTTATAAAAGTAATTTAATACTCTGTACAATTTTCGATTATCTTCAAGTGTCGATGAAGAACGCTTTAAACAGTAAAAAAATCAGTTTTAAAACTCAATAAAAAGATATTACACGTTGATTACACAGTTAAAGGCTTTTAATAGTGTAACAATATCGCATAATATAATTTAACAAGCATTTGTATTAGAAAATTGGATTACAAAATTCAGTCGAGCAATTTCATAAAACTCTATCAGTTTATTTTAATTTAAGTTTTTTATCTTTTAAATGTGATTAAAAATAATGAAATTTTTAATCTAAAATACAGTATTAATATCAGTGACGTGTACAATTATTTTCAATAGAGTATACAAGATATAACAAAATTGATCATCGTTCAAGTTTCATAATGCTCTAAAGTTCAACGTCAAAGCCACTTAGAGCTTCGTTGTCTACTTGTAAGTGCTGTTGGTGTTGCTACTGTTTATAGGTACTTATATCGCTTCCTACTTATATACTTATATCGTACCCCTAGAGCCCCTACTACAAACTTATTTTGATAGTTACAGAAAACCGACGTAAAGTTTTGGTGTCGAGTTTCGTTCGGTGAGTCCGGTGATAGCCGGTGGCCCACTCCCTCCCTCCCTCCATTTCCCAATCGCTATTCCCCTCCTTTTAAGTTTGCAATGGACCCATGATTTTTTTTGTGTTTTGGGTGTCTATGGGAGATCACTTACCATCAGGTGACCTATCTGCTCGTTTGCCAATCTCTGCTATAAAAAAGTTCACGATAGTTAGATAGTTTTCAGTTTGAGTTGTGTATGAATTCCATGTGTTTTTTAGTTCGATGTAGTTTCCGCAATGTGGCGCTGCTAGTCAAATGTATGGAGAGGGCGCAAAGTGTCGTCGATTTCGAGAATCGAAAACTGTTCGAAAACTGTCAAACTAAACTCGTACTACTCGTAGAAACGGCTTTCCTTCTTGTTGTATTAAGTTGCATTCATCGAAATCTATTCATCTTTATAAGAGTAATTTATTTTATTCAGATAACATTATTCATAAACCGTATTTGAATGATGTTTATTAAATAAAATTACTTATCGTGGCGCTTATTAGAATTTACACTGTAGAATGTTCAAGAATCACGTAAGATTTTATTGTCTAAACATTATTATGCTGGCACGACCTTACGAGTGTATGTTGCAAATACGACTGAGTGACTTATGACCACGAGGTCACAACTTTTGAATTACAAGTTTCGCGCTGTTGTCCCATATATGTACTGCAGGGTTACCATGATCTCTTATAGCGGTATTATTATAATCGTCCTTCGTTTGTTTTGTATGGGAATATTGACAAGTAAAATTATAATAATACTGCTATATGAGGTTATGGTAACCCTTCTGTTGAATATCTTTAAGCAGGAATAACACCAAACAGAAATACTTATACACGCAAGTGGTCAAAAATTGTTCACCAACCTTCCTCTTGGATCTTATTGAATCGACCTGCCTCTGAGTCATCTCGCCGATTGATCGCGAACCCCACAGAACTTTCCCCATTGCCGAGTAGAAAAACGTCATTCCCAACATAGGAACAGCGTACGTCACCACGAAGAACAAAACTTGGTACCTGCGAACAAAACAATGAGGAGTTAATCTTGATCGATTTCAAAAGAACGTGATGTATCTCCGCGAAATATGGACGGATTTAAAAAAAACTGTATTGAACTTATTTCAAAGGTCCCATATAATTTTTGTCACGATTGGATACATTTTGAAGTTGATTGGTTAAGTTTGCGACCGACTTCCACAAAAGGAGGTCCTCAATTTGTCTGTATTTTTTTTTATGTATGTTACTCGATATGTCCGCCAAATGTGGACCGATTTTCAAAATTATTATTATGTTCGATAGAGCTTATTTAAAGGGTGGTCCCATATAAATTTGGTCACGATCGGTAAATTAGAAGTTTTTAAACGTATGATTATTAGTTATATAAACGACAGTCACGCACATGACCCTAGTCTTGTCGTTTGTGTTCTGGGATCAGAAACTACGAGGAACTTACAGTCTCACAGAACCGAAACAAATATCTATGGGTCACACAAACATTTATTTCGTAGTGGGAATCGAACCCGAGGCCTCTCCTTACAACTAAACATCCGCTGCGCCACGGAAGCCGTCAAGGCTGATGCTTCGAAAACATCGGAGAACTAAGAAAACCTATTAGTCTGAAGGCAATCAAACTTCCAAAGTAAGATCGTAAAGATGTGTACTTGACTACAATTTTCTGGGCAGTAAACCCAAGTCTCCAGTTTCATAGACGGCTCTTCAGTAAATAAGGAAGTTGGAGACTCGATAAGTACATATAACATAACATAAGCTCATGCCTGTATCCTCGAAGTGGTAGGCAGAGGCGCACTAGCCAACTAGCACACCCACATTTCACCGAGCTTAGTTCCGTCCCCGATGTGATGTGCGTGCCTCTCGCCATATCGGGCACAGATTCCAGACTCCGGGCTGATATGGAAAAATCCAATATCACTTTGCCCGACCCGGGGATCGAACCCGAGACCTCAGGACGGTAGTCGTACCGACATACAATAACGCCACCGAGGCAACTCGACAAGCGTCAGATGAGTTAATGGAAAAGTCTCAGAAACAATATCAAGTTACTCATCATAATATTATGATTAATGTAGCTTATATAGATTAGTCGCCTCCTTGGCCTAGTGGCAGCATATATGGGCTGTGGACCGGAAGGTCGTGGGTTCGATTCCCAGGTCGGGCAAAGCTAATTTTCTAATTTAATTCTCCTGGAACTGGATTCCTCAGAGGGGGTGGACGTCAGGCAGGCAGCTGATCGTAAACACTTAGCCAAATCCTTTCTGCAACATGATTGAAAAAGTGTATTGCGCTGACCCCACATTAAAGTGGGATGAGGGCAGTTAAAAAGAAAGCAGCTTATACTGAATTATTGATATTGATTTATGAATACAACAGAAAAAATTACAAATAAGTGAATTTATTTCTTTGGTTTTGCTGGGGACTCCGCTTCAATGTTAAAAGCATTTTTCTGTATAGAAAGCTGCTTTTGTCACTATAACTTTCTAATACTATTATAAAATAAGTGGTTGAATAGGTGAATAAAAATACGACATTGAAAATAAAATTTAAAAGTCTAATAAAAAACAATAAAGGAGGGAAAATAAAAATAGCAGTTTATTAACGAAACAAGAATTAAACTAGAAAAATAAAACAAAGCCTAATAGTATAAGTCGGAAACATAGAATAAATATTTTGCTCATCTTACAACAAAGAGAAAATTAAAAGATCCTTAGTATTTTCAAGTAAGCGCTGGCAGTTTTCCAAACAAAAGTTCAAAGGTTTATGTCAGAATATAGAGGTATTTTCGTTTGGGAAGTTTAGCTCTTATACAACACTTTATCAGGTTTTGCAGCAAATAGAAAACATTTTTGACAACACAGGCTCCATGGTACAGTGGGCGAGTAGCCGGACGTGAAGCCGAGACAAATGTTTGTGCGGCCCACAAATATTTGTTGTGGGTCTGGGTGTTGTGAGACCGAAAACCTCTCGTAGTTTCTGATAACCAAGATACAGTTAAAACTAGTGCGCGGTTGGGGCTGTTGTGTGACTGTTGGGTGTGTTTTTTATTATTAAACGTATATTAGACTCGGCAGCTTCAAGATAGTGGTGCGATGGATCTTTTTTTGGCCTAAGTATCTTCCAACTTAGAGAATAACAAGTTTCATCGAAATCGGTTTAGTTGTTTTGAAGATATGGACTAAATGTGTGAACAGGGGGGTTACCACAACCTCTTATAGCAATATTATTATAATTTTACTTGTACCGATTCCCATACAAAACAAACGAAGAACGATTATAATAATACTGCTATAAGAGGTGGTGGTAACCCCTCTGGTCGTCGGTTTTAAGTTTTTGTTAAAAATTGTATTATGTGTTGACACATCGATTCGAAAATTCAGTGGTAAAGCGATAGAATCGCCTCTATCATATGACGACAAAAGCTCGGAGAGATGACATCCATTAAATGAAAATGTTCTCAGACGCCTTATAATTAATTAACATATATACATTAACATAAGCTCACGCCTGTATCCCCGAAGGGGTAGGCATAGGCGCACTAGTGAACTAGAACACCCACATTTCGCCGAGCTTAGTTCCGTCCCAGATGTGATAGGGGGCGAGCCTATCGCCATATCGGGCACAAATTCCAGACTCCGGTCTGATATGGAAAAATCCAATATCACTTTGCCCGACCCGGGGATCGAACCCGAGACCTCAGGACGACAGTCGTACCGAAATACCACCACGCCACCGAGGCAGTCGTCGAGTATAATTAATCGTTATAATAATAAAGCGAATAAATGAACGCTTTAATGCCTATCATCACAAATCTCGATGCATTGAATATTATTTCAAAGCAATAAAGTAAACAAATCCCCGAATGAATTGCTGCAGCTACAAGCCAGTTGTTTTAAGTAATATTCAATATGCCCGCAGTTAATTTGAAATTTGACTATAAATGTTAATATTTATTCAGAGACAGATCCAATATCAATAAAGTCATCGTATTTGTTAGGTATTTCTGTATTATAAATGTCTCTGTACATTTCTAGCATGATTTAAATTTCTTTTATATTTATAAACTACTTGTGCAGTATTTAATTATGTTTAAAGTATACACCGCAACAAGAAGAACCTACAACAAGTATACCGATAAATGTCGCAGGAAGTCGCTGGATGCAGACCGCTTCCAACAAGTCGATCCGGAAATCTTTGGGGGCCTATGTTCAGCAGTGGACGTCCTATGGCTGATGATGATAATAATAATAATAGTGTTCACAGGGATAACTGCCGGTTGGTGTCACATCCCATATTCGATTAAACTTGTCTTCTCTACGTGTTGGCTTCGGCCCCACGCACGCCTACCAAAGGTCCGGGGCTGTAATAGTCCCGAGATATGGAAAATACATACATAATAATAATAAATCTGTTATCACGGACAGGACTATTGTGGCCAATAAGCCTCATATTGTGGTAGTAGTAGATTGACGCGCCGGGCGATGCTTGTTGATGTCACGATTCCGCATGATGAGAACCTTGTGAAAGCCGAAAAAGACAAACGCCGGTGGTTTGGGTATCCGAGCCTCGCCATCGGAGGGGAATATTTTTATATTTTTAAATGTTTTTTTTATAGCATATACGTATTCAAAAATGTAAAAAAAATATTTAAATATAAAGAGTACTGAACATAATAAATAACACCCAACAAATACAAATACAAATACAAATAATTTATTGAGTACCAAAAACATAGTTATGACAATAGTAGTAGAGCAACGGTCCCCGCACTAGGCGCACCTGTATCGCGGGAGACCAGTCAGGTTTACAGAATGTTATTATAATGTAGAGCTAGAGTGAGCGTAACGAGCATCTTAAAAAATGGGATAGCGACCATTGATGTAACGTATCAATGATAGCAAAAATTCTGAAAAACTTATAATTAATTAAAGAAAAAGAACGATAGTAAGTCGTAAGATAAGAAGATATATACTATAAATAGTAGTTATAAGAGAAGTATATAAAAAGAAAATTAAGAATGTTATGAGCAAGATGGTCAAGAATGGAGAATATTCATGTTAAGATTATCGAACAGTTATACAGGATTTGTCAAAAGTAGTTCTGTGTCGGAATAATTTAGGGTCAGAAGGTATTTTTTAAGTTTAATTTTAGTTTCGTTGTAGTTAAGGTGGTAAACGGAGCAAACAGTATTTATTTTATTATAAATTCTTGGAAATGCAAAATAGCTAAACCGTTTGCAAAAAGAAGTGTTCACTCTGGGTATGATTATTTTTGGACGACGGCTTTGCTGGGAGAACTTATAAATGGCGGAGCTTCGGTTAAGGGAATGAAATTTAAGGACGACACACAGTATATACAGTTGACGTACTGTTAGTACCTGGGCTTCTTGGTAGAGGAGATGTGTCGGGTATCGAAAGTCTTTTTTCAACATAACTTTTAGGACGGATCTCTGGGCTCTTTCGATTAAAATGAGAGATGCCTTCGCAGCACTACCCCAGGCCGTGATACAATAGCGAAGGATGGACTCGCATAAGCTGGTGTAGACAAGCGTCAGTACTTCTTTGCTAGCTCCATTCCTCAGTAATTTCATTACATGAATAACTTTCCTCACTCGTTTTGAGACCGCTTCAATGTGTTCGTGGAAAGTAAGTTTATCGTCTAAGATAACACCTAGGTATTTAATTTTGTTCACTTTTTTGAGGGGGAGACAGTGACAAGGGTTTTTGAGACAAGTGTCTATTTTCAAAGACAGTGAAGAAGGGGGGGAAGAGGCTTTAGTTTTATAAAAGCAAAGATAGCTAGTCTTTTCAGTATTGATGGTCAGCAAATTAGCATTAAGCCAAGTAACAACCTTTTTAATACCATTTTCAGCTTTTAAGAATGTTGATTGCCAGGAAGAATCGTGAAATAAAAGAACTGTGTCATCGGCATAGCAAACGACGTCAACATTCTCATTAGTACCAAAAACTTGAGAAATGTCGTTGATGTAGAGAATAAACAGGAGAGGGCCGAGAATACTACCTTGGGGAACTCCAACGGAAGTTAGATAGACATCGCTTAGGTTTCCTTCAACTGAAACTATTTGGTTTCTGTTGGTTAAATAGGTGGAAAACCATTCTAAAGCTACTCCTCGAATGCCTGCACATTCTAATTTACGCAAAAGAATGGTGTGGGAAACCGTATCGAATGCCTTGGAAAGGTCTAAGAAAACTCCGACACAAGAGTTGCCGATATCTAGAGAAGAGGATACTTTATTAAGAAGATGTGTTGTTGCTGTCTCAGTTGATTTGCCAGTACGGAAGCCGAATTGATTGGGTGCTAGAAGGTTGTGTGATTCTAAATAGTGTGAGAGTCTTTTGTATACAATCTTTTCTAGAATTTTTGAAAAAGAGCTTAATAAAGATATTGGTCTGTAGTTAGACGGGGTAGTTTTTGAGCCATTTTTGTGTAAAGGTATAATAGCAGCCGTTTTCCAGCATGTAGGGAATGTACCTGTAGATAAACTAAGGTTGAAAATATCTGTTAGTGGTTCAGCTATTTGATGACTAAATCTTTTGATTATTTTATTATTAATACCGTCGAGTCCAGGTGCACTGTCAGGTTTCAATTTATTGATGATCGAAATAACCTCGCTGGTATCTGTTGGTGACATGAAGAAAGAGTTGGAGTGATTTGAATGAATATTTACTTCACTGGCAAGTTCAGATTCTGATTTACTAATATTGTTCAGTATTTTCTCGGCCAGTGTTAGACCAGCTTTAGAAAAGTAATCATTGCATACAGAAAGGGACTCAGTTGGATTCTCTTTTAGTGTTAGAAGTTCTGGATTATGGGAAGATTTACTTCTCCTCTCACAAATAGAGTTTATCGTTGTCCAAAGCTTTCGAGGATCATGTTTAGTTTCTTCGAGACGGTTGTGATTATACTGAGATTTTAATTTTTTAAGTAGGTCGTTAAGAAAGTTGCGGTATCTCTTGTAAATCTTTTTAAGGACTGAATCTGATTTATTGTTTCTAACTTGAAGATGTAGGTTGTCTCTGTGTCGTTGGCATCGCATGAGACCCGGTGTAATCCATGTTTTTAAGTTATGTTTTGAGCGGCTGGTTGTTACGAATTTAGAATTGAGTTTGATGATATATTCCAGTTTAGTAACAAATGATTGGGCAGCATCTGAAGCATTCTTAGAGCTAGTGATGTCTGACCAGTCTACTTTATTCAGTTGCTCTTCCAACCTGTCATAGTCTATTATGAGCTTGCGCCTATTAAGTTTAGAAGTTAGTGGAGATGTATCAAATGCAGCCATGGTCATGTCATGGTCGGTTATGCCCGTTTTGCAGACGAGACCAGTTACTGTGGTTTTTGTGGTAACATAAATGTGATCCAGACATGAGATATCCCTAGTGGGAGAGGTAATTACTGGCTTTAGTCCCAGTTCCGACATTAGGCATAGATATTTTTGAGTATTATTATCACGTTCATTTAAAATATTGATATTCAAATCGCCAGCTATAATTAGATTATTGTGTTTATTGTGTGAGGTGTACAATTCAAGAGATTCCAGAAACTTGGAAGAGTCCTTAGTAGCAGGCGAGCGATAAATGCCAAGAATTGACTGAGAGTTAGGTAATTTTATTTCAAGACAGTCAGCATCAACTATGTCAGGCTCTTCGACACTTACTTGTATGTCTGTTTTTACGTAAATAATAACCCCCCCAGCTTGGTTCATAGTCTTTTTCGTGTAGAAGGAGTTATAGCCTGCAATGTTATGAATGGTGGAGCACGTTCCTAAATGACATTCAGTTAAAATTATAACGTCAAAATTTGTATTCAGTCTCATTAGAGCCACCTTGAATTCGTCAAAGTTTTTTTGCATGCTTCTTATATTAAAATTTAGCAATTTAAAGCCCTCCAGTTGTGCCATAGCAGTTTTACACGAATCAAGAGACGAGAAAACGTGACATGTAACAGTGAGAAATTCATCAACACTATTGTCTAGCTTTACGGTGGCCATCGAAATTGATAGTTGTTGTTGTTTATATTTGTCCAAGTGTGTTTTTTTGTCACGCATAAATCACATGGAATAATTAGGCACAAGTAAGCATTACTATTCTTATAATAACTGTTCAACCAGACAATCTCCAGGTTACGATAGAGAAGAGATAGAAAGATGTATAGGTGAAAGCTGAGTAAGATAGAAAATATTTTGTATAGATGAGTGAGAGAGGTGTAGTAGTTAGCAAAAATTAAAATGTGCATTCTTACAATAAAGAAACATCCCATACTTAGAATGTTTGAATTAATAATAAAGGCTGTTATAGTAGATGTGTAAAACATGTTGTTCAACCTCTTATATAGTAGGTGGAGTAACCGAATTATTGCCTGAAGTTCCCGGAGCGCCGCCGAGTTTGGCCACCAGTTCATCTTGAGTTCGTAGTAGGATCGCCGGATATCCTTCTTTTTGCCGTATGTAAACGTAGCCGTTATGAGTCCAGCAGTATCTGAAACCAGCTTCTTTAGATCTTTTTCGAGCTTCGCGAAATAACCGGCGATTTTCCTGAGTAAGTCGTTCGTTGATGTATATGTTTTGTGGTTTGTCTCCAATGTTAAAATCCTTGGTGGTTAGATTTTTTCTGGATTTGCCTGCTTTCAAGAACTCATCTCGCTTGATTCTGCGTGTTAATCGAATGACTATAGGCCTAGGGTTATTAGCCTGTGACTCCTTGGTGCGCTTCGGGCCAACTCTGGTGACCCAATCAATGTCCACGTCTTCGATAGAAACACCAATTTTGGCAGCAGTGACTAACGCAATGTGAGGAAGACTTTCATTGCTTATTTCAGGTATTCCCGCCAGTTCTATTTCATTACGAATAGCTGCCTGCGCTTGAGTATTGAGTTGTTCGTTTAAGGTTGTTACTTGAGACCGGAGGTGTTCTACTTCAATTTCCCGTTCCTCGAGAATCTTAACTCTATCTACTGACTGAGCTAGAGCAGCACTTACTTCGTCCAGTTTAGAGTAGCATGCGGTCAGTGAATTCGTTAAATTGGCTACCTGGTCCTTTAAGTGTGATACATCTTGTCTCATTAGCCTAATTTCAGTAGTAAGGACTTGTAATTCTGTCTTGTTGTACCCAGAAGCATCTTCCGAGTCTTCCATCCGTCGATTGTTCCGTTTTGGGCGTGAGGTTACATTTAGTGTGTTACACTGTTCTGATTCACGGACCGGTGTCATAGAGTTGTCCCCGCCTTTTTTCATGGAGCACCGACATTTGGGGCAGATCCACTTTGTTTTGTCAGTTGGGATGTTGGCGCCAATGCATAGTTCTTGATGGTAATAAGTCTTGCAGTTATCCGCGCAGCAGACTATATAGGGTTGAGTAGCTATATTATCTAGGCAAGCTCCACATTTAGGAATTTCCTTTATCTTTGGCATATTAGTTTTTTTTTTTTTTTTTGGTCTTAATAGCAGTTTGAGAAGGGTTAGGTAAATAAATGGTGTATAATTTGCGAATAAGCAGATATGCAGTGTAACATGCGTTCAGAGCTCGGTGTTTCAAAAATAGCAGTAGGTTTCAAGCATGCATACTAATGAAAATGTATTAAATGCCCCGCGAGTATTAGGTACTTATTTATATACGTGCAAAGCGCAAAGAATCGCGACTCTCGAGGCGCGACCCGCGACCTTGTCGATGTCCAGCGTTGTGGTAGTGTGCGTAACCGATACGCGGCCTTCGTCCTTGAGCGTGCGCCACGGCTACGCGTAAATGCAAATTCCAATAAAATTCGCCGAATACGATTGATTTCTTGTAATTGTTCAGAATTCAACAGAGATATTGAAAATCTTTGTTTATAACAGCACAATTTGAATGTTTAGTAATACACTGGTTATATATTTTGGCAAAAATGTAAGTTAAAACCACTAAAAAATAATTTTAATTACGGAGCACACTATAACACGTTATTGGCGGTTTGATGCCCGCACGCCACTCCAACTCCAACAGACACACACATAGTCGTGACCCCACACTAAGCTCGAGTCTTGTGTCGTGGGAATCAGGAACTACGAGAGAGACTTTCGGTCTCACAAATACCCACCGGCTACTCGCCCGCTGCGCCACGGAGGCAGTCATGATGATGATGATGATGATGATGATGATAATACACCGCCGCGGCGTTCTTGATTACTAATTGCGACGAATTACAGTTTGCATTTAGATTATAAAATTCTTATACTTAAAATTTGAAGACAAAGACTTACGTAGAAGACTTTGGATGAAGACAAAAAATTATGTTCAATTTTTATCTCTTTACCTTTCTTTCTTTCTACCTACCCTTATCCTACCTTAATGTGGGGTCGGCGCAACACATTTTTTCAAGCATGTCACGGAAGGATTTGGCTACGATTTTACGACCGGATTCCTGCCTGACGTCGACCCCCTCAGGGCAAATTAAATTAGAAAATTCGCTTTACCCAACCTGGGAATCGAACCCACGGCCTCCCGGTCTACAGCCCATATATGCTGCCACTAGACCAAGGAGGAAATTTTTATTTCTTTACCATTACGCTCCAATTCGTTTTTTTACGTGACATTGTTATTGGTGCCAACTTTCTGTAACATTCAGTATTTGTAGTAGCACTATTAGATATTGGTGGCGTAGATTTGTAGCGGTACTAGGTACGAATACCGTCCTGCAGGGTTACCACCACCTCTTATGGCAGTATTATTATAATCTTTCTTCGTTTGTTTTGTATGGGAATCGGTACAAGTAAGATTATAATAAGACTGCTATAAGAGGTGGTGGTAACCCCCCTGTGGTCTCGGGTTCGATCCCCGGATTGATAAAGGGTTTTTCTGTTTAGTATCAGTCTAATAAATTCGCCCTCTATCAAATCTGGGACGGAAATGAATATTAAATTATTATTATTAAATACACCCAACAGTCACACACCTAGTCCTGATCCCACACTAGGTATAACCTGTATCGTGGGTATCAGAGACTATGAGAGACTTTCGGTCTCACAACACCCAGACTTGAAACAAATATCTGTGGCCTACACAAACATTTGTCTCAATGCGGGAATCGAACCCGCGGCCTCTCGCTTCACAGCCGGTTACTCGCCCGCTGCGCCACGGAGGCTGTCTATGGTGATGTTTCATGTGTGTGGTGGTAATATGGTGAAATATGGGTGTTCCAGTTCTCTAATTCACTTCTGCATACCATACATACATACATTGGGGATACAAGCGTGTCTATGTGTAAGTATATATGTATGTACTATGTGATATTACTTTTCTTAAGTACAGAATTGTAAAGCTGGTTTTAGTCATTTTCGCAAGTTAATAGTTTGAGATTAAATCTGTTTTGTTCAAACAATGGGTTCATGTATCTAATCTGCGCTTTAGGTTTCATTGAATATCTCCTTTAAGTTTCATAATCTATATAAGTGAACAGAGGCCGTAGCATGAACTTTCGATTCCATATTCGAATCGAGAACAGTGCATCGAGTTTTATATTTACGGTAGGAAAGATTTGGAATAGTTGTTACGACCGGTTGCCTGCTTGACGTCAACGCTTTCTGAAGGATCCTGGGCATAGCGTGGTAGAATACAGTTTTTCTCAACCTTTGATTCGAACTCCGCACCTCCCGGTCCGCAGCCTATATTCATTACTAGACCACGTATGCGCGGCTCTACCATACAAAACTTTATAAATGTATTTGGAACCTAAATTGTAGACTCCAAAGTAACCTTTTTTTTATTAGCCTACGAAGGCAGACGAGCAGACGGCCCATCTGATGGTAAGTGGTTACTGTCGCCCATGGACATCGGTAAAGCCATGGGCACAGCCAAGCCGCTGACTACTGTAAAACGAGCAGATGGGTCACCTGATGGTAAGTGATCTCTACCGCCCATAGACACCCAAGACACAAAAAGAATCATGGGTGCGTTGCCAATCTAAAGAGAGGGAATTAGCGATTGGGAAAGGGAGTTGGGGGAATTGGGCACCCGAAAATCTCACTCACCGAACGATACGCGACAGCGAGCTGCCACTTCGGTTTCCTGTGAGACAGTGATATCAAACCAGTCGAGCCGTTCCAACCGTGTTGTAAACGTAACTGTCTATAGCGTGGCTCTACCACTCAAGAAAATATAATAATCTATTATAAAAGCTACAAAAGAATACTCAGAAAAATAAAATATTTTAAACAATATTGTCTTACTCTTATTCTGTTTCATAAGACAATTAATAATAGACCGCGCGAAATTGGTAAGATTAAAATGCACTTTATTTAATTCGTCGCTTTTGAGTCTCCTTAATTTCTGTTAGTGTTTTATTTTAACTACACTTAAATACCTTTTGGCGACTTAACAGCAAAGGCATATTAATTAGAATAATGAAACAATAACCACAGATGATAATTCATTGTTTGACGAAGCAAGTATACCATTATAGCTCTACCTTCACTGGCTAAGTTTACTCCAGTAAATAATTAATTAGTTTTTAAAGCTCGACTTAAGTCACAATTGTAAAGATAACATAACATAACATAAGCTCACGTCTGTATCCCCGAAGGGATAGGCAAAGGCGCACTAGTAAACTAAAACACCCACATTTCGCTGAGCTTAGTTGCGTCCCAAATGTGATAGGGGGCGAGCCTATCGCCATATCGGGCACAAATTCCTGACTCCGAGCTGATATGAAAAAATCCAATATCACTTTGCCAGACCCGGGGATCGAACCCGAGACCTCAGAACCGTAGTCGAACCGAAATACTACCACGCCGCCAAGGCAGATTGTAACGATATTTTAATTTAAATTGTTTATTTTATTAATTAATTGTTTATTTTATTTTAAGTAATTGTTTATTTTATTTTTCATGTGTATTCACGGTGTAGCACGTTAAAGGGAGCTTGAAAGCGGCACCTGTGGTAGATTGAAAGGAAACCGTATGTCTTGGTTTAGACATGTAATGGAGAAGGGAAGAGACATTTGGATAAGAAAGTGATGAATATGAACTGCTTCCGTGGCGTGGTGGTATTTCGGTACGACTACGGTTCTGAGGTCTCGGGTTCGATCCCCGGGTCGGGCAAAGTGATATTGGATTTTTCCATATCAGTCCGGAGTCTGGAATTTGTGCCCGATATGGCGATAGGCTCGCCCCCTATCACATCCGGGACGGAACTAAGATCGGCGAAATGTGGGTGTTCAAGTTCGCTAGTACGCCTCTGCCCCTTCGGGGATACAGGCGTGAGCTTATGTGTCATGTGAGTATGAATGTTGATGGGTATCGACATTTTTTTATCCGAGCACGGCAAAGTGACCACACAACACCTGATGGTAAGCGATGTGCTGTCCAAAAATACCAGCCACCACCTATAGACCTTGTGTCCATCGGTGGCGATTAGTATCATGCCGGCCTGCATAAATGCTTCTTCACATTAAATAAAAAGGGATGGATGACGAGATGACGGCTGATAATCATGTATGGAAGTGGAAGACATATTGCGCCGATCTCAAATATTACTGGGATAAGGGCAGGAGGATGATGAATCACTGTGTAACGGTATGAAGTATTTTAACTGCTTTGCTCTGTGGCGTACCACCACGCCTTATAGCAGTATGATAATAATCTTACTCTAGGTTTTTTTGTATACCGGAATTAGTATAAGTAAGATTATAATAATACTGCTATAAGACGTTGTGGTAACCCTCATTAAGGTAGGATAAGGACAGGTAGAAAGAAAGAAAGATTAAATGAAGGCGCGTCTACTGCACATGTTTTTTCGGATTAAAACACAAAAATCACGTACAGAAAACAAGGTTTGCTTACCCCTTCGGGGATATAGGCGTGAGGTTATGTTATGCAAGCCTGCTATGCTTCGAAAAAAGTCCAAGAACGTATTTTGGGTTTGTTAAAATGTATTAAGTTGTATAAGTTGAGTCAAACGACCTCATCCATCTTGTTAGTTGCAGTCTTGGTAGGCTTAGCCTATTATCCTATTAAGACCATTAACAGAGCCTAATGACTTTTAGTTTCGTTTCTTACGTACATCACCCTCCTTTGTTTATTTTTAATTATCCGCGTAATTAGTAATTAATCAATAATTTAACAATATGATAAATGTTACAAGCTATAACTTAATTAATTTCTATACATTGAAGGTTTAACAATAATCACAAGTTTAAAAACTTAACAGACTGACTTCAAATCCGATCGTGACAATATAAGGGACCACCCTTAAAATAAGTTCTATCGAGAAAAAAGTCTCTCACAAAAATAATTTTGAAAATTGATCCATATTTGGCGGAGATATCGCGTAACATACATAAAAATACAGACGAATTGAAGACCTCCTCCTTTTTGGAAGTTGATCGAAAAGAATCGATTGCTTTCTTTATAAAGATATCCGCCTATCTGATTTGACTGTGATTGAGAAAATTTATCATCATCAGCTATAGGATGTCCACTGCTGGACATAGGGCTCCCCCAAAGAATTCCAGATTGACCTGTTGGAAGCGACCTGCATCCAGCGACTTCCTGCGACCCTTATCAGAAAATTTATCTTTGCCTCCAAAATATTTTGGTATAATATAAGATGAGCTAAAAATATTTCAAAGAATAAAGAGGAATGGAAGAAATAAATATTAAATGAACTTTAAAAGTTTCTTCGTTGACATGGCGACGTTCCGCGTAGCCATTTCACTCCGAATCCTCGAACTAAAGTTTGTTCAGAGAGAATCTGTTTAAAGTATGTTTGGTGACAAACATTAAACTTAACTATCTTCTCACGTAGTTATATGGACTATGTACGTGATTTCGGCGTCAATTGTTGAGCCTCTGCATTACTTACTAGATTAATAGAGAATGCTTTACACATTATCATATTATATGCTTTGTTTTTTAAAGGTGTAATTGTTAGAAAACTGCAATTTTTGATAATATTGATGAAATATAATTGGATATCAGAAAGAAAACGAAAGCAAAAGATGTAGTATAAAATAATGACGCTAAAATGGAAATGGGCTGGTCATATCCAAAGGGTCATAGATGGAAGATGGTCGCAGAGTATAACGAATTGGTACAAGAAAAGGAGACGAGAAAGCCCAGGCAAAAGATGGAGCGACGATATTGTACAAGTAGCCGGGATACTATGGGCGAGATTGGCACAAGATAGAGCCTACTGGAGTCGGTTGGAGGAGGCTTTTACCGCAATAGGCGGCACTTACACCTAATAAATTCCTAACAATATATACTAAAACATACTAACACTACTAACAAATAATATAAGTACATTCTATAACAAGCAAATGTGATATAACTTCAAAACTTATAAGTTGTAAGGGATAAATAAAGCTATTTTTATTATTATAATTGAATATGGAATAATGAAACCAAATGAATGAAATACCGTATTAAGTGAAGAGACATAAAAAAACAGCAGCAGTTGTGAGAGTATATCGAAAACCACTGTAACAGGATTATTTAAACAAAATTTAAGTTGAAAATTGATCATCAATTGTAAGTGTAGTAATAAGGCTCTTAGACACAATTAACAAAATAAATACAGAGATCTTCAAAGCACAACTCGTAATAGCCGAATTGTAGAAAAGTTTGTAATCAAAGATACTTACATAAAATCCATGTATGATACATCAGGTAAACCATCCGGCCAGGACAATAAGCATGCGGTTTTCAAAGTTCCCTTTGACCTGTGAACAAACGAAAATTTAATTAAAATAGAATCCGTAGAAAAGGTTACGCCAGACCGCATTTCAAAGCAAATGGGATTAGCCTAAGGCGCGTGCAAAATAGAAAAGCTTTTTGAAATGAATAGTGCAGTTTTCTTTTATTATCCCTATCTATACTTATATTTTGAAGGTCTGTTGGTTTGTCATTCTTTCACGCAAGAAGGCATCGTCATTATTTTTAAAGCAGATGTTGCGGAAGAGTCACCAATTATTTTATATTCTGGAAATATGAAAGATGCTAGTTCGACAGTGGCTGGTTGCTAGGAATCGGACGAATTCATTCTAGCGACCTCTACTAAAAGGAAGTGACAGTATCTCTCAATATGCGGCGACATTATCTTATGAATACAAGATTTACCATTAGGTCCAGTGTTCAACAGTGACAGTATTGCTGTCAAAATCCAAAAAATAAAAATAAATAAAGACAATAAGATATAAAGAACACCGTTACGTGAATGGAGCCAAATGCAGAAGCTGTTAAGCTGTTACGTATTCACATCCTTTAATAAGAAAGGTAATAAACGAAGCAGTCACAGTGGTGTTGACGTATTTCAATTTCAAAATATGTCGGAAGCATAAAATATTTTCAGCTTCGTGAAGTAATAAACTTTTGCTCCGTACATTTATGAGTATTTTTAATAATAAGTAGCAGTTATTCGTTGTATTGCGTTCGGTGATGTTTTGCGTAATGTTATATTAATTTGACCAAACTTTCAGAAATAAAGTGTAATTCTATCCATTGACTAACAAAATAAAAATAGAACGCATTTTATTAAACACATCCATAGGAAATGTAACATAACTGTAGATTTCATCATCATCATCAGCCATAGAACGTTCACTGCCGGACATATGTAGGTCTCCCCCAAAGAGTTCCAAATCGACCTGCTGGCAGCGACTTCCTGCGACCTTTACTAGGTCGCCTGTCCACCTTTCAGGTGGGCGTCCTGTGGTGTTCCTGGCAATCCAAAAACCCTTTTAATGAAAACAAGGGAGCAATTATTTTTCGTTACATAATTTGTCACGTAATCACCCAACGCGCGAGTCGATGTGAAAAATGCCCAATTAATGATGTTGAACGGACAAATTTATCTCTCCAATTGTTGTAATTTGTCACCTGACTCGGGATTATTTTTACATCGTTTTTTTGAGTAATCCAACGTGGTTTTGGTGAAGCCACGTTGTAGACAGTTGTGTTTACAGCAAGAAGGGACCGGCTGCGCCGGTGCGTTACCAACGTCTCACAGAAAATCATCGAGAAGAGGCGGCTTATTGTACCGTTTTTTTTAGCAATTGATATTTCTAGTTTTTAACATGTTTCGAGTTTTGATGAAAGTAATGAACGACTAAACTAGATGTACTTGACTAGCAGAGATTTAGCATGTCCAATGACTCCAATGATAGTAATTACCAACCCGATAAGCACCCACAATGTAAAAGGAATCGTGGATATTGTCTACTCTGATGAAAAGGAGAATCGAGAGGCAGGCAAGGAGATATTGGTTCTCAACAAAAGCACACTCTAACAATGCTTGAGAAATGACTAAACGCTCACAAAATTTATAATGAACATATTTCCTGTACGGACCCTCTTCAAACGCTATCAAAGTAGCTTGTTCGACTTGAATAAAAATCTTTCTGCTACGTCTGACGTCAATTTAAAATAAGGCAACGAAGGTTTCCGTAAATTGTTTCACTGTCTTATGCTAGCTTTTTCGGCTCGGAAATAATGAGCGCCTTGTTTTCGATCGAGTGAGTTATCGAAAGAAACTCACGGTGCGTTGCTGTTGTTAACCGAGAAGTTATTATAACTTTTCTTCATAATCCGATCAGAAGTTACAGCACAAAGAACATCGACTAAGTATTTGTATCGAGCTTACTGCGATATTTGCTTGAAATTCCGGGCGTAATTTGTGCTCGAGGTGTGATCGATTATGTGTACTACTAAATTAGTACATTGAATGTTCTCCAAGATGGTTTTAGTATCGATGAAATCAAATTATGTACGAAAACGAGGACCTAAGCAAAAAAGCAGAAATTGAATGCAAGATACATTCCATTTCTCTAAAAGCTCGAATGCAAAATTTATTAAGAAATATAAGTCTTTAAAAACACTGAAATTGTCTTTAAAGTGACGAATTGGTATGAATATTTTGCATTTCGAACTGAGAGCCTTAAGTTGAATCCCAAAGAGATGCCACTTTTACAGAATCCTGTTTCAACACTAATGCATCCATTGAAAGTTGAAAGTAAAATCGGTCTAGTATTTTTAACTTGAGACCTTTTACGCGTAGAAGTCTTGTCAAATGATAATGAAATATCATACGGGAATAACAAAAGTTTTAAAATGTCATATAAGACATCTCACTTCGCCCCCTAAGTGCATTAAGGGTTATGGATTGTTTTGCTTTCAACCTTACTTTATATTTCATAACCTCACCTTATAGGGTCAGAAACCTCGAAATAAAAATATATTGAAATCGGTACATTGTGGTAGGGAGGAGCTACAATAAACAGGCAAAGGGATCAATAATAATTAGTCCCTTTTTGCATCAATCATTAGACATTGAAGAATCAGAAACAACAATAAAAATCGCTACATTACCACCTTAAAACTAATTTTCAATATACCAAACCGCAACCCAGGAGCAAGGGGTCATCTTTTTACCAAATTAATAAACTGTTTCCTTCTTAATAGTTTTAGGAGATACAAATTGAACTACTCCTATTTTATGATCAGTATTATCATTATCATCGTCATCATCATGACCATCATTATTATCATCATCTTTGTCGTAATAGTTATCGTCGTGATAACCATCACCGACATTATCCACAGGTTTTTCAGTCCCCCTTGCAGACATAGGCCTCTCTTATTATTTGTTGTTATACATAAACCAAAACTGTGTTATATGTATGTATAAATAATTTGAGTTGTAAAACTAATTCATTTGCATATTATAATAAATGCATTAAAAAGTATGCACATTCATATTGTTTACATTATCACTGAATCGTGTATTTAATAAATTGTAGTCGTTACTGTGTCAACGAATAAAATTTATTTCTTCCATGAATTTATTTTTATCAATTTGTCAGAAACAAATGGATGAACATTAAACTACGTAATCTTTTAAACGCCATTCATACAAAATATACTGATAATGGGTTATATTATAATATTGAAATTAAACTTAATTATGCGGATTCTATAATGGTTTTTTTAAGCCATCCGACCCGTGACCACGAAGGCTGCAAAGCCTTCGAAACGTCGGGCCTAAAAATAAAAACAAATCGTGATAAAATCCGTATAAAATATTTTATTTCAATGTGTAAAATTCGCGTAAACTTAAGAAATCAGTATATATTATTATATTTTTAGGAGAATAATAAATAATAGGTTTCTCGGTTATCACGAGAATCACGCCAGCTTCTTTATGCTTTTTTCTTCTTTATAGAGATTTAGACAATTTTAGGTTATTTTCGCTTTCTATAGTACTATTTCCTTCTTTTCCTTAAATTAATTCAATTCAAT
The DNA here is from genome assembly GCA_036417725.1 of Clanis bilineata. NCBI lineage: Eukaryota > Metazoa > Arthropoda > Insecta > Lepidoptera > Sphingidae > Clanis > Clanis bilineata. The sequence continues at coordinate 3,848,134 of CM071145.1, read as the reverse complement.
TTTCTTTATACGCATTTTTATTTTGTGGACCACAATCTATATAACAACTACATAATTTATTTATCTTAGTAACAGTTGTAATATGTCATTTGTATAATAAATAAATTACTCTATATTAACCCAACCACTCAATTTAAAATATTCATCTTTCTCCACAGAATTTTATTGGTGAAAACTTTCCCAACGTTTCCGTCCCTGCTACTTTCAAACTTTCACTGAAGTGCAAATTTCCTGTTTTGCTTATTTGAATTCATTTATATTTGAACTTGAACATAATAAAACAGAGTTACATTTTGTACGTGGTACGACTACCGACTTGATGTCTTAGGTTCTATTCTATTTTTAAGTTATAGCAAGTGGTGCCGATGTCGACAATTCTGCCAATGTCAAATGTGCGATGAGTACTCGTGTGCTTATTTGATCTATAAGTCTTAGGTTCGATCCCCTGGTTGTGATATGTGGGTTTTTCTTTTCAATATCAGTGCGGAGTCTGGAATTTGTATTATAAGAATAATAAAAATAAGGTAGGCAAGTAAAAACAATAAAACAGGTCGATCTGGAAATTGTTGGGGAAGGCCTATGTCCTGTGGCTGATGATGATGATGCAAGTAAATGTAAGCCCAGCTTTTAAAGCGACTATGTAGGTACCTGAGTTTCAACAGTATAGGCGATAAAACACAAACCTGTACTCCTTGGTGGTGGAATAAAGTAGGCACGGAATGGCCAGCAGCATCCCACTGACCCAGATGCCGGCGATCATGATGAGGGAACACGTCTTGGACATCCGCGGCCGCATCGGTCTCACGATGGCTTGATACCTTAACAAACATATCAAGTTAATGCTGCATGGGGACCTAATCGACAAAGAAATTAAATGTAACCGTGGTATAGTAACAATCTATTTTATATTTCGTTACATCGTACTATGTTTTATAAACGTTAAATTTTGAGATAGATTTTGTCATAGAACCACGTAGATTTGGTTACAACATATGAACCCGGGTCGAATCGGATTCTTACTATATTATTGTTTCTGAAGACTGTCTTAGAAACAAACGTTATCGCTATTATATTTCGTACGGTGGTTGGTGAGTAAGATTCCCAATAGAGATTCCCTGTTTACACGCTTTATTTAAGGTAATGTCAAAAAGATAAAAGTCAAAAAATGAAATGCAACCTGTGGTAACGCACTATTAAAGACGCTTATCATCAGGTGATTCATTTTCTAATCAATCTAAAAATTTAGGTTCTTGGTTCAATCAATGATTATAGTAAAAATACATCTTACTACAATATATGTAATAAGCAATGTTAATGAAATCTTAGCAAGTGTTAGCGTATTGATGAAAGATAAATTAATTAATTAGCATTATAATCAAACTTGAATATTAGATTGAGTTAGTTTAGTGTTTAATTACTTTAGAACTATTATTAGAAGGCTTTACATAATTAACGAACGAGGAAATCTAATAAATGTTATCTTATATTCATCCTCTTGTCTTTTAAAAATAATGGCTTCCACGCATATACGATGATTTAGCCAATGTCAAGGTAAATAGAGCAATTATGTTTTCACAATGACCATGAGACCCAGATGTGGATGATCTCAAGGCCTGCTGGGGTTATGGCGGTAATTCCTTCCAGAGCGATGCTTCTCAGGTGCCCTTCACTCGGCAAATCGATCGAACAAACCCAGCCAACGCACTAAGCAAAACTCATCAAAGATCATCGGTTCAAAAGTTTCCACATTATACTGTCCATCTTCACTGAAGTTTGATGCATTAAACCACACCACTTAAAAACAACAAACACAGCATTAGAGAATAATATGAAATAATTTTAACAAGCGACGCCCACCCTGTCAGACTTCCTGTCAAAATCCCTTATCTTGCATTAACGAGAATAGTTAAAAATTTACTTCTTTATTTTTTAATTAATATTGATAGCAGACGTAGGCTTTTTTATACTAGACGTCTGTAGAATTTAGATAAAGATTTGCGTATTCAGACTGGTTGATGTACGCTTTCATATTTGACGTGCTGGAAAGTGGAAGCCTGTTCGGTGTTCTGACAAGATAAAAAATCTGTATGCTCCCTTCGGAATTCTAAAGGATTTTAGAGAAAGCTGTCAACCTGACAAAAGCATACTTGGTTAATAAAAGTTGAATGAGCAATTAAAATTTTATATAAACGGAAAATGTGCTCACACATATTTATAGGCTCGCCCCCTATCACATCTGGGACGGAACTAAGCTGGGTGAAATGTGAGTTGTCTATCTATTCGGTGAATCAAACGTAAGCTTTCGTGATCTAATGATATTTATTTCTAATATGGATATTGTACGCCCAGTCTAGATTCATATTTAATTTTAAGACTCAACTTTCAATACGCGAGAGAATATAAGAACGAAATCTTCCAATGGAAAATCATCCCGTTTAAAAGAATTAGGTAGATAAATCGCTAAATTGCCTTAATCTATTTTATTTCTAACATCATCTGTTATTAAGATAAGAATAAGAAATCCGCAAACAAACTCTAACTTCATAAAAGCCCCTCGCTGATTTTATTACAATACTAAGTGCCGGTGTTTTTGTCAAACCATAATGTGAAAGAATATTGCCTGATCGTAAAATAATCCCTTTAATAACTCGGTTCACGTCTCGACATAATACTAGATAATATTATTTTTCTTTTCGACTGACTTCTAAATGAAGAGGTAATTCGTCTGCATTTCTTAATGTATGTTACGCGATATCTCCGTCAAATATGGACCGATTTTTAAGATAATTTTTGTGTTAGATAAAACTTATTCTTAAGGTTCCAGAAATTATATATAATACATAATATACACATAATAGTCACGATGAAATACTTGTTGATATGGATCGGTTAAAGCGTAATACACACTAAAGTCGCCGACCCGCCGGCTTATGTCGGCAACTTTTGTCGTTGGGCTTGTTGGCGGCTTCAGTCTTTGCAAGGCGGTAAACTTATATTGTGTGTATTGCGCTTAAGGTTTTAAACATGTGAATATTATTCTATGACAGTATATAATTATGAGTCGTGGACCGTAAGGTACTGGGTTCGAATTCCACGTTGGGTAACGTGTGTTTTCTACATGATTTACCCGGGACTGGATTCCTAGAGGAGGTTGACATCAGGCAGCTGGTCGTAAAAAGTAAGCCGACTCCTTTCAGTAATGCTTAAAGAAGTTTGTGTCGATCCAATATTTAAGTGGGATAAGCGCATGTAAGGCAGATAAGCAGACGTCATGTTTCATTTTCATCTTTTGTGTGTGGGATATCATGTTTCCGCAACATACGTGGCTGAGATCTAAAGACCGAACGTCTATAAGTAGTATAAGTCTAAGTCAAAGAAACGATCTCAGTCAGGATTTGGAATTTATAAATAGAACTTTGACTCTGTCCAAGTAATTATTTACAAGAAAATTTTTACTTAGTCTGTCAGTCTGTTTTTCTTGTAAAAAATTTATCTGACTAATTCAAAATTCGATTTAAAAATTCCAAATCCTCACTGAGTTCGCTTCTTTGACTTAGACTTTCTCGAAGTTCGCTCTATAGATCTCAGTCGTATACTGTTTAATAGAGTATCCCATATTATAACACGCATAACATTTTTGTTTATACTAAAGTGTGAAATACACATTGACGGCCTACGAATATTATCATGTGACTCCAATGAATTCATTATTAACTGTATTGTGTCAGTAGGCTAGCGACTCGCGCGCTTGAGTTCAGCTAATATTACAATAGTTGTAATAGGGTATCCAATTTGCAAGCATTTTTACCGGTTTAGGACAAAATATAACATCATTAAAAACTATATTATCATCAGCCACAGGTCGTCCACTGGAGATAGTCGTCCCGCAAAGATTTCTGCTTGCCTCCAGCGACTATGTTCTTAATATTGGATAATATTACTGATTCAGAACAAAGAATTTTCAGTTTTTGTGTATATTAAAACTCATGTTGTATAGGAAGACGCACTGACCTGTCAAACGAGATGCCGGTAAGAGTGAAAACACTGGCTGCAACAGTCACGTTCGCTATGAAGTTACTCAACTTACAGTACCGCACGCCAAACACCCAGTCACTGTAACAAACAATGGCTTATAAACTTTGAAGATATGTAAATAAAGCTGGCGTTAACCTTAATATTCACATACATACTAAGCTTTGCTGGTGGTGGAATATTCGTATCCGACCGGATGGCGACCACCGTACGTATGGTTCTAAAACCTGCTATTATGGCCCACACTGCTTATGTGGTTCGCGTTTCAGGATCAGCTCGTGTACTTCTGGTTCTACTGAGGGGCTTGTGACATGACTTGGTGATTGGTTGGGACGGGTATTTGGGTATCCCTGTGTCTGCATCGGTCATTCGCCTGTCTTGTCACAAGCCCCTCTATTTGCTTCTTCCCTCTACGAAGTGTGAAGAAGCATAAATAGGCCGCCATGATTCTGGTGACCATTGATAAACCCGTTATTTGTTGGTGGCCAATAGTTTTTTGGACTGCACTTTACTTACCATCAGGTACAGTGTAGTCACTTTGCCGTGCCCGAATAAAAATATCACACCTGCATCTCTAAAGCGGTAGGCAGATGTGATAGAGAGCGAGCCCATCACCAAATTGTTATACTTTGTCGATTGTGTTTGCAACCGATAGAGCTTATTTGTAAACCATATAAAAATTTAGTTGAATTAAAATAAATCACAAACATTGTTTAAATTCAAAGTTTTTCAATTAAAATGTACAATCATCTGAGAAATAAAGTTAATTACAAGTTGAAAAATAAAGTAAACATGCACAATTGACACAAAAGTTTGACGACAATCAATAAAGAATTCATTTGAAGAAAGGCAAAAATACGAATCGTAAGACCTTAGAGACGCAGATTCTTATTTCGATAGTTAGATACGTAAGTAAATTAAAGTTAATATAAGAGATATTTAACAAATATTTATATATTGCCTGCCTTGGTGGCGTAGTGGTATTGGGTACGCGGTACGACTATCGTTTTGATGTCCCAGGTTCGATCCCGGGTCGGGCAAAGTGATATTGGATTTTTCAGCATCAGCCCGGAGTGTGGAATTTGTGCCCGATATAGTGGTAGTCTCCCGCTCCCTATCACATCTGGGACGGAACTAAGCTCGGCGAAATGTGGGTGTTCTAGTTCGCCAGTGCGCCTCTACCTACCCTTTCAGGCGTGGGCTTATGTGTTATGATGTGTGTGTAATTGCCAAAACTTAAATTTGCAAAGCGCCTATATCTTCCATATCGTAGGCACAGTCAAACTAGCGAACTGGAACACTCATATCACCCAGCTTATTTCCGTCCCAGATGTAATGGGAGGTGACCGTATCGCCATGTCGGGCACAAACCGATTTTGGGCTGGCAGTTAATAGAAAAGGAATATGATAAAAATATAGACATAAAATATGACAAAGCAAATATATATGGCAAGTGTGAATGGTAGAGTTGGAAGGGGAAGACCTCATCGAACATTCTCTGACCAAGTCAGAGATTTACTCGAGAAAGGTCAAGTTAAAAGTACCCTAAACCGACGTGCATGCATGAAGAATGTAATGAGACTGAATGAGGCGAAAGAGGTGTGTAAGGATCGTAGAAAATGGAAATCCGTTGTCTCTGCCTACCCCTATGGGAAAAAGGCGTGAGTCTATGTATGTATGTATGTATGATAAAAAATGTATTATTTTATTAGGTTATTACAATTACAGAATAGCCACGCTATAACTAGGCGTAATTACGACTTGGTTTAATATAGTTCAAAATATTTTTGATATCAATATACATCAATATAATATACCCTAGATGCACAGTTCTTTGCAAATATCCTCCTAAAAAGTGGTCTCAGGAATAAAACAAAGAAAAAGATCACAAGTTCTAATTAAATCAACACAAATATAACCCTATGCACGTGTTGTAAAGTAGCTTTTTAAACGAAATGAGCAAGCGTTCCATAATTTGAAAATTGACATTTAGAATTCTATCGGCGTCCAACTGTAGGCAAAAGGAGTGCTTAAGCACTCGTTTGCTGTCCCATTTTCCGAGCGTCAACTGTGTCTAGGTAAATAATATATCGATGTCAATATATCACAACAGGGGTTCATACGAAAAGGAGAGATCTTTTTTCTGATCTCAATTATGATTACATAACGTTATATGTTTTGAATTGGCACGAAAATATGTTTTTTTTCGTGCCAATAAGTAAGTGATCTCCACCGCCCGTAGACACTCAAGGCAGAAATAATAATGGGTGCGTTGCCAACCTAAAAGGAGGAAATGGAAACGGAGGGAAAGGAGATTGGTAAAAGGAGGGAGGGAGGGGTAAATGAGCCACCGGAAATCTCACTCATCGAACGAAACGCGACAGCAAGTTGCCACTTTACGTCGGTTTTCTGTGAGACAGTGCTATCAAACCGGTCGAGCCGGCCCATTCGTGCTGTAGACGTTACTATCTACAGCGTGGCTGTACCACTCACTAGTCATACTATGACATCATCCGTGGCGCAGCGGGCGAGTAACCGGCTGTGAAGCGTGTGGTCCCGTGTTCGATTCCCGCACCGAGATAAATGTTTGGGTGGCCCACAAATCTGTGGGCCACCCAAACATTTACACCCAGACCCGAACTAATCAGTTCGGGTCTGGGTGTTGTGAGACCGAAAGCCGCCCGTAGTTCCTGATACCCACGATACAAGACTCGTATCTTAGTGTAAGGTCAGGGGGGTTACCACCACCTCTTATAGCAGTATTATTATAATCTTACTACGTTTTTTTTGTACGGGAATCGGAACATGCAAGATTGTAATAATATTGTTATAAGAGGTTGTGCTAATCCTCCAGGGCTATGTGTGTGACCGTTGGGTGTTATTTATTAATTATTTATAATGATGATAATGATAATAACATAGTCGCCTCCTTGGTCTAGTGTCAGCATGTATGGGCTGTGGACCGGGAGGTCCTGGGTTCGATTCCCTGGTCGGGCTAAGCAAATTTTCTAATTTAATTTGCCCGCGACTGGATCCCACATAGGGGGTTTAATCAGACAGGCGGCCGGTCGTAAAAACTAAGCCAAATCCTCTCTGCAACATGATTAAAAATGTGTTGTGCCGACCCCACATAAGGGCAGGTAGAAAGGAAAGAAAGGAAAAGATAATGATAATAACATGAGACCAGATGGTAGGGACTACAGGTGAATCTGCAATCTATTATAAATAAATAACCGAATCATTTAGAAACTGTACAGGTAATACGAAGTTTCGTGACCTAAGCTAGTGTCTATTATTCATCGGTGCAATGTATTGATTTTGTCGTCAAGGTTTTATGAAGTACCAACACGATGTCGTAATTTAACGCTGCCTGGTCATTTTCAATCGACTTTGAAAAAGAAGGATATAAATCCATCTGTTTTTTTATTTAATAAAAAAAAATGTTTATTGGTCACGTAGGCATATCAAATACACTTATGACAGATCACAACAAGGTCTAGATACATTTATATAACAATCATGTTACAACACTCAATTTAGAAAACAAGCAGGCAGGTATGGACACAATAACAAGGATGGGGCTTAGATAAAAGGTTGTGATTTGTAGGAAAGGGAACGAACGGGATATGGCAGGAATGCTAGCAGGGAATTGACGGGAAAATAAAATAGGAAGCTTGTAGGATTTGACTGGAAATGTGGATAAGGAAAATCACGCCGTGGACTATAAGGCCCTATCCTAGCTAACCTATTGTTATGTTATATCCAGCAAATGAGGACCAAAGTCACAGGAACTGAAGTCAAAGGGACTTGTTTTGATAGTTAAGACTTAATTTGATAAATATGAAAGAGTACGGAGTAAAGTCTTTATATTAAAACAACTTAGGCTCCTTTCGAAATCGGTAAAAAATGGATGCTAATCGATCAAAACAGTGACCTTTTTATTCCAGCATAGCAAAGTGACTACAGTACAGAATAGTAAGCGCTGTGCAATCCAAAAAATCAGCGAACACCGACAAATAATATGTATGTACATCCGTGGTCACAAAAATCATGCCGGTCTTTTTATGCTTATGTAACGGCTATAATGCAATGTAAGCACATGTATGCTTGGTTGTTAGGATGAGTTCATAGAGTACTGTGGAGTCTGGCATTGTGTTCACGCGTTTTGTCTGTCTTATTAATATATGTTCTGTACTTTTACCTTTTACAATAAACATTATTTCTCAGGCTGAGGCAGTCTGAAAGATAATTTGAGATTCTGAGAGATAATTTGCTAATATGTAAGATACATTGATATGGATATATTATATTGATTGCTTCATACACTAACTGTGAAAATGTAAACAACTACCTGAACTTAAAAGACTGCCTTGGTGGCGTAGTTGTATTTCGGTATGACTACCATCCTGAGGTCTCGGGTTCGATCCCCGGGTCGGGCAAAGTGATATTGGATTTTTCTATATCAGCCCGGAGTCTGGAATTTGTGCCCGATATGGCGATAGGCTCGTCTCCTATCACATGTGGGACAGAACTAAGCTCGGCGAAATATGGGTTTCTAGTTCGCTAATGCACCTCTGCCTACCCCTTCGGCGATACAGGCGTGAGCTTATGTATGTGTATGTGTAAAAACTTATGTGTATGTGTAAAAACGATTCTCTAAAATAAAGTTATTTGGCTATTAAAAATCAGCCGTAAATGAAAATATAATTTCTCCTACTAAGATAATTTTGGGTATCCTTTAAAATATGAATAGGATTAATTAAGTGGAACATAGCCTGAAACCCTCTATTTAGAAACCATAGGTCACGTTTGACGTAAAATCTTTTTTTAATACATTTTAGGATGAAAAGGGCATGACCTTAATTTAGAAACTCGTCGATTAAAAAGAATTCGTAGAGACTCCGGAGATAGTGAGTATATTGTTATGGGCTTTAAAGGCCACTTGAAGCTCCGCTATAAATCTCTATTTATCCAAAATTTTGAATTAAAGATAGGAGTGAGCTGTAGGATAAATCGAGATAAAGTGTAACTCTAGATTAGTATTAACGCTGCAAGTCGCCCTAAGACCGCGGACTTGAACTTAGCGGGAGCAGAGCGACGCAGGCGGTTCCAATGCATAGATTCAAATGGAACTGGCGTCGAAGGCAGCGGCGCGACAATCAGCCTAACAATACGTTGCCGCGCCGCTGAGTTCGTGTCCGCAGCTTTAGTGTTTAATTTTGAAGACAAATGTCAATTTTTTGTTAAACCTGTTGAGTAGTATAGCCACGCTGTAGACAGTAACGTCTACAGCATGAATGGCAGGTTTGACAGCACTGTCTCGCAGAAAACCGACGTAAAGTTGCAGGTCGCTGTTGCCTTTTATTCGGTGAGTGAAATTTCCACCAGAGATTTTCTAGATATGTAACATAAACTTATGTTTATGTTTTATACCCAAATTCAAATTATTTCCAGCCTCCGTGGCGCAGCGGGCGAGTAGCCGGCTGTGAGACGTGAGGTCGCGGGTTCGATTCCCGCACCGAGACAAATGTCTGTGTGGCCCATAGATATTTGTTTCGGGTGTGTGACCGTTATTAGCAATACAATCGAATCTCTTAATAAAGATTTTAGACATTTAGCTATTCACTGAGATTTGAATATTTTAATTATTTTATATTTAATTAATTAAATAAATCGCGTCCTTGATAGTAGAGTACATGGGCTGTGGACCGGGAGGTTCTGGGTTCGATTCTCAAGTTGGGCAGGATATATATATTTCAAACACAAAACTGGGTTACCCAAAGGGGATTGCACTTATTTAAGGATATCATATTCTTTTTGCAACATACTTCAAAAAGTGTGTTGCACCGATCCTACATTTAGGGGAGAAAAGGACAGGTGGAAAGAAAGAAATTAAATAAATATGTGAAAATTTGTCTATTTTTCAATATATTACTTTATTCTAAGGTATAATTTTGACTCCTAAAGATGGCTTTCGCGAATTTTAACGCACCAAGGTTAAAGTTACGGAAAATTATTTATTATAGACTATGAAAAGATATAAATTATAATTCGACAAGAATACCACCTTAATTTTGTAATTTTAGTATAGGGGTGACACCTTTAGACAACTCAAAAACAGAAGAATATTTATATACATCAAATTCTTCAAATAAAATTTATCTGGCTATTGGAAAATCAGCCTCATGTGATAAGACTAACATAAAATAGACTAATGTTGATACTTAATAACTACACATGGACACAAAATGATTGAAATACCTCAGAATACTATTTGAATACCTCGGTGGCGTGGTTGTATTTTGTTCGACTACCGTCCTGAGGTCTCGGGTTCGATCCCCGGGTCGTGCAAAGTGATATTAGATTGTTCCATATCAGCCCGCAGTTTGGAATTTGTGCTCGATATGGCGATAGGCTCGCCCCCTATTACATCTTCTTCCGGCCTTAATCCCATTTCTATTTGGGTCGGCTCTCCTAATCGTGTCTCAAGAGGTGTCTATTCTGGACCGTCGACGAGTCTGTATTATTATATTCTAGGTCTTTATTAACTACAGCAATCCAAGTTAGTCGGGGTCTTCCGGGCTTTCTTATTGTGTTTTTGTGTTTCAGCACTTTTCTAGTCATGTGGTCCTTCGGTCTTCTCGCCCGCTATCACATCTGGGACGGAACTAAGCTTGGCGAAATGTGGGTGTTCTAGTTCACCTCTGCCTTCCCTTTCGGGGATATAAGCCTGAGCTTATGTATGTATGTACTATTTGAATGATTTCTGTATAGGTTGATTGATCTTATTGAAGTAGTAGACGATATCGAAATACGTTTCAACAATATATTCTGTTAGATTTGTTAATTTTAAAACCTTTCCAATCACGGTCTGGCTTAAATTTAATTTATTTTATTGAAGCACTAATGAACAAAGTTTTAAAACCTACGTCATAGATATGTCTAGTGGGTACGATGGCAGCCGTAAGTTATAGGTTCATTTTTGTGGATACCTCAGAGAGTATATATACTTAACGGTTGTGGCATGGGCATATCACACTAAAAAGTCGTAGAATAAAATCTTGAAAAAATATTTTTTGGGTACCTCCCCTATAAAGTAGGGATAATTTTGTTTTCTCTACTATCCTATGGTATGGGGTATTGTTGGATAGGTATTTCAAAAACATTACGGGTTCATGAAAACTATTTTTAGTTTGCGAAATATTAAGCTTTAATGTGCAAATTTTTTGTTATGTGGGGCGTCCCCCTCCATTTCCTAAACGGTTGTTTTTGAAGACATGAAAAAATTCACAGTAGTAGCATACCTCTTTGTATTTTTTTTTTGGTTCGTGTAACTTTATTGGGTACATTGTATATTGTATTGTAATTATTGAATTTAAGCGCTAATTGTCGCGTGAACACTTCCATTCATTTATTTTATTGTACTTTTTTGTATGTTGTAATCGAAGCATCCGCTTGATAATTTTTAACAAGTTCCACTACGTGCATGTTGAGTTTTCCTTAATTTGGACTTACATTATAAGTTATGTATTAAGTGTTTAGATTAGCAAAATTTTGTATTAATGTTATGTCTGCTGGAAAACCTGAATAAATAAATAAAATAAAATAAATAATGAATTTTAAAGGAATAATATCACCGCAAAGCAGGCTTTACAAAATAATCACAAGTTTTAAAACTTAACTGACCGACTTCCAATTTACCGATCGTGACCAAATTTATATGGGACCACCCTTGAAATAAGCTCTTTCGGACCCAACAAGAAATTTGAAAATCGGTCCACATTTGGCAGAGATATCGAGTAACATACATAAAAAAACAGACGAATTGAGGACCTCTTTTTGTGGGAGTCGGTCAATAACGAGCAATAGGCGTCTGAGAGTTTTTTAATTAAACTAATTGTTACAAAGGTACTCGACCATTATTGGACTGTCTTTCAACAATTTCTTCTCTACGAAATACCACTCAGATTATTGATGGCTGAAGTCAGTGATGCTGAAGTGCCATAACTTTATATTCGGCGGCCATATGGGAAACCATAAATAATTTAGTTCTGATATCTTTTATAGTTACTCCGAGCGTGACATAAAATGTATCTTTGATTTTTATGTTACATCAACGTACTTACCTAGTTATTGGGATGGGCAATCGTGTATGAAATGTTTACTTAGTTTATTGGCGTATTGGGAGGTCGTATGTTCGAACCCTAGGTCGGGCAAAGCCATTGTCAACCAAGTTCAAAAGGAGGAGGTTCTCAAATTGATTGATAGAGCCTCGCTGTAGACAGTGACGTCTACAGTAAGAAAGGTCGGGCTGATATCACTGTATCACAGTCTCACAGAAAACCGATAGGAAATTGGCAGCTCCCTGTTGCATTTCGTTCGATGAGTGAGATTTCCGGTGACCCATTTCCCCCTTCACTTCCAATCTCTACTTCCCCTTTGTTTTATGTGGGCAACACACCCCTGGTTTTTTGGGTCCTGGGTAGAAACCCAGGACATATCTATAGACATAAACGGCGGAGATCTGTTTTTCTGGTGACATACCCACTCATTTTCCAGTCTCTGCTTTAAAAAAAATCATATTAAATGATGAGATTCTATTATCGAGTTTCGATGAAACACGAACAAAGTTTTACTAAAAATTATGAGTACAATATGATTACGCAATGTTAGTAGTATTCGGTATATTGCGGCTGCGATATTGCCCTCTCTTATAAAAAGACTAGAAGGGAACCAGCCCCCCAAGCATGCGCGCCAAAAGAACATTTTGTCTACGCTTTTTGTCGTGTTATAACTGGTGTTCTCTATTTGTCTACGGACACCAACATGCGTCCTCGTTTATTTTCATACCTTTATAGACAACATCTCGACAGTCAATTATCGAGATATCTCGTGGCGCGCATGCTAGGCAGGCTGGAAACCATTTTTTTAAAGAAGAAAATATAAGAGCACAATCTTTTTCTTTCTTTCTACCTACCCTTATCCCATCTTAATGTGGGGTTGGCGCAACACACTCTTTCAAGTATGTTGCAGAAATGATTTGGCTTAATTTTTACGTCCGGTCGCCTGCATAACGTCAACCCAGATTCTGAGGGATCCAGTCCCGGGCAAATTAAATTAGAAAATTTGCTTTGCCGGACCTGGGAATCGACCTCCCAGTCTACAGCCCATACATGCTGCCACTAGACCAAGGAGGCGAGGCAAGGAGGAGAAGGCCACAATTATTGATGATATTTTTTTCCAGCTTTATTATCCATACTACTCCGCAGTACTACAGCGTCAGGAAGCGTAACATTGACTCGTCAAGTTATCTTTATAAAACTCTATTTGGTCTATATTTCAATAAAGCGGTGGTTACACAGTACACATACGTTTTGAATATGCCCTACCCTTTAGTACTAAACTAACCATAAATAAAGCCACGAACATACAGCGCGTGTTTAATCATACGATCTGACGCTTAGTTGCCTGCTTCCCTTTAGCGTACTTGCCCCTAGATTAAATGTACAGTGAAACACTATAGTTGTGGTATACATCTCAAGTTGATAACTTTACGTTCCATTTGAGAGTAAAGTATTAACTTAAGTTACTATTAAGGCATAGGTAGACTCAAGTGAATTAATTGAATACTCTATTTTAGAAGGCCCGCTATAATTTATTTTCCTGAGTGGTAGAGCCACGCTGTAGACAGTAAAGTCTACAACACGAATGGTCTCTCTAAACCGGTTTGATACCACTGTCTCCCAGAAAACTTTGCCGTGCTCGGATAAAAATAAATCAATCACCCAATAGACTATATTGTACAATAGGTAATAGGAAAATTTTGATATAATTCTTGAAGGAATTTTCCCTCACCTTTATAACGCGGTCAATAACTTGTCGAGTTAACGTCTCATAAACAATAACTGATTGTTATACATATATTTTCTACTTCAATAATCTTCAAAGAAAACAATATAATGGTTTCGAGCCCAATTTGCGAACTTAATTTACTAGTAGACGCAAATAATGAAGCCCTTGAATATTTATTTTCTAACATCTAGTACATAAAAGAGTAGCAGTTGACTAAACCTTCAAACTTCACAATAAATGCGAAAGTATCTGTGTTTGTTTGTTACACTTGCGGGGTTAAATGTATGTTTTTTATATTACTATAATTGGGTAAGTACTTGATTTTTTTTAAAAATAATTTTATATGAAATTTGCCACATTTAAAATATAAAACACAAAGAAATATTGAAATATTCTCAAAAATAAAAAAGTTATAAGCCTTTGAAGTTTGGTGTAACCTTCAAACTGCGAAAGAGAAGTATCAGTATAATCACGTCACGCCATAACGGTAGGTGCGTTGGAAAGGGATAGCAAGATAGTTTCAAAATACCCCCACCTCAGAATTTAAAATAATTATGAATAACAGTCTCATTTTTTAAACAATTTCGTTGTAGTTTTTACAGAAGGGTTTCTTTTTTGTTTTGTTTACTATTACACATAAAAATGTATATAAAATCAAAGTCAAATACCCAATTATGAATATTTTTTTCTGCTCTGAACAATTTCAACCTAACATTATGTCGTAGATATGGCGTTTACGGGTGGCGACCTTAAGTGTATGAACATTCGGCGGTTAGAATCGTTCATTTAAAATGCTCAGCCACATAATGGAATATTTCATTGGTAGAGCCACGCTGTAGACAGTAATGCCTACAGCACGAATGGGCCGGCTCGACTGGTTTGATATCACTGTACACAAAACCGACGTAAAATGGCAGCTTGACGCTGTCGCATTTCGTTTGGTGAGTGAGATTTCCGGTGGCCCATTCTTTCCCAATCCCTTTTTCCGTCCCCTTCCATTTCCTCCTTTTACCTTTTTCCACCTCTGATTTTTTTTGTGTCTTGGGTGTCTATGGGTGATGAACATCACTTACCATCAGGTGACCCATCTGCTTGTTTGCCAGTCATTGCTTAAAAAAAAACGATAATAATATAGGAGGTGAACCTTGGCCCCCGATAATAAACCATGAAAGTCTAAATACCCATGCATTCAACCAATATACACATGGTTTATTTAAAGGTATATCTTTCTTTCTTTCTACCTGCCCTTATCCCACTCTAATGTGAGGTCGGCGCAACAAGCACGGTACAAAAAGAATTTGGGTTAGTTTTTACGACCGGCTGCCTGCCTGACGTCAACCTCCACGGCGGGATCCAGTCCCGAGCGAATTAGATTAGAAAATTCACTTTCCCCAACCGGTGAATCGAACCCAGGACCTCCCGGTCCACAACCCATAATATATTATACTGTCACTAGACCAAGGAGGCGACTCATCATGTAAAGGTATATTTCACTGCCTCGGTGGCGTGGTTGTATTTCGGTACGACTACCGTCCTGAGGTCTCGGGTTCGATCCCCGGGTCGGGCAAAGTGATATTAGATTGTTCCATATCAGCCCGGAGTCTGGAATTTGTGCCCGATATGTCGATAAGCTCGCCCCCTATCACATCTGGGACGAAACTAAGCTCGGCGAAATGTGGGTGTTCTAGTTCGCTAGTGCGCCTCTGCCTACCCCTTCGGGGATACAGGCGTGAGCTTATGTATGTTTGAATGTGGTATATATTTCATTTATTTTTAGCTCTATAGGTAAAAATTAATTTTCTGTGAACTATTGGACTTCCATTAGCAATAATTAAGGATGAAACAACCCACGCTTATTTGTTTAAGTGCTCCCATAGACAATTTATAGAAGGCCGTAATAATATTATTTAGTGTTGAGAGTTCTAAATAGTTTCAAAAGGAAGTACAAAGGTAGAGCGACTCTAGGGATACATGCGGTATTAAGTATCCCCGAACTAAATACTAAACTTAGGCCAGTTTCTTAATGGGAAATCAAAGTTGAACAACATCATACATAAGCTCACGCCTGTATCCCCGGAGGGGTAGGCAGAGGTGCACTAGCGAACTAGAACACCCACATTTTGCCAAGCTTAGTCCCATCCCAAATGTGATAGGGGGCGAGACTTTCGCCATATCGGGCACAAATTCCAGACTCCGGGTAATATGGAAAAATACAATATCACTTTGCCCGACCCGGGGATCGAACCCGAGACCTCAGAACCGTAGTCGTACCGAAATACCACCACGCCACGGAGGCAGTAAAAACTTAACAGACCGACTTCTAATCCAATTATATAAAATTTATATGGGACCACGTTTGAAAGAAGGTCTATCGAACACAAAAATAATTTTTAAAATCGGTCCACATTTGGCGGAGAAATCACGTAATATACATAAAAAAATACGAATTTAAGGCATTCTCTTTTTTCGGAGTCGGTCGACAAAACAAAAATTTATAAATAGTACGTATCATCAATATAATTGGGCCTTCACTACCAACTGCCTTTGAGTTGGTGATGTTAAAAATGATAAAAAAAATTTACCTATGTAACATGTAGATGAAGTTAAACAGGCAGTTTAATGAAGCCATCATCAGATCAGCAAATGACAGATTCACCAGGAAGTAATTCGTGACAGTCCGCATTCTTCTGTGAGCTGAAACAAAAAAAAATATTAATAATAATAAATGGACACGGCCTGCATTGTGAGGCGGTTCCTCTCTCTGAGCCCCTAACCACCGGTGGCTTGAGTCTCAAGCCTCGGTCATCGAGAGGGTGATATTTATTTATTTTGATATTTTTAAATGTATTTATTTTTATATGATTTATATTTAAAAATGTAAAAAAAATAATTTAAATAAATGATAAATAATAAAAGAAAGATAATAATAATATAAGACAGGACAGCCAATAAACCTGATATTGTGGTTAGCCTGACAAACAATGGGTTTATCAGTGGTCGCCAGAATCATGCCAACCTGTTTATGTTTCTTCACAATCCGAAGCTGCAGAGGGAAGAAGCAAATTGAGGGGCTTGCGACAAGACAGGCAGATGACCTATGCAGATACAGGGATACCTCCATACCCGTCTCAACCTACCATCAAGTCATGTTGCAAGCCCCTCGAGAGAACTGGATCTATACTGGCTGATTCTGAAAACCGAACCACACACGGAGTGTGGGTCACTATATAATAACGGTACCTACCTTTCATTCATACTCTTAAAATACGTAATAGTTTTATAGTGTTTACCAGTAAAATCTAACACATATAGACCAAGAGCTCGTCAACACCAGACTAAAGGCATGTTAAATAGGTTGAAAATTTGTTACAAGAGTATACTACAACGATTTATCTGTGCTTTTTAAATTGCCGATTAGAAAGGGCGACGGTAACTACGGGTAAGTAATTAAGTAAACCGATTACCCATCTGCCTTCCTATGTTAATACACCCAATAATTATACTACAGTAGCAAAAATTAATGAGATATGGATTCTTATAAAAATTATCACATTTAAAGAATGCTATATAGATACTAATAGCTCCTTCCACTGTGTTGTCATTCATTTTACAGAAGTTGATGAAAACGGCAAAGCTAAAGTTACATAAAAAGTAAATCATGGCAGCGTTATAAGAAACAAATTGATACATTGTAAAAGCGCTGTCAAAGAAAATTATATGTTGCTTTATCTTTTGTTCAAACACAAAAAAATAGTACAATGCTCTTTTGACTTCAAAACGAAGTGTGATGAGCAAAAAATAAATGGCTCCAGCACCCATTTGCCGTAAGGTAATAGATAACTGTCTTACCGCCGAATGTACATACACTTAAGGTCGCCTTATGTCGTTTAAGGCCGCCTTACCTGTCAAAATTGTATCGCGAAAATCTATGTAGGAAGCCGTTAAAGTTGAAGAGCGTTTGACCATTCGGGCGTTAATCTTTAAGCACACAACACATTTAAAACAACCTCATTTTTAAGTCCTTAATAAATATTATACACCTCCGTGTCTGTGAATGCACCTAACATCAATGACGTTTAAACCGCTATATACTTAACATTCACACAAATAGACATTATATTATTTACCTAGATGCACAGTTGACGGTCGCAAAATGGGACAGCAAAGGAGTGTTTAAGCACTAGTGCAAAGGAGTACTTTTGCTTGCTCATTTTGTTTAAAAAGCTACTTTATAACACGTGCATAGGGTTATATTTGTGTTGATTTAGTTAGAACTTATGATCTTTTACTTTGTTTTATTCCTGAGATCGCTTTTTAGGATATTTGCAAAGAATTGTGCATCTAGGGTATATTATATTGATGCAAATAGATCTTGAGCTTTCAAGTGCATGGTAAAAAACATGAAAACTAAGTTGTTAAAATAGAAAATACTGCTGTAAACGAAATTATTAAAATAGCTAAAGTTTTGATTTTCATGATTTAAACCTATTGCATAAATTTAAATTAAGCTAAAATTGTTTTAATATATAACTAGCGTGAACAGATCAGCTAAAATATAGTACAAAATGAATTTAATTTAAAAATAATCTTAGACTTAATAAAACG
This sequence comes from Clanis bilineata, assembly GCA_036417725.1. Classification (NCBI taxonomy): domain Eukaryota; kingdom Metazoa; phylum Arthropoda; class Insecta; order Lepidoptera; family Sphingidae; genus Clanis; species Clanis bilineata. The sequence continues at coordinate 3,829,645 of CM071145.1, read as the reverse complement.
TAAATTTGTTATTTTAATTAACGCGATCAAACGTCTAGAATTCTCGATAAAGGAATATTCCAACATTATTGTTAATGAGATATTCACTAATCTGGAACATGATCAAAAACATGCGTAATTTAAAGAACAGTACACAGCTTGTAATCAACAATAATGTACTTTAGGTGTTCAACATTTTAGAAATTGAATTGCTTTGATCAGTCTGTATTCCACTGATGCCTTTAGATATAATGAACGTTATAATATTTACATTAAAACTACAAGAAGAAAAATAATAAGATTTTTATAAACCTCTGGTTATATTCAATCACACCTGCAACTATTTAAATTTCTTTACAAGGAAAATACTTCTGGATCCTGTCATAGACGCGATATGTGGGAAATTACTTATTAAACACTCATAGTTGTTGCCATTTCCATTATAAAAGAGTTCAGGGGGAAAAAAAATATTGATAAAAGAAAGTTCAGTAAAAGAAACATTGATAGGCAACCAATGTCTTCAAAGAGCTAATGTCTGAGAAGCGGTAATAGATGGCCATAGTAAAAGATACATAGATAGATGACTAGCAAACGAGTATAGATAGATGATTATATTCGTATGCTATAAAATATCTTAATTTAAGACTAAGTTTACCGAGTGGTGCTAACTTAACGGCATCAAATTTGATAATGAATAACATAGGTATTTTTAAATGTCGCCGCTACAATAAAAAGAACTGTAACATCATAATACCAATCAACTAAAGATATCAATTTTTTGAACAAAATAAATAGCAAAAGTTCGTTTACTAAATGTAACACCATTTATACTGTGTAATAGCGGAATAATGCGGGCAAATTTACATGTAGGTAAACTTCAGTATCTACGCGGCGCACGGTCTTGGCATTAAAGTCGCGCCCGACAAGTATGTTCATGTTTTTTAGCGAAAAAGTCTCTGCCCGCTAATATCAGCTGTTTTGAATCGCCGCAAACGTACATCATGTGCAAATATTGAGAAAACTAAAAATGAACCCTGTAGCTAAACCATTTCACAAATTAGACTGATTTCGGTACATAGCTATGCAACGTTATAAGGTATATCTGAGGTGATTTCATGTTGTTATGTCAGCGCCACTCTTTCATCATCATCATCATCAGCCATAGGACGTCCACTGCTGAACATAGGCCTCCCCCAAAGATTTCCAGATCGACCTGTTGGAAGCGGCCTGAATCCAGCGACTTCCTGCGACCTTTATCAGGTCGTCGATCCTCTTTATACGGTACTATATATTTTTGGCTTTTGTTTTTGATTATATTTAATAGAAAACTCTAATAATACGACTCGAGAAGTAAATCGATAGCTACTACAGAAACTTACTTCGGAATTAGACGGTATTTATCAAGCAAAGTAAAGTAGTCATATTTCTGTTATTTATAAAATGTACTTAGTACTTGAATCGTAAAAATGTGATAAAGACTTCTGCGACCTCAAATTACCACAGGATTTTGTGCTAGTTAAAGCATTTATAAACGACAATATGGATCAATTCGACTGTACACAAATTGTGCAAGATTTGCAAGTCTATTTCGATTACATATTTGTTACATCAAGTAACCAGAGTGTGTGAACTTTATTACAAAGTTTGAATAATTTATGCGACCACGTAACTGGAACGTAGCCTGTCAATACAAGTTGCATCAATAATGTGCTTAGTTTGAACATAAGATGCAACTTTGTTTGGTATTAACAAATCTCGAACAACATTGTTTATATTAATGACAGCCTCCGTGGCGCAGCGGGCGAGTAGCCGGCTGTGAAACGTGAGGTCGCGGGTTCGATTCCCGCATTGAGACAATTGAGAGTTTGTGTGGCCCACAGATATTTGTTTCAAGTCTGGGTGTTGTGAGACCGAAAGTCTCTCATAGTTTCTGACACGATACAGGTTATTATACCTAGTGTGGGGTCAAAACTAGATGTGTGACCGTTGGGTGTATTTATTTATTTATGGATAGATGAATATCACATGCTTATTGTGTGGTAGCAATTCAAGGACTGAAGGAGGACTAATCCTAAATGAACATTATATGGGATCATTGAAATAAGTTTTATCGAACACAAAGAGAATCTTGAAATCAGTTCACATTTTGCAAAGATATCGCGTAACATACGTAAAAAAATGTAGACGAATTAAGAACTTTTTTTTTAAATCTTTGAAACCCGCTAAATAGTAGGGAGAATATACCAAGTTTAAAACCATAAAAACCGATAACAAAATTCAGCCAATCGTGACAAAATGCGTGGGGAATTTTAAAGAGGTTCGATCGAACAAAAGATTTAAAAACAAGTTTAAAAACTTAATAGACCGATGGTGACCAAATTGGTATATCAATATGGGACTACCCTTGAAATAAGCTCTATCGAATACAAAAATAATTTGAAAATCGGTCCACATTTGGCGTAGATATTGCATAACATTCATTAAAAAAAATACAGGCTAATTGAGGACCTCCTCCTTTTTGGAAGTTGGTCGAAAAGGCGGATGAACACACGATCTATTAACGGTGAATACCATCACCTATCATCATCATCATTACTGACGCCCATAGACTACAGAAATTCTAAGCGCATGGGGTTTGGGTGTTTGACAAAGACTCTCGTAGTATTTGATACCATTACGGGACTCGTTAATATTATTAAAGTTATTTAGCACAGACTGGCATATGCGGACCTAGTGGCAGACCTCGTCGCAACATTCATAAACTATATATATTAATTATATTTTATTATACGCTTGATCATTCCGTTTAAAAAGCTACTATATAACAAATGCATAGGGTTCTATTTGTGTTGATTAAATTAGAACTTGTGATCTTTTTCTTTGTTTTATTCTTAAGCCCACATTTTATGAGGGTATATTATATTGATGTTTACCACGTATAACTAACAAATTTGTTACCTTTTAGTGCTACATATTTTGTCTTTTTTTTTGTGTTCTCCCTCTTATTGTTGCCTGAGACATTGGCTGAATAAAGTTTATTTCTTTCTTTCTTTCTTTCTTTCTTTCTATATGTACTAAAACAGAACATTCAGCTAATCTCGAATAATGTATACTGTATGGAAATTCACATTTATAATAAATTACCGGATGACTTCAAAACACTTAATTTTAATGTTTTCAGATTTAAATTATTTCTATTTAAACATAAAACATAAGCTCACGCCTGTATCCCCGAAGGGGTAGGCAGAGGCGCACTAGAGAACTAGAACACCCACATTTCGCCGAGCTTAGTTCAGTCCCAGAAGTGATAGGGGGCGAACCTATCGCAATATCGGGCACAAATTCCAGACTCCGGGCTGATATGGAAAAATCCAATATCACTTTGCCCGACCCGGGGATCGAACCCGAGACCTCAGAACCGTAGTCGTACCGAAATACCACCAATAAATAAATATATAATAAATAACTCTTCTACATAAGTGTTATTATTCAACAATTGATTTCTTAAACGAAAAATTTGATTCATCGTTTGATTTGAATTTAAATTTAAGAGAAAGTAAATTAATATAAACTAACCATTAAAAGCAGATAATTAAAATTAAAAAAATTTGGATTCAACCCATATTTTTTAATTAATTTAAGCTACAATATTTGCACACCTTAAAAGGTAGAATACTCTGTACCAATCAATATATACGTAGTTTTAAAATATTTGTAACAGTATTCATACAAATAAATAAATAAAAAACGAGCAGATGGAGTCTTTATAGATTCCATTTGGCAGATGTTTAGTTAATTTTAGCATAGATTAAATTCAGAAGTCCGACGTAAATATCACATTGATGCCTGTGAGCGTGTGACAAACGGTTAGCGAACTATAAGCGTGGGGTGTGCTATTTTATAAAGCATGGGGGCGAGTTACAAGATCTCGTATCTATTAGTGGGAGGTTGATAAACAACCTTTGTATATTTTCACTTGATAAAGGACGGTCATATGCTAGTCCGTCTGGGTAGGTACTATCGCTGTGTTTATTTTTACCGCCAGATAACTTTGTCAAATGTGTAGGAGAATGTAGCTATGTCTAATGATCTTAGTGTGGGGTCAAGACTATGTGTGTGACTATTGGGTGTTATTTATTTATTTAATTGGGGTACTTATTTGAGTTTCAGGCCTCAGTCGCATAAGAGCTTTCTCAACGCTCGTTAAAAAAGTGATCAACATGTTTGTTCATATGAGTGCTTGAAGATCCTTCTTGTTTTGTTTCTAACAAGGTATATTACATATCGCCCAACGCCCGGCGTTTAAAAAACGCCGCGTTTTAAAAGCGCCAGCGTTCGAATACTGGAACGCATAATATGTTCCATTTTAACGCTTTTTTAACGCTCATTGAAAAAGCTCGCGTGCGAATGAGGACTTAAAATAAAAACTCTTGTGGCATATATATAAATTGAGGAATATCTCATTTTTAGTATCGGTTAAAAGTTACTGCCTCGGTGGCGTGGTTGTATTTCGGTACGACTACCGTCTTGAGGTCTCGGGTTCTATCCCCGAGTCGGACAAAGTGATATTGGATTTTTCCATATTAGCCCGGAATCTGGAATTTGTGCCCGATATGGCGATAGGCTCGCCTCCTATCACATCTGGGACAGAACTAAGCTCGGCGAAATTTTTAAGTCATAATTTAATTGGGGGATCTACTTATTTGAGTTTTAAAGAAAACCAAAACTCATCTTGCGTACAGACCAATTGAGCATTATTTCCTTTTTAATGTCGGTTAAAAGTTACTTACCTGCAACTATCCATATAACAATTGCATTGCCTCCAATAGCCACTGCCAGCATTGCAGCGAAGAGGCACACCCAAGAGTTGTGGGCCCACACGGGCATGGTGGTCGAGGAAGGTGGCACGGCGGTGGTCTTTGGCACCAGCAGCGTCGCAGCGCCCAGCATACTCCGATTGAAGTCCATCTTCCAGGTGTACACCACCTGGAGAAATTACATTAATATATTATTTTGACAGCCTCCTTGGCGCTGCGTCCGAGTAACTGGCTGTGAAGCGAGAGGCCGTAGGTTCGATTCCCGAGACAAAAATGTTTATGTAGCCCACAGATATTTGTTTTGGGTCTGGGTGTTGTGAGACCGATATTCTTTCATAGTTTCTGACATCTAAGACTGTATCTTATATACCTGTTATACCTAGTGTGGCTACAAACTATGTCGCATCTGTTGTCATGTCCGCAGTGCCCTAGCTCCTGCACTGCTGATGACCTTGCTGCGGCTACCCCCGCTGGAGTGGCAGTGGCTGAGTATTGTTGCTGTTTATCAACCATTTATTACCATCCTTGATTTACGTCGCGTCTTTGGCGTATGAGGTCTATGGATCGGAAAGTCTTGGGTACAAATCCTACCTCTAGAAATGGCAATGAAGTTTTTTTAAACAAATTGCCCGGAACTGGATTTCCATATGGTATAAATATAAAGCAGGCAGCTGGTTCTAAAAACGAAGCCAAATCGTTTCTACAACATGCTTGAAAGTGTGTTGCGCCGCCCACATTGAGGTGGGATAAGGGCAAATAAAAAATTAAGTAGAATCGTATTTTCCGTGAGCTTAAAATAAAATTAAATATACGAATGCTATAGCGCTAGCTCAGTTGGGTATGGTATGGACTGCCGAGACAAGTATCGGAGGTTTGAGACCAACCCCAAAATCGAAACAACTCTGACTTTTCTATGTTAAGTGTGTTTTCATTGTGAATTATTGCTTGCCCTAACGGTGAAGGAAAACATCGTAAGGAAACCGGCATACACGAGACTTTCTCCACAAGAATTTCGAAGGTATGTGTAATCTAACAACCCGCACTAGGCCAGCGTGGTAGACTAAGGCCTAACCCCTCTCAGTAGAGGAGGCCCGTGCCCAGCAGTGGGACAGTAATATTACAGGGCTAATATTATTATTATTACATGAATGCTTGTTTAAACTGATTGTTTCTTCTTCTTCTTTTAAAATAATGGCTTCCTCGCATATGCGATGATTTAGCCAATGTCAAGGTAAATAGAGCAATTTTGTTTTTAAAATGACCATGACACCCAGTTGTGGATGATCTCAAGGTCCTGCTGGGAATATGGCGGTAATTCCTTCCAGTGCGATACACCTCAGATGACCTTCACTCGGCGTATTGACCAAAGCCAGCCAACGCACCAAGCAAAAGTGCAAAACTCATCAAAGATCACCGGTTAAAAAGTTTCCACATTATACGGTCCATCTTCACTGAAGTTTGATGCATTAAACCACACCACTTAAAGACAACAAACACAGCTCTAGAGATTAATATGAAATAATTTTAACAAGCGACGCCCACCCTGTCAGACTTACCGTCAAAACGACTTTAATTTGCCTTTTAATGCCTTTTAACTTATTATATTTTTATACCCCATGTAGTTCAAATAACACGTTTTGGGACAACTTGTCGCGTAGAAAACGAGTTACTGAATCAATTAATTACCTACGTAAAATTAAACAAAGGCGGCGAAGTCACGTGTATGCGAAGTACTTTATTTTGTACGTAGTTCAATAATTTTATTACCGCTTTTATGTTGGAAAGTAAAATTTGGGTGTGTAAATATGAAATGGAGTTACGTATTTCCTCAAAACGTGTTTATATACTTGATTCATTGTTTGGGTCTTAACAATTCAATAAAGTGAAATAAAACTATTCTTACGGATTCTATCACGATTATGTTTCAATTATTATTCCCGACGTTTCGAAGGCTTTGCAGTCTTCGTTGTCACGGGTCAGACTGAGGTGTCATTTGTCCAAAAAAGGTTAGTGTTACAATATCTACCATCATTAAAAAATTATACAAAATCAAAAAAGGTTAATTATTTGTGTTCCGATCTATGCAGTACGAGCTCACGGTGTCTTGAGTTCTGGCAGCTGGTCTTTTGGGTTCCGATTTAATAAGATGTATAATTAGATCCCAGGTTTGTGCAAGCTTCCAACCATCTTCTCTATTGAAATTAGGATGTTTTTTAATTTCAATAGCCTCGCGTATCATCCATTAATAATTAAAACATAATCGTGATAGAATCCGTAAGAATAGTTTTATTTCAATGTATAATATTCGCGTAAACTTAAGAAATCAATTCAATAAAGGTTTAGTCAAATAGATAGCGATATGGCGATGCGTTTATACGATTCAATAGCTATGAACCTTTCTACCTGACCTTATTCCTTTTGAGTGGTAGAGCTACGCTGTAGATAATTACGTTTACAGCACGAATGGGCCGGCTCGACCGGTTTGATACTACTGTCTCACAGAAAACCGACGGAAAGTGGCAGAACGCTGCCGCGTTTCGGTCAGTGAGTGAGATTTCCGGTAACCCAATTCCCCCTCAATTTTCGAATCCCTTTCCATTCTATCCATTTCGATTGGCTTCCATCTGCTCATTTGCCAGTCTCTGCTATAAAAAAAACCACCTATGTGGGGTCGGCGCAATACATTTTTTCAAACATGTTGCAGAAAGGATTTGGAATCGTTTTAAGCCCAGCTGCTATGTCGCGCATACGTATCTGCCCAGACTTTTGTCCAATATAAGAAAAATGCTTAATTTTTGCTATTTTATTTATTTCTGCATAATATTGTACAATGGGCATGATTGCCTTGGTGGCGTGGTTGTATTTCGGTAGGACTACCGTCGTGGGGTCTCGGGTTCGATCCCCGGGTCGGGCAAAGTGATATTGGATTTTTCCACATCAGTCCGGAGTCTGGAATTTGTGACCGATATGGCGATAGGCTCACCCCCTATCACATCTGAGATGGAACTAAGCTCGGCGAGATATGGGTGTTCTAGTTCGCTTTTATGTCTCTGCCTACCCCTTCGGGGATATAGGAGTGAACTCATGTAATTGTATGATGGATCATGAAAGGAAACAGGGTATATCATCATCATCACGAACAGCCACAGGACGTCCACTGCTGATCCCCCTATACCAAATTATTGCTGTCCCATTTTCCGAGCGTCAACTGTGCATCTAGGTATATAATATATCGATGTTTACATAAATTATTTTTTTATAAAAATGCACAGTCTCTCATTTAGTTTTAGATGTTGATTTTAAGTATAAACGCATAACACAATGTTATTATATTGTATAGACTAGATAAATGAAAATAACGTAATAATTTTATAAAAAAATCAATTAGAAAATTGTTGTAAAAATATTAAAAGTGTGGGTTATCACGAAAACTTCATTTTATTTGCCTGATTATTGTTGAATATTAAAATGAACATTAAATATTAATTCTATCGTCTAGTCGCGTTTTTCTGATGAGCCCTTGACCTCACCTAATTTTGAGTACTTAGTACCGATACAAAATTCACTGGTTCATATGTTTTTTGACGGGTTTTGGCCTGTAATATAGAATACCTTAACTGAATCCTAAAATAATACACAATTTACAACATTGACATTGGATTTGAAATTTAAAGTTATCACTGCCTACCTATTTTTTTTTTTTATACCTGTGTTACTCTGTGGGGGTGAAATGTGTCGCTGTTTAGTGTTATGTTGTCGCTGGTGGGTTTCCGGCAAGGAGACTGGACTTCGCTATTTGATACGGTAGTGCGTTCCTTGCCGGTTGTACTGAACATGTCGGTATATTTGTTGTGTGTATTGTTTAATGTGTATTGTGTGTGTCACGAGTGATGTGATTGTAGCAGCAAAAGTAACTGGTTAACTGCTTATACCGTGGGCTGCGGGCGGTGCGGCATACTGCGTTGGGGAATAGGTGAACCTGGGCTCCGGACTGGCTGGTCCCCGCCGCGGTACACCGCACGGCGCCTTCATGGTTATTATTTAACAAAATGTGTTCCGATGTATGTACATAGTTTGAGAGGCGGTGCAATCTTAATGTAACAATTTGCATTATACTTATACATATGCAGTTCGTACACTTAGGCATTAACATAAGTTAAGAATTACAAGACAAAGCAAACAAGTCAAAAGTAAGAGATAAAAAAAAATAAAAAATACAGTTAAAATTAAAGAAATAAAAACTACGGTCTATAAAATTATACTTCTAAAGATTTCTTAAATCTACGCGAATGTTACACACCGAAATAAAACTAGTTTAAATGGACTCGATCGGAGTGCGACCCGGACCATAAGGCTGCGGACACGAACTCAGCGGCGGCGGCGCGGGGAGCGGCAAGTCGCCCTAAGATACAAGTCTTGTACTCTTGTGTAGTGACATGTGGGTATTAGGAACTACGAGAGAATTTCGGTCCGCATCGAAATTTCAGTTTATTTTGAAGTCGGCTTTAAGTTTATGTAAAATTAAAGTTCATTGTCTTCGGTAAAGACCTTCCTAAACAAACAGTGAAGCAAGATACTTATACCATGCATTTAAGCGAATCTTGTTGACTCTTATAATTTTATCGCTACGCTTCGCCGCATCTTCGCTTCGCTGTTTGTTGACAAAAGTATTAACGAAAGTATGAGGTTGATATACTTTATTTGGATTAAGAATGTTGATTTCCCTCGATAAAGGATTTTTCGCAACATTTTTTATTCTTGGAAATAAGAATGTTATTGCCATACTAGACACGAAATCTAGCAAAGGAATCCGAAATGGCAAGAATGGATTGGATTAGAACAAAGGGAACAGAACTTTGTGTGTTGTTTTATTTATTGTGTATTTCCTTATTGGAACAATAAAACTGTTAGATAGTAGTAGTTTGATAGTCGCTTCCTTGGTATAATAGCAGCGTATATGTGCTGTAATTTTACTATATGGTAATTTTTCAACTCAGCCACAGTCATAAAATTAAAGCCTCGGCGGAAAGCTAGTTTTCTATCTTAAGAAATAAAAATTAAATGTTTTTTTATTTGGGAATGAAAATGCTCTGTGATTATAAGCTCGTCATAATATTATGTATCCACACCTTTCCCATTTACCGTAGAAGTCAAAGACATTTAACAGTACATAGACGGAAGAACAGCACGAAACTTGTGATCCGAAAGTGACCACGTGGTCATAAGTCACTTAGTCGTATTTGCAACATACGCGCACGAGGTCGGGCAGCGTAGTAATGTGTAGACAATAACATTGTCTTACGTGATTCTTGAACATTCATAGAACATTGCATGATGTAAATTGTAATAAGCGGCCACGCATTGTAATGGGTGGTAGATGGCGTTACTGACGTGTGAGATAAATTTTCGACCTACTTCTAAAAATTCTGACAGTCTCCGTGGCGCAGCGGGCGAGTAGCCGGCTGTGAAACGAGAGGCCGCGGGTTCGATTCCCGCACCGAGACAAATGTTTGTGTGGCCCACAGATATTTGTTTCGGGTCTGGGTGTTGTGAGACCGAAAGTCTCTCGTAGTTCCTGATACCCACGCCACAAGACACAATCTTAGTGTGGGGTCAGAACTATGTGTGTGACTGTTGGGCGTTATTTATTATTTATTTATTTATAAAAAGGAGAAGGTCCTCAATTCTTTTATTTATGTATGTTACGCGATATCTCCGCCAAATGTGGACCGATTTTCAAAATCATTTTTGTATTCGATAGAGCTTAATTCATATTTTAATTAAATTTGAAAATAAAAATAATTATTAATATTAACATTTAATGAATAATTCTCACATAAATTTGGTCACGATCGGATTTAAAGTCGTTCTGTTAAGTTTTTAAACTTGTGATTATTTGTATGGAATCTTGCTTGATAGCCACTCTATTAGTAATATTAGTATTGTTAGTAATACTAAATATCTTTGTTGAGAACTTATGTTTAGGTATATAACCACAAAATAGACTAACTAATGAAGCTTAAATTATCTCAGCATGCTCGCATTTATTTGTGAAAGTGAGCGGAGTAAACAACTGTGAAAGTGTATCAATCTCATTTGATATGATTGTAATATTTCTTTTCTTTTCTATTTATCCAAGCAAGACATAATGAGTAGCTATTTATAAGGTTTTCTTGGACTACGCTAATGGTTGGTACAAAAATACACACCCACATTTGTTTACATATTTGGAATGGCTATCGTGAATATCTGGAATAATTAAGAGTAAACATCGTGTTACTCATTTATAAGTTGACTATAATGTTATTTTCGACCGACTTCAAAAAAGGAGTAGGTCCTCAATACATCTGTATGCTTTTTTATGTAGGTATGTTACGCGATATCTCTGCCAAATGTGGACCGATTTTCAAAATTCTTTCATGTTTGATAGAGCTTATTTCAAGGGTTATTTGGTCACGATTGGAAGTCGGTCAGTTAAGTTTAAAACTTGTGATTATTGAGTAAGGAACTTCTTTAATAATACTGATTTCTTAAGTTTACGCGAATATTATACATTGAAATAAAACTATTTTTACGGATTCTATCACGATTAGCTTTTAATTATTATTCCCTAATCGTGATAGAATCTGTAAAAATAGTTTTATTTCTTTAATAATACTCAGGAATGCAGTTAACGAGGGTTCCGTATTCAGCATTTAGCTACGGAACTCTCACAACTACACAAGCGTACAGGCGACCTGAGGCAAATGAATACTCGGAATTTCATCCAACTTTTACAACTCCGCATGAGTTTACTATTGCGTGTACGTGAAATAAACTATGAAATGCGTCATAGCAACTCGAAGTCGTATGTTTCTCAATTGCAGTCATATTGCACGTCATTAAAACTTTAGTTTCGAATGAGAAATTGTTTCAAACATGCTCGAGTTGTTCTGCTTTATTAGTCACGTACGAAGTCGAAGGAACTGTGAATAAATTGCTAATACATGACAATCCTAAAAGCAGCGATAGCTCAGTTGGGAACGGTTCGGACTGCCGATTCTAGTGTCGGAGGTTAGAGACCAATTCCAAAATGGTGCAAACACCTCTGACTTTTCTATGTTAAGTGCGTTTTCTTTGTGAATTATCGCTTGCTATAACGGTGAAGGAAAACATCGTGAGGAAACCTGCATACCCGAGAATTTCTCCACAAAAATTTCAAAGGTATGTGAAGTCTACCAATCCGCATTAGGCCAGCGTGGTAGACTAAGGCCTAACCCCTCTCATTAGTAGAGGAGGCCCGTGCTCAGCAGTGGGACAGTAATATTACAGGGCTAATATTATTACATGACGATACTACAACTCTGTTCCTGTTATTGATTCTTTACTTCGAAACCCCGAATTGTGAATATTACATATGTACGCGTATAATATTCTTATTTCTACCTGCCCTTATCTCACCTTAATGTGGGGCCGGCGCAACAAATTTTGTCAAGCATGTCACAGAAATGATTTGGCTAAGTTTTTACAACGGGCTGCCTGCCTGACGTCAACCCCTTTAGGGAATCTAGTTCCGGCAAATGATATAGAAAATTTGCATTACCCGATCTGGGAAACGAACCCACGACCATTCGGTCAATAGTCCATATATGCTGCGACTAGACCAAAGAGGGGACGATAAAAATACTAAATAATGTATCAAATAAAACGTATTTGCGCGATGTTTAAGTTGATATTAAATGCGAGACTATCAGTGAGTAACGCGTTAACTATATCTTTCTCGCTCTCACAGTCGACTTGAGCCGACTTCACCTGAACAAGCGTTACATAACCGAGCGTGACGTCTCAGTCTCATTCAATACCCACAAACTGTAGTGCACAGCGCGCCTTAAGAAGTTTTCATTGCAAAACTTATATAATAATAAGTTCAAAATATAGACGTATGAAAATACTGTTTGCAAACTGAAGTTAACCTGAGTTTGGATCTGTTTGTTACACTTTCCCGAAAGATAACATATGTCTGGTTTAAACAATTATTTGAAGTAATCCGATACACTGAATTGAGTGTTTTTGCCCGAACTCTTGTCCCAAGATGTAATTAGATACTATTTTTCTCATGAAACATATAAAAGGATAAAGAGATAACACGACGATATCAGTAACGGGACTAGTGGCACCGAAATATCGGACTCACTAATCCCGCGGGACTAGTTGGATGAATTAATCTCACTAGTCCCGTCGCTGGACAACTCAACGGGAAAGGTGGGACAGACAGAACGATTCTACCATTTATTCTATTTAGTCTAGTCATCGTACTTAGGTTGAGGACAAGCGTTTTTATAGCAGAGACTGACAAGCAAGCAGTTCTGAGGTGATCTGATAGTAAGCGATCGCTGTATGCGTGATTATCTTTTTTTTATAGCAGAGACTGGCAAACGAGCAGATGGGTCATCTGAAGATAAGTGATCTCCACTCATAGACACCCGAGACTCAAAAAGAATCGTGGGTGCGATGCCAACCTAAAAGGATGGAATGGAAGGGGAGGGAAAAGGGTTTGGGAAAGGGAGGAGATGAATTGGGCCACCGGAAATCTCACTTACCGAACGAAACGCGACAGCAAGCTGCCACTTTACGTCGGTGTTCAGTGAGGCAGTGGTATCAGACCGGTCGAGCCGGCCCATTTGTGCTGCGACGTAATTTTCTACTGCGTGGCTCTACCACTCAAAAATCTCCAATACTCATAGACGCCCGCGATAGGCATGAAATTTTTTTGACAATATTTTAACACTAGTCAATCTGTAATTTCTAAGAACGTACATACATAAGCTCACACCTGTATCCCCGAAGGGTTTTAAATATATGAGTGGCACGTAAGTTAAAACGAGTTTAGGGCTAGCTCTAGATTAGTAATAGTGCTGTAAGTCGTCTTTAAAACTTAAGATTTTATTAGATTTAACCAGCGAATTGGCTAAGTTTTCCTTATCTTCCCTATTGAAAGGCTGTGTCCGTTTCTGAAGCTGTACAAGCAGAAACATTAATCAATAAATAATCGTACAATGAAACCGTTGATCTGAATTAACAAAGGAAGTATGGCTTATTGTGAACAACGCGCCAAATATAATCAGATTTACACGCTCTACTTACGATATTTAATGGAAAGACGAATTTATTTGGGTATATATTTTAATTCATCAAAAGTTATCTAAGGGTTGTTGATGTAAAGAAGACTACAACCGTTCTTCAAGCTGTTTCAAAAAAAATGTTTTGCACAACCTGTAGCCCGAGCACGAAAAACTAATGTAAATGTAAATGTATTCGAGTTCGCTGCGCACTGATGACGTTTGGTTAATATTTCATACAAATTTCATAGACGCGCATCGAGTTCGAATACATTTACGGTTGTCAGAAATGTTACTGCTCAGGCCGCTGGACAAATCCAGGTTCCAAACAATTTTTGGTCTTTTATACATAAAAAAACTGAAAACTGACTTCAAAAACGAACACTTAAAAGTAAAAAATAACAAAAATTTCTTACTCTCTTTGGAGTCGGTGTTGAGGCCGAAGCAGATTAAATAAAAAGGCACCGACTCCAAAGAGAGTAAGAAATTCTTGTTATTTAATGATTTCTTAGGTTTACGTGAATGTTATTCATTGAAATTAAACTATTTTTACGGATTCTATCACGATTTGTTTTAATTTCTAATAAAATTTCTAAAATAATTTTTAATTTCTAATTTCAAAAATAGTTTAATTTCTTGTTATTTTTTACTTTTAAGTGTTTTAACTCCTTTTTTTGAAGTCGGTTAAAAAAAATACATCCGAATTGAGGACCTTCTCCTTTTTGGAAGTCGGTCAAAAATTGTAAATGAAACAAGACGGGTAGCACTCCAGTTCGTATTCGAGGCGAAGGTTCGAGGTAATTAAATGTTTATTAAGACGATATGAGAATAAAATATGAAAGCGTGAAGGGCTGGTTTTGACGTATTCTACGCGCACACCGGTGCGCGCATCAGCACGGTAATGCCCGCGACATATTAACTTGTCAGCACAAAGACATTAAACAGTTTAGCCTAAGAGCCAAGATGCTAACGCGCGTCATGACCTCTTGGATTATGAAGATTAAATGCTCAAAAGAAAAAAAAGGTTGTGTCTTATATATTATGTTAACATTTATAAACTAGCCTAAATAGATAACTGAACGATCTGCAACTCGTTTAAATTAATAATTAATTATTAATTACCCGTGCACAGCAATGGAGCAGTAATATTACAGGGTTAATATTATTATATTAACCAACAATTTTGAAACTTTTAACATATACCACTATTATAGAAATGTTGTTTTGGAATAATCTTAAAATTCTTAAGTGGTCTATTTGACAAAATGAACCTATTTCGATGAATTTGGGTATGAGGATAATCTTAGCCATCTCAATCTGCAGACAGGATATTTTTATGAATTCAGGCCTAATAGGGATGAAATAATTGTTTAATTACAATTTAATTCAGTTGCCTCCTTGGTCTAGTGGCATATATGGGTTGTGAACCGAGAGGTTCTGGGTTCGATTCCCA
The DNA here is from genome assembly GCA_036417725.1 of Clanis bilineata. Taxonomy (NCBI): domain Eukaryota; kingdom Metazoa; phylum Arthropoda; class Insecta; order Lepidoptera; family Sphingidae; genus Clanis; species Clanis bilineata. Next base: position 3,814,298 of record CM071145.1, on the reverse strand, counting down.
GATCGATCAAAGCTAATTTAATTTAATAGATTTCGATGAAATTTTATATGAGGATACACTTGTCTTTAGGGACTCAAATGAGGTACTTAATTTTTTTTATTAACCCCTAAAGGGATGAAATACATGTTGAAAGTTTGGTTAGGCATTCGGAAACCTTAAAAGATTTTGATGAAATTTGGTATGAGGATACATTTGACCGTAGGGACTCAAATGGGGTACTTCATTTTTTGACCCCTAAAAGGACGAAATAAGGGATGAAAGTTTGTATGGGAGTTCAGAATCCACTTAATGGATTTTTTTAAATTTGGTATGAGGATATCTTTGGTCTGAGGACAGACACAAGGGACACAAGGGTTTATTTTTTAAATCAACACCTATAGGCATGAATTGCTTTTCTTTCTTTCTTAAAAAAAAATAGATGATAAAAGTTTATATCGGAAATTAGAAACCGCTGATTATACGGATTTTGATATAAGTTGGTTGATGTTTTGCAAACATGTGTTTATCTGCAAAAAGGGATGAATCTTTCTTCTTGGTCGCACTCTTCATTTCTGAAGGTCGTGTCCGTCTTGAAATTTCCGTCTCATCTCTCGGATGATCTTCTTCCAGGTTTTTCTGTCCTTAGCCTGCCTCATTGCTGTTGTTACTGAGAGTCCCGTGAGTAGTTTTATTTGATCGGACCAATGGCTAGGCACACGCCCTCGCGGTCGTTTCCCTTCTACCTTTCCAACCAAGAGTAGTTTCTCCAAATTGGGGGGGTCCCGGCGAGCCACATGTCCAAAATACTGTAGTCAGCAAAGGGATGAAATAGGGGTTGAAATTAGTTTTTTTAATCTTTGATCCGATTGACTTTAAAATCGATATCTGAGTCCCCCCGTAGTTCCAAACGTCGAAACCGCTCTTAAAAGTGACAAAAGTGACCGCCATTTTGTACTTCTTTGTTTTTGGGCCAATTGACTTCAATATCGATATCTGAGTCACCCCGTGGTTCCGAACGACAGAACCACTGTCAAACCTGTCAAAAGGGGCCGCCCTTTTTGTTTTTCTTTGTTTTTGGGCCGATTTACTTCAAAATAGATATCTGGGTCGCCCCGTGGTTCCAAACGACGGAACCGATGTCAAAACAGTCAAAAGTGGCCGCCATTTGGTTTTTCTTTGTTTTGGGGCGATTTACTTCAAAACCGATATCTGGGTCACCCCGTGGTTGCTAACGACGGAACCGATGTCAAAACTGTCAAAAGTGGCCGCCATTTTGTTTTGGGCCGATTGACTTCAAAAGGTACCTGGGCCGCCTAGTGGTTGCTTACGACGGAATCGATATCAAAACTGTCAAAAGTGGCCGCTATTGTGTTTTTCTTTGTTTTTGGGCCGATTGACTGCAAAATCGATATCTGGGTCGCCCCGTAGTTGCTAACGACCGTACCGATGTCAAAACAGTCAAAAGTGGCCTTCATTTTGTTTTTCTTTGTTTTTGGGGCGATTGACTTCAAAACTTACATCTGGGTCGCCCCGTGGTTTTGTACGACGGCACCGATGTTAAACTGTCAAAAGTGGCCGCCATTTTGTTTTTCTTTGTTTTTTTGGGCAGATTTATTTTAAAATCGATATCTGAGTCGTCCCGTTGTAGAATATTTAGACTAAAACGACAGGGTGGATCGAAAAATTAATAGTTTTAACCATTGGCCCTACAAATTACGCGTGCGAAGCAGCGGGCAAAAGCTAGTATAAAATATGCTGCGACATGCCCAAATAAAATGGCGGCCACTTTTGACAGTTTTGACATCAGTTCCGTCATTAGAAACCACGGGGCGGCCTGGTATCGTTTTTGTAGTCAATCGGCCCAAAAACAAAGAAAAACAAAATGGCGGCAACTTTTGACAGTTTTGACATTGGTTCGGTCGTTAGCAACTACGAGGCGACCCAGATATCGATTTTGAAGTCAATCGGCCCAAAAACAAAGAAAAACAAAATGGCGGACACTTTTCTTGATTTTGACCTTGGATCTGTCCTTGAAAACTACGAGGTGACCCAGATATATTGAAGTAAATCGAATTAAGGACAAAAAACAAATTTTCCATCCCTATTTCATCCCTTTATATGTAGGTTGAAATAGGGATCATGCCAGACATCCACCCCTTCTGGGGGATCAAGTCCCAAATTAAATTACAAAATTCGCTTTGCCCTACATGGGAATCGAACTCATAACCTCCCGGTTCACAGCCCATATATGTTGCCACTAGATCAAGGAGGCGACTAGAAAAGTATCCTCATACCAACTTTCTTAAAAATCCGTTGAGCCGTTTCTGGAATCCCATATAAACTTTTACCCCTTTATGGTTGTTAAATTTGTGTCCTTTTGGTCAAAAGTATCCTCATACTAAATTTCATCGAAATCCATCAAGGAGTTTCAAAATGGATTGACTCCTAGACTATCAACCTCCCCTTCAATGGTTACCGGACGACTGAGATCAACACGGGCCGTCTCAGAAAACAATGATGTAATGCCACAGCGTATGTGCAAAACCATTTTTTTCCTTATTGTGATAAAACTATTTAACTTGGTGAAATTATTTTTTCGACACAATTAAATTAATATTGATGTCTAAGTTTTAAATCAAGTTACAAATTTATATCGTTCGCCGTACGGAAGATTCAAGTTTTTCAAAAACAGATGAGAGGTTACTTTGGATTTTTTTTCTATCGAGTAAACTTTAAGTAATTATGTTTTTGCTCACGACAGAATTTAAGTTAAATGGTCTATTAATACATTTCCAAAAATTACCTTCGTAATCTTAGTACTTTAGGACACCCAAGCTCGTGAAAATCCTTATTTTGTTCTCATATCCTCTTAATTGTTGAAGCGCTTTGGAAACAAGCGAGAACAGGATCGTGTTATTTATTTTTTATTGCTATAATACTCTCCAGATTAAATAAAGGAGATTAAATTTTGTTGCTCGTGAACGAATATTAGTTCTGTTTTTCTTTCTCTTTACTTACGCTTATCCTACCATAATGTGGGGTCGGCGCAACACACTTTTTCAAGCATGTTGCAAGAAGGATTTGGCTAAGTTTTTACGACCAGCTGCCTGTATGAGGACAACTCCTTCTGGGTGATCCAGTCCCGGGCAAATTAAATTAGAAAATTAGCTTGCTAGCTTGCTTTGCAAGAAATAAAAATAGGGGTGGTTCATGTATTATGATAAAAAATAATAGTCACCAATACAAAGAGTTACATGATGTTATAAAAGTATCGGTTAACGGGATAATAGAGTGCTGTGCGAAAGAACTAATCATACATAAATTAGTAATTCTTTGTGTTTATCGAATTCCTCAGAATAACTCAATCTTGTTTGATATATTTTATGAGAAATTACATTATATATTAACTAGTATATTAAATTTATCAAATAAAAATATAATAATATGTGGTGATTTTAACATAAACACTTTGAGACGCAATAAAAAAACTTTAGACTTTGAAAATTTTCTATTAAACTTTAATCTAAAACTACAACTTAATTGTCCAACAAGATTAACAAGTCAGACTTGCCTAGACAATTTTGCTCACAGTAAAACCAGAAATAGTGAATGTCATATTCTAGATCTCGGTTTATCGGATCACACTGCACAACTTTTAATATACCCCGTCAAACAATCTTTTAAATTTACCTCCTGGCGTATAAAAAAACGCGATTATAGTATGGAAAATATGATTAAATTTAAGTCATATATCACTAGTCTCTCCTTTTTTGACATGTATAAAACTAATTGCCCTAACAATGCATATAATGAATTCATAGACCTTTTCCTACTTTTTTACAATCTTTGTTTCCCTTATGTAATAAAAACAATTAGGTTCCTTAGAAATCCAAGATGGCTATCATCAGGCATAAAAAATGCGCTAAACGAAAAAGAGAACTCTTAGGGACATATAGGCGTAATAAAACTGAGAACAATAAGCATCTTTTGATTAACTATACACATAGACTCAAAAAAATAATCAAACTCACTCAATTTGCACAAAATAATCATTTAATCCTATCCTCAAAAAATAAATCTAAAACAACATGGGATATTATAAACAGAAATAAATATAATGTACCTAAACAATCTATATCAAATATCATTACTGAAAAGGAAACTATTACAAACCCTATCAAAATTGCTACAGCTTTTAATGATTTTTTCATAGATCAAACAAACTCACAGTCCACAATGAAACCGATCCTTAATTACAAAATTATCAGAAATCACTCTTCTATATTTATATCTCCCGTAGGTCCCTACGATATTATAAATATTATCAATAATTTAAAAAACAAGAGCAGTACTGGTCCAGATAGCGTAAGAACAAAAATAATTAAATTTGTTTCTCTAATTATAGCTCCACATATAAGTTACATAATTAACCTTTGTATATCTAACGGTGTATTCCCAGACAAATTAAAACATACTATAATTAAACCTTTACACAAAAAAGATGACAAACAAATACTAAAACACTACAGGCCTATTGCTCTTATATCAATTTTCTCCAAAATCTTCGAGAAAGTTATTTACAACTCATTTTATAGATTTTTTGAAAAATTTAATATCCTAAGCGAAGAACAAAAAGGGTTTAGAAAAGATAAAAACATTAATATGGCCATTTTTGATTTCTTAAAAATTATAGTAGACAATGTTGACAAGAGAATACCTGTTTGCTCCATTTTTATGGATATGACAAAAGCCTTTGACTTTTTTTTTTTTTTTTTTTTTTTTCATTTATTTAAAAGGCTTTTAAACACAGTTTATGACAGCCCTATACTGTAAACAAAAGAAATATTCTCTGACATATAAACAACCAACTTAAAATATACACCTCTAAATAAAGAAATAGTGGTCAGTGCACATGCGCACCCGTGGACGCCTGTCCACCTCGATGCGCACCCGCACCCCCCACATATTTATAAGTAAAATTATCATAAACACTAATTATCTGTATCGACTAATTTATACACCATTAGGGCTTCCTTTGAATTCGGGTTGCATAATATAGACTGAAACAAGCCTTTGACTTTGTTAATCATCAGATACTTCTCCATAAATTGGAAACATATGGCATACGAGGTAATGCATTACAGCTTATAACATCATATTTGAGCAATAGAACTCAACATCCTGAAATAACAAAATTGTGTACTAAAACTAAACTAGAAAAGTCATATGCCTCTAACTCACGAAAAATAACATGTGGTGTACCACAAGGAAGCGTCCTTGGACCATTATTGTTTTTAGTGTATATTAACGATTTGCCATTAAATGTTACTTATCCCATTAGCCTTTTTGCAGATGACAGTACAATAACAGTAAAATGTAATAACGTCATAACATATGAAACAGAAGTGAATAATGCACTTGATCAAATTATTACTTGGCTCGAAAATAATCAACTTAAAGTCAATTTAGAAAAAACTAGTCTTGCATTTTTCTCAAAGAGTCATCCAAAGCCATATCAATATAAAATATAATGAAAATATAATACATGACACCAACAATACTAAATTTCTCGGAGTGTATATAGATAACAAACTAACATGGAAAAGCCACACTGAAATGTTATGTAAGAAATTACACAAATATTCATATGCACTACATGAACTATCAAAAATTGTAGACCAAAAAGCTGTTTTGATTGCCTATCATGGATATGTTGTCTCCAACCTACGATTCGGTATAATATTCTGGGGTAACTCAAGCGATTCCCAATCAGTTTTTATAGCTCAAAAAAGATGCGTCCGTGCTATTTGCGGCATCAAACCTAAAGATAGCTGTGTTCCATACTTTAAGTCACTGAAATTGTTAACTTTAGCATCTATTTATATATACGAAGTTGCTATATTTTTAAAAAAGAACCCCAAACTATTCACTATTAACTCCCAAAAATATAGCCGCATATTAAGGAACGATAGTCTATTAAGTATTGAAACATCAAGGACTACATTGAAACATAAAAGTGTATACTGCATGGCTATAAAAATATTTAATAAACTGCCTGAAAATATAAAAAACTGTAGCGTTCACTCATTTAAGAAAAGACTGCAAACACTACTAATAGAAAAATGTTATTATACTATAAACGACTATTTGCAAGATATAATAATACCTACTACCTTATAATTCATAAATATTAAGTTATCATTGAGCTTTTTTTTCATATTACTTGTTATAATTATATGTATCATAATTAAACTTATGATCGCTTAGTTTTAAGCTAGTTTTATAGATAGATTTTTTAAAGTATTTATATGCTCTAGTAGCAGATTTCGGCTGTACTTATATTTTTTAAGACCAATTATACCCGATCTCATAAATAAATGATTTGAATTTGAATTGAATTTGAATTTGAGCTTTTCCCGACCTGGGAATCCAACCCACATAGTAGATCTGTTTTTATTTAAACATATTCAAGTTTTGATAAGCCTTCACGATCTAATGGCAGCATATATGGGCTGTGAATCGGAAGGTCCTAGGTTCGTTGCCCAAATCGGGCAACGTAATTTTTCTAATTGAATTTGCCTGGGACTGGACTGGAACCTCCAGAGGGGTTTGACGTCAGGTAGGCAGCCGGTCGTAAAAACTAAGCCGAATCCTTTCCGCACAATGCTCATGAAAGTGTTACACCAAACCCATTATGACATCGTGGGATAAGGGTAGAAAGAAAAAAAAATCAGGGTTTGGAAGATTCAATTAAACATATTTTTATTTCTATCTGTCTTCGTATTGCTGAGAGGATGAGGAGACTGATCCCGAACAAATTATGTCAAAAATTACTTTCTTGAAAGCAGCGATAGCTCAGTTGGGAATAGTATGGACTGCCGAGACAAGTGTCGGAGGTTCGAGACCAACCCAAAAATGGAGCATACACCTCTGACTTTTCTATGTTAATTGTATTTTCATTGTGAAATATCGCTTGCTATAACGGTGAAGGAAAACATCGTGAGGAAACCTGCATACCCGAGAATTTCTTCACAGGAATTTCGAAGGTATGTGAAGTCTGCCAACCCGCATTAGGCTAGCGTGGTAGACTAAGGCCTAACCCGTCTCATTAGTAGAGGAGGCCCGTGCCCAGCAGTGGGACAGTAATATTACAGGGCTAATATTATATATTATTATTATTATTAACTCGGGATTCGAACCTAGTACCTCCCGGTTCATAGTCCACATACGCCGCCACTAGACCGAGATGAAATTTCTGTCCGTAAATATAAATATCAACACTCGAGTACATCCGATGTCGATATCGATATTTGGCGACATGCTCCATCGGAAGCACGGGTAGCCAAGCGGAAATCGGTACTGTGGAGTGAATTTGAAATTATTCCTGCCTTCCAAAACCTCGACTGTATGGCAGAATACCATATCTTTGTTTCTACCTGCCCTCATCCCACTTTAATGTGGGGTCGGCGCAACATGCTTTCTCAAGCATGTAGCAGAATAGATTTAGCTTAGTTTTTACGCCCGGCTGCCTGCTTGACGTCAACCTCCTCTGCGGGATCTAGTCCCGGGCAAATTAAATGAGAAAATTTGCTTTGCCCGACCTGGGAACCGAACCAAATACTTCCCAATCCACAGCTCATATATGCTGCCACTAGACCAAGGAGGCGACAGAATACCAAATAATAGTTGAAATTTCTCGCCAAAATTGTAAAAAAAATCACGCTCACGCCTGTTTTCCAAAGAGGTAGGCAGAGGTGCACTAGCGAACTAGAACACTCACATTTCGCCGAGATTAGTTCCGTCCCAGACGTGATAGGGGGCGTTCCTATTGCCAATATTAACCTTAATAATTATCATTGCTTTAAAAATGAAGCGTTGTTAAAAATGGTCGTGTTTATTAATTGAAATCATTTTAAATGGGAACACATTAAAAGGCTTTGTGTATTATCCGATCCGAAAATTGTTTGTCATAAAATGCAAAAGGTTTTTTAATGAATAAATCCAAAGCGAAAATGTATGATTCAATGAACAAATATTGTTGGTCAGACATACACATTTTGGAAGTATTTAATTGGATATAAAAGTTTTCTGTTGATCATTTAAACAGAAATGTGCTGAAAATGTTGAGTGGTAGAGCCACGCTGTAGGCAGTTAAGTCTACAGCACGAATGGGCCGGCTCGACCGGTTTGATACCACTGTCTCACAGAAAACCGACGTAAAGTGGCCGCTCGCTGTCGCGTTTCATTCTGTGAGTGAGATTTCCGGGGGCCCAATTCATACCCTCCTGCCCCAATCCCTTTTCCCTCCCCTTCCCTTACATCCTTTTAGGTTGGCAACGCACCCATGATTATTTTTGTGTCTTGGATGTCTATGGGCGGTAGAGATCACTTACCATCAGGTGACCCATCAATATCTGCAATAAAAAAAATATTACGTATAATGGTATCATTGTCGTCTCTGGTCGAATTGTGCATATGGGCTGTTGAGTAGGAGGTACTGGATTAGATTTTTAGGGACTTAGCCCAGGCCGCAGATGACCCATCTGCTCATTTGGCAGTTATTGCTAAAAAAATATTCATCATTATCAGCCATAGGACGTCCACTGCTGAACATATGCCTCCCCCAAAGATTTCCACATTGATCTGTTGGACGCGGCCTGCATCCAGCGACTTCCTGCGACCTTTATCAGGTCGTCGGTTTACCTTGTAGGTGGACGTCCTATGCTGCGCTTGCCGGTACGTGGTCTCCACTTGAGAACTTTTCTGCCCCATCGGCTATCAGTTCTACGAGCTATGTGCCCTGCCCACTGCCACTTCAACTTGCTAATCCTCTGGGCTATGTCAATAAAAAATATTCACAAATCCTAAATTGAGTCAGAAGGAAACAAAAAACTAGAACATAAAGATCAAAGAAATATATTTACCAACGTAATCGAGAAACATGAAAGTGAGAAAAATTAAATATTAAAATATGAGATGAATTTTGGAAGACTGGAAGTTGTTTCGGCCTTCAACACGTAATATGGACTTAAATAGAAATATTTTACCCTTTTTACACGAGTAAGAAACATGATTAAAGATCACGGACGTTAAGAAAAGAAGGACACCATCTCGCCTATAGACAAACGGACGCCACAGAAAAGCCACGCACACAAACGCGCCTGTATATAATAACTAGTTTAAGAACTTAACGGACCGACTTCAAATCCGATCTTCACCAAATTTATATGATACCACCCTTGAAATAAGATCTATCGAACACAAATAATTTTTGAAAATTGGTCCACATTTGGTAGAGATGTCGCGTAACATAAATAAAAAAATTAAAAAAACAAACGAACTGTGGACCTCCTCCTTTTGTGGAAGTCGATTGATAAGAAGGACACCATCTCGCCTATGGTTAAACGGACGCCACAGAGAAGCCACGCACACAAACGCGTCTGTACAAAAGAGCCTTACGCACACACACGCCATTACGTGTCGATAGATCGAATGGGCCGAACACCCTGCTTCACTTGCAATGTTCCTAGCGCTCCGTCCATCTTTTTTACATCCGTGTTAAAGATATTTTTATTATTTTTCTCTCACCATGCTGATACACGCCTTACTGCATCTGCAGTGGCCTCGCCCGCACGGCCCGGCGCTCCATATGTAAAAGTGGGACGGAGCGTTGCGTGTGTACTTGCTGCTGGAGGTATGTGCAGCGTTTGTCGGCGTGGTGGAGAAAAATTACTATATTTTGTTATACCTCTAATATTATTGTTTCCGATATATTCCAGTTTGTTCGTTTTATTTTATGTTATTTAGTGTTCTTGGGTGCAATAAATGTTAATTATTATTATCATTTTCTTTCTACCATTATCTCACCTTAATGTGGGGTAGGAAGTTATTCGTCTTAGCTTTTACGACTCGCTGCCTGTACACACCCCTCTAGGGGATCCGGTCCCGGGCAAATCAAATTAGATGAGAATCAAACCAAGGACCTTCTGATCCACAACGCATATATGATACCACTAGATCACAGAGCGACAATAACTATTTTTATTAACGTTTCTTTAATATGGTGCGTGCCGTTGTGGTATTTCGGTACGACTACTGTCCTGAGGTCTCGGGTTCAATCCCCGGGTCGGGCAAAGTGATATTGGATTTTCCATATCAACCCGGAGTCTGGAATTTATGCCCACTATGGCGATAGGCTTGCTCCCTATCACATCTAGGACGGAACTAAGCTCGGCGAAATGTGGGTGTACTAGTTGGCTAGTGCGCCTCTGCCTAGCCCTTCGGGGATACAGACGTGAGCTTATGTTATGTTACGTTTTCTTTAATATCACTCTTAAGCCAATAATTGACAAAAATATCAGCCACAGTGATTTAAAACTTTATAATATTAGTACAAATATAAAGTATAAGAAATAAATCAAATATATAGAGATTGCCAAACAAAAATAATGTGTTGACATATTTATTTCTATAATATTGAAAAAATATTGAAAAAAATAATAAAGAATTTTGCTAAGAGGTGAATTATGAAATAGTAATAACGCTGGATCAAGTGAAACAATCGAAGTAAAAAAAAATATCGGACACAAATTCCAGACTCTGGGCTGATATGGAAAAATTTAATATCACTGCCCGACCCGGGGATAGAACCCGAGAACTTAGGACGGTAGTCTTACCGAAATACAATCACGCAACCGAGGCAGATAAAAATCCATAATAAATAGGAAGAAAACAAGATCGTAACACATTTGTATGCTGTGTACATACTTAATGCCAAAGACATGCCTTACCCAACCGTATTGAAGACGTAAAGTACGTCTTACGTCCTAGACCCAGGGAATCATATTATTCTCGACTCAAGGAGGAAATAACCGCAATAAACTATCGTGGACGGGTTGTTACTTGCTTTGCATGAACAAACAAGGCTTCGCAGACCAATTTTAGCTTATTTGTATTAAGTTATGTAGAGCACACGCTAGAGACTTTCATATTACTTTAATATTTTTGACTGCCTCGGTGGCGTGGTGGTATTTCGGTACGACTATGGTTCTGAGGTCTCGGGTTCGATCCCCGGGTCGGGCAAAGTGATATTGGATTTTTCCATATCAGCCTGGAGTCTGGAATTTGTGCCCGATATGGCGATAGGCTCGCCCCCTATCACATCTGGGACGGAACTAAGCTCGGCGAAATGTGGGTGTTCTAGTTCGCTAGTGCGCCTCTGCCTACCCCATCGGGGATACAGGCGTGAGCTTATGTTATGTTATGTTATGTTATGTTGTTATTTTTGATGACTTCAGGCGTTGTATAGTATGCCTTTCGTTGTTCACTCAAAAGAATTTTCCAAATGTTGAAAATTCAAATGAAAAACCGCTTGCTTATTTCATTTTGACAGCTTCCGTGGCGCAGCGGGCGAGTAGCCGGCTGTGAAACGTGAGGTCGCGGGTTCGATTCCCGCACCGAGACAAATGTCTGTGTGGCCCATAGATATTTCTTTCGGGTCTGGGTGTTGTGAGACCGAAAGTCTCTCGTAGTTTCTGATACCCACGATACAGGTTACACCTAGTGTGGGGTCAGGACTATGTATGTGACTGTGGGGTGTATTTATTATTATTATTATTATTTAAAAAGCTACTTTATTACACGTGTATAGGGTTAAATTCGTGTTAATTTAATTAGAACATGTGTTGACTTTTTTAAAATTTATTATGACTACCGAGACTGCTTTTTCGGAGGATATTTACAAAGAACTGAATCTAAGGTATATTGTATTATGAGTAACTTATAGGACGTCCATTGCTGAACATTGGCCTCCCCCAAAGATTTCCAGATCGACCTGTTGGAAGCGGCCTGCATCCAGCGACATGCAGTGGACGACCTATGGTTGATGATGATGATGTTGATGATGATGAGTAACTTATATAAAATACTGACGAATTGAGAACCTTCTGGTTTTTTAAAACCGATTGAAAATGCTTGGAATTACATAAATGCCGATACAATTCCAATGCATTAAGAGGTATTACTCTCGCCGTCAATATTGGAATACTAAACTAAGTAAAATCCTTTCATAGCAGATCGTGATCATAATTCATGATTCATTCAAACGTTTTATCATGCATACATTAATTCACGCTTGTATCACTGAAGGGGTAGACAGATGCGAATTAATTAACAAACATGTTCCGCCGAGCTCATTTCCGTTCCAGATGTGATAGGGGGCAAGCCATATGGGGTACAAGTTATAGATTCCAGGCGTTTACTGAATAGAAAAACCAATATGACTTTTGACCCAGGAATCGAACCCGTATCCTCAAGACGGGAGCCGTACAACAATACAACTAAGCCACAGACGTAGTCATTTAAACGTTTCATTGGTATTGATTTACAACTTTACTCTATCACATGTAACGGCGAAGGAAAACATCGTGAGGAAGCCTGCATACCTTATAATTTCTCCTCAAGAATTTCGATATGTGAAGTCTACCAACCCTCATTAGGTCAGCGTGGTAGACAGGCCTAACCCCTTTCATTAGTCGAAGAGGCTCGTATCCAGCAGTAGGACAGTTGTATATTTTAGTGCTAATGTTATTTACAATATCTGTAGAGTCGCCTCCTTGGTCTAGTGGCAGCATATATCGGCTGTGGATCAGGAAGTCCTGGGTTTGATTCCTAAGTCGGGCAATGCAAATTTTCTAATTCAATTTGCCTAGGACTGGACTCCTCAGAGGGGGTTGACGTCAGGCAGGCAGCCGGTTGTAAAAACTTAGCCAAATCCTTTCTGCAACATGATTAAAAAAGTGTTGCGCCGACCCCACATTAAAGGGAAGGGCAGGTGAAAAGAAAAGTCTGGACCAGATTGTACCAGGAGTGTGTGTGTGTGTCCCCGTGGGTGGTCCAAAAAGTGCTGGCCGGCCGTTTTGCAGGAGTTATGAGAAGCAATGTAATCACTGTGAAGGATGCTCAAGACCGGGCTAACTGGAAGCGTTTAAGTAGGAAGGTGGACCCTGGCACTAGGCCTGCATAACGCTAGGCACAAAGAAAAGATATACAGCTTTACAGATAAATAAATATATTAGTTTGTGCGCCGGGGCGACTGTTTACCATATACCCCTCTGGGTGATTCAATCCCTGATTTGTGTTCTTACACAAAGTGTCCCGATATAGGTGTCAAACACCAGACCTACCATTGCACAGCCCATGTACACTTTCACTAGGCTGTAGAACGGGAGCTCTTAAGTTAGAATCGCATGTCGGGGAAAATATATTTCTAGACATAATTTGGCTAGGACTGGGAGGTTGACGTCAGCCAGGTTGACGTCTTAAAAACTAAGAGGAATCCTTTCTGCAACACGCTTGAAAGAAAAAGCTCTATCGAACACAAAAATAATTTTGAAAATCGGTCCACATTTGGCGGAGATATCATAACGCGTAGATCGCGTAACATATACATATTTAAAAAAAAAACGACGATTTGAAGATTTTCTCCTTTTTGGAAGTGGGTTGAAAAAAGTTTTTCACTTTATCGACCAACTTCCAAAAAGGAGAAGGTCCTCAATTCGTCTGTATTTTTATTTTTTATGTATGTTACGCGATATCTCCGCCAAATGTGGACCGATTTTCAAAATTCTTTTTGTGTTCGATAGAGCTTATTTCAAGGGTGGTCCCATATAAATTTGGTTATGATCAGATTTGAAGTCGGTCCGTTAAGTTTTTAAACTTGTGATTATAATTTACATAGGTGTAGCGAGAAATGGAAAGAAACATTAAACTAGGCTCACCTCAACATCTCCAGAATTCGCCATGTTCTTAAATTCGTGTGAGGCGTAGAACTTCTGTCTTTCTAATGTTATGTTATCCATAACATCCATTATGGATCCACTTCTTTGACGTCATATTTATTTGACGAAAAATTATGTTAGGAATTCTAAGTCCTGGACACCCGTTTGAACATTTTCTGATGCTAAAAAAAATCTTGTATCTTGATCTGAAACAAACAAAAAAAACAGTGAGCTTTATTGTTACGAACCTTCAAAAATTTGGTTCAGAAAATGGTGCAGAAATTATTCGGCTTATTTTTACGACTGGCTGCCAGACTTGCTGACTGGAAATTGAACCCAGGACCTCCCGGTTCACAGTCTCTATGCTGCCACTAGACCAAGAAGGCAACAATATCGTACTATCAACTATGTAATAAAAAATCCCTATGTCCAATTACCAATATCCTTTTAAAACAAAATTATACTCCGATAAAAGTAGACATGACTGCCTCGGTGGCGTGGTTGTATTTCGGTGCGGCTACCGTCCTGAGGTCTCGGGTTCGATCCCAGGGTCGGGCAAAGTGATATTGGATTTTCCATATCAGCCCGGAGTCTGGAGTTTGTGCCCGATAGTGGGGGAAGGGCAGGGAAAATAAAAAAAAATGGCGGTGGCTCGCCCCCTATCACATCTGGAACTATGCTCAGCGTAGTTCGCTAGTGCGCCTCTGCCTACCCCTTCAGGGATACATGCGTGAGCTTATTGAAATTGTTGAAATAATTACAAGTTTAAAAACTTAACAGACCGACTTCAAATCCGATCGTAACCAAATTTATATGGGACCACCCTTGAAAAAAGCTCTATCAAACACAAAAATAATTTTGAAAATCGGTCCACATTTGTCGGAGATATCGCGTAACATACATAAAAAAATACAGATGAATTGAGGACCTCCTCCTTTTCGGAAGTCGGTCGAAAATATGTTGCGCCCCACATTAAGGCGGTATAAGGGCATAGAAAGAAATAATCTAAAAAATTTTATTGCGCCTACCCCACATTGCAGTGACATAAAGGCAGGTTATAACTATTGCAAATCTTATTGACTTATGGATAATAAGAACAGTCCAAGTTTTGTAGTGTACAAAATATCTCGCTTACTTTTGCAGCCGATGTATAACGAAAGTAAAACCTCTTAAAAGCACGCATGAGGGTCGTATCGTGTAATCTGTTGAGGTTTTAAATCGACACTAAATTTATACGGGATCATTCTTCAAGTGAAGCCTATCGTATATCACATTATGAAAATCGGTATATATATTTGGCGAGGATTTTATACATTTTACTTGACTAGCTTTTGCACGCGGCCCGCCCGCGTGAGGCTGTGGACACGAAATCAGCCGGAGCGGAGTGGCGGCATCGGCGGCGCGGGGAGCGGCGCGGCAACGTATTTCTAGACCGGTCGCCACGGCGCTCTCCGCGCCGCTGCCTTCGAGACCAGTTTCATTTAAATCTATGCATTGAAATTCTCCACTCCGCTCCCGCTGAGTTCGTGTCCGCGGCCTGAGGTTCAACTCACATTGGCGCAGTGTCGAAGCGTGGCAACTAGACTGAAATGTGTTTTTGGATATTTATAGCAACTTGAGATGGTTAGTATTTACCGCTTTCTACGAGCTACGAGTAAGCTACGAAAGTCTACGAATAAGCTACGCGCTACGAATACAGTTCAAAATTAAAGGGCTACGCACATTTTTTGGTCACAAACGATAAATAAAGATAATAAATGTGCCAAGTTGTGAACGAAATCTAAAACAAAAATATTTTATCGCAATAATATTTCATTATTACAGCTCAACGCTCCTCAACTGCAATAAATATTTAAAGAATAATACAGATATGTAAGCTTCATTCTAAAATAGCCTCCAGCTAATAAAAGTTGTCCACACGCAACGATTTAATGTAAATTGAGTCGACCTTAAACAATAAAAGCATTGCTTTTTGTAGTAAACAAAATAGAACTTTATTTATGTACACGCAATGGACAAATAAAACGCACAGAATAAGCCGAAAAGCTTCAAAAATAAGGTCGAACCTAATTACGATGGAAAGTTACCTGATTACCCAATATCATGAATTTTTGCTCTAGTTACTATTAAAGTAATATTGGTATGACCCTAGAGACAGATTGTATAAACAACCTTTATATTATATTTAATAAAGCAGACACCTAATGGCATCGTAAATGGGTGTGGGTGAGTTCCAATCCCAGGTGAGGCAGAGCGGTTTTTTTTACACGATTTGCCCGGAACTGGATCCCTAGATGGGGTTATGTCATGCATATAGCCAGTCGTTAAAACTAAAGCCGAATCATATCTGCAATATGCTTGAAAAAGTGTCTTGCGCCAACCCTACCTCTACATTGAAGTGAAATAAGGGCAAGCGGATGGAAATAAAAATTCTTTATCAGACAAAAATAAACCGTTTAAAAACCAAATATAACATAACATAAGCTCACGCCTGTATCCCCGAAGGGGTAGGTAGAGGCGCACTAGTCAACTAGTACACCCACATTTCGCCGAGCTTAGTTCCGTCCCAGATGTGATAGGAGGCGAGCCTATCGCCATATCGGGCACAAATTCCAGACTCCGGCCTGATATGGAAAAATCCAATATCACTTTGCCCGACCCGGGAATCGAACCCGAGACCTCAGAACAGTAGTCGTACCGAAATACAACCACGCCACCGAGGCAATCAGCCAAATATAACAGTATCTTCTAATTTTATTATTCATCGATACAATTGCAGTTTTATAAGTCACGGGTTGATAACTATCAACCCTTGTTGTGATGACCCGATGATTAACATAATATTATCAACTGACAATATTATGTTATGATTGTCCTAATATATCGATGATTATGTCAATCATGATATCGATGATTGACATAATCATCGATATATTAGGACAATCCTTAAAAATCGGAAATAATACAACATTTATTACTTATTTCTGATTTATTGCGCCCCTTTTGCTAAACTATGATATATATTTCCCCTCCCTTTCTTAATCCGTATTTCCTTTCTAAAGGTAACAGCCTCCGTGGCGCAGCGGGCGAGTAGCTGTGAAGCGAGAGGCTGCGGGTTCGATCCCCTCACCGACATAAATGTCTGTGTGGCCCACAGATACTTGTTTCGGTTATGGTTATTGTGAGACCGAAAGTCTCTCGTAGTTCCTGATACTCATGATACAAGATTCGATATTCGTGTGGAGTCAGGACTATGTGTGTGACTGTTGGGTGTCATTTATTTAATTATGATTTCCTGTGGTCCAAATTCCTTGCCAATTTATAGACTCTTCTCTTTCTAGCAAAGCAGATATGATTCTTTTGATATGCTGGGTACCCTGCCATACACATATACCGGATGTTTCATAAAGTTGGTACCTATAACAATTTCACATACAGGGAGAACGATTTAAAGTGCCATGGTAAAGTTAAAAAATAAAAATTGAGTTAAATTTTTTTAATCAATATCAACCATGGAAATTTTAAAATCGGAATGTGACCTGTAAATCGTCGCAAATAGCAAAACATTGGCTTTGTGTATGCCAAAAATAATTAATTACCCCATAGGTAATTTGTAAATGTACTGCAGCTGACCCAGTGAGCCAGAAAAAGTTTTTCATCACAAATTCAATTTTCCATTATTCCAAAACTATGAGCCTTACGAAATTTTAAACTTTACCGCTAGATTGGTAGCCATCGTCCCTTTAAGTGAAGTTATTATGGATACCAACTTTATGAAACACCCTGTATATGTAGGTGACGTCATCAAGTGATCACTTACCATCAGGTGACCCGCCTCGTCGTCTGCTAGTCTCTGCTATAAGTTTTTTTTTTATAGCAGAGACTGGCAAATCAGCAGATGGGTCAACTGATGGTAAGAGATCTTCACCGCCCATAAACACCCGAGACTCAAAAAGAATCATGGGTGCGTTGCCAATTTAAAAGGATGGAAAGGAAGGGCAGGGAAAAGGAATTGGGAAAGGGAGGGAGAATTGGGCTACCGAAAATCTCACTCACCGAACGAAACGCGACAGCAAGCTGCCACTTTACGTCGGCTTTCTGTGAGACAGTGATATCAAACCGGACGAGCCGACCCATTCGTAATTGTCTACAGCGTGGCTCTACCACTCAAAAAAGCGATGTATCTAACCTTATTAATAGCCAGCAAGTATTGCATTGTTTATCAAACTCGACCTATATTTAGCACAAGTACTGGCTAGATTACGCTAGGCTATATTTAAGGCCGCTTAATTGGCTACGCTTTATTGACAAAATGGCAGTGCACACAACTCACAAGCAGACTGTAAACAACTAATTTAATCTAATCGTTTAATGCCCCCGTATTTTTAGTTTTAATTTCGCGTTTCAAGATCAGGAAAGGTTGTAATTTTCTTTTTGGCATTAGAAGGCAGACGAGCAGACGGCCCACTTGATGGTAAGTGGTTACCGCCGCCCATAGACATCGGCAATGCCAGGGACACAGCCAAGCCGCTGCCTACTATGACTTGATGGTTGGTTGGGGAAGGTATGGGGTCAATCTTTGTGTTCCTGAGCTGTATTGTTCATCTTTCCTGGCGTAATGGCCTAGTTTGACGAACATTATTTCGAACGTTTTGCTATTCTATGTGGCTCATGTGTCCGACCGATATCGTTTATAGCTTTCGCAGAATTCTATGCTGTAAACCATTTGACAGCTCATTCTTTGGTGTTTGACATTTATTTGATCCACGTGCATCTATATTAGTCTGTGTGATAGAGTATCGGTCCGATAACGTTCATCCGATAACGTTTTATAGAATACACTCAGGCTCGCTGGATTTGTTTCTTCCCTTTTCGAAGTGTGAAGAAGCATATAAGCAGGTTGGCATGATTATAACGACCACCGATACTCAAAATTCGTCGGTGATCGCTGATTTTGGACCACACAGCGCTTAACATAAGGTATAGTTACTCGTACTCCAATTTGAAAAATTATAACAGCTTTATTTGAGGAATAAGCAGCTTAATATTTTATTTAATCACTCTAATATCATGTAGGCGAAAGTTTTTGAATGTGTTTGTATGTTACTTCTTCACGCTCAAATGGCTCGACTAATTTTGATGAAATTTGGTATAAAGGTAGCTGACATCCTAGATTAACACATAGGCTACTTTTTATCTCTATAAAAATCCACGCGAACGAAGTACAGCAGCTAGTAAACAATAAGAGCGAAATTAATTGCCTGACAAGCGTGGCGAGTAATAGAAACCCCATCCTTTTGGGGGAGGCTTATGTCCAGAAGTGGACGTCCTGTGGCTGATGATGATGGTAAGAAACTAGAGTTTCTCTACAGGAATACAAATAATAGGTTGATATGGCAAAATTAAAGTTTCAATGATAATTATTTTAAGAACGATGTGGAAACCTACTTCATGAGAAGTACTATGAAAGTGGATTAAATTGAATTTTATTTAACGCTAAAATACTTATTGAACTACTGAAGAAAGCAGATATTGAGTTTTATGGGTTGTAAAATATATCAAGTGATTCACCGCCATAATTTTTAGGACGGGGATGTGTTCAGATTTATAGAAAGTAACTATAGATTCACTTTTCATAATAATTAAAATTTTCAATGATAACTTTAAATAATAATCATTGATACGTTCGTTAATTTGTTTTTCTGATGAATGAATGATACTGAGGTTTTACGTTATTCACTCACTTACATTTCTTTATTAATGTCGCCTCCTTTGTCTACAGCTGTGGACCGGGAGGTCCTGGCTTCGATTCCCAGGTCGGGCAAAGCGAATTTTCTATTTTAAGGACTAGATCCTTCAGGGGGGTTGACGTCAGGCAGGCAGCCGGTCGTAAAAACGAAACCAAATCTTTTCTGCAACATGCTTGAAGAAGTGTGTTGCGCCGACACTACATTAAATTGGTATAAAGGCAGGCAGAAAGAAATTATATTAATGATATTAGATTACGTTAACAAAGCCTATTTATTATCATCTATGAATTATAACAACACGGGCTTAATAATGGAATATCATCAAAACGAATTGGAACAACAAATTCGTTTATTCGTGGAAGTTAAAGCTTGCAATTATAATGTAAGTAAAGTTCGCATAAATGTTTTCTTATGTTTAACCTGTCGGAGGCAGCACATATATATGTTACATAAGTGTATGGGCCACCAGAGTCCGAGCCGCCTGTTACTATCTACACCAACATTTCCTTTATTGGAATTGTATACATTCTGAAATTGTTAATATGATTATTTTAAGTTTTAACATAATAGAGTTAATTGTGTTACGAATTCGGATAATTGTTGTGATTTAGTACACGATATTGAGGGGTAGTATGTTAATTATATTTATATTCACTACCCTCCAAGTAATTCATAATATTTGTGGAAGGTATTTCTTTATTAACTAAAGCAAAAGGTATAAAAGAGCGGGAGCTATCACTATTGAGTTAGTCTCCCTTTGGAGCTCGAAGTGTACACAACTAGTTTGAGATATACAGTAAAGTTCTATAGTGAATATAGTGCATATAAGAGGCGCGTATTAACTAAGTCTTTTACATATCAGAAGCGGGATCGGCTTCAAAAGCCTATCATCGCCCACAAAATTACCGTGTGTCCCGAAATGGGGGCAGTTGATTTGTTTTCATGAGATTGTGGCTACGCTGTGCCCCGAAATTGTGGCAATCGATTTATATTTAATATTGAGTGGTAGTAGTACATTATGGTTATCGTGTTTTTCGACAATGAAGGTCCTCACATTTATTGAAGAGCCATGTTGTGCTCTGATTAATTGAAGAGCCATGTTGTGCTCTGATTAATTGAAGAGCCATGTAGTGCTCTGATTAATTGAAGAGCCATGTTGTGCTCTGATTAATTGAAGAGCCATGTTGTGCTCTGATTAATTGAAGAGCCATGTTTTGCTCTGATTAATTGAAGAGCCATGTTGTGCTCTGATTAATCGAAGAGCCATGTTGTGCTCTGATTGATTGAAGAGCCATGTTGTGCTCTGATTGATTGAAGAGCCATGTTGTGCTCTGATTGATTGAAGAGCCATGTTGTGCTCTGATTGATTGAAGAGCCATGTTGTGCTCTGATTAATTGAAGAGCCATGGTGTGCTCTGATTAACTGAAGAGCCAGGTTGTGCTCCGATTTATTGACGAGCCATGTTGTGCTCTGATTTATTGAAGAGCCATGTAGGTGAGTTTAGATTTATTGAGTCATGTAGTGAAGAGCCATGTATGTGAGCTCAGATTTATTGAGTCATGTAGTGAAGAGCCATGTAGGTGAGCTCAGATTTATTGAGTCATGTAGTGAAGAGCCATGTATGTGAGCTCAGATTTATTGAGTCATGTAGTGAAGAGCCATGTAGGTGAGCTCAGATTTATTGAAGTCATGTAGTGATCAGATTTATTGAAGAGCCATGTAGGTGAGCTCAGATTTATTGAGTCATGTAGTGAAGAGCCATGTAGGTGAGCTCAGATTTATTGAAGTCATGTAGTGATCAGATTTATTGAAGAGCCATGTATGTGAGCTCAGATTTATTGAGTCATGTAGTGAAGAACCATGTATGTGAGCTCAGATTTATTGAGTCATGTAGTGAAGAGCCATGTAGGTGAGCTCAGATTTATTGAGGTCGTGTAGTGATCAGATTTATAGGAGAGCCATTTAGGTGTGCTCAGATTTATTGAAGAGTCATGTAGTGATCAGATTTATAGAAGGGCCATGTAGGTGCGCTCAGATTTTATAGAAGAGCCATGTAGGTGCGCTCAGATTTATTGAAGAGCCATGTAGGTGCGCTCAGATTTATTGAAGAGCCATGTAGGTGCGCTCAGATTTATTGAAGAGCCATGTAGGTGCGCTCAGATTTATTGAAGAGCTATGTAGGTGCGCTCAGATTTATTGAAGAGCCATGTAGGTGCGCTCAGATTAATAGAAGAGCCATGTAGGTATGCTCAGATTTATTGAAGAGTTATGTAGTGAAGAGCCATGTAGGTGTGCTCAGATTTATTGAAGAGTTATGTAGTGAAGAGCCATGTAGGTGTGCTCAGATTTATTGAAGAGTTATGTAGTGAAGAGCCATGTAGGTGTGCTCAGATTTATTGAACAGTTATGTAGTGAAGAGCCATGTAGGTGTGTTCAGAGTTATTGAAGAGCCATGTTGTGCTCGGATTTATTGAAGAGCTTTGTGGTGCTCAGATTTATTGAAGAGTCATGTAGATGTGCTCAGATTTATTGAAGAGCCATGTAAATGTGCTCGGATTTATTGAATAGCCATGTAAGTGTGCTCAGATTTAAGAGCCATATAAGTGTGCTCAAGAGCCATGTAGTGTGATCAGATTTAAAGAAGAGCCATGTAGGTGAGCTCAGATTTATTGAAGTCATGTAGTGAAGAGCCATGTATGTGAGCTCAGATTTATTGAAGAGTCTTGTAGTGATCAGATTTATGGACGAGCCATGTAGGTGCGCTCAGATTTATTCAAGAGCCATGCAAGCGTGCTCAGATTTATTCAAAAACCATGCAGGTGTGCTCAGAGTTATTGAAGAGCTGTAAAGGTGTGCTCAAAATTATTGAAGAGCCATGCGGATGTGCTCAAAATTAAGAGCCATGCAGGCGTGCTCGAAATTATTCAAGAGCCATGTATGTGTGCTCTTTAGGTTTACTTGAATTAAGTCAGATCTAGATGATTGACTTGTTATATTATGTGCTTAGTGCTTGGCTTTAATCGAATGAACACACTAGTAGGGTGTTCAATTATGACCTTTAGTTAGTCTAGATATATCTAGAGCCTATGGCCTGAATAAAAGCAGACGTGGTTGAAGTTAAATCACAAACTATTTCAGAAGTTGATATGGCGAAAAGACATTTGGCCGTAAGACTAATTTTAATAACGATAGTAATAACTTTTTCAAGAACCAAGAGTGTTATGATTACTTTATTGTGTACGTAACTACTAATATAGTAATGCGTGCTCCGGAGATAGCACGGTATCGGATGGCCGAATGTTACGAATTCGGATAATTGTTGTGATTTAGTACACGATATTGAGGGGTAGTATGTTAATTATATTTATATTCACTACCCTCCAAGTAATTCATAATATTTGTGGAAGGTATTTCTTTATTAACTAAAGCAAAAGGTATAAAAGAGCGGGAGCTATCACTATTGAGTTAGTCTCCCTTTGGAGCTCGAAGTGTACACAACTAGTTTGAGATATACAGTAAAGTTGTATAGTGAATATAGTGCATATAAGAGGCGCGTATTAACTAAGTCTTTTACAATTGTTAATAAATAACATTATTTTAGTACTCAATACTCTATGGAACACCATTCATAAACTTTGAATCAACAAAAACATAATATTCTTTCTTTAAATCATTAATATTCAATTGACTGCCTCGGTGGCGTGATTGTATATCGGTACGACTGCCGTCCTGAGGTCTCGAGTTCGATCACCGGTTCGGGCAAAGTGATATTATATTTTTCCATATCAGCCCGGAGTCTGGAATTTGTGCCCGATATGGCGATAGGCTCGCCCACTATCACATCTGGGACGGAACTAAGCTCGGCGAAATGTGGGTGTTCTAGTTCGCTAGGGCGCCTCTGCCTACCTCTACCGGGATACAGACGTGAGCTTATGTTATGTGTTATGTTATGTTATGTTATGATATATACCTCTACAACTGAGTGCCAAATATAAAATTAATTACATAACTTTTAGAAATATTATTTTCTTTTATATACTAACAAATCCCAAAACATCTTTCAACAAAGCTTAAAGTATTTGTCAATGTAACGTACCTTATTTTTGGACCCCACTGAAACCGGCAAATACGCTCCTATCTAAAGTCTTAAAATATTGGGTCACGAAATATGATATTATGTGTTTAAGGGCCGCATTTTTGTGTGGACCTTATACTTTACGTCAAAGACCTACATAAAATGTTTAATACTCTTTTGTCAAGCTTAATACATTGAGGCGCTGTGAAGAGAATAGTTAGAAAATTTCATTTACGAAGTCATAAATAGTGTGACCGGACTTATAGCTTCCGTAACAGTTTATAAAACATATAATAGTTTTGGTTTTCCTACTACAACTAAACAGTTGTAGTAGGAAAGGTTAAACAACCTTCGCCACAGTTAGCAACCCTGTATTATTACACCTAGATTCAATCCGTCTGTAGCAGATAATGAAATATCCTCAGTTCCACTTCTAAGCGTCTGTTTGTGACAGGCGTCTGTGAATAGCGTCATTAATTCTAGGAAAGATAATTATATCTTAAAGATATCAAGATTTAGTACAGAAATAGACATAGCTCGGCGAAATGTGGGTGTTTTAGTTTTTAGGCGCCTCTTTTTCTAGTAGCAACTAGGATGTTCTTTCTGGTTTTGAGTCTCAAGCCAGACCACGCCTATGGTATGGAATCGTGAGAGGAGTGATCCCACTCGGAGAGGCAGACACCGAGGCAGTGTCAGAAATCGACCCGGTTCCTTTGCCTACTGAGAAGACATTCTTCCTGCCTGGCGTTATCCCGGCCTTCTGCCAGGGCCCGCCTTCCTACTTAAACGCTTCCACTTCGCCCGGTCTTGAGCATAGCATAGCAATAGCTCTCATATCTTCCTCCCAATCGTCCAGCCAGGGCTTTTTGGGCCGTCCACAGGAACGCAACCCTGGTACGATATGGGCCAGACACATGCGACCGACGTACTCCTGTGGGTTTCTCAAAACGTGGCCATACCATTTTAAGCGAGATTCCTGCAGTATTCCTTGCAGCCACGTCACGGACGCCAAGACTACCGCGGATGTGTACGTTACGTATACGATCTAGTCGTGTAACATTGCACATCCACCGTAGCATCTTCACTGAGAAGATATTATTAATTAAATTCCTAAATTAAATAGTGACGGGCGGCTCGGCCTCCGGTGCGGCCACCGGACACTTATACAGGTTGTTTCATAAAATTGGTATCAATAATAACCACACTAAAAGAGAAAATGGCTAGCAGTCTAGCGCTAAAGTTTATAATTTCGTAAGGCTCATAGTTTTTGAATAATGGAATCGTGAATATGTGATAAAAAAATATTTTCTGGCTCATTGGGTCAGCTGCAGTACATTTACAAACCACCTATGGGGTAATTAGTTAATTTTAGCATACACAAAGCCATTCCTAAGCTAATTGCGACGATTTACAAGTCTCATTCCGGTTTTAAAATTCCCATGCTTAATTATTTATTAAAAAAATTAAGTCCAATTTTTATTTTTTAACTTTACCATTGCGCTTTAAATCGTTCTCCCTGTGTGTGGAATTGTTATTGGTACCAACTTTATGAAACACCCTGTATATATCTGCCGCCTCCAACGGGTTAAAATACTAATATCTTCTCTAATCTCCTAAGACTAATCCATGCCCTTGACATTGTATAAAGCGTTGCATTGAGTGATTTGTGCGACCCCCAGATATTTGTTTCGAGTTTAGGTGTTGTGAGACCGAAAGTCGCTCATATTTTTGAAACCCATGATACAGGTACACCTAGTGTGGGGTCAGTACTAGGTGTGTGACTGTTGAGTGTATTTATTCATAGGTTTATGTATAATAAAAAAATACATCAATATAATACACCCTAGATGCACAGTTCTTTGCAAATATTCTCCTAAAAAGTGGTCTCAGGAATACAACAAAGATAAAGATCACATCAAGAAAAAGTTCTAATTAAATCAACACAATTATAACCCTATATGCACGTGTTATAAATTAGATTTTTAAACGAAATGAGCAAGCGTTCTTAAATTTGAATTTTTAAATTTAGAATTCTATCCGCGGCGTCCGAGTGTTTGTAAAAGGAGTGCTTAAGCACTCCTTTGCTGTTCCAATTTCCGAGCGTCAACTGGACCGTGTTACGCAAAAAGGATCCAACCCACAAAAAAAAATACACCAATATGGTCTATTATTGGTTTAGAACACGTTGGCATCAATTACATTTTTTTGTGGGTTGGATAATTTCTGCGTAACATGGTCCAACTATGCATCTAGGTAAATAATATATCGATGAAAATTTCGGATAATGCTGTTCTTTAAGCACTAGATGCCCCTGGACACATAATAATATAATCACATATAGTTAAGTTTCGAAATTTTAATTATAGTGTTTTAAAAAGAGTTAATTTTACATAATGTCGCCTCCTTGGTCTAGTGACAGCATGTATGGGCTGTAGACCGGGAGGTTCTGGGTTCGATTCCCAGGTCGGGCAAAGTAAATTTTCTAATTTAATTTGCCCGGGACCGGATCCCTCATAGGGGATTGACGTCAGTCAGGCGGCCGGTCGTAAAAACTAAGCCAAATCCTCTTTGCAACATGCTTGAAAAAGTGTGTTGCGCCGACCCCACATTAAGGTGGGATAAGGGCAAGTAGAAAGCAAAAATAGTTATTATGAACGTGCTGATTATTAAATAATCCTTGGTTTTAAACTTCAAACGGTACTTAATAGCTAACCACGAATTAACCACACGTCATTACCGAAAGTTAGAATAGTTACGAACAAACATAATTACAATTTTTAATAATAGCGCAGGATTAGAGAATTATTTTTGTATGAATGCTGAAAGCAGTGGCTGAAAGCTTATGCGAAACCACACTCGGTTGTGCGTTTTGTTTGCCAAAGTGAATTTGATATTAATTCATTATTTATTTAGTTCTTAAAACCAGACGCGAATAATGTATAATGTAAATATGAAGCGATTTTATTACTATAGAGCGACTTGCAGCGCTGTAACTAATCTACAGTTAGATCTAAACTAGATTTATCCTACAGCTCATTTCTATGTTTGAATCGAGATTTGGAAATTGAGATTTATCTAGATGCTGCAAGTTGCCCTTAAATACGATTATTAGATTAAATTTAATTAATTAGAGACATAACATAACATAAGCACACGCCTGTATCCCCGAAGGGGTACAGATAGGCAGAGGTGCACTAGCGAACTAGAATACCCACATTTCGCCGAGCTTATTTCCGTCCCAGATGTGATAGGGGGCAAGCCTATCGCCATATCGCGTACAAATTCCAGACTCCGGGCTGATATGGAAAAATCTAATATCACTTTGCCCGACCCGGGGATCGAACCCGAGACCTCGGGACCGTAGTCATACGGAAATACAACTACGCCACCGAGGCAGTCATACCAACTGAGCTATTGTTGATTTTAAGATTATTAAGGATTACAAAATATACTAAAATATATCGACAAATAAATGATACACGATTAAAGTTATGAGGTCATTAAATGTCGTGCCACCTTAATAACGTTCTGACGAGCGTTTAATGTTCGTGAAAAATGGCTGCATATAGAAATACGAATGCTGACTAATGGTTTCTTTGGTGCATTTTTAAAGATGATTTATGTCATGTAATATCAATGGTTTCTTTAAATACATCGACTATACAGTCTTTAAGCAATTTTGAGAAGAGGTGTTTCTCAATTCACTGGTGCATTGAAATATTGTAATTGTAGACAGTAACGTCTACAGCACGAATGCCGGCACGACCGGTTTGATACCACTGTCTCACAGAAATCCGACGTAAAGTGGCAGCTTGTTGTCGCGTTTCGTTCGGTAAGTGAGATTTCCTGTGGCCCCCTTTCTCGTTTTCCCCTCCTCCCTTTCCCATTCCCTTTTCCCTCCCCTTCCATTGCCTACTTTTAGGTTGGCAATGCACCCATGGTTCTTTTTGTGTCTTGGGTGTCTATGGGCGGTGTAGATCACTTACCATCAGGTGACCCATCTGTTCGTTTTCCAGTATCTGCTATAAAAAAAAATAAAAAAAAATACAATTTCAACATATAAGGCGGCCTCAAAGGACATGGCTTCAACCACGGATGTAGAAAAAATGGGACATAGCGCTATAAGCATTGAAAGTGAAGCAAGGTTTTCTGTCGATCCGATCTTAGTGTCTGCATAGGGTACTTTTGTACAGGTGCGTTTGTGTGAGTGGCTTATCTGTGGCGTTCGTTTAATATAGGGGAGATGGTGTCCTCTTTTTTAATACGCCCAAGACCTGAAGTATTTGAGTTGCGATTCGGTATTCGGGGAGTTCGTAACATAAATTGACATATAGCTCATTAATTCACAGGCACAATACTAGGAAATCAGTGAAGCCCTACGTATACCTTCCCTAAAGTGGCTTCATTTTAGATTAGAGGGTAACTATCCAAAACTTTAATACAATGTTTGAAGCCGGCGAGTGCTATTGTAGTCGTGGATATCACCAAGGGATATCGGCTTTATCAGCCAATATAATAAAGGAACATTAGGTACTATCCAAGGCCATGATATTACCATGTTCAATGTAGTGGATTATTCTACAATGTGAACGATTTTCTTCATATCATCCTCACTTGGCTTATGAAGGAATATTAAGTTACGCTTAAAGGGAAAGACCAGCACTCGCCCGCAAAATTCGAAGGTTATCGATCGACTTCAAAAAAGGAGAAGGTCCTTAGTTCATTCGTATATTCGTATATTTATGTATGTTACGCGATATCTCCGCCAAATGTGGACCGATTTCAAGATTACATTTGTGTTCGATAGAGTTTATTTCAAGTTTTGGTCACGATCGAATAAATTTTGAAGTCAGTGTGTTAAGTTTTTAAACTTGTGATTATTTGAAAATTCAATGCTCAGAATAAATGTCTATGTAAATACGCATATAAAAACAAAAACAAATACGCGAAAAAATTGCAGCAGAAATTATAAACATCACTTATAGAGTAAAGGATCAGAAACACTTAAGTTGAGACAAAAATACTTATTTAATTCGGAAGATTAAGTAAATAAATTAAAATAAATACACCCAATAGTCACACACCTAGTCCTGACCCCACACTAGGTATAAACTGTATCGTGGGTGTCAGAAACTATGAGAGAATTTCGGTCTTCCAACACCCAGACTTGAAACAAATATCTGTGGGCCACAAAACATTCGTCTCAATGCGGGAATCGAACCCGCGGCCATTCGCTTCACAGCCGGCTACTCGCCCGCTGCGCCACGGAGGCTGTGAATGTTATACATGTTGTAACAAAATTAGTATATACAAATCGCTTGTTCTTCTACGATTCTCTGTGATTTAAACCCTTGTACTTCTTCTTTCAAAATAGATGGCTTTCACGAACCTTAAACTTAATCACATGCTCAATACTCACAAAACATGACGAATTGAGAGCTTCCTTCTTCCACGCACTTTAGTCAAAATGTCACAAATAAAATTCCCAAAATAATACACCAAGAAAGGAATGCCCTTGAACTCTCGTATAAGGCTATGTACCCACACGATACCAAAATAACGGATCACATCATCTGCTCCAATAAATCCCTTATTAAACACAGGATACGGTTGCCTAAATATGTATGAGAGAGCTTACGTCATTAAATATATTTGACATTGACAGCCTACGTGACGCAGCGAGTAGCCGGCTGTGAAGCGAGAGGCCGTGGGTTCCATTCCCGCTATTATAGGTCCTGTGGGAGTTCTAGTGTGCCTCTGCCTACCCCTTCGAGTATTCAGGCGTGATCTTATTAATAAAAGTTTTAATTTCATGCAAGAATTACATAAAGACTGCCTCGGTGGCGTGGTTGTACTTCGGTATGACTACCGTCCTGAGGTCTCGGGTTCGATCCCCGGGTCGGGCAAAGTGATATTGGATTTTTCCATATCAGCCCGGAGTCTGGAATTTGTGCCCGATATGGCGATAGGCTCGCCCCCTATCACATCTGGGACGGAACTAAGCTCGGCGAATGGGGGTGTTCTAGTTCGCTAGTGCACCTCTGCCTACCCCTTCGGGGATACAGGCGTGAGCTTATGTTATGGTATGTAATTATATAAAAGCACGGTAATTAAATTTACCGAATGAAACGTCCACTGCATACTGGGATTTCATGAAGTAGTTAGCGAATCAATTTGTTAGAAACTTTATACGAGACTACGCTAACTTGTTATTTTATAGTTGCAGTAAAACTAACATGTGGAATTTAATTGGGTACTTGACTGTGTTTGATTTTATACACATTTGTATATGTAATAGCAAATAAAACAAAAAAGGAACCTTACTGTAAAAACTGCATCGAAATTGGTTGAAAAATAAGGCAGTAATTCGTATTTTAAATTCTGTAGTGGGGGCATAGTGCCGATATCTTTGTATCCCTTTCCAACGCACGTACTGTTACGACGGTGACGTGATTATACTGATACTTCTTTTTCCCGCAGTTTGAAGGTTACACCAAATTTCAAAGGCCTATAACTTTTTATTTTTGAGAATAATTCAATATTTATTTTTGTTCTATATTTTGGATAACATAAATTCCTATAAAATTAATAAAAACACTTTGTCAAGTATCCAATTGCCTCCCTGTCGCAGCGTAGGTGGCATGGGTTGATGGTAGGTCTTAAGTTTGAATCCCATGTGAGGCAAGTAAATAGATCGAGTAGTTTCTCGATCGAATTGTCGATACCGGCTTCAAATTATACGCGTTTTTTTTTCATAGTAATCCCGAGTCCTTATTTTTCTATTGTCATTGGTATAAACAATGGTACTTAACCAAATAATAAACAATATACAACAATACTTCCAAATTGTGTATTGTATAGTAATAAATATGTGAAGCCGTAAGCGTAATGTATACATTTCATAAGTAATAGAGTCGCAAAAGCGAATTTATAGAGCTTCATTTAACAGGCTTTGTTAAGCTTAAATATTAAAAAAAATAACTAAAGCGAACTTATCACCTTTATTTCTCTAGAGAGTAAGACGGTCGATTGCGAATCGGAGTAAATTTTCAACCATCAACTATTTACACAGTATCAGGCGATTTAAAAAAATAGTACTAGGTACTAGCTGATCTGGCTTCGCGTTTCAGCGGCTTTGTTATATAACTGATCCATACAATGTAGACTTACATAAATACTCACAAACTTACGTTTTATATTAGTTAGAATATGTACATATAGTCTTCAAATTTCGTTAACCATCCTGCATTTGATTTAGCACTGTCTTTAACAACCCAGCCGTGTCAAATATAGCCCAGCGAAAGCGTTATGAGATTTCATTTACGTATAGAGAGTTACGTATCGCTATAAAAGCAGCGATAGCTCAGTTGGGAATGGTACGGACTGCTGAGACAAATGTTGGAAGTTCGAGACCAACTCCAAAATGGAGCATACACCTCTGACTTTTCTATGTTAAATGTGTTTTCATTGTGAATTATCGCTTGCTATAACGGTGAAGGAAAACATCGTAAGGAAACCTGCATACTCAAGAATTTCTCCACAAGAAATTCTAAGGTACATATGTAAAGTCTACCAACCCGCATTTGGCCAGCGTGGTAAACTAAGACCTAATCCCTCTCATTAGTAGAGGAGGCCCGTGCCCAGCAGTGGGACAGTAATATTACAGGGCTAGTATTATTATAATATTATTATATTTTGTACGTGGTCTCCACTCGAGAACTTTTCTGCCCCATCGGCTATCGGTTCTACGAGCATGCAGGCCGCTTCCAACAGGTCGGTTTGGAAATATTAGGGGGAGGCCTATGTCCATCAGTGGACGTTCTGTTGCTGATGACGATGAAACTTTGTATTAAATGTGGGTGTACTAGTTCGCCAGTGCGCCTCTACCTACCCCTTCAGGGATATAACCGTATGCGTGATTATTATGCTTTGTAAATTGTAGTAGGTTCGCTCTTTGATATTTATGTTGTTTAACATCACGTCACGTTTCGTTTACTCGTCACATCATCGCGATCAAATGAGATATCAACCACCGTGCTACTCCTTTTACATTGTTCGTGCAAATTGTATGAAACTTGAAGGCTCCAATATCATTGTACTTGGATATTATTTTGAAAGTTACGTGAACTTTGTTGACATTTGAAATTCGAAATTTACAAAATGACAAACTTCTTGAAATTTTGCTTTATGACGATTGTTAAACATTATATTTTGAGGAACCTCTTTCCGCCTTCAAATATTTTGAAATACGATATTCTGTTCGGAATTAAGCTGGCATTTACAAAACACAGTGATCTAAATTTTAATGTACTTATTTACCAATACCAAAGTGCCCCTAATTTAACTTATAGTTTTTTTCGCGATATAATTGACTACAAGCGCCCCTAGCGGCAAAGAATGAACTTAAATGGACTAATAAAATAAGGATTAAGGACTATCAAAGCTAATTAGTACAAAAGCCCTTTTTGAGGGATCTGTCTGGATGCTAGAGTGGGAATCAGGAACAACGATATTTGATCTCACAACAACCAAACCTACATATCTGTGGATCACAAACATTTTTCACGGCACGAGATTCGAACCCGCGGCCTAAAGCTTCTCAGCTATTCACCCACTGAGCTAGTGAAGCTAGTACATAAACAAGAATCAGCGCTAAGTGAGTGGGAATATCCTCGACTAGACCCGACTAAAATATTATAAAGAGTTTTTTTTTGTTAATTTGAAATAGGGACTATTATCGGAACTAATAAACTTATAAAAATGAAAGTAGTACTATTACGAATCTAGCACTACCGCTGAAAGTTATGGAATTGTTTTTTATTATATTTTTTATTTTTATCGAGGGAGCATATAAGTCATGACTCAATTTAATAAATTAGATCCACGATCACCATTCTTATATTCATAGTTAGGAAAATCATAACTCAAATAAAGTTTTAAATAAGCAAAAGTTCTGTAAGCCTCTAATTTTTTTTCCTAACCTTATTTCGGGATTATTAAATTCATTAAATATTTATCAATGAGAGCTATTTAGGGGCTATTATTACATGTAAGTAAATATCAAAATAATCATTTACGTGTCAGATTGACATTTCTGACACTGACTGACAATCTCCGTAAGCACCTAATACCTCAGGTATTTATTTATTTATAGCTATAACTAGTAATTTTATTATATTAAAATTGATGACGCCAAACTATTTATATACTGATTTCTTAAGTTTACGCGAATGCTATTCATTGAAATAAAATTACTTTTACGGATTTTATCACGATTTGGTTTTAATTTTTATTCCCGACGTTTCGAAGGCTTTGCAGTCTTCGTGGTCACGGGTTGGACTGAGATGTCATTTGTTCAAGAATGTTAGTATTACAAAATCTACCTTCATTTTAGAATTATACAGATTTTAAAAAAGACTGACTAACGACTGACGACTTCCCGACGTTTCGAAGACTGCAAAGCCTTCGAAACGTCGGGAATAAAAATAAAAAACCAAATCGTGATAAAATCCGTAAAAGTAATTTTATTTCAACAAACTATTTATGTCAGTAAAGATGTCAAGTTACGTATTTTGGGAGAAAAAACCCTACAATAAATTTTTCAGTCTTGGGCTGTCTATTTTATCAGACGTGAAAATTAAGCGGTATGAATTGGAATTCAATTATATTTTTGATTAATTTCTCACGTTACAAACGCAGTAATATCCAAATTTATCTCTCTAAAGTATAATATATTATTATAAAATATACATAGATTGCCATAATTGCATAACTATAAATATTTTAATAGATTTTTATGTTGTAAAAAACTTAAAGTTTTAGCTAACAAGTTTGTTTCCGTGAGAGCTTCTTCAAATAGTAATCATTCGTGAACTATTCTAGGTCCTTCTTTGCTTTATTAAAGTATAATGTTAAACGTTTGAAAAAAAAGATTTTACCCAATTTTGTTACGTATAATGATTTTATGTTAGCTGAATTTCGAATATTTTTTTAGTCTGAAATGTGCATACGTTCAATATTTCAGCATATACCAACAAACTTGCGTAGTGTTAAAGTGCGGCCTGTATTGATCTATTGCGTTTACGAAAATAAATAACAGACTTTTTTTACCTTTAAAACGAGAATGAAAGGTTAAAAAAATTGTAATTTTGTATTATTCTTCATAATTTTGTTAAGTTCATAAAATAAATTCACAAAAAGTTTGTACTTACTTTTTGCACAAACTTTTAACAAAAACTATTTACAGTTCAAACTTTGTCAATAAATCACGATGCACTTTAAAAAAAGAACTAGCAATTTTAAAATTTCACTCAGTTCTTTGAGTTCGAAATTCGAAACTTAGGCAAGGAAAAGTGGCATACACAACAGCCGTCCGCCGTTCGCGCGACCCTCGATGCGACTGGATGTTTCCCTCCATACAATACAACGCGAAAGCCTTTTAAAGCTTTGGCGATTAGTAAGAAATAAACGGTAATTTTATTTCCTTTGCCAATTAATTCAGTTGAAAAATAAAGTTTTTAATTTTTACCATTTTCGGCTTCGACATCTGCATGTTCAATTAAGTTTTTTTTTGTGTTGCAAGATATGATAGACAGACTGACAGCCTCCGTGACGCAGCGGGCGAGTAGCCGGCTGTGAAACGTGAGGTCGCGGGTTCGATTCCCGCACCGAGACAAATGTCTGTGGCCCATAGATATTTGTTTCGGGTCTGGGTGTTGTGAGACCGAAAGTCTCTCATAGTTTCTGATACCCACGATACAGGTGATACCTAGTGTGGGGTCAGGACTATGTATGTGACTGTTGGGTGTATTTATTTATATCATTATGGAATGTGGCCTGATCTCATAGTTTTTATCATGCCTCGGAAGGAAAGTAATATTTTTTGTCGACCGACTTCCAAAAAGAAGAAAGGCCTCAATTCGTGTGTATTTTTTTAAATGTATGTTATGCGATATCTCCGCTAAATGTGGACTGATTTTCAAAATTCTTTTTATGTTCGATAGAGTTTATTTCAAGAGTTACATAACATAACATAAGCTCACGCCTGTATCCCCGAAGGGGTAGGCAGAGGCGCGCTAGCGAACTAGAACACCCACATTTCGCCGAGCTTAGTTCCGTCCCAGATGTGATAGGGGGCGAGCCTATCGCCATATCGGGCACAAATTCCAGACTCCGAGCTGATATGGAAAAATCGAATATCACTTTGCCCGACCCGGGGATCGAACCCGAGACTTCAGAACCGTAGTCGTACCGAAATACCACCACACCACCGAGGCAGTCTGAGTGAAATTTCAAGAGTCGTCCCATATAAATTTGGTCATGATTGAATTTTAAGTCGGTCCGTTAAGTTTTTTCGATAACATTTACAAAATGTAATTGACTGATTTCCAAAATGGAGAAGGTCCGCAACTCGTCTGTATTTTTTACGTATGTTACGCTATATCTCCGCCAAATGTGGACCGATTTTCAAAATTCTTGTGTTCGATAGAGCTTATTTTAAGGGTAGTCCCATATTTGGTCACGATCGGATCAAGTCGGAAGTAGGTCAGTTATTTTAAGTAAAGTACGAGTGACAATTGAAAACCATCTCAACAGTTATATTGAGAAGCTTTCATTGCTTTCTAAGCTTTTAGTTGGCTTTCTGTCTGAAATATATTTATTTGAAATAGCTACTTTCCAGATAACCAGAAGATTTAACTATCTAACTCTAATGATTGGAGTTAGTCCTTTTATTCGTGTTTTATGTTTTAAAGTAAGATTATAAAAATGTTAAGAATTTTATGATTTTAGTTTATTGTTTTGTACATTAATTTAGGTTGTTAAGTGCATTCAGCCGTGTTATTATAGTTATCGGCAAACTGATTTAAAGGACAATAGAGCAACTAAAAACCATAATAATTTTACAACAACATAGTTACTACTTTAATGTCGCCTCCTTGGTCTAGTGACAGTGTATAAGGGCCGTGAACCTTGAAGTCCTGGGTTCGATTCCCAGGTTGGGCGTGCTGCTTTTCTACTTTACTATTTACTTCTTTATTCACTATTTTCCCGGGACTGGATTCTCAGATGGGGTTGATATCGGACAGACAACTGCTCGTAAAAACTAAACCAAATCCTTTCTGAAACATGCTTGAAAAAGTGTGTTGCGCCGGCCACACATTAGTGGTGGGATAAGCGCGGATAGAAAGAAATATTCACAAGAACGTAGTAACATTGTGAGTGCTTAAAAATAGTCGACGAACATTTTATAATAACAAAGGTTTGTGATTAATACATTTATGTTTTGTACCTCTATAATTAATATGTCATTAGAAAATAATTAATACCGCAGCGATAGCTCAGTTGGGTGTACTACGGGCCGCCGAGACGAGTGCCGGAGGTTCGAGACCAACCTCAAAAAGGAGCATACACCTCTGACTTTTCTATGTTAAGCGTGTTTTCATTGTGAAATATCGCTTGCTATAAGGGTGAAGGAAAACATCCAGAGGAAACCTGCATACCCGAGAATTTCTCCACGGGAAATTCGAAGGTATATGAAGTCTACCAACCCGCATTAGGCCAGCGTGGTAGACTAAGGCCTAACCCCCCTCTCATTAGTAGAGGAGACCCGTGCCCAGCAGTGGGACAGTAATATTACAGGGCTAATATTATTTATTTATAGATGATAATTGTTGCCTTCTAGGTCTAATGGCAGTGTACATGACTAATGAACCTGGAGGTTCTGGGTTTGATTTTTTTCCTATTTCATGTTTCTCCGTGAAGAGATACAATGGTTCGCTGGTCGGACGTGTGGTGTGGAAAATGAAAATGTTTTTATAACACTAGATGTAGCATAAGCTCTCGCCTGTATCCCCGAAGAGGTAGGCAGAGGCACACTAACGAACTAGTACACCCACGTTTCGCCGAGCTTAGATCCGTCCCAGATGTGATAGGGGGCGAGCCTATCGCCATATCGGGCACAAATTCCTGACTCCGGGCTGATATGGAAAAATCCAATATCACTTTGCCCGACCTGGGGTTCGAACCCGAGACCTCTGAACCGTAGTCGTACCGAAATACCACCACGCCACCGAGGCAACACTAGATGTACTGAAGCCAAATCCTTTCTGCAATACGAGTATAATTGAGAAAGTGTATTGAGCCGATGCCACATTAAGGTGGGATAAGCGCAGGTTGTAAGAAAGACATTATAATAATATAGTATGCCTACCGCCTGCTTTTCCTTTGCAAGGCAGACTACAGCTTAAAAATATATTATACCTCTATATAGAGGTATATATATTGACGGGCGTCGGTAACGACTTTCTACCGGAATAGTCCTTAGGAAAATATGAGAATCACTGGATTTACTTCTAATCACAGACAACGCAACAAAACTTGACAAAATGTAATTTAATTCTTGTTTCTTACCAAAGACAATGTAATAAAATAATGTCATATTAATGTCACCCATCAAAAATGCACGGTTAAACGTCAATAAGAGGTTTAAATTTTTGTAAAAAATATATAAAAATTATCAGTGAAATGCCCAACACGAGGCGACGAAGATTTTCCGTACAAAATGATATTGCCCGGCGGGATTCTAATAAAACTCAAAATATTTCGCAAAGCAGGTAAATTTCTGAACCAATTATATAGTGTATTCAATTTCGTGTGCAAACAAAATTTGCATGTTAATTCCCCAAAAGAATTAGCTACTGTAATTTGCAGTGTTAATTGCAGATTTTGATATACTGCACAGATTAAGAGAATTTTTGTATTATGCCACAATACCTATTACAAATTAATCATTATTTGTGCTTCAATTTTGATTTTTCATTATAAATAATGTTTTTCAGCCATCTGGAGCCAAACGAAGAAATAAAAGTGATGACTAACAACCTAGTCGCAATAAAACCAGTGAAAGTCAAAAACAAAATAAATCCAAGCAGCTCCAAAAATTCACCATCCCTAGAAATAGTTGCTGAATGTGAGAGCAACACATCCATGCTAACGATCAAGAAAACATCTAATATAACCGTGGACAAGGACGTATCAGCAAGTTCTAGTAACATTGACCTGATAAATGAAAACAAAAGAGATAACTCGGCCATTTCTCAATCAAACGAAGCAATAAACACTGAAATTGAATTGATAAACAAAGATATAGGCTATGCAAATAGAGATAGGGCAGCGGTCAGACGAGACAAACCACGTCAACATCGAGTTAAAGTCAGAAGTCCTAGACGCCGGATAGCGATATTTGAAAACAAAACTAATGAAAGCGAAAAACGATCCATAGGCACTGTGCCTATTGACTGGACTCAAGTTAGTGCCGATGATGTTCAGGAGCCAATAGATCCTGTCGAAAGCACTGAAGAGGAAGATAGACCGAGCGATCAATCGACAGATGATATGTGTCGTATATGTCACAGTGGTGATTCCCTGTCACCAGAACTCGGGAGATTAATCTCTGCTTGTTCGTGTCGAGGGACCGTTGGTAGGGTCCACGTTAAATGCTTGGAGCGGTGGCTCACTGAATCGGGTAAATCGAGGTGTGAACTCTGTGGCACTAGATACGTGACGAAGCGTGTTCATAGATACGGCGTACCTAAGGCTTTGATAATGTGGATATTGAGTCAAAATGCAAAGCAGGTAATTGTAATGCTGGCGTTTATTTTCATAGTTTTTGTACGAGCTACTGTTTATCTTTATTTATTTGCAATGTTGACAGTCCCCCGGGCGCAGCGTGCGAGATAGCTTTGGTTTTAACCCTCATACAGATATTTTTTTTATCTATGATATTTATTGTGGATTTGGGTGATGTGAAACTAAGAGTGCCTCGTAATTCCAGATGGCGTGAACCTAGTATCTTACCGTGGATTCGGACCATCTGTATTCAGGACTGTTGGTTATGTTAATTATTCATTTGTTTACAGCTGATGGTGGACAGTTTGGGCATAATGCTGATGTCACCGCTCGCTGTGCTGGCCGCATGGCTCTCAGGTCGCACGCTCGCTGGTCTCATGACACAAGACAGTCATGTCGCACCCTGGCCTCTAGCATCCACCTTCGTACTCGCCTGCATGACCTTGGTTAGTATACTGTACCTCTACAACTAGAACTAACTCGGGGTAGGCCCCGAGGTTATAACATAATAGGTTATGTTAATACTGACTCAAGTTTAGAATTTCCATGCAAGGATATCTTCAAAGTTTTAACTGCCATAGAGGCTGGTTTCTTAGTATGTACGTGATATCTCTTCCGAGATGGGGTGATTTTTAACCAAATTCAAAATAAAATTCTTAATACTTTTATTTATGTACGTTACGCGATATATTCAGCAAATATGGACCGATTTCCAAGATTATTTTCAGTATCGAAAAGTAAATAGCGACAAGGAAGGGAAATGGGCCGCCGGGAAGCGATTGAACCGATTGTCCTGGCCTATTCGTGCAGTAGAACTGGCTACACTGTGGTTTTACAACTGTGTGCGGTTATATAATTTTGTTTACTCTGATCTTAACTTTAATACAACTTTTATAGATTCTGTTTCTCCCAGGTATGTTACTACTGCTGGATAGTATCGGCTGCTACCCGGCATGCTCTGGGCTGGTGGATATGGTACAGATCCCAGTACGAGGTGCGGCTTCAATTCCAAGAGAATGAAGACTAATTTAAAATTGGTTTGAAACTTAGTTGTCCTCGATTGGGTATAATAAATTCTTCGTTATTACTGGTTCATTAAACTTATTACTAACAGTGATTTTATATATAAAAGGTATATTGTAAACAGAAGTTATCTAACTCAAAGATATTATTTCAAAAATAAATAATCTAAGATGTTATTTATGTCTAATTTCTAGACAGTTTATTTATAGTATATACGACATATCGAAGAAACATACATCACAATGAATTCCATGAATTTTATAAATCACTAGCTGTTAACTTCGTTCGCGTGGAATATTAACAAATCTATACCACGAAAATGGTTCAGTCGTTTTTGAGTCTATTCAATATCAGCAAAAAAGACATAAAATACAAAACTTTTTTCTTTATAATATTAGTATATACTAACATTTCGGATCAACCTGGTTGGTCTAGTAGCAGCATAATATGAGATAAAGACTGCAAGGTCCTGAGTCCGAATCCTAAGTCTGTTAAAGCGTTTTTGATTTTCTCCGAGATTGAAACCTCCAAATGGGGTTGCCTTAAGACAAGCAGCCACTGGTCGTATAAACTAAGCCGAATCATTGATGTCTGAATAAACAATGTTGTGTAAACCCCACAGACGGAACAGAGGCATCTAGAAAGAAAAAATATTAGGATATTAATTCATACAGGGGGTTTACCACCACCTGTTAACACAATACTGCTGTAAGAGATGGTGGTAACCCCCCAGATGGCATTAAGAACTAATCCTTATATTGAGACACGTCAGAGGTCCATTCCGGCCATCTCCTTATCATGTTGTATAGTTTACGCCCCGGACTATCGGTGTCCATGAGCTGCCTATGCCCCACGACCTTGTAGTTAGGAGACAGATGACCGTTGTCCACCCCACACTTCAGCAGCGCCTTAATCGCGTCCATTTGTTGAGGCTTCGGTTCTTTACCTGGAAACGATTGCGATTTATCATAGCTGGTATATTTATATGACAATTGTTTGTATTCTTTGTTAGATGTACAACAGTGATTTATTATCCGAGCACGGCAAAGTGACTACACTAAACCTCACAGTAAGAACATTGCAGTTAAAAAAAAATTAACCAACGACGGACATAGAGATAAAACGTGATCACCAGAATAATGCTGAGCTGCATGAATGCTTCTTCACACTCCGA
This sequence comes from Clanis bilineata, assembly GCA_036417725.1. Classification (NCBI taxonomy): domain Eukaryota; kingdom Metazoa; phylum Arthropoda; class Insecta; order Lepidoptera; family Sphingidae; genus Clanis; species Clanis bilineata. The sequence continues at coordinate 3,773,890 of CM071145.1, read as the reverse complement.
AAGAAAGGGAATTACATATCCTGTAATCTAGGTTCAATAACTATATTTTACTGTACCAAGTAATGAAAGTAACCGAGTCTCTAAGATCCTAAAAAGGAAGACGCAAAGTAAAATAGCCTTTGATAGGAGAGGTGGATGATCAGTGCTAGTGCAAGGACGCAAACAAATATCCCCATTCCTGTCTCCACCCAACCAATCTCACGTTACAAATCACTCGACCAACTTCTAAAAATTATCTTAATCCGAGCATGAGGATTCCAGATATATAAGTAGCAAATTAAAACGAAGCTAAGTACGGAGAACGTTTATTGAAATGGACGATAAATCTGAGATATTTTTGAAAAGTTAAAGCATAGACTAAACAAAAGATAAAGATACTTCAGGTTTTATTTTTGGATAAATATATTTGAAACAAATGATTCTTTGAAATGGCTTAATATATTCTTCTCTATTGGATCGAATTAATGAATTATCAGCAAACCCGCAATTAACAAAGTTTTTGTACTTACTGTTGAAACTTCCAATGAACGTAATTCTGAGAGCCTTTTTATTGTAGTTATATGTAGGAACGCCCACGTGCAACCAGCCAGATCCTTCGTAAACTTTACCATTGCCGCCAATCAGGAAGCTGAAGATACAGTAAAACCATAATTAGTACCGTAAAATGGGGATAGAATTTCGCGGGTGAATAGAAATGTAATGAGACTGCCTCTGTGGTAAGTTTGTATTACAGTACGATTACTGTCCTGAGTTCTCTAGTTCAATCTCCGGGTCGGGCCAAGTGATATTGGATTTTTCTATTCAATCTCAGCCCGGTGCGGAGTCTGGAATTTGTGCTCGATATGGTGATAGGCTCGCCCCCTATCACATTTGGGACGGAAATGATTTTAGCGAAATGTGGGTGTTCTAGTTCGCTAGTTTGCCTCTGCCTACCACTTCGGGGAAACAGGTGTAAGCTTATATACACATTTAAGTACATAAAAATATTGAACTCTTGTCGATCGGTCAGGTTAAAACAGATAACTTACAGGATTAGATATTTTTTCCACAAAATAAACGAATCCAAATTGATCAATACCCTGAGCCGATGTCCCAGTAATTCAATGTGTCCATATGATAGTCCTGGATGCTCCTAACCCTCGCTGCGCATGCGTCGTCAGTGTCGCATGCTGGCGTGTCCGTGTGCTGGATGATGACCAGGTTCACAGGTCGAGGAAGATACTCAATTCGTGTTGGTGTGATGCCGTCCCAGGCATCTTTACTAACCACGTTGCAATCTGCAAGAATTTTTTAGGTATTCGTTCTTGCAAGGATTATGAGAAAATGAGGTAAAATTCATTTGGATGCGTCGTGGGACTAACTAATTCTCCTTTTCGACCGACTTCCAAAAAGGAGAAAGTCCTCAATTCGTCTGTATTTTTTTATGTATGTTACGCGATATCCCCGCCGAATATGGACCGATCTTCAAAATTCTTTTTGTGTACGATAGAGCTTATTTCAAGAGTTGTCCCATAAATTTCGTCTCGATCGGATTTGAAGTCGGTCCGTTAAGTTTTTAAACTTGTGATTATGTGATCTAAATGTAATAACCATACGAACTGTGACGTCATACGATACTTATGCATCTCTTTTCTGTTATTTAACAGTTACCCCTTTCCGCTAATTTAAAGAATATTTTTTTATTTTTGGAATTACTTAATGTTTTATATGCTAGGTTTTAAGATTTCTCAAAAGGTCCTTGAAAAAATCAAGGCGTATTGCTTTCATGGGCTTTGGAAGGTGCCTTCTGCCGGTGACCACATCGTGATGAACAGGGTGCGGATTCTCATCAGCATCGTCGTATCTCGTATCATCGTCGTATCTCGTATCATCGTCGTATCTTTGCTTATAACTTGATAATGGAAACATAACTCATCATTCATCAAATATTAGCCTTTACCATTTTTTGCTATACAAAACTGGTTTGGCATGTTTTTACATAACACATAATATAAACTCACGCCTGTATCCCCGAAGGGGTAGGCAGAGGCGCATTAGCGAACTAGTACACCCACGTTTCGCCGAGCGTAGTTCCGTCCCAGATGTGATAGGGGGCGAGCCTATCGCCATATCGGGCACAAATTCCAGACTCCGGGCTGATATGGAAAAATCCAATATCACTTTGCCCGACCCGGGGATCGAACCCGAGACTTCAGAACCGTAGTCGTAGCGGAATACCACCACGCCACCGAGGCAATGTTTTTACACGTCATTTATATACCCATTAGTGTGCGGGTGCGCTGGGATTGCGTGGGTCCAGACACCGGTGGCTGCAGGTTCTTGTCGGAGGGGAGAAAGAACTGTACGACTATTCTGTACAAAATACCTATATTTTCGCCTTATATTGAAACAATAAAGTAGTTCGTTTTAAAACAATATGTACAGAATTTCAATGCGACAATCGTGCGTTTTGACAAAAACGCAGTTCCCTAGACGTTTTTCTTTCTTGACTTTTCTTCTTTCTTGATTTATCTTCTTTCTTGATTTTGAAGTTCTTCTTCTGAAGTCGGATCGCGGACTGCCGGCTGCGCTCCAGGGTGGCTACTTTTCTTCCCCAGGACGCGTCGGGATGAGTTCTAAGGTGCGCGATGTTCTGGCTTGTGCGCTCGGCCAATGAGCGCGCGAGTTGATCCAGCGGGGGCCGGTGTGAGGGGGGCCGCGATGCGCAGTTGCGGTGCGCATGCGCGGCACGCGGGGCGCGGGGCGCAGGTGCTGCGACGTCCCGCACATTACTCCCGCCGTGCATCGCCCGCCGCCGCTGTGGACGATGCAGCCAGTTGTGGTGCGGGATCCGCAGCTTGGATGATGATGATCTTCTTGGTGGGGCGCCGCAAGACGCCGCCCTTGGTGCTCACGTCGACTGCTCGCACTACGCCGTCAGGTCCCGGGTGTGTAGCGCTGATGCGCCCGCGCACCCAGACGTTGCGAGGTAGGTTGCCGTCCACGATCTGGACGAGGTCGCCGACTCGGAGCTCAGGTCCTCTTCCGCGTGGATCTCGTCGGTTGCGCAGCTCCGGCAGGTATTCTCTGAGCCAGCGGGCCCAGAACAGGTCGGCGAGGCGTTGCGAGGCGCGCCAGCTGGCACGCAGGTTCAGGTCGCTGTCGTCGAAGGTGCCCGGTGCGGAGACTCGACCCGGACCGCCCAACAGGAAGTGGTTGGGCGTCAGGGCTTCTGGATCTTCCGGAGCAACCGACACGTGGGTGAGCGGTCGGCTGTTGACGGTGTACTCCGCCTCGGTGAGCAGCGTGCACAGGACCTCTTCTGTGGGGTGCCGCTCGTGCAGAACGGCGCAGAGTGCGGTTTTCACCGACCGCACCATACGTTCCCAGGCGCCGCCCATAAACGGCGCGCCAGGAGGGATGAACCGCCAGTCTATTGATTTCTTGCTTGCCTCGTATTTGATTCCTGCGAACAAAGCGGTGCGGAGTTCCTTTTCCGCACCGTGAAAGTTAGTTCCGTTGTCTGACCAGATCTGAGTCGGACATCCGCGACGAGCGATCATTCTTCTTAGTGCCATTATCGCCGAGTCAGTACTAAGGGACGGCACTAGTTCCAAATGTATGGCACGTGTTGTGAGGCACGTGAACAGCGCTACATATCTTTTTAAGTGGCTTCTTCCCGACGTGACGCTCAGAGGGCCGAAGTAATCCAAGCCTGTGAAGGTGAAGGGCCTCTGGTGGTGTGCTAGTCGACACGGCGGCAGATCTCCTGTGATCGGTTGCGGGGGTGTTGCTGTTCGTACGCGGCACTGTAGACACCGGCTCACTATGTTCTTTACTGTCGGCCTTAAACGCAGTACCCAATACTGTTGTCGACATTCGTTTACGGTGGCTTCGACGCCCGCGTGGTGCAGTTGTTGGTGCACGTGTTCTATCCATAAGCGCGTAGCGCGATGATTGCCGTCGAGTACTGCGGGGTTCTTCAGCTGCTCGGAGATTCCGTTGGTGGCTCCTATGCGACTCTTAAGCTTGATGCAGTGTTCGGAAAGTTCTATGCTCAGCGCGTAGAGCCGACTGTCGCGGTGCAGGTCTCGTCCTTTCTTCATGGTCTGTAGTTCCTCGGCGAAAGACTCTTCCTGCGAAGTTCGTACGATGAGGAGCTCCGCGCGTCGCTGGATGTCTGCAGGGATGGCTGGGTACAGATCCGGGTTTGATGCCGAAACCTGTGCCTTTCGGGGTCGCGTGGCGGTGGTCTTGGCACGTCGCCACGTCGGGTCAGAGCTGGGGTTCTGCGCGTTCCTTTTATGGTTCACCTTGTTCCTGGGGGCTCGGCGGAATAGTTCGATGGCTTGCAAAGTTCTAGCTGTGGCGCGGAGATAGCGTAACCACCGTGAGAAGCGGTGGACGTTCGGGAGGGCCTCGCTGAGCTTCGGTGATCTTGTCGTAACGACTGCGAGCGCCCGTTCTTCGCCTGTGTTCGGTATTGCTTCATTGCCATCCGCTGGCCAGAATTGGGGATCGCAGTACAGGAATTCGGGACCGTGGAACCAACGATGTTGTTCATTGAAGTTGTCGGGCACGTCGCGGGTCGCGTCGTCTGCAACATTGAGCTTGGTCGGCACCCATCGCCAATCGCTCGTCCGGCTGTGTTCTTCTATTGCGGCGACTCTGTGCGCGACGTATGGTTTATATGACCTGGAACCTGTGCGTATCCATGTTAGAGTAGTGCGGCTGTCGGTCCAAAATGTTGTTGTTTCCGGTTTTCGTTCGTGTTCTTCTCGTACGCCTGTCGCCATACGGGCGCCGAGTACCGCAGCCTGCAACTCCATCCTCGGGATCGATGTTGTCTTCAGCGGAGCCACCTTTGCTTTTGCCGTGATCAGGGTGATGGTGACGTGGCCTTCCGCGTCCACAGCTCGCCAGAATAGTGCCGCTGCGTATGCAGATTCGCTCGCGTCGGTGAAGACATGAAGTTGAAGCGATGCCGCTGCGGTATATCCGGGGTAACATCTTGGTACGGATACGTATCGTAAGTTCTTCAGGTGGGCGAGCCACTTCGACCAGCTCGCCGCCAGGTCCGGATCTAGGGGGTCGTCCCATGATGTCCCACGCCTCCAGACTTCCTGCAGTATCTGTTTTGCTCGTACAGTTATAGGGGACACGAGTCCGAGTGGGTCAAATAACGACATTACCGTTCTCAGCGCTTGTCGCTTCGTAGGGGTCTCTTGTTCCATGATGCTCGGTGAGATGCGAGCGAGGTGCAGGTTGAATCCGAGACTGTCCTCGCCCGGTCTCCAGATCAGTCCGAGCACTCGTTCGGTCTTGTCCAGATCGACCGTATTACCGCCGCCGCCACCAGTCTCGCCCAATGCCTGTAATAGTTCTGATGAGTTCGATGACCATTTCGTCAGTTCGAAATGGGCGCCGCGATGTATTTCGCGAACGTGTTTTGTTATCTTTTCCGCTTTCTCCAGGGATTCGAAGCTATCCAGGTAATCGTCCATGTAGTGCTTGTTCTTTATTGCATCCACGGCCTCCGGATTGGTGTGTCGATGTTCTTCGGCGTTCTTGTTCATCACGTAGATAGCTGTGGCGGGTGAGCTCGATGCCCCGAAGATCAGAGATTTCATGCGATATTGTCGAGGTGGGCGATGATCGCGTGTGTCCCCTCTCCACAGGTACCTGAGTGCGTCCCTGTCTTCTTGTCGTAGTTGCACCTGCATGAACATTTCCGAAATATCAGCCGTGACTGCAATCGGATGTTGACGAAACTTCATTAATATTCCTGGGAGTGGCTGCAACAGGTCGGGTCCGGTCAGTAGTTGATCGTTCAGCGAAGTTCCTTTGGTTTTGGCTGCGGCGTCGTGGACAACGCGTAGCTTCCCGGGCTTCATCGGGTTGAAAACTGCGAAGTGAGGTAAGTACCAGAGCTTGCGGTTCGTTGACGGAGGCGCGGGTTCGGCATAACCTTTTGCTACTAAAGCGTCCATCTGTTCTGTGTACCTACTCTTGAGTTCCGGGTTCGCATCCAGTTTTCGTTCAATGCTGTGAAGCCTTTTCAGCGTGTTCTCGTAGTTATTCGGCATCGCGACGTCCTCCTTTTTCCACAGGAGAGCCGTCTGGAATCGGCCATCGGGTTCTTTGTGGGTGTGTTCTTCGAGAATGCGAAGCGCCTTTTCTCCTGGGTCGCTTTTCGGTCTCCTGGGCTCCACGTAGAGGTTGTCCGTAGTGATATATTCACGTACCAAGTCCTCGAGATGATCGTCGGTCGTAGAGAGGTGCAGAAAGTTCACGCGGTGACCCAATGTTCTTGTGTGGTTGCCGTGGACTACCCAGCCGAGTGGTGTGAGGGATGCGACGGGTTGGTGCTTCTTGCCGATCTTGACGTCTGTGGCGAGAAGTAAGTGCCAATTGTCTTGACCGATTAGGATCTTAGGCTCCGCCTCGCCCGGCTGCAACTCGGAGAGTATGCCCCGCAGGTGTTCACATTCCTCGATGGCTTCCTTCGGGATGCGTTGTGCCGCTAGGTGTAGATTTTCTACGGTGCGTGCCTGGATCGTTTGGTCACGCTGGTTCGCGCCTTTGATCCTGAAGCTTACCCGTTGTGACTTGGCGTAACTTTCCAGGTCTCCGTTGTATGTGGCGATGTGCATGGGGTCTTCAGGGCCGTCGGCTCCGATATCTCTAGCGAGCTTCGCGTCGATGATGGTGATCGTAGACCCGTCGTCCAACAGCGCTGTGGTCTCGGCAACTCCCGCCGGTCCTGAGACTCGTACTGGTATTATTTTAAGAAATGATACCTTCGGTGACCATGCGGAGTTGACCTTCTGTTCCTCTTGTTCCGTGTCCTTCTTCTTGGCGTGAAGGAGCTTATGATGTAAATGCACGCACCCGTCGATATCGCACTTCTTAGGCTTACACGAGTGTTGTTTGGTTCTTGTGCGTAAACATCTGAAACATAAATGATGTTTCTTGGCTAAGTCCCAGCGAGTGTCGGTGCTTGCGTTCTTGAACGTGGCGCACTCGGAGATTCCATGTTCTCGTTGACATAAGACGCAGCTAGTCTTGTTCTTCTCCGCGACTGTGTGCACACGTTGCCGACGTGTCTCGGTGTTCGGTTTGCTGGGTGTTCGATCGCTGATAGCTTCGGGCGGTGCGAATGGCGCGCATATCTCTGCTTCTTTCTGCAAGAATCTACTAAATTTCAATAAGTCCGGATTACCCCTAGGTTGTGTGGCGGAGAATTCGTACCATTGCCGCTTCAAAGTCGGCGTCAATTTTTCTATCAGGTTCTTCGTGGTATCCGGGTTGTAGAGATATACTGCGCAGTCCAGTGCTTGAAGCGTACCTACGATATTTTTGACTTTCGTGGCGAAAGTACAAAGTTCCCTCGGTGACTCGGTGAGGCGCGGCAATGTTCGGAGTCGCTCTATCTCGGCAGATGCGATAGAGTCGGGTCGCCCGAATCGAGTCTCGAGTGTTCTCATGACCCCGTTTGGATCCGCGTTCGTGATCAGTAAACCTTGGACCGCTTCCTTAGCCGTTCCTTTCAAGCTTCTGCGCAGTCGGGACATGTTTTCAAGCGCGGAGAAGTGATGCGCGGTTTCAAGGTACGCGGCGCGAAACGTGAGCCAATCTTGATGTGCACCATTAAAAGTAGGCAAGTCATTGTACCTTAATGGTTGTTTGTGCTGCGCTGCTTGCACGGCGTGCGTGATGGCCGATGCGAGCTCCTGCAGGTCCGTCCTCTTCTGGTGGACGGCGATCGTTCCGCCGGGTTCGGGAGCGGGCGCGGGCGGCGTCCACTGCGGCGGATCTGTTCGTGGCGGCGGCGGCGGCGACGCAGGTCCGGAGTTCTGCCAGGTGATCATTGGCTGCGGTTGCGACGTCTCGTAGGTCTGCTGCCAGGCCGCGGGCGGCGGCGGTTCAGTGCGGCCGAAGTTCGGGTGCCAGGGCGCCGCGGCGGTGGGCGCCGGCGCTGGCGGAGGCGGCGGCACGGTGCCGAAGTTCAGGTTCGGTGTCCGGGTCTCGGACGGCGGCAGTCGTGCGCAGCCAAAGTTCGGGTGCCAGGGCGCGGTGGCGGCGGCGACGGGCGCTGGCGGAGGCGGCTGCACGGTGCCGAGGTTCAGGTTCGATGTCCGGGTCTCGGACGGCGGCAGTCGTGCGCAGCCAAAGTTCGGGTGCCAGGGCGCGGCGGCGGCGGCGACGGCGACGGGCGCTGGCGGAGGCGGCGGCACGGTGCCGAGGTTCAGGCGGTCCGATGTCCAGGGTGCGGCGGCGACCTCTGGATGCGGCTGCGTAGTCCCAAAGTTCTGCCAGGATGCGGCGGTGATCACTGGCGGCGGTACCTGCGCAGTCGTGTTCATGAGTCCGACTTCAAAAAGATGTGTGGCAATATGCGGCAAAGTCGACGTCGCTGGCGGGGGCGGGGGCGGCGGCGGCGGCGGCCGAGACATCGATGGTTCGGGGGTCGAAGGGCGCGGGGGGTGCGGGGGTACGGCAGTGACTCCCGCCGGTGCAGTCGCCGGGGTATCCCTTCTTGGGATTGGTTCGGTCGGCGGCTGAGGTTCGGGGTGCGCGACTTCGGCCGGTCGGTCGTCGATCGCGAGCAAGCGGCTGTTCTCTAGCCAGCTGTGTACGCGTTGTTCTTGCTCGACTTCCGTGACGGCGGTGCTTGCGTCGTCTTCGATGTCTGATTCCGCTTCTATTTCCGCGATGCGGGCGGCGGCCAACTGGACCTTGAGATGAAGGAGCTCCGCCCTGGCCTTGGCGAGGCGACGTGATTTGGAACTTCTTATCGATGCCGGTCTGCTTCTTCTCGACGCGGTTATTGCGACGAGCGGTTCTTGTTCCGCGACGGGGGGCTCGGGGCGCGCGGCGGCGGCGGCGGTGACGGGGGCGGGGGCGGCGGCGGCGGCGGCGGCGAGCGGCGGCGGCGGCGGCGGACACGGTGCGACGGTAGGCGGCGGGGAACGCGAGGCGGCGGGGGGAGATCGCGAAGTTGATGTTTGCGTTGCTGCCGATGTTCCCGTGTACTCCGTCGTGATGCCGCTGGTTTCGGTGCCCGATACGGTGGTATCCGTGTGCGTCGCAGACGATGTTCCGGGGGTCGAGTCGGTCGCAGTAGCCGACACAGTCCTTTTCCCGACCGACCTAGTCACCGGCATCTTGAACCCACGTTAATTCGGCTTCTGAAGGACCAGAAAATGTGCGGGTGCGCTGGGATTGCGTGGGTCCAGACACCGGTGGCTGCAGGTTCTTGTCGGAGGGGAGAAAGAACTGTACGACTATTCTGTACAAAATACCTATATTTTCGCCTTATATTGAAACAATAAAGTAGTTCGTTTTAAAACAATATGTACAGAATTTCAATGCGACAATCGTGCGTTTTGACAAAAACGCAGTTCCCTAGACGTTTTTCTTTCTTGACTTTTCTTCTTTCTTGATTTATCTTCTTTCTTGATTTTGAAGTTCTTCTTCTGAAGTCGGATCGCGGACTGCCGGCTGCGCTCCAGGGTGGCTACTTTTCTTCCCCAGGACGCGTCGGGATGAGTTCTAAGGTGCGCGATGTTCTGGCTTGTGCGCTCGGCCAATGAGCGCGCGAGTTGATCCAGCGGGGGCCGGTGTGAGGGGGGCCGCGATGCGCAGTTGCGGTGCGCATGCGCGGCACGCGGGGCGCGGGGCGCAGGTGCTGCGACGTCCCGCACAATTAGAATAGCATCTTATTACAATTGACATCATTTTGTTTCTTAAATCATGAATGTTTTTCATCTAAAGACTATTCAACAGATATCTTTATCTTTAGATCAACAAATAACTGATTACTTTGAAAATTTTAACGATCAAACTAATTATTAAACATACAATTCAAACAACAATAGTTGTGCCCTCTCAGTATTATTGAATCAAGTGCAGAAAAGCAAACAAACAAAACTAAACAACTAAACAACTTTGCGTAAATAATCATCAATGTAAATTAAAATATTTTAAAAAATTGCTCTAACAATTCACTTTTGAAAACAATAGCATCTCTTACCGGCATTTGCAATACTTGTTTTCGCGATAAAGAATAAAAACACACACAAAAATAACTTCATTTTGTTAACAATCTGTGTTGTTCAACTGCGAACTGGATACTGCAGTATTTTGCACATATTTATACATCGAGATAACCTGATCTCCCGTTATCTTCGAAGAGGCTAAGGTCCGTGCTCCGTAGTTATTCCCCTTGTATCTTAGTGCGGGTGATAAATCTCACATTCGTCATATTCGCAGAAGATAAAATTGACTGCGGTTACTGTGAAACATTTGAGTAAAATAATAAATATAGTATTGCAAATTTTTCTCTATGGTTGACTGCTGCTCGGTTGGCTGATGGTACGACTACCGTCCTGAGGTCGTTTGAGGGTTTTTTCTCTATGTCCGGTGATATTTCGTTTTTTCTATCCAGTATAGCCCAGAGTGTAAAATTTGTGCCCTATATGGTGCCCTATATGCCCCCTATCACATGTGGGACGGGACTCAATGTGGATGTTCTAGTTCGATAGTTCGCCTCTGCCTATCTCTGCGAGATATAGGCACGAGTCTGTGTATGTATCAATTTTTTTCTCATGCGTAGAGTAAAATTCGGAAGCGGCACGTTTACAGCATCTTTTAGAGTTTAATAGTACCAAAAGGACCCAGACTTGAAATATATGTATGTATGTATAATATACCAAATCGTAAATAGATTCTATGCATGTATAATTTCATTTCAGAATCTACTTGACAGCGCTAAGCTTTTTAGTGTACACGCACATATAAGTTTGTCTTGCTATAAGGATCAGTTGGAACAAAATATTATGTTCTGATGGCTTTGGCATAGCAAAATTAAATAGCTTGAACTAACTGAGGGGAAATTTGTACAAAACAAATGTCGAATATCCAGCCTTTCTCTTCCTGTCATCATCAGATTTCTTTCGCTAAGGGAGATTGACGGTGGCCATAATCCCTTCTGTCTATCCCAATCCTCATTCTTTTCCCTTAAGTTTGGCAATGCACTCCGCGTGGTATTATAATTTCCATTTCATTTTTAATAGTGTCTATAATGCTGTCCACGGGCAGCCGGGTCAGGAGAGAGTTTATATATCTACTATAAAAAAATCTCCAATATATTCACTTATATTTATACTATGAATGCAGGTCGATCTTTGGGGGAGGCCTATGTTCAGCAGTGGACATCTGAGGGCTGATGATGATGATGATGATGATATTATTGTTTGTCGGGATCTCTACTAAGCTCTAATAAAAGACTAAACTTGCGATCAATGTTTACTGGTGATTTACAGTTTTTTGTATAATGTAATAAAATAAAGATTTTTACATTAGGTATGACGGCCGATTCTAATGATAAATTCTCCACCCAAAAATGTTAGGATCATCTGAATAGTCTCTGTTGCCCCATAGTAAACGATCTCCCAGATCATCTACATCCCTAGCAAGTTTTAAAACTTGTCCGTATTGCCTATTGTATATCAGAATCAAAATTTCATGGTTGTGTCTCATTGGATATAAAAACCACTGGTGTCGATCGGTATCGGAATTTGTTGAACCATAAACATTATGATCTCCTATGTCATCTTCTTTCACGCCCATTTTCATATACATTTTGTATTCTGGATTAAATATTTTGAAATACACTCGATTACGTTCCCATACCGGGAACACTTTCCACTTTATTCGATTACTGGTTTTGTCTTTACTGTCACCCCAGACCTTTCTGTCGCCGTCTCCGTCTACGCTAGCGTCCATCTTTAGCGCTTGTCCATCCTGGTTGTTTTCTATTTTGAATGCTTCTTCATAAAATATCATTTGAAATTCGATAGGGAAATGCTTCAAAATTATCTTTTGTCCACCAAATTCCCAGAGTTTGTATGCATAGTCCATAATTTTTGGTACGCGTTTAGTAAGAAAATTGTTGACGACGTCTGTCAATTCTTTGTCTCCACCAAATTTGTCTAGAATAATACTGAGATCGACAGCGTTATTGTAATCACCGTTGACCACAGCGTGGTAGATTTGATTTGGTAGTCCAGAAATATTTAACAAACCCGTTCTGGAATCGTAGAGACCTAGTTCTATGGCGTAACTAGTGATGATTAGGGAACGTGGTCCAGATATCTGTAATTAAATATTTAAACATTTTATTCCACTTGTTGGCCAAATGCATTTATTTAATCGACCTTAACTGCGATTAGATCATATTTATTTCGCACCCGCACAATAGGAACACAAAATAGGAAATAGAAAAACTTTACTACAGTGCAAGGTCATATAAAAATATTAATAAAATAATAAATACAGGACATAATCCTCCAGAAGATTAATCCTCGAGAATTCCAGGTCGACCTGTTAGAAGCGGCCTGCGACATTTATCAGGTAATCCGTTCACTTTGTAGAATAATCTTATTTTGTAGAATATTGTACCTTGTCGGCAATCTTTGGGGAAGGCCTATGTCCAGCAGTAGATGCTGTGGCTGATGATTATGAATGATGATGATGATGATTATGAATAAATACAGATTAAATAAAACCTTATCAATGCTCTCTGTCCACTGAGGCCACTGTCTAATCTCATTGTAGAGTGATTTCCCTGGACTCTCAGATAGGATGAGTTGTCTATGGCAGACGATATGAAAGTCAGGAGTCAAGTGACCGAATTCTACTCCGCATTTCAGCAACCCTCTCAGGGCTTCCATTTGTTGCGCCGTTGGTGTATCCTCTGAAAACAATACACTTGGTAAAAACATAAGCAGGTAAAAATGCTTAGTGGTGATAACTTGACTTAGATGCTATGATGGAACGTGACTTTTTCTGAGCGACATATATATGAGCAATCGTCCCTTATATGCAAGGAATGGATTTGGTAGGATGCAAGCTTATGGCTAAATCATAAATTAGAAAATTCGAGCCCCACGAAACTATTGACTGTGTTTTTCGAATCGACATCCAAGAGGCAAGACCATACAGACTACCACTTGATTTTTATCAAACATTTACTTACTATTATAATTTCCAATGAAAGCTACTCCAATGGCCGTTCGATCGTAGCCAATCGTATGTGAGCCCACATGAAGCCAACCCACACCTTCATACACTTTGCCATCACCACCAATCATAAATCTGAAATGTATAAATTGATTTTAACATTAGTATTTTATATATTTTTGGAGGTCTAAATCAAGGGGTATTTCTTCCCAATCCCCTTCTTTTCTTTCCACCGTCGGCAGCAGTTGGCTGTAGTTCTGGGATGGTCAATGTCTGTCGGCGCAGGTATCTACATACCATTAGGTGGGAGTGTGGGACAGTCGCCTTCGAAATCTTTCAAAAATAGCATTCTTCTTTATTTAAAAAATATGGCCCCCATCAAAGGTGCCAACGACAGTGTTTAATAAATCCATTGCTCAAAAAAAAATTGCAAGTCAGACATCTTGTTTTTTTATTCCAACAAAATCCATTCGTCTATTATTATATAACGTCTGTTAGTTGAGTAATAATTTGTTCATCGTTTATGTATTTTATGTACCGTGAGCTTACATATGTATGTAATAATGATAATATTTCTCAAATAATACACTCACGAATATCCCACGTCGTCAAAGTTCTTTGAGTGAATTGTGTTATCTTGGAGAGTCTTGATGCTCTTTTTGCATTGTTCTGTGGTGCTGCACCAGGGCGTGTCAGTATGCACGATGATGACCAAGTTCACTGGACGTGGCACGTACTCCACGCTATGAGGGTTAACGCCATTCCACTCCTTCTTGCCTATCACGGCGCAACCTGGAACTACATAAATTGGGTGCTTGACTAATTTTTTTTTATTGATTTTATACGAAATTTACATAATCTAAAACGTAGCACAGGAAGCAATATTGTAATACTCTCAAAAATAAAAAAGTTATGTCTTTGTAGTTTGGTTTAACCTTCAAACTGCGGGAAAGAGAAGTATCAGTAAAATCACGTCACGGCCCTAACGATGCGTTGCATTGAAAAGGGACAGCAAGATATCTCCACTACGCCCCCATTCTTGCCCATTGCAGAATTTAAAATATGAATTACTGCCTCATTTTTCAACCAATTTCGATGCGGTTTTTAGAGAAGGTATTCTTTTTTGTTTTATTTGCATATTACATATAAAAATGTGTATGAAATAAAACATAGTCAAGTACCCAATTACTATGTTGGATTCAGCTTTTTGCTGCTGCTCCTTCAACAACTGCTGATTCGTATCGCATCTTCTAAAGAAACTGGTACTTAATGTAACAGTTGTTTCTAATATAATTGGACCAGTTTTCATTGGAACATTTCTGCAACTTCTTGGACGTGTATACTTGAATGCCTTTACTGCGGATTCTGCCCTAAGCTATTATCTATTATGAATATCTATGATAACTGATTAGGTTTATATCATACTGTGAATATATTTTAAAATAAGTATTTTAATTTCAAATGAATCTTCAACCCCATTTGCTTAGACTTTATTATTTTAATTAATTTGTTTATTGGAACAAAATACAGTAATGGGCTGAAAATATTTTAATTTCTGTTAATTACAATATTTTTTGGTCGACAATGTTATTATTATTATGATAAAAAACTGGATGCTTCACTTTACCGGTCATCGGTAAATCAACTATTTATCAGTCAATAAAAATGATTTTATGATCAAGCAACAGGTTTAGTTGTAGAAACTAGTTTTTACCTTTACTAATTTTTGATATTTTTATGCAGTTTGTGTTCTATGTTGTTCATATTATAGTTAATTTAGCAGCGATTAGCTCACAGCGGTGAACATAATTTTGTTTACCAAGTTATTTTTCTTATCTCGTTGCATTCGTAATCTATGGGTGGGATTAAGACTGCGATTAAAATATGTAAACTATTATAAAAAGTATTGGTAATCATTCTACATACATTGTATTTCATTTTGTTAGAACAACCGTGTCACTCGACCTGGGACATAAACCCAGGACCCTTATATACTACTATTGGGCTATGAAAGCGATATCACTAGGCGTGGACTTCATTTGACTAATTTCGTTTAATTATTATCTAATACATAATGTCGCTGGCTAATAATAAATAATAATAATAATAATAATTTTCCACGATCGTCTGTTATGAGATTGTATATCCCGCGGAGATGCGGGGGCCGAGGTTTACTTAATGCCAAGGACCTGCATAACCGCGAGATATGCAATCTCAGGAATTATTTCCTTCGTAGCGAAGTGGTGATGCATAAGGATATGGGCTTGGTAGACAAAGGATTCACTCCGCTCTCACTGGCAAATGAGAATTGGCGGGCACCTGTGGCACTGAGTACCGCGGATCGCAGGGAGGTATGGAAGAGCAAAGAGCTTCACGGACGATTCTATCGAGCTCTCAATGGGCCCGATGTCGACCAACTTGCTTCCGTGTCTTGGCTACGTTTCGGTAACCTTTTTGGGGAAACCGAGGGTTTTGTCTTTGCAATTATGGACGAAGTTATCAAGACGAACAACTATAGGAAATACATCATAAAGGACGGTACGGTCGACATCTGTCGGGCATGTCACCGACCCGGAGAGTCCATTAGGCATGTTATTTCCGGTTGTTCGTATCTTGCTAACGGCGAGTACTTACATAGACATAACCTAGTAGCCAGATCATACACCAGCAACTTGCTCTTCGATACTACCTTGTGACTTCTGAAGTACCATACTACAAATATGTGCCGCAGCCAGTTCTTGAAAATGGACATGCAACACTGTATTGGGATCGATCTATTATTACGGACAGGACTATTGTTGCCAATAAGCCTGATATTGTGGTAGTAGATCGATTAGCGCGTCGGGCAATACTTGTTGATGTCACCATTCCGCATGATGAAAATCTCGTGAAGGCCGAAAATGACAAGATGTCTAAATACTTAGATCTGGCACACGAGATTTCGGACATGTGGGATGTGGAATCAACAATCATTGTCCCGATAGTCGTTACCGCTAATGGGTTGATAGCAAAGAGCCTCGACCAACACCTTAAGAGGCTCTCAATCGGACGTTGGGTCAAGAGCCAGATACAGAAGGCAGTGTTATTGGACACGGCCCGCATTGTGAGGCGGTTCCTCACTCTGAGCCCCTAACCACCGGTGGCTTGGGTCTCAAGCCTCGTCATCGGGAGGGTGATATTTATTGTTTTTTATATTTTTAAATGTATTTTTTATTTTATATAACTTATATTTAAAAATGTAAAAAAAAGAATAATTGAAATAAATGAGTATAATAATTACTTAACGCTAAGGACATCCATAACCGCGAGATGTGCAATCTCAGGGATTATTTCCTTCACAGTGACGTGGATATGCATAGGGTTGTAGTTATGGTGGACAAAGGATTCACTCCGCTCTCCTTGGCAAGCGGGAATTGGCGGAGGCCTGTTGTATTGGGCACTAGGGAGCGCAGGGAGATATGGAAGGGCAAAGAGCTACATGGGCGGTTCTACCGTGCCCTTCATGGGCCAGATGTAGATCCGACCGCCTCAGTGGCTTGGCTACGTTTCGGTAACCTTTTTGGGGAGACCGAGGGTTTTGTCTTTGCAATTATGGACGAAGTTATCAAGACGAACAACTATAGGAAATACATCATGAAGGACGGCACGGTCGACATTTGTCGAGCATGCCACCGTCCCGGAGAATCTATCAGGCATGTTATTTCCGGTTGTTCGTATCTTGCTAACGGCGAGTATTTGCATAGGCATAACCTTGTAGCCAAGATCCTGCACCAGCAACTTGCTCTTCGATATTGCCTTGTGGCTTCTGAGGTGCCTTATTATCAATATGTCCCTCAACCAGTTCTCGAAAATAGTCATGCAACGCTCTATTGGGATCGATCTGTTATCACAGACAGGACTATTGTGGCCAATAAGCCTGATATTGTGGTAGTAGATCGATTGACGCGCCGGGCGATGCTTGTTGATGTCACGATTCCGCATGATGAGAACCTTGTGAAAGCCGAAAAAGACAAAATGTCCAAATATTTAGACCTGGCACATGAGGTTACTCGCATGTGGGATGTGGATTCAACAATCATTGTTCCGATAGTCATTTCTGCCCATGGTTTAATACCACTGAGCCTCGACCAACAACTCAAGAGGCTCTCGGTTGGTGTTTGGGTCAAGAGCCAAATGCAGAAGGCAGTATTACTGGATACGGCACGAATTGTGAGGAGGTTCCTCACTCTGGGGTCCTAACCGCCGGTGGCTTGGGTCCCGAGCCTCGCCAGCGGAGGGGAATATTTTTATATTTTTAAATGTATTTATTTTTATAGCATATATTTAAAACTGTAAAAAAAAAAAAAAATAAAGAGTACTGAACATAATGATAATAATAATGATAATGATCATAATCTCTTGTTTTGATTCATACAAAGGTGTTCAATGAAATTTTATCTATCAATTTATTTTACATTTTGAAACTAGCTTATAGGGGCTATATTGATTAAACTATGACCTATTATAATGATATTTCAGGTCTTCCTGTCGATCTACCCGATATGTTACATAAGCGTATGGGCCACCGGAGGCCGAGCTGCCCGTGACTATCTACGTACACTCCATGAACAGACACATCGTATTTGATAGAAACTTCACGCTATAAGTAGAGGACCTACCAAAAAATACAAGAAGTACTTCTAATATAGTCAATTATTTTATAATATCTATTATAAAATAATTGACTTGATTGAATAATGAATATATCATATTCTTATAATACTTACCGGCTTCCACAAACATCCACTTCACAAATAAAATTATTATACAGCGAAGCCACATTTTTACCAAAACTGAGTGGTTTGCGTTCGTTAAATTACATCGAAAAAACAAGATCACCTCACTTGAGTATGGTCACTTCAAATGTCTAGTCAGTGTATTCGAGATGAATAAGAATCAAGATATGATCGAGACGGAGGTTCGAGATATAAAACATAGGAACGGAATTGCAAAAACCAGTTTCAATGGTATTTACATCGAGATTTTATAATTGCACTGTATAAATACAAGTTATTTATACAATCTTGTATTCTTGTTTCCGTATATCCTTGGTACCTGATGGCGACTTCCTCGGTGGCGTAGTTGTATTTCGGTACAACTGCCATCCTGAGGTTTCGGGTTTGATTCCGGGTCGGACAAATTGATGTTGGGCTTTTTAAATATGAGCCCGGCGTCTAGAAATTGTGCCCGATATGGCGATAGGCTCGCCCCCTATCACATCTGGGACGGAAGTAAGCGCGGCGAAATGTGGGTGTTCTAGTTCGTTAGTGCACCTCTCCCTACTCCTTCGGGGATATAGGCTTATGTTATGTGCAAAAAAAAATGGGTGCGTGTACTTATGAACGCGCGTGAGAAGTTATACTTCTTTGTTTAATAATATTTAGTGTTAATTATATTAAAAAACTAAAAACATACGCAAAACAACCATTTTAGCTGTCACCTGCTCGTAGAACAATGGCCCATGGTATAAGATGCATGTTTTGTTCGTTTAGGCGCAGAATGTCCAATTCCCACATGGTCCAATTCTCAAAATGTCCAATTCGCACAATGTCCAATTCTCAAAATGTCCAATTCTCATAATGTCCAATTCGCGAAATGTCCGTTTCGCAAAATGTCCAATTCCCAAAATGTCCGAATCTCAAAATGTCCAATTCGCGAAATGTCGAGTCCTCAAAATGTCCAAATCTCAAAATGTCCAATTCGCACAATGTCCAATTCGCACAATGTCTAATTCGCGAAATGTCCAATTCTCAAAATGTCCAATTCGCGAAATGTCCAATTCCCAAATGTCCCATTCGCGAAATGTCCGTTTCGCAAAATGTCCAATTCGCGAAATGTCGAGTCCTCAAAATGTCCAATTCTCAAAATGTCCAATTCGCGAAATGTCCGTTTCGCAAAATGTCCAATTCCCAAAATGTCCAAATCTCAAAATGTCCAATTCTCAAAATGTCCAATTCTCAAAATGTCCAATTCGCGAAATGTCCGTTTCGCAAAATGTCCAATTCCCAAAATGTCCAAATCTCAAAATGTCCAATTCTCAAAATGTCCAATTCTCAAAATGTCCAATTCGCACAATGTCCAATTCGCACAATGTCTAATTCGCGAAATGTCCAATTCTCAAAATGACCAAATCTCAAAATGTCCAATTCTCAAAATGTCCAATTCGCGAAATGTCTAATTTGCACAATGTTCAATTAGCTAAATGTCCAAAACGCGAAATGTCCTTTTCGCGAAATGTCCAATTCTCAAAATGTCCAATCCCCAAAATGTCCAAATCTCAAAATGTCCAATTCGCACAATGTCCAATTCGCACAATGTCTAATTCGCGAAATGTCCAATTCTCAAAATGACCAAATCTCAAAATGTCCAATTTTCAAAATGTCCAATTCGCGAAATGTCGAGTCCTCAAAATGTCCAATTCGCGAAATGTCCGTTTCGCAAAATGTCCAATTCCCAAAATGTCCAATTCTCAAAATGTCCAATTCGCGAAATGTCCGTTTCGCAAAATGTCCAATTCCCAAAATGTCCAAATCTCAAAATGTCCAATTCTCAAAATGTCCAATTCTCAAAATGTCCAATTCGCACAATGTCTAATTCGCGAAATGTCCAAAACGCGAAATGTCCGTTTCGCGAAATGTCCAATTCTCAAAATGTCCAATTCCCAAAATGTCCAAATCTCAAAATGTCCAATTCGCGAAATATCCGATTCGCGAAATGTCCAATTTGCACAATGTTCAATTCGCTAAATGTCCAATTCTCAAAATGTCCAAAACGCGAAATGTCCAATTCGCAAAAGTCCAATTCGTAAAATATCCAATTCGCAAAACGTCCAATTCGCAGAACGTCCAATCCTTACATTAGTCACAAGTAAAGTATATTAATTAATTTTTATTATATACTAGCTGACCCGCGCAACTTCGTCTGCGTATGAGAGAGAGGGTTGAAAGAGTGAGTCGTAGGCACCTATAGCACAATAATTCTAAAAGAGGTAATGGTAATCTACTTCTGCCGTCATTCACCCCGTCTCTCACACCGTCAGTCACACCGTCTGTCAATCCGTCTGTCACCCCGTCTCTTAGCCCGTCAGTCACACCCTCTGTCACACCGTCTGTCACTGCGTCTGTCACCCCGCCTGTCACCCCGTCTGACACCTTGTCTGTCACCCAGTCGGTCACCAGTCTGTCACCACGTCCGTCACCCCGCCTGTCACCCAGTCGGTCACCCAGTCTGTCACCTCGTCTGTCACCCAGTCGGTCACCCCGTCTGTCACCCGTCTGTCACCCAATCGGTCACCCCGTCTGTCACCCAATCTATCACCCCGTCTGTTACCACGTCTGTCACCCCTTCTGTCACCCCGTCTGTCACCCCGTCTGTCACCCCGTCTGTCACCCCGTCTGTCACCCCGCCGGTCACCCCGTCTGTCACCCAGTCGGTCACCCCGTCTGTCACCAGTCTGTCACCCCGTCTGTCACCACGTTCGTCACCCCGTCTGTCACCCCGTCTGTCACCCCGTCTATCACCCTTCTGTCACCCGTCTGTCACCCCGTCTGTCACCCAGTTTGTCACCCAGTCGGTCACCCCATCTGTCACCCCGGCTGTCACCCCGTCATTCACCTCGTCAGTCACTCCGTCCGCCACCCCATCAGTTAGCCTGTCAGTCACCCCGTCATTCCTCACGTCGGTCACCCCGTCAGTCACCCCTTAGTCACCCTACCATTCATCCCCTTGGTCAACATTAAAATATTTTTTCAAATCGAACCAGTAGTTTCTGAGACATAAAATTCCCCGCTAGCAGCATTTTTCATTTCTGCTCCGCTTCTATTGGTCATAGCGTGATGTTATATAGCCTATAGCCACCGTCGATAATTGGGCTATCCAACACAAAAAGAATTTTTCAATTCGAACCAGTAGTTTCTGTCTGAGATATAAATTTTCCCGATTCGGTAACATTTTGCATTTCTGCTCCGCTCCTATTGGTCAAAGCGTGATGTTATATAGCCTATAGCCATCCTCGATAAATAGGCTATCCAACACAAAAAAAAAATTTCAATTCGGACCAGTAGTTTCTGAAATATAGTCTTTTCAACATTTTTCATTTCTGCTCCGCTCCTATTGGTCATAGCGTGATGTTATATAGCCTATAGCCACCCTCGATAATTGGGCTATCCAACACAAAAAGAATTTTTCAATTCGAACCAGTAGTTTCTGTCCGAGATATAAATTTTCCCGATTTTGCAACATTTTTCATTTCTGCTCCGCTCCTATTGGTCAAATCGTGATGTTATATAGCCTATAGCCATCTTCGATAAATAGGCTATCCAACACAAAAATATTTTTCAATTCGAACCAGTAGTTTCTGAGATATCGCCTTCCCCGGTTTTAAACATTTTTCATTTCTGCTCCGCTCCTATTGATCATAGCGTGATGATATATAGCCTATAGCCACCGTCGATAATTGGGCTATCCAACACAAAAAGAAATTTTCAAATCGAACCAGTAGTTCCTGAGATTAGCGCGTTCAATCAAACAAACAAACAAACGAACAAACAAACTCTTCAGCTTTATAATATTAGTATAGATTAGTATAGATTTAATATTATCAAAGAATTTAAACAATATTAAATTGCAATCGAAGTCAAATGGGTGCGTGTACGTGTACGCGGTTAAGCAGACAACTTCATACTGTAGACAACTTCATACTGTTAATTTTGTCTCACAGATGCGCGCGCATCTGAAAATTTCACTCTCATCATTTTTTCATAACGCGCCTAAAGAAGTATAACTTCAATAAAGGCTTAGTATAAATGGAAAAAAAATATATTATTATCATATATATTTTTAAAATTAAGTACAAATGATAGGTACAATTATTTGGGTTGTATAACAATTTGTCATTAATTTTTAAAATGCAAGAAGATAGAAGACAAAGGAAATAAAATAAACGTATAAGCCGCTTGAAGGTTGTAGATCGGAAAGTCACATTAAAATGCATTGGTAATTTAAGGTCCAAATAAATTTAAGGGAAGATATGCCAGCCGAAATGTTCGGGGTTGTTGGTCACGTAGCCATTGTGTCCCCACAACACGCGGTCGCCAATGTCGTCCACATCTCGACCCAACTTCAAAGCCTGGTTGTACTTCCTATTGTATATAAAGAACAACACATCTCCATTGTGCTTCACGGGATGCAAGTACCATTGGTGCCTATTCGTATCAGCATCGGAAGAACCATAGCATCTACGGTCTCCAACATCATCGTCAGCTACACCCGATTTCAAATACATGTTGGTGTCGATATTAAAGATTTTGAAATAAACCTTACTCCCCTCCCAAATAGGGATCATTTTCCAAACGACTCTGTTACTGGACTTGTCTTTTCCATCACCCCACGATCCTCTATCTCCATCACCGTCTAAAGCGACGCCTAGCTTGAGTGCAAGGTTATCTCTCTTGTTAACCAGTTTTAGAACATCTTCACTGCAAATCAACCTGAATTCTGGAGGAAAATATTGGACCACTACGTGTCGACCTCCGCATAGCCACAGTTTGTAAGCAAACTCCATCGTGTTTCGGATACTATTTTCCAGAAGTCGGTTAACAACATCCTTTACTATTCTTCCATTGGATAATTTATCCAAAACGAGGCTAATGACTACAGCGTTGTTGTAATCACCAAGAACAACAGCACTGTACAGTTGATCATTAAGTCCTTCAAGACTTATATTCGCGTTTCCACAAGTATGAATACCGAAATCCATTTTTACTTTGTCTGAATGGAATCTGGAATGAAATTAAAAATGTCTAAAAATGATGGCCAGAATTATCTGTTAAATAATTAATATCTAACAATCACATAATAGTTTTAATCTTAATATGCGAGTTTTGTACCGTAATTATCAGGAACTACGTTATACTTCCGATCTCACAATATCAAAACCCGAAATATTTGTGGAACACACAAATATATTCTGTCTCGATGTGGGATTCGAATCCATGGCCTATCACTTCACAGCTGACACCATCAGTGCCACGGAGTCTATCGATCAGATTATAGGGTGATAGGCATGAATATTTGCAGATTTGGATTTTTGGCATCAAAGCATTGCCGATGTCCTTGGTAGGACGTTTCGCGTCTGCTCGTCTGTCTTCGTAGGCCAATAAAAAAAAGTAACAACCTGCATTAGGCCAGCGTGGTAGACGAAGGCCTAACCCCTCTCATTAGTAGAGGAGGCCCGTGTCCAACAGTGGGACAGTAATAATACAGGGCTAATATTATTATTATTATAAGTTGAATTACTCTCAATACCTTCACTTCTCTTCACACTTCACAATTCTCGGTACACTACACTTACTTTTACACTGAACTACGAGCAAAAATAAATAAAATATTAATTTAACTATGACATGTTACTTACCACTTGAATGCACAGCGCCTATGGGGTTTATGATTCCTGAAACCTTTATATACCCATTTGTAATTGATAAGAAATTGTGGTTAAACAAATATGACATTGCAAATATTATTGTTAGCGGTTTACTTATCAATAAAATTGAGCGGTACAGGGACCGCAGCAGGAACGCGATAAAAACCCATAACGTCAGTTCCCAGTCAACAAGGGACAAGTAATGGTAAAAGGTATCGTTAAAGGGGGGGGGGGGAGTCAAATAGAAACTAACCCCCCTATGCTCAAGTATGAAAGTTGCTAGTACACCAGAGAATTTCTCCACAGGAATTTTGAAGGCATTTGAATTTTAAAGTGTAGCATTGGGTCCGCGTGGCACAATAAGCCATGAGGCCTCTCATTAGTACTAAATATTTATATTAAAAAAATTCACACTTAAAAAGTCAAAAATCTTTGGTTCGGAATGTTTTCATCTGATCTCGCAGAGCTCTTACTAATCTAGAGTTAGATCTAAACTAGATTTATCCTACAACTCATTCTTATATATTTAAATGGAGATTTGGAATAAATCGATATTTATCGAAGTGCTGCAAGTCGTCCTTAGTACCTTATTTTAAAGTCGTTTTCAGTTGACGTTTGGCTTACTCTCTCTCTTCTCTATAATATCTCTCCCTCCATAACCAAAATGAATAATGAAACAAAATGTTTAAATGTATTCTTATATTATTTCTTATATTGACATATTATTTTTAAACATCCACGACTTTTTCCATCCACTGGGGCCATCTCCTGATTTCGTTGAATAGTTTGCGTCCTGGGCTCTCAGTGGCGAGGACTTGTTTATGTCCAACTACGCGGAACTCAGGCGTCAGATGTCCTTGTTCGACACCACATTTCATCAGTGCCTTCGCAGCTTCAAGTTGTTCAGCCGTTGGGTTGTCAGCTATAATAGAATTTTTATTAAGAGGTAAAGTATGTAAGTTTGTGAGTTTGTTTGAAGGAAGTATCTCTTTAACTACAGAACTGATTTTGAAAATTATTGCACCAATAGAAACCTACATTACTGAGTGATATACATAGGTTACTTTACTTTTACCAGTGGTCGTCTTGTGGCTGATGATAATGATGATAGGCTACTTTTAATCCCGGAAAATGTGCGGGTCCCTCGGGATATCCAGGCGAACGGAATCGCGAGCAACAGTTAGTCATAAATAAATTCTTAGCCGGCTGTGAAGCAGGAAGCCGCGGATTCAATTCCCGTACCGATACAAATGTTTGTGTGACTCATAGTGCCAAATTTTTAAGGAAATTTTTCATAGCTGAGAATTCATCATAAGGCTTCTACGTAGCCTTTTTGACAGAAAATACTTCGAACATCCACGATACTAAAAGAAAGAGAATAGGGATTGGAAAGAGGAGGGAAGACTCATCTCCCACATTACGTGTAGAGGAGGTACGAAAAAAATCGAGTTTTTTTATCACTGTGATTGATATGTATACTAATGCCAAATCACACCTTTCTAGTAAAAATAATTCTTTGACCTAAACCGCGGTCAGACAGTCAGACAGACAGGTAATAATAAATAAACATTTTTGTCTTGGGTGTTTATTAGCCCTGTTATATTACTGTCCCACTGTTGGGCACGAGCCTCCTCTACTAATGAGAGGGGTTAGGCCTTAGTCTACCACGCTAGCCTAATGCGGGTTGGTAAACTTTACATACCTTCGAAATTCTTGTGGAGAAATTCTCGGGTATGCAGATTTCTTCACGATGTTTTCCTTCACCATTATAGCAAGCGATAATTCACAAAGAAAACACACTTAACATAGAAAAGTTAGAGGTGTATACTCCATATTGGGGTTGGTCTCGAACCTCCGATACTCGTCTTGGTAGTCTCCCAATTTCCCAACTGAGCTATCGCTGCTATTGTCAGAGATAGACGGATATGGTGAAACTATAACGGTTTTTGCCATAGGAACCCTAAAACCCTGCTGTTACTTACTGTTGTAGTTTCCAATGAAGGCAATCGCGATTGACTTTCGGTTGTACCCGTATGTATGTGCGCCCACACGCAGCCAACCAGTACCTTCGTATACCTTGCCGTCGCCTCCGATCATAAAACTGTAATTAAATAGTTTAAACTCGTTTAAAACATTCAAAGTAAAACTTCTTCTTTTAAAAATAATGGCCTCCACGCATTTGCGATGATTTAGCCAATGTCAAGGTAGCAATAATCAAATTTTCACAATGACCATGAAACCCAGATGTGGATGATCTCAAGGCCCTGCTGGGATTATGGTGGTAATTCCAGCTCGGTGCTCCTTAGATGACCTTCACTCAGCGAATCGACTGGAAAAAGCTAACCAATGCACCAACCAAAACTCATCAAAGATCACCGATAAAAAAGTTTCTACATATTGTCCATTTGCGCTGAATTGCGCTGAATAGATATTAGGAGAGCGTTGTGGGATTCTAACCCACTGAACTCAACGTAACATCTGCTACTTTGCTGTACTATGTGGTTTTACTTAAGTGTCTCAAAACTTACGAGTATCCAATATCTGGGAAGTTAAACGTCTCCATCATATATTCTTGTATGCTTCGAATGTTTTGCTTGCATTTCTCGGAGGTGCTGCAGTAGGGGGTGACTGTGTGTGCTATGATGACCAAGCCCACTGGACGAGGCAGGTATTCCGCCTGAAGTGGAGTCAGTGCATCCCACTCCTTCTTGGACACGACGCCACAATCTGGAAAGAGATAGAAATACTTTATACCTTCTACTTATGCGGAACTCTTGTAAGGGTGTTATTCAAAATTGGACGTTAAAAAATCATAGATAACAGTAATTTCTATTACGAGCTTTAGACCTTAAAGACCTTTTTGGAATCGGTGCCGTTATTCTCGCTGCCTATGTCTATTACCTTCCTTGTCCTAAAGTCGGTTAAAAGTGGCTTCAAAAAACAAGTCGACGTTTATCACTCTTCTTAAATTGTATTTTTTTTTAAGTCGATGAATGGAGTTTTGACGAGAAGTCTGAGACTGCGGTCAGTCATATGGGTCGGTAACTTATTTTAATTTATTCCTAAGGTAATGTTGTGATTATAATTTAAAACAGATGTAGGTTTATGTTAAAAAATCAATAAAGATGGACAGTTCAAATATAAATATATAAACGGTATTTTTAACCCGAATGTTGGGGTTTTGGATTTTTCAAGATGTCTGACTAGCTATTTTTTTGAGTAATGGATTTATTAAACACTGTCGTTGGCAAAATCATCAACCTTTGATGGAGGCCATATTTTTTAAATAAAGAAGAAGAAGAAGAACCCGGATGTCCAGGATGGGAGGTAATGTGTTTTCCGGACCGTTTTGGTCGACCTTTTTCGTTTGATGCATTTCAGAAAAGTCTTTAAAAATGCATCTTAGTAGACATAATTGATGCCAAAAAACACCTTGAATTTGTCATCTTCAGGTTCATTGTCCTTGTTAATACTTGGAAATTGTTATATTGGTAAAGATACCATCTACTACTTGAAATTGGCAAAATCAGATTTGGGTATTTGACTGTGTTTGATTTTTATGCACATTTTTATAAGTAATAGCAAATAAAACAAAAAAGAAACCTTTTTGTAAAAACTGCATGGAAATTGGTTGAAAAATGAGGCAAAAAACATATTTTAAAGTTTAAAGTGGGGGCATAGTGTAGAAATCTAGCTATCTCTTTCCAACGCACGTACCGTTAAGGCGGTAATGTGATTATACTGTTATTTCTCTTCCCCGCAGTTTGAAGGTTACACCAAACTTCAAAGGCTTATAACTTTTTTATTTTTGTGAATATTTTAATATTTCTTTCAGTTCTATATTTTAGATTACGTAAATTTAATATAAAATGAATAAAAAATAGTGAAGTACCCAATTGGGGCCTTTTTTCAAGAAGAAATCTTCCTACTAATAAATAAATAATCATAATAGAAACACAAAGTCACGATTGCTATGAATCATAGACGCGACTCAGGGAGTCAAGAAAAACCCAACTAGTAACATTATCTAAGTTTCTTTAATTACCTTTTGAAGTAGATACTTATTTATAGCTTATTGAATGCTAAAATGAATTAATTCAGACCATGTTTGGAGAGATAAGGTACAGACGAATTGAAAAGAGACATCCTTATTTTTGGACTCAAGCATTGTCTCAAAGCCAATATAATGGTTTGAGTCGTAGACCTATAGGGCCATACTTATAAAAACATTTTAGCTGAGCAAATGGTTAAGAATAGACTGTCCCTTTTACTTTCAAACAATGTGACACAAGGAAAAAAGTGGCAGACTATTCTTAATGTTATTGTTAATGTTTTTATAAGTAAGGCCAATAAGGTACAGACGAATTGAGAAGAAACGTCCTTCTTTTTGGATTCAAGCATTGTCTCAAAGCCAATATAATGATTTGAGTGGTAGAGCTATACTGAAGACAACGTAACGTCTACAGGACGAATGGGCCGGCTTGACTGGTTTGATACCACTATCTTACAGAAAACAGACGTAAAGTGGCAGCTCGACGCAGTTCGGTGAGAGATTTCCGATGGCCAAATTTCTCCTCACGTCCCCATTTCATATCCCCTCCTTTAATATTGTCACCGCACCCATAATTGTGTTAGTATCATCGGTGTGTCTGGGTGGTGAATATCACTTACCATCAGGTGACCCACTTGCTCGATTGCCAGTCTCTGCAATAAACAAAATCATTAATCGTCTTACCCGCATCACACCACTTGACGAACAAAACAAAAACAAAACAAAACACGACACGCATTTTACACAACTGCCTCCTTCGGTTCCTGAGCAAACAGTGCGATGAGGTACGAAGACGTTTAAATATTAACACGTATCTCAGGGAATACCCGTTACATTCCTCAGTCTATCTCTCTTTTCAACTAAACTGTGGATTTCCAACTTGGCTTGTTAAATGCAGAGTTTTATACATTGCAATATTATGAGTGAAGTTGTCAGCAGTCGACGGCCTAAGCTGACCTTTCGAGTGAAGATGCTAATTATGATATCATTTGTATTGTGGTGTCATCTGTGACCGTGTCATAAAGGTGACCGTGTAAGTTTTGAGAGAGTTGATAAATTGAGGTTATATTTGCACCATTAATAGTTAAAATAACATCAGCTCACTGTATTCCCGAAGGGGTAGGCAGAGGCACACTTAATAGATATTGTAATCCATTCAACTAATTTCGTTTTTTTAATTGTGGTTTACACTTAAATAACATTAAGTCACTATGCGGGGTGTTTCATAAAGTTGGCATCAATAACAATTCCAAATAATATGGAGAACGATGTAAAAAGCAATGGTAAATAAAAAAATGAACTTAATTTTTTAATCTATTATTAAGCATGGGGATTTTAATATTGGAATGCGACGTGTGAATCATCGCAATAGCTTTGTGTACGCTAAAAATAATTAATTATCCCATAGGTAGTTTGCAAATGTACTGCAGCTGACTCAAAGAGCCAGCAAAATGTTTTCGTCACAAATTCAAATTTCAAATATTCAAAACCTTGAGCCTTACGACATTTTAAACTTTAATTACATGTCATTCATATATTGTTTTTCTATTACATGTAATGAATAACATGTCGTTCATATATTTCTTTTTCAATTTAACTTGAAGTTAGGACTAACTGTAGGTTAGTAATAGTGGTGCAAGTCGCCCTAAGTTTAATTTATATTGATACCAACATTATGAAACACCTTCTATATGGAAGCCTAGTGGCTTAAAAGAAAAGACAGCTTTATTCATTTTTTATATTTTTAAATACATATTTAAACACACAAAAAAAAAATAAGTAAATAAAGTCATTATATAGACACAAATCGATACAGACTCGCTAATTTTATTATATATACATAAAGATAACGGTAATGTAAACACCAGCGGATGTCAGGGACCACAAAGTCAGATTATTTACTACAATGACCTACAGTATAGGTAAACAAAAAATAATAATATGCAAAACATTTTAGGGGTTCCGTATAATTTCGTCAAGCAAGAATATTCGTCTGTTCAAACCGAGATAAAGTTATTTAAAGTAATACAACGTTTTCTATAATAGATACATATTTTCAACCGAATAAAGTTATTTAAAGTAAGACTCGGTGGCGTGGTGGTATTTCGGTACGACTACGGTTCTGAGGTCTCGGGTTCGATCCCCGGGTCGGGCAAAGTGATATTGGATTTTTCCATATTATTATCAGCCCGGAGTCTGGAATTTGTGCCCGATATGGCGATAGGCTCGCCCCCTATCACATCTGGGACGGAACTAAGCTCGGCGAAATGTGGGTGTTCTAGTTTGCTAGTGCGCCTCTGCCCACCCCTTCGGGGATACAGGCGTGAGCTTATGTTATGTTATGTGTAAAGTAAGACTTAAAAAAAGGAGGAGGTCCTCAATTCGTCTGAATTTTTTTAGTGGTAGAGCCACGCTGTAGCTATTACGTCTTCAGCACGAATGGGCTAGCTCGACCGGTTTAATACCACTGTCTCACAGAAAATCTTCGTAAAGACTCGCTGTCGCCTTTCGTTTGGTAAGTGAGATTTCCGGTGGCCCAACTCTCCCCCTCCCTTTCCCAAATCACATTTCCCTCCCTTTTTCCTCCCAGTTCGGTCCTTTTATCTCCTCATTTTATCTTTTTGTGACGTGTATGTCTATGGGCGGTAGAGATCACTTACCATCAGGTAAACCAACTCGTTTGCCAGGCTCTGCGATAAAAAAAATCTTACAATAATTGTCCTTCAAACTGCAATACAACGTTGCATTCCGCAAGACTCGTCGAGCTTCACATCAGCATCAGCATAGGCTGTCATCGATGCTGCTCAGTGTCTGTGGATCCTGGCTTAAGAGTAAAGCTGAGATCTATAGAGCGAACTTTGACTAAGTTTAGGTCAAAGAAACGAGCTCAGTGAGGATTTTGACTTAGTCCGAGACATTTTTAACAAGAAAATCTTCGCTTAGTCCGTTTGTCAGTCTAAGCGAAGATATTGTAAAAAATTGCTCAGACAAAGTCGAAGTTCGATTTCAAAATTCCAAATCCTCGCTGAGTTTGTTTTTTTGACTCAGACTTAGTCGAAGTTCGCTCTATTGATCTCAGCCTTACAGTCGCGGGAGTGTGGACGGGACCCTTTACATTAAATTGATTTAAAAATATATAAGTAGGAAAAAACAATGCACACTGCGGTTTGGGGCTTCTAATCTGGTCATTACATTAGTAAATAATGCATTCTGGAAATTCCAATTTCGAATGTTTATTTAACATAAAAACATAACATAAGCTCACGCCTGTATCCCCAAAGGGGTAGGCAGAGGCGCACTAGCGAACTAGTACACCCACGTTTCGCTAAGCTTAGTTCCATCCTAGATGTGATAGGGGGCGAGCCTATCGCCATATCGGGCACAAATTCCAGACTCCGGGCTGATATGAAAAAACCTAAAATCACTTTGCCCAACAAGGGCATTGAACCCTAGACCTCTGGAAGGCAGTCCTATCGCTATCGCAATGCAACTACGCTACCGAGGCAGTAGAGCATTCTCTATCAATATCCATTATTAAACTAAATTTATACATTTTAAATCTAAATTGATTACATTTTCAAGGAAATATATGGCCAGTTTTTGTTGATATCGGGGATTCCTGTCAGAAAGGCAAACGTTGTGACGTCACCCTCATCATATCGGTTAATCTGACTTCCCATAAGTGATGTGATGTGATGTCAACATCCGGTATCGGTCGTTATTCTAACTTCGTGTATGCCATTATAACCATATTTGGTGGTCTCTAAAAGTTTTGAATCTCAGTCATCGATATATTATTTACCTAGATGCACAGTTCTTTGCAAATATCCTCCTAAAAAGTGGTCTCAGGAATAAAACATAAAAAACGATCACATGTTGTAATTAAATCAACACAAATAAAACCCTAAACACGTGTTATAAAGTAGATTTTTAAACGAAATGAGCAAGCGTTCTTAAAATTGAATTTTGTAATTTAGAATTCCATCGGCATCGGATTGTATGCAAAACGAGGGCTTAAGCACTCCTTTGCTGTCCCATTTTCCGAGCGTCAACTGTGCATCTAGGTAAATAATATATCGATGATCTCAGTACAGAAGAACCGAATTAGGTACTTGACTATTTTTTTAAAAGTATACTGCCTCGGTGGCGTGGTTGTATTTCGGTATGACTACCGTCCTGAGGTCTCGGGTTCGATCCCGGGTCGGGCAAAGTGGTATTGTGATTTTTCCATATCAGCCCGGAGTCTGGAATTTGTGCCCGATATGGCGATAGGCTCGCCCCCTATCACATCTGGGACGGAACTAAGCTCGGCGAAATGTGGGTGTTCTAGTTCGTTAGGGCGCCTTTGCCTACCCTTTCGGGGATACAGGCGTGAGCTTGTTTATTTACAGGGCTATTTACTAGGTTATCCTAAACATGTAAAAAAATATTTTGTAATTTATTCTCATATTGTTATATGGTTATATAAAAAAAAGCAAAAATGACTATGTATAATTTAGTTTGCCGCCAAAACGCTAGCTGTTAACTGTAGCTACGGGTGACGTCATTGTGTTTTACTATAGATACAGGAATCGCTTTTAAAAAAGATATTGAGGAAATAACATTTATGATTTCAAACTAAAAAAAAGCTGGTCAGATATTTCGTCGATCAGTTATCGATCGTCGATTACATTCGCGTTGAAATTAAGTTGAGATTTAAATAAAAATACGAAAAAAATTACCAAATAACCTGGCAGTATGACTTTGGATCTTAGATCTTGGGTCCGTGTGGAGCAAATAAACAAGAAAAATGAGTAATCTAACATCATGCATCGTGATTGGTGTTTACCGCCACGTTACTCACAAATAAAAAAATAAGTATTTAAATTACTAAAATAAAATTATCCTTGGAGTATTTTTAATAAATTTATATTGCATATGTTATTTAGACGATGAATCTATGTTGCTACAGAAATCCATTGATATTGGTTACTATAGCCAAGTACCGATTTGATAGTTTTGCTCCCTTATTTATCCGGGTAGGGCAAAGTGCACTGCACCTGATGGTAAGCGTAGTGTAGTCCAGAAAAATTAGCGACCACTGACAAACAATTCGTTAAATCAAGTTTAACAGCTCGCATGGTAGGACCCACTAAAATTATTTCCGTGGTGCTTTACATCTGGCCTCTCCAGTTGTAAATATCCCTATGTACATATGAGGCTGATGCCTCTTTAGTTCATTACATTGTCTCTCTTGAAAATGACGCTGTTACTTGATGTGAATTGGTACATTTTGGTTATCTATCTGCATACGCTGATTGATATAGTTTATTGAAACCGACTGACTGCCTCGGTGGGGTACTGGTAATGCGTGCGCGGTACGACTTTCGTCCTGAGGGCTCGGGTTCGATCCCTGGGACGGTCAAAGTAATATTGGATTTTTCAGTATCAGACCGGAATCAGAAATTTGTGCTCGATATGGCGATATGTTCGCCCCCGGTAGGGTGAGTGGTTCTAGGGATGATCGATATTAGAAAAACATCGATGTTGACATCGATGCTAACATCAATTCAAAAGTATCGATGTACGATAAACATCGATAGAAAAACATCGATATGTCAAAACATCGATGTTTTTTGTAGCAAATAAAACTGTGTATTCCATTTATTTTTTATTCATTTCTTATTTTTTAATTTATGTGTTTATTGTTATTGAAAACAGAATACAGATTTTTTTAACATTCCCAGTATTTTTTGGGCACACTGTGAAAAAAAAACTTTTTCAAGTGTTTTCTCTTTAGTCTGTGCATTGAAGTTGACAGGATTTTTTAATCCCTTAGGAAATGCAAAAAAATAACTATTCGTATGGCTTACTTCAATGATGTTGATCAGTGTCATCTAGTGCTAAATAGTTGGAACTCATAGTAATCTAGTCCCTAGCTAGTCCATCCAACGCTAGATGGCCCTAAAGAATATATTGACGTTTCGATATTTTAATCTCATAACATCGATGTGTTGATGTTATCGAAATCAAAACATCGATATTTTCTAGCTAAATATCGATGTTTATTAAATATCGATGAATATCGATCATCCCTAAGTTGTTCTCATGAGTGAGTGGCTCTCTCATCTCTCCCTCCCAAATGTTACCACTCCCAAATGTGGTAACATTTGGGACAGAACTAGGGTCGGAGAAATGTGGTTGTTCTGGTTCGCTAGTGTGCCTCTACCTACCCTATATCCCTATCCCTTCAGGGATGCAATCGTGAGCATGTATGAAATTGCAACGACCACGAATGGATGCGTGATTTTGCTATTACGTGACAACAAATAAAAAGCGCCTAATGAAATTTCCCGGTCCGGATTCAGTCCCGGGCAAATATTATTAGTAAATCATCCTGCCCCACCTGGAAATCGAACTCAAGACCTTCCGGTTCACAGCCCATATGGACTGCCCCTAGACCAAGGAGTCGATTAGAAATAAAAAGTTGCAGATGCATTAGAAATAACTAAGAGCATATTTCCTATAAATACATATTGCTAAATTACTCTTAAAGGCGCACATATGTTTGAAATTAATGAAGTTTCTAGTAACATGCAACTGGGCAGGGTCTGGATTAAAATTAAAAACTTCTCCTACGTAAATTGTAATAGTGTGACCTGCAATTTAAACCCAGCATTTTGAACTCGTGCTTCCAAGTATGCTGCACCAGACAAATTAAGACATATCAATTCTATACTATTCTTTCTTTCTGCCTGGCGTTATCCCGGCCTTTTGCCAGGGTCCGCCTTCCTATTTAAACGCTTCCACTTCGCCCGGACTTGACCATCCTCAATCCTTAATATTCTTTCTTTCTACCTGCCCTTATCCCACCCTAATGTGGGTTCGGCGCAACACACTTTTTCAAGAATGTTACAGAAAGGATCTAGCTTAATTTTTACGCCGGTCTGCCTACCTGACATCAACGGAAATCTTAAAAATACGATTCAAATGAAAATCCAAAAAATATAAAAATTATTTTAATTTATTAAATTCCCGGATAATCTTATTCTTTCTTATCAATGAAATTGACTTAATTGGCAATAAAATGTTATATAATAAATAAAAGCTTGTAAACATATCGTATATAGAAACTTCAGCATTTAAATTTCTAAAACTAACACATAATTATACTTTCCAATAATTTGTTGATTTGTATTTTATAGTCCTTTTTATTAAGAAAACATAAAATATAAGGCCTTGTCCAAATTACACACTTGATAATAATTTACCCTTACCAATAGAAATTTTGGAAGAGTAAAAATAATCATTCAAACCATTTTTGAGGAGTCCAGTATAAATAAATAAATAACACCCAACAGTCACATACATAGTCCCTGACTGCGGATGTATGTGACTGTGTATGTGACACTAAGATCGAGTCTTGTTTCGTGGGTATCAGGAACTACGAGAGACTTTCGGTCTCACAACACCCAGACTCGAAACAAGTATCTGTAGGGCATACAAACATTTGTCGTGGTGCGGGGATCGAATCCGCGGCCTCTCGCTTCACAGCCGGCTACTCGCCCGCTGCGCCACGGAGGGTGTAAAGTATGATGAAGTTTATAATAAAAATAGTAAGATTATAATAAAAATAGTAAGGAAAATATAATAAAACTATATTTGTATACGGAAGACCTATTATTCAAGTGTGTAGAATAAGCACAGCTACAAAACACTAACATGAAAAATCACCAAAAATATGCCCTCAATATAAGGCTGAGATTTATAGAGCGAACTTCGACTAAGTCTAAGTTAAAGAAACGAACTTTGCAATTTTTATATCGAACTTTGACTTAGTCCGAGCCATTTTTTACTATAAAACAGACTAACAGACTCTGACTGTTACTAAACTAGACTGTTAAACTGTTACTAGACTAAACAAAGATTTTCTTGTAAAAAATGACTCGGACTATGTCGAAGTTCGATTTAATAATTCCAAATCCTCACTGAGTTCGTTTCTTTGACTCAGACTTAGTCCAAGTTCGCTCTATAGATTTCAGCCTAAATGTATTATGTACAATGGTCTAGTGGCAATGGTTGTGCGGTTTGGTTCGCGGTGATTTTGTGTATTTTCGAAGGACCTTGCGTTCGAATCAAACGTCTAGCGACATGTCTACCGCGTGGCAAGCACAAGATGGCGTACCAAATTCAATTTCAACAGCAACGCTCGCTTGTGGTTAAATCGATTGTCTGTACGGACGGGCTCACAGGAAACAGACAATAATTGTGAATAAGGAATAAAATAAGGAATAGGGAACACACCTGGTTTGTTCTTACAGCAACCGATGTCAGGTTCTATTCTCGCGCAGGCTCGATGACCTCCACATTGTAAATTGGGTTCACCAATAGTCCACACCATGAATAACCATCGATGCACCATAAACTAGCAACTGTATTTCTTGTAAGCAAAAGGCGAGCGAAAACCACCAGCGAAAAGCGTTGAGAGCGTGCGGCGGCGGCGCGATACGTGCTCTCTTCACGATCGTTTTTGCGACACTGGCGGCGGCGTCGGCGTGCAAAACAAAACTCATGCGCAACCGTTTCTTTTCGTTCCTTGATAGGTGTTTAAGAAAGGAAGGGATGGGAAACAAGCGAGTGTTGCGATGCGACGTTGCCGATATGAATTGAACTTAAGAAATTTAACTTTACGCGCAACCATTCCCCCCGGGCTTGAAGGGACGGCTTCAAACAATATAACTAACTTATAATTATCCTAAACCCTAAAGTCGCGAATTATTGAACTAATATTATTGATTCGGTAAAGGACATATGCGAACAACAGGGCGTAAGTATGACCCCGAGGCGGTCTTAACACGAACAACGCGAGTTACCCCATTTGTTGCAGGGAAAACCTCTTCTACGAGCCCTAGAGGCCAGTGAAGTGGCGGTGCGTTTTCAATTTTTAAAATAACAACCGTCCCTACCCGTATCGGGTTGGACGGCGTGTTCCATTTTTCGCGAGTCTGCAGCGTGTGCAAATATTCCGATCTCCATCGCCTCCAGAACGACTGTACCAACTTGTCTAGTAAATCATGACGCGACAGTAGGGAAAGTCTGTTTTCTTTTACTTCTCTTGCGGGCAAATACTTAAGCGGTGTGTAGTTTAAAAAATGAGCTGGAGTCAGCGCCAAGGGCTCGCAAGGGTCACTGGATAAAGTCCGACATAAAGGCCTAGTATTCATCACGGCTTCTATTTGAGTGAGTACGGTACTCATCTCTTCGAAGGATAGGACCTGTTCCCCAATAACCCGATACCAATGGGTTTTAAGGCTTTTGATATTCGCCTCCCAATTGCCTCCAAAATGGCTTGCAGCTGGTACGTTTAAGGACCAGTCGATACGATTTTCACTCAAAGTATGACCAAATTCAGTTTTGAAATGTTTGGATCTTAGAAATTGTTGGTGTTCGGTAATAATACGCCTGGCACCGATAAAATTTGTCTCATTATCTGAATATATTCGGCTAATGGGACCGCGACGCGATAGAAAACGTTTAAATGCGGACAGAAAACAAGCAGTGCTTAGATCGCCAGCCAATTCGATATGTACAGCGCGAGTTGTTAAACAAACGAATAGGCAAACGTATGCTTTGGTGGCACGGATACCTCGGGCACGGGTTAAAGTGACCTTAAACGGTCCTGCGTAATCGGTACCTGTGTGTACAAATGGCTTTACAGCTTCATTTACTCGGCACGGCCTATGTTCTGCCATCTCAGGAGTTATATGCTTCGGACGAAGGCGGTAACAAGGTAAACAGTTATGTACCCTATTTCGAATCAAGTTACGTGCAGAGAGTATCCAATACTTCTGACGTAAAAGTGACATGAGCAGGTCGGGACCAGCGTGACAATTTATCTTATGATGAAAATCGACTAATAAATTCAAAATATGATGTTTTCGCGGTAAGACAATTGGATGTTTCTGATCAAAGGTTAAACGCGAGCGTATTAAGCGACCGCCGACTCTAATAAGCCCGTTATGTATAAATGGCTTAAGTCGTTGGAAAGCGCGACTACAATTCCTTTCGGTTAGTATATTAGCGATTTCACCAGCGAAATACAATTTTTGCAATTCTTTAAGAATTAGATTTTCAGCGAGGTCTAAATCCGCTGCGGAGATATTATCTCGCGAGGGTAGTAACTTCGCAAACCGACAAACATAAACAGTACAGCGTAAAAGTTTAGACCAAGAAGAAAACCGAGTAGCCAACTCAATAATTGGGGATTCTACTCTAGGAACTGACGCTACAAGAACGTGTTTCCTTTCTTCTGGCAGCTCTGATACCAATGAAGGCTCAAAGGCGGAAATGGGCCATTCCTCTGGACATAAAGATGTCCAAGATGGACCACGAAACCAAAGCGGGTGATTTATAATTTGCGCGGGAGTAAGTCCTCGAGATAGACAATCTGCCGGGTTGTCTATACCAGGGATGTGGTAAAAGTTTTGCGGGGATATCAAAGATTGAATTTTCGAAACTCTATTGGCCACGAACGTGTCCCATCGGTGAGGCGACGAGTGGATCCAACATAGAGCGACTGTGGAATCTGAGAACGCGTACACATTATTAATCTTATGGCGTTTACTACAAGCGTCGATAATAATGCTTACTAATTTAGCAAGAACTAATGCGGCACAAAGTTCCAGTCGAGCAAGAGATACGACCTTACGGGGCGCAACCTTAGACTTTGCGCTAATAAGATGGACCGAGTTGACATGGTCGTTTTGTACATGAAAGTACACAACGCCACCGTAAGCCTTCTCGCTGGCGTCGGCGAAGGCGATGATATTCACGACGCTAGTAGACTTGATGTCTACATGTCGCGGTATTTTTAACTGTTCCAAGGTGGGAAGCTCTTCTCTATAGTGTTGCCAAAGTTTTACAATATTATCAGGCGGGAGCTCGTCCCAGTCGCAGTTTATTAACCAAAGCTCTCTAATGAGTAGCTTGGCGTAAAGTATGACCGGAGCTACGAATCCCATCAAATCCCATAATCGTGCGACACACGATAAAATGTTACGCTTTGTACACCTTTCATCTGGTGTACAAATTTTCAAGCTAAACAAATCGGAACTGGGCGACCAACATAGTCCCAAAACCTTATGCGTGTCAGAATCGTCGAACTCCTTGACAGATGAAAGACGATGCGTTGGCGGAATAGCGTTCAACACGGTTTGGGAATTACTTGTCCACTTTACGAGATCGAACTGTCCAGCCTTCATGAGAGAAATAACTTGAACAGCTGTGGAGATAGCTTCATCTTCACTGTCGACGCAGTAAACGAAGTCATCCATGTACAAACCGGTCTCAATAGTTTCCCTAGCCTTAGGGAACGCATCACCGTCATCTGCCACGAGTTGCTTTATGGTCCTTAATGCGTGATATGGACTCGACGTGAGGCCAAAACAGACGCGGTTGAACTGATAAACCTGCAGGGGGTCATCAGGCGAAAAACGATATAATATGCGTTGAAACTTACGGTCGCATTCACGAACGTTGATGCACAAGAACATTTGTCTAATGTCCGCCGAAAGTGCTATGGCAAAAATACGAAAATTAATAATAATGTTAAACAGGTTCCCTTGTAGATTGGGTCCACTATGTAAGATGTCGTTGAGAGAAACCGACGTACTGGTCTTCGCGCTACCGTTGAGAACAACGCGTAACTTAGAAGTCAACTTATCTTCTCTAACGACTCCGTGGTGCGGTATAATATACGATGGAGCGGCGATACTATTATTTGTTTCCGGAGGTGCGATCTCGATATATCCCTTTTCTAAATATTCACTTATGACGTCATCATAAGCTTGCTTTAGTTTGGGCGAAGTCTGCATCTTTCGCTCCAGGCAGAGAAAACACTTCTCGGCTAAGCGTCGTGAATTGCCGAGGCTAAATACATCTCCCTTAAAGGGCAGTGCGACGGTATAACGACCATCATCTTCGCGGGTAGTGGTGTGAGCATAAATATCTTCACAATCTCTATCATCTGGGCTTAGAATGGGTGGAACTACCACTTCTTCTAATTCCCAGAATTTGCGGACTGCAGAGTCCAACGGATCGACTGCACAGCAGTAAGATACCGTTGAGTATGCATTTTTGACTGTAGTGGGTGCGGAACCTACGATAACATATCCCAATACAGTCTCGATGGCGTGCGGTGCGACGCATGAGGGTTGTCCTTGAACCTTGTGTGACAACAAAAGGTGGGGGAAAATAGAGGCACCAATCAACAAGCTAATTTCTCCAGGGATCGCGTACGTATCGTCTGCCAAAGGCAAATTCTTGAAATTTGTCAATAACGAGGTATTAACCGAAACTGTCGGCAAAAGTTCGGTCACCGTATCTACCACTAATGACTCCATTTCGAAGCTAATATTTTTATTTAAGCGAGAATAGAATTTAATATTTACCGAACCCTGTGTAGATTTTGCTGTGCCTCCTATACCCTTAACGGCACACCTTTGATCTTTGCGACAAATTAGTCCTAAAAGATCGCAACATGCATTAGAAATAAAATTACTTTGAGAAGCGCTATCCAATAAGGCACGAACATAGTGTTCTGTACCACAGGAATCAACGACAATAACACGTGCGGTAGCGAGTAATACAGTTTGCGGAATGACGTCATTATTATGGGGCGAGAGTGCGCACAGTGCGACATCGTCCGTGCGAAACGCGAGCGCTGCCGGTGTGCTGGGCGACTGCGCCGACGCAGCGCCGACACTCGTCCCGGCGCGCAGAGGCTCGGTACCCGCGAGCGGTAAACCGACTGTGCTCACTTTAGATGCGGTATCTGACTTATCAAAATGTAACATAGTATGATGTCTCATTTGACATTGGCGACATTGCATTTTAGACTTGCAATTAATTAAGCGATGTTGTGTACTTAAACAGTTAATACAAAGCGAGTTCAATTTCACAAACTTAAAGCGTTCACTAGGATTAAGCTTGTGAAAGCTCGAACATTTATACAAATGATCGTGGTGCGAGTCACATAAAGAACACTTAGATTGCGAGTTTACTGAAGCGATATTAACAAAAGTATGTGTGGACTTAAGGGGCTTCGATGCCGCATCCACTCGGCGATCGCTATTTTTCTTAATGTCCTGTTTACCCGACGTGTTTTGTAATATTTTCAATTGATCGCGAATAAATGTTACAAATGCATCGAAGGTTGGAATACCAGAGCCTCGATTTTCTAATTCAAAGGCTTGAGCGGTGTCTTTATCGATCTTTTTTAAAGCCAAGTACAAAAACAAAAATTCCGAAAGATTATCAATTTTTAAATTCTTTATAGCGGAAATCGCAGTTGCAAATTTATCGAGAAACTGTTCAAGGTTATTTACCGTTGCGACGTGAAAGGGTTTAAAGTCGAAAATTTGATCTAAGTACGAATTAGCAAGAAGACGCTTATCTTCGTATCTTTTTATTAAAGCCTCTAAAATAATAGTATAGTTTTCGGCGCACGGACTAATACCTGTAAATATTGCTTGTGCCTTACCCTTAAGTTTGCAAGTTAAATAGTGTAATTTATCCGAGTCATCCAATTCGGGGTTATTATGAACCATGGTCTTGAATGTACTATAAAATAGAGGCCATGATTTTATGTCACCACTAAACTCCGGTAATTCAATACGCGCCAGTTTAGGTTTATTTTTACTGTTACATTTTACTTCGGGTTTTGCACTATGCAACGACTTTGCGGCGCGTTTTATTCGTCCTAATAAATCATCGAAAGCAATAAGCGGTTGATAATTAATAATATGCGAGGGCTTTAATTGTAACTGAATTGAATTTATTTCATCCAGAACCCTTTCGAAATCCGATCTTAATTTATCAACTAACTCCAACTCACATAAAAAGGTTTCCTTTACGATTTCGTTCGACAAATCGCTCGATTTGTCGGCTATTGATTGAATGCGTGTGAACATGCATTCTTTCTTGGCGTTCAAAAGCGGTAACCTGTCTTCGGACATGGTTAATTAATATATAGCGATATACAAATACGAATAATGTAGGTAGGTATGCGATACGGTTCAGCGATAAGACGGAATACACACACAACTGCGAAATACTTGCAAATTAGAATTATAACAATGCGAACGAATATAATAACTGCGATATTATTATCAATTAC
The DNA here is from genome assembly GCA_036417725.1 of Clanis bilineata. Lineage (NCBI taxonomy): Eukaryota > Metazoa > Arthropoda > Insecta > Lepidoptera > Sphingidae > Clanis > Clanis bilineata. The sequence continues at coordinate 3,732,217 of CM071145.1, read as the reverse complement.
AATTGCGCGGAATTGTATTTTAAGCGGTTACGAGTACGACACAAATTGCGTTTGTACAGACACAAAATGGCGACACAAATCTAACAGCGTTTCTAATTGCAAGTAGCGATAAAGTTACGAGGAACAATCCGGCTCGTATTGGGCCAAAATAATGGTTGTGCGGTTTGGTTCGCGGTGATTTTGTGTATTTTCGAAGGACCTTGCGTTCGAATCAAACGTCTAGCGACATGTCTACCGCGTGGCAAGCACAAGATGGCGTACCAAATTCAATTTCAACAGCAACGCTCGCTTGTGGTTAAATCGATTGTCTGTACGGACGGGCTCACAGGAAACAGACAATAATTGTGAATAAGGAATAAAATAAGGAATAGGGAACACACCTGGTTTGTTCTTACAGCAACCGATGTCAGGTTCTATTCTCGCGCAGGCTCGATGACCTCCACATTGTAAATTGGGTTCACCAATAGTCCACACCATGAATAACCATCGATGCACCATAAACTAGCAACTGTATTTCTTGTAAGCAAAAGGCGAGCGAAAACCACCAGCGAAAAGCGTTGAGAGCGTGCGGCGGCGGCGCGATACGTGCTCTCTTCACGATCGTTTTTGCGACACTGGCGGCGGCGTCGGCGTGCAAAACAAAACTCATGCGCAACCGTTTCTTTTCGTTCCTTGATAGGTGTTTAAGAAAGGAAGGGATGGGAAACAAGCGAGTGTTGCGATGCGACGTTGCCGATATGAATTGAACTTAAGAAATTTAACTTTACGCGCAACCAGGCAACATGTATGGGCTGTGGACCGGGAGGTCGTGGGTTCGGTTCCCAGGTCGGGCAAAGCGAATTTTCTAATTTAATTTGCCCGGGACTGGACCCCTCAGAGGGGGCTGACGTCAGGCAGGCAGCCGGTCGTAAAAACTTAGCCAAATCATGTCTGCGACATGCTTGAAAAAGTGTGTTGCGCCGACCCCACATAAAAGTGGGATAAGGGCAGGTAGAAAGAAAAGAAAGGTGACACTTTATAGACCAAATTTTTTTGGGCTGGTAGATTGTTCTCCAATCAATATTTCTGCGTATATGTATGTAAGAGTTACAAAATCAAAAAACTTAACTGACCGACTTCAAAATGTATCAAATCATAACCAAATTTATATGGGACTACAGTTGGTGTAAGCTCTATTAAACACAAAAAGTCGTATTTGGCGGAGATAGCGCGTAACATACATAAAAAATACTTTATTGATTAATTTGTCACCACGTTGGTCTAGCGGCAGCGTATACGGGAGGTCCTGGGTTCGATTCCCAGGTCAGGCAGGAGATTTTTTTTAACACGATTTACATGGGACTGGACCTCGGGAGACGGATTAACGTCAGGCAGGTAGCAAATCGTAACAAAATAAGCTAATTATATCCATACTTGCCTGCCTGTCTTCAAATTTATAGCGAGATAATGTAAATTTATTAATCTTAACTTAAAATTTGCTTGTGTCGACTTGTCATAAGTCCTTTTTTACATGCCTACGTGATCAATAAAGATTTTTATTTTATTTAATATACACACACGTGACGACGCGCGTCACTTTTCTCTCGGTTATTTTTTTATATTTGACAGATCTGGTTGACCTTTACATTCTGAGCTACCTTAAAAGCTAAGGACATAAATAATGAAAAAAAAATTTTTGTCCCGAGTATTTGACGTCATTGTGAACTCGTTTGAAAATGGCGTGGCTTACAACTGGACGTTACATAATCATAAATACATAATCCGTGTATTTTATTATATTTATTTGTTTGTTCAAATATCACATTTTGTCGCCTCTCTGGTCTAGTGGCAGCATATATGGGTTGTGGACTAGGAGGTCCTGGGTTCAAATCCCAGGACGGGAAAAGAACATTTTCTAATTTAATAAAAAAAAACTTTTTCCGACCTGTGAATCGGGACTGGAAAAGTGCGTTGCGCCGACCCCACATTAAGGTGGGATAAGGGCAGGTAGAAAGAAAATTCAAATAACACAATATGAAAATTTTAAGAAATTATAAGTGGTAATAAAACAGGTATACAGAGAATTAGGAAATGCACAGACAGACAGTATACAGAGAGATACACACTAACAAACTGAGTGGTAGAGCCACGCTGTAGACAGTACGACTATAGCACGAATGGGCCGGCTCGACCGGTTGGATACCACTGTCTCACAGAAAACTGACGTAAAGTGGCAGCTTGCTGTCGCGTTCCGTTCGGTGAGAGATTTCCGGTGGCCCATTTCCCTCTTCTCTTTCCCAATCCCTTTTCCCTCCCCTTCCATTCTCTCATTTAGGTTGGCAACACATCCATGATTCTTATCTTATCTGTATCTTGGGTGTCTATGGGCGGTGGAGATCACTTACCATCAGGTGTCCCATCTGCTCGTTTGCCAGTCTCTGCTATAAAAAAAAAAAATATTATCATTACAAAAACTTAAAAACGGACTTCAATTTGCACTCAATAGTCATAAATAGACCATTCTCCGTAAAAGACTATGTATACTACTAGACAGGCTGACGGTACATAGAATTTGTGCACTAAGTTTCCGTTGACCGCAACTCGCTATAGACATCAGCGGAGCTATTCGCTATTTTTGACACTTCGAGTGAGCAACAAAGTTTAGTTGGCAACTGAACTTTGATGTCAACTGAGATTTAAGATAAATCGGTATTGCGTATCTCATTGTTTATATATGCACCATGAGTGCCTATCAAGTTCCTTTCAACGATCACTTGACATCTCTATTTTTCTATCGACACTGTGTGACAGAGATAAATATACGCGTTGAATTAATAAATGAAAGGGATAGTAGATCGCCTTTATACTTGAACAAAATGTTTGAAATTGACGAAAAAATAATTTATGCGAGAATTATAAAAATCGTATTGTGATAATTCAGGATTTATGTTTATAAATTTATCGTGAAATAATTACTTCGACTGGCATGAGGAAAGTAGCTAAAACCATTTGATCTAGGTACATCTTTGTTGTGTGTTATAATCTTTTTTTTGTATGATTTTAACCACTTTTGCCATGCTCTAAAATAATATTTAAGATTAGTTTTGTAACGAGTTTATTGTGTTTTATTTTACAATAAGTATCTATTACTAATTACATGTACTTTCGTGCTACAAATACTATCAACAAACTTCACAATGTGATCTAAGTATTCATTACATGCTTCAAGTATTCACTTATATACTTATTACTGTTGAAGGAAGGGTTATTAAAATAGTAAATGCTATAAGTTTGTAAACCCCTCCGTCGTGTCACAATCTTGCCTGGCGGACGTTGAGCACTGTCTTTGAACACCTTGCCGAAATCCAGCGTTATTTATGTGAAATATTCTCAAGTGATCACTTGCATGATAGGTACATTGCGCAAACTAAACGGCGGCACTCATATATAGGTACTAATAATATATTAGTCTTTCTATTCCAAAATCCTTCTTTTTCTCTCTTCATAAAGCCTCAACAAAATCAATCCGAACACATGTCGGAACATAATTTGGAAACAATCACACTGCTTACAGCACACAATCACGCGATTATGATTGTTTATAATATGGAATCCTTAGAATGGAATCATAATATTATTATGTGTTGATTAAGGTGTTGATTATATAATTTTTTTAAATAACACATCTAATAAAGCACACACTCGCGCAGTCTCACAAAAAAGAGTTTTGTAATGACTAAAATCCTAACAAATTCAAAATCTGAAATATTTCAATGTAACAATCCACAAAACTGACTAATTTATCTAGCCGGATTATAGTGGTAATCACTTTGCATCTCAAAAACACTCCTCCGAGGTTGTGTCTTTCAAAACTCTTTTGATAGGCACAGTTACTTTCGATTTGATGTCCACTTTGCTTAGCCAATACCGATTTATCTTTTTCGATATACACTCACACGCTACGAAAGTCACCGTGACTTCACGGGTGCCAATCAATGTTCAAAGGCACTCGTGACGTCATTCTAGTTGATAACCGACGTTAGCCGATACCAAATTAGCAATATGACAGTTATTTGTTGTACACTTTGAAGAGTGGATATCATTTTCAGTTGCCAACTAAGATACATAATCGCCCTGCTGCTCTTTCCTTTATCCGCCAAACGTCAAACATTCGTCGTAATGTGAGTTGTGACACAATTTTACTTCTAAATAGCTTGTCTATTGGTTTACAATGTATTATTTAGTCTAAGCAATGTATACTATAGTGGGATTCCTAATTAAACGGAGTAAACTGACATTTCGAATGTTGCCACTTTTTCACGAAATTTAAATAGTGCTGCGGTAAAAAGATCAAGATTATTTAAACAGTTCAGTTCAGCGAATCATTTCATTCTTACATTTTCTAAAGTTCGACTCAAAGTCGTAATTACTGCCTATTGTATGATTAGTACTGCATGGCTGTTGAAATATAGTCATAGTAAATTACTGCATGCTAAATTATGGCATGTCTACTGGAATTACAGTCATGATTCATTATAAACAAAATTTACAAAAGCTATGAATGTGTGGAACGTAATTTATCTCAAATAATAAAAGTAATATTTATAATTTTCATCGTTATCATTTCGCGTATCTGTTGTGATTATTAACTTAAAATTATTTACACAGACATTTAGTCGACGGGTTAAGCTGAAATTCCTAAAAATACGCAATAAAATTCTAATTTTGCAAGCTAGTGCTGAGTTATTGTATCTTTGAATGATAAAAATTGAACTAGATCAATCACTATGTTTTGAAAGTAAGCAACATTATTTTGGAAAGTAACATTTCAATCTGTCAGTTTACTCCGTTTAATTAGAAATCAGACTATACTAGACAAGCTAATCTAGGCTAGCTAGAATACGCCGCATATAGCGTACTCTTATGTCATACTCATACTATTCTATTCGACTAGCGCATAAGCCACTTGGTTAAGCCCGCTGTTTAGAAATTACGTTTTTTTATGGTCTAAAATTCTGCAACATGCTTGAAAAAGGATTACCCGATCTCAAATTTAGGTAAGATGAGGGCAGGCAGAGGCGTAGCGTGGACTAATATAGACATAGGCGAAGTCGCATCAGCGAAGCCTCTTTTCTTTCGTTCCTAAAATCTATCCAATAAGAGGGGCGTTTTGCGAGGTCCCGAACAAACACGATTTTTTGTGATGTTCTTTTTCGAGCGTAAAAGTGATCTGTAGGCCAACCATGAGTTTTTTTGACATTACTCGCTAGCGACTCCGTAAAATATTTCTATGACAAACACCCGAACGTCTCTAACGGTCTGTTGGTAGGTATTTTTAAACTCAGTTAAGGTTCATTAAATCCTTATTATCCTAATCATTTATTCATTCCACGAGACATTTTGTATGCAAAATAAATTGTGCACCTGAATCACATCAAATATCTTGAGACTTCGATTGTGACACCCACGCCGCGTCTCCGAAAGGACAACCACATCCAACACAATAGATATCCTTTGAAATTACCATACTATTCGCTTCAAATTAATTACTTAATCAGGCTGCTGCCCTTAAGCGTCATGTTAGGTAAATCCACGTCGCGGAAATGAAGATGTTGCGGTGGATGTGCAATGTTACACGACTGCATCATTATAAATATAATAATAAATAACATCCAACAGTCACACACATAGTCCTGACCCCACACTAAGATACTAGTCTTGTGTCATGGGTGTCAGGAACTACGAGAGACTTTCAGTCTCACAAACACCCAGACCCGAAACAAATATCTGTGGGCCACACAAACATTTGTCTCGGTGCGGGGATCGAACCCGCGGCCTCTCGCTTCACAGCCGGCTACTCGCCCGCTGCGCCACGGAGGCTGTCATCATATATGTAATGTGTACATCCGTGGCAGTCTTGGCGTCCGTGACGTGGCAAATAAACTGCAGGAATGTCGCTTGAGATGGTATGGCAACGTTTTGAGAAAACCACAGGAGTACGTCGGTCGCATGTGTCTGGTCCAAATAATACCAGGGGTGCGTTCCCGTGGACGGCCCGAGAAGCGCTGGTTAAACGTTCTGGAGGAAGATATGAGAGCCAATGGCCTCACTGTGGAGGATGCTCAAGACCGGGAGAAGTGGAAGCGTTTAAGTAGGAAGGCGGACCCTGACAGAAGGCCAGGATAACGCCAGGCAGAAATAAAGAATCAGATACAAACATTAAAATAATTCAGGGAATTTTTTATGTTAGGCCTCATTCACATGAGAACATATTTAACGTGCGTTAAAAAAGCGTCTCAACATGTCGGTTCATGATTGCTTAAAAATCATTATTGCCATGTTTCTAATAAGGTATATTCTACATACCGCCCAAAAAACGGCCTAAGGCCTCATTCGCATGAGAGTTTTCAATTGAGTTCAATGCGCGTTAAAAAAGCGTGGCGCGCATGCTGGGCGGGCAGATCAAATCTTTTGTATGTCGTGGGTATCGGCAACTATAAGAGACTTTCGGTCTCACGACACCCAGACCCAAAACAAATATTTAGCCACACACAGCATATATGGGGTGTGAACCGTCGTTAGGGGTTGACGTCAGACAGGCAGCAAAAAAACAAGCCAGATCATTTCTGCAACATGGTTGAAGAAGTTTGTTGCGCCGAACCCATATTAATGAGATAAGGGCAGGTAGAAAGAATGAAAGAATTTAGACTGACTTTATCGCAGACAAAATATACGAAAATATACCAAAACACTCTCATTTATAGAGACTGGAAATATAATCTAACGACGCAGTTGCGTCAATGCCAGTTTTCTAATTTATTCTTGTCGATATAATTTGAAATCTCCATGTAAACAAGGGTTTATAGCAATAAAGCGCAGAGAAAAAAGGAAAGCGCCGGAAACACACCTCGTTGGAATGACGTTCTAAGTATAAACACACAAGGCAACGCTCTCCAAACGCAAATTTTAGGAGTATGAAAAAAATCCGTACCCTAAGCGATTAATAAAAGGATGACCCTAGGGAAGTTCGCATGGAATTTTATATAGAAAAACGGTTCTAGTGCGTTTCGGACCCCACTTCAAGTGTTCCGTAAAACTTATCTTAGCCATGAAATCATGTTTCATTTGTCAGTTAAAATCATGCCGGGGTTTTTCGACAGATTTCCGAAAACGAGAAGGTCTTCAATTCGTCTCATTTTTTTTATGTATGTTACGCGATATCTCCGCCAAATTTAGACCGATTTTCAAAATTATTTTTGTGTTCGATAGAGCTTATTTCAAGGGTGGTCCCGATTTTCGATTGAAGTCGGTCCGTTAACTTGTTGGTTGTACGGATGATACTGAAAAGATAGCAAAAAAGAAGTATAATCTATTGAAGAAGAGTGTTAAAGAAGTGATAGAAAGAAAGAAAGAGGCACGTAAGGAAAAATATGATAAGAGATTCTCTGCTGACTTTCGGGCCAATATCAAGTTATTTTGGCATACGGTCCGAAAAGCTCGAGGTAAAGAAGGGGACTCCCAAGTCGGCATTATTAGAGATAAGAATGGTAGGATACTGAGAGAACAAAGTGAAGTATTGAATGAATGGAAGGATTATTTTAAAAGCCTATTTGAGTGTGCAGAAGTGACAGGACCTTGTAATGATATGCGTGAAGATATGAATGAAGAGATAAACTGTGAAGATGGAATTAGTATAGATGAATGGATGGATGAGATACGAAAGGCTATAAAGAATACGAGAGTGGGAAAGGCTGCAGGGTATGATAGGATTTCGGCTGAAATGCTAAAGGGAGGAGGAGACCTCATTGTGTACCTGCTGTGCCTTCTCTTTGATAAATGTTGGCGGACCGGTCGTGTACCGAGTGATTGGTGGCCGTCATTGTGCCCCTATTTAAAGGGAAAGGATCGCAGCAGGAGTGCAAAAACTATCGAGGTATCAGTCTCCTTAGCGTAGTAGGTAAGATATATGCTAGGATATTGATTGAGAGAGTGATTCGTGTAACCGAGACGAAAATTTGGGATGTGCAAACGGGTTTTAGAAAGGGAATGGGATGCACGGATCAAGTCTTTTCCCTAAGGTGTATAGCTGAGAAAACCTTGGCGAAGCACCAGAAGGTTTTCTGCGCCTTCATCGATCTGGAAAAGGCTTATGATCGAGTGGTGAGGGATGAACTGTGGGCAACCTTATCCATGTATGGGGTGGAGAGAAATCTGATTCGGGCACTCAAGTCCTTATATAAGGGCTCGAGTGCCTGCGTTAGAGTAAATGGGGCGTGCACGGGCTGGTTTGACATCCAACGCGGTGTCAGACAGGGTTGTGTAGCATCTCCATGGCTCTTCAACCTATTCATGGATAGTTGTTTGAGCAATCTGAAAGAGTCTAATTGTGGATTAAGAATGGGAGAGTCATTATTTAAGTGTCTCTTGTACGCCGACGATCAAGTACTGCTTGCATCGTCGCCGTGCGAGTTACAACAAATGGTCTCTATTATGAATGAGGCATTTGAAAGGAAAGGTATGAAAGTAAATGTAAAAAAGACGAAAGTTATGGTTCTGGAAAGGGATGAATCAAGAACCGAGTGCAATATATTGATAGGAGAGGAAAAAGTGGAACAAGTGAATGAATTTGTATATTTAGGATGTATGTTCACTCGGGACGAAAAGTGTGAAGAAGATATTGAAAGACGAGTAAGGATGGGGAACAGTGTTAATGGCGCCTTATACTCAATAATGGCTAACGAAAATATAACAAGTCACGCACGGTTAGCCATTCATCGAGGAGTTCTGGCGCCAACACTAATGTATGGAAGTGAATCTTGGGTGTGGCAGAGGAAGCATGCAAGTAAGATAAATGCGGTGGAGATGAGATCGTTAAGAAGTATGTGTGGGCTGAAGTTGAATGATAGAGTGAGGAATAGCAGCATAAGAGAGAAAGTTGGATTGAAGGAAGATGTAGTGACGAGGATTGAGAAAGGAATGCTTCGGTGGTTTGGCCACGTTGAAAGGATGGATGAAAGTAGAGTGACGAAAGAAATTCATGTAGCGAAAGTGAATGGTAGCATCGGCCGAGGACGTCCTAGACGTACCTTTATGGACCAAATTGGCGATATTTTAGAAAAGGGCCAAATAAGGAGTTCTCGTAACCGACGAGCGTGCATGAAAAGACTGATGACTGTGGAAGAAGCGAAAGAGGTGTGTTTGAACCGAGGCAATTGGCGCTCCTTAGTCTCTGCCTACCCCAACGGGAAACAGGCGTGAGTTTATGTATGTTTGTTAACTTGTGATTATTTTATTAGTAGCCTCCTTGGTCTAGTGGCAGCATATATGGACTATGGACCGGGAGGTCCTGGGTAAGATTCCCAGGTCAGGCAAAGCGAATTTTCTAATTAAATTTGCCCGGGACAGTTGCCTTCAGAGGGGGTTAATGTCAGGCAGGCAGCCGGTCGTAAAAACTAAGCCAAATCCTTTCAGCAAGATGTTTGAAAAACTGTGCTGCGCCGACCTCACATTAAGGTGGGATAAGGGCAGGTAGAAAGGTTAGTATTTATGCAAATTATATACAAACGGACAGAAAAACATACCGTAAGTGTTTAGTTTTACTATTTAGTTGCGGAACCCTAAAAATGCAGACGAAAGTAATTAGTCTCGACGCCGATGTGGTTAGTAAACATTCATGTTATTGTCACCAAATTAAAGGGTATATGAAAAAACTAGATAATTCAATGTCAACTAAAGTATGTATAATCACGACTATATCCCCGAAGGGGTAGGCAGAGGCGTTAGCGAACTAGAACACCCACATGTCGCCGAGCTCATTTCCGTCCCATTTTGGATATGGCGTATCGGGGGGTGAGGGTTTCGCCATATCGGGCACAAATTCCAGTCTCCGGGCTGATACCGAAAAAATCAAATATAACTTTGCTCAACCCAGAGATCGCACCCGAGACCTCAGGATGGTAGTCGTACTGCAATACAATTACGCTACCGAGGCACTAATGTAAAGAAAACGTCAAACATAAAATCGATTAAATATATTATTTTATTTTAATATCATTCATCATCATTGCATTTAATACTTATCATAAGTCATAAGCATTTATAATTACCTTATTAGCATTTTCAATATACCGTGATTTATTTTTTACACCTACTTCGTTTATTTCTGCATCACCCAAAGGTTGACAGGTAAAGAATGGCTCATTATATCCGCCTGTATACATATTTAAATTTAAAAAAAAACACCTAACAATCACACACATAGTCCTGACCCCACAGTACCTGTACCGTGGGTATTAGAAACTGCCAGAGACTTTCGGTCTCACAACACCCAGACCCGAAACAAATATCTAAGGATCACACAACTATTTGCCTTGGTGCGAAAATAGAAACCGCCGCCTCTCGCTTCACAATGGGCTGCTCGCCCTCTACGCCACTGAGAGTCAATTTGTATAAAAAGTATAAATAAAATCCTATGCATAATTGCATTATAAATAATAACACATTTAATAAAACAGACATTTTCCGTAGAAAAATCAAGAATGTCTAAAAAATCCTTTTTAAAATAACAAAGTTTAAATAACTTCAAGAAAGTAATAACACATTTAAGTAAACAGACATTAATTTCCAATTTGTCCGTAGAAAAATCAAGAAAATCTAAAAAAATCCTTTTTAAAATAACAGACAAAGTTTAAATAACTTGATGAGAGACTCGACAATATAATGAAGAACAGAAAAATACCTAAGAATTTATAATGTCTTCGTCGAAAGCATCAAATTTTGTGTTTTGAACAGGTAATAGCACTTCAATGAGTGAAGAGGTACTTGCTTTTCTAATTAAATTCCTCTATTGCTTCTCGGAAATCATACTTTTGGTCCTCATTCGCACGAGAGTTAAATAAACTTTGCGTTAAACCCAACGTTGACGCATATAAAAAGCAGTTAAGAAAAGTCACTACAAACAATGTCTAGTTACATTTTTATAAATTAATTATGTTATAACACTATCAATTATTCAGAAAACAAACGGGCTCAGATAAGTGGTTATGATTTGTAGGAAAGAGAACGGGGTATGGGACGAGGGTAGTCGTACCGCAATGTTATTGTTATGTATGTTACTTGAGAGATTATAACAATTTAAAGAGCAAAGCTTAAACTTACCGCATATCTCCTAAATGCAGATCATAATACCTATTCATTTGTATTATATTCAACAGAACTACAGTAACTAACGGATCGTCATTAAAGTGTTGAATTGGGAACGAACCACTATGAAGGTGTGTCTGGTGTTAGTGTCTAGTGAGGCATGACGTCAATGACTCTAGGGTCAAATGAATTAAGCGTTTTGCACACGAACTTCGATATATACCTAGATGCACAGTTGACGCTCGGAAAATGGGACAGCAAAGAAGTGCTTAAGCACTCGTTTTCCCTACAGTTGGACGCCGATAGAATTCTAAATTTGAAAATTCAAATTTAAGAACGCTTGATCATTTCGTTTAAAAAGCTACTTTATAACACGTGCATAGGGTTATATTTGTGTTTGATTTAATTAGAACTTGTGATATTTTTCTTTGTTTTATTTCTGAGACCACTTTTTAGGACGATATATGCAAAGAACTGTGCATCTAGGGTATAATATATTGATGCACACGAACAATCAACTTTTTTTACGCACTGCAAAGTTCCCGCACAATACCTAAGCGTAGTGCAGTTAAAAACCCAGCGGCCGCCGACAAACGATTTACAGCTTTAACGCGGACGAAGCTGCGAGCAAATTATAAAATGAAGTAAAATATACGACGTGATATCTATACCGGATGTTTCATATAGTTGGTACCAATAACAATTCCATATACAGGGAGATCGGTTTAATTTTTGTTACCCTTACGTCTACAGCACTAATGGGTCGGCTCGACCGGTTTGATACCACTGTCTCATAGAAAACCGACGTCAAGTGGTAGCACGCTGTCGCGTTTCGTTCGGTGAGTGAGATTTCCGGTGGCCCATTTCGCCTCCTCCCTTTCCCCTTTCCTTCCGTTTCCTCCTTTTAGGTTGGCAACGCTCTCATGATTCTTTTTGTTTCTTGGGTGTCTATGGGCGGTGGAGATCACTTAACATCAGGTGATCCATCTGCAAGTTTACCAGTCTGTGGTATAAAAAAATATAGCCACAATCTCCACAAACAAAGAAGAACAAACGCATCACAAATACTATAAATGTTAACCGACTTCGAAAACAAGAGTCTCAGTTGAGGTGTCAGTGATATAGATCGACTGTGTAGCGTACATTCACTTGCCTGCAGGCTACACAACAATACTACTCGTAGTCTAAACTAAAAACAACGTCAGACAAAACAAAGGATATCCAATTAATAGAAAAAACCTTTACAAAAAATTTCCATTACATTTTAAACAGAAAACTGATCGAAAGCGAGTAAAATTCATGTGTCGAAGGTTCCGTATCTTAAAATATCATAATATTTTTTTTTTTTTTTTTTTTTTTTTTTTTTTTATCCGAGCACGGCAAAGTGACTACACTACACCTGATGGTAAGCGTAGTGCAGTCCAAAAAAAACCAACGACCATCGATAAACATAGTTTATGAATGGTCGCCAGAGTCATGCCGGCCTGCATAAATGCTTCTTCACGCTTCGCTTAAAGGACCCAATGTCATAGGAGGGAGGGAACACGTGAGACGGCAGACTATTCCACAGCTTAACGGTTCGGCAAAAGTAGGAAGAAGAGAACCTTTTGGTTCGTGCCGCGATGGACGAGACCACCAAGCTGTGGTTTCGTAAGCCGGCCCGCGTGGTTCTGGCTAGGAAAGGAGAAGCTGGGATCAGGTCAAACAACTCTTCGGAGCACTCACCATGATACAGACGATAGAACACGCTGAGCGCTGCAATGTTTCTACGCAGTTGCAGCGGCTCTAAGGCGCTTGTAACGTCTGCATCATTCACAATGCGGACAGCCCGACGCTGCAATCCGTCCAAGGCATCAAGCAGATATTTGGCGGAACCATCCCAGAGGTGCGAACAGTACTCCGCACCCGGCCGTACCTGTGTTTTATAAAGACGACAAAGCTGACCGGGCGAGAAGAATCTCCGCACCCTGTTCAGGATTCCGACTCTGCGAGATGTTGCGGATATTACATCCTCGATATGATGCCTTGGGTTCAGGTCGCAGCGTATATCCATACCCAGGATATTTAGGCCGTTCCGCATTGCGAGCGGACTGCCCCCGAGGTTGGGGAGAGGAGAAAACGGGGACTTTTTGCACGTGAACGCGCACACCTGGGTTTTCTTGGCGTTAAACTCAACCAGATTTTCGGTGCCCCACGCCGCAATGAGGTCTAAGGTCTGATTCAGCTCAACGACAAGATCCCCTCTCTGCCTCTCAGTGACCTCCCGACTACCAGGAGGCTTGCTGCAATAACGCCCATGTACAGTGCTGTCATCTGCATAGCAATGAATGTTGCCAAGTGGCAGCATGTCATTGATATGCAGAATAAACAAGGTGGGCGAGAGCACAGAACCTTGTGGAACCCCGGCACTAACTGACATGAGCCGAGAAGAGTGTCCTTCAACAAGGACACGAATTCTACGCCCACGCAGAAAGCCGGCGATCCACTTACACAGGTTGTCGGGAAGTCCATATGCCGAAAGCTTGGAGAGAAGGCCACGGTGCCAGACCCTGTCAAAAGCCTTAGCGATGTCAAGGCTTACGGCGAGGGCCTCTCCATGCTTATCAACCGCCTCCCCCCAGCGGTGCAATAGGAAGGCCAGAAGATCACCCGTCGATCGTTTCGACCGAAAGCCATACTGCCGGTCATTGATCAACGAGTGATCCTCCAGGTAGCGGATCAGGTGCATGTTGATGATCCGCTCCATTGCCTTACCTATCACTGAGGTTATGGCGATTGGACGGTAGTTGGCAGGGTCCGATCGATCACCCTTTTTTGGGATCGGTTGCACGTTAGCATCCCTCCAAGATTGCGGCACAGTACCCGAGAGAAAGGAAGCTCGGTAAAGGCGCGTCAGCACAGGAGACAACTCAGCTGCACACCTTTGTAGGACTACAGCTGGGATACCGTCCGGGCCACTGGCTTTGCGGACATCAAGAGACCGCAATACCCGCCGCACATCACACTGCCTAATACGGACATCGGGCATAGTATGTCCGCAGTCAGGCAGTGTGGGCGGCAGCGCGTTGCGGTCATCGATCCGCGAGTTAGCCGCAAAGAGATTTGCCAATAAAGTGGCTTTCTCCTGCGGCCCGTGAGCCAGCGACCCATCCGAATACCTCAGCGGTGGCAGTGTATTTATGAAATATCATAATATTACATCGTATTTATAACAATATTTTGAAGAAATATTTTTAAACACGTTATTTTTTTTTGATAACCTCCGTGGCGTAGCGGGCGAGTAGCCGGCTGTGAAGCGAGAGGCCGCAGCTTCGATTGCCGCATTGAGACAAATGTTTGTGTGACTCACATATATTTGTTTCAACTCGGATGTTGTGAGACCAAACGTCTCTCATAGTTTCTGATACCCACGATACAGATAATTTATAGCAGATGCTGGCAAACAAGTAGATGGGTCACCTAATGGTAAGTGATCTCCACCGCCCATAAACACCCAAGCAAAACTTTCCTAAGAAAAAGATTGTTGACATACAGACCGACGAACAACAAATATATTCTTTATGGTTACGGTTTCCTTTTGAGGTAAGAAACCCTAAATAACACAATGGACCATACAAATACTTAATTAGCATACAATACAATGATGTCTATGATGACCCTTACACCTCTGTAAAGTTTGATTTTGAAGAAAAATAGTGACATTTTATTGACACAGCGAATAGTTTACGTCAGTACGCTAATCATGCGATTGTTTGCAGATATCTGGTAATAACCAGAGTTCTAGAATGTGTTTCTTTACACCTTCACTATCGATAATGCAGGACGAACGAACACATCATTCAATGAAGAATTTGCGACGGATTTGGAAGAGACAGGAAGCCGGGCGCAGGCATAATGCGGATACCGCATGAACTGTCGTTTGTTGACAATTTTGGGATTGTATTGCAATCAAAGACTTCTATGTATTTACTAGACAAGCGGTTCGAAGTAAAATTGTGGCACATGAAGGCGAGTGTTTGACGTTTCACGGCTAAGGAAAAGATCAGATTTCTATAGTGATTTGAGGTCGATTAACAGAGACTTAGTGCGCACATTCTATGTACCGAACAGCCAGTCTAGTAGTATACATAGAAGTCTTTGATTGCAATCAATGACAAAAGATAAAAATAAGAGGAAACAAATTATGTTTACTTTGAAGCCGGTTCGGCCATTTTAGTTTCGCGATCTATTTACATGTACGTTGTCACCGTGTCATAAGAATTAAATAACGTATAAATACTTATTAATTTTATTATAAAGACGGTGTTTTATCTACAATAATACTAATTTAGGAGTATAAAGAAGATGTTTAACTGCTATATTAATGGGATTTTTCTTTCGCAAAGTCGCCATTTTGGTTTCGTTTTTTTTTTGTCGTAGTTATGTCTCGTCCTATTAGTTTTCTTTATTTAATTTGCGACGGATTGGGAAGCAGCACAGTAAGCCGACATAATACTTGCGCCTGCGGTAGATGAACTGTCGTTTGTTGACGATTTTGATGTTTTTGGGATTGCGCTGCAATTATCATCAAGTGTGGTATAGTGACTTTGGTAAGCTAATATATAACTATCAGCGGGGTCCCTAGCATAAATAATGGCGCGTCTAGTTAGTGCAGGACTAAAAAATTACACAAAAAACCTACTCAAATCAGGGTTTCGCTACCCATTTTGTTCTGTGGCCCATTGTTCCATGAGCAGGAGACCGCGAAAAATATTATTTTGTGTGTTTTTGGGATTTTGTTTTAGGAAAAACATTGGCAGGCGACGCGGCTTTAGTTTGGACAGTCCTCACTTCTCGAAAATCTTCACAGTTTTCGTTTTCTCCGTTCATTTGTTTCTGTTCGTTTTCGTAAGTGGCGCTGCTAGTTAAGTATATCGTGAACAAGAAAAGTATAATTTTTGTAAAGCAATTATTTCATGAAAAGATCAATTGTAATAATAGAAAGAAAGAAAGAAAGAAATTTTATTTGTCCATATACAGACTTATTTATGTACATAAAATATCGTAATAATTACTATTTTAGTGCAACAATAATTCATCTGTAAAAACGCAATTAGCAATATATATCTGACAATTAATTGGCAGTCTGAGGCCTACGACCTGCAGTTTTCAGTAGCTAACAAATTATACAAATCTCTTACACCGGTGCAGGTTACGACTTTTATTAAAGTTATTATAATTTTTGAAATGTTAAGGGGTGTTTCCGAACGTTACCGACCCTAGCAACGAAGTACATGACTCTGATGCTTATAAACTAATTCGAGTTTCTTTTTCGTAATTTTGCCAAATCATTTACAACAACTTAAATAACAGAATTAGGTTATCATTGATTAATTGTTTTAAATAAATGCGTATTTGGCACACTGTGGCTGTAGTCTACGATCAGGGGGGTTACCACCACCTCTTATGGCAGTATTATTATCATCTTACTTGTACCGATTCCCATACAAAACAAACGAAGAACGATTATAATAATACTGCTATAAGAGGTGGTGGTAAACGTGCTGTTGCCAAGTTCGGAACCATACCTTAAACTAATAACTTCTGTTGGTAACCTAGCCCTGTAATTAAATTTTTAATCGTGCCTTTGCAAGATTCCGAAAAATTTGATCGTAACAAAAAAGTTCAGTCCGAAGTAAATAAGAGTGACTGACTGTCATGAATCACAACGGCTAAAAATTAATATAAAACGGTTTTTCGATTCTGGCATAGTTGAAAGACGAATACTAGCCCGAGCACGAAAAACTAATGTAAATTAAATGTATTCGAGTTCACTGCTCACTGATGACGTTTGGTTAAAATTTCATACAAATTTCTTAGACGCGGATCGGAGTTCGAATACATTTACGGTTGTCAGAAATTTTCCTGCTCAGGGCGCTGCATCTCCTCATTGGAGTCTAGTAATTATCGTCTGTATTTTGCATGGTTGTTAAAGTTTGTATTCTGCATCTAGATATATTCAATTAAAAATAATGTCTTAGTAATCTACACTGAAGTAAATGACTTCCAATTAGACTCTAGCACTATTGTCTGTATTTGAAAGGGTTAGTACTCCAATATTTGTATTCTGAATACATTTATAAGCTCACGCCTGTATCCCCAAAGGGGTAGGCAGAGACGATCTAGCGTACTAGAACACCCACATTTCGTTGAGCTTTTATCGGTTCCAGATGTGATAGGCGGCGAGTATATCGATATAAAAAATATAATAATATTAGCCCTGTAATATTACTGTCCCACTACTGGGCACGGGCCTCCTCGACTAATGAGAGGGGTTAGGCCTTAGTCTACCACGCTAGCCTAGTGCGGGTTGGTAAACTTCACATACCATCTAATTTCTTGTGGAGAAATTCTCGGGTATGCAGGTTTCCTCACGATTTTTTCCTTCACCTTTATGGCAATATCGGACACAAATCCCAGACTTCGGGGTTAATACTGAATTGAAAAAGCTCAATATAATTTGCCCAACCCGGGGATCGAACAGTCAGGACGGTAGTTGTAGTTCCTGATACCTACGACACGAAAACTTAACTGTCCGACTTCCAATTTACCGATCGTGACCAAATTTATATGGGACCACCCTTGAAATAAGCTTTATCGAACACAAAAAGAATTTTGAAAATCGGTCCACATTTGGCGGAGATATCGAGTAACATAGATACATTAAAAAAATACAGACGAATTGAGGACCTCCTCCTTTTGTGGAAGTCGGGCGAAAATCATGTCTTAGGCTGAGATCTATAGAGCGAACTTCGATGAAGTCCGAGTCAAAGAAACGAACTCAGTAAAGATTTGGAATTTTTAAATCGAACTTTGACTTAGTCCGAGTCATTTTTTACAAGAAAATCTTTGCTTAGTCTGTCTGTCAGTCTGTTTTTCTTGTAAAAAAATGTCTCAGACTAAGTCAAATTCTAAATGTTCACTGAGTTCGTTTCTTTGAGTTAGATTTAGTCGGAGTTCGCTCTATAGATTTTAGCCTTGGTGTGGGGTCAGGACTGTGGGTGTGACTGTTGAGTGTTATTTTTTAAAATTATTTTTTGCCTATCTATCCCTAAGGCGAAACAGGCTTGAACTTATGTAATAATGAACTTAACTTTTTCAAGTGGTAGAGCCACGCTGTAGACAATTACGTCTACAGCACGAATGGGCCGGCTCGACCGGTTAGATACCACTGTCTCATAGAAAACTGACGTAAAGTGGCAGCTTGCTGTCGCGTTTCGTTCGGTAAGTGAGATTTCCAGTGACCCATTTCCCCACTCCCTTTCCCAATCCCCTTTCCTCCCCTTCAATTTCCTCCTTTTAGGTTGGCAACGCACCCATGATTTTTTTTGTGTCTTGGGTGTCTATGGGCGGTGGAGATCACTTACCATTAGGTGACACATCTGCTCGTTTGCCAATCTCTGCTATATAAAAAAAAAAATGTAAAACTTCTCTACCGTAGGTGTCGCAGCTGTTATCATCGCCTCTATCAGTATGGACCGGACACCGGATCTGATATCAATATCAATAAATATCAATGAAGACAGTGAATGCCCTCAGTTATCGGCTCGCACTTTGGTTCCAGATATTGTCTACAGGATATTATTATGTGGGCGACTGATTGAGTACTTCCTCGCGTTATCTAAGCGAGTTATAGGAAATGAGCTTTCTTAGATTTGGGTACTTGAATACAGTAACAAATATTGTTGAATTTAATTAGGAAGCTAGATTTATGATCAAAATCACGTGTCCAACAAAAATGTATTAAATAAAGCTAAGGATTATTTTATTTTAATAATTTAAATACTAAAGATAGAAATAATTTAAATATTTAATTTTTTATCTGTAAATCACGTGATTAAAAACACAAATTACGATTCATGAGAATTTTTCTTGCTTAGTTGTTCCACAGGGACCTAAGACCTAAGGTCCGATTTAAAACTCAACCCAAATTGAACGCGGATGTGATCAACGATGTGAACACTGATCGACGAATTATCTACATCGATTTTTAGTTTCGAAAACATCAATGTCCTATTATCGATATCCGTTTTTTTTG
Source organism: Clanis bilineata (assembly GCA_036417725.1). Lineage (NCBI taxonomy): Eukaryota > Metazoa > Arthropoda > Insecta > Lepidoptera > Sphingidae > Clanis > Clanis bilineata. The sequence goes on along the minus strand of CM071145.1, from coordinate 3,713,019 downwards.
AGGTTAATTACTTAACCACAATCAACAACAAGTTTATCGGTGTTGAGGCACCAGTTATATCGTCGCCTCCTTGCTCTAGTATATGTGGGCTGTGGACCGGGAGCTCCTGGGTTCGATTCGTAGGTTGGGCAATGAAAATTTTCTAATTTAATTTAAACTGGATTCCTCAGAGGGGGTTGGTGTCAAGCAGGTGGTCGGTCGTAACTAAGCCAAATCCTTTCTGCAACATGCTTGAAAGAGTGTGTTGCGCCGACCTCACATTAGGGTGGGATAAGGGCTGGTAGCAAGAAAGAAGGCACCAGTTAGATGAAAGGGTAACATAACTTGACCTTTTGGTTATATGGTAGCTACGTACATTAGAGAGATTAATTTAAAACGTTTAAATCCATCAAAAACGTATGATATCATTGTTATGGTGCTTATGGTTATGCTCGTAATTGCCACTCGTTTGTGACGTCTTCCGGATCTTCCACTGCTCAATCAATCACCCGATTCATCTAAATGCATGTTACATAGCTGATAATTTGTTGGTTTGTTTATGTGCTTCATACTAAATTAGAAAATTCGCTTTGCCCGTCCAGGGAATCGAACCCACGACCTCCCGATTTACAGCCGGTATATGCTGCCACTAGACCAAGAAAGCGACGAGGCAGTCAATATTCATCTACATTAATTTTTCTTCACAAATACTACTTTTTATCGCTGCAGATATTACCAAGGGAGCGGACCCGCGAATCACAGCTAGTTAAGGATAAATATTTTTGATACGCACATTGGTTGTGCGCACAATTCTAAAAATGAGTAATGCCTGTCAGTCTTATTTATTTATTTAAATTAGCACTACCACATCTTTCTTCTTCTTCTTTCTACCTGCCCTTATCCCACCTTGATGTGGGGTCGGCGTAACATACTTTATCAAGCATGTTGCACATAGGATTTGGCTTAGTTTTTACGACCGGCCGCCTGCCTGACGTCAACCCCCTATGAGGGATCCAGTCCCGGGCAAATTAAATTAGAAAATTTGCTTTGCCCGATCTGGGAATCGAACCCAGGACCTCTCGGTTCACAGCCCATACATGCTGCCACTAGACCAAGAAGGCGACACATCATACATTATTAATCATAAAAGAAAAAAAGATAATCACAAGTTTAAAAACTTAACAGACCGACTTCAAATCCGATCGTGACCAAATTTATATGGAACCACCCTTGAAATAAGCTCTATCGAATAAAAGAATTTTGAAAATCGGTCCACATTTAGCGGAGATATCGTGTGATATACATAAAAAAAACAGACGAATTGGGGACCTTCTCCTTTTTGGAAGTCGCTCGAAAACTTAAATAATACATAACATAACATAACATAACATAAGCTCACGCCTGTATCCCCGAAGGGGTAGGCAGAGGCGTACTAGCGAACTAGAACACCCACATTTCGCCGAGCTTAGTTCCGTCCCAGATGTGATAGGAGGCGAGCCTATGGCCATATCGGGCACAAATTCCAGACTCCGGGCTGATATGACAATATCACTTTGCCCGACCCGGGGATCGAATCCGAGACCTCAGAACCGTAGTCGTACCTAAATACCACCACGCCACGGAGGCAGTACAAATAAATAATACAATCCATTTTTAAGCTATTAACTCCTTTGTCGCCTTCTTGGTCTAGTGGCAGCATGTATGGGCTGTGGACCGGGAGGCCGTGGGTTCGATTCCCAGGCCTGGCAAAGCGACTTTTCTAATTTAACTTGCTCGGGACTGGATCCCTCAGAAGGGGTTGACGTCAGCAGCCGTTCGTAAAAACTTAGCCTAATCCTTTCTGCAACATGCTTGAAAAAGTGTGTTGCGCTGGACTTACGTTAAGTTGGGATAATGGCAGGTAGAAAGAAAGAAGTATGTGACATCGAATAATAATAATAATAATAATAATGGCACATGAGATTTCCGACATGTGGGATGTGGAATCAACAATCATTGTCCCAATAGTCGTTACCGCTAATGGGTTGATAGCAAAGATCCTCGACCATCAATATAATAAGATGTAAAGAATTTTTTTCTCAAAAAAGACAAACAGTCTCACATGAGAACACAATTAGCATAAGGTAGTTACAACATTGAGCGTCGTTCGTTCAAAGAATAATATATCCTAGATGCACAATTTTTTACAAATATCCTCTTAAAAAGTGGTCTCAGGAATAAAACAAAGAAAAGGATCACAAGTTCTAATTAAATCAACACAAATATAACCCTATGCACGTGTTATTAAGTAGCTATTTAAACGAATGAGCAAGCGTTCTTAAATTTGAAATTTGACATTTAGAATTCTATCGGCGTCCAACGGTAGGCAAAAGGAGTGCTTAAGCACTTGTTTGCTGTCCCATTTTCCGAGCGTCAACTGTGCATCTATGGCCTCGACCAACACCTTAAGAGGCTCTCAATCGGGCGTTGGGTCAAGAGCCATATACAGAAGGCAGTGTTATTGGACACGGCACGCATTGTGAGGCGGTTCCTTACTCTGAGCCCCTAACCACCGGTGGCTCAGGTCTCAAGCCATCATCGGGAGGGTGATATTTTTTTTTTATATTTTTAAATATATTTTCTTTTATATTATTTATACTTAAAAATGTAAATAAAGAATAATTTAAATAAATGAGAATAATAATAATTAAGCGAATGTAACTTATATGAAAAGCAATTAACTTCTATAATGTCTATGAGTAAAATGTAAACATTAATTACTGGTATATACCAGTAACTGATGTTTATATTTTATTTATACCAATTAATTTCAGTGAAGACATATCAACCAAGTTATTAGGTTTTAATTTTAATGGCTTGCAGATGAATTAGTACTTTGAAATGCCAAGTGATGAGACAAACCGGCCATTTACCTTAGATTTGAAACTTTCTAGGATAGTTTTTGTTTCCTCTCGTAGTACCTACTGAGTATTCTATTTTATTCGCTTCCTTGTCTTGTTTCTGCAGACGTTACTGTCTACAGCGTGGCTCTACCACTCAAATATCAAAATTAAATTATTTGTGCATATGCGTGCTTCCAACAGGTCGATCTGGAAATATTTGGGGGAGGCCTATGTTCAGCAGTGGACGTCCTAGGGCTGATGATGATGATGATGATGCGTGCACGCAGAAGGTGACTGTACTAAAATAAATAAATACACCCAACAGTCACACACCTAGCCCTGACCCCACACTAGGTATAACCTGTATCGTGGGTATCAGAGACTATGAGAGACTTTCGGTTTCACAACACCCAGACTTGAAACAAATATCTGTGGGCCACACAAACATTTGTCTCAATGCGGAAATCGACCCCGCGACCACTCGCTTCACAACCGGCTACTCGCCCGCTGCGCCACGGAGGTTGTACTGTAATTTTGATGACTGCAGTGTGAAAAAGTGTTATTAATTTTAATCATAGATGTGTAGAGGACGTTATTTAAATGTACTAGGTACTGTAAGGTCGGGACGTATTCTGTTTTTTAGCGTACATTAGTACGTACTACGTAGCATTAATCTGTAATGACACAATCCATTTGATTTAGTGGCATTATATCTATGTTGGCAACTGACAGTACTGAGGACAAATTCTTGGGACATTTACAATAGACTATTTCCAAGATACAAAAATAATCATGGGTGCGTTGCCAACCTAAAAGGAGGGAATGGAAGGGGAGGGAAGGAGATTGGGAAAGGGAGTGGGGAAATGTGCCACCGGAAATCTTACTCACCGACCTTAACACGACAAGCTGCCACTTTACGTCGGTTTTCTGTGAAGCAGTGGTATCTAACCGTTCGAGTCGGCCCGTTCGTGCTATAGACGTTACTGTCTACAGCGTGGCTCTACCACCTGGAATAACATATAATTTAATGTCTTTGGTCGACTCCAACTCTCAATAATGTTCGTTGTGAGCCATAATAATGAAAAATAAGTTTGAAGAAAACTATTTTTCTCTTCATAACTCCATTCCCTACGGACACATTCAGTTAAGTTCAGCGTTTAATATAGATGTCTCATTTAATTTGTTGACACAAGGCATCCGTAAAAACTAAGCTGAATTAATTTCTGCGACATGCTCGAGTACATGTGTTTCGCCGACGGTGAGAGTTTTTTTATTCTACTGTAAGTTCTGAAACTTAACATAACTCACTAATTTATCTAGGTGATCTAGCGAACTTCCGAATGAATTATGCTTTTTCGACCGACTTCCACAAAAGGAGGAGGTCCTCAATTCGTCTGTTTTTTATGTATGTTACTCGATATCTCCGCCAAATGTGGACCGATTTTCAAAATTCTTTTTTTCGATAAAGCTTATTTCAAGGGTGGTCCCATATAAATTTGGTCACGTTCGGTAAATTGGATGTCGGTCAGTTAAGTTTTTAAATTTTTGATATTTTAACATGGTAGGAATGGTAAGGGTTTGTAAAGGAATTAATTTAAAGACATACTTAAGAAGAATAATTTACTAACCATACATTATAATTATATTTTTCTTATATATAAATAACAACTATATACAAAAATATGTAAATATATCTTATCATCATCATCATGACACAACTTTTCTTTCTACCTGCCCTCATCCCACATTAATGTGGGGTCGGCGCAACACACTTTTCCAAGCATGTTGCAAAGAGGATTTGGCTTAGTTTTTACGACCGGCCGCCTGCCTGACGTCAACTCCCTATGAGGGATTCAGTCCCGGGCAAATTAAGTTAGAAAATTTACTTTGCCCGACCTGGGAATCGAACCCAGGACTTCCCGGTCTACAGCCCATACATGCTGCCACTAGACAAAAGAGGCGACTACATTACGATACAAGTATATACAAAAAATATTTCAATATTTCTTAGATATAATATAATTATCAAACTGTATTCTTTGGTTGATTTAAATTTCACTAATTAAATAGGAACTAATAAAATGTAGTAATAATATAATGGTTTAATGAACAAAATGATAATGTACAATAAGATATTATTATTAAATGTCTTAGAAATAGATGTATGTAAATGTAATAAGAGACTATGTTATATTTCTCTTGTCAATATTTTCAAAATATTACATACTTAAGAAAGTATGAGATATGAATAAGAAGAACGAAGAGAAATAAATTAAACTGGATTAGGTCCAGTAGAGATGTAAAACTGTGTTTTGTAACAGAGACTGACAGACGAGATGCTAGGTCGCCTGACCGTAAGTGGGAACTAAGTAAGACAAAAAGAATCATGGGTGCATTGTCGACCTAAAAAGGGAGAATAGCGACTGGGGAGGTGGGTCATTGGGCCACCAGTAAGAAAACTCACCGAAGGAAATGCAACAGCAAGCTGACATTTATGTCGGTTTTATGAAAGGTATTAGTCTTTCACCAAACCCATTGCGGGGTAAAAATCACCATTAAAAATCAACTTTGAAGAATTCTTAGGTATACATAATGCTTTGGTTCTAACAAATAGTTTTAATATTACTAACTGTAGATGGGCTTATCAAGCATATTTCCATACAAAAAAAATTTCAAACGTCAGTAACGGCATATACCACTATTACAATACGACGAAGCTTATTACAATTTACACCCTAATGTTCTAGAATCACGCAAAACAATTTTATAGTCTCAACATTATTACTCTGACACAAGCTTGCCCGACTTATGACCACAAGGTCACAACTTTTCGATCACTTCATGCTGTTGTCGCAGCTATATACTGTTGAACATCTTTGGGTTCTAATTAAGAGTTTCTTTCGCGTTTTCAAGCCAATGAGGCCATGATTCGATTTGCTTCTGAAGAGCATCACCAGGACTTTGTGTTGTAGTTAATTGACGATGACCAACTAAATGATAGTCAGCACTTAGATGATTTTGTTCAACGCCACATTTGACTAGATTTTGAGCTGCATCCATCGCTTCTTGACTCGGCAACTTATCTGTTAGAATAATAGAATTTACCTCTATACATAATTCATAATATTGTGACCTAATAGTCATTTTTAATTTAATGTGATAAAAATAGCAGATTTTCTTTTTCTATATCAGCCCGGAGTCTAGGCTCGGCGCCTATCATATCTGGGGCGGAACTTAGCTCGGCGAAATGTGGGTGTTTTAGATCTCTAGTGATATAGGTGTGTTTGTGTAAGGGTGTTTATGTAAAATAATTGTAGGTACTAAAAGAGAACGGTAATAAAAATCATAACATAACATAAGCTCACGCCTGTATCCCCGAGGGGGTAGGCAGAGGCGCACTAGCGAACTAGAACACTCACATTTCGCCGAGCTTAGTTCCGTCCCAGATGTGATAGGGGGCGAGCCTATCGCCATATCGGGCACAAATTCCAGACTCCGGGCTGATATGGAAAATCCAATAACACTTTGCCCGACCCGGGGATCGAACCCGAGACCTCAGAACCGTAGTCGTACCGAAATACCACCACGCCACCGAGGCAGTCAGCAGACAGTAATAAAAAACAATTCTACTATCAAGTTATGCCTTAACAATATTATAGACGTTATGTTTGCTAAACCTTTATTTAGTCTAAATAACAATCTTGCTGATTTAAATATGTCTCACTGTGCTGCCATTTCACCATGGTTTTCGGAGACAGTTCATTAATCTGGTCGAGCCGACTAATTCAAGCTGTCGGCAAAATTGTCTACAACGTTGGTCCACCACTTAGAAAAAATATATATCTATGCCTCTAAATACGTAAATACACACTTCAATAAGACAAACAATAATAAAATCTTACCTGTAAATTCTCCAATGAACGAAATGCTAATAGCTCGTTTGTTATAACCAAGAGTGTGCGCACCGACGAGATCCCATCCAGAGCCTTCATAGACCTTGCCATTGTCTCCGACTAAGAACCTGGGATTACAAACCTCATTAATCTTAATCAACGATCAAGTCTAAACAATATCACAATAACTGACCTCGCAGAAACGAAACGTGGAATATTTAGACTCGATACAGTATTATAATTAACTAAATTAAAATTTATTTTGTGTTTAAAGGTTAAAAATCCTTCACAGCAATAATTAAAAAGGTATATAATAATTAAAAATTCAATGCAAAATACACAAACGAAACACATAAGACCACACATTTTTAATGCATTCAAACTAGATGCTGCTAGCCTAGCATTGATAGGTAAACAAACATGAAACAAAATATGTTAATCACAAGTGTAAAAACTTAACAGACCGACTTCAAATCCGATCGTGACAGTCGGTAGATATTCATTTTTCTACATAACCATATAATCAACTTAAATACGACGAAAAAAATGGCAAAATAATTAGTTTTTGAACATGGATTATGAATATTTCTACTTTTGTTTCATAGATATCAACTTACGTTGTTCCGATGTCATCGAATTTGCGCATTGCAATCTGGTATTTCCTTATAGCGTTCGCAATGTTTTGGCAATCAGTATCAGTAGCACAGACTGGTGTGACTGTATGCTGGATGATTACGATCTTCACTGGCCCTTGTAGAGGCTCTTTGCGCTGTGATGCTGATCCACTCCATTCTGTCAATGGAACTACGCCGCAGTCAGCATCTGTAAACAAAGATATAGTAGTAGTACTAGTAATTGTGTCAATTATTGTAACAATTAAAATATGTAAACCTATATTTTCTGAAAGCAGTGAATATAGTGATGATAAAAATAAACTTACTTTTCAATAGTAATTTAAATGACTCAAAAGACAATACGTGACTTATTAACTTGAAGTATTCAACAAAGCAATAAATATAACAGGAAATTCATAAATACACGTACCAGCATCAGCGGCCAACTTCATAATAAACGCAAAGATAAGTAAATATTTCATTGTGATCCAATTATTTTGTAACACAAGAGCTGCAACTAAACGCATACTGAAATGCAAGTAATTTGATGCTGTAATTTATACTTAGGAAACAATAAATGGTATTAGTATTGTTGAAAAGGGTAAGCCCCTACCTCGCCAAGGAAAATACGTTTGGTGACTCTTATCATATTATAATATTGGAATGTGCCTGATAGAGGAAAATCTTCAGTGATCACGTTATTGAGGATTCGTTCTTCGTCTTGTCCATCGATGTATTATGTATAAAATTATAATATCATTCCTAATCCTTCTTTCCTACCTTTCTTTTCTTCAAGTTCAGCAAAATTTAAATTTCTTCAAACATAATGGCTGAGCTTTGTTTGCTAGTCGTATTAACAATTAATACTTATATACCCACTTTTCAGTTATTTCTATTGTACTTTAAATTAGGTGCAATAGATACATCGCAAGAGGAATTATTTGAGTACTCGGTAGATGTGTTGATAAAATGTTTGGTGTCAAGATTACGATTAAGAGAGTGAACACATTTACCAAGCGGAATCGTCATGAACGAGACAGAAAAGGGTTAAGCGCTTTACAGATATGCAACATTAGTTGGCGTAACCGTCAACTTCCAAAATATTTCATTGTCAGATGACAGACTGATAATCACAGCAACATATTTAGTCTAAGCAGCAACATAAATAGTTAAATGAGAATTGCCAGCTGCCGAAATTCGAGCGCCGACTGCAAAGCGCAAAATGCAATAAAAGCGTAAAAGAATTTGTCATTCCAACAGAAATCCTTATAATAAGATTTCGTGTGTAGATAAATATAGCCACATCCTAATGCTTTATGAGTTTAGTGTAAACACTCTCTTGGGGACAGAACCTTTAAGAAATGTAGAATAAACATGGACGTCCAAAATCAGACCAAAGAAAGTCCCTTACATACGCATTTCATTGGTAAACTCAGCAAAACATGTTTTGTAGGTACAATTTCTTCCTTGTTATTCAATAAACATTGTGATATTGATTCACATGGTGACCGCGTGCGACACCTTTGTAATAATGTCCATAGACTCAGGGATGATTTGTCTGCAAAATCTATACGGGATTTTACTGTCATGCGTTAGGTACCTGTATGAGCATTGAATAACACTGCAGAAGATCTGTAAAAAATATCTTAATAATATTTAAATGGGATGAGAAACCTTAACATAGATGAGGATGTAGAAAAAATGAGAATGGACATCGCTTAATTGAACAGATATCCTGACATAATGTGGTTAACAAATATAAATTGTGTGGAGTAATCTAATAAGTAATAACCATAAATCCTAAGGGTGATTTGCAAGCTATTACTAATGTAGAGTTAAACCTAAACTCGATTTATCCTACAGGTCACTCTTATCTTTATGCCAAGATTTGGGATAAATTGAGATTGGCCCTAAGAATTAGAAATTAAAACCGTACAGGACTTTCCTAAGTAGTTTAGAATAAGATATTTGGTAAATATGGGTAAAGAAAGAAAGAAAGACATAAACTTCATTCAGCCAATGTCTCAGGCAACAATAAGTTGGAGAACAGAAAAAAAATAAGACAGAACATGTAACACTAAGAGGTAACAAATTTGTTAATTATATTAAATACTAGCTGACCCGCGCAACTTCGTCTGCGTATGAGAGAGTGGGTTGAAAGAGTGAGTCGTAGGCACCTATAGCACAATAATTCTAAAAAGGTAATGATATGTTTTGCTAAACTTCGAGAGATAGTACGTGACTTCGGTGCGGTTCCGTCAATCACCCCGTCTGTCACCCCGCATGTCACCTCGTCTGTCACCCCGTCTGTCAACCCGTCTGTCACCCGTCTGTCACCCGTCTGTCACACCGCCTGTCACCCAGCCTGTCACCCGTCTGTCACCCCGTCTGTAACCCGTCTGTCACCCCGTCAGTCACCCCATCAGTCACCCTGCCTGTCACCACATCTGTCACCCCGTCTGTCACCCTGTCTGTCACCCCGTTTGTCACCCCGTCTGTAACCCGTCTGTCACCCCGTCTGTCACCCTGTCTGTCACCCCGTTTGTCACCCCGTCTGTAACCCGTCTATCACCCCGTCTATCACCCCGTCAGTCACCCCATCAGTCACCCTGTCTGTCACCCCGTCTGTCACCCCGTCTGTTACCCCGTCTGTCACCCCGCCTGTCACCGCGTCTGTCTTCCCGTCTGTCACCCCGTCTGTAATCCGTCTGTCACATCGGCTGACACCCCATCACTCACCCTGTCTGTCATCCTGCCTGTCACCCTGTCTGTCACCCTGCCTGTCACCCCACCTGACACCCGTCTGTCACCCCATCAGTCACCCTGTCTGTCACCCCGTCTGTCACCCTGTCTGTCACCCCGTCTGTCGCCCCGTCTGTCACCCCGCCTGTCACCCATCTGTCACCCCGTCTGTCACCCCGTCTGTCACCCGTCTGTCACCCCGTCTGTCATCCGTCTGTCACCCCGTCTGTCACCCCGTCTGTCAACCCGTCTGTTACCCGTCTGTCACCCCGCCTGTCACCCGTCGGTCACCCCGCCTGTCACCCCATCCTGTCACTCATCTGTCACCCGTCTGTCACCCCGCATGTCACCCGTCTGTCACCCCGTCTGTAACCCGTCTGTCACCCCGTCAGTCATCCCATCAGTCACCCCGTCATGTATCCCTTAGTCACCCCATCATTCAACCCGTCGGTCAACACTAAAAGAATTTTTCACATCGAACCAGTAGTTTCCGAGATATCAACTTCCCCGCTTTAAAACATTTTTCATTTCTGCTCCGCTCCTATTGGTCATAGCGTGATGTTATATAGCCATCCTCGATAAATGGGCTATCGAACACAAAAAGAATTTTTCAAATCGAACCAGTAGATACTAACGACACTCAATTGTTTTGCCTTCCCGGAACCTCTCCACTAATACTTGAACTTTATGGTATGGTATTAAAGTTCAAATTGACTTTTAAGTATTATTACGAATCGATTGTATGGGAGTACAGAAAAGTGTTGTTTTTAGACTTTTTCAGACAATTTTTCATTTTTTTCTCTCCGTAAGAACCATCCTCGTACTTCGAGGAATATTCTAAAAAAAGAATTAGCGAAATCGGTCCAGCCGTTCACGCGTGGTGCGATGACAACGGAAAACGGGTTTCATTTTTATATATATAGATTATTCGTAAAATAAAATGAGCACACAAAACATCATGAACGTGCTCATATCTTAAACCATCCGTGCCCGAGACATGACTAAAAAGGCCACAGACTCAGTATTCGCCAAGTAGAAGTAGGTATCTACCTGACACTGGTATTGTGCTAGGGCCAAGGTTCCTATATAATTCATAAGTTCTGAAACAGATAATATATTAAGTCTAATTAATTCATATTTATGCTACTTTGTTTCAAATCATAGGACTGTACCTCATTAAAGAAACGTGATCATTTTTTGGTTGCTTGGACATGATTTATACTCAGTCAAAATCCGGTTTGTCATTCCTACTCTACTTAGTGTAAAGCGATTAACAGTGTCTATGACGTCTTTAAAGTTTTCTAAAAACGTGAGCGAATAATAAAAGTCCTTCATAAAAATCAAATCTTAAGTTTAGCACCCGGAAGCGAGAAGAATGCAATATTTTATATTTTTATTCTGACTAGGAATAGTTCCACCGCTAAAACTATTGAACGATTCAGTTGAAATACAGCTTTGAGTAAGTGCTGAAACAATTTTATTTCAGCGCTAGGCAAGGCCCTGTTGCAGCGGAATTGCATTCTTGATGGTGTATAATAACATTACCCCTCTAATATTACTGTCCCACTGCTCGGCACGGGCCACCTCTACTAATGAGAGGTTTTAGACCTTCGTTTATCACGCTGGCCTAATGCGGGTTGGTAGACTTCACATACCTTCGAAATTCTTGTGGAGAAAATCTCGGGTTTCATCACGATGTTTTCTTACCGATGGTGTATAGGGTGTTAATAATATTCTATATCATATATCAACATTAATATAACTCGTATAAAGAAATAAAGTTCTTTAGTATGTCAGTTATAACACGATAAAAAACGTAGACAAAATTTTCTCGTGGCGCGCATGCTAGGTGGGCAGGTGGACTCTCGCATGTGGCTCTTAGAGCTACGATGGTAGTAATCCATCTTATTCATTATTTATTGATCTCGTTAAGTTTCTTCGCGGGTAGTATTTGTATTGCATTTCTTATAATCATAATCATAATCATTTATTTTTTGTCAAACATAGGTAGATACAGATCATAAATGTTATATTAATAGTGCGCTATGTCTTGCGACTAGAGCATACAAAATATATTTCATTTTTAGTCATGCATGCAGTATAAACAATGTCAAAAAATCATAAAATATTAAAAAATAATAATTAACAATAGCAATTAAGGTAATGTCAACGCAGAGTAAATTAAATTATGTAAATAGAATATATTTTTTTATAATTGCAAGTATAAACAGTCACATTCAATGTATATAAATAATTTCAATTGTTTACATAACATTACATAAGCTCAAGCCTGTATCCCCGAAGGGGTAGGCAGAGGCGCACTAGCGAACTAGAACACCCACATTTCGCCGAGCTTAGTTCCGTCCCAGATGTGATAGGGCGCGAGCCTATCGCCATATCGGGCACAAATTCCAGACTCCGAGCTGATACGGAAAAATCCAATATCACTTTGCCCGACCCGGGGATCGAACCCGAGACCTCAGAACCGTAGTCGTACCGAAATACCACCACGCCACCAAGGCAGTCAATTGTTTATTTTATCCGTAATCCGTATCTTCTTAGTTTATTTATAATTCCGTTCCCAACTTCCAAGATTTCCCTATTCTGTAAGTAGCGGGAGACATATTTGCAATTTCCCGCGAACCCGAGAAACCGCAGTGCTAACGTAGGGTGAAAAATATATACGATATGTTCAATGGACCGTAATAAATTCAAAGATATTCGAAATTCGTAAGACAGTGTTAGTTTATTTATGTTTATCGTTTCGAATTTCTTGATGTGGAAAATGTTAGGCGTAGGCTACGCTAGTGAAAATTCCTACCAATGTTATCACAACTCTTAAAGTTTGATTGTTAAATCGATCACGGCCTATCAGCTAATCTAAACTTCACAGTTTCGACACACAGGTACCAAAATTCGGATTAGGGTATATTATTATGAAAATCGGTCCACATTTGGCGGATATATCGCGGAACATACATAAAAAACAGACGAAGTGGGCAAGTATTCGGCTGTGAAGCGAGAGGCCGCGGGTTCGATTTCCGCATTGAGACAAAAGTTTATGTGGCCCACAGATATTTGTTTCAAGTCTGGGTATTATGAGACCGAAAGTCTCTCATAGTCTCTGACACCCACGATACAGGTTATACCTAGTGTGGGGTCAGGACTATGTGCGTGACTGTTGGGTGTATTTATAGATTGATTGGTAGAGTCACACGAATGGGCCGGCTAGACCGGTTTGATACCACTGTGTCACAAAAAACCGACGTAAAGTAGCAGCTCGCTGTCGCGTTTCGATCGATAATTGAGATTTCCGGTGGCCCACTCCCCCCTCCCTTTCCCATTTCCCTCCCGTTAGGTTGGCACTGCACCCATGATTCTTTTTATGTCTTGGGTGTCTGTGGACGGTGGAAATCACTTACCATCGGGTGACCCAACTGTTTGTTTGCCAGTCTCTGTTATAGCAAAAAAAGATTATCTTAGGGTCAATAACAATACTGTCTTCTATGCATGAACTATAATATTAAATGATACTGATTTCTTAAGTTTACGCGAATGTTATACATTGAAATAAAACTATTTTTACGGATTTTATCACGATTAGGTTTTTAATTTTTATTCTTATTCCCGACGTTTCGAAGGCTTTGCAGTCTTCGATGTCAGACTGAAAAAAAACCTAAACGTGATAAAATCCGTAAAAATAGTTTTATTTCAATATTAAATGATGTTAGATCATGAGCTGTATATTTAACTTACAATAAATTATATACTTAACTTTTAGCATTGTTATGTTTGTCTTCTAAGGACGACTTGAACCACTATTACTAACCTATGGTTAGTCCTAACCTCAAGTTAAATTGAAATAGAAATATATGAAGGACATGTAATTCGTTACATGTAATTAATTTAATGTCACCATATATTATCTGTAATTAGATGTAGTACATTATATGTAATGAATTACATGTCCTTCACATATTTCTATTTCAATTTAACTTGAGGTTAGGACTAACCGTCGGTTAGTAGTAGTAGTGCAAGTCGCCCTAAATAAATAATGTTTCATTTTTACGACTGTCCTGAAAGTAAATTACCGATAAATATAAATTACCAAATAAAAATGAAATATGCCTCGCAATCATTGTGATAAAGCGGAAACAATAACAGAAGTACGACTCTCTGAGGATATTTTAAAGTAAACATTAGATTTTTTATCTGTCAACAGACGCAGAATTTATAGCACCACCTGCTGCATAAATTAAGTTCTTAGAAGCACTTGAGGAAAATAAACGGCTTGATTAATGAAAATCCGTTTGTGACATACAATGAGAATTTTAACTTGTATAGGTTCTTGCGTCTGAACTATGTTAAAAAGTATTTTTCAATTATCTATTTTAAATAAATGATTCAAAAATTATTTCGAAGTTTTCTTTAGTTTATTTACAAAATCTAATAATAGGTACTTATATTATTATTCGACAGCCTCCGTGGCGCAGCGGGCGAGTATCAGAAACTACGAGAGACTTTCGGTCTCACAACACCCAGACCCGAAACAAATATCTGTAGGCCATACAAACATTTGTCTCGGGGCAGGGATCGAACCCGCAGCCTCTCGCTTCACAGCCGGCTACTCGCCCGCAGCGCCACGGAGGCTGTCACTACTAATATTTGTAATATTAGCATTTTATTGTATGAATATGTTAATTTTAGAATTGGTTTATATACCGTTCCAGAATTGTAAAATAAATTAATTGAAAAAAGGGGTCCAGTCCTAGACAAGTCGTTTAAGAAATACAGCGTTGTCGGACCAGCCCGTCTAGCATGCGCGCCACGAGATATCCCGATGATCGACTGTCGAGATGTTGTCTACGTGTTGTCGACAATATTGTATGAAAATAAACGAGGACGCATGTTAGTGTCCGTAGACAAATAGAGAAAACCGATTATAACAGGACAAAAAGCGTAGATCGTGTAGATAGAGTAGACTGCCTCGGTGGCGTGGTTGTATTTCGGTACGACTACCGACCTGAGGTCTCGGATTCGATCCCCGGGTCGGGCAAAGTGATATTGGATTTTTCCATATCAGCCCGGAGTCTGGAATTTGTGCCCGATATGGCGATAAGCTCGCCCCCTATCACATCTGGGACGGAACTAAGCTCGGAGAAATGTGGGCGTACTAGTTAGTGCGTCCACATTTCGCGGGCTGGGATACGAACGACCTCCTTTGTACCTCTACTAAACAAATGGGACAAGAAGGATTACGTGACCTAAATCATGCTCCAAAAGATACTTTCAACAATAAAATGTTGTTTACTTAACAACAATAGATCAACATTGACCCGTGATTGCCTAAAAATGCCGCAACACTGATAAAATAATTCCTCTGACCGATTTCTTAATGGGCATTATCGTTATTTCTATTTTGACATACAAATTACTAAATAGTAATTGTTTCTTATCAGTTAACAGTGGCGTTAACTTATCGTCAACACGTTTGATAGTGGAATTAGTGATGAAGATTTGAGATAGACATAAAGTCAGCCTGTATCCTCGAAGGGGTAGGCAGAGGCGCACTAGTGAATTCGCCCAGCTTAGTTCCGACCCAAATGTGATAAGGGGTAAAGGGGTAAGGGGGCCTATAGCCATATCGCGCACGAATTCCAGACTGCAGGCTGGAAAAATCCAATATCATTTTGCCCGACCCGGGCGAACCTGACACCTCAGGACGGTAGTCGTACCGAAATACAACCACGCCACCTAGGCAGTCTATTTGAGATAGAATTCCTATTATTTACTGATTTCTTAAGTTTACGCGAATATTATACATTGAAATAAAACTATTCTTACGGATTCTATCACGATTAGGTTTTAATTATTATTCCCGACGTTTCGAAGGCTTTGCAGTCTTCGTAGTCACGGATTGGACTGGACACGAAGACTGCAAAGCCTTCGAAACGTCGGGAATAAAAATTAAAACCAAATCGTGATAGAATCTGTAAAAATAGTTTTATTTCAATGTATAGCATGTCGAGTGTCCGAGGTTCGAGACCAACCCCAAAATAGAGCATACACCTCTGACTTTTCTATGTTAAGTGTATTTTCATTGTGAAATATCGCTTGCTATAACGGTGAAGGAAAACATCGTGAGGAAACCTGCATACCTGAGAATTTCTTCACAGGAATTTCGAAGGTATGTGAAGTCTACCAACCCGCATTAGGCCAGCGTGGTAGACTAAGGCCTAACCCCTCTCATTAGTAGAGAAGGCCCGTGCCCAGCAGTGGGACAGTAATATTACAGGGCTATTATTATTATTATTATAGCATTCGCGTAAACTTAAGAAAACAATTTTATTGTCTAAACATTATTACACTAGCGCAATCTTGTGCGCGTATATTTCAAATAGGACTGTGACTTATGACCACGAGGTTTCAACTTTTGGACCACAAGTTTCGTGTTTTATCCCGTCTGTTAAATGTCTTTGTATTGTAATAATAAATAGGGAAAACCTAGTAGAACAATTTACGTCACAACACGACGCTAATATAATATAAATCCACCGTAATTCGTAATAGTGGTACATACGTAGTTGGACCGGCCCATTTAGGGAGAGACCGCAGTTATCCATGCTATTACATACCCATCCTTTTTATGAAAATCCCATGGCGTAGCGGGCGAGTGGTCTGCTGAGAACTTGACTATGTTTGATTTTGTACATATTTTTATATATATTTTTTTTTTTTTGTATTTTTATTTTTTTATATTTTTACTAGCAAATAATACAAAAAATATACTCTTTAGTAAAATCTAGAAATTGGTTGTAAAATGAGTCAGTAATTCATATTTTAAATTTTGCAATGAGCAAGAGTGGGGGCGTAGTTGGGATATTTTGCTATCACTTTCCAATGCACGCACCGTTATGGCCGTGACGTGATTTTACTGATACTTCTCTTTCCCGCTGTTTGAAGGTTACACCAAACTACAAAGGCTTATAACTTTTTTATTTTTGAGAATATTTCAATATTTCTTTCTGTGTTACGTTTTACATGACGTAAATTTCGTATAAAATTAATAAAAAGAAAATTGTGTAAGTACCCAATTGAGAGACCGCTGCTTCGATTCCCGTACCAAGACAAAAGTTTGTGTGGTCACAAATATTTGATTCGGGTCTTAAGCTGAGATCTATAGGGCGAACTTCGAAAAAACTTCCAAACGTCTAATTCAAAGAAATGAACTCGGATTTTTTTATCCGAGCACGGCAAAGTGACCACACAATACATGATGGTAAGCGATGTGCGGTCCAAGAATACCAGCAACCTATAGACCTTGTGTCCATCGGTGGCCGCCAGTATCATGCCGACCTGCATAAATGCTTCTTCACAAATTATCTTTTAAATCGAACTTAGACTCTGAGTAATTTTTTATAAGAAGATCTTTGCTTAGTCTGTCTGTCAGACTGATTTTCTTGTAAAAAATAGTTCAGACAAATCGAAGTTCGCTTTATAAAATTCATATCCTCACTGAGTTCGCTTCTTTGACTTAGACTTACCCCTTTATTCATAATAACGTAGTAGAGCGTAATAAGACCGCAATAGTACGCTTCATAAAAATTGTATTCACAATCGTTTAATAACGTTAAAACATTCCAACGTTCGATAGTGAAAACATGGCCGATTCCGAACAGCTGTTTCAAGTTTGATGTTCTTTCTTAATGATATTAATTTTGTATAGTCTAGGACCACATCTAAGATTGATATATATATTTTATTAATTGTTTGGAAACAATTAATGAAAAATATAAAGCCAAGACTTCCTATTTGTTTCGAAGCTTGCCAGAGATAAAAATAATATTTTTTCTGTAACCAGCAACATTGTATTCGATAAACATACATATATTAGTTTTCTTTTTGCTAAAGTAGGCCAAAGTAGGGTTATGCATTCCATAATGACCAAGATTTTATTATGAATATGGGGGTTAGTCGAAGTTCGCTCTAGAAATATCAGCCTTAGGCCATAAGTTAGACCATATGTCCCTCGTAGCTGCTGATATCCACGATACAGGTTAAAACTTTTATTTTATCACATTCACATAAAGCTCTTTCTGATCAGCTCAAGCCGATTTCGGCTCAATAAGTGTGGTCATGCCCTTACGCTCTTGGTAACTACGATAAAGGTATTTTACTTTAAATAGATTTAGGATGATCTTTAATTGCCTCGTTAAAGCCATTAAGCTTATCGATTGAATATCCGTTATTAAAATCTTCCATCGAGATACAGCATTTGGAATTTTCCTTTGATCTCAATAAAACTTAGACGGACGTATAAAAAGAGGACGTCTCGCCTATAGTTAAACGGACGTCACAGATAAGCCGTGCACACAAACGCGCTTCTACAAAAGTGCCTTACGCCCACACTAAGGCTAAGATCTAGAGTGAACTTCGACTAAGTATAAAGTCTAAAATAAAAGTATTACAATAACAATATTATATAATTGATAATAAATATTAAAATATATATATACAAATATAAATGATTAATGAGAGTGTAAAATAATTCATAATAATATTAATGTTAGTATAATATAATTAAAATACAATAATCATAGAATAAGAAATAAATTGTAATTAATGAAAAGATATATTAAAAAAAACATATATGTAAGTAACAGAACTCAAAATTGCCATAAAATAAATAATGGCAGGTGTAAAAGAAATCAATAAAAAAAAAGAACTTCGACTAAGTCTAAGTCAAAGAAAAAAACTCAGTGAGAATTTTGAATTTTTAAATCGAACTTTCACTAAGTCCGAGTTAATTTTTACAAGAACTTCTTTGCTTAGTCTGTCTGTTACTCTGTCTTTTATCATAAAAAATGTCTCGGACTAAGTCGTAGTTCCATTTAAAAATTACAAATCCTCAGAGTTCATTTCTTTGATTCAGACTTACTCGAAGTTCGCTCTATAGATCTCAGCCTAACACTCAGTAGCCGCCATTACATGTCGATAGATGGTATCGGCAGAAAACCCTGGTTTGCTTTCAATGTAACGCTACGTCCTCTTTTTTCTACGTCCGAAACACTTAGTAGTTTATAGTACCATAATATTAACTATTATGGCGATACTATACTAACCACATCCTCATTTTTATGTGCAGTGCATAGCTTTTCAAGGCTGCATTGTTTTCCTCATTCAAATATAAACTAATTAAAACATCTGTGTAGTACTATACATAAACAAGAGATCAACATCATCATCTACTTCAACAAGAGATAACCTAATAATGAAATATTCCTTGAATATACACGTTCTATAACGTGTTAATTCATGATTAAAATAAAGGATAAGTTTGAATGGATAACAAGAACGAAGGATTCCGTAATGTTTAGTACTTCTTATTTTTAAAGTTGGTTTTTAAATTTTTAAATACATCATATAAAAATTAAAAATACATTTAAAAACATAACATATAACATAAGCTCACGCCTGAATCCCCGATGGGGTAGGCAGAGGTGCACTAGCGAACTAGAACACCCACATTTCGCCGAGCTTAGTTCCGTCCCAGATGTGATAGGGGGCAAGCCTATCGCCATATCGGGCACAAATTCCAGACTCCGGGCTGATATGGAAAAATCCAATATAACTTTGCCCGACCCAGGGTTCGAACCCGAGACCTCAGGACGGTAGTCATACTGAAATACAACTACGCTACCGAGGCAGTATTTAAAAATATAATAAAAATATTCGCCTCCGATAGCGATTGTTATTATTAGTTTATGTTTTATTTTTCTTGGAAACAAAAGCATATTGCTATGACAATTTAGTGTAGGACAAAATTAAATAAACTTTCCAATGAAAAACTTAACGGACCGACTTCAAAATTTATTCGATCGTGACCATTTATATGGAACCATCCTTGGAGTAATCTATAGAGAACACAAAAAAAAAACACATTTGGCGCAGATTTCGGGAAACTAACATAAAAAACAGATGAATTAAGGACTGAAGATTTAGACGTGTGTGTGTATGTATGTATAAATATTAATTCTAATTAGATACCGTGCTGGCTATAATAATAATCACATATAATAATAATCACAAGTTTAAAAACTTGACGGACCGACTTCAAATCGGATCGTGACCAAATTTATATGGGACCACCTTTGAAATAAGCTCTATCGAACACAAAAAGGATTTTGAAAATCCACATTTGGCGTAGATTTCGCGTAACATACTTAAAAAAAAATACAGACGAATTGAGGACCTCCTCCTTTTTGGAAGTCGGTCGAAAAGTAGAGCCACCATGTTTGAAATTCGAAATTATTGAAAGTAATGAGTTACACGAAAAATGTATCGGGGGAAGTACCGCCGTTATGTCTCTCACCAAAAGACCAATCACCATTAACTGTTATTTTTTTAATGAGCAGAGTCGAATAGACTATATTATACCATACATACATAACATAAGCTCACGTCTGTATCCCCGAAGGGGTAGGCAGAGGTGCACTAGCGAACTAGAACACCCACAATGCGCCGAGCTTAGTTCCGTCCCAGATGTGATAGCGGGTGAGCCCATCGCCATATCGGGTACAAATCCCAGACTCCGGGCTGATATGGAAAAATTCAATATCACTTTGCCCAACCCGGGGATCGAACCCAAGACCTCAGGACGATAGTCGTACCGAAATACAACCACGCCATTGAGGCAGTCTATATTATACATAACAACAAATAACAACTTGAAAAAGTTAAGCTGGGTCTCCTGGACAAAACATTACACAAAACACCTACACAAAACATGTATTTTATTATCTATGGTCCATTGCTCTACGAACAGGTGACAGCTAAAATCGTTATTTTGCATAGTGATTTGTTTAAAAAAAGCTAGTGCAGGAGACCCGGCTTTATGTAAAACAAGTTTTTAAACGTAGTGTTGCCAATTAAAAAGAAACTAATTGTCAAATCCTAAGTTATCAATTAATTCTTACATCATTTATAAGAGTCGATTGTGAAGTTTTTATCTCGTTAATAATTTATTTTTTGTAAATATTACGAAAATTGTTACATAATTTCATTGTTTGTAACATCTAAATAAATTGGCGCCATTTTTTTTTAAATACCTAATGTATTTATTACGTATACGAGTATGTACCTTCGAATTTAGAATTTGAAAGATCTGTGAAGTCTACCAATCCGCGTTAGGCCAACGTGGTAGACAAAGGCCTAACCCTTCTCATTAGAGAGATGCCCGTGCCCAGCATTGGGACAGTAATACTACAGGGTTAACAATAACATAACATAACATAACATAAGCTCACACCTGTATCCCCGAAGGGGTAGGCAGAGGTGCACTAGCGAACTAGAACACCCACATTTCGCCGAGCTTCGTCCCGTCCCAGATATGATAGGGGAAGAGCCTATCGCCATATCGGGCACAAATTCCAGACTCCGAGCTGATATGGAAGAATCCAATATCACTTTGCCCGACCCGGAGATTGAACCCGAGACCTCAGAACCGTAGTCGCACCGAAATACCACCACGCCACCGAGGCAGAGGGTTAACAATATAATACATATTTAAACAATAAAATACAGTACAATATTGAAGACCGTACTTTTACGGTAGTGGTGTTAGTTGAGTGGTAGAGCCACGCTGTAGACAGTTATGTCTACAGCATGAATGGGCCGGCTCGACCGGTTTGATACCACTGTCTCACAGAAAACCGACGTAAAGTGGCAGCTCGCTGTCGCGTTTCGTTCGGTGAGTGAGATTTCCGGTGGTCCAATTCCCCCCTTTCCCTTATCCAATCCCTATTTAACTCCTTTTAGGTTGACAACGCACCCATGATCTTGTCTTGGGTGTCTATGGGCGACGGAGATCACTGACCATCAGGTGAATCATCTGCCCGTTTGCCAGTCAGTGCTAAAAAAAACTGTTTCCTTGATATCATTGCCCAAACTGGTTTCCGCCGAATTTTCTTAGAGATCAAAAACAAGCCAATATTTCTGTTGAAGTTACTTATTACCGCAGTTATGAAGAAGTAAACATCCGTATTTCTAAAAATTTTAAAAAATACACGAAATTTATTTAAACGAACTGAGTCAGACTTACATATAAATAACCCCAAGGCTTTTAAATGACGCTGTTTTCTAAAAACTTGAGGACAGTTCCTAAGTGGTTAGTGGTGAGTGTCTATGTTTGTGTGTGTGTGTGTATGTGTGTGCGTGAATTATAATAGTCTATTAAAGTAAAATAATAATAAACAAATATAATATATACATTATGTTTCTCCCTCTCTCACTATTTTTGCCGTGCCCAACAGGGTCCATAATTATGTACTGTAATTAGTTTTAACAACATTGTAAACAATTATGGAGAGCAATAAAATTGAATTGAATTGAATAGAATACCGAGACGAAAATCACAGATACGTCCGTCGTCCGAACTTTTTATTTATTGATTGTTTTCTTCTGCCTCGGTGGCGTGGTGGTATTTCGGTACGACTACGGTTCTAAGGTCTCGGGTTCGATCCCCGGGTCGGGCAAAGTGATATTGGATTTTTCCATATCAACCCGGAGTCTGGAATTTGTGCCCGATATGGCGATAGGCTCGCCCCCTATCACATCTGGGACGGAACTAAGCTCGTCGAAACGTGGGTGTACTAGTTCACTAGTGCGCCTCTGCCTACCCCTTCGGGGATACATGCGTGAGCTTATGTTATGTTATGTATGTATGTTTTCTTCAATAAATACGTTATAATTAAAACCTAAAATATAACTATTGAAGTTCCCATACCGCGCAGAGACGAACTGGAAAAAAAGGCAATATTCATTTTAATTGTCACATCTGCGTGAGCCTGCCTATTCAGTACAGAGTTCTGTAGCTCAACCATGACTTTGTATATACATAGGTGCACCTATTTACTTAGGACGTAAAATATTTGTATGGAAAACGTCAGTTCCCCGTGTAGTCGTAGACAACTACGATGCCATAAAAATCATGGATGCGTTGCCAACATTACACGTTGAGAAGGAATAATCACAAGTTTAAAAACTTAACGGACCGACTTCAAATACGATCGTGACCAAAATTATAGGGGACCCATGAAATAAGCTCTGTCGAACAGAAAATGACTTTTGAAAATCGGTCCACATTTGGCGGAGATATCGCGTAACATACATAAAAAAAGACAGACATTGAGGTCCTTCTCCTTTTTGGAAGTCTGTCGATAACGATGAAGTGGCATTGTAGGATGCATAATCGCGCATTCCCCGTTACAATTTGGCACTACAGATTCTAAGTTAAATCGCTACGACTTTTAGACAGTGGCGCCGGACGAGGTTTCTGTAATAAGGGTATGTATCTTCTTCACCACTGGTTTTGTTCCGACTTCAAAAAAGGAGGAGGTTAACAATTCGTCGGAGTCTTTTTTTTATGTATGTTCCCCGATTACCCGAAGACGCCTGGGCCGATTCAAGAAATTCCCATTTTTGTACTGATTTCTTAAGTTTACGCGAAGGCTATTCATTGAAATAAAATTATTTTTACGGATTTTATCACGATTTGGTTTATTCATTGAAATAAAATTATTTTTACGGATTTTATCACGATTTGGTTAAAATCAAATAAATAACCAAATCATGATAAAATCCGTAAAAATAATTTTATTCCCATTTTTGTTTAAAAGGGTATACTTCCCAGGTGGTCCCATTGGCAGCAAGTCAGGATCTGATGATGGTATCCTAGAAAAATCGAGGGCAATCCTCAAATTTTATAAGGACACAATGTTTTTTATATATTTTCTAAAACTATTCAGGTATTTGCGTCTGGTACTCATCATCTCATGTTGCTGAGCTGATTATGGCAAATATAACTCCTTAACTATTAGGAGTTGGTGGATAATTCTTTCAATATTACACTAAAAATAGATAAATAATAATTAGTTCAACAAAAACTGAAATCGACTTCGAAAATAAAGACTTAAAAGTAAAAAATAACAATTTCTTACTCTCTTTAGAGTCGATGCCTTTTCATTTAATCTACTTCGGCCTCAGCACCGACGCCATTGAGAGTATAAAATTGTTATTTTTTACTTTTAAGTGTTCATGACAATTTAATAACATACATAACATAAGCTCACGCCTGTATCCGCGAAGGGGTAGGCAGAGGCGCACTAGCGAACTAGAACACCCACATTTCGCCGAGCTTAGTTCGGTCCCAGATGTGATAGGGGGCGAGCCTATCGCCATATCGGGCACAAATTCCAGACTCCGGGCTGATATGGAAAAGTCCAATATCACTTTGCCCAACCCGGGGATCGAACCCGAGACCTCAGAACCGTAGTCGTACCGAAATACCCCCACGCCACCGAGGCAGTCACACAATTTAATATTGAACCCTAAAAACTAACCTACCGCAATTTAATACCGGAATTTCCACTTATCCAACCTTGTAACAATTTACGCACAGGTACGATTCACGTCAACAGAGCCATAAATCTGTTTGGTCAATTACTAAGTGCAAATTCAATGACTTCATTGCAACTTCTGTTTATAGAGGTGATGAAGCCATAAAGGTTTAAATCACGCAAAAGTATGCGTGAGTCTCTCTAATGCCGGATTTTACTGTATTAGGTATCTGTGTTAACATCTGTCTAATAGAAGTTAATTATACTAATAGAGATTAAATTATAAAGCTTTTATGTGTGTGACTTAATAAAACAAACAACGGGAACCAAAAAAGACTGGTTTCTTTTATCTTTTTGACATCAGCACTCAAAAAGGATGAGGTAAACAATTTGAGTGTACGTTTTCGATCGACTTTCATAAAAGGAGAAGGTTCTCAAATCGTGGACTGCCTCCGTGGCGTGGTGGTATTTCGGTACGTCTATGGTTCTGAGGTCTCGGTTTCGATCCCCGGGTCGGGCAAAGTGATATTGGATTTTTCCATATCACCCCGGAGTCTGGAATTTGTGCCCGATATGGCGATAGGCTCGCCCTCTATCACATCTGGGACGGAACTAAGCTCGGCGAAATGTGGGTGTTTTAGTTCGCTAGTACGCCTCTGCCTACCCCTTCGGGGATACAGGCGTGAGCTTATGTTACGTGTCTCAAATCGTCTTTTTTTTAATGCATGTTACGCGATATCTCCGCCAAATGTGGACAGATTTTCAAGATTCTTTGTGTTCGATAGAGCTTATTCTAAGGGTGATCCCATATAAATTTGGTCATCGGATAAATTTGAAGTCGGTTCGTTAAGTTGTTAAACTTTTGATTATTTATATTACTTACCAACTATAATATGTTACCCGATATATCCGGCAGCTCTAAACGTATTTTCAAAATTCTTTATGCTTTTGACAGAGCTTAATTCTCGAGCATTTCGGTGCATTTTGATTTGATCTGCATCGATATTGGTGTCGATGTACGCGTCTCAAGAGTGTAAGAATTTATTAATATTTTTAACCGGCTTCAAAAACAGGAGGAGGTTAACAATGTATAAGCGACATAATAAAAAACTGAGATGAAAATAAAAAATATATAAATATAGCCTATACAGCCTCCGTGGCGCAGTGGGCGAGTAGCCGGCTGTGAAACAATAACGGGTTCGATTCCCGCACCGAGACAAATGTATATGTGGCCCATATATATTTGTTTCGGGTCTAGGTGTTGTGAGATCAAAAGTCTCTCGTAGCTTCTGATACCCACGATACAGGTTACACCTAGTATGGGGTCAGGACTATGTGTGTGACTGTTAAGTGTATTTGGGTGTATATAGTGTCGCAAAAAAGGCGCTATATTTTAAATATACATCTAAAAGAAACATAAATCATATATTGTATAATAAATACAGGGTCTACACAACCATAAAAAGCAAACGTTTAAAGTAATACGATCTGTGCGGCTAAGCACGAGACGTTGACCTTCGCAAGCCATTTAAAAGTTACCAGACCTCACAAAAAACACTTTTTTGCTATGATGTCTAGTATTACATGCATACAGCTACAAACGAGATGAAAATTAAACAAAATCTGTATAAAGATGATGATAAAAACCATATAAAGATTCGATTGCCATATCGAGACAATATATGGTCTACAATATATATTTTTTTTTTTTTTTTATAACAGAGACTGGCAAACGAACAGATGGGTCACCTGATGGTAAGTGATTTCCACCGCCCACAGACACCCAAGATACAATAAGAATCATTGGTGCGTTGCCAACCTAAACCGAGGAAATGGAAGGTGAGGGAAAAGGGATTGGGAAAGGGAGGGGGGGAAATGGGCCACCGGAAATCTCACTCACCGAACGAAACGCGACAGCAAGCTGCACTTTACGTCGGTTTTCTGTGAGACAGTGGTATCTAACCGGTCGAGCCGACCCATACGTACTGTAGACGTAACTGTCTACAGCGTGGCTCTACCACTCCAACTTCGGGTCTGAATGTTGTGAAGCACACGATACCAATCTTGATCCTCGAAATCGACGTTAATTTGCTTCGGGTCTGAATGTTGTGGAGCACACGATACCATCTTGATCCTCGAAATCGACGTTAGTTTTCATTTTCGCTTTTTTGTTTCGTTGTTTATTGTTTCGTTTTTATGTCGCTGGTAAATGTATTTTTGTTATATAGAGACTATTACACGAGCAGATGGGTCACCTGATGGTAAGTGATCTCCACTGCCCATAGACACCCCAGAAGGGGGAGAATTGCTTAAGGGACAATGGACTAGATTAAAGAACTTGCAGGGGGACTGTAAAACTCCCGCGGGGAGTGCACCCTGCCTGGCACACGCAATTCCGCGGAGTGTCCCCTCGGATTAGGCCCCATATAATCGGAAGATTGGTTGGGCCAGTCTCAGCCTTTTTTTTTTTTTTTGTTTTCGCGGGGAAAACGATTTATCGCTACCAATCCACCCCGGGGGGAAGTGAACAGGTTATGTTGGACTCGCCGGTCTTACGACCCAGCATTCAGCCGCCCGGGAAAGGTGGTAAACATCCAGACGGCCGCCAGGCCGAGTCCCTAACACTATTTACACCCTACACCGGAAATACCAACCAAAACCCCGCGGTGGCCCTCTTCGGCGCATTAGGGTCGGTCCCGGGAATCCCAAGACGAGAGGCGTCTCGGCTTCCGCCGGAGCCGCCTTTGCGCATTACCGCCTTGCGGCCCATTCTCATTTATAAGAGGGCTCAGAAGCCCCCTATGCACCAAGAGACGCTCTTGGCGTCAACGGCAACAACGAGGCCAACCACCCGTGCTGCCGTCCATCTCGGGATCAAATAATGTACAGAGTACAAGCGGGCACTAAGACAGCCCCCCGCTGTGTGCGCCCATGATCCCAGATGTTAGCCCCTATTAGTCGCCTTTTACTACAGGCAGGGGATGCCGTGGTGGAATTCTCTTTCGCCCCCATTCCACAGGGCGAGAGACGCCGGCTAATCGTTGCTCCGGCGTCTCCTACGTCTTCTTTGGCGGCGGTAGGGATCGGATAACTCCCGATCCCTCTCAGCACTCTCCTTCTGCGAGATGACCCGCTCACAGAAGGTGGCCACCGCACGCCAGGACCTCTTGCTGTTGACCATGGCTGATACCACAGCTGGCAGCGAAAGGTCCCTTCCCACAACTGCTACGAGAGCGCTGCGCTCTTCATCCCAGGCTGGACAAACCTCCAACGTATGTTGGGCCGTATCTTGCGGGCAGTTGTCACAATGGTGACACACGGCCGACCGCTCCTTGCGGACTACACGACACAGGTACTCACCAAAGCAACCGTGGTCTGTGAGCACCTGTGTCAATCGGAACGTTGCTGCACCGTGGCGCCTATCCAACCATTTTTGGAATATAGGGCGCACCGCCGCGACGGCCCGCTGACCTGCTGAAGGATTCTCCAGCCTGAGACGCCACTCCTCCACGGCGGCTCTGCGGAAGGAGCCACGATTGGCATCGACCTCTCTCGGAGCCGGTCTTTCTCCACGATTGAATGCCGCCTCCCGCCAGTGAAAAGTGGCGGACAGGGCCTTTGCCTCCAATTCCCATGGGAGAGATCCGGCTAGAACGCAGGCCGCCTCGTGCGAGATCGTGCGATAGCCCCTAATCGCGCGCTGCGCCACTACTCGCTGCGGTCTACGCAGGAGAGCGGCGCATCGCCCGCCCAGGGACTCTGCCCAAACGGGGCAACCGTATAGGGCCATGGATCGCACGACTCCAATATAAAGTTTACGGCAAGGGCTGTCAGGACCTTCCAGATTCGGCAGCAAGTTTCCAAGTGCGCCCGCTGCCCGGGACACTCTTGGAACCAATGCCTCGAAATGAGCGCGGAAATTCCATCGACCATCAAGCACTAAGCCAAGATATTTCATTTTACGGCCGATGGGAATCCGCACCCCCTCCACAACTATGTGAGCATCGGTGGCTGGCCCTCTCCGAGACCCGTGGAAGCAAAGGTGGGCCAGCCTGACCTGGCGTGGGCTGGCGGTGGGATTTGCTCATAGACACACAAGACACAAAAATAATCATGGGTACGTTGCCTACCTAAAAGTAGGGAATTGGGATTGGGAAGGGAGGGGGTAAATGGGCCACTGTAAATCTCACTCACCGAACGAAACGCGAACTGCCACATTACGTCAGTTTTCTGTGAGACAGTGGTGTGCGAGTGTGCGACGGTTTACAGCAGGTCGAGTCTCTAAGAAACGCCACAACGTTGCTATCGACGACGAGCTCCCGCAGAGGACATCATTGATATCGACGGAGCGTTCAACGTTGTTGGGTCTTAGATAATACATTTATGTCAAACGCCTCGCTCGAGGGAGCTAGTTCGCATAAGCGCCGTCCACACGCATAGCGCTGGTGCGTGCGCTTTGTACCTTGCTGAATACAAAAATGAAAACATCGATGCCGCAACGTTGTTTTCACAAATGAAACCTTAGAGAATCGACCTGCTGGTCACATTCCGATTTTAATATCATGATTAATAATTGATAAAAAAAATAAGTTCAATTTTTATTTTTTAACTTCACCATTACACTTTAAAACAATCAATATAATATGAAACACCATATACCAAGACCAAAGAGGCCATAAAGGAGCCGACGTAGGTCGGTTACATTACGAACGTAAAATACCTAATCCCTGACCAAGTGGAACAAACCACAGTGACCACAAGCGATATACAGAACACTCACATTATACGGAATATACGGAACGCCTGCAAGAATTCGTGACGTATTTTCATAGAATCATCACTGATCACGTAGCTTAGTTGGGAACGAATCAAATACGACGGAGTGACGTTGGTTTGTTTCCTTGATAAAGAGGGAATACTTTTCTTTTAACACTTGAGAGCGTCTTATGTCATTTAAGGCCGCCTTATCTGTTAACATTGTAACGCAACAATAGATAGATAGATAGATAGAGACTCTTTATTGCAGACACACACATAAAAAACAGGTAACAGAACAGGTGAGCAACAGAATAACTGTGCCACAAGTGGCGGCCTTATCTCTTCCAGGCAACCATTAATAATCACAATTTTTAAAACTTAACTGATCGTTTCCAACTTCATCTGATCAAAGAGCACCCTTGAAATATGCTCTATCGAATACAAAAAGAACTTTGAAAGTCGGCCCACATTTGGGGAGATATCGGGGAACATACATAAAAAACAGACGAATTGAGGACGTTCTCCTTTTTGGAGGTGGGTTGAAAGATACAGACGAATTGAGGACCTTCTCCGTTTTGGAAGTCGGTCGACAAATGAGAAGGGAGTGACGTCAGTTTGTTTCCTTGATAGAGATGGAATACTCAAACACCTGAGAGCAGCGCTTGAAGCGTATTATGTCATTTAAGGCCGCCTTATCTGTTAACATTGTAACGCAAAAACAAGTTGTCATTTTTCATGTCTATTTAATATGATATAAGATTTACTAAGGCAAGACTAACGGACGTAAAAAAAGATGGACGGAGCGCTAGGAATTGTTAACAACGTGGCTCTACCACT
This sequence comes from Clanis bilineata, assembly GCA_036417725.1. NCBI lineage: Eukaryota > Metazoa > Arthropoda > Insecta > Lepidoptera > Sphingidae > Clanis > Clanis bilineata. The sequence goes on along the minus strand of CM071145.1, from coordinate 3,682,918 downwards.
CATTTCGTGCACCCTTAGTTATTGACACCACTGTGGCCAATTTTAGGCTAATGGAATCAAATGGCAACAACGGAACCCTTAAAATTTCGTTATAATTAATTACCTATTATATTATTATTACTATAGTATTTTTTCTTCAAAGCTTGTTAAGCTGATAGGAATCATATTACATGTACTATTCGCCACTCCCCTAACTGCACTTTCTCATTTTCCCAGAGTTCTAGATAATGATAATTAATATGCTTTATGCATTTAACGCAGAAAGAAATTATTGGCGATTAATTGATGGAGTTTTAATGAATAATTAACATTTAATGAATGAATCGTGAAATCAGAAAGTATCATGAATCATTCTGTGGTAATTAATAGTATTTTCATTGAAGGGAATTACGTTTACGCTTTACCGCAGTTTGAACATCAAACAGTCTGTCGATGTGTTTTGGATGAACAAAGTCAACCTATACCTACGTAGTTTAATTTATGCTACATAATTTATTTTATAAATAGGTATGTTTTCGGTATTTAGTTTTCTGGATTTGTGTAATAGTCCCGCCAGTTTGAATTGTATATCCTGTAATGACTGTGTGCGTGCTGAATAAAGAATAAAAACTAGGCTATGTTAGACACTCACGCCAAGGTCCTGGAAATCTTAAAGTTAACCCATTGGAGGTGGCACATATGTATATGTATGTATATCTTACATAAGCGTCTCGGTACCGGTGGCTGAGACGCCCGGCACTATTTAAATATAAATTTAGCTACTAGAGCATAGTAAAACATTTTTGAATTTAAAATCTCTAAAATAGCACTATCTAAATTAAAGTACAAGTAATTAATTGGAGACGTACTTATTTCATTAGAAGGTAAAATAAATAATATTAGCCCTGTAATATTACTGTCCCACTGCTGGGCACGGGCCTCCTCTACTAATGAGAGGGGTTAGGCCTTAGTCTACCACGCTGGCCTAATGCGGGTTGGTAGACTTCACATACCCTCGAAATTCCTGTGAAGAAATTCTGAGGTATGCAGGTTTCCTCACGATGTTTTCCTTCACCGTTATAGCAAGCGATATTTCACAATGAAAATACAGTTAACATAGAAAAGTCAGAGGTGTATGCTCCATTTTGAGGTTGGTCTCGAACCTCCGACACTTGTCTCGGCAGTTCGTACCATTCCCAACTGAGCTATCGCTGCTATTATAGACTATTAGAAGAATTACTATTAGAAGGTAAATAGAATAAAATTAAAAAAAATGCCTGAGTTATGAGGCGGGTTGTGAGTTTCCTAGCTTTAAAAACAATTAAAAAATGTTCTCAGTATCAGATCTCTAGGTACCGTGATCCACCATTTTTTAACCCGCCTTATTTAACAGACTGCATAATTTTTAGACTGTGGTTTTACTAGTCAACTTTGACCCAGAACCTTTGAGCATAAGCACCAGGGTCTACGTGCAACATTTCACCACACACAAACATTGTCATAGAGTGTCACAAATTGTGTGTCATTTTTTGTCATTGTTCATATTTTTATACCTAGTCGGTTCGTTATATTCATAGTAAACATTTCCAACCTACTAACAATATATTTTTTGTATAGTAGAGACTGGTAAACGAGCAGATGGGTCACCTGATGGTAAGTGATCTCCACCGCCCGTAGATACACAAGACACAAAAAGAATCATGGGTGCGTTGCCAATCTAAATAAATAAATAAATAAAATACCTCGGAGGAACAAGCTTGATCACTCTGTCAAGAGAGTAACGACGAAGAAAGGGCCCCAAATATCCTCTCCCCTTTGCAATTCACAGTCCTTTTCAACGTAGGCAGCTGCCTGTGACCCTGACATTGCCAGAGACCATGAATGACGCTAGACACTGACCATGTGGCGGATGAGAAGACGACTTGTTTGCCTTCATAAACAAAATAACTTGGATTCAAGGTCGCACCACACTCCCATCTATCTTTACGTGTTTCTCAATTTAATGTTCTTGATGAAGATAGCTTAATCAATCTTCGAAGTCCCAAGTACCTCTCTCTCCCCCTAATCAATGGGTCTTTACCTTCTACGGAAAACAGGGGTAGCTCTCTCTCCTTGGCATTCTAATTATGTCTATGAGCGACAGTAATCATTTACCATCAGGTGGTATATAAAACGTCGGCTCTTTCGAAGGATAAATAGGCATTCATTAACTCGAAAACCAATTAAAATATTTTCGAGCCCGCATGCGTCATTATTATTTTTCTTATACATGAGTACGACCTATAATTTTATGCATTCCGGTGAGTGAGAAATTGACAGTTTTAAGGCCCTTTGCACAAGGTGCAGGAGTTTCGGCTACCAGAAACTCGCAACTATCCGCTTATAAGGATTTTCGTAGAATTTTAAAACGAAGCAACTTCTTAGATCAAATGAAATCAAATGAATTTTATAGAATTCATAAAAGGTTATAGGTACATTATAAATAGATTCCGTCATTTTTTTATATTACTGTCAGTTTGAGGCTGGTTCGCCAGAGAAGATCTTTCAGAGAAGAGCAAGAATCTTTTGTGTAGCTCTTTTAAAAAACGCAATAAATTGAAAGTTTAGGCAATTACTTTTTTCGATTACTGAAGTCTTAATCGAAATAATTCTTAATTTCCACACTTTTGGAAACTATTTAAAAGTTGAGGACTATGGCAACTAAAGTTTCTCGTGTGTCAAACGCCTTATCAAAACGGATCGGACGTCACTAACCTTAAATAATAATTATCAAAAGATACAGAAAAAATCGAGATACCTACCTGATTAATGCTTTGAATAAATTACACGTAACAGAAGCGTGAGAAGAAAATCTTTTTATTATCGTTCGAAGGCACTAAAATTCGTACTAAAATTTAACTAAGTATCATGAGTGTCCGCGAGTTCGATTCGAATACGTTCTCGATAGTTATTCCCGCTTGGCCTACAATTGAAACCTGTTTTTATAAACAAGTAAGGCAAGCCTGCGTGACGTCATGTGATGAAACTACGCATCGTAGCCATTAAGTACAAGAGGTTATTACTATTATATTTATATTTTCAAATGTAATTTAATTTGCCCGAGACTGGATCCCTCAGAGTGAGTCGACGTCAGGCGTAAAAACGAAGCCAAATCCCTCCTGTGATGTGCTTGAAAAAGTGTGTTGCACCAAACAAATACAACATGTTCCAAATCATGAATGTACCGACTCGACTCGGTCGTTACCACTCCCCCACAGAACTGACGTCACATATGTTTGTTACTGCGTTTTGTATCGAAATGAAATTTCCAGACATAATAATCCCCCGTTCCTATATCCTACTATACTAATATTATAAACGCAAAAGTTTTTATGTGTGTGTATGTTTGTTACTCTTTCACGCAAAAACTACTAAATGGATTGTAGATAGTCACGGGCGACTCGGCCTCCGGTGGCCCATACGCTTATGTAACATATATATGTGCCGCCTTTGCCGCCTAACTACAGTTATATAGATTATTTAAAATAACATATAGACTACTTTTTATACCGGGAAATAAATTTTGTCCGGGAAAATATATTTCCACGCGAACGAAGTCGCAGGCAACAGCTAGTCTTTTATCGACCGACTTCCCAAAAAGGAGGCGGTCCTCAATTCGTCGGGATTTTTTTTATGTATGTTACGCGATATCTCCGCCAAATGTGGACCGATTTTCAAAATTGTTTTTGTGTTCGAAGGAGCTTATTTCAAGGGTAGTCCCATATAAATTTGGTCACGATCGGATTTGAAGTCGGTCCGTTAAGTTTTTAAACTTGTGATTATATAATTGGCAATAAATTTATGAGTATTTTGTAATTATGTATTTCTTCTACCTGTAGCCCGAGCACGAAAAACTAATGTAAATGTAAATGTATTCGAGTTCGCTGCGCACTGATGACGTTTGGTTAATATTTCATACAAATTTCATAGACGCGCATCGTGTTCGAATACATTTACGGTTGTCAGAAATTTTCCTGCTCAGGCCGCTGAACTTATACCACCTCGATGTGGGTCAAAACACTTTTCAAGTATATTGCAGAAAAAAATCGGCTTAAATTTTTACGACCAGCTGCCTGCCCGATGTCAACGCTCTCTAGGGGATTCAGTTGCAGGCAAATTGTGATAGATAACCCCATTGGGATTTCAATTCAGGACCACGCAGCCTACATGCCATAATATCTGCATTTCGTCGCGGTTTACGTGCTGATTGATCAGTCGCGATATCGGTCTGGTGAGTAAAAAACGAATTTATGGTACATGATTGTGGGTTAGGCTACTTTTGTGTTGAATGCTTGAACTTTGCAGTGACCTGCCTTGGAAACACATTTTGGCACGCCATTTTTTACAACGTAAATCGTAGTAACGGACACTCAATTCGTACTTAGTAGTCACGTGTATGTGCATGTGGTATGAATAAGCAAAAAAAGGATACAACCAAAAGTCATTACTTATCTTTCTTAATATTGTTTTTTATTTAGCTTGATTGCTAATCACAAGTTTAAAACTCAACAGACGGAATTTACATCCGATCGTGACCAAATTTATATAGGACCACCCTTGAAATAAGTTCTATCAAATAAAATAATTTTGAAATTCGGTCCACATTTGGCGAAGATATCGCGTAAAATACATAAAAAAATACAGACGAATTGAAGATCCTCTCCTTTTTGGAAGTCGGTCGAAAATAAGGTTCCAGTTTGTCCAAATTTTCCAACTTTTCTACAACATATTTCACGATTCATTAATGCTAAGAAATATGAAATAAAAAAAATTGCTTATCTGTTGTTCAAGGCGTGAATTCATTTTCTCACAATAAAGTGCTTTCAATTTTTTGCTTTTCTAATTTTCCGAATAACCACAAACATTTTCTTTTATTATTTGAGAAAATTAGCCAAACTAATGAAGCCTTTTAAGAGATGTATTTAAGAACGAACTAGCTTTAACTATAATTATTTATTATATCATTCTAATCAAGCATAACATAAGCTCACGCCTGTATCCCTGAAGGGGTAGGCAGAGATGAACTAGAACACCCACATTTCGCAGAGCTTATTTCCGCCCCAGATGTGACAAATACCAGACTCCGGGCAGATAATGAAAAATGCACTATAACTTTGCCCGACCCGGGGATCGAACCCGAGACCTCGTGACAGTAGTCGTACCGAAATACAACCACGCCACCTAGCAGTAAATTCAGTTAATAAGTAAGTATCTCAAATTAGTTAATAATGAGGAGTTCTCATAACCGACGAGCGTGTATGATAAGATTGATGACTGTTGAAGAAGCGAAAGAGGTGTGCTTTAACCGAAGCACTTGGTCTCGCATAGTCTCTGTCTACCCCAGAGGGGGACAGGCGTGAGTTTATGTATTTATCTTAAAGTATCTATGGTGAAGAAACGGTACAAGGTACTAAATCTACACCTTACTACAGACAGTTTGTCTTTACTATAGACGAATTAAATAATAGACATAGAATGATAAAACATAAACACAGTGTGCAAGAAAAAGCATATCAAATTAAGGTCCGCCTCAAAACACTCAATCAAAACATTATCTGATCAAGAATGCGCTAAAAAATAATAATGACAGGTCATTCGGCGTTCAGACAAAAAGTGTCTGACGTACTCATTTGAACTGTTGTGTTGACGCGCGTCACACTCTTTATATATAGAGAGCGTCGGACACACGAGCATATGAAGTAAGAACCTCATTGTGAACGGACGTGTTGTGAGTGAATCAATAATGTACACAAATCCTTTTGAACGTAAACATTCGGTGCTCAGACAAGCACTCGACAAAGTAATGCGGGGTGACATGCGTTTAAGTTTTCGCAAGAAGGATGATATTTCGAAGAGGAGTAACGTGTCTGGAAGTACGTCGTCTGTGGCGTCCTCTACCATGGAGTTTCGATCGAAGTTCAACTCGAAGAGGTGAAGGGAGAACGTTGAAGACTGGCGCCAGTGATTTGTTTTGGAGTTGTCCACCATATAAAAGGTTGGTAGTGTTTGGTTTACAAAAGTTTTAAAACACCCTAGCCTTATTTAATTATACAGTAATCCTCTTCTTCCATCTGCCGGAACACAATTTTCATATTTTTTTATCAAAAATATTTCATTTAATCTACAAAGATATTGTGAAAGATGGATGATGATGATGATTATTTTCGCTGGATGCAGGCCGCTTCCAACAGGTCGATCTGGAATTCTTTGTGGGAGGCCTATGTTCAGCAGTGGACGTCCTATGGCTGTTGATGATGATGATGATGATTGTGAAAGAACATATCGTGTAATTTCAATATAATTTTGAACTACAAAGTTAAAAATGCGATTCAATAGTATTTAATTAGACAATGGACTTAACAATTTCAAACTATGTGTTTCATAGCACTTAACAATGGCGAAGTGTCCATACAACACGATTCCTTCCGGCTTACCTTTCCCACAATTGTCTCCTAATAAGTAGGTATTCGTTCAAATCGGCTTCCCTTTTAGACATTTTCACCCGTCGCCACTGGCACTTAAGCAATGGAAAATATCACATTCGAACAAACGGTACTTTATTTACTATTGTATTGGAGTGGAAATTTACCATAGAGTTAAGTTGGTTATACAACTGAGCACTTTATACCTTCAATATATTATATTCTTGGTAATAATGAATTCGTAGACTGTATAACGTAATAATATGATGGATTTAAATACCTTGAAATTAACAATTAATAATCATCATCATCATCATCATCAGCCACAGGACGTCCACTGCTGAACATAGGCAACAATAAACAATTAATAATATGGAAATATAATTCGAAAAGATTGATAAAAACTGATGAAGCTAGGCTTATTGTGAAGATAAAATGTATTTGAAATCTACGTCTTAAAATCATATATTTTTTAAAATACTATTGGAGTCGGTGAAATTTCAGATGACCGGTAGGTACTAATACCGGCATAAACACATTATTTGATATCTATGTTTCGTAAGAAATTAATATTTTTGACGTCCGAACCAACTTCACAATAATTACAATTTAAACAAACTGCCGGCGTCGATGCCGCTGCTTGTGCTGATGCCGGTCACCGACCCCAAAAAATCTCTAAATATTTACTAATATTTTACATTAATATATAACTGTAGTGTCTTTTTTTAAGTTACTTTTCTGTTTCTGAGTGTAATTATTGTTTTATACATATTAAATGCTACACATAAACGTAGTCTCCACGACATGAGTCTATAAACAAATTACGAGAATATATTGCAACGATTCATTATCCTTAAACTAATTTGTACAACTAATCATAGTTAAATACAAATAAACGATACAAAACAATAATGTTATCTTCACAGTAATTCAGTTCAATTGAGCAAAGTGTACATTCATTAACGTCGAGTTATGCCAATAACCAGCGGGCATTGGTCATGTTATTAAGGTTGTTACTTCAATTGGGTTCTTGACTATTTTTTCTAAATTAATTTTATATGAAATTTACATCGTCTAAAATATAGAACAGAAAGGAATATTGAAATATTATCAAAAATAAAAAAGTTATAAGCCTTTGAAGTTTGGTGTAATCTCCAAACTGCGGGGAAGAGAAGTATCGGTATAATCACGTCACCGCCATAACGGCACCCGCGTTGGAAAGGAATAGCAAGATATCTCCAGAAATTAAAATATGAATTACTGCCTCGTTTTTCAACCAATTTCGACGCAGAAGGTTTTCTTTTTCGTTTTATTTGCTATTACATATCAATATGTATATAAAATCAACCATAGTCAATTACGCAATTCCGAAGTATTTCAGTACTTCATTTGTATCTGGAAGCGTGTGGTTTGAAAGCAATAGTGAGTTTAGCTAATCAGTAATAGGGTAACTAAAGACAAGAAAATTGTAATAACTACATAAGTACATAACATAAACTCACGCGTGTATCCCCGAAGGGGTAGGCAGCGCAGTAGAAAAAAGGAACACCCCATTTTTCTGAGCTTCGATATCAATATCTTCGGGCACAAATTCCTGCCTTACCCGGGAATCGAACCCGAGACCTCAGGACGATAATCGTACCGCGGACGCTATTCCACTACGCCTTCGAGGTAGTCAAAGATTTATAAATGCGGATAAAGATGGATCTGGATAGAATTGAGAGTTTATTTATTTCTTGCTTTAACGGTGAAGGAAAACATCGTGAGGAAATCTGCATACCTTAGAAAATTCTTCACAAATTTTTTTAAGGTATGTGAAGTCTACCAATCCGCATTAGGCCAGCGTGGTAGACTAAGGCCTAACCCTTCTCATTAGTAGAGGAGGCCCGTGCCCAGCAGTGGGACAGTAATATTATTATTATTTCTCAATTATGGAAGAAAATACGGGATATTCAAAATAACGTGACCTCACGATGCGGGAATAAACCTATAACCTCTCTTCATTCTGTGGTTAGTTTACCTGTTAATGTCAATGACCTTTTACAATTAAATGTACGAAACCTCGCTATGGTTTATTATTTACATATTTTTTATTATTAAATATTATAAAAACACAATAATTTATTGAAAACGAGTTAATCTTGTTAATGTATTTTAAATATACACCTTGAAGTTACCAATCAATAATAATTGTGTTGGATTTGAATATTTCATATTTAATCGCTTGTTTATAGATAGCAAAAACTTTAGATTGTGCGGTAACAATTTTGAATAGTATATTGCATGAATGATTACATACAAATACTTTGTTTATTATATTACAATTTTAAATTGAAATTTAATTTGATAAAAAAAAGGAATAACCTAATCTGAATTTGAATATTGATCGACATTTGCGAGATATCGCGTAACATTGGTTCATAAAAAAACCCCGACGAACTGAAAATCTCGATTAAAGTCAATTGAAAAATATATGATACATAAGCATATATTACTAGTACTTTAACATTACCTTATATTACGATTACTAGGTTTACGCGATTGTTATCTATTGAAATAAAATTAGTTTTTACGGCTTCTATCGCGATTTATTTTATTTTTAGTCACGACGTCGCAGTCGACCCGTGACCACGAAGGCTGTAAAAGCTACCGAAACATCGGGACTAAAAATAAAATTAATAGATAGAAAGAAAGAAAAAATATTTATACAAAATAAATCGCGATAGAATCCGTAAAACTAGTTTTATTTCAATTACTTTATATGAATACTTAAATCGTTAACAATCATGAATTATTTAAAAAAAGAATTTAGATTCAAATTAAGGAACTATGAACTTGAGCCACAAACTAATATTTTTTTTCTTTTGTCCACAGGTCTAGTGGTTGCATTCCGTGGTCTGAAGTAATGAAACCAGTATGGGATCGGGTTGAACTTTGACAGATTGTAGAGTAGACAATAATTATATAATAAAATATATTTTTAATTGTATTCCTTGTTTTATTATTCTTTTCTGTATATTTTTATTGGGACACAACACTTTCTACCTTCTACCAGCCCCTATCCCACTTCAAAGTGGATTCGGGTTACATATTATACAGAAATGATTTGGCTTTAGTTTACACGACCGACTGCCTGCCTCACGTAAACCTCACATGAATACAGTACCCAGCAAATCGTGTTAGAAAAAATGCTTTGCTTGACATGGAACTCGAACTCATGACCTCCGGAACCACAGCCCATATCACTAAGCCATTGCTGAGATAAATCTATACTTGATGATGAAAATAGATGATCGTTCCACAGCCAGCTGCTCGACCCTGCACCTCGGAGACTGTCATTAAATCAAATAAATAAGTATAAAAAGCTTAACAAAAGCATGATTTTTTTCAAAAACAATGTGATAAGTAACAAAAGCTCCTGACATGAAAGATAAAGGCCTTTTTCCATACGATAGCTATGTGATGGACAGTTAATTATATAGATATAAAAAAAAATGAAAAACAGAAAAACAAGCTCTCGATAACTTCTTTCTTTCTAGAAAGAAGTTATCGAGAGCTTGTTCAGTTCAGTTATTTTTTTTGGGATGCAATGGCAAATGGCAGATAGAAACCTGCCCATATCCCAACTTAATGTTGGGTCGGCGCAACACACTTCTTCAAGCATGTTGCAGGAGGGATTTGGCTTACTTACGACCGGTTGCCTGCCTGACGTCATCCCCCTCTAAAGAAACCAGTCCCGGTCAAATTAAATTAGTAAAATCGCATTTCCCCACCTGGCAATCGAACCCAGGACCTCCTGATCCACAGCCCATATATGCTGCCACAAGACCAAGGAGGCGACAAGCTCTCGATAACTTGAAAGTTATAAATAAGTTGTGCAGGTGTAAACTAATAAGTATACTTACAACAATGTTGTTGCATTGGCTAAAGGACAAATTGTATAATATCTATAATAACTATACGCATCATCGTCATCACCAGCCATAGGATGTCCACTGCTGGATATATGCCTCCCCCAAAGAATTCGAAATTGACCTGATTGAAGTCGCTGGATGCAGGCCGCTTCCATCAGATAACATAACAGATTAGACTGCCTCGGTGGCGTGGTGGAATTTCGGTACGACTACGGTTCTGAGGTCTCGGGTTCGATCCCCGGGTCGGGCAAAGTGATATTGGATTTTTCCATATCAGCCCGGAGTCTGGAATTTGTGCCCGATATGGCGATAGGCTCGCCCTCTATCACATCTGGGACGGAACTAAGCTCGGCGAAATGTGGGTGTTCTAGTTCGCTAATGCGCCTCTGCCTACCCCTTCGGGGATTCAGGCGTGAGCTTCTGTTACGTTATGTTAACAGATTACAATCACATAATTACAATTACAAGAACAACTATGTTTACATTGTCATTGTACGCATATTTGCAAACAATAAATAATTTGAATTTGCATATATTTGTAGTTTAAATAGATTATATATAACCTATGCCTATGTTCAGCAGTGGACGTCCTATGGCTGATGATGAATGAATGAATATATAACCTTAGTATTTTTCATTTGTCCCCGTCTGTAACTCCCCATAATAACATATTAAGGCTGAGATCTAAAGAGCGAACCTCGACTAAGTCTGAGTCAAAGAAACGAACTTGGCGGAGATTTGGGATTTTAAAATCAAACTTCGACTTATTCCGAGCCATTTTTTACAAGAAAAGCAGACTGACAGACAGACTATGCAAAGATTTTCTTGTAAAAGATGACTTGGACTAAGTCGAAGTTCGATTTATAATTCCAAATACTCACCGAGTTCGTTTCTTTGACTCAGAATTGGTCGAAGTTCGCTCTATAGATCTCAGCCTTATTCGAACTCAGTTAGGATTTTGACTTATTCCGAGTCATTTTTTACAAGAAAATTTTTACTTTGCCTGTCAGTCTGATCTTCTTGTAAAAACTGACTCGTACTTAGTTAAAGTTCGATTTAAAATTCCAAATACTCACCGAGTTTGTTTCTTTGACTCAGAATTGGCCGAAGTTCGCTCTATAGATCTCAGCCATAGATTCTTTATTAAGAGCTTAGACAGGTACCCGACTGCCCCGAAAGAAGGCATACGTTGTCAAATGATAGTTCAAAGTTTCGAGCCAAAAGTAAGCATAAAAGCAACAGCTAAAATTGTGAAGAGTCAAAAGCCATTGCTTTTAAATATACCTTTTACTGTGTCTTGATTTGATCATTACTTTCATTGAAGAAACTAGGGGTCTAGTCTGGGTTGGTTAACCAGAAAGGTTCTCTTGTAAATATATTTTAGGCTTTTTTGTTTATAAATGAACTGCATGGCTAAAGGCTCGCCCCTATAGCATAATAGCCTAGCCTTGTAATATTACTGTCCCACTGCTGGGCAAGGGCCTCCTCTACTAATGAGAGGGGTTAGACCTTAGTTTACCACGCAGACTTCACATAGCTTCGAAATTCTTGTGGAGAAATTCTCGGGTTTCCTCACGATGTTTTCTTTCAACGTTATAGCAGTGATAGTTCGCAATGAAAACACACTTAACATTGAAAAGTCAGAGGTGTTTGCTCCATTTTGGGGTTGGTCTCGAACCTCTGACACTCATCTCGGCAGTCCGTATGATTTCCAAATGAGCTATCGCTGCTCATATACATCATCAAATATATGCATCAATCACATATTCAGTGACGTAAATGAGCTTGGCGAAATGTAGGTGTTCTATTTTTCTAGTTCCCCTCTGGCTACCCCTTCGGGGATACAGGCTTGAGTGAGTCTATTTATGTATGTAAATAAATAAATAAATAAATAGAGGTACACCCAACAATCACTATGAGAGACTTTCGGTCTCACAACACCCAAACTTGAAACAAATAGCTGTGGGCCACACAAACATTTGTCTCGAACCCGCGGCCTCTCGCTTCACAGCCGGCTACTCGCCCACTAAATGAACTGTACCCCTAGTACGAGTTAATACTTCTCGACTCTCCATCGATTTTAGTTCATTATACTTTCCGCAAGGGACGCTACTAGTTTTAGCGATAACTATCAATGGGAATTTTAACTCATTCTAGGGGTATTGTTTTATAACTTGTTACTATATTTTCTACCGATTTCCCAAGAACGAGAAGGTCCTCAATTCGTCTGTATTTTTTTGTATGTTACGCGATATCTCCGCCAAATCTGCCGTCCTCAAGCTAAAATGCCGTTAAGTGATTAAACCTAATTTTGAGACATGTCTCAAAAAAAAAGTGGAAAATATTATCCTTAGAGATTTATTAGACTGTGGCTTTTATATTTAAAATACCTAATAACTTGATCGCTTTAAGATTAAAAATCATAAGTCTATGAAATATCTAGGGACCATATTTTCCACGTTTTTTGGAGACATCCCAAAATTAGGCATTTTAGTTTGAGGACGGCAGAAATATGGGTCTATATTCAAGATCTTTTTGTGTTTGATAGAGCTTATTTCAAGGGTGGAACCACATAAATTTGGTCACGATCAGTTAAGTTTTAAAGCTAGTCCGTTAAGTTTTTACCATCAATGCACGTGTTCTTGCAAGATATCTAATTTACGACACTACTATCAATCAGCCGTTAATTCTCTATACACGCCAATACTTGACGTCATTCCTCCTTTCATTCGAGACATACACGTAAACAACGGGAAAAAACTAATAAAATTACAAGACGGGCGCCTTTCATCTCTGACGCATAAGTACAAAGGAAAACCGGTTCTATTATTCGTTAATAAAGGCGTCATGTCATGTAGTTTTCTAGGTCGTAAACAATGCTTGTATCGTCTTACTAACGTCTTTTCGACAAAGGTTGCGACGACATTGTCTTGGATGACCATTACTTGTATATCACAAAAATATATAAATAAATACACCCAACAGTCACACACCTAGTCCTGACGCCACACTAGGTAAAACCTGTATCGTGGGTATCAGAAACTATGAGGCTTCGGGCTTACAACACCCAGACTTGTAATAAATATCTGTGGGCCACACAAACATTTGTTTCAATGCGGGAATCGAACCCGCGGCCTCTCGATGACTATGAATATGCCACTCGATGCCACTCTGAGAAATAGAAATAAAACTGACGCATACTCCGAGAGGCCTGTTGCGATTGTGTGGTAGCGGGTTCGTTTCCCGCAGAGTGATATATTACCTCTACACTAGACACCATTACTAAATGCTTCGTGAATCCAGCCACTATGGGTAAATTAAAAATACCTGAGAATTTGGACTCTGCCTCGGTGATGTAGTTGTATTATTATATCACTAACTGTCCTGAGGTCTATGAGGGTTCGATTCCCGAGTCGGGCAAAGTGATATTGAATTTTTCCATATCAGCCCGGAGTCTGGAATTTGTGCCCGATATGGCGATAGGCTCGCCTTCTATCACATCTGGGCGGAACTAAGCTCGGCGAAATGTGGGTGTAGTAGTTTGCTAGTACGCCTCTTTGGGGATACAGGCGTGAACTTTGTTGATGAATTTGGACTTTACACGTGTATATTTTTGAACTTTTTCATTCTACCTGGCTTATGCCACCATAATGTGGGGTCGGTGAAACACACTTGATGTAGAAATGATACGGCTAATTTTATGACCGGCTGCCTGCCCGACGTCAACTCCCAATGAGGGATCCAGTCCCTGGCAAATTAAATTAGAAAATTCGCTTTGCCCGACCTAGGAATCGAACCCACGATCTCCCGGTCTACAGCCCATATATGCTGCCACATACCAACTTTCAACAAGTTTCTTAACACACTTTGTACATACATTATTAACACTTTGCTTCTCTAATCTTAGGTAGTTTCCTAACTACCTCTCACGCCGTCTCACGTCTCCCAAACGTTAACAATAACAACAAAATTAAAGTGCTCAAAGTCAAACTAAACAGAAGTAGTTTAGGGACAAAGTTAGGAGGCTACGTTGTATTTCTAAGTGATGCTTGGATTACTAAAAAGAGTACTTAGGTATTTTGCACTTTATAATCACAAGTTTAAAAACTTAACGAACCCACTTCAAATCCAACCGTGAGAAAATTTATATAAGAACACCCTTGCAATAAGCTCTATCGAACATAAAAATAATTTCGAAAATCGGTCCACATTTGGCGGAGATATCGCGTAACATACATAAACAAAAATACAGACGAATTCGAAAAAGTCCGTCGAAAATATAGCCCGTTTCTTATTACATTTACGCGCTATTTAACTTTAAAACTAGTTTAGTCCCTTACATTTTCAAACTGTGAGACGCAACGAAAAAGTTAGACTAGTTTTAAAGATAAGAAACGCGATAGGCCTCATTTGCATGAGAGCTTTTACAACGCGCGTTAAAAAAGCGTTGAAGTCAAATAAATCTGTTCTAGTATACTTATTCAAACGCCAGCGATTTTAAAACGCCGGACTTTGGGCGTTTCGTAGACTATACCTTATTAGAACCAAAACAAGAATGATTTTTGACCGACTTCCAAACAGGAGAAGTTCCTCAATTCGTCTGTTTTTTTTATGTTTGTTACGCGATATCTCCGCCGAATGTGGACCGATCTTCAAAATTCTTTTTATCTTCGATAGAGCTTATTTCAAGGGCGGTCCTATATAAATTTGGTCTCGATCAGATTTGAAGTCGGTCCCTTAGGTTTTTAAACTTGTGATTATTTTACCATTATATACTGCCCAACGCCCGCATTTTCAAAGCGTTCGAGGTTTGATGAATAACTATACTAGAACTAATTTGTTCAATTTCAACGCTTTTTTAATGTACGTTGAAAAAGCCTTCGTGCGAATAAGACTTAAATGTTTTTATAACCATAATGTATGTATAATAAACGAAGTTACACGATTGTTGACCTAGAATCAGAAACTCTAAAATACAATCAAAATACTGTTGAGTAAACTTTATAGACATCATTGTTTGCTTGAATAGACAAACAGCTCACCATCTTGTTAAGTTGGGTACACACCGAGTATCGATTTTGATAATTACTCTCGAGTAATCATCAAAATTGATAAAATAAAAAAAAAACAAAATATTTATTGAATCCATGAAATGTTACTACATTATTTAGATTCCGTCAAAGTTCCTCTACCGCCAGTTCGAAAGGCCGTTTCGCCAGAGAAGAACGGGCAAGAAACTCTGGCGTTGCTCTTTTAAATGCCAGTTGACAATAAATGCTTATAAAGTACCATATACAAAAAATATATATAAATTAGAGTAGCTAAATCACCAAGAAAATACATACAAATGAATTTTTGTAGTAATAATTGTGTATCAATGATTGCAACCTGTTTTGTATGAAATAAAAATAAAAAAATACAAATAAAAACATACAAAAAATACAATACAATGGCTCACTGAGTGACCCCACGAATAACCCCATAAAGAACGTAACTTACAATCAGGTTCAATATTTTGCCATAGCAGAATCCTAAGGGCTGATTTTTAATACCCAACTTCTAAGTGGAAAATAATGTTTATGTAATTACACTAATATATTATAATCCTGTGGCGGCCTGCGTGCTACGTATAGAAGGTGTGAGTCTTGGGTGTTTGATGAAATGATTACGCTCGTATGGAGATAACGTTATATATTTATTTAATGAAAATACTAAACTAAGTAACTGAGTACGCGTGTATACCCGTATCGTATCGAATCCAAGACTGCCGCGGCGCGACACAGCGCCCACGACGTCCCAACACATTGCGCGGTGTCAGTAGTAAGCAGCTACAATCCCTCCAAAGGGGGTTGACGTCAGGCAAATATCCGATCGTATAAGCTAAACCAAACAATTGTAACATGCTTCCCTTTTCGCCGACCCTTCATTAAGGTGGGATAAGGCAGGTGGAAAAAAGGTTACACTAATATATAAATATATAAATCAAAGTAAGAAAATTATCTTTCAAATAAAAGCCATTTAACTTCTGTACGTGTATTGACATTTATTTAACCCGTCGAAGGCGGCACATATGTATATACATATGTTACATAAGCGTATGGGCACCGAAGGCCGAGCCGCCCGTGACTATCTACGGCGGTCGAAAAAGTATTTCGAATAGACCATTCCTATTTGAATTATTCTCGGTGTGCAACCAACTTTAAGTGAATATTTACGTTACCTACATTGAATTTTAAGAGCAATTCTATTTGGACGAGTTGCAGCCGGCCTACTAATATATTTGGAGCGGTGAGAGGTCAAAATAAATGGATTGAGGGCATTTTGCCAATTGTAAACTCATGTATTATTGGCATGGAAGTTCCGCATTTTTTCTAAAACACACTTTGTCATTATGAATGGATAGGCAGAGTAGCAATTAGTGCACTATCTTTTCGCCAACTTTATTTCCGTCCTGTGATGTGATTGTCGCCTCTTTGATCTAGTGGCAGTTTGTATGGGCTGTGGACCGGGAGTTTCTGGGTTCGATTCCCAGGTCGGGCAAAGCAAATTTTCTAATTTAATTTGCCCGGGACTGAACCCCTCAGAAGGGGTTGACGTCAGGCAGGTGGCCGGTCGTAAAAACTAAGCCAAATCCTTTATGCAACATGCTTGAAAAAGTGTGTTGCGCCGACCCCACATTAAGGTGGGATACGGGCAGGTAGAAAGATGTGATAGGGGGCGAGCCTATCGCCATTTCGGGTACAATTACTGGCCTGATACGCAGCAAAACTATTACGAAAATCTTTAATCATTAAACGTGTTAGTCATACAAGATACCTTTGTCGCCTCCTTGGTATAGTGGCAGCGTATATGGATTTTGGACCGAGAGACCCTGGGTTCGATTCCCAGGTCGACTGGGGGGTGTTTTTTTAATACGATTTGCCAGGGGTGTTCCGGTGGCCCCTTTCCCCCCTACCTTTCCCATTCCTTTTTCCCTCCCCTTCTATTCCCTCCTTTTAGGTCGGCAACGCATCCATGATTCTTTGTAACTCTTGGGTGTCTATGAGTGGTGGAGATCACTAACCATCAGATGATCCATATGTTCATTTGCCAATCTCCGCTATAAAAAAATATACCAAAGAGGAATGACGTCAGGCAGGCAGACGGTCTTAAACCCAAATAATTTAACCGATATCATTGAAAAAATATGTTGCGCTGACCCCACATTAAGGTAGGATAAGGGCAGGTGGAAAGGAATAATCCTACAAGTTACACCAAATGCACCTCAAGTATACTCTAGACACAAATTAAACTGCCACAATTGTGTGTTTCAATATGTTATAACGAAATGACGTCAAAACTTCAAAACGCCGCGTGGAAAATGCCGTACATCAATTACCTGATGATAAAATTCACATCAAGTTAATACTCCGATGCATTATAACAACACTTTTAATTAAAATTAAATTGATTTGTGTAAACATAGTGGGCACCTTCATTAATATGTCATTAAATTGTTATTTTCGTTGAGAAAAATAGAATAAATCCTATTAAGTGACCATTAAATGCACGTTTTGTGGGACGTGTTAGTAAACTGTAATGTTTGTTTACTATCAATATGAACAGGAATTAAATGACAATTTAATTGAAAATTGTAGAAAAATGTAGAAACTATCTAGAATGCTCAGATCATTAACTGCAGCTACACCTGATGACTTTCGCAATGTTTCCAAGTTGATCCGATCGTGATCAAATTTATAAGAGATACTTGAAATAAGCTCTATCGAACACAAAAATAATTTTGAAAATCGTTCCACATTTGGTGGAGATATCACGCAACATACATAAAAAACAGGCGAATTGAGGACCTTCGCCTTTTTGGAAGTCGGTCGAAAAACAAAAACCACTAGATAGTCGCTAGTTTTGTCGACAAAAAATTGTGAAAAAGTTTATCAGTCGTCACTAGAATGATCCCGGGTTGCATAAATGCTTCTTCATTCTACGAAGGTTTTACGTTCGGTGAGTGAGATTTCCTCTCCACCTCTCGTTCCCAATGCCTATTTCCCTCTCTTTAGGTTGGCATCGCACCTGTGATGTTTTTGTGGTTTGGATGTATATAGGGGGTGGAGACATCAATTACCATCAGGTGACCCACCTCCTCGATTTCCAGATTCTGCTAAACAAAAAAAGTATCCAAATACGACAAATAACTAACTTCTAGAACCTCAAGATTTTTCTAAGAACAGAGTTCTTTATGTCAATTAGCACAACGTTCAGTCGGTTAAGAGTCCTTCAAAGATTATATCAAATGATCAAAGAATTTCTTAGAATAATGTCAATGAGAATGTGCGGTTATTACTTTGTATTACGATTCGTAAACAAGTCTCAGGTATGGGGAAACCCGGTTACGCTACTGCCTCGCATAAACATAATAAAACACAGTAAAGGTATCATTCTGAACGCGCGACAAGTCGCACTTCGTAATTACAGATAATAACAACGAAAAACATCTTGCCATGAGTTCAATCCAATATAGAGTTGACACAATATGATATATTAATGATAAATATTATTATTTTATGTTCTATAACAATTAAAAAAATAAATTGGTCTCAATAATGTCAGACAATTGTTGGTTCGGCAGTTCGGCCACTAGTTCTTCCATATTCTTACTTCTACCTCATTTACCATCCTCCGAAACAGCCCCAGAATTTTCCGAAATATCTTCTACTCCCTCTACAGACTCCTTGGCTTGGCCATCTTGAAAGAACGGGTGATGATCGTGCGATGAAGCGTGCTTGTGTGGAATGCCTCAGTGACCGTCACCCATTCGACCGTGCTAGGTACCACTGGGGGGTTACCACCACCTCTTATAGCAGTATTATTATATTTTTATTTATACCGATTCCCATACAAAACAAAAGAAGAACGATTATAATAATACTGCTATAAGAGGTGGTGGTAACCCTGCTGAAAGGATAAGGAGATATATGTATGCGCGAGCTCTAGTAAGAAAATTAGCAGGAGTAAGCGTAGAATCCAGCGACTTCCTGCGACCTTTATCAGATCGTCGGTCCACCTTGTAGGTGGACGTCCTACGCTGCGCTTGCCGGTACGTGTTCTCCACTCGACAACTTTTCTGCCCCATCGGCTATCAGTTCTACGAGCTATGTGCCCTGCCCACTGCCATTTCAACTTGCTAATCCTCTGGGCTATGTCGGTGACTTTCGTTCTTTTACGGATCTCCTCATTCCTAATTTGATCACGTAGAGAAACACCGAGCATAGTCCTCTCCATAGCTCATAGCTCTCGCAGGAAGTCGCTGGATGCAGGCCGCTTCCAACAGGTCGATCTGGAAATCTTTGGGTAGGCCTATGTTCAGCAGTGGACGTCCTATGGCTAATGATGATGATGATGAAGCGTAGAATGGACTGAATGGATGCGCTTTTTCTCGAAGGCTACGACACATTTAGATCGCTGCGCCAGATGATGTAGTATAAATTCCATGTTGGCTTATTTTTTGGACCAATCCTCTGACACTATTATTCATTTATTTACACTTATACAAATATGTATAAAGGCGTACATAATGCATATTACTAGCTTGGGAATACAAATAATGTAGAATATTATAAGAAACTAAACTAAGAATCCGTATTTAATGTTCTAAGCAAGTAATATAAGAAACTGAATTAAGTATCCATGTTTCTAATGAAAATTAGAAATCTTAGTTTCGTTTCTTGTTTTGAATCAAACTAATGAAAAATTAAATAATTGTCCATAAAATCGTAGTACTTAGTGCTGTTGCTTTCTTTACTGCAGTCCGTAGCTACGCTCGTTCCGAAACGCACCTTAACTAGGTAATATATTTGATAAAGTAACTGCAAGTTTTTACCGTAAAAATTTAATAAGATTTGCTATTATTGTATTGTAAGTTACCGCAATAATCCTTTCGTACTATTTATAGATTCAATGGGTGTTTACATCCTTGAACCATGTTTTATATGATTTCTTCAACGCTTCTCTTATGGCTGAAAATTTTCCGCCTCGTGAATTAAATCACGTGAACAAATAAGCTTTTGACAGCATCGTTGATCATTATGTGTGAATTAAATAAAAAATTGGCTAAGTGAGTCTTCGGCGCTACATTATTCACGTAATTTTAGTCTTAAAGTACTAAGATATACGGATGCACAGTATTTTATAGGCAGGAAAAATAAGTTTGCGTATATTCTTCAAATTGATAATATGGTTTTTGTAAACAGTAGTTATTTCGGACGATAATCACAAAAACGGCGGGTCTAATGTAATGTATGTGACATTCTAGAAAACCACAATATCACATCATCGATATATTATTTACCTAGATGCACAGGTGACGCTCGGAAAATGGGACAGCAAAGGAGTGCTTAAGCACTTCTTTTGCCTACAGCCGGATGACGATAGAATTCTAAATTTCAAAATTCAAATTTAAGAACGCTTGATCATTTCGTTTAAAAAGCTTCTTTATATCCCGTGCATAGAGTTATATTTGTGTTGATTTAATTAGAATTAGTGATCCTTTTCTTTGTTTTATTCCTGAGACCGCTTTTTAGGAGGATATTTGCAAAGAACTGTGCATCTAGGGTATATTATATCGATGTATCACATCATCAATATATTATACCTAGATGCACAGTTCTAATTTAATTAAATTCTAATTGAATCAACACAAATATAACTCTATGCACGGGTTATAAAGTAGCTTTTTAAACGAAATGATCAAGCGTTCTTTAATTTGAATTTTGAAATTTAGAATTCTATCGACGTCCGACTGTAGGGAAAACGAGTTCTTAAGCACTTCTTTACTGTCCCATTTTCCGAGCGTCAACTGTGCATCTAGGTAAATAATATATCGATGTATCACATACATAATCTTTGGATTTAATTTCTGAGAGTTGAGACGGGAATTTTGACAGTGTGGTCGACCGTTTATTTTTGTTTTTCAATTTACTCTAAAGTTGTTATTGTTTAAACCATCATCAGCCACAGGACGTCCACTGGTGGGCTGTTTACAAACTTACAATGTACTAACCATTAAAAAAGGTGAATAGTTATATGGATGAATTTGAGCTTTTTTGTTAAAGCGTATTGGAGGACCCTATTTGTTTGATACGCTTCAGGAAATTCGTGTAAAGAACATCGTACTGAAAGGAATTGACGCCGAAACGACGGAAAGTAGGACCTTGAATTGTTTACA
Organism: Clanis bilineata; assembly: GCA_036417725.1. NCBI lineage: Eukaryota > Metazoa > Arthropoda > Insecta > Lepidoptera > Sphingidae > Clanis > Clanis bilineata. Next base: position 3,661,346 of record CM071145.1, on the reverse strand, counting down.
TCTCTATTTATCAGTGGCGAAAAGTCCATATTTTGTCCAGAAATTTGTGCCCAATATGGCGATAGGCTCACCCCCGGAACAAAGTTCGGCAAAATGTGGGTGTACTAGTTTGCTAGGGCGCCTCTGCCTACCCCTTCAGGGATACAGGCGTGGGCTTATGTTATGTTATGTTATGAAAAGTCCATACAACTCGATTTCTTCCGGCTTACCTTTCCAAATTTTCTGGTTAGAAACAGGCCATAAAGAAAAAAACGTTAATAGCGACTTCCCTTTTGAAAATTCTCACCCTTCGCCACTGGTATTTATATTCAATGTCCTTGTGAAAGCTTTGATATTATTCTAGAGAAACATATTCACTATTCATTGAAATAAAATTATTGTTACGGATTTTATCACGATTTGGTTTTGATTTTTATTCCCGACGTTTCGAAGGCTTTGCAGTCTTCGGTCGGACCCGGTTGGACCCGGGTCCAACCCGTGACCACGAAAAATCAAAACCAAATCGTGATAAAATCCGTAACAATAATTTTATTTCAATGAATAGCATTCGCGTAAACTTAAGAAATCAGTATATTCACTATTTGACAAGTATTGTTTTAAACCATAAGATGATACTATTTTGCTACGTAACATGTACTACACACAGTAAACGCTACACATGTAAAAATCTATCAATATCAAATGACCTGCGCGTCTACTCGATTTTGGATTCCAACGCATTCGACATTGAGTCGTGGGAAGTATTCGAACGGTAAGTTCGGGAAAAGTCAAAGCAAAGACTAAGTGGACTACATGTATTTTGACTATAAGTCTCAAAACTACAGTTCAAAATTAGTGTATAATTATTTTTATTATTTTGCTCAAGTGTATATTTATATTTGACAACAACATACGTATTTTCCCACAACTTTTAACCAAAGGTGAATATTATAGCATCTGGAACTGCATATTTAATATATAAATGATTTCGGTATATTGCGTTTTAAATAATTTAATTCAAATTATAATCTTTAATAAGAGTTTTAGAGTTGGAATTTAAAAGTCAAGGTTTCAAAAACGCAGTTTATAAATCCGACGATTTTTTGTTTCATTTGGATTATAGGTGCACGAAAAGTTGGCAGGTAAATTAGTTATTAAGATATTATAATTAAATTTTTAAAGTGACATGAAAAGGTACACTCACATGACTCAAATTTTTTGTTGTTGTACACATCAGGAATATGCAATAAATAAATATCTCAACATTAATTGCTCACCATAACGTTAGATCAAGCCTTCGAAATGTGCTAGAGAAGAAATCTTGGTATAACATAGACTCAATTTGTAACCAAAGAATCCATATTTCAAAATGAAGTGGAGGTTATACACTAATTTTGAACTGTAGTTTTGAGACTTATAGTCAAAATACATGTAGTCCAGTCTTTGATTTTTCCCGAACTTACCGTTCGAATATTACATTTCACACGTATTTATAACGTTACGTAGCTAAATGGCAAAATTGAAATTTACTCGATATCTCCGCCAAATGTGGACCGATTTTCAAAATTATTTTTGTGTTCGATAGAGCTTATTTCAAGGATGGTCCCATATAAATTTGGTCACGATCGGTAAATTGGAAGTCGGTCAGTTAAGTTTTTAAACTTGTGTATTACATAACACTTATCGTGTGTTATATAACACTAAGGGCCTCGTTCACCACCCTCGAGTAAAGTGTCCAGTAGGCTAATCGTCAGTTAAAGTCACCCGTAACTACACGTGTGAATTTCACGACGTTCGAGTAGCATGCATCTTATGATTAAACTGGCCAGTAAGCTACTTGCCACGTCGTCTGCCAAGTAGCGCGTTTACTTGACGGTTAAAGTCTAAAGTAGGCAGTTAATTGTACATGTTATCGTAGTTAAATAAACTATAAAATCAAATTATAGTAGTCATACCTTAATAACGATGTTTAACGTTTTAAATGAACGTGTTAACTGTAAAATAGCCTTTCATTTAAAAAATCAAGCAGTTTCAACAAAAATAAAATGCAATGTGGGTCACGCAAAACTCGTCCTTATTGACACACGATTTAGTACCTGTGTAACTATTTATATAGCAAAAAAGGGTCTGATAGGTTTTTGTGTCATGTGGTGCGGACCCGCGACGAGTCACGACTGTTTTTTTTGCCAAAATAAGATACTTTTGACGTAATATTGAACGAATGGGACGCAGGATTTGTGATATCATTCACTTAACCAGTAAGTTGATACTCAGAGCTCTAATTTTGCTTGTGAAATTAACAGAAGTTACTCGCAACTCTTACTTGTCAATTAACGCTAGTCAGAAAGTAACTAATCAACACTTTACTTGGAGTTGGTGAACGAGGCCCTAAATACACTGCAAGTTACCAAATATTTAAGTGAGTGAAGGACAGCAAACAAGTGATAATGTGACTATATGAATGGACGATGATAATTATTTATGTGTCAATTTAGAAGTCCGGTTTCAAAGTCGAATTTACTACACATACAACATAAGCTTACGCCTGTATCCCCGAAGGGGTAGGCAGAGGCGCACTAGCCAACTAGAACACCCACATTTCGCCGAGCTTAGTTCCGTCCCAGATGGGATGGGGGCGAGCCTATCGCCATATCGGGCACAAATTCCAGACTCCGGGCTGATATGGAAAAATCCTAGATCACTTTGCCCGACCCGGGGATCGAACCCGAGACCTCAGAACCGTAGTCGTACCGAAATACCACCACGCCACGGAGGCAGTCGAATTTACTACTTTAGGCTTAACATACATATATATATCGGCTACGCCTGTTTCCCCAAAGGGGTAGGTAGATGCAAACAAGTAAATAAAATAAATAAATACACCCAAAAGTCACACACATAGTCTTGACTCCACACTAAGATTGAGTCTTGAATCGTGGGTATCAGGAACTACGAGAGACTTTCGATCTCACAACACCCAGACTCGAAATAAATATATGTGGGCTACTCAGACATTTGTCTCGGTGCGGGAATCGAACCCGCGACCTCACGTTTCACAACCGGCTACTCGCCCGCTGCGCCACGGAAGCTGTGAGTATACTAGAACATCCACATTTCGTCGGCCTCATTTCCTACCCTGGTGTGACAAGCATCAGGCATATCGCCATATCTGGCACGAATGCAATATTTCGGGCAGCTCTATTATTTTTACCGCAGCCCTATTTAGTTTTAAAAAGTGGCAACATTCGAAATGTCAGTTTACTCCGTTTAATTAGCTATCCTACTATAGGGGCTGTATACCCTATATCGCCGTTTAATAAGTTTCAAGTGGGCCGCCTGCTCGTCCATCTTCAGCCACTAAAATAAGATTGGTTGTGGGCTCCTTTTTCCGCACTTAGTTCGTTAAAAGAAGCGAACCATTGTGCGTATCTCTAATGCCAGCTAGAGATCTAGCCAGCCTAGTTCCGACCAGAAGCGCAAGATCCTCCTGGTGTCTCCACTTCTTCACTAAAATAAGATATCCAGATTATGAAAGTACCGTGCTCAAATTCATTCATTTTCACATTCCAAAACTTAACATTAACACATTAATTAATTCTATTTATTTATTCGGGTGTATTTATTAACCTCAGTATATATTACATACATACATATGTACAGATATAATCAGTACATTGTTATATTAATCAGATACGTCCTATTAACTATCCATGCCAGCGTGAAATAATTGCATGTGAAAAATTATAGTCCATTGTAAACTATTAACTGACCTCATAATACGAGACATATGCTGCATGTATCTAAAGAACTTTGTCTTATGAATAGTTAGGTTTAAAATTGAGTGTAGGGTCAATTTAGACAGGGCTCCCGCTAACCGAGTTGCTCGTGCACGTGATTCGGTGTTTTATGTCCATCATCACCATCATCAGCCATAGGACGTCCACTGCTGAACATAGGCCTCCCCCAAAGATGAATATTATGATATTGAAAATGCCAAAACACCTGTTAATTTATCTAAGATCGTATATTGGTGGGGGGAGCTTGTGGAATGTGGTCACGGAATTTTTTGGTCCGACGACTCCTTCCCAACGGTCTATGGTCGGGGACTCGAATATAGCATTTTGCCCGCTATGCCATTATCATCAACGTTATGTATATCTTGTGTTGAGATAAATAAAAATAAATACACCCAACAGTCACACACCTAGTCCTGACCCCACACTAGGTATAACCTGTAACGTGAGTGTCAGAGACTATGAGAGACTTTCGGTCTCACAACCCCCAGACTTGAAACAAATATCTGTGGGCCACGCAAACCTTTGTCTCAATGCGGGAATCAAACCCGCGGCCTCTCGCTTCACAGCCGGCTACTCGCCCGCTGCGCCACGGAGGCTGTCGATAACACGGAGATAAAAATAATTACAAGTTTAAAAACTTAACTGACCGACTGCCAATTTTCCGATCGTAACCAAATTTATATAGGACCATCCTTGAAATAAGCTTAAAAATCGGTCCATATTTGGCGGAGATATCAAGTAACATACTTAAAAAAACAAACGAATTGAGGACCTCCTCCTTTTGTGGAAGTCGGTTAAAAACAAACTGAAGACGCGAGCACTCTATAGCAAAGATGCTTTGCTTCGACTACACGCTGCGTCAGAGTGTCTTGAGTCTTGACTTTAGGCCGTAGAGTTAGACATAACTCTGACTTGGCTTGAGAATATATAAAAATAATAATAATATTAGCCCTGTAATATTACTGTCCAACTGTTGGGTACGGGTCTCCTCTTCTAATGAGAGGGGTTAGGCCTTAGTCTACCACGCTGGCCTAATGCGGGTTGGCAGACTTCACATACCTTTGAAATTCCTGTGAAGAAATTCTCGGGTATGCAGGTTTCCTCACGATGTTTTCCTTCACCGTTATAGCAAGCGATATTTCACAATGAAAATACACTTAACACATAATATATAGTCTTCGCAAAAAAAAAAAATAAGTTAGTCCTGAGGCTGAGTCCTATAGAGCGAACTTCGACTAAGTCTAAGTCAAAGTGACATACTCAGTGTGGATTTGGAATTGTTATATCGAACTTTGGCTTAGTCCGAGTCATTTTTACAAGAAAAACAGACAGACAGACTAAGCAAAAATTTTCATGTAAAAAATGACTCGGACTAAGTCAATATCCTCACTGAGTTCGTTACTTTGACTTAGACTTAGTTGAAGTTGGCTCTATAGATCTCAGCCTGAGTTATTTATTTATATCATTGGCGATAGGCTCGCCCCCTTGGAATTAATGGATATTGGAAATTGTGCCCGATATGGCGATAGGCTCGCCCCCTATCACATCTGGGACGGAACTAAGCTCGGCGAAATGTGGGTGTACTAGTTGGTTAGTGCGCCTCTGCCTACCCCTTCGGGGATACAAGCGTGAGCTTATGTTATGTTATGTTATGTTAATACAAACTTACAAGCTAAAAAAATGTCCCACAAAACTGTACAAACATTTTGACTGTGGGATCAATTATAATAACAATTACATTATACATTATGGTTTGAAAATTACTTTTTTTTCTTCTTAATTCTATTTATTTTAAAGTAGTCTCTACAACTTTATTTCATTATATTCCAAGTTCACAGTTAATGGAAAACTTATATACAAATTCCCACGACTTGATTCGTTCATAACTGACTGCAAATTGTTTAATTTAATTAATACAACATCCGTTTAGTGTTTTTATTAAAACATACACTTTAATTTAGTTCCAAATAACCAGACTTGTTATGGTTGAAATATAATTACTACATCTAGATAATAATTAAGAGAAACACATAAAATAAGAATTCCGGAATAATGATAATTGAAATGGTTAATTATTTTTGTTTATATATTATATAGTATTATATACATACAATTATTTTTGTGTTCGATAGAGCTTATTTCAAGGGTGGTCCAATATAAATTTGGTCACGTTCGGATAAATTTTGAAGTCAGTCCGTTAAGTTTTTTTTAAGTTATATTATTAAACCATATTATAATATTAATAATTAGGGTTCCGTTTGGTCATTTTGAGGTACGGAACCCTAATAAGTATTGGGAAAAGTAGGGTGGGTTTGGGCTAACGGAAATCTTACTCACCAAACGTAAGCCAAAAGCGAGCTGCCAATTTACGTGGGTTTTCTTTAAGAAAATGGCATCAGACTGTTTGAGTCGGCACATTCGCGCTGTAAACTTTAGTGTCTGTGCCAAATTAGTTCACTGCTGGGTAAAAAAAATATTTAAAAAAAAGTCTAACCAAAACCTTTAAAAATATTTTGAGGATTGATGGTATAGTAGTTAGACTGTCTCGGTGGCATGGTTGTATTTCGGTACGACCACCATCCTGAGGTCTCGGGTTCGGTCCCCGGGTCGGGCAGTGATATTGGATTTTTCCATCTCAGCCCGGAGTCTGGAATTTGTGCCTGATATGGCGATAGGCTCGCCCCCTATCACATCTAGGACGGAACTAAGGTCGGCGAAATGTGGGTGTACTAGTTGGCTAGTGCGCCTCTGCCTACAACTTCGGGGATACAGGCGTGATATTGTGTATGTATATATGAATTATTAAACTTCATAAAGACATTGACCGACTAAAGAAACCAATTACTTTATTATTAATTAGAATAAAACACCAATCACCTTATCATAGTTACAATAATTTATCTATCATGGGCTATAGAAATGTCCTATTTCCTGCGGAGCGAAATTTAAAGGTGAGGTTAGAACAAGTTTAGTGCAAACTTTTGTTATATGCTAGCATTTTCTTTGTCTAAGTAAATAAATTAAAAGTAAAAGGTGAAACTAAATAAAAGCTTGTAAAAAAGTACGACGACATTAAGAGGGCGTTCGCACTTTTCAGTGAATTCGACGTTTTTGCTTGACTTTTGAAAGTGTCTCGCTGAAAATTTTTGTACCAAACAAATCCTAAAAACATATGCATTTTGAAGGTCATTTCATTCCGGACGTGGTGTACATCTTAATTTTTTCATTAAATAAGACAAAACCTTATGATTCCGCGTACTAGAAGAGGTGTTTTCGAAAATGTTACTTTTTAGTGACTTTTGATAACTTTTTGAGAAACGATACATTAATATTATGACATACAATTGATGCACACATAACAAGAATATCTTCTTATCCGTGGTGGCTATTCTATTTTTTTTACGTTTTATACAAAAATCTCAAGAAAATAGCTTTTAAAACAAACACAATTTTGAAAACTGCGTCTGAAATCATAATTTATTTTGCGCAATATAAACTACACATGAAAATAAAAAATATCGCATAATAAAGTTTAATATCTTGGCTTTTATAAAAAAAAATATGAGGGCCAAATTATTTGATATAATATCTAAAATATGTTTTTGAAACCATAGCAAATATCGATATAAACAGCGAATAAATAGCCAGCCATTTGAACAGTCAAGTCACACCGCGCTGAGCGGTCTCAGAGTGAGGACGTATCGCATTTTTTCGTCATTTTCAGTTGTTCGAATTACGAAATTTTCAATTATTTGTAGTAATTATAGCGCGACCATACTCGACTTGATATTAGGCGATTTTTTTTTGTATTCATGTTTGAGATTTTCTCTAACTACATTTTTATTGAATTACATAATTGGATTTTGTTCTGATTTAAATTATTCATCTCATGATTATGATTGATTGTAATGAATTAAGCGATAGCAACTGAATAGATCGCTGGATGCAGGCCGCTTCTTACAGGTCGATCTGGAAATCTTTGGGGGAGGCCTATGTTCAGCAGTGGACGTCCTATGGCTGATGATGATGATGATGAACTGAATAGAATTTAGAATGTGATATCTTTCTTTCTGCCTGTCCTTATCTCACGGCAGCGACCACGTGGGCTCAGCATACCACACTTTTTCAAGCATGTTGCAGAAAATAGTTGGCTTTGTTTTTACGACAAATTGCTTGACATTAACCCCCCTCTGGAGTATAAAATGTAACAGTATATGGGTACCCTTCTTAGGTAATATAATATTTATTTATTCCCAACTGTTCCAACTAGGGGTCTTAAAATGAACATGCATAAGACGACGATCATGTCAAATTTTCATGTTGTGCACACTCCAAAATTAGTATAGGAAACTCTGGATATAGAAAAATCAAAAAATGTCTATTACATGGGGTATCTACCTAAACAGGTTCAATTTTGAAAGAGGTCAATCATCAAATTCAGTTCGACTGGATAGCATTCGGCAAATTATGTTGTTGAGGTCTTCCCGTGAAAAATACCTCAGTGCCTGAATATAAAAGTCTTTGATCATAGTGTGTTACCGTTACTAGTGATAACTTACGGCCACTGAAACAAGTTCTTTGACTATGAGGAGGCCATCCTCGGAATCAGGAATAAGGTTATCCTTAGAAGAACGAACATTCTTGACATATAAGTCAACGGATTAGCAAGTTGAAGTGGCAGTGGCCCCTCAATTTAATTTACTAGTTCCCTCTTCTTAGTGTGAACAAGCATTTGAATGTAATATTTTGTGATTACTGGAGTTTTTTTGAGTGCACTGCGCTTACCATACGATATAAAGTGTGGGCCAAAAGTTTTTTCAAATATCGACCGTCTGAGTTTATTAAAGAAAACCATAAGAGGGATGGGCTCAGGGGTGGCGGAATATTATGCGGTTATTATGACTGCCTCTTCGTGTAACTTCTTCGCCAAAAAGAGTAAAACGGGATAGGAGTTAGAGGAGGCCTTTGCCATGCGGAAAACTGAGATTAGGGATATTATTTAAAATCAGGTTACGAGAGACCAATCTAAGCTAAGCGAAATGTAATGTTCTATTCGCAAGTGCGCCTCTAACTAACCCTTCGTGGATACAGGGGTGAACTTATGTATGCATCATGCGTCGCTACATGCAATTTATGTCAAGATTGAGCCTTAGCGTGCTTTTGAGACTGTCAAACCAGCAGATAGGTCACCAGATGGTAAGTGATCTACACTGAAATAAAATGAAATGTAGGCTAATAAATACCTCTTATGACAAGTCAATATCATCATCATCAATACATATAATAAGAATGTAAATATCGCGCGTCTGTACATTACATAGATTTCCAAAAAAACTAATTTGGGGGGGGGGGTTTAGAATCAGTAATAGGATACATTTTTATCATTTTTAGATTTTTGACTGTCTGTCTGTCTGTTTGTATGTTTGACCGCGCATCAAATGAAAACCACCAAAGTAATTTTACGGAACTGGATAGAAAATCGCAGACCACATCTTGGAAAAACATTTAGGCTTTATTTTATTGAAATCGGTCAACTCTATCAAAAGATATGGATATTTTTGTATCATCTGTGCGATTGTTGGGAGTTCTATAAAGCCAGAAAGTGATTTTTAAGTTTATCAATAGATGGCGTTACCATATTTTCTGAGTCATATTAAATATTTTACGAATTCTGAACCATTTTAAAGTCCTTAAGTGATCCGCGGTCAAAATCTAAAAAGTGACCACCATTTTGGTTTTCTTTGTTTTTGGGCCAATTGACTTCAAAATCGATATCTGGGCCACCCCGTGGTTCCAAACAACGCCACCAATGTCAAAACTGTCAAAAGTGACCGCCATGTTGTTTTTCTTTGTTTCTGGGCTGATTGACTTCAAAATCAATATCTGGGTCGCCCCGTGGTTCTAAAGGTATAATAATATTATAAGAAATACTTAAATCTAAATTATGCTTTTTTTGACATGTCATAAGTGCTTTTATATGCCTACGTGATTAATAAAGATTTTTATTTATTTTTATTTATAAAGGACGAAACCGATGTCAAAACTGTCAAAATTGGCCGCCATTTTGTTTTTCTTTGTTTTTGGGCCGATTGCCTTCAAAATCGATATCTGGGTCACTCCGTGGTTCTAAAGGACGGAGCCGATGTCAAAACTGACAAAATTGGCCGCCATTTTGTTTTTCTTTGTTTCTGGGCTGATTGACTTCAAAATCGATATCTGTGTCGCCCCGTGGTTCTAAAGGACGGAGCCGATGTCAAAACTTACAAAAAAGACCGTCATTTTATTTTTCTTTGTTTTTGGGCCGATTGACTTCAAAATCGATATCTGGGTCGCCCCGTTGTAGAATATTTAGACCAAAACGACATGGCTGATCGATAAATCAAAACCTTTACCGTTGGCCCAACAAAATACGCGTGCGAAGCCGCGGGCAAAAGCTAGTAATAAAATATAACACAAAACAATTATATAAATCAACCTTATATATATATTTAGGTTAATATAAAAATAGTCAATACTTTAGTAACAGCAATTTTTTTTTAAATATATTTTGGAACTTTTGGAACACTGCCAATGTTCCAAAATACTGCCTGTTGTCCTCTGTGCCCAGACGAAATATGAAAAACGTTACACGAAAAGAACCATAGGTTCATTGCTAAGCTAAAAGAAGGGGAATAGGGATTGGGAAAGGGGCGAGGGAATTGCGCTACCAGAGATCTCACTCAACGAACTAAACGCAATAGCAAACTGCTACTTTACGTCGGTTTTCTGTGAGTCAGGTATCAAATTTAACAAAAACAACAACTCCTACATTACTAGACGACGCTTGTGTAGAATTGAATATTGATTACCCGGTGTGAGTCTTAATTTAATGAAAACTTGATCCAACAAGAAGTTCGAACCAATTATTTCCATACCGAATATTAAAGAAGGCGGCCACGTTCAACAAGGAGCAAATAGAACATTTGGGAGGTTGAAATTTTCGTAAGAAACATAAGCGTTCGGTGGCTCCGGAAATACCAACTACAAGATATTCCATTGTCTCTGAGGAGCCCGGCCCGTACCTTGCGAATTTTTCGTGTGGAGATACCTGAAAAGTTGTGTATATCTAAGAAACCGACGACAATATCCCGATTAAAATAAAACATCCACGAAAAAATCACCGGCAGCATGTGTTGCAGAGATTTTTCAAAGACTTGCAAAGATGTTTGCTAGATTCTCGACGACGAGACATCATTAAAAAAACATAGATGTTTGTTACGTCGAAGGAATCATTTGTATCATTTCTAGTTTTAATTATATTCATGTTTCAAATTTGCAAACGATTTTGGTCCACCGTTTATTTGTCTGGCTCGGAAAAAACATTCTTATCTCTGTTCTTATCTAATTCCCGGTAAATCTTGCTAGAACAACACACGTCTGACTTGAAAATCTATACCAGGACCTCCTGGTTCACAGCCTATTTACGCTATCACTAGATCAAAGAGGTGACAGACGTTTTATTATTATTTCCGAAGGGCAAGGCAAATAAATTATGCAATTTATTTATTTATTGTGCCTATAGGCATCGCTAACATAGACATTTAAACGAGCATGACTACCCAGACTGAGTACAACAATCAGTTAGAAAGCACCTTTCAGCAACATGCTTGAAATAAAGCGTGTATAAATATGATGCGTCGATCCGACATTGAAGTTTATTTTTCTAACTACTAACTACTAACTACTAAGGATCAAAATTTTTCAATCCAAGTATACATTGAGTTTACGTGCTGGATTGCAACTCGGGCATGTGTGCGACGCACACAGGTGCAGCGCTGTCATAAAATACCTAAACTTGAGCGGAAAGGTTTTGCTAAAGCACTCTTAAGGTGGTCCTTGTGGGACTGTTCTGTGTATGATATAGTTTTCGCTGTAACATTAATCATTTATTTCGTCTACTGTCAGCATTCATATATGGGGACTGAGAGATCATGGGTTCGACTCCTAGGTTGGACAACGCATTACCGAGCACCATTTGCCCGGTCATAAATCCACGCCGAATCATTTCTGCAAAATGTTTGTAAATGTGTGCTGCGCCGACTTCACGCTGGAGTAGAAAAAGGACATGTAGACAGATATTGTTCTAACGGCTGGTCAAGTGTTGACTGTGTTGTTTATAAATAAATACACCCAACAGTCACACACCTAGTCCTGACCCCACACTAGGTATAACCTGTATCGTGGGTATCAGAGACTATGAGAGACTTTCGGTCTCACAACACCCAGACTTGAAACAGATATCTGTGGGCCACAAACATTTGTCTCAATGCGGGAATCGATGCCGCGGCCTCTCGCTTCACAGCTGGCTACTCGCCGCGCAACGGAGGCTGTCACTTTCTTTCTTTCCGTTCATCATCATCATCATCATCATCAGCCATAGGACGTCCACTGCTGAACATAGGCCTCCCCCAAAGATTTTCAGATCGACCTGTTGGAAGCGGCCTGCATCCAGCGACTTCCTGCGACCTTTATCAGGTCGTCGGTCTTTCCGTTCGCTTAGTCTAAATCAACATTTACAAATTAATGTAACAGATTAAATATCACCCTAGGTATTATTATAATAATTAGTCGCCTCTCAAGAAAACGTTTAATACAATAAAGTGAGCAAAACATTTATAAATTCAACATTTAATTTACCCACGCTTAGATGTAATCGGTGGACCTTGCTTGTTATATTGCTTTGATCCCAATTGCTGTTGCCAATTATGCACTTAATTAATTCCCTTAAATGAGGCGGCCAATAAAGTTGAATATGAATTAATAGAGAAGAATGAAAAACAATCAGCAATGTAATTTTTGACCGACTTCTAAAAAGGAGGTCCTCAATTCGTCTGTATTTTTATGTTTGTTACGCGATATCTCCGTCAAATGTGGACCGATTTTAAACATTATTTTTGTGTTTGATAGAGCTTATTTCAAAGGTTGTATATAAATTTATATAAGCAGCGATAGCTCAGTTGGGAATGGTATGGACTGCCGAGACAAGTGTCGGAGGTTCGAAACCAACCCCAAAATGGAGCATACACCTCTGACTTTTCTATGTTAAGTGTATCATTCATTGTGAAATATCGCTTGCTATAACGGTGAAGGAAAACATCGTGAGGAAACCTGCATACCCGAGAATTTCTTCATAGGAATTTCGAAGGTATGTGAAGTCTGCCAACCCGCATTAGTCCAGCGTGGTAGACTAAGGCCTAACCCCTCTCAATAGTAGAGGAGGCCCGTGCCCAGCAGTGGGACAGTAATATTACAGGGCTAATATTATTATTATTATTATTATATAAATTTGGTCGCGATCAGATTTGAAGTCGGTCTGTTAAGTTTTTCATTTGATAAACTTGGACACTGGCACCGACTCAAAAAGACACCCGAACTGCAGTGACGTGCACAGGCATTAAGATTAGGGTAGACGAAAATCTTGCATAATTATTTTCTTCAATTTATTCTTGCTTTATTTCAACCATCATGGTCATTCTCACGTCGATTTAATATAATAAACCTATCGCTGTTTGAAAAATGACAATTTTTTTCTTTCATTATGTATTTTTAGCAAATTGTCAGGGTAGACTATGTCTTTTTGTCTATATAAAATGCACGCCACTGCCGAACTGAGTACTAACCACAGTACTCCTTCTTGAAGTCGATTAAAAATAAGCATGTGACAATAAAGCGTTGCTTGACATGGTCGTAGATTAAAAATATCAACTGTGTCTGGGACCATTAGGTCACTGATAATGTGCGAATGACCTCTATAGACAGATAATGTTGCGACATTATATTTAAAAATTAGTCTATCCTTATCAGTATATATAACACACATAACATAAGCTCATGCCTGTATCCCCGAAGGGGTAGGCAGAGGCGCACTAGCGAACTAGAGCACTCACATTTCGCCGAGCTTAGTTCCGTCCCAGATATGATATGATATGATATGGGCTGATATGGAAAAATCCAATATCACTTTACCCGACCCGGGGATCAAGCCCGAGACCTCAGAACCGTAGTAGTACTGAAATACCACCACGCCACCGAGGCAGTATACATAATATGTACTTAGTTGTTTTCTTGCATTACACTGATAAGGATAATAATAGTTAATATAAATTATCTTAGATAACGGTTATTATAATATATTTAAATTATACAAAGGTTCTCAATTCGTCGATTTATAGGGTTCCGAAGCCAAATAGCAAAAAAAGTGACCTTAGAGACAAAGTGTTAAGTGACAGCCTCCGTGGCGCACCGAGACAAATATTTGTGTGGCCCACAGATATTTGTTTCGGGTCTGGGTGTTGAGACCGAAAGTCTCTCGTAGTTCCTGATACCCACGACACAAGACTCGATCTTAGTGTAGGGTCAGGACTATGTATGTGACAGTTGGGTGTTATTTAATTATTTAAACTTGTTAACTGTGGTCGATACTAAACAAAGAAGCCTAAGAGTGAGAACTAAACGTGTTAGAACAAGACACCTCATTTTAATCCGCGCAGACTCAACTAAACCATTACTTAACAAGAAGACAAATGTGCAATCAATTTCGAAAGACGACGCAGAAGCATTGATCGGTCAACAACGCCTTACCAAATATTTCATAACTTATTTTAAGTAATTTCAAACAGAGGTGGCTTTGAACTTGACACTTAGGTTTCGTAATCTCCCCTCCTAAGCCCACGCGGCAGCTGGCATATCGCAAATCATTCGCCGACGAGCGCACGACTCGACGCTCCGCTAAAATGTATCCGAATCCGTTTGACAGAAAACACTCGACTATACGCCAAGTGTTGGACAGGCTTTTCAAAGAACCCAGTAGAGTGAGAAGGAAAAATGCATTGTCTCGGAAGGACAGCAATACATCTTCGTGTTCGTCCTCATCTTCGGGTTCCGAAAGGAAGATTTTCGGCTTTGTGCGCAGTTGAACTCAGTGTATGATTGTGTGTTTGTTTGAATGCAGTCTGCTAGTCATCGTTTGTTTTCACTACTTGTTACTTTGGTAAGAGCTTTTTATTTATTTGAATTGAATTATTGACTTGGAATTGGAATTAATGGATATTGGAATTTGTGCCCGATATGGCGATAGGCTCGCCCCCTATCACATCTGGAACGGAACTAAGCTCGGTGAAATGTGGGTGTTCTAGTTCGCTAGTACGCCTCTGCCTACACCTTCGGGGATACAAGAGTGAGCTTATGTTATGTTATGAATTATTGATTATTATTTCTATGAATTTTTCGTCATTTGCAAAAATATGTGGGATTAATAATGGCAAACGTTTAACAAGTATTAAAATAGCTTCCAACATTCGGATTTTTATACATCATTAAAATTACAAACACTCATAACGTTTGTTTGTGAAAGGATTAGTAAATTTAAATGTTCTTATTAATGCCAACACGAACATTCTAGAATAAATATAATATTAACAGTAGTTTCGTAGTTATTTCAACATCGAAACCTTGTTTGAACTTAAGCAACTCGTTGTCAAAATTTTCAAATATAACGCCGGTCGTACGCAGAAGTTTTGCAAGACGTACAGTCCGCTGAAAACCAGTTCTACCTATTTCAATCGCCAGTTTGCAACACTTTTCTACTATAAACATTAAGGGCTTATGTAAGGACAGATGGTCTTATATTTAAGATTAATTGTGTATAGATTATACCGTGTTTTCTATGTAAGATGAGTTATTTATAAAATAGACCCTATTTTCAAACTGTGAGTCACGACCTTAGGGAGGTTATGGCCACGTTCCCAGTAGATTTTAATCCGGTACCAATTCGGTCTGATCCGGACGATATTCCATAAATCCAGTCAATTAAAGATAATTATTATTCTTGTACATAAAGCACGCATAGATTATAAATTATTTATATATCAAATAACTTATGGGGTATATAAATACTATTGTTATTCGTGATGTGTGTCTTCTTATTCTTTCTTTCTTTCTACCTACTCTTATCCCACATTAATGTGGGGTCGACGCAACACACTTTTTCTAGCATGTTGCAGAGAAGTTTTGGGTTAGTTTTTACTACCGGCTGCTTGCCTGACATCAACCCCCTCTGGAGGATCCAGTCCCGGGCAATTTAATTAGAAAATTCGCTTTGCCCGACCAGGGAATGGAACCCACGCCTTCCCGATTCACAGCCCATACATGCTGCCATTAGACCAAGGAGGCGACCAACGTAGAACAAACTACATCCAACAAATAATCGCAACAAGGCTATGATAATAATAACAGTACATAATGTTAAGGTTTGTTTATTTATTTTTGTATTGACGTATTTGGTTATCTAAATAAACGTGAACAAAAATATTTCAATGTCTGTTTGTCGATCACGTAGACCATTGTATTAATTCTGATAAAAATACCAACAAATATTGACAAAACGTAAATACTTTTATCAGAGGAATGATTGTACCTAACTTGGTGGTAAAAATAATGCATTAAGACAATACCAAAATCAGCACATAATGAATAATTATATTATACAGCGCGTTAATCTAAACACACTTTTTTTCTTTTCGCGGGGAAAACCGTTTTACCGTCACCGCCAGTCCCTATGACTAAAAAAAAAAATAAAGAGGACCGGGCATAACTACGAAAAATACGTGATTACTATGGAGCTGGTTCCGCCATTTTAGTTTCGTGATCTAGTTACAGGTAAATTGTCACCGTTTCATAAGAATTAAATAACGTATAAATACTTACATACATACATACATACATAAGCTCACGCTTGTATCCCCGAAGGGGTAGGCAGAGGCGCACTAGCGAACTAGAACACCCACATTTCGCCGAGCTTAGTTCCGTCCCAGATGTGATAGGGGGCGAGCCTATCGCCATATCGGGCACAAATTCCAGACTCCGGGCTAATATGGAAAAATCCAATATCACTTTGCCCGACCCGGGGATCGAACCCGAGACCTCAGTACCGTAGTCGTACCGAAATACCACCACGCCACGGAGGCAGTCAAAAGTCAGTATAAATACTTATTGACTTTATTGTAAATACGGTGTTTTATTTACAGTAATAATAATTTCAGAATGTGAAGAAAATGCCTAGCTATTATTTTAATGGGATCCTTGCTTCGAGAAGTCTCCATTTTAGTTTCGTTCCATACATTAGGAATGCTTCAGTTTTTCGTAGTTATGCCCTGTCCTCTATCTTCTTTGTCTAAGGCCAGGGGTGTTACCACCACCTCTTATAGCAGTATTATTATAATTTTACTTGTACCGATTTCCATATAAAACAAACGTAGAACGATTATAATAATACTGCTACAAGAGGTGGTCGTAACCCTGCTGGTCTGAGGCCCATGACAAAAACCAAGCGTGACGTTTGATAACGCTAGGCATTCAGGCTAATGTTTTTTTTGTATCGACCACGATTAGCAATAGTCACGTGACTGTCCGGATGCCAGTATTACCAGTGTCAACTCCATCAAAAAAAGAACATTAGCGTTAATGCCTTGCGCTATCAAACGTCACGCTTGGCTTTTGTCTAGGGCCTCTGCCCGGCTAGCATGAGTGTCACGATATATCTCGATAAGACTGTAGAGATGTTGTCTACATGTTGTCTACAATATTGTATGAAAATAAATGAGGACGCATGTTAGTGTCCCTAGAAAAATAGAGAAAACCGCTTATAACAACACAAAATCGTAGACAACATTTTCTCGTGGTGCCCATGCTAGGCGGGCTGGTAGGAGACGTGACGGTTATGTCGCGTATAGTAAATATCCAGACAACCGTTGGCCGAGTTCCTAACTCAATGGACACCCTGCACCGACAATACCGTCTAAAACCGTATAGTGGCCCTCTTCGGCGCTTTGTGATGGCCCGGGTGTCCCTATGCCAGTAGCGCCCGGCTTCATTGTGACAACGCCCTCGATGACAACGGCAGTACGAGGCCAACCACCTGTGCTGCCGTCCATCTCGGGGCAAGCTTAACTTCGAAAAACTTTTGTCTGACAATTAAGTTTCAACCGAGCATTCGCGGTCTGAACTACCCGTTACATGAGTTTTGACACTTCTCGAAAATGATGACAATAATCATATTAGTATTCGTAAAAGCCGCTAGTCAAAGTATCCAGTAAAATAAATCTAAAATTCCACAAAAACTTCCGTTTTTCGGAAATTTTAATTTTAAATAATCTGTTTTTACATAATTTATTTTTATACTGATAAATTATGTTATATACAACAGAAAAAATTGGCAAAAACAAAAAAATATCAATGGCCTCTACTTTATGTAGCTGTCTAATACATTTTGCCTGACGATAAAAAGTGACAAGCCAAAGCTAACGAAGTAGGTACCAAATTTTATTTTTTATAATTATTATTTTTTTTTATTTGTTTAAATGACTGTGGCTGAGCGACCACTTCAACCTATATAGATTACTTACAATATTTAAACAGCCTAGGGGCGACTTGGAGTGCTAATACTAACATAGAGTTATTTCTTATCGCGATTTATCTTACAGCTCACTCCTATCTTTATACCAAGATTTGGGATAAATAGAGATTTATCGTTGAGCTGCAAGTGGACCTAAATACTACTTTTTAAACCTGCATCAGCCAACTTAATTAAAACCTTTGCCTCTTCTGACGAATATTTCTAGTTTTGTTTAATATTGCTGTAACTATTTGATTTGACCTTCATATAAACACACAGACATGAGGATTTTAACATGTTCTTTATATTATGCAATGATACAAGATAAAAATAAATTTCATTACCTTGACCGTCAAATAATTTAAGTACGAAATATTAATCTTTAACGATAAATAATCTAACTTAAAGTTTGAGTAATCTGAGAATGAACTTTGTTAGATTAGCTTTGTTATTATAAATATATATTTTCTAAGTTAATATTGGATTTTTCCATATCAGCTCGGAGTCTGGAATTTATGCCCGATATGGCGATAGGATCACCTATCAAATATGGGACGGAACTAAGCTCGACGAAATGTGGGTCTACTAGTTCGCTAGTGCGCCTGTGCCTACCCCTTCGGGAAACAGGCCTGGGCTTATGTTACGTTATGTTTCTAAGTTTGTTATAAAATAGATGATAATATATACATACATAGGCTCACGCTCATGTCCCCAAAGGGGTAGGCAGAGGCGAACCAGCTATTTGGAAGCTATCGAGTGTCTTTCCGTCCTGGATGTGATAGTATAACAATACACATACAAACAAAGATAGATTAAGTTCTTGGCTTCATTATTATTTAAAACCTTGTGAAAGAATTATATGTATTTTTACCTTGTAACAGGTTTTCATACATTTCCAATGTTTTAATTTTGAATAACAATAATCCTAACTTTAGAAGACTAAGGATGTAACAAAACATCACAAAATACTTAATAAATAAACGGAGTTCAATTAACAATGATTAGATATCTAAATCTCATGTATCCGCAATTTACCAACTGAGTATTGCGTCGCAAACTGGTCTTGGACGAGCAACCGACGCGACGTGCATCGGTATACATTTCGACATGAGCTTTCCCGCAACATGTTTGTCATCGTGTTGAAGATAGAGGCCTTGACAAACTAGGTGGCACTAAATATTATAACATATCGGCTTGCAGTTGCTTGGAATACCCCGTTCAATTTCTCTCGGTTGAAATAAATGTATGTAATGGTCTGGGCTTTCTCTAGTAATGAGAGGGGTTAGGCCTTATTCAACCACGCTGGCCTAATGCAGGTTGGTAGACTTCACATACCTTCGGAATTCCTGTGAAGAAATTCTCGGGTATGCAGGTTTCCTCACGATCTTTTCCTTCACCGTTATAGCAAGCGATATATCACAATGAAAATACACTTAACATAAAAAAGTCAAAGATGTATGCTCCATATTTGGGTTGGTCTCGAACCTCGGACACTTGTCTCGGCAGTCCATACCATTCCCAACTTAGCTATCGCTGCTACCTCTCATTAGTAGAGGAGGCCCGTGCCCAGCCGTGGGACAGTAATATTACAGGGCTAATAATTATTATTTATTTTTTAATTGTCTGGGGGATAACCACCACCTCTTACAGCACTATTATTATAATCTTATTTTGTGACTATACCATACTATACCATAGTCTATACCATACGGGGCCCGTGCCCAAGGCCCTCGACCTCACGCCCCCCCTAAAAGACTGACTCTTCAATGTTTTTACTTTCCAACTTTCCAAGGGGCCCTCGAATTCTTATGTGCCCAGGGGTGGACGCATGCCTTAACACGGTCCTGATGCTGATGATGACCAGAAATTTAAAGCCCCATTTTACTTGAATGAGGTTTTTCGAAATATTATTATATGTAGTACACATTATAAAAGGTGTCTGCAACATTTCAGTGTCCGAGTGTTTTGGATGACTAAGTAATCAAAATCAAATCAAAGAAAAAACGTCCTCTCGGGGCATTCGGTTAAAAACAACGAATGTCATAAAATTATAATATTTATTTGGATTGACACATCTTTTAATGATTTACAAATCGTATAAACTAATAATCACCAGTTTTAAAACTTAACCGACTGACATCAAAATGCATCCGATCGTGACCATTTATATAGGACCCTTGAAATAAGCTCTATCGAACACAAAATAATTTTTAAAATAGGTCCACATTTGGCGGAGATATCGCGTAACCTAAAAAACAGACGAATTGAGGACCTTCTCCATTTTGGAAGTCAGTCGAAAAGAGACTTGTAACTCAGTTAAAACTAGCTAGTTAAACCGTAGTTAATAAAACATTTTCTTCTTGCTTCGACCTCACACTCGCTCATCCGACACAAGTACGTAATATGTAGAGCGTGACTTCACTTGCTAATTAATCCGTTTCAACTTATAGCCGTTTCCGATTAATTGTAAACACGATAAACACACCTACTTATAAACCAAGGTTTAATTTGTTCATGTATTGAATTTATGTAGTTATTCCGTTGTTGTTGTATGAATTTTTGAGTACGCTGTGACAGTTGACAGCCTCCGTGACGAAGCGGGTGAGTAGCCGGCTTTGAAGTGAGAGCCCGCGGGTTCGTTTACCGCATTGAGACAAATGTTTGTGTGGCCCACAGATATTCGTTTCAAGTCTGGGTGTTGTGAGACCGAAAGTCTCTCATAGTCCCTGACAGCCCCTATACAGGCTATACCTAGTGTGGGGTCAGGACTAGGTGTGTGACTGTTGGGTGTATTTATTTAAAAAAGTTACGTCTTCAGCACGAATGGGCCGGCTCGATCGGTTTGATACCACTGTCTCTCAAAAAACCGACGTTTAAGTGACAGTTCCCTGCTGCGTTTCGTTCGGTAAGTGAGATTTCCGGTGACCGAATGCCCCCTTCGTTTCCCAATCCCTATCCCCCTTTCTGCAATATGCTTATTAAGGTGTGTTGCGCCGTAAAAATAAAACTGTCTTACGTAATTCTTGAACGTTCACAGAACATTCTAGGGTGTAAATTACCTCGCATTGTAATAAGTGCCAGATGACGTTAGTGACTGCCTCGGTGGCGTGGTGGTATTTCGGTACGACTACGGTTCTGAGGTCTCGGGTTCGATCCCCGGGTCGGGCAAAGTGATTATGTATTTTTCCATATCAGCCCGGAGTCTGGAATTTGTGCCCGATATGGCGATAGGCTCGCCCTCTATCACATCTGAGACAGAACTAAGCTCGGCGAAACGTGGGTTACTAGTTGGCTAGTGCGCCTCTGCCTACCCCTTCGGGGATACAGGCGTGAGCTTATGTGACGTTAGTGACGTTCGAGACCCATTTAACTTGCTTGATAGCCTCTATAGTTAATAATATTTAATCTCTTCGGTTTGTTTCAGGTATGTGAGGCATCGTTTTGGACTGAAATTGATTTGTGTTACGGTGAACGTTTTATATAAGAACGAAGGCAAATGTATATACTTTTTATATTTTTATAGTGTGATAACAAGAATAATACGAAGTATACATATGCGAGACATTGTTTGCGATTTTAAATAGTATGTAAATATTACGAGAGACTTATTAAATTGTGTTATATGAATATTATGAATTGTTTTAGTCATTAATTGTAGTTTGTGTATATACTTAATGTTAATTAAATACATGTGTATATGAAATTGTTATGGGTTAAGAAAATTACACGCAATATAATACCTTCATCGATTCACTTAAGGTTGAATATTGAATGTTTTGCTGCAATTATAAAATGTTAATATAATAATTTAAATGCGAAAGTGTGGTTGTTTGTTTGCAACAAGGAATCGAGGTGATTTTGGCGTGTAAGTAGATTACGGGCGAGGGAGTGGAGGCTACTTTCATTGCGTTAATACGACGGGATTCGAATATATCCACACGAGCAGAGCCGCGAGCTAAAGCTAGATAATAACGTCATAAAAGGCAATATTGTTTCGTTTTTATATTTGAATTGTAATATTTTATATATAATATTGTAGAATCTAATCATAGATGATAAATTCACCTATTAATTTGAATAATTCAAATAATTAATGCCATTTGAAGCTTTAACTACACCGATATTCAAACTTTGGTTATAAATATAAGGACTTTAGCATAGATATGGACTTTAGTAATAGTGTCGGCATGGACTTGCCCACCTAGCATGCGCGACACGCGATATCTCGATACTCGACTGTCGAGATGTTGTCTACAATATTGTATGAAAATAAACGAGAACGCATGTTAGTGTCCCTAGACAAATAGAGAAAACTGATTATAACAGGACAAAAAGCGTAGATAAAAGTTCTTGTGACGCGCATGCGGGCAGGCATAGTTTTACAATGTTTTATCGACCGACTTCCACAAAAGGAGGAGGTCCTCAATTCGTCTGTATTTTTTTTTATGTATCTTACTTGATATCTCCGCCAAATGTGGACCGATTTTCAAAATTTTGTTATCGATAGCGCTTATTTCAAGGGTGGTCCCATATAAATGTAGCCACGATCGAATGTGAAGTCGGTCTGTTAAGTTTTTAAACTTGTGATTTATCTTGCCCTCTCGAATGTGAAATATGACTCAAATATCATGTTTTGTCTTGCTCTCTCTAACGTAAAACCTAACTAAATATAACAAGACGAAACATTGTATGTATAACTACGCCAAATGTATAAATAGATTCGTTATAATATAGTATAACATTGTAAACAACGAATATTAGTAAGGATGTAATACAATTTTTGTATCGTTTTGTAAATTAATTCGAACATACGAGTTTTATTTCCAGCGCATTTAATTTGAATATTTTTTAATATTGTAATCTAAATCACGTGTTGTTTTTAAATTAAGTGTTTTAAAATTAATAAACTGTATAAACTTTAAAGATGTTTTGTTATTTCACTCATACTGACTTGCTACGCATGAATAAAACGCTATTACATTTTTTTTTATAGTAGGGACTGGCAAACGAGCAGATGGGTCACCTGATGGTAAGTGATCTCCACCACCCATAGACACCCAAAACCCAAAAAGAATCACGGGTGCGTTGCCAACCTTAAGGAGGGAATAGAGGGAGAGGGTAAAGGGAGAGCGAAAAGGCATTAGGAAAGGGAGGGGGGGAATGGCAGGTGGACGTCCAATGACAGAAGCATGAAAGTAACTGAGTGAGGACAAAGTGAGGAATAATGTGGTGATGGAGCTTTATAGAGTGAAAGAAGATGTAGTGACAATAATAGAGAAAGGTATGTTAGGACACATTGAGAGAATGGATGATAGGTGGTTCATGAAACAAATACACAAGTGAGTGTGGAAGGAAGAGTAGGTAAAGATTGCTGGATTCGTACCTTTTTTGTCGCGGGGAAAAGTGATGTATGGTGGACGCGGCAATTATGTCGGGTTCGCCGGCTTACCACCAAGCGCCGTGATGGCCGAAAGAGATGGAACGTCCATCTCATTCTTTTCTCATTCTCATCAACCATAATAATTTGGCGATGGAGTGGGGTGTCCTCGAGGTATCCGGAGAAGTGGTTTACCAGATAGTGAGTGATATCCAGATATCACAGCCCATAAAGACCCTAGATACTAAGAAACATGGTTGCGTTGCCGACTACAAAAAAGGAGTAAGTAGTAATTGGGGAGGAGGATTTAGGCCATCAGAAAGGCTGGACCTTTAAGAAAGAAACTTTATTTCGCCAATGTCTCACGTTTTACTCGACTGCCTTCGTGAGCTAATTAAAAAGTTTAATTAAATTAAAGACCTCATCCAAAATATAAATGTTAATACGTTGATAAGCATATTATTCAGTGACATAACCTTAAACATATGACCTTGACACTGAAACGAATCCGTGTACGACCCATATTCCTTGGACTTAGGTATATTTTAATGTCGTTTTTACGTTACAGTAGTAATATTTAAAATTACCTTTTTATTAGTTTTTGAAGGCAGACGAGCGGACAGCCCACCTGGTAGTGACTGGTTATCGATCCACTGTGACTTTGATTTAATAGTATTAACCCTGTAACATGAGATGATATGAGCCAATGGTCTTACTGTGGAGGATGCTAAAGACCGGGCGAAGTAGAAGGGTTTATCTGTCCTTCTATTCCAAAAAATAAATACCAAATTTATTTCTAATTAATTATCATCAGCGATAGGACGTCCACTGCTGGACATAGGCCTTCCCCAAAGATTTCCAGGTCGACCTGTACTCCTAGAACAAGTTTAGGTGGGAAGGCGGACCCTGGCACTCGGCCGGGATAACGCCAGTCAGAAAGAAATAATATTGCTCTGTAATATTACTGTCCCACTGCTGGGCACGGGCCTCCACTTCTAATGAGAGGGGTAAAGCCTTAGTCAACCACACTAGCCTAATGCGGGTGGGTAGACTTCACATACCTTCGAGTTTGGCTAAACTGGGCTAAACTACGTACTAGAAAGCTGTAATTTAGTATATGTATACATAATAGTCACGCCGACAAAGTAGTCAAATAGAATCTTTAATTTTTTTTTTTTAAATAAAACTATTTTTACGGATTCTACCACGATTTATTTTATTGTTATTTCAATGTATACATAACATTCGCATAAACTTAAGAAATCAGCGGCCTGAACAGGAAAATTTCTGACAACCGTAAATGTATTCGAACTCGATGCGCGTCTATGAAATTTGTATGAAATATTAACCAAACGTCATCAGTGCGCAGCGAACTCGAATACATTTACATTTACATTAGTTTTTCGAGCTCGGGCTACAGTATAAAAAATATATCTGAATCAAGTGTCCTGTTTCTGCTTCAAAACATATTTAGGCGAATAAGTAAAAAAAGAATACTATTTCAACATCATTCTAATTAAGATACTATAATATACTGTACCAATTATATTTCCAAAAGGGTTATTTAATGAAATTGATGAGTGAATATCGATGAACTTCACAAACTATTGAATCAATTAACAAATGCTCTACAAAGATAAATAAAATTAAGTTAAACCGTCTGAGAATGAATCTAATTGCGTTGCGAATCTTATCAATTTTCTTTATTTTAATATAGTTGGCCTCATTTCTCAAGATTTAGCGCTCACTCCATAATGGACCAACAATCTAGATTATGAATTCAAGATCAATGCGAAGATAATTAATTATTTTAATTAAAAAGTTTTAGAAAAAAACTTCAAATAAACAACAATTTCTTACTTTGAATGAGTGCTGCTTGTGCTAAATGCAGATGAAATGAAAAGTAGTATTTTATACAGACCTAGTTAATTATATATAGCAGCGATAGCTCAGTTGGGAATGGTAGGTACGGACTGCCGAGACGAGTGTCGGAGGTTCGAGACCAACCCCAAAAAGAGCACACACCTCTGACTTTTCTATGTTAAGTGTGTTTTCATTGTGAAATATCGCTTGCTACAACGGTGAAGGAAAACATCGTGAGGAAACCTGCAAACCCGAGAATTTCTCCACAAGAATTTCGAAGGTATGTGAAGTCTACCAACCCGCATTATGCCAGCGTGGTAGACTAAGGCCTAACCCCTCTCACTAGTAGAGGAGGCCCGTGCCCAGCAGTGGGACAGTAATATTACAGGGCTAATATTATTATTATTATAGTTAATTACTGGATAAATTATTGTAATTGAGCTTATTGCCACTCTAATATTGTGTTGCAATATGGGCTTGTGACGGGATAAATTTTATCATATAGGTATATAAATATTATATTAATAAAATGGGTCAACATGCGTAAACTATTGCTACGTGGTTGATGGCGGCTAATAATTTGTGTTAAATGTACAACGATTTTAATTGATAATAGTGTAAAATCCTTGCCCAATACGAATATAATTACTATACATACCAAGATATAGTCAGAAATAACATTAAGAGAGATATTATGAGAAAGTAGATGATAATAATTCGATAGTTTAGCCATATTAAAAAAATGGATGAAGAAACGAATATTTGTGTCAAGAAAGTGACTGGTAGTGATGGTCGAGGACTTTCAAGAAGTAACTTTATGGACTAAATTACCGAAGTAGGGAATCCCGTAATCGTCGACTTGTATGAATACTTATGAGTTTGGAAGAAGTAAAAGAGGTTTGCTTGGTCCATAGTACTCCACGGGAATTAGGCTGATATTTAATTTATTATAGTCTGGGTGTTACAGATTTTCTAATATGTTGGAGTTGGTTTGATTCAGTCACTGTGCTTTGCCTAATTTACAAACAATGTGCCCTTTGGACTACGTATAAGTAAAAATAAAGAAGGTAAAGGGCATAGCACATAGGAGTGACGACTTGACAAGTGGTAGAGCTACGCTGTAGACAGTAACGTCTATAGCACGAATGGGCCGGCTCGACCGGTTAGATACCACTGTCTCACAGAAAACCGACGTAAAGTGGCAGCTTGCTGTCGTGTTTCGTTCGGTTAGTGAGATTTCCGGTGGCCCATTTCCCCACTCCCTTTCCCAATCCCCTTCCCTCCCATTCCATTCCCTCCTTTTAGGTTGGCAACTCACCCATGATTCTTTTTGTGTCTTGGGTGTCTATGGGCGGTGGAGATCACTTACCATCAGGTGACCCATTTGCTCGTTTGCCAATCTCTGCTATAAAAAAAAAGTATAGTATAGTATAGCAGTCTGCAGCCCCTTGCAGTAGATACTTTGTCATTCAATATACTGGGTGCAGAGACATTCAATAGTAGGTGGACAGGACATCAACACGAAACTTGTGCTCTAACGACCGGTTTCAATAAACAATCTCAGTTTAGAGCGCAGATAGATCGCGATTATGAACCAATCAAATCAAGTCATTTGACGGAGTCATGTTCAAACTGTGTTCTTATTGGCTAATTTTTGTAATCTATCTGCAGATTCGAACCGAGATTGTTTATTGGAACCGGGCGTAAAAGTTACTCAGTTAAACTGTCTTGCATGATTGTTGATCATTTACAGAATATTCTAGGGTGTAAATTGTAATAACCGCCCTCGCAATGTAATAAGTGGTAGATGGTGTTTCTGACATTTGAGTTTTTTTTTGTATAGAAACTGGCTTGATAGCCCCTATTTTTCTTTCTTTCTACCTGCCCTTATCCCACTTAAATGTGGGGTCGGCGCAACACACTTTTTCAAGCATGTTGCAGAAATGATTTGGCTAAGTTTTTACGACCGGCTGCCTGCCTGACGTCAACCCCCACAGAGGGGTCCAGTCCCGAGCAAATTAAATTAGAAAATTCGCTTTGCCCGACCTGGGAATCGAACCCATGAGCTCCCGGTCCACAGCCCATATATGCTGCCACTACACCAAGGAGGCGACTAGCCGGCTTGGTAGCCCCTATACATATAGTTAGTAATATCAAATCTCTTTGACTGGATGCAGGTGGCACTTACCATCCGGCAAGCGAAGTTATTCGTCATATACACAACAAATTAAGAATGGAAGTAACGCCAATGACATTGCCGCTCGAGTACGAAAGTTGCGTATGAAGGCAGCCAGAGGGCGGCAGCGTACCTAATATTTTCAATGGATTGTCAATATTGCGTTTAGAAACGAAGTCATTTCAATGTTTGTACATATCTATATAACGCGACTTCGCGAGCAACGCTTCTGACAGTTGAGTTGACACATAAAATCAACGACGATTTCGTAATATGGACTGTAACACAATTCTATTGTGGTTATTCTTGAATGTATTATAATTAAAAGTAATATCAACACAGCATATTATAAATACAATTTTATACTCCATTTCACATTACCTAATTTATTATAATATTCATATTAGACTGCCTCGGTGGCGTGGGTGTATTTCGCTACGACTACTGTCCTGAGGTCTCGGGTTCGATCCCCGGGTCGGGCAAAGTGATATTGGAATTTTCCATATCAGCCCGGAGTCTGGAATTTGTGCCCGATATGGCGATAGGCTCGCCCCCTATCACATCTGGGACGGAACTAAGCTCGGCGAAATGTGGGTGTACTAGTTGGCTAGTGCGCCTCTGCCTACCCCTTCGGGGATACAGGCGTGAGGTTATGTTATGTTATTATAATATTCAGTACTCTTAATTTCTTGTATTATTATTATCTTTATTATTCTACTGATATTCGTTACAAAAATGGCTGTTTATTCCGCGCAGCTGGTGGATAAGTAGGTATCTAAATTCTAAACATTCTTTCGATCTGCTCTTATTTCATCTCGATTTGTTTCGGAACTTATTTCTGTCCCAGATTTGATAGGGGGCAAGCCTATCGCCTGATACTGAATAGTAAAACTCAATACCGTCGTGTCGTCGTGTTAGGTCGTGTCATGTCAAGTCATGTCAAGTCATGTCAAGTCATGTCAAGTCATGTCAAGTCATGTCAAGTCATGTCAAGTCATGTCAAGTCATGTCAAGTCATGTCATGTCATGTCAAGTCATGTCAAGTCAAGTCATGTCAAGTCATGTCAAGTCATGTCAAGTCATGTCAAGTCATGTCAAGTCATGTCAAGTCATGTCAAGTCATGTCAAGTCATGTCAAGTCATGTCAAGTCATGTCAAGTCATGTCAAGTCATGTCAAGTCTGTCAGTGTTTTTTCAGGTTTTGCACCGGATTCACTCTTCAGTACCATGGGGCGACCCAAATATCGATTATGAAAATACTTTATTTACAATTTTGTTCACATAATAATTATTTACTTTAGAGAAAAATACAAATAACAGATTTAATAACAGGTTTGAGATGCTATCAATGACAAAAGAAAAATAAGGACTTGACATAACTACGAAAAAATACGTGTACATATGCCGAATGTATGGAGAGAAAACAAAATGGCGGCAGAAAGATCGAATATACCTAGCAGTTCGGCATCTTAGATCATCCGAAATTGATATTATTATAAATAAAACACCGTATTTTTTATATTAAAATTAATATGTATTTACACGTTATTTAGGTATTACGAGATACGACACAGTGCCAACATACATGGGTGTTTCTCTGTAAACTGGGCAACAAATGGTATTAGGCCGATATTACATGGAAAAGGTAATGAATGCTGCACGACCATTCCTTTGTGGAACCCGCGTTGTAACGTGACAGCCATCAGTCCTCTGGCAAGGATTATTATAGTTTATTTATATCTTACAAATGATGTATTGTTATAATAGATAAATATCTCCTGTTGACAGCAAAATATCAGGACTATAAAATTGTGTCCAATCATTCAATGAAATAAAACTAAACAGTCCCCTGGCAACAGACCCCTGTCGCTTAACAGGACACGGGGCGGTTTCGGACTTCAGGGGGAGCGACTGTTTTTATACATTTTCATGGGTAACAGTTGAGGAACATAAGGTTTATTAACCAAAACTACAATTTTTATAATTTCGACAGGACTTGGTATGGTATATTTGATAGTATTGCTGACTCCATTACCGTAAGAATTTTCAAAAAAAAAAATTGATATTCCACATTTTGCATGCAATAGGCAAGTTGAATTTAAATCCTCTTCGTTTTTCAGAAATAAGATTCAGACAATTTATGTCGCAACCTAAGCCGTGGTTAGCAATTTCTTACATTTTTTCGAAAAAAATATTAACGTCGATGATTCGCCGGCCCTTACGTTTCTTAACATATATTTATTATTTTCAATTTCAATTACTAGTGGTATATCTTCTTTTTCACTTTCAAGATTCTGTGAAAAATAACAAAGTTGTTAATTACAGTAATAAACAATAAGATTATTTAAAATAACGTAGTATACATTAACTAACGAAATACTTAATAACTACGAAAAAGCATGAAAGGGCATAGTCAGCCATTATGGTTCTGACATAGTCGTCCCAAGGGATCATCATGCGGGACTTTCAATAGTCTGACAGTGCTAGGAAGTACCTAGTGAAAGG
Organism: Clanis bilineata; assembly: GCA_036417725.1. Taxonomy (NCBI): domain Eukaryota; kingdom Metazoa; phylum Arthropoda; class Insecta; order Lepidoptera; family Sphingidae; genus Clanis; species Clanis bilineata. The sequence continues at coordinate 3,631,218 of CM071145.1, read as the reverse complement.
TTCGGAAAGATGTAAATGTTGAGGTTAAGAGTGAAATTGTTCTGACAAAGTTAACTAATAACTTATCTCTCCAACAGTAGATGCACTGGTCATATATACAAATTAAATTACAGATGAAGTCTTAAGAATAGTATATTTATGAATTAACATTATCCACTATTTCACCAATATTATTTTGTATCTCCCTAAATGCATTAGTTTCTGTACAACTATAAAGGGTTTTTATTTAATAATTTGTAAAAATGCTCGGCTTCCATCTCCAAATTATTATCAAATAACAATTATTGATATAACTTGCCCGCTGCTCCCCGCCCACTAATAATTGAGTAAGTTGTTATGTGGTGTATATTCATAAGCTCACGCCTGTATCCCCAAAGGGGTATGCAGAGGAGCAATAGTGAAGTATAACACTCACATTTCACTAGCTTAGTTCCGACTCAGATGTGATATGGGGCGAGTCTATCGCTATATCAAGGGAAATAAATTCCAGACTCCTGGCTAATACTGAAAAATACAATATCACTTTGCCTGATCCGGGATCGAACTTTACAATTTTAATGTCAACCTAAATATCAATTTTAAAAGTCAACTACCCCAATAAAATGAAAATAAAATTGACGGCCATATTTTTTTAGTTTTGGCACTAAATCCACCTTATTTTCACCCCCTTCTAGGAGGTTAATTTATTTTTATATATTTTTGTAAACTGGGAAAGTAATAGTCAAAAGCCAATATTACACAAAAAAGTATAGATTGTTGACTGTTGTATATTTCATTGTTTCTTTTAAAATCAATCTAACTGTTCAGCGTATAATATACAGTAAAATAAACATTACTATATCAAAAAAGTTTTAAAGTATTCAGTGATCAAATTAATGAAAACAATAACTGTATGAATCAATCAAATAGTTTGATTGCTTAAATAATATTATATCATTGTTAATTAGACCGCTGTTAGCGTAGACTTCTACTTTAATAGATAACAGATAAATATCCTCTGTGTACCTACAACAAAAACTTTGTGCAACCACTCAATTAAATAAAATTAAACAGTCCCCTGGCAATAGTCCTCTGTCGTTTAACAGAACAAGGGGTGGTTTCTGACTTCATGACTGTTTTTATACATGTTTATAAGTAACTGTGACTGTCTCGGTGGCATGACTGTATTTTGGTACGACTATTGTCCTGAGGTTTTGGGTTCGATCCCCAGGTCGGGCAAAGTGATATTGGATTTTTCCATATCAGCCCGGAGTTTGGAATTTGTCTGGAATGTGTCCGATATAGCAATAGGCTCGCCTCCTATCACATCTAGGATATCATTGGAGTGGTAGAGCCACGCTGTAGACAGTTAAGTCTACAGTACGAATGGGTGGGCTCGACCGGTTAGATACCACTGTCTCACAGAAAACTGACGTAAAGTGCAGCTTGCTGTCGCGTTTCGTTCGGTGAGTGGGATTTCCGGTGGCCCATTTCCCCCCCTCCCCTTCCCAATCCCTTTTTCCTCACCTTCCATTTCCTCTGTTTAGGTTGGCAACGCACCCATGATTCTTATTGTATCTTGAGTGTCTATGGGCGGTGGAGATCACTTACCATCAGGTGACCCATCTGTTCGTTTGCCAGTCACTGCTATATAAAAAAACAAAATCTGGGACGGAACTAAGCTCGGCGAAATGTGGGTGTACTAGTTGGGTAGTGCGCTTCTGCCTATCCCTTCGGGGAGACAGGCGTGAGCTTATGTATGTTATTTTATTATATGGACCTGTTGGACGTGTGTGTGTTGTGTGGACGTCCTGTGACTGATAATGTTGATGATGTACACAGAAAAACTCACACATAAAAACAATCAAATACAGGGGACCCTGTATACTGACAAGGATGTTTATTAAACGGTCACTATTTGAATAAGTACATATTTAAAGTATATCAACATATGAAATTCTTGGCCAATAGGTGTTTTTGTAATTACTCATTTTCACTAACAGTCACTCATCTAAGTAAAAATATAGTTCCAGTTTTGTTGCTTAGTGTTCTTTTAGTGTTCCCTCTTTTTTGAAGAATTCGCAATACTTACATTATATCTATCTGGCTGTGAAATAACTGATGCAAAGTCCCCTTTATTTCACAAATGTTTTTCTGCGTTGTCGAGATAATAATCTCTTATGGGCCAAATATCTGCAATTATAATTTTATGTAACACATGCCTATTTGTTTTATAACTAAACAAATGTAAGATAGTTGTAATTTTTTTTATCAATACACAGCAAAATGGCAAGACAATATGTACAACACACAATATGTGTGAATCATCACGACAGGTTTTTTACACTGGATACTAAATATCCTATCCAGAAAAATAAATATAATTAAGTACCTACCTGCCAATTTGTTTATGTTTTCTCTTTGAACCGGTAAAAGGTTTTTGTTTATTACCAATGCTTGAGGTAATCCAATGTTTCGCCAATTCAGCGTCCAGTATAACACTGTCCGATGATAAAAAATCGAGTTCCAAATCAGCGAAAAGCCAAGGTCAACAAGGAAATGTATATGTTGTATGTGTAATATGTTGAATATTATAAAAACCGAATACACCAAACGACACAAAACACAAACACCAAAATACCTACTCGAATTCTGATTTGCAAACAGTGTTGCTATAGCTGATACCAAAAATCTATAATCCGACTCTATCAACCTGAGTAAAATCATTCCAACACTTATTTACATTAACTTTGTTTATTGTAATTTTGTAGTAACGTCAACCATGACATACATAATATTATGTTAAAAATATAAATGATGGTCGAAAAATTCTATTCTATATTCTGTTACCAACCAATATACACAGCAAAAGTAAAAGTGCAAAAACCTGTAAGAAGTGGAGTAAAATTTGTAATTTTTATTGGTAGCCTAAAATCTGTATAAATTCAGATAAATCTGTATATATGGCAATACTGTCTCTGAGCGTCATTTTATTTGTCAAAATTAGGTATTGTGTTCAAAATATCGTTCAAAAATTTAAAATATGAAATTCAGTAAATCCATAACAAATATATTTGATTAAGTTCAAAATTATAAATTACCCTTTTAATTCATTGAATTTATTCTGATAATACATTTGAGTTTATTTTATTTTATTCGAATCAACACGGATTTCTATGACGTTACCAAAAAAACACATGAAAACGCCTAGAAATTCCTAACGAGCAAAATCATTCTGTGAATTTATTTAGGCGTTTTCGGTAAAAGTGCCATTATCTTTTTATATAAGACGTTATTCACAAACATATGTTTGTTGGTGTATAGAAAATACAAACCTTATTAACCCATTGTAAAAAACAAGGAACATTATTATGCCGATGTCCCATGCCACTTGAGGAAATAAATTGATTTTGGCGGATTATTAGATGATTTAGTTAATTATTATAGAGACGTTATCATATTAAGCAAATAAAAGTCTATGATTACTGCCAGACAAAAGAATAAACTTCTTATTTCCTGTATATATGTTTGCAAACAAGGTCCAGATGAACGATCGTCGCCTCCCAAAGTTGACGTAAAATCAAGTTTAGCATTAGTTAAAGCCTTAAAGCAGTTCCAATTTTGGTACAAATTCAAAAATATGTATTCTATATTATCTGACTGCCTCGGTGGCGTGGTGGTATTTCGGTACGACTACGGTTCTGAGGTCTCGGGTTCGATCCCCGGGTCGGGCAAAGTGATATTGGATTTTTCCATATCAGCCCGGAGTCTGGAATTTGTGCCCGATATGGCGATAGGCTCGCCCCCTATCACATCTGGGACGGAACTAATCTCGGGGAAATGTGGGTGTTCTAGTGCGCCTCTGCTTACCCTTTCTAGGATAGAAGCGTGAGCTTATGTTATGTGTATTATCTGACTATTGCTATAAATAAAAATATTACTTAATAAATATTCATGACAATTTATAAATATTGCGGCGTGGTGTGAAAGACGTCAACGTGTGTGGTGATTTCTCAGAATTTAAATAGTAAATTTCCAGCTTAGTAAGTAGTTAAATCCAAGCTCACGTTGTAAGCCAGATCTCGTTTGCCTTCAGTTGTGACTTGTGGTCAAAGGCCTTAAGCCGTTATAGAAAAATAAACAGTGGGATGAATGAATCACTGTCATTGCTTCCTTATGTTCCCAAATGCAGACGGCCTTCTCAAAAAATAACAAATCCAAAAGCTGTACTCTATTATTAGTAATTTAAAGGTTATCTTTGTGTATCTTTTATTATGAGATTATGCTTTTTGAATACATAATACAATTGGCCTTTAGTTATCTGGAGGAATCTAACGATTATCATATTAATAACAAGAGACAGTCATAAATTGTAGTTATTGTACATTTTCAAATAGTGTTAGGTACCTATAGTTTAATTTCCTGTCAGCTGCCATTTATAGTTGTATTATCTTAGATTATCCTATGTATTATGTATTCGTATTTATTTCAAGTATCTACCAACCACGGATGTATAAAGAAGAAGGACACTATCTCGCCTATAGTTAAACGGACGCCACAGAAAAACCACGCACACAAACGCGCTTGTATAAAATTGCCCTACGCACATTAACACTCATAACACGCTCAGTTGCCGTCATTACGTGTCGATAGATCGAATGGGCCGAAAACCCTACTACACTTTTAATATTCCTAGCGCTCCATCCATCTTTTTTTTATGTCTGTTCTACCAACCTAATAAATAATTTAAAAAAGGATTATGATTCCGGTTCCTTTCATTTCTGATAGCAGGAATATCAATTTGTTAGCCGCCTCTCCTACATCAAAACATTACACAAAACACCTACACAAAGCATGGTATTTCTACAATTTTTTGTCTATTATCCTTCGTTACATGAGCAGGTGACATTGAAAAGCCTTGTTTTGTGTAGGTCTTTTTAGTGTTTTGTTTCGAAAAAACATGTGCAGGCGACGCGGCTTTAGATATACCTACCTACATATATGCACAGATAATAAAACTAGGGTTTTTCAAGGCTGTTTCCGAATTTATCCGAATCATAGATACATAGTTAAAAGAGATTCGCTGAACCATAGCTAAATACACAAAAACCGTTGGATATGCAACGTTGCTCGACGAGTCATTGTTCGATTTCTAAATATTACCCCAATTATATTTCGATTTCCGAATGGTTCAGATTAATTTTTGTTCCATTTCCAGCCAGTTTCTGACTTTTAGATGCTTTTCTTTTCTCACTGTATAGAAAAAAAATTAGTCACGCAGAACGTGCGGTTTTATTACAGTCTCCAAACTCGTTCCAATCCTTGAGTAATAAATAAGTTACTGCATCTACCAGTTAGGCGGAAATAAGGAAATAACCCAAAATAACACGGCTTTTATTTATTAATGCGGTTGCAAATGATTATGGTCGGTTAAAAGTTTCCATTTCAAAACAAAAACATTTGCGCTCATAGTATGATAATGTAAGTTGATAATCAAGTTTAAAAACTTATCTGACCGACTTCCAACTTGATCCGACCGTGACCAAATTTATATGGGACCACCCTTCGAATAAGCAGTATCGAACACAAAAAGAATTTTGAAAATCGATCCACATTTTTGAGGATTGAAGGATTCCTTTTTGGAAGTCAGTCGAAAAGATTTAAGAGTGCGTAACATACATAAAAATACAGATGAATTGAGGACCTCCTCCTTTTTGGAAGTCAGTCGATAAATAGGCCGGCATGATTCAGGCGACCACTGATAAGCGCGTTGTTCGTCAGTGGTCGCTAGTTTTTTCTTAAACTTCACTATAACGCTTACCATCAGGTGCCGTGTAATATAAATACCCGGATAAAAAAATGACGGTTAATTCATCATCATGTCGATTAATTAATTTTATTTGTATACATAAGTGGTACAGCCACGCTGTAGACAGTTATAACTACAGCACGAATGGGCCGGCTCGACCGGTTTGATACCACTGTCTCACAGAAAACCGACGGAAAGTGGCAGCTCGCTGTCGTGTTTCGTTCGGTGAGTGAGATTTCCGGTGGCCCAATTCCCCCTCTTTCTTTCCCAATCCCTATTTCCCTCCTTTTAGGTTGCACCCATGATTATTTTTGTGTATCGGGTGTCTATGGGTGGTGGAGATCACTTACCTTTGGTTCACCTTCCATCATCATCAGCTACAGGAAGTAAAAAAATTGAAGACTGACTGATGTAAGTACCTACTTATTTAGATAAAAATCATCTTTACTTAGATTAGGTATTACTTTAGGTAATAACACTGAAAAAACGTAGCCCACTCTATGTATTTTTTTACCTAGCCGATCATCTTGTCCAATCAACACAATATTCGAACGAATTATTTAATACTAGCTGACCCGGCGAACTTCGTTCCACCTAACAGTCGATTCTATAACTTTTTAGTTTTTTTTATTATGTCTAAAATAAACTAAGCCTAAGTAGTAACTTAATTAACATTTTTTTCAATTTTTGTCTGTCTGTCTGTCTGTTTGTTCCGGCTAATCTCTGAAATGGCTGGGCCGATTTTGACGGGACTTTTATTGGCAGGTAGCTGATGTTATAAGGTACTGTAGCTGATGTTATAAGGAGTACCTTATTTGGTGTATATACCGTATATACCTCTATATTCATATATATGTATGTAGTAAAAAACGGTTATTTCAATATTACAAACAGACACTCCAATTTTATTTATATGTTTGTAGTATGTATAGATACCTAAGCAATACAAAATGCAAAACCTCTATATAATAGATTGAGTGCAAATGGAACACCGATTGTAGATGCACTTTGAAACCAATATTAAATAAGACATCAAGCCTGTACCTATTTCACCGAAGTCATTAGTTTATTTTTAATTCCAGTTTGCGCGGAAGTCTCATTACCATGTGTGGAAAGATTAATAATTAAATAACTCGTTTAAGTTGTTTATTAGTTGTCCTACGTCAAAGTATTTTTATTTTTTAACAACATCCTAGTGTAGGGCTTTCCCAATCTACGTCATTCGCTTTCTATGCATAGTTGACAAGATGTGGTCATGGCACTTATTAGGCTACGGACACGAACTCAGCGGGCGCGGAGCGGCGGCAGCGGCGGCGAGAGGAGCGGTGCGGCAATGCACAGCTAGACTGGTGTACACGGCTAAAGAGTATTAAGATATGGGATTCAAACCCATGACCTTCCGATCGACACTAAAATTCGTAACTGCTTTTATTTAGTACAACGCCCTCTACCGAAGTCTCTAGTACTATTTCATTCTTTCACAAACACCTCTATATTAAAATAGTGGTACTAGATGGCGCTTGACATAATAAGTGAGATATTGCATTATATAATTTTTGGTTGACAATAATATTATATTATTAAAATAAGTAGCTATTCAGTAAAAAAGAAAATATTATTATTTCTGCCTTTAATAAATATGTTGGTTGAGAATTGAGATTATTTTTCAACATCCGTTCGGAAATTTTGTGTCATTGAAGGAACTGTCGACAAAATCCAACAAAATCTCAATGTCAACAAGAGTTTTGGCGGGAATTCTGACGGTGCGGGTGGTCGCTTGTTTTAATGATTTCATATTCTAGTCTAAAGTTGGGCTTGTGGTTTAAATGTGATGTGAATCTAAGCAATAAACATCAACGAAGATGGACAGTATGTGGAAGCTTTGAAATAAGTGATTTTGGACGTTTTTTGTCGGGTGGATGGGTCGACCATGTTCGACTCCTCTGCTGTGAGAAAATCGTCTGAAAAGCATCAAACTGGAAGGAATTAACGCCAAAACTCCAGCAGGGCCTTGAAATCGAACACATCCGATTTCATTGCACTTGTGAACAATTAGATATAAGCAAATAAGAAATAAAAAGCACTTATGACGAGGCTGTATGGGCTAGATCCCTTTGCCTTCCCGAAAGGGAAAATTTACAAAAAAAAAAAAAAACAATGTCAACAAAAAAAGTAACCTGTATACAGTTTAGTTCTATCAAAATGCTTAGAAATATCTTACGTACCAGCCGGTGGCTGGCACGAAGACAGATCAATAGTTTCACCCCAATATTACTGCATCAGTCACATTTTGCCGGCCCCTTGAAATCAAACAGCAATTTTGCACCAACAAGAAGTTTTTCTGCCAGCCCCCAGTCTTCCGAGCACGTAGACCCGGCGGTTTTTGAAGAAATCTGCAGCGAGACATTGGAATCTCTTTGTGACTATTTCGAGGAACTAATCGAGAATGCGCCTAATCTGAAAGGGGCTGACGTAACATACAACGTAAGTTGACTTTGTTTTTTAAAATCAGATTAAAATACTGTATTGGAAAGTAAAAATAGTTTACCACCCGCCTTATTCTAATATAAGGTCGGCATAACACACCTTAAAAATATGTTCTAGAAAGGATTTTACTTAGTGTTTACGACAGGTTGCTTGCCTGAAGCTAACTCTTTATACACTAGGTAAATTGTATTAGAAAAATTACCTTGCATGACCTAGAATTCCCATCCAGGAACACCTACATATATGCTGACAATAGACTAAAGGCGTCATTGCCCTGCAAACAGTATGGAATAAAAATTTACAGATAAGCTGTACAATCTCTGACGACAAAACACAGTGAGTTAAGGGTTTATATTATTCATCATCAAAGCATCTTATTACAAACACAAACATATGAATGTTGTGACATTTGAATTTTGTACATTTCATATTTTTTGGATTAATGGATTTATTAACCTGTCGGAGGCCTCACATATATATGTTACATAAGCGTATGGGCCACCAGAGGCTGAGCCGCCCGTGACTATTTAAACACTGTTGTTGGCAAAAGCATCAACATTTGATGAAGGCAATATTTTTTTAAATAAAGAACAAGAAGAAGATATACAAATGCATACTTAATGTCTATAAAAGCAGTCTGAGAGCTCAGAGATTGTACAGCCCTGCCCTTATTTAATATCTTGTCATAAAGAAAGATGTTTTAGTTCCTGACTAAAATATAGCTTAATGTAACTCTTCTAGAAATGTACAGTCAAATCACTTTTCAGGATGGTGTGCTCACGGTAGCCTTAAACTCTCACGGAACATACGTCATCAATAGACAGTCACCAAACAAACAGATCTGGCTCAGCTCCCCTGTATCTGGTCCAAAACGCTACGACCTAGTGCTAAAAGACGGAGGTCATTGGGTATACAAGCACGACGGTGTACCTCTACATAAACTCTTGCAAGAAGAAATAGAAAAAGTTGTATCAATAAACGTAGATTTCTCAAAGTGTTCCCATAGTTTAGTTTAGTTTTAGTTTTGTTTTAGTTTTTAAGTAAATTGTTTCATTGTTTTTGGTTTGTTTTATTTTTATTATGGAGGTTATTGAAGATGGCAATATTATGGACCGTATACCCATATTACTGCAAAGAGATCTGGAGTATTATCAGGTGAGGGATTAAAAGTTTTTAAATATTTAGACACACTTAAAAAAAGGTTATTTCAAGCCCCAGTTCATTGCCATCAAAATTATTGTATGAAATAAAATCTTGTTAGTATAATTGTTCATAATAATTTTGTGTACCATTTTATTGACTAATTCCTACCATATAAAAGTTTCTTATTTAAAATTAAATGTGAATATGTCCATAATGATACTACTAAAATCTTGTGAATATAAATTACTATGTAAGTTTCTAATCAAGATAGTTTACATAATCGTCATCATCATCATCATCAGCCATAGGACGTCCACTGCTGGACATAGGCCTCCCTCAAAGATTAGTTTACATCAATGCATTATAATTTCCCCCTTACTCTAAGGGAGGCAAATGCTTAAGAGTGGGGCATCATGTGGCTGATGATAAAGATATTTTCCCATTACTGATTTAAATTAAATTATTTCAGAAAAATCAAACCATATTATCAGAAACAGTTTGCCGAGGTGTAGTTGGTGGGAGACTAGACTTCCCAAGAAATGCTTCATTTGCTGCTGTCAAAATTGTAATCTGGCTCGAAGAGGAATTTTCTATAGCATTCAAGTAAATATTCAAAAAAAATCGTAAGATAAACTATACTTATTAGTTTGAAAGGTATTTTGTATATCAATTTCTTGTAGACCTATCCTTATCCCACTGACTGCCTCGGTGGCGTGGTGGTATTTCGGTACGACTACGGTTCTGAGGTCTCGGGTTCGATACCCGGGTCGGGCAGTGATATTGGATTTTTCCATATCAGCCCGGAGTCTGGAATTTGTGCCCGATATGGCGATAGGCTCGCCCCCTATCACATCTGGGACGGAACTAAGCTCGGCGAAATGTGGGTGTTCTAGTTCGCTAGTGCGCCTCTGCCTACCCCTTCGGGGATACAGGCGTGAGCTTATGTTATGTTATGTTATGTTATCCTTATCCCACCCCAATCTGGGTTGGGCTGAATGAATTAGGCTTTACATTTTATATTCGTCTGCCCGCCATTATCCCCGAAGGGGTAGTCAGAAGCGAATTAGAAGACATTTCGCCGAGCTTATTTCCGTCCAAGATGTGATAGGGCCTATCGCTATATCGGGATTAAATTCCAGACTCTGAGCTGTTATTGAAAAAAAAAACTTCACTTTGCCTGTCCCAGGGATTGAACCCGAGACCTCAGTACCGCGCAATACAACTTCGCCACCGAGGTAGTTGCATAAACAATCATTTAGTGATGAAACATTTAAACATTTTCCAGGCAAGGTTCAGGTATGTTTGTTGGCATTAAAGAAGACGAAAAGACAGATGATGGTGGAGTACCGAAGACATCAGATCCTGACAAATTTGTACAACTGGCTATCAAGTCAAGTGACTCCTTGTTAGGTGGGTTATGCTTATGACGGGCGGATCGGCCACCGAAGGCCGATCGGTTAACAATGTCTATTATGCCGCTTCCAACAGGTTAAACATAAATAAGTAATAACCTCAAATTATCACCAACGTACTTAGGCTGGTTCTGTAGTAGGTGTTTGTTCTAACATACATACACACTCACGCCTGTATCCCATGGGGGTAGGCAAAGACTATTGAACGCCACAAGCTACGATCCTGACACGCCTCTTGGCTCTTCCGTCATGCATCTTTTCATACATTTCCGCCGGTTGAGGGTACTTCTCACTCGCCCTTTTTGGAAAAGATCACTTATTTGATCCATGTATGTCTTCCTCGGGCGCCCTCTTCCGACCCTTCCATTCACTTTTGTTCCAACACTAAAACAAAATAATTCATGACCTATTGATTAATATTTGTTTTGTGTCTCACTAGTATGTTAAAACCATTTCTAGTACTTTATTCAGCAGAGAAGAGTTTTGACCACATAATACTTATTATTAGTATAGAATTTTACAATAGGTCGCCTCCTTGGTCTAGTGGCAGCATGTATGGGCTGTAGACCGGGAGGTCCTGGGTTCGATTCCCAGGTCGGGCAAAGTAAATTTTCTAATTTAATTTGCCCGGGACTGGATCCCTTATAGGGGGTTGACGTCAGGCAGGCGGCCTGTCGTAAAAACTTAGCCAAATCCTCTTTGCAACATGCATGGCAAAGTGTGTTGCGCCGGCCCCACTTTAAGGTGGGATAAGGGCAGGTAGAAATAAAATTAGTATAGAATTTTACATTATATTAATTTGTATGTTTTTATTAGTAAACAATTTGCCAAAAGTAAGGCTTTCCTTAGACTTCTTCTTGAAGGTTAAATGACGAATAGTCAAGCGCTATTCAACTTTAACGGATTCCTACATTGATTTTCGCCATACAGTTTTGACTGATAAGACGGTCTTAAACGACATAAGGCGACCTTCAGTGTATGAACATTCGACGGCTAGTCAGGAGTATGTATGTTTTCAGAACATCTCCACATGCTAGTTCAAGAGGCTCTGGACCACGCTGACCTGCCAGTCCTCACAGCAGCGCTAGGCGCCGCAGCCTTGTTGAAGAACAGCCTGTATTGCTACGTCCAGCATGTTGAAGACATGGGCAACCATGAGAGACACTCTCTGTTGCAGGTAACAAAAACCGCCGTATCAATAAATTTTAATTTGTAGGTAATTGAATGGGTATAGCCGTTATTACTATAGTTATTGCGTTATTCTGGCCTAATGCCATGGTTGGCTTTGCTTTCAAAACGTTTGCACTCGCTCGGTCTTCAACATCCTCAAAAGTGAAACCATTAAAATAAATGTCTTTCTTACAAAAAAGTGTACACTGCACATTATGAAAATATTGTCTGTATATCCGTCTACATGCATTTATGTAATTCTTCGCGTCCCTGCATTTAATTCTTCGCATAAATTATAGGCACTAAACTCAAGTTCGGTACCACGAGTCCTATAGGTCAACAATGAGTTGACATTACTCGCTACCGACTTTTTAAAATATTTGTATGACAAACACCCGAACGCCTCTAGCGGTTCCGCGGGGAACTGACGTTTTCCATACAAATATTTTACGTCCTCGCTCGCGTAAATACGTGCAACAAACTCATGGTTCAGCTGCTTGCTTTAGTCATCAATTTGTTATCTACTTGTTTGTAGGCGTGCTACAAACGATACGTAACTATGGCCGAGGCGGTTGGAGAGCGAGTACTCGACTTGCATAACCGCGTGCTATCTCTATACATACTGCAAGATTCGGGCGGGAGGCCGATAGACGGACAGACGAGCGCCCCACACGCGGCCGGCACGCCCTCCGTGCAGGGATGGTGGCTGTATATGAACGGTCCGTACTACTAGTAGTAGTTACTAGTCACCAGTTACCAGTCACTAGTAATTAGTAACCAGTCAATAGTCATTAGTAACCAGTTACTAGTCATTATTAACCAGTTACTAGTCATTAGTAACCAGTTACTAGTCATAAGTAACCAGTTACTAGCCATTAGTAATCAGTCATTAGTCATTAGTAACCAGTCATTAGTCATTAGTAACCAGTTACTAGTCATTAGTAACCAGTTACTAGTCATTATTAAACAGTTACTAGTCATTAGTAACCAGTTACTAGTCATTAGTAACCAGTTACTAGTCATTAGTAACCAGTCACTGGTCATTACTTTTAGTCATTTAGTATTAGCCATCAGTGCTAGTCATTACGCACTAGACACTTCATTCGCCATTGGGTAAATTGTTACTAGTAATCAGATAATAAGCATAGTACTAGTCTCTCGTCACTCTTCAGCAGCCACCACTCATTTTGTCATGAGTTACCAGTCACTAGTTATGTGTCACTAGTCGCTAAGTTATAGTATAAGTCTTAGTGGAACAAAATTATGGCCAACATTTGAATTTATTTGTGTACCTACTTCATTTTAGGCAGTAGAAAGGATTTATGGGACACAGTGCCGCCGAGAATGGCTCAAAGAATATTCGCTGGAATGCTCAATGAGACTCTTACAATACTGACTGTTAGATATTGCCAGGTAAGAAATGCTTTAACAAAGTTGAATATATATTAGTCACAATATTAGAAAAAATCCAGATGTATTGTAACAGCTAACTCCACTTTAATTCAAGCTAAATAGAATATGCATACAAACTCCTACAGAATAAATATCAATACTGTTTTCTAAAATCTTTCTTCTACAATCATAAACGCTACTAACATTTGCTTACGGCTTCGCACTCGTGGAACGCTGTACTAGAATTCATATTTGTTGATAAAATTTGTACAATAGTGTAATAATTGCGCTTAAGAAAATGTTAGGCGCTGTCTATAAATAAATAACAAAAAATAAAAAACATAGCTTTTAACTTTTCGTTAAGCAAACATTGTATGCGTGTTTGTAAATAATTGTAGTTTGATAAGAACTATGTCTGATTTTTTTTTATAGCAGAGTTTGGCAAACGAGCAGATGGGTCACCTGATCGTAAGTGATCTCCACCGCCCATAGACACCCAAGACACAAAAAGAATCATGGGTGCGTTGCCAACCTAAAAGGAGGGAATGGAAGGGGAGGGAAAAGGGATTGGGAAAGGGAGGGGGAAATGGGCCACCGGAAATCTCACTCACCGAACGAAACGCGACAGGAAGCTGCCACTTTACGTCGGTTTTCTGCGAAACAGTTGTATCTAACCGGTCAAGCCGGCCCATTCGTGCTGTAGACGTTGGTTATCAGATGAGTGAAGGTGGATGTACTGCGGTATCTTAGACCATGTCAAAATGTGACTATATTTCAGACACTAACAACAGAGACGACAACACCTCTGCTCCTTAACGACATAGTTAACATACTGCAGTGTGTTGCACAACTTTTACCATCGATTTGTACCAATGGCTCTGACTTGGCAGGACTTGACGTGAACCATCAGACCAGAGACGTGAGAGACGTCCATTCCAAATGTAACGAATTGTTCAAATGTCTTGTGTATAGAGGTGCTGAACTCCATTTTATACATCAGGTATGAAAAGAGAAAATTTATTTTAAGCTTACTTTTTCTTTGATGACTTTTTTAGTAATCTGGCAAAGTAGGAGGGTCACTTGATGGTATGTGATCTCCATCGACCGTTGTCACTCTTTCTTTCTTTCTACCTCCCTTATCCCACCTTAACGTGGGGTCGGCGCAACACACTTTTTCAAGCATATTGCAGATAGGATTTGCCTGCCTGACGTCAATCTCCTCTGGTGTATCCAGTCCCGGGCAAATTAAATTAGAAAATCTTTGCCCGACCTGGGAATCGAACCCACGACCTCCCGGTCCACAGCCCATATATGCTGCCACTAGACTAAGGACGCGACCAAGTGTAACTAATACTGTACTTGACAGTAAATTATAACTTACTTACTAATCTAAGGCAGAATCAAGTCAAAAACTTCCTTCCAGGCATTCACAGAAACTGACCAAGAACCAGCTTCAAAAAAGGAAAGTCCATACCCGTGGTACACGTTTGTCAGCTCCAAATTGTTTGACAATCCATTTGATGACGCATCTGTGAAGAGTTCCCAAGATCTACCAACCAAGACTGCTTTGGGACTGGAATTGATTGTGCTGTTGGCACAGCCGCAGCCGTCGTGGGCTTTAGTCGTAAAGGTAATTAGTAACCACAAGTTTAAAACTTAACGGACCGACTTTAAATCCGATCGTGACCAAGTTATGGGACCAAGCTATCGAACACAAAAAGACTTTTGGAGATCGGTCCGCATTCGGCGGAGATATCGCGTAACATACATAAAAAATACAGACGAATTGAGGACCTTTTGTGGAAGTCGGTAGAAAATTAAAAAAAAATCTTCTCGCACTGATAGGGGAGCATATCTGGGACGAAACTAAGCTCAGCAAAATGTGGGTGTTTTAGTTCCCTATTAAGCTTCTGTCTACCCCTTTGGGGATACAGGCGTGAGCTTATATCTTATTAATCACAAGTTTAAAAACTTAACGGACCTACTTCAAATCCGATCGCGACCAAATCTATATGAGACCACCCTTGAAATAAGCTCTATCAAACACAAAAAGAATTTTGAGGATCGGTCCACATTTGGCGGAGATATCGCGTAACATACATAAAAAATACAGACGAATTGAGGATCTCCTCCTTTTGTGGAAGTCGGTCGAAAAATAATATCGATTTGTCATGTTACCATTGCGTTGTCATGACTCATGTTAAACATTGCCTTATAAAACTATAATAGCAATGTGGCTTTTTGCACAATATTAATTTTTGATTTTTAGGATTTTAATTCTGTTTTACTTTGAAAACTGTTTTT
The DNA here is from genome assembly GCA_036417725.1 of Clanis bilineata. Lineage (NCBI taxonomy): Eukaryota > Metazoa > Arthropoda > Insecta > Lepidoptera > Sphingidae > Clanis > Clanis bilineata. The sequence continues at coordinate 3,615,522 of CM071145.1, read as the reverse complement.
TTTGTTTACATTTCAGTCTTCTACGATTTCATTCAAATGTCAACTTTTCAACTTTCAATAGCACCTTAAAAATATATTTTAATGCAAGGCAAAAAGGAACAAGAACATCTAAATCATTATTTACATTTTTGTTATTTATTCTAAAATGTATATTAATAGTAGTCAACCAGGATAGGAACTTAACGGAATTTAAAAGTGAGGATACAATTCTATTCTTGGGACTACCCATCTTTAGCTATCCTCAATGCTGTATTTTGTCCTATTTTTGTTATATATTTTTAATTCTAGGTATTAATGATGCGAGATTGTCACCTATTTAGAATGTTATTGATCCGTGCCCTTCGCAATATGAGTGTGGACAACAATCGCTGGGCGGCAGACGGATTGTGGTATAACATGGATACTACCAAATGTGGCGGGTTTTTGTGCACCGTGGATGGATTCTGTAGGTTTCGGGGGGATTCTGATGGTGAGTTACTATATTGATCCGTCTCTTACATAATCTAGACTCTAGAGCCTGGACTATAGTTAAATCGGGCAGAATCGTTAAATCGAATGTGGCGGATTTCTGTGCGTCTTTGATAGTTTTCGCAGTTTTGGGGATTTTGATCGTGAGATTTTTTATTTGAATATTCATGCCTTTGATTGCAATTGGCCTCAATACTAAACAGCTACCCAAAGAATGACAATCTATCTGTCAAAAATGCTATGGCGCGTACTCGTCAAGCGTAGTTATCAAGAATATAGATCGAGCGTAGCCCAATAGATGTCGTGAAATAAAATTTTAAACTTATTTTGATCATTTTATACACTAATTATTTGACAATTCATTTTAGCTGGCCAAGAGCTAGCAAGAGCGGCTGGCGCTCTTACTTACGTATTAGCTATGATTGGCAGTAAAGCAGAGTTTAAATCCACACTCTGTTATGGGTTAGAAATATCTGGAAGGGATTGGGCAGCTTGCTTAGATAAACGTCAGGTGGGGTATATTTTTTGATTTAATATAAAAATAGCTATAAATTAAAGATGACTATAAATATTTCAACTCATTCTTCCACATTTTCATAATGTGAGAAAATTGGTCCTTCGAACCCGAATAAACAGATTTTTTAATTTTCCTGATAAATATAATAACTAAAAATCCTTGAATTTATATATTTCGAATCCATATAAAATAGCTTTAAAATAAAGGCGGCTATAAATAATTCAACTCACTTTTCGACATTTTCACAATGTGAGGAAATTGGTCCTTCGAACCCGAAAAAACAGATTTAAAAAAAGCTGATAAATATAATAACTAAAAATTAAAGGTCCATTTCCTTAGACAAAGGAGGCGGCAGGCGCCCCTCAATTATAAGGTTAACTTAAATTACTCTTCTTAGGTATGGTGTGACCGAAGACCTCCATGGTTGGCTGGATTGTTGGCCATGGTCGGAACAGCACTGGAATTTATACCACCAATATTGGTCAATGCTTTGCAAAGCGGAGCTTCTATGTATCAGGTAAAATAGCTTAACCCGTCGGAGGCGTCACATAAATATGTTACATAAGCGTATAGGTCACCGGAGGCCGAGCCGTCCGTGACTATTTAAATCAACGGATAATAGTTTAAAGCATTTTGTGGGTAGCACGGTAAGGCGCGTTTCTGTACCTGTTTTTTTTTTAAACAAAAAACAGAAACATAATATACGCAAAACAAGATTTAGCTGTCTCCTACTTATAGAGCAATGGACCATAGATAAAAATGTTTAAGGAAACCGTGAGTGATCTTTATCGTCCATAGACACATTTCTTTTATTCGGCTAAAATAATCAGACATTTCTTCCAGACAATGTCCCTATGTCTCACATGCATTCTCCGGACTTTGGATTGTATCCCACGTTCCTTTATAAACGCTTGTGCTATAATAGAAAGCTCTCTGCCTACCCACATCAACCCAGTAGGGGGCTCCGTGTTGATACAAATGCTGGTCATTATCACTTATGAGGAGATACAGAAGTTTGCCAAAAACGAAGCAGCGAAAGAGGCGGCAGGTATGAAAAATTATTATGTTACAATATTTTATAACATTTTCCAGTTATACCTCAATGCTATAACTGGAAAATGTTATATTGCTATAATGTACTTTACTGAAAAAAAACATATTTAAAAGACTGTATATTTTTCTTAACAGCTGCATCATCTATCAACGGTGAACTTCATGGAGCCACACCGAAATCAAACAAGTCTAAAGCTAAACACGTTCGAATTGTTGGTTACGGACAAACTAGTGAGTTGAAAGTACCACTTTAAAGGAGCTTTTATAAATGTGTACAGTATTTACAAATCTATAACGATATTATAGGTACTAGTTACTACTCTGTCTCTGTGTAACTGAGAAGTCTCTAGTAGTTCCTGATTCATGACACTTAATTCTTACTAATAAAACCCAATAGTCAGACAGGATTGTCTAAACTTGTGGTATGAGCCTACTTTGTAATAAACTATGGCGCCTTCTTCTCCAAGGCAGCAGTACGTAAGCGCTCTTATGTTTCCATTACGGATGATAAAATTAGTGTAACCATGAGATTTAACATCTTATGTCTCAAGATTAGCGATCTGTTTGGCGTTTCGCTCAAAGGAAATATCTCCAGCAATATCTACTCTATAGCAACAAGTTCTACAAGCATGGACTGCGCCAGTGCATGGGCAGTATGTGCAGGCGAAGCTCTCACAGCATTAGACGAAGAACACAAGCACACTCGTCTACTGAACGAGCTGGTCACCGCCGCAGACACTACAGCGCCTGACGAGCTGAAGCTTACTGATTTTCCGGAGTTCGCTGAGCTGTACCGAGAGGTAGGTGCATCTGCAGAGTAGATCACACTAGCACTTGATTAATTCAGAAGCTGAAAGAAACATGCGGCAGAATTAAAAATATTTGTGTCAATGAAAATCCAGAGATTGTCAATGATTATAATTAAATTGAACTCGTAGAACTAATAGCCGATGGGGCAGAAAAGTTCTCGAGTGGAAACCACGTACCGGCAAGCGCAGCGTAGGACGTCCACCTACAAGGTGGACCGACGACCTGATAAAGGTCGCAGGAAGTCGCTGGATGCAGGCCGCTTCCAACAGGTCAATCTGGAAATCTTTGGGGGAGGCCTATGTTCAGCATTGGACGTCCTATGGCTGATGATGATGATGATGATGATGATAATGATAATTAAATCCAGGACCCATATCTGTGTACTGTACGTGACAAGTCGACATGGAATTTTTCTAGTGATCTATCACGATCCAGGTAGCTTAGGTATATCGATATTTTGTTTGCAACGCAACAAAAGAATAAAATTAAATAAGATTTGTTATAAGTAAAATGATAAAATATGTTGTGATAATATTCTATTCATTACAATCAATATCCATACTATCATCGCTACAAGCACTTAGTGACTCTTCGTCACTAGTATCTCCAACTTTTATGATAACATCTTCCATTACATTTTCCATTCCTATAATCCTTTTCCCTGTATTCATTCTCCAATTTCTGAACATGTATTTCGAAATTTGACCAGTTTTCTGTCGAACTGTCGAAATTGCATTCGTTGTTACCTCTTTCAGTTTTGTCAAACACAAATTGCTCTTTATGTTGTTTTTTTTTTATTGCCAAAATAGGCAGACGAGCTAGCGGTCCGCCTGATGGTAAGCGGGACCGCCGCCCATACACTTAAGCAATGCCAGGGGCATAGCCTAGCCGCTGCCTACCTGTTGTGTTCCCTTACGAAGCGTTTAATTCGTTGGAGGCGGTATTTTAAAAATGGGGCGATATATCGATAGACGCGGTGGATGATTCGCGCAACGCTAAATGGCGCTAAGACTACAGAAGATTTTTACATTCGTAATTTTATGTGAAATTCATCAAAATCGATGCATCTTTTCAATCTTAAACATTGTTTTATGTTCCCAAATGACTTTTGACGATATTAATCGTTTATGTTTAGGGTGATGTTCCTGGAGCGAACGCAGAAAGAGCGAGTGACGCCGCAGCACTAACTAGTCAAATACTAATGACGGCGCCGGGAAGGGATAGTCTTCGAGTGATCTACGAACATCTCCAACTGCATTCAGAATGGATTTACAAAGAGCTAGGCATTCAAGAGAACTGTGACATCGATATTCCACTGAACAGAGCGCCGCTCCTATACATCATGTTTCATATCGGACGAAGGCCTTTCGATCAGGTAGTAGTTTAATCCTCTATTAAATTACCTCTGTGGCGTGGTTGTATTTCGGTACGACTACTGTCCTGGGGTCTCGGGTTTGATCCCCGTGTCGGGCAAAGTGATATTGGATTTTTCTATATCAGCCCGGAGTCTGGAATTTGTGCCCGATATGGCGATAGGCTCGACACCTATCACACCTGGGACAGAACTAAGCTCGGCGAAATGCGGGTGTTCTAGTCCGCTAGTGCGCATCTGCCTACCCCTTTGGGGATACAGGCGTGACCTTATGTATAATTGAATTCCAGTACCTTCGTGGAGAATGGCCGATGCCTTGGAGTAAGCTTGTATCAGCAGCCAAGAGCTGGAGCGGCACAGAAGGAGCTCGAGCTCACGTCAATAAACGGACAGACATACGAACTGCTAAGACGCAGAATAAATACAACAAGCACCTCACAAAACTATGTGCAGTATTCAAAGCAAAAAATGATGCTATATTGTAGATGTTAATAAATAGCTTTGAAAATAACTTTGTTTATACCCTCAATAACCAAGTTTAAAAACTGATTTCTTAAGATTACGCGAATATTATACATTGAAATAAAATTATTTTTACGGATTCTATCACGATAAGAAATAGAATAGAAAATAAAAATAGAATCCGTAAAAATAGTTTTCAAGTTTAAAAACTCAAAAAGCGACTTCAGAACCTTGAACATTTGCCGGAGATGCCTACTAAAGGCGCGTCTCTTGATTTTTTTCCAAACAAAATATAAGCTCACGTCTGTATCCCCAAAGGGAGAGGCAGAGGCGTCCTGTCAAACTAGAACACCCACATTTCGCAGAAATAAAAAAAAATGTTTTGTTTTTGTTTGGACTCCTTGAAGTCGCGTGTCCTGCACATGTTTTTTCGAAGCAAAACACGAAAAATACCTACATAAAAAAAATAATAATAAATACACCCAACAGTCACACACATAGTCCTGACCCCACATTAAGATCGAGTCTTGTGTCGTGGGTATCAGGAACTACGAGAGACTTTCGGTCCCACAACACCCAGACACGAAACAAATATCTGTGGGCCACAGACATTTGTCTCGGTGCGGGAATCGAACCCACGACCTCACGTTTCACAGCCGGCTACTCGCCCGCTGCGCCACGGAGGCTGTCATTTCATGTCATCATCAAAAAGGTTTTTCATTGTCTCCTGCTTATGTAACTATGGACCATACACAAAAATTTGTAGAATATCATGTTTTATGTAATGTTTTAGTGCAGCAGACGTGGCTTCACATAAAAAAAATTACGAATTCAGAACCTACTCCTTTCAAAGTCCGTTGAAAATAATGTAAGATATAAATAGTAGTGGATAATAAATAAATAAGAAACCGGCCACCGAGTCGTATAATGGCGCGTACACACCGGGCCGAACGAAGGCAAACGAATCATACCTGTTTCATTCGCATAACAGCGAAAGTTTGTTTGTGTGAACGCAACCGGTATAGATTTTTTTGCCTTCGTTCGTCGGATGAGTACGCGCCATTATAATTTGTAGCAGCACAGTGCATCCTTGAACAATGACGCATATCAAAAATATGTGTGAACCAAACTTGGATTTGTTTTTACCCGTGTGAACCTATGTCAATTACACCTACTTCACCTACTTGTGCACGGTACTTAATATGATTTGTTAATTATTTAGTTTCGTATTTTCAACGTATTCTTTGTTCCCTATGCATTCCTTTGTATTTGATTTGTTATGTTAATAAATATTTGGTGAGAGTGAGAGGCACAGCGACCCCTAACGGGATAGAGCAGTAAAGCAATCTCAGACTAGCCACCTTAAATACGGTGTTAGAAAATTCAGTTAACAGTATACCATTTGCATTGATCGCGCACGCATTGATCGTACACACAGTATTCCATTTGCATTGATCGCGCACGCATTGATCGTACACACAGTATTCCATTTGCATTGATCACGCACGCATAGTTCGCCTCTCTGAATCGCTCACACTTTACTGGCACGCAAGTCTTTCATTCACCATAATCATCACATGGTTAGAGACAACTGCCAAAATTAATTAACTTTCGCTCGAGACTCCTGGGACATTTTGTGGGACCCATTTATATCATGCGTAATTGCGGATAACATTTTGTCAGGCGCTTTCGTACAACTATCTTTCATTCCATATAATTATAATCCATGACAGGTTTTTTGAGACTAAAAGTAGTCTATGTCCTTACCAAGGGTTGAAGTTTTCTGCATATCAAAATCGGTTAAGAGCTTTAGCTGCAGAAACATAACAGAGTTACTTTCGCATTTTTATTATATTAAGTAGATATTTTACACTTCGTGCGCAGTTTAGCGTTCGCTCAACCAAATTGCACGTGTCACGTGACTGATAAAAGGTTTCCATCTATGTAACAGTATTAATGTTCCATTAATGCTTTTACCCTATTTACCGATGGATGGCAATGGTGCCAACTCCAATTTTATAAAATAAAATAAAATAAAAATCCTTATATTTCTGTAAACTTACAATACTAATATATTATTTTATAGATTAGAGTTAGAATGATTAATTTAATTTGAGAACCCCTGAGGTAAAGGCCTCCTCCAGAGAATGCCAGCTCTCTGTTCTTTGCTACTTCCATCCAAGGTGATCCCGCTACTCGTGCTATCTCGTCTTCCCAGCGTGTATGTGGCCTTCCCCGTTTTCGAAAAAAAAAAACAATTTTATAATAGATTTAATTAATTTAGCATAAATGGGTAGTAGTATTGTGAGCAGAAATAATTTTGAAGGTGGTATACAGTATTCAGGGACAGGATGTCTTGGGTTCAAGATCACACACTGATCACAAGATCAGATTTAACTCTTAATTTTATTTTTTGTGCGATATAATACTTATTGTTTTTTTTTTTTTAAGTTGTTCTTGATTTTTGTGCAAGCCGTGTTCGCCTCTAATTGTAACGGCATTTAGCATATGTAGGTATCTTTATACCATTTATTTTTAATTGTTACTTAGAGATAATGCACGTTATGTTGGCGTTACTAAATAAATAAATAAATAAATAAATAAATAAATAAATAAATAAATAAATCACTTGCTTATTGCTATCAAGTAACCCGCCTGCTCGTTTGCCAGTCTCTGCTATAAAAACAGTCAAAAAATCTCGGCAATGTAAAGATCATGTAATGTTAAACATAATAAATGGATTACCCAATGACTAAAGAAAAAATAAGAGGACCCGGCATAACTACGAAAAATACGTGTTGACTATGAAGCCGGTTCCGCCATTTTAGTTTCGCGATCCATTTACATGTAAGTTGTCATCGTGGCATAAGAATTAAATAACGTGTAAGTACTTATTGATTTTATTTTAGATACGGTGTTTTATTTACAATAATACTAATTTAGGAATATGAAGACGATGCCTAACTGTTATATTAATGGGATCTTTCTTTCGCTAAGTCGCCATTTTGGTTTCGTTCCGTATATTATGAATGATTAATTTTTTCGTAGTTATGCCAAACACTACCCCACGTTATAAATAATCAAACAAAGTTACTAGAGACGGGGCAACATTTCCGGTAAGTTACAGAAAAGTTACGTCGAGTGTCACAACTTTTATGACAGGATTTATTGGAACTTCACTATAGCCATTGACATTCCGATGGACGAGTTTAAACTCCGATTTCATTTTATAAGTTCGCTGGACCTTCGAGTCAAGCCGAGCTTCATTTTACGACGCCATCCGATATTTACGAGGGCATAAAGGAAATGTTATTCTTTGAAGGTATTAAATAACGTGACGGGGTGAAAATTATGTGCTTAACGCTATTCGAGAGGGCTATGGGTTCTTTGAGTTTAACCTTCGTGTTTGATGGAACGCCTTTTTGACTTGGAATCGCGTTTCTGTCAAATTATTTGTTAGATCTGTGTAGGGATATTTTTATAAAAAAATATTATTTTGTTTAGTTTCATTTGATCATCTTTGGTGTATTGTTTCAAAAGAACTGCTTTAAAAAGTTAGATTTTACTATGATCTATTCTAGTTCTCGTGGAGTGATCAGGCAGGTGACTATCGTCAAAATTAAGCTTTTTTTTGTAATCTTTTGTTTTACGCCGTCCCCATGCTAGCTACCGCCCTAGGCTGGCAATGTAGACGCAAACTTTTGTTTGTTAAGTGTGTATTCCATAGGAATTATAACTTGTTGTACAGTAACGGTGAAGGAAAACATCGTAAGGAGACCTGCATACCTGAAAATTTCTTATTTCTCCACAAGAATTTTATGGTAGACTAAGCCCTAACCCCTCTCATTAGTGGCCAGCAGTTGAACGTAATGTTATTAGGCAAAAGTAATGTTAAAAGGCTAATATTTTTAATAATACAAATGGGTATAATGTTAATTACAGGAGTTTTTCTATGAAACAAATGATTTGTTCGTGACTTGGTAAACAATGGTAACAGTACGGATTACGAACTAGTTTCTAATTGTTTATTCAAAGGCCACGAGCGACGTGATGTTATTGTTACAATCCTACTCGATTCCAATCAACGTTTGATTTGTTCAGTTTTCCTATATCGTAGGAATCACTAGTTTACTAATCTGCTATGTAGTGGGTCTGTACTCCAAAAATAGTTTTGGATTTTTGGATTAATTAACAGATGATTTGTAGGAAAGACAGTATTTTAATTATTTATTTACTGTTTTACATTTTTGATTCGAATTATTCAAATATAAAAAAATGTGAAACTGTTAATTTAAGATTGCTAGTAAAGGCTATTATTATTATCATGTTTTACATTTTAATAGACATCATTTAGTTATGCCTATTATTGCCTCGGTGGCGTATCCGTTTTTCCTTCATTCTTTCAACCCAGTATAATTAATAATATTAGTTATAAATTACTTAGGGCCTCGTTCACCACCCTCGAGTAAAGTGTAAAGTAGGCTAATCGTCAGTTAAAGTCACCCGTAACTGAACGTGTGAATTTCACGACGTTCGAGTAGCATGCATCTTGTGATTAAACTGACCAGTAAGCTACTTGCCATGTCGTCTGCCAAGTAGCGCGTTTACTTGACGGTTAAAGTTTAAAGTAGGCAGTTAATTGTACATTTTATCGTAGTTCAATAAACTATAAAATCAAATTATAGTAGTCATACCTTAATAACGATGTTTAACGTTTTAAATGAACGTGTTAACTGTAAAATAGCCTTTCATTTAAAAAATCAAGCAGTTTCAACAAAAATAAAATGCAATGCGGGTCACGCAAAACTCGTCCGTCGTGTGATATCATTCACTTAACCAGTAAGTTGATACTCAGAGCTCTAATTTTGCTTGTGAAATTAACAGAAGTTACTCGCAACTCTTACTTGTCAATTAACGCTAATCAGAAAGTAACTAATCAACACTTTACTTGGAGTTGGTGAACGAGGCCCTTACTGTTTTAGAGGGGACATGTGGAGTATTATAGGTTTATCTATGAATACTACAACTGTCTGAATAAATAAATGTCAGTTGTGTCGCAGACTCGGTCTTATAAATTACTCTTCCCATCTAAATCTTACTCTTAGGAAAGGCAAAAATATGTATTTAATGAAAAATCCCGTAAAAAAACTCATATATTTTATATATATTTGGGACGGGAAACGAACACTGAGTGATCTCCTTAAACAGGTCCCTCGACACACTGTATTACGAGTTACCTAAAGCAACCAAGGTGATTGCTAAGGCACGTTCCACAGTCCACACCCATATTACAGGTGAAGTAGAACTTCTAACTGCAATAGCCAAGATCATTTCCAGCGCAGTCGGACCCTTATTAACGTGGAGTGGTACCGGCGTGGCATCCGAAACACATAAACAATGAGTTTCAATTTCCTCTCATCGTGGCGCCGAGGACCTTAGGTAACCTCTACAATAGATATCTGATTGAGAGTATTGATTTACGTAGGGGCCGATTAAAGCTTGTCTTTTTAGTTTGAATAGACAAAGGCGAATTTCAATTGGACCGTGTTGCAGAAATGAGCCAACCCACAAAAAAAAAATATTGATGCCAAAATGATATAAACCATTAATAGACAATTTTTTTCTATTTGCCCTTATCCCACCTTATTGTGGGGTCGGCGTAACTCACTTTTTCAAGAATATTGCAAAAAGGATTTGGCTTAGTTTTTACGACCCGCTGCCTGCTTGACGTCAACATCCATCTAGGGGATGTGACCATATTGATGTGAAATTCCATTTTTTTTGGGTTGGCTCATTTCTGCACAACTCGGTCCAATTGATAATTGGAAGTTGAAAAAAAATATTTCAAGTTGCCAATAGTTTTAAAATAAATATGAATAACGACGAAGATATTGGTTTCTATTCATTGAGTGGATGAGATATTAAGATAAAGGTTGTCATTGCTAGACAGTGTTATAATATATGAACATGAACATTTTCATGAACATTGAGTTGCTATGATATTTCAAATAACTAGAATGTTCCAAGTATATATGTAGGTACATTTCGGAGTGAGGTAGGTATCTTCAATAATAGATTTGCTTTTCTGTCCAAATATTTCTATTTCAATAATCTCTACTACCGTTTCTCAACATGTTATAGCTGTAAAGAAGAAACGGCGAAAGAAACTCCCTCAGCAACACAAAGTGTAAAGCTTAGGAAGATAATAACGATGAACACAATTATCACTACATTGCTAAACTTGCAACACTAAAATATAATAGCAATGGATTTTACTACAATAAAGTTCCGCTTATCAACTAACTAACTTATTTTACAATATTTGAATTACTCTGGTCTAAAGATAAATCAGCAACTTATTTAAAATTATCAGCAGTAGATTGTTGAATACAGGTAGTCAATTTGACATTAAATTTTGTGATATTATCATCACTCCGACATACATATCTGTGGTACCAAGCACATCAGTGTCTTAGCGAATAATGTTATCTCGTCATGATTAAAGTTTAGATTTATCATAAAAACTTTACACTTCAGGAAATTCAATCTCCTCAACTCAAACAAAAAAGAATAATTTAAAAGATAATCTCGCCTTTATTCAATTAGATGAGCACCCCTAGCATAAAAAGTGGCTAAAGACAGAGCCGTATGCACCGGGTCTTAAGGCTGATGGCGCAATCTCGCCGTAAGCTATTGGCGAACTTGTGGAAGAAGCATAAATTGTGTCCCCCGACCAATAGTTGGGAAGTAATGTCCGCTTCCGTGAGCTATCTTGTGCCGGCACGTAGTCAGATGATGCAGTGGCCGAATTTGGAATGCAATCAGGTGGTTTATGGAATCAAAAGATGATAATAAATCTAAAAACAGAAATGTTGAATTGCAAGAAAACGAAAATATGAATCTACAATATTACTACCATTTAGACGTTAGAACTAATAATATTTAGGTCTAAGCCTTTCACAATAGTAATGAAGTCTTGTGCCCAGCTATAGAAAAATAATATTACAGGTCTATAAAAAATTACCTATAAAAATAACAGTGTTGATATTGTTTAGGAACATGATTTGAATGCATTAAATAGTGCCTTGTATAAATGATCCCAAATACTTGGAATAATTTTGAAACATCAACTTAATCCACACAAAGTGGTCAGCTCCCCCGCAGTTGCAGGTAATCCATCTCTGTGCAGAGCTTTACCGTGTTTGCTAAGTAAATCCGGGCGGGCTTTAGTTCTTGCAGTTTGCAACTGTAACGATACATGCAAGCAATAGTAACAACAACAGCGATTAGTACCTCGTCAGGTGAACGACAGGCTACTGACTCAAATTAAAATAACGGTATGCTTGAACCAACTTTAGAACCAGTAAATGAGGTGCATGTAGGTTTAGGTTAGAATGCAGTAAGAGGATAACATATTTTAATTTGCTGAGACAATGGGAATTTAGGCAATCTTTCAGAAACCAAGCCAGTCTCATACAGTCATAAATTAATTAGACAAGAAACTAAAATTACTGAAGGAAAAAGGTTTATTCAAATTAGTTAATGAACTTGTAATTTGTAATTAGAATTATTGGTAACCACATTGTATTATTGTAACAACTACAGTCATCTCCATAATATTAAAAATGCTAAGTTGTTAACACTTGATTTGTCTTCTCCGTCTAGGTAGCCAGATATTATGACCAGAAATAAAATCTTTAGCACGTTGAAAACTTCAAACCAAAGTAAAACTATTACGTGATGTCCAGGTAGCATGGAATATAAAATTACAAATAAATAAGGCGAGTTAAAACTTGGGAATTTCCAACGAAACACTCGAATCAAGATCGACATCGAATAACTAACCCATTGTCGAAGTTCGCCCGCCAATAAATTCTGTCCGTCTGTCCCCTACTCCGGCCAATAGTTGGAAACTTGACCGGTATGCTAGTAATGCACAGTATGGTATGGGATTATGAAGGGGTTATTTCAAGTTTAGACATTCTTTAATGGTAGTTGACATCTTGGCAATACGCTAGGATAATAATGTGATGTACATATGTAAAGTTTCTGTCTTCAGCTTTTGCTGCTTAAAAGAAAGATGTGGAACAAATATCGATCAATCAAGAACCATTTGTAAGTGGCGCCGTGGGGAAAACAGTTTTATCTGTAAAACGAGGTATTATTATATAACGAGGTATATTGATCTTACAGATAACAGTCGTAATGTCTGTGTTACATAATAGTGGAACAACACATTTTTGTATACGAAATTCCTTATCCACAGACCATACATTTTATTCATCTGTTAAATATCAACAACTTGTGCTCAATTTTTAAATTCTTATGCTTTTTCGATTTTACTGGGAATTTTAAAAGCTTTTTATATTCATATTTTATAGCAGAGACTGGCACACGAGCATGACATCCATCGCTCATAGACGCACAATACACCAAAAGAATTATGGGTACATTGATAATCTAAAAGGAACGAAACGGGGATTGGGAAAATAGAATAATTAGACTACAATTAAAACATTAAAATTGTTTAAATCAGCTTCTGCACTGTTCCATCCATTCACTAAAATTTCGTGCTCATCGATTTTCTTACGTCTCGACCGCAAATTGTGAAACTTGCTCTCCCATTGTTGTTGGGTGCAGCATGAACCGACCGGCTTGCAGATTGCAATGACTTTTGTTACTTTTGTCACTGTCCTAACAATGGGCTGAGCTCCTTTTGGACGCTGGTAGCGATAGCGCAGATTTGTCGTGTACAAATGTACCAGTATTTGTATGCAAATCAGGGGAATTCAGTCGAAGATTGCGAACTTCTGTGTTTATGTAAATTAGGAGATACGGATGAAACTTTGGTGCTTTGGTAAATTATATTTTTACTCGATTGTATCTAATCTTTAGTGAATAAGTTTAGTATAAGGTTTGTACAAAATTAAATGTAAACAAATTGAATGATACAAACATGGTATCTATTAACAATTTGATGTATTGACATAATGGAATTAGAACCCAGAGGGGGGATTACGTCAGGTAGGTAGCCGGTCGTAAAACTATACCAAATATTTTTTTTCAACATTCTGGAAAAAGTGTGTTGCATCCGCACTTGAACGAGGGCATGTAGGAAGATTGACGGAATGGAACAAAAGCATTATCGCAATGAATTATCTTAAAAAATTAAGTCACAATCTAGGTCAATAGCTTTGCATCAAGTTTTGAAAGAAAGGTCACATGCACGTGCTCAGTGCGGTTTATCGTCATAACTAAAGCTAGAAAATACCTTTATCACCAACATTGTATACTTCCAAACAATATATCAGTTGCGTTATCTTAGTTATTCCATCAGAAATGCTACACCCCATTCTCAAATTACGAAACAGCCCACTGGCATCACAGGGTTTGGCATATGTTATTGTGGATGGAGGCCTTTGAAATGTCCTGCTCCTTTGCAATACCCATTCCCATACTAGCCATTCAGATATCAAGTATTCATGACGTGGTTTTTGTGCGCATTTCCCTTTACCCTAAGGAATTGAGTAAATGTGAATCTCCACTGAGGTCATTTTTATAGTTGCTCTAATTTTGTATTCAATATTGTCAGTATAAGAAGCGTCCTTCGATATGTATTTTCCATCTTTATTCACTCTGAAAACCTTTCATAAAAGTCATCCCCATTTCATTATTATCCCAAAAAATAATATGTAGATATAGTTTTTTGTCGTTAGTAATTTCATCAACAATACATCTAATTCGTGTCGGTAGTTGTCATCATTATCAAGTTCATCTTAAGTGATTGTCAAGCTGTATTTATTTTACAGCCTCCGTGACGCAGCGGGCGAGCAGCCGGCTGTGAAGCGAGTGGCCGTGGGTTCGATGCCCGCACGGAGACAAATATTTGTGCGGCCCACAGAAATTTGTTTCGGGTCTGGGTGTTGTGAGATCGAAAGTCTCTCGTAGTTCCTGATTCCCACGACACAAGACTCGATCTTAGTTTGGAGTCAGGACTAAGTGTGTGACTGTTGGGTGTTATTTATTTATTTACTTTGTGACTATGCTTTGCTGTTATATCTACGCCGTAAAGTTTTTAGTTATCAAGCAGGTTTCTAGCACAATATGTTACAAATTTAGGTTCACATATGGCGCAAGGAAGCATTAGCGTCATCTATATTTTATTACTACATGAGGCGGGTCCTGAAATTATCTCCTCACGGTTCGATGCGTCCAAAGCCAATACACTGCAATCTTTTTTATAGTCTGCTGCATGTAAGCGAAATTTGGTGCTTATATTGTTCACTGTATTTGAAGTAATATTATGGTATATGGCTTTAAGTTCGTAGGATAAGGACGGAGCAGGTTCAGTACCGGCTAAGCTAAAAATATCTGATGAGTTATCATTGTACTTACTAAACTTCAGGTAAAAATTTTACGTTCCCACCGAAGAGTCCTGTCGAAGCTTTAACGGAAAGAAAGTAATTTTTATTTCCGCTCGTTGAATCAAATAAAAATTCGGTGTCCAAAAACGCATACCATTTTATCATAGCTTACAGGAGTTCAGCGTGTCTCTAGTAGCCACAGATAAAAAAATATTTTTTACTATTATGTTATAAAGTATAATCTTTCTACCTGCCTAATCCCTTCTTAATGTGGGGTCGGCGTAGCACACTTTTTCAAGCATGTTGCCGAAAGGATTTGACTTAGTTTTTTACGACCGGTTGCTTATATGACGTCAACTCTCCTTTGATGGATCCATTCCTGATCAAATTATGTTAGAACGACTTCCTGCCAAACCTGGAAATGGAACCCAAGCTCTCCAGGTTCACAACCCATATACGCTGCTTCTTTACCACGTACGTACACCAAAGAATATATTTCTGAAATCATATTCGTAACCCATAAATAAAACCATGATAAAGTGACACCAACTCACTGGAGACTAGAGATACAAAATGTTAATTAATGTTCCCTTAATGGACACAACTCAGAACGATTCCCAGTGAAACAAAAGCCAAGTCCCAAGGTAGTTATAACATAATTTAACATTCTTTCAACACATGTGGTGTGGGAAGTTTTGATTTATGCTTGCATTACGGCGAAGTAAAACAGTTAACTTGTTTATGATTAACGGTATTAGGCGAGCAGCTTTTCTTCCTGTTTCATTTCTTATTTTGTTTGTAAATGCTTTTGTGTTTGAGATGCTACGTTTATACTTGCATATCAACTAGGGGCTCTATACCGGCTTTTATTTCAGTATATCATAAACCGTCAGCTAGTAGTAACTAGGTTATGGTTAACCAACTAATTCCCTATTAAACTAACAACCACTTTACAGACCTTTGAAAGTTAGTCTTCGGGATTTTCATTATTTTTTGGTACCCTTCTCCAATACTAATTTCCTTTGAATCCACTATCAAAATTAACACTCTGACCCGTGACAACGAAGACTGCAAAGCCTTCGAAACGTCGGGAATAATAATTAAAACCTAATCGTGATAGAATCCGTAAAAATAGTTTTATTTCAAAATTAACATTGCAATTTGTCGAAAAAAAAACGCAGCATGACACTCATGTTACGAAACCTTTTAAACTTTTATAAAGCTATGGAAAAAGCATTTTGACGCGCCTACGTATAGATTAGTTTACCTTTAGAATTACTGTTCATCAAAGCTAAAGTCCACTTTGAACGTTTAAAGGGATGTTTTAAATTTTTAACTAACGCTAACAGTGTCTGACAACTTCGTGTGGTATGACGCCTACACATAGGGCCTCGGTACACGTTGCGATTTTGCGACTGCCTTGTTAGTCGCATTTGGGCGCGTCCATATGGACATTACTTAATATAGTAACATATAACAAGTTACTTAAGATATGCTAAGTAACTTGCGATTTAAGAAGTAAGTCGATTAGCTTCTTCCGTCTTCGGATTCGGAGTGTGGAGAAGCATAAATAGGCCGGCTTGATTCTGGATACTACTGATAAACCCATTGTTTGTCTGTAGTCGCTAGTTTTTTTGGAAAGCATTAAGCTTACCATCAGGTGCAGTGTAGTCACTTTGCTGTGCTCAGATAAAAAAAACTGCTTTGATTTTAGCGATTTATACTTTCTGAATTGTTTTCCTCAAAGGGGTTTCTTGAAATAATGCAGGCAATTGGTCGTAACAAATTTTCCTTGCTGGATTTTATTGTGGTCAAGGCTCTGGAGATTTATGTAGATATTCAATAACAGCGAACTTTGCACCAGATTGTTAATTTCACTTATTACATGGACTAGTATGTCCCAGTTATAAAAGCCATTATCGCTATCAAAAATAATTTTCGGCTGACCGAAAACTAAATCACTGAACGTCGAAAATCTACCGCTTTATGAAGTGACTAAGTTGTCGTTTTCTGATTATAGTCGTCGAAGGTATTGTGTGTACTGTGACCCTATTTTCATTCGTAGGTCGTGTCACAGCGTGTTAAAAGTTAGCATGTTGCACACTCATGGAGGAGTTTCTGTTATTTTTATAATTGGACGTGATTTTTTGATGCCGAGATATCCTTTTACATGGTATTCTTGCGAGGTTTAAGCATAATTTTCAATGTTCTAGCCGTTTATTTCTTTTGTTTCAAAATTTCAGTTGCTATCATAGTCCTGTATAAGATTGATTGACATCTTTCTAGATTCGTTATAGCCAGTTCCCAATGAAACAAAATATTTTCTTCCAGTGATAAACGAGATACAATATTTATTAGTCACCTTTGGTCTAATTTTAGTTATAAATGTTAAACAAAACCACTGAATAGTATTGTTTTATGTTTATAGTTTGTTAAAGTCTCGTCCATCAGTAGCATAATATTGTGTGTAATTCCTTCCATTTAGATCCATTACTTAGGCGCAGTCCTCTGCTTGTACTATTGCAAAGTACTCCTTATTCCTTCTAAGCTCTGCCCATCTGTCTAGGTAGGAACACCTCGCACTGTCTCAAGATATCTTTCATTACACATCCTCGTCCAGTTAATTTGTGAGAGTATGGTTTCGGATTGTTTAAGTTTAATTTGGTTTTACTATAGTTGTGGGTTCTGCTTCTATAATTTCCTTAATTTGTGCATTGGGTTTAGAATTATTGTATTCATTACTTACTGTAATTTTAAACATACACACAAACAGGAAACAGTGTAACTTTACTGTCATGTACTTTGATGATCTATATTATAGAGTCAATAAGAATAGGATACAGGTGAGGGCAAAGTAGAAATACGAGGTCACATCATAACAATTTAAAGGCTGTAGCAGGAATTACTTGCGACTACGTATTCGAATCGAGCCTGCTTATATTCTTGTCATCATCATCGTCATTAAGTATAGTATACTCCATTAGTTATGTTTTCTCCAAAAGTTCAAAATATGAAACATACCCTTCTGCTCCAAGCTTGAAATTATACACAATATGGAAACAGATGCATCTACTCAATTGAACTACGTCTCGTTCTTGAAATATCCTTCCACAGAACTGATATTGCTTCCAAAATATCATTCATTATGCATACCTCACTTATGTCAGGCGAATTTAATATAGCAAGAAATATAGTTTCAATAGTACAGTCAATACATGCAATCAGTGTGTAGCTGGCACAACGCCAAACTAAATGGCGCTCAAACTGTATATGATCTTAGTGAATTCATTGGCAACGATACAAATCTATGCCTTGAGCCGACCTGTTCAGACTTAGGTGATAAGACTTGGCTAAGAATTGTGACCTAGTTGGTGCTTATGAGATTGCTTGAGCAATATCGTCTCCTGGATGTCATGTGAATAGTGGTTTGGGTTTACGATCGGCCTTGAGTGTCACGAATAACTTACGAAGAAGTATTAGAACAA
The DNA here is from genome assembly GCA_036417725.1 of Clanis bilineata. NCBI lineage: Eukaryota > Metazoa > Arthropoda > Insecta > Lepidoptera > Sphingidae > Clanis > Clanis bilineata. The sequence goes on along the minus strand of CM071145.1, from coordinate 3,596,991 downwards.
ATATTCACCAACACGATTCGTCGTGTTTTCCTTCAAATGCTAATAGCGTCCTCGATTTTGTCTTATTTGCAATTTGATAGAAATACCTCTATATTACAAGATACCCAGTTTTACAAATATTACTGGATGTGTATGCATATCAATAGAAAACAATAAACAATTACACTCTTAATTTTACAGAGATTAATATAATACTGTCAGAAAGTTATGTGATTAATTAAATGAATAGGTACAAGAATCAAAATCTTATAAGATTACACAACGCTAGCATATCTTTTTGAACAAAGACAGAAGATTAGATGTGACGCGATATTATACACAAAATGCAATATTTGAGCGGGCTCATTGTTCTCGAAGGCGCAGTCCCGCCCTGCGAAAACATTTCTTAATTAAATAAGCCCGGACAGGTGGAGAGCAGTTATTCCAGCCGATCTAATATACCGCTCTTTGTTTATCTTGGTAAGATTGGTGGATTTTATTTGGGATATAAATCGATGTGTATTTTAAGTTACAGTCATTGATTCGTTTCTATTTATGTATTTATAACCACTGCTCAAAATATATTATTATTGGATTTACGTTCTCCCTGATTTCAAGTCATAACAAAGTGAGGACCTTTAAAATTAACATTTGATTGATCGTACGCATCACAAAACACTCATCGGGCTCTGACATAGGCTTTGAGAAAATTCATCCGGAGCATCGTGCCATTCTTGAATAATATATTTTTACTTCTGCCTCCAATTGTCGAGGCGAGTGGCCCGAACGTTCCTAATTCATTTCCCTCATTGTCAGAATTGAAGGGGCAGGGGCACGCGAACTTTCCTCTGATAAAATATCTTCTCTAAAATACTTTCCTTATACGAAGGAATTTTATCTATCTGGTGTCTGAATGGCACATTCAGAACGCTTGGATGTTTCAAGTGGACTCGTAGATTCAAAAGGCAATATTTTATTTATACACATTAATGAGGAACATTTTTATGAGTGTTTTATTTTTGAGTTTTATTTTTTTATTTTTAGTTTTGAGGCAGAGGGTCTTCTTTATAGACATCTGTCCGTTGTCTATAGAGAAGGTTCGGGTTTGGCGGCCCCGACCTCCTCGAGCCTCTACGGTCACCTCCTCCATCCGTCCGTGGCTGTAGAATCCTATCACCTTAATATTCCTTCCTATCCCATAAATCCCACTATTACATCACCTCCTATTTCCTATCCGCCAATCCAAGGTCAGCAGCGCCGAGGGATGCATGGCTAGGGGCGAGCCTAGTCGTTAGTATGCCTGTTGTCTGGTACCGGGTAACCCCAGGCACTAATTTTACCTTACCCTTACATGCGGGGCTCTGTAAGGGTTGACCGTTCACTTCCCTTGCTATTCGTGGGAACATTATGAGAGCACCAAATAAAAATCTCGGAGGCGGCGATGCTGTTCGCCACACATCACGCCATTGTATCTCACGGGGCGAAAAGCGGGCTGCGGAGTGCTGCATAGCTACGCTCAATGTACAGGGAGGGATGGGAGATAAGATGGATGAAGTGTGTCAGATGATGAAAGAAAGACATATTGATATTTTGACTGTGAGTGAGACCAAACGGAAAGGAAAGGACATGACACAGCACGGGAATCTTACGGCCATTTGGTCCGGAGTTCCGGAATCAGAGCGAGCTTGCCAGGGTGTTGGAGTGCTCCTTTCTGACCGTTTGACTCAATGTATGAAAGGATTTGAGTGCATAAGTCCCAGACTCCTCTCAATCCGATTTAAAATGGGGTTATGCCGGATATTTGTGCTAGCTGTGTACGCACCGCACATGGGTTGCTCTGTTTCAGAGAGGGAGGAGTTTTGGGAAAATGTTAGAGGAATTTTGAATACCTGCGGAGTTAATGAAAGGATAATTATGATAGGTGACTTTAACAGTTGGGTCGGAGTGGAAAGAGAAAATGTCGAAGGGGTGTTAGGAAAATATGGAGATGAGAGAGTGAATGAGAATGGTATGCATTTGTTAGATGTATGTATAGAGAGGGACCTTGTGGTAACAAACAGTTTGTTTGACCATAAGGATATCCATAAGTATACATGGGAGAGGAATGGAAGCAAAAGTGTGATCGACTTGGTGATTGTAGACCGTAGGCTTAAAAGGCATGTTGTCGACACCAGAAGTTATCGTGGAGTTAGTGTGGGCACAGACCATTATTTAGTGGTAAGCCGATTTAGAGGTCTCTTGAAATTATGGAGACATAGACCACAAAAGTCGACAACTAGCCTTGGTCGCATCAAAGTCGAAAGGCTGAGAGAGATAGATGTGCAAGAAGAATATTTGAAAGAGTTGCGAGAAGAGACATCTCACCTTTGGGAGAAAGATTATGAGGGAGGAATGGATGATATTTGGGAAACTGTAAAGACTGGTCTGGTTGGAGCAGCTACCAAGGTATGTGGTGAAGTGAGAAGAAGAAAGAGAATGATTGAGGATAACTGGTGGGATGATGAAGTGAAAGAGGCAGTGGAAGAGAAAAAGAAGGCATGGCTAGATTTAATAGCAATTCATGGAAGAGGAGGCATGCATGTAGGGGGAATCGCAGATTCACAGATTTCGAAAGCAGTAAGTATGTATGCAGAAGCGAAAAAGAGAGTTAAGAAAGTAGTTGAGCAAAAGAAAGAAAGAAAGAAAGAAGAGCTTGATGAGAAGCTCTCTGACGACTTCCAAACTAATATTAAACTATTTTGGAAGCAGGTCCGATTGTCTAGGGGAGCGTCAGGGAATTCTAAGTTAGGCGTTATTAGGAATGATGAAGGAAGAGTGTTAAATAACGAAAGAGAAGTCTTGCATCGTTGGGAATGTTATTTTCAACAACTTTTTGAGTGTGGCGTTGATGATATGGCTAATGGGGACGATTCCATAAGCCCGTCCAACTTTAGGAACGATGCAGACGATATTACGGAAGATGAAATAGTGAATGCGTTAAAAGGAATGAAGTTGGGTAAGGCTGCAGGGTATGATAGGATTACCGTCGACATGTTGAAGAGCGGCAAAGGGATAGTGGTTAAATTTTTGTGGCTACTTTTTAATAGATGCTGGAGGGACAGCCGAGTGCCAGAAGACTGGTGCAAGGCTGTCATTGTTCCACTCTATAAAGGCAAAGGGTCACAGCAAGAATGCCGAAACTATCGAGGAATAAGCCTTCTAAGTGTCGTCGGTAAATTGTATGCAAAGGTTTTGATTAACAGAGTGATGAATGTTACGGAAGAAAAGATGTGGGATGTGCAAGCAGGATTTAGAAGAGGAATGGGGTGCATCGATCAGGTATTTTCTATAAGGTGCATTACTGAAAAATACTTGGCTAAGTCCGGAAAAGTGTTTTGCGCCTTCATAGATTTAGAAAAAGCCTATGATCGTGTGCGGAGGGATAAACTGTGGTCAACGCTGTCTCTAGTGTATGGGGTGGAGGGCCGCCTGGTGCAGGCTTTGAAATCTATATATGAGAATTCCAAAGCTTGTGTCAGGGTGAATGGAGCGTACTCAGACTGGTTTAACATCTCTAGGGGTGTTAGACAGGGATGTGTCGCGTCTCCATGGCTCTTCAACCTTTACATGGATAGCTGTTTGACAGGTTTGAAAGAGATGGAATGTGGATTAAGAATGGATGAGTTACATGTCAAGTGTCTCCTTTACGCTGACGATCAAGTATTACTTGCGCCGTCGACGGAGGAGCTACAAGACATGCTAAATGTTGTGAATGACTCGTTTAAGGACAAGGGAATGAAAGTGAACGTAAATAAGACGAAAATTATGGTTATAGAAAGAGAGGACGATGTTACTGAGTGTAACATTAGTATAGATGGTGAAAGAGTGGAACAAGTGGATGAGTTTGTGTATCTGGGAAGTATGTTAACGAGAGATGGAAAGTGTGATGCGGATATTGAAAGGAGAGTGATGGCTGGTAATAAAGTGAACGGTGCCTTGCGCTCCATAGTGGGTAGCCAGGCAGTGTCGCAAAAGGCGCGAATGGCTGTCCACAATGGAGTGCTGATACCGACGCTTACATATGGAAGTGAGTGCTGGGTCTGGCAGAAGAAACATGAAAGTCGAGTGAATGCGGTGGAAATGCGTTCCCTGCGAAGTATGTGTGGAGTCACCCTTGCCGATCGTATGAGGAATAGCAAGATAAGGGATTGTTGTAAGTTGAAGAATGATGTGGTGACTAGGATTGAGAAAGGGATGCTGAGGTGGTTTGGACATGTTGAAAGGATGGATGAAAGGCGACTTACGAAAGGTATTTATCGTGCTAAAGTGAATGGTAGGGCCAGAAGAGGGCGCCCGACACGATCCTATATGGATCAAATAAGCGATCTCCTTCGTAAAGGGCAAGTTCGGAGTACCCTCAACCGGCGGAAATGTATGAAACGATGCATGAATGTGGATGAGGCAAAAGAGGTGTGTCAGGATCGTAGCTTGTGGCGCTCAATTGTCTCTGCCTACCCCTATGGGATACAGGCGTGAGTGTGTATGTATGTTATTTTCTTGGATTTTGTAGGATTTCTGTAGTATTCATTTTTTTGGGTAATTTCGCGTCTTGGGATCCAGAGTATAAAGAAGCTAATATAAATCCTTGAATATATCTTCTAAGGGGCAAGCAAATATGAAACTAGTCCTTATTTCTGTCACATGACCTAACTGGAAGTATTTCGGGATTAAGTTATTATCCCGAGATTCATGTGTATTCCTTTTAGTAATCTAAATTTTACAAATCATTGGTGATCGCTCACATTCAGTGAAATTACCTAAAATTAGAGTAGAATGTATATATTTTAATGACATAAGTAGTAACAATGTACACGACACAATATACTTACATTGTTGATAATATTCCAAGAGGATAAAGTTCGAAATAACTGATGAATTATATAACAGAGATACACCCTTTTAAAGACATCTGATGCAAAGAAATACATTTTTGTTATATCTATACGATATTATGGACTCAGATGCTTACTGTTGATATATTTGATAACATAACATAAGCTCACGTCAGTATCCCCGAAGGGGTAGGCAGAAGTGCACCAGCGAACTAGAACACCCACATTTCGCCGAGCTTAGTTCTTATACGGGACAACAGCATAATACTTGTGATCTAAAAGTTATAAGTATTAAGTCGCTCAGTTTATTTGAAATATACGCGCGCTAGGGCGGCTAGCGTATATTGAGATAATAAACTTATATTACGTGATTCTTAACCATTCACAAAACATTCTAGGGCGTAAATAGTAATAATCGCCCTCGCATTGTAATGAGCGGTTGATAGCGGTACTGAAGTTTGAGATCATTTTTTTTGTATCGAAACTTGCTTGATTAGTTAGACCTCTATAGTTAGTAATATTAAATATCTTTGGTTCTAATATATTTGATTTGTTCGCTAATATATTTGACATTAAAGTAGTAAAATAAAACTTTTTCTAATGTGATCCCATTGATCCTGTATAATGAATGAACGACATAAACTAATAAAAAATACGACAAATGTTAAAGCATTAAAATGTAGTCAACGTAAATACAACGCAGCGCCATTTCAAAGCATTTGCAATGTTTTTTCAGAGAAAGGCAGATAAAATTATATGTCGAGCTGTTTCAATGCGCAGGAAGCGTGTTCTAGTTTCGTTTGTATTTTCTTTATTTGCCATTTTTGTTTTTTTATTTGTATTAAACATCGTGGACTGAGGAAGAGATGGTAACAGTAGTAATTTATTACGTTTAGTATGATAGACGACATTTCTTACTTTTCAATCAAATACATTCAACAGTATAAAGATAGGCAACAGCGCGAAACTTGTGATCCAAAAGTTGTGACCTGGTGGTCATAAGTCACTTAGTCGTATTTGAAACATGCCGCGCAAAGTGGGTAATTCAAGGCACTAGAGTATCCGCGGTTAAAGGTAAATACAGTTCTAAGTGCTCACTGGACATTCATTGTATTTTGAGCTATTATTATTATCTTTGGGGGTGGCCTATGTGCAGTGGACGTTCTATGGCTGATGATGATTAAGCTGGACTGTTGCAAAAATGGATCAGAAACAGATGGTGTTAAAAAATCAAGATCTTAAACTGCCTCGATGACGTGCGTGGTACGATTACAGTTCTGAAGTCTTGGGTTCGATCCCCGGGTTGGTAAAGTGATATTGGGTTTTTCTACTCAGTATGAGGAGTCTGGCATTTATCACATCTGGATCGGAAATAACCTCAGCGAAATAGGGGCGTTCTAGTTCGATAGTTCGTCTCTGCCTAGGCCTTCGGGGAAACAGGCATGAACCTATGAAACATAACATAACATAACATAACATAAGCTCACGCCTGTATCCCCGAAGGGGTAGGCAGAGACGCACTAGCGAACTAGAACATCCACATTTCGCCGAGCATAGTTCCGTCCTAGATGTGATAGGGGGCGAGCCTATCGCCATATCGGGCACAAATTCCAGACAGACACTTTGCCCGACCCGGGAATCGAACACGAGACCTCAGAACCGTAGTCATACCGAAATACCACCACGCCACCGAGGCAGTCTTTTTTAAAGTTGCAAATTTTTAAATATCTTACATTAAACAATATGCTTGAAAAAGTGTGTTGCGCCGACCCCACATTATGATGGGATATGGGCGGGTAGAAAGAAAGAAAAGAGTGAATGTCATGACTACCCATCAGATGGACCTTCTGCTTGTTTGCCTTCGTAAGCAAGGAAAAATACTGTTTGAATTAAAAACAAAGGAGAAAATACCAACCAAATTTAGTTCCATTTGTTGGTCAGTTTCGCTGAAAATTTGCAAATGTGGATACAGATTTAGAAATATCCGAAAATTCCAACTTTAAACGCAATCGACTCGCACAAAGCGAAATCCAGAGCCGCAAAAAATAATTCCCGAACCACAACCCGTGCGGTGTAACAGCAAGAAACTCAAACAAAACTGGTGAAGCTGACAACGGGATACACCACTGTTAATTCACTCTATCACGATGCAGTAAGGTCTACATTCGCGTGTTATAGCACATCCAAACATCAACGGTAGTTCACAAAGTGCGGTAATGAATGCGTTTCGCTTTGATCATTTTCTACAAGTCTGATAATACGGAATGTTAGTCCAATTCGTGATAGTTGATGTAACTATTCATTACGTACAAAGCATTCCGATCACCAATATTTCTGCTTTGAGTTTTATACATACTAGATTTTGCTCGAAGTTACGTCGCGTGAGAGACTGACCCGTTGTATTCCTTTTTTCATTTTTGACATTGGTAATGTCAAAGTAGTCTAAGTCTAAGTCAAAGAAACGGGATTTCAACGGGAAGTCTGACAGGGTGGGCGTCGCTTGTTAAAATTATTTCACATTATGCTCTAGAGCTGTGTTTATTGGTTTTAAGTGTTGTGGTTTAATGCATCAAACTTCAGTGAATATGGGCAGTATCATGTGGAAAAATTTAAACCGGTGATCTTCGACGAGTTTTGCTTGGTGTGTTGGCTGGTTTTGTTCGGTCAATTCGCCGAGTGAAGGTCATCTGAGGGGCACTGGAATGGAAAGAATTACCGCCATAATCCCAGCAGGGCCTTGAGATTATCCACATCTGGGTCTCATGGTCATTGTGAAAACATAATTGCTCTATTTACCTTGACATTGTCTAAATCACCGCATATGCGTGGAAGCCATTATTTTAAAAGAAGAAGAAGTCAAAGAAACGAACTCAGTACGAATTTGAAATTTTTAAATCTAACTTCGACTTAGTTCAAGCAATTTTTTTACAAGAAAAAACGACTGACAAACAGATTAAGCAAAGATTTTTTTTGTAAAAAATGACTACGTCTAAGTCAAAATTCGATTTTTATTCCAAATCCCGAGTTCGTTTCTTTGACTTAGACTTAGTCGAAGTTCGCTCTCTCATCTCAGCCTTAGTGCTCACCTATGTCGTAAAAGGAAGTCGTGTAAAATTTCACGTTCCTAGTTCGAATAGTTTGGGCTGTACGCTAAAACGTCAGTTAGTTAATAGTTTTGAATCGTAATATCTCATTTATATTTTTTTATTTTTATTTTTTGACAGCCTCCGTGGCGCGGCGGGCGAGTAGTCGGCTGTGAAGCGAGAGGCCGCGGGTTCGATTCCCGCATTGAGACAAATGTTTGTGTGGCCCACAGATATTTGTTTCAAGTCTGGGTGTTGTGAGACCGCGCGTCTCTCATAGTCTCTGACACCCACGATACAGGTTATACCTAGTGTGGGGTCAGGACTAAGTGTGTGACTGTTGGGTGTATTTATTTATTTATACAGAAGATAGGCTCACGCCTGTCTCCCCGGAGAGATAGGTAGAGGCAACCTAGAGAACTGGAACACCCACATTTCGCTGAGTTTATGTCCGTCCCAGGTGTGATGGAGAGAAATAATCGCCATATCGGGCACAAATTGTAGACTGCGGTGGTACTGATTAGAAAAACCTAATATCACTTTGCCCGAACCGGGGATGGAACCCGAGACCTCAGGACTGTAGCCGTACGCAACATGACTACGCTACTGAGGCAGTTTGAGTTTCCAGCTTTGTGTTAGTGATTAGTAATTACCGGAATTTAATACCAAATGCTGACTCTTGACTTGTCGAATCTGTCGGATGCATGTAGTTTGAATAGCGGGTTATTTAGAATATTCGTATTAGTGAAATCGTTTGGATGACCATATATGTTGTTCTAAGTGGCTTGATGTTATTTCAATAAGCGCTGGGAAGGCAATGGGAAAATTTATATTATAATATAGGGTAAATTAAATATTATAGGTACTTTTGTTTTTTTTTATTATAATAATTTCTATCTGCGATCAGTCCGGATCTCACTATAAGCAGATTTGTTGTGTGAATTTGTCAGGTTGAGGAGGCTCCCCAATAGGAGCAATCACTCATTTGTAAATCTGATGTCCAGTTTTTGTACGTCATATCGTTTTAGTCGTTTGTTGTAGCTGGTGGTAGTCAGCTGGTTTGCCAGGTAGTTCGGATGTTTTTCTAGCCGATTCTTGTATTTTTCTGCCAAAATGGTTATTTCCCTTCGAACAGTGTTTATCTTTAATGCTTCGTGGATCTCCGCATTGGTGACGAACCATGGTACATTGGCAATGGTTCGTAGTATGCCATTTTGCATGCGTTGCATGATATTGATGTTGGAATTGGAAGCACTACCCCAGAGCTGGATTCCATATGTCCAAAACGGTTTAAGGATTGTCTTATATATTAGTAGTTTGTTGCCAGTGGACAGTACTGAGTTGCGAGCCATCAGCCAATACAAGCTTTTGAACCGTAAGTTTAGTTCATCTCTTTTGGTTTTTATATGTTTTTGCCAGGTCAGTCTTCTATCAAGATGAATGCCAAGATATCTGACGGTGTCAGTTTGAGGTAGGATTATAGGTACTTGAAATAAAATTAGTTTTACTGATTCTATCGCGATTTGTTTTGTATTTGTTTCATTTTTAGTCCCAACCTTTCGAAAGCTTTACAGCCTTCGTGGTCACAGGTCGGATTGAGTTAGTTTAGTTAGTTAGCTGAAAAATATAATAAATACAAAACAAATCGCGATAGAATCAGTAAAACTAGTTTTATTTCAATGAATAATATTCGCGTAAACCTAAGAAATCATTAAATATTATACAATTATAAATAGCTTTGAGTGGTAGAGCCACGCTGTAGGCGGTACCGTCTACAGCATGAATGGGTCAGCTCGACCGGGTTGATACCACTGTCTCACAGAAAACCGACGTAAAGTGACAGGTCGCTGTTGCGTTTTGTTCGGTAAATGAGAGTTCCGGTGGCCCAATTCCCCCTTAATCCTTATTCGCCTCCTTTAAGATTGGCAACGTACCCATGATTATTTTGGTGTCATGAGTGTCTACGGGTGGTGGAGATCACTTGCCATCAGGTGAAAAAGCAATAAATTGGGAAACGTAGTATGCAAAAACTACCTAAATAAACGTGGATGTCGCTTCTCATGTCAGTCTTACTTGAGTATAACTTAGAATAATTGTAATTTAGGCCTAACAAAACAATTCCAGTAATTGTTAAGAAACAGTACTCCACATCTATGTGGGATTTCATTTGGAAAAAATCAAACACTGATTACATTTCGTCGTTTATTCTTAAAAATCTCTAGTTGCGCACACTCACTCGTTAGCCGTTCGTCGTCTATCTTGCCATCTTGCTTTTCTCTCTTTCCATCGTTCTCGCACACATACTGCTCTCTCATTTCTTTACTTTCACGTTCCATTCCCAATTCCCACATCTATACGGTTTATTTTTATTTTATGGTCAGCACTTAACTTTTATTAAACTGTATGTTAACCTTTTGGCAAGTTTCATTTTAAGCTACCTCGAATGTGCTGTTCCGACTTCCGGCCAACATTACTTAATTTTATGGCATTGTATATCTTCATTTAAAAGACAATAAATAAGTAAAGACTTACAACTCTAACGCCCGAATGGTCAAACGCTGCTCAACTTTAACGGCTTCTTATATTAATTTTCGCCATACAATTTTGACAGATAAGGCGGCCTTAAACGACATAAGGCGACCTTAAGTGTATGAATATTCGGCGGTAAGGGCTACTTACAGCGCTATTACTATTACTACAGCCCATTCCTATTTTTAAATCAATCATAAGCTCTCGCCTGTGTCCGCGAAGGGGTAGGCAGAGGCGCACTAGCGAACTATAAGTACACTCACATTTCGCTGACTACTTACTTACCTACTGATATGGAAAAATCTAATACTACTTTGCCCGACCCGGGGATCGAACCTGAGACCTCAGGACGGTAGTCGCACCGAAAATTTGAAATCAAAATTTGGGATAAATAGAGATTTATTGCTGATCTTTAAGTGGTCCAAAGTGTTATGTTGTGTATACACAATGCCACTCGTCAAAAATAAATATGTCCCACAATTTCTTTCTTTCTACTTGCCCTTATCCCACCTTAATGTGGGGTCGCCGCAACATACTTTTTCAGGCATTGCATAAAGGATTTGATTTGATTTGATAGGACTGCCTCGGTGGCGTGGTGGTATTTCGGTACGACTACGGTTCTGAGGTCTCGGGTTCGATCCCCGGGTCGGGCAAAGTAATATTGGATTTTTCCATATTAGCCCGGAGTCTGGAATTTGTGCCCGATATGGCGATAGACTCGCCCCCTATCACATCTGGGACTGAACTAAGCTCGGCGAAATGTGGGGGTTCTAGTTCGCTAGTGCGCCTCTGCCTACCCCTTCGGGGTTACAGGCGTGAGCTTATGTTAATGTATTTGGCGGAAACATCGCGTAACATATATAAAAAATACAGACGGATTGAGGACCTTCTCCTGCAAGTCGGTCGTGAAGAATAAATACCAAATAAAAGACTAAAACAAAACAAAAGGGCCAAAATCACTCTGTCTTCTGCACTATTCGTCCGATAAATTAGGCAATTTGCGGTCACCGGGTATCGGGTACCGTGTACGGTCCCGAGACTCAAATTAATTATACGCCTGATCTCACCCGGCATTACTTAATCAACTATCAACATGTTCACTAGTATATTGATTGGCGACTTACCTTTTCATTTCGTTGAGTGTTCATTGGCTTGCTAATTGCGGACGCGGCTTTAATTGTTATTTGTGTTGGGATGTGTTTTGTGTTTAGAATTACGAATACGATGTTAGTGACCTTAACTGTTAACTTCAGAGTATTACTTAATTGACAATTCTGTCCTTAAATATATCGAAAATGATGTCAGAGTCTGGAATTTGTGCCTGATATGGCGATAGGTTCGCCCCCTATCACGTCTATGACGGAACTAAGCTCGGCGAAATGTGGGTGTGCTAGTTGGCTAGTGCACCTCTGCCACCCCTTCGGGGATACAGGCGTTAGCTTATGGTTTGTATGATGTGTATTGTAGAAAGAATCTTAAATAGTTGATTAAACCACAATCATTAAAAATATGATTATGGTTTAATTGAGAAGATCCCCCAGATGGCGGTTAACGTCACTCAGGCAGCCGGCCGTAAAAACTAAGCCAAATCATTCCTGAAACATGTTTGAAAAAGTGTGTTGCGCCGATCCCACATTCACGTGGGATAAGGGCGGATGGAAGGAAAGATTGTTTATAATAAGAAATGGCTAAAATACGATAAACATAACAAAAAAACCGTTAATCTACTTTAAGTAACATCTTTACGAGTCCTTTAAAACCTAATATTATCAGCCCTGTAATACTGTTCCACTGGCGGCACTGGTGGGCACGGCCCTCCTAATGGTTGGAAAACATCAAATACCTTCGGAATTCTTGTAAACAAATTCTCAGGTGTGCAGGTTTCCTCACGACGTTTTCCTTCACCGTTATAGCAAGCGATGATTCATAATGTAAATACATTAACATTGAAAGTCAAAGGTGCATGCACTTGGGGGTGGTCTTTGATATTGGTATAATTTGATCAAGCGTAGAAAGAAATAGCTACTTTATGCTAATAATATTACAAATCAAAATTACAAATAAAGCTCGCCCCCTATCACATGAAAGGAAGAAATTAGCTCGCTAAAACTTGGAAGTTCTAGTCTTTTAATATCTCTATCCCCAAATTTGTATCCCCAAAGGGGTAGGCAGAGACGCACTAGCGAACTAGAACACTCAAATTTCGCCGAGCTTAGTCCCGTCTAGATTTGATAGGGGGAGAGTCTATGGCCATATCGGGCACAAATTCCAGCCTCCAGGCTAATACTGAAAAATCCAATACCACTTTGCCCGACCCAGAGATCGAACCCGAGACTTCAGGAAAGTCGTACCGCACACGCAATACCACTACGCCAGTCGATAGAGTATAAATAGAATCATACGAGGCAGTCTATCAGTCTATACAATATGGTTGCTTTTTTGACCAACATAAACACGAAATGATTTCCGTATGGACCAGACTTTGGTACATTTAAATACAAACCATTTGTCTCAGTCATGTACAGAGTTAATAACGTAGCTGTCCAGCTAATGGGCGGGAATTGGAGCCGATAAATAAGAAAATTGGCGACCGCACACACCGCCAGAGAAAATACAATTAATTACCACAGCGGGGCGCGGGCCGACGTCAACAATTTGCTCCATCGAATATATGAGAGTGGAATTTTGATCGACTCCGATTACGTCATTAGATACTAACTGGACTTTATTTTGTAGAACATTGTTAGGGTAAATAGGTACTGTACAGATGCCAATTTGTACACACAGATGCCACTAAAATTAAAATTATTTCCGTGGTGCTATACATCTGGCCTCTCCAGTTGTAAATATCCCTATGTATGAGGCTGATGCCCTTTAGTTCATTACATTGTCTCCTGCATTTTACTGAGGGAAGTGGAAACCCTATAATTCCAACTTCTCCCTATCTTTCTGTTTGATTAATTTCGTTACGGGATGAAGACAATTTTGCATTCTCTGAGACTCGCCGAGCTTCATTGCTCGGTGTCGTAAAATGCGTGCCACTGTTGATCCTGGCTTACAGGAGTTACAGTGGCGGGTGTGTGGGCGGGACAGTAATGCCAATTTGTCCTATTTATATCACACGAATATAGGCGACAGTTTGTGAATGTGTTTATATGTTTGTTACTTCTTCACGCCCAAACGACTGGACCAATTTTGATAATATTTGGTACGGAGATAGCTGACATCTTGGATTAACACATAGGCCACTTTTTATCCTGAAAAATAAATGTCATCCCGGGAAATAAATATGCAAACGGAGTCACTGGCAACAATTAGTTATGTTAAAAATGTAACACTTTATGAGTATAAGTCTATGTTTGTTAGTCTTTCACGCCAAAACTAATAGATGGATTTTTATGAAACTTTACAGTTCTATAGATTATACATCCGAATAACATATAGGCTACTTTTTATCCCGGAAAATAGAGTTCCACGCGAACAGCGTCGCGGGCAACAGCTAGTATAACATAAAGCGAAATTATTATCTTCGAAGAGACCTGCACATACTCCACTGCTATTCCAGCTTGTTTTTATGTAAAGTCATCATTTCAATTCCAGACAAGTCTCCTGATCATAGACATTGGTTTAAAAGGTCAAGGCCTGACTTATGAAACCCAGATCATATGACGCATACGGAAATTGGGTAAGTACCCAATTTCCGTATGTTTAATCAAACATAGTCAATCAAGTGATTGACTATGTTTGATTTTGTACACATTTTTATATGTACTAGCAAATAAAACAAAATTCTTCTGTAAAATTTGCATCGAAATTGGTTGAAAAATGAGTCAGTAATTCATATTTTAAAATCTACAACGAGCAAGAGTGGGGATGTAGTGGGGATATCTTGCTATACCTTTCTAACGCATGTACCGTTATGGCCCTGACGTGATTTTACTGATACTTCTCGTTTCCGCAGTTTGAAGGTTACACCAAATTTTAAATGCTTATAACTTTTTTATTTTTGAGAATATTTCAATAATTCTTTCAGTTCTATATTCTAGATGGCGTAAATTTCATATAGAATTATAAAAAAAAATTAGTCAAGAACCCAATTGTATCAGAAACCTCAAACTAGTGCTGGGTTAATTAACTTTCTTTCCTTTTACCTGCCCTTATTTCACCTTTATGACGTCTGTCGTAAAGTACCCTCTGAGGGGTAAATTAAAACATCTTGATTTCTTAGGTTTACGCGAATGTTATTCATTGAAAAACTATTTTTACGGATTCTATCACGATTTGGTTATAATTTTTATGCCCGACGTTTGAAAGCTTTGCAGCCTTCGTGGTCACGGGTCGGACATAAAACGTCGGGCATAAAAATTAAAACCAAATCGTGATAGAATCCGTAAAAAGAGTTTTATTTCAATTAACATCTTTTACATTTATTTTACATTTATTTTACATTCACAGTAAAGTTAGTAAAAGTATATTGTCTTTGTTTTCCAGGTCCATAATGAATTGAATATACATATTCAACAAACTCTTCATTACCTTAATGTATATACAAAAAAGTTTCCCGTTTTAAAATAGCATTTTTCAACATGAGAATATATTCATTAAACTTTCATTCAACGTTTATGTAGATCAACAGCTGCCTAGACATTTTAGTACAACGCCAAATGTACTGACCTAATTACATATTCAAATATTTATGCATTATGTTTTGAAATATTTCTACGAAAATTTAATGCGATTCGGATTGGATTCGGAGTGGAGTGTTAGTGGAGCTGATTTGATGACGAGGGTTTTTGTACGTACCTATAGAGGTATGTGAATTAATTTTGATATCTAAAGGTTTTTTTTTAACATTTTCATATCATTCTCCTATAGCAGTGATGCAAGTCCAGTCCTAGGATTCATTTTATATCGTGTTATGTAGAATACCAGAAATGTATATACTCGTAAGTACTGCTACTGTTGTTGGTGGTAGGATACTCGTATCCTACGGGATGGCGACCACCGTACTCATGATGCTAAAACCTACCATAGCGACCCACACTCAGTGTGTGAAATCGTGCTCCAGCATCAACCAGTGTACTTTCGGTTCTCTCGGGGAGGCTTGCAGCATGACTTAATGGTTGGTTGGGGCATGTAAGGGGGTATGTGTCTGCATCGTTCATCCGCCTGTCTTGTCGCAAGCCCCTCGATTTACTTCTTCCCTCTTCGGAAGCGGAGTGTGAAGAAGCATAAATAGACCGGCATGATTCTGGCGACCACTGATAAACCCATTGTTTGTCAGTGGTCGCTAGTCTTTTTGGACTGCATTACGCTTACCATCAGGTGCATTTTGTCGTGATTGGATAAAAAAAAGTACAGCAGAATTTAGCATTACATTAAGCCAACAAAATATACTATAAAGCTAACACTTTAACAATTCAACTAGGTAAGGTGACTGCCACGGTGGCGAGTGGTATTGCATGTGCGGTACGACTATCGTCCTGAGGTCTCTGGTTCGATCCCTAGGTCGGCCAAAGTGGTATTGGATTTTTCAATATCATCCTGGAGTCTCGAATTTGTGCCATCTGGGACGAAACTAATCTCGAAGATATGTGAGTGTTCTAGTTCGCTAGTGCGACTCTGCCTATCCCTTCGGGGATACAGGCGTGAGCTTATGTATGTACTACCTGAAAGTAAATTAAAATAATTTAATTAACATCGATATATGATACGTTTATACTATGGAAGAGATATATCCCAAAAATACTTGTAGTAATCACAAGTTTAAAAACTTAACGGGCCGACTTCAAATCCGATCGTGACCAAATTTATAAGGAACCACTCTTAAAATGAGTTCTATCAAAAACAAAAAGAATTTTTAAGATCGGTCCACATTTGGTAGAGATATTGCGTAACATACATTACACACGAATTGAAGACCTCCTGCTTTTTTGAAGTCGGTCGAAAATAAAAGATATGATTACTTAATCGTTAAAGATGTATCACAAACTCAGTTCGGGAACCCTCTAGAGAACCACTAAGTAGAGTATCAACTATCAAGTGCTCACGAAGCTTGACCTATAATAATAGCAACAAGGGCGACGATGAGTACATTGAGAACCTTGGAGTTTCTCAAGCTTTTTGGCCTAGTGTCTTTCTAGCAAGTACTATAAGGAAAAAATATCTTTCTTCTCATCTAGGTCATGATATATTCATTTTTGCTGATTAATGTCCTTCCCTCACCGAATCGATCGAACAAATTCAGCCAACGCACCAAAAGCAAAACTCATTAAAGATCACCGGTTAAAAAGTTTCCATATTATATATTTCCATATATTATATACTGTCCATCTTCGCTAAAGTTTGGTGCACAGAACCACATCACTTTAAAACAACAAACACAACAATATGAAATATTTTTAACAAGCGACGCCCACCCTGTCAGACTTCCCGTCAAACCCCCCCAATAAGGATTAGGTTTAGTTTTTACAATTATTTCTGCCTGACATCAACCTTCTTTAGAGTAAAAGTCAAATTAACACGAAATAAAATTCCAGTCTCCGTTTACAAACCAATTAGATATTATTCATGTCATAACAGAAGAATGAATATTAAGGTACGTTTACGATTCACGAGCCTCCCAAAAATTTGACAAGCTAAATCTCTGGAATTTCTGCAGTAAATTAGTTGAAATTCCTGCCCGCGTTCCGGCTCGCACTTTTTGCTCGACGTGAAAATATTTTATAAGGTTTTTTAATAGGCAAATCAAAAATTTTGTAATAAGGTCAAATGCCGCGGTTACAAGTTATGCGATATTAGATGCTTTACTTTAAGAATAGATTCCAATGGTTTTTAATGTTTTATGAAAAACCAAGTAAATTAAAACTTATCAGCAGCCTGAGCAGGAAAATTTCTGACAATTGTAAATGTAACGAGCTCATTTGATTAATATTTCATACAAATTCCATGGATGCGCATCGAGCTCGAATATATTTGCGATTGTTACAAATTTTCCTGCTCAGGCAACTGGAGTACCTTAATGTTGCAGAAAGGATGGCAGAATTTTTACGACCGGTTGCCTGCTTGAAATCAACCCTATTTTAGGAAATCTAGTCTCGGGCAAATCGTGTAAGAAAAACACCCCGTCTGACTTGGGTATCGAGCCCGGGATCTCGTGGTTTATATCTCATATTCCCTGCCAAAGACCAAGAATTCTACAAAATAGTAGTTTGAAATAAAAAATAATAATATGTAGGTATGTAATATTACCATCCCACTGCTAGGCAGAGTTCTCTTCAACTAATGAGAAAGGTTAGGCCTTAGTGTACTACGCTGGTGTAATGCGGGTTGGTAGACTTAACAAAAGAAGAAATTCTCGGGTATGCAGGTTTCCACACGATGTGTTCCGTCACCCTTATAGCAAGCAATAATTCACAATGAAAACACACTTAACATAGAAAAATCAGAGGTGTGTGTTCCTCTTTGGGGTTGGCCTCGAACCTCCGACACTTGTCTCGCAGTCCGTACCTCACCCAACTGAGTTATCACTGCTTAGTTTAAATTATAATAATAATAAGAACATTTATATGTGACATACATAGTCCTGACCCCCACAGTAAGATACAAGTATTGTGTTGTGGGTATCAGGAGCTATAAGAGACTTTCGGTCTCACAACACAGACCATGAACATACATATATCTGTGGGCCACATAAACATTTATCTCCGTGCGGGAATTGAACCCGTGGCTTCACGCTTCACAGCTGGCAACTCGCTTGCTGCGCCAAGGAGGCTGTCTAGGTATAAGTAACTAATTTTCCATAAAGTATTTAAATGTAAACTTTTCTAATGATTCCCAACCAACTTGTATCGATTTCATAAATATCTTTGTATAACATCACCGCAGAAATAGGCCAAGCGTCGTCGTTATAGGCAAACCTCATCGAAGCTAATAACTATTGAAATATGAAGCACGTGTTGACCCAAATCATGAGTCGGCAGTCGACACCGAGTGATACTTGTTTATGTGAGGACCGATTTGTATATTATACGCTTCCAGTAGCCCGAGCACGAAAAACTAATGTAAATGTAAATGTATTCGAGTTCGCTGCGCACTGATGACGTTTGGTTAATATTTCATACAAATTTCATAGACGCGCATCGAGTTCGAATACATTTACATTAGTTTTTCGTGCTCGGGCTACAGATCGAAGGACGTTGAAGCTAACTAAATTGATTGCTTGGTGGAGGAAAAGGTAGTTTATTATTTTGTTTATAGAATTAATGAACCGGTTTCAGTGGATTATTTTTTTATAGCAGAGACTGGCGAGTTGACTCCATGGTCTAGTGGCAGTATAATTGGGCTGTGGACCGAGAGGTTCTGGGTTCGAAGCCCAGGTCGGGCAAAGCGATTTTTATAATTTAATTGACCGAGACTGGACCCCTCAGAAAGGGTTGACGTCAGGCGGGCGGATGGTCATAAAAACTAAGCCAAATCCTTTCTGCAACATGCTTGAAAAACTGTGTCGCGCCAACCACATATTAAGGTGGGATAACGGCAGGTAGAAAGAAAGAAAAAGAGATTAGCCAACGAACAGATGGGTCACCTGATGGTAAGGGATCTTCACCGCCCATGAACACCCAAGACACAAAGAGAATCAAGGGTGCGTTGCCACCCTAAAAGGAGGGAAATAGGGATTATAACCATTTTCTATCATCAAAAGTTTAAAACTAAAAGTCAACTTTAAAATCCCATTACGTATTGATTTAAATATGAGACCACGCTTGTAATAAACTCTATCGGACATAAAAATAATTTGCAAGTCAGTTTACATTTGTTGTACATTTTTTGTGAACGTACGTACGTGTGTACGTGCGTGTGTACGTGTGCGTACGTGCGTGCGTACGTGCGGGCGTGCGGGCGTGCGTCCGTGCGTACTTACGTGCGTGCGTAAGTGCGCGCGTGCGTACGTGGGTGTGTGTGTGTGTGCTAAATATATTTGACAATGCATATTACATTGAAAGCGAGTGCACAAGAATCCAAGGGCTTTCAATCAATTGCCACTAATGTCACCGTTCAAGCCTTCAACAATAGGAGCCTCTAGCACCAGAATCCAATTTCAGACTGGAACATTGATTAGTCTCACCGCCAATACCCAATCATTACACTCGATTCCGTTACTGGTCGCTCACCCAATTTCCGACAGCGTTCCAAAGCCGATTCAGCTAAGCGCGCGAGTACACTTGTGGCAAGTTATGGTATGTGGAACGTTGTCTTGAGAATGCTTGTTATCGGCTAATAAGGCAGTGCAGATTGGAATATTTTGTCTCGCTTAATGATTTACATAAATATAAAGTCATAGAATATATGTATGTCTTAGTTCTAGGCGTTAAAATTCTTTGATGTATGTATTAATTTTTGAACCACAAATGCAGTGTTTTAGTCGCTTCCTTGGTCTAGTGGTAGTATGTATGGGCTTGGACCAGGAGGTCGTGGGTTTGATTCCCAGGTCGGGCAAAGCAAATAATTTTCAATTAATTTGCCCGGGACTGGCTCCCTCAGACGGGGTTGACGTCAGACAGGCAGGTCGTAAAAAACTAAGTCAATTCATTGTCTGCAACATGCATAAGGGCAGGTAGAAAGAAAAAAAGATTATATTTAAAAAATATTTGCCTCATAACAACACGCATTCAACGCGGCTTTACTTAGCTTCGGGCGCCAGCTTACCGAGAAGCCATTTCAAAAATGGCCACTCGATCCGATCATTGTCCAACAATGACATAGAGACGACTTCGAAGATAAATCTCGCGAAATCAGTTCGCCATTGGACGTCAAAGAGCCATTGTGTCCAGCTCATTACTACAGGTAATAGACGTGATCACAATAGCGTTCGACTTGAACGGTGTAAAGCGATTGTGAAATCGACGATAAGCTAACTTGTAAGTGTCTTTTCAAGTTCATAATTACATAAATCGATAAGTATGAGAGATAAAAACAGCAATTAGTACCACTTTTATTGGATGAAACCGAAGTCGTGTACATAAATATAAAATGTAATATTTTTAAATCTTAATTTACTTATTGATGGCTTTAAATTCAGAGTATCATATTTTAATGATGTTGATTTTTAGATATTCATCGAAACATAAACGAGATAATAATAGGTATTGTACTGATTTCTTAAGTTTACGCGAATATTATACATTGAAATAAAACTATTCTTACGGATTCTATCACGATTAGGTTTTAATTATTATGCCCGACGTTTCGAAGGCTTTGCAGTCTTTTTTTTTTCTTTGTCTGACCCGTGACAACGAAGACTGCAAAGCCTTCGAAACGTCGGGCATAATAATTAAAACCTAATCGTGATAGAATCCGTAAGAATAGTTTTATTTCAATAGGTATTGTCTATGAAAAAATCGGCCCCAAAAGGATTTAGTATTTGACTCCATTTGACTATTAAATTAAATCAAAAGGAACGAAACGGTAGCTAAATCAAATTTACATTTTAATTGTTGCTTTTATCTTTACTTTTGCCTCTTATTTTTGAACTGTCATTAGCCAACGCATTCTTAAGAAAGTCCAATATATTGCTTTTACTTAAATGTAGTTATTACATGAAGAGAATGGGAGTTAGTCTACTTCATCAATGTGATATTCCTGAGACAGCAATACACTGCTATCATATTCATCATCATCAGCCCACTCTCGTCCAGTGCTGAACATAGGTCTCTCCCAATGCAATTGAACTGTTCGACCATATTTGAGGATTTGATACTTATGCGATTTTTACCACCTTCGATGCATCAAAGAACTCATCTAAAACCACAAAAGTCGTCATTTACAAGCAACAATAAAGGGGTATAAACGTGGTAGTATTGTAAGTAAATAGGTCGGCTTGCCAATCACCTGCCACGCTCGAAGTTGACCTCTTAATCACAAATACAGTCCGAGTGATGGCTCTGCTCCATTACGACAACGAGGCGGAGTCAGGGTTTTGTTAGGGGCGAAAATAAAAATATTCCTTGAAAATATTTTTCTCTGTTTTATTTTGAGCTCGTGATAACAATTTGCGTTTATTTTTTTATAATTGTTGCTTGCGATTTTGTATGTGTGAATGTCATAATAGGATCGTAGGTACGTTAAATTATTTTATCTATTCTGTGACGTACATTATATACTACTCATATAAAAGTAACCTGGGTTTTACTGCAGGTGTATTGACGTTCCAACATACATGTCTGTGCTTGAACTTAATCTGCTAGGGTGTGATTTGAAGTTAAAAGAATATCCAAATTCATACACTTTCGCCATTTACTTTCACACTTCTGATCTTACTCCCAGTGCATTTAATAAATCTGCAACGCTTTTTATCTTAAATGTTACATTACTATACTATGGTCCTAAATGATATAACATTCGGACGTTATTTTTTTACACTTTCCTCAAATTTATCCCGTTTGAGAGAGGTAGATATTATAAACTCATATAACTTAAAGTCGAAGGAAGTCATGCTTTGTCGCCTTGTTCGTTTGCCTAGTCTACTTCGAGGTGAATTTGGCTAAAACCCAAAAATGTTATTCCAAACTCTTGAGTATTCTTAAAACATAGCATCTAGATATTTCTAAGTTACTTTTGAAACCAAATGGAAAAATAGATAAGAGGGTGTTATTTAGACAAATAGCTGTTAAACAGAAAGAAAATAATGTTATTTTTAATCTCGTAATTTCTAGAAAGTCTAAGACCAAAATAGTTTATACTTTGTGTTGAAAATCCACCTGCATCTTAAATGATTTGGTGCAGTAGAAATAATTACTTACAATATAATACAAATGTTCAAGTTTAATTTTCAATTCGGATCGGATAAATATTTACGACGATCTGATAAAGGTCGCAGGAAGTCGCTGGATGCAGGCCGCTTCCAACAGGTCGATCTGGAAATCTTTGGGAGGAGGCCTATGTACAGCAATGGACGTCCTGTAGCTGACGACGATGATGATGATGATGACCATGATGATCATGATGATGATGAAATATTCAAGCCGGTCCGTCGGATGAATATTTTATTTTCATCAGAATTCTTCTATCTGAAATGCTAGAATCCTGCAATACAACCTAATTAGCTCTCAAATGCGATTGCATGAAGAACCAGATGTGGTTGTATTGTGAAGTAGACATTTCCAAATCCCCAAATACACCTCTGTGGTGTACCTGCGTCGGAACCCATTACGTGTTATAAAGGCAATGATCATTTATTACCGTCACAATCGCTAACAGTAATTCGGTTTACGTATGTACATTGTACAGTACGAAAGCGGGTACACGGAAGATTGATTATAATGTAGCTAAAGTGGGATGCCCAGAACTAAATGGAGATTTTAATAATGGATCTACTATGGTTAAGGTAAAAGCTATGACAACTGAGAACTTCCCTAAAATATGAAGTAATAGTTTGTATATTAATATAATTAATCAGCATTTACTGCTTTTGTGGAAAATAATGATTTTTTGAATTTCATTTTTGAAGATTGGTTTTCTATGAGCCAGTGGTATTAATCCAGTCGAGTCGGCCCATTTGTGCTGTAGAATCACTTCTGGAACATGAATGGGCCGGCTCGACGACAGTGGTAGCAGCTAAGACGTGCTTTTACCACTCAAAATATCTCTCAACTCATGTTATCCATGCTCTGCCTCATGCTCATGACTGCCTCGGTGGTGTGGTTGTATTTCGGGAGAACTACCGTCCGGAGGTTTCGGGTTCGATCCCCGGGTCCGGAAAAATGATATTGGATTTTTCCATACCACCCGGAGTCTGGAATTTGTGCCCGATATGGCGATAGGTTACTTATCACATCTGGGGCGGAACTGAGCTTAGCCAAATGTGGGTGTTCTAGTTCGCTAGTGCACCTCTGCCTACCCCTTTGGGGATACAGGCATGAGCTTATGTATGTATCATGTTATCCATGTATCACGCAATCCATATAGGGCCTTACTTAAAACAGCATTTTTAGCTGAGCAAATGTTTAAGAATAACCTGTCACTTTTTTCCTTTCGTTGCATTGTTTAAAAATGAAAGGGACAACCTATGGTATAAAGATAAGCAGCGCTTAATCATTTTTATAAGTAAGGAGCTTAGTGTTCACTACATCAATGACGTCACCCACCAACCATTAGACCCTGTAGTCCTCACGAACTTCAGTTCATAAAGGGTTCTCATTAATTTGCGTTAATCAATCAATGGCAAATAGCTACGTATTATGTAACCAACTTCTGAGGGCCACGCATAGTGTTTGAAGTGGCTTTATTGGTAAAGTGATTTAATTAATTCACCAGTTAATTTGATAAAAGGTTAAAGGTCAAACTTGATTACTGTAATTATTGGAAAGAAGTAGAATTGGTGGTGTTAGGTTATTATTTATGGTGATGAATTTAATTCCAGGTTTGAGGTAAAAATTAATTTCAGTTAGTTCTGTATTAATATGATCCCATTTCTGAATAAGAGCCTGCTCTACTAAAGGACTAGAATTAGTCTACCACGCTGGCCTGGTGCAGGTTGGTAGTCTTCACATTACTGTTTTCATAATTCTTGTGTTGTTGATGTTTTACTTCACAGTCGAAGCAACAAAAGCAATAAAAACACACTTAACTCTTATCAACAAAGTTAGAGATGCAGGCTCTTGGAATTAGTGTCTTTGCGATGATAGAAAAGAAATACATAAATACCACCGGTTTGATATCACCGTCTCACAGAAAATCGACGTAAATTAGCAGCTCGCTGTCGTATGTCGTTCGGTGAGTGAGATTTCCGGTGGCCCAATTCCCTCTCCCCTCTCTTTTTTCCCAACCCCTATTTCCCTCCTTTTAGATTAGCATCACACCTTTGATCCTTTTTGTGTCTTGGGTGTCCATGGGCGGTGGAGATCACTTACCATCAGGTGACCCATCTGCTCGTTCGCCAGTCTCTGCTATAAAAAAATGTGGATTGAGACGTGGTTGTAGAAAACTCACTCACCGCACGAAATGCAACAACAAACTACCACTTCATGTCAGTTTTTGTGAGAGAGGTAATCCGGTCGAACCGACTCAATCAAGATGTGTACAAAATTGTGTATAGCGTGGCTTTACTACTGATAAACGCTTTTTACTTTTTTTATATCGCAGAGTCTGAGTCTAAAATATTTCTGACAATCGTAATTGTATTCGATCTCGATGCGCGTCTATGTTTGTATGAAATATTAACCAAATGTTATCAGTGCTGGACATAGGCTTCCCCCAAAGATTTCCAGACTGACCTGTTGGAAGCGGTAGCAGTGCCTGATAATGATGTTATTAGTAAGCAGCGAGCTCGAATAAATTTACGATTGTTAAAAAGGTTTTTTTTATAGCAGAAACTGGCAAATGAACAGATGGGTTACCTGATCTACATCGCCCATAGACACCCAAGACACAAAAAGAATCATGTGTGCGTTGCTAACCTAAAAAGAGATAATGGACGGGGAGGAAAAAGGGATTAGGAAAAAGAGGGAGGAAAATGGGCTACCGGACTTAAAATTAGTTCATCCTTTTCTTCCTTATGTTTAATAATTTGGAAGTGAAAGAGATAAAACCCTATTTAATCACTGCTTATTATTTATGCAACCTCAGTTCTGTGCGCTACATTGCACCTAAGGTTAAATAATAAAAGTATATCTATGATACCTACATATATGTGGACTGTAGGTACAATATTAATAGCTAAACTTTATTATAGCCCCTATTTGCATAGCAGTCGTAACAATTTCGGAATAGTTACTTGCTAATGTGCTTGCCAAATGATCCAATTCGGCTTAGTGAGACCACAAAGCTAGTCTACCAAAGTGCTAATTTTGGAAACCTGGGACGTTTAATCACGTAACTTGTAAGGGCGACTTGCACCACTATTACTAACCTACAGTTAGAAAGAAAAAGAAATATATGAAGGACATGTAATTCTTTACATGTTACCTACTACATGTATTTACAAATAATATACCTCTATGATGACATTTAATTAATTACATATATTAAATTACATGTCTTTCATATATTTCTTTTTCAATTTAACTTGAGGTTAGGACTAACTGTAGGTTAGTAATAGTGGTGCAAGTCGCCCTAACAAAGGCATTGAATAATTAACATATTGTGTCGGTGTATTCGTAGCTATCAACCATTATTATGTGATTTTATTTAATTAAAACAGTTGGATCAAGCGAGTCGCCTTCTTGGTCTAGTAGCGGAATATATGTGCTGTGGATTGGGAGGTCCTGGATTTGATTCCCAGGTCGAGAAAGCAATTTTCTATTTAATCTTCGACCGACTTCCAAAAAGGAGGAGGTCCTCAATACGTCTGTATTTTTTTTATCTATGTTACGGGATATCTCCGCCAAATGTGGACCGATTTTCAAAACTATTTTTGTGTTCGATAGAGATTCTTTCAAGGGTTGTCTCATATTTGGTTACGATCGGATTAGAAGTCGGTCCGTTAAGTTTTAAACTTGTGATTACCTATTTAATAATTATCTATTTCTTTCTTTTTGCCGGGACTGCAATGAGAGCGGGTTGACGTCAGTCAGGCACCAGGTCGTAAAAATTAAGCCAAATCATTTCCTAAATAAGCTTATAAAAATGTATTGCGCTGACCCCACATCGTGGGATAAGGGCAGGTTGAAAGATTAGTCTGAAAATAATCCGCAAGGGGGAAGAAATACTTCTAGACTAAGGTTTTTCGGCCATCTGCATCCCACACAAAATGTTACCTGGCCTGGGATCCGTACCCAGAACCTTCGTCCATATACACTGCCATTAGGATCAAGAATGCGATATGGATGAAGATTAATAGATAACTAATTATTGAATCCAATAGTTACCATGGTGTGTGTGTCAGTATTACATGTATAATATATATATAATTTTGCTGATAGAAATAAATATAAAAATCATACCATAACCCGAATCATAACTTTTTAAAAACAAGAAAACAGCTGTATCTCCGCCGCCATTTTGACGTGAACGTAACGCCTCACGCGGCGGCCAACGGAACTAAAACAATCCAAAACGATTTATATCGCGCACCGTTCTGACGGCTAATCGCTGGTCCAGCCGCGGTCTGGCGAGACGTTTAATGTCGATAAATCTTAGTTCAGATTGGTTGGTATTTTAGAAACCTTCGCTTTAGTTCATAATGGTTGGAACGTGCAGTGAGACTTACTATTAACAATTTTGTTAGTGTGATTGATATGTATACCCACGGACGTAAAAAAAGGATGGACGGAGCGCTGAAAACATCGAAAGTGAAGCAGGGTTTTCGGCCCATTCGATCTACCGACACGTAAAGGCGTGTCACGTGTGTGTGCGTAGGCCACTTTTGTACTGGCGCCTTTGTGGGCTTCTTTGTGAAGTTTGTTTAACTATAGGCGAGATGGTATCCTTCTTTTTCTTTACGTCCGTGTGTATACCTATGACAAATTACAGCTTTATAGTACTAATAGCCACTATAAGTGGTACAAAGCCAGTTGAGCTGGTCCATTGGTGCTGTAGACGTATCTACAGCGAGGCTATTGGTATTAATAAAATATTGTTTTAGAATAGACACGATACAGATTAATCCTGGTATGGTCGGCAGGTCGATTCTCTAAGGTTTCATTTGTGAAAACAACGTTGCGGCATCGTTGCGGCAACGATGTTTTCATATTTGTATTCAGCAAGGTACAAAGCGCACGTACTACCACGTAGCTGTCTCGAGCGAGGCGTTTGACATAAATGTATGGAAAATGGTATTTTCTAAGACCCAACAACGTTGAATGCTCCGTCGATCTCAACGATGTGCGCTGCGAGAGGTCGTCGTCGATTGCAACGTTGTGGCGTTTCTTAGAGAATCGACCTGCAGGACAGGACAGGACAGGCCAACCATGAGTTTTTTTGATATTACTCGCTAGCTACTCCGTAAAATATTTGTATGACAAAACCCGAACGCCTCTAGCGGTTACGCGGGGAACTGACGTTCCCCATACAAATATTTTACGTCCTCGCTCACGTAAATACGTGCAACAAACTCTTGGTTGAGCTACTTATTTATTATTTACTTATTCTTTCTAATGACGTCTAAAGAAAATTAAAGAATATTCAATCATTTTATTCGTGCGTGGATTCTGGCACACCACATAATTTTCCAGTTGGCCACTCATGTGAATCGAGGGTCTTCGTCCCCTGTGCATTACGACATTCCTACGCATTTCTCGTAGATGTTTTTCATCACATTTATATAGTGGATAAGGAGTCGCGAGAAGGAAAATAATACTTTTCCATAAAAACGTAAACTCTGTGGCGTGGTGGTATTTCGGTACGACTACGGTTCTGAGGTCTCGGGTTCGATCCCCGGGTCGGGCAAAGTGATATTGAATTTTTCCATATCAGCCCGGAGTCTGGAATTTGTGCCCGATATGGCGATAGGCTCGCCCCCTATCACATCTGGGACGGAACTAAGCTCGGCGAAATGTGTGTGTTCTAGTTCGCTAGTGCGCCTCTGCCTACCCCTTCGGGGATACAGGCGTGGGCTTATATTATGTAAAAAACGTAATAACGTGACGCGACCGCGGCATGACTAACTGAGGTCTCGGGTTCGGTCCCCGGATCGGTTAAACTAACATCGGGTCTTTCTACTCAGTGTTATTGTGGAATTTATGCTTGATGTGGCGATCGGCTCGGCCTCACGTGGCTTATATAGATAGTTCGCCTCTGCCTACCCCTTCGTGTAAACAGCCTATTATGATGATGATATTAACGTGATAAAACTACCTTACGCGTTTGTGTGATCATAGTAAACAGACCTAAATCGCCAGATATATGGAAAATAACTCGTCTAAAGACACACGATGGCAAAGCCGCGGCTAAAATCTCGTATATTATAATGTATGTACCTTCCATCTTCCGCTTATTACCCACCTGCATTATAAACGAGCTCACATACTAATATCTTGCATAATTAACACAATAAATGCTCGGAATATCTCGTGTTATATTTTTAGCATTACCGTGCATATACGGTTATTACAACATTAATTTTAGAACGTTTTTTTAGAGAAGAAATATATTATTTTTGCATGAACTATTAAATATGTTTTTAACGTCGGTTATTGGAGTCGTTGCTTTAGTAAAATCATATTTGTTTTACGAAATCGAATGTTTTTTATTTTCATAATACTGGGTAAGTAGCGAAGTCGAGTGAGAGAAATACTTATTTAAAAAAAGCTGTGATCCCATATCAAAAAACCTTAACTGACCGACTTCCAATAAACCTATCGTGACCAAAATTATATGGGACCACCCTTGAAATAAGCTCTATCGAACACAAAAAAAATTTGAAAATCGGTCCACATTTGGCGGAGATATCGTGTAACATATGTACATTAAAAAAACAGACGAAATGAGGACCGTCTCCTTTTTGGAAGTCGATCCATAAACAATTTAATAACAGACGTTTTTTCAAGTGTATCGATTATGGGACCTTCTTTACCATAAACAAAATTAACATGCTATCGTTTATAAATTATTATAAAGCTTTAAAAATAAAAAATAAATATTAGTCCTGTTATATTACTGTACCACTCCTCTACTTATGAGAGGGGATAGGCCTTAGTCTACCACGCTGGCCTAATGCGGGTTGGTAGACTTCACATACGATGAAGGAAAACATCATGCGGAAATCTGCATACCCGAGAATTTCTCCACAAAAATATAGCTGTAATATGAGATAAAAATATATATTTTAAAATCAATATAATCACAAGTGTGAAAACTTAACGGACCGCTTTCAAATCCAATCGTGACCAAATTTATAAGACCACCCTTGAAAGAAGCTCTGTCGAACACAAAATAATTTTGAAGATCGGTCCACATTCGGCGGAGATATCGCGTAACATACATAAAAAATACAGATGAATTGAGGACCTTCTCTTTTTTAGAAGTCCGTCGAAAATATATCAACACACATCCTTCTTGCTCTTGTTGATCTTCCGTTTAATTCTCTCAGTATACGCCGCGACTATGTTCGAAAGTAAAGGCAACGCTGAAGACTTCTCGTCGTCTCTCACACCGACGTCAGTACACAGTTCAGATCTAGTCCTCTTGTTCGCAGGCATCGCCGATTCGGAGGCCATTACCGATGCGGTGTAAAGGTAGCCATTCCATTCTAAGTACTCTCTAACTAGTTCGTTTACTAAGAGCACTTCTTCGGAGAGAGCGGGAGGGCCTTGCTTCTTGTCGCCCGATGTCTGCCTCTGTTGAAGGATTTCAGTCACTTTTGCTCGCATCTGTTAGAAAATACATTCGTCATTATCAGCCTATACTCGTCCACTGCTGGACATAGGTCTGTCAGTGAATAATAATAAATCTTGGAGAGAAAAGGAAATGGGTCTACTTGAAAAAGTGTGTTGCGTCGACCCCACATTAAGGTGGGATAAGGGCAGGTAGAAAGAAAAAAGACATACGTGTACTAACATATAAACACACATACATTTATGAAATTTAGCACATCTATTCAGAAACCCATAAAGACTAACATAATATGCAAATATCGTGCAATTCTAACAATATTGCATACATACGGGTCGAATTGATAACCTATTTTTTTAAGTCGGTTAAAAAGGAGTGCATCTATGTAAGCATATGTTTTATATAACACCCAACAGTCACAGATGTAGTCTTCTGACATAGGTACCAGAAACTAAGATTGACACTGGGTTTCGCAACACCAAGATCAAGTTACACAAAAATTTGTCTCAGTGCGGAATTGAACCCACGGCCGGCTACTCGTCCGCTACGCCACGAAGGCTGACGAAATATAAATACTGAATGTCGCTTCCCAGTTTCATTTGATCAAACACAAAAATTAACCACTAGTTTTATGTAACCCTCGGGTATTTGCTCCGAATATTTGTCAAGTAAATGAACACAAAGCAAATATTTTATCCAATTATGAACTGGTATAAATATTGGTAAATAATTAGGCCAATATTGTACTAGTAACATGACATATTAACTCTGTTAAATAGAGCTTGGAATATAAGCTCACGCCTGTATCCCCGAAGGGGTAGACAGAGGTGCACTAGCGAACTAGAACACCCACATTTCGCCGAGCTTAGTTCCGTCCTAGATGTGATAGGGGGCGAGCCTATCGCCATATCGGGCACAAATTCCAGACTCCGGGCTGATATGGAAAAATCCAGTATCACATTGCCGGACCCGGGGATCGAACCCGAAAGCTCAGGACGGTAGTCGTACCGAAATACAACCACACCACCGAGGCAGTCTACGTCAATATTTACGGCTGTAATGATACTAGTGGCGGTGGTTATAAATGTTCTAAAAGGAAGCCGAATCCAATACCTTACTTAAAAATGCTAATTTCGGCAAGAGTAACATGTTTCTATTCGCATTACGTAATTACTGAGAATTATTTGCTTTATTCATCAGTGGACGTCCTATGGCTGGTGATGATGATGATGATGAATTATTGAGATAATAATATAATTATACAATTGGGTACTTGACTATGTTTGATTTTGTACACATTTTTATATGTACTAGCCAATAAACCAAAAAAGAAACTCTTCAGTAAAATCTGCATCGAAATTGGTTGAAAAATGAGTCAGTAATTCATATTTAAATTCTGCATTGAGCAAGAGTGGGGAAGTAGTGGGGATATCATGCTATCCCTTTCTAACGCACGTGCCGTTATAGCCCTGACGTGATTTTACTGATACTTGTCTTTCGCGCAGTTTGAAGGTTACACCAAATTTCAAATGCTTATAACTGTTTTATTTTTGAGAATATTTTAATGATTCTTTCAGTACTATATTTAAGATACATAACATAAGCTCACGCCTGTATCCCCGAAGGGCATAGGCGCAGGCAGAGGCGCACTAGCAAACTGGAACACCCACATTTCGCCAAATTCATAAATTCCAGACTCCGGGCTGATATGGAAAAATCCAATATCACTTTGCCCGACCCGGTTATTGAACCCGAGACCTCAGAACCGTAGTCGTATCGAAATACCACCATGCCACCGAGGCAGTCACTTTTTCTTTACGTCCGTGTATATACCCAAGACAAATTACAGCTTTATAGTACTAATAGCCACTAGAAGTGGTACCAAACTGATTGAGCCGGCCCATTGGTTCTGTAGACGTATCTATCTATAGAGTGGTTATTGGTATTTTTAGATGGCGTAAATTTTATATAAAATTAATTTAAAAAAATAGTCAAATACCCAATTGTTATCTAACGTTATAAGTATACTTTATACAAGTCAGATAGAATCGTTTTATATAGTCTTACCAATGTAAGGGGGCGAACAGATCAGTATCTGATAGGGGCGAGTCTATCATAACGAACAAAAATGATTTAGATTTGAATTCAGGGTTTGGAACTTTATATGGGCGTTAGACACCCACAGTCCTGGGTTCGATGCCCAGGATGGGCAAACGGTTTACCCGGAACTAGATCCTTTGAGGAGTTTGACGTCGGGTACGCAGGTCGTAAAAAAATGAAGCCGATTTTTTTCTATAACATTTTTACGCCATCCCCACGTTAGGGTAAGATAAGGCAGGTGAATTGAATAAGACGATAGGGATTAAACCCAGAACTTTACAAAATTCAATTTAACCCATACTGATACCAAACTAAGGTTTCGCAGAAATTCTCCTGCAACATTTCTATTGCGATAGTTACTTTCCACAGCGTGCACTCTAGTAAACTAGAATTTTCACTTTAATTAAAGGTTACTTAGGAAATGTGTTTAACAATAATGTAAAAAGCAACTACAAGTTTTAGACATAAGAAGATAGAGGACAGGCATCGATATATTATTTACCTAGATGCACAGTTAGCGCTCGGAAAATGGGACAGCAATCCTTTGCACTCCTGTGCTTAAGCACTCCTTTTGCCTACAGTCAGACGCCGATGGAATTCTAATTTTCAAAATTCAAATTTGAGAACGTTTGACATTTCGTGTAAAAATCTACTTTATTACACGTGCATAGGGTTATATTTGTGTTGATTTAATTAGAACATGTGATCTTTTTCTTTGTTTTATCCCTGAGACCACTTTTTAGGAGGATATTTGCAAAGAACTGTCCATCTAGGGTATATTATATTGATGAGGACAGGGCATACGTAGGCATAGGCTATATAACTACGAAAAAATGAAGCTTCTTAATGTATGGAACGAAACCAAAATGGCGACTTTGCGAAAGAAAGGTTCCATTAATATAACAGTTAGGCATCTTCTTCATATTCCGAAATTAGTATTATTGTAAATAAAACACCGTATTTACAATAAAATTAATAAGTATTTATACGTTATTTAATTCTCATGACGCGGTGACAACTTGCATGAAAATAGATCGCGAAACTAAAATAGCAGAACCGGCTTCATAGTAGTTTAGACAAGCTGTTTCGAAGTAAAATTGTGGCACATGACGGCGAGTGTTTGACGTTTCTGCTAAGGAAAACAGCAGATTTCTATAGTGAGTAGAGGTCGATTAACAGAGACTTAGTAAGCACATTCTATGTACCGAACAGCCAGTCTAGTAGTATACATAGAAGTCTTTATAGTAAACACGTATTTTTGTAGTTATGCCGGATCCTCTTATTTTTTCTTTAGTCATTGTTACAAGTACTAAACATACCTCAGCTGTTAATTTGTTTAAGTGGCCATTCTTCCTTAAAAGGTCTTTTATCGCCGTCAGTAACTCTTTCTCAGATATAGGTTTGTTTTCGTTCATTTTTAACTATTATTTAGAGTAAAGAATGATTGTTATTAATGACTGCAAAATCCAAGATATTTTGTATAAATCATTTGTCAATTAGATGTCATTTTGTGACACTTTGTTTTTATACCCATAGGATTTTTTTATTAATAGGTTTTATTAATTTACTATGGGTTATTAGAATAGCTTTTTTATAGTTAAGAATATCCATTTATAGTTTGTCGGTGGTAGGATATTCGTATCCGACTGAATGACGAAAATCTTACATATGGTGCTAAAATCTGCCATAGTTACCCACACTCCGTGTGTGGATCGCGTTCCAGGGTCAGCCAGTGTAATTCCGGTTCTCTCGAGGGGCTTGCGGCATGACTTGATGGTTGGTTGGGTCGAGTATGGGGGTGTCCCTGTGTCTGCATCGGTCATCCGCCTGTCTTGTCGCAATATGCTTCTTTCCTCTCGATTTGCTTCTTTCCTCTTCGGATTCGAAGTGAGAAGAAGCATAAATAGGCCGGCATTATTCTGGCGAATTTTAGTTATTTACTGCACTACGCTTACCATCAGGTGCAATGTAGTTACTTCGCCGTGCCTGGATCAAAAAAGCACAATATAAAAATACGAAAAATAACACAGAGTTAGCTCTTATTGGCGTACAAGACAATGCACTCGCGTGTTTCGATAGTCAGTACGTCGAACATTACTGCCGTAACAACCACTATTTCAAAATCAAATCGGTCTCCAAACGATGCCAGTTTAAAGTAATATGTTGCACGCGAATACACCACTTAATATTTTGAATGCTACTGGCGAAAAAGGGAAGTACTGTTACGTGTCGCATTTGATAAATAATAAATAAATAAATAAATACACCCAACAGTCACACACCTAGTCCTGATCCCACACTAGGTATAACCTGTATCGCGGGTATCACAAACTATGAGAGACTTTTGGTCTCACAACACCCAGACTTTAAACAAATATCTGTGGGCTACACAAACATTTGTCTCAATGCGGGAATCGATCCCGCGGCCTCTCACTTCACAGGCGGCTACTCGCCCGCTGCGCCACGAGGCTGCCGATGGAGAGTAGTCTCTAAAATCGTCTTCACTTCTTAATCCTAATTCCTTTCCACGATAGATAGCAGTTTAGCAGCGCTTCTCATTTCTGATAGCTATAGGTAGCAGCAATTATCAGCACGTAGACCGTTTACTTCAACGCCTGTAACAAAAAAAATAACATAAGCTAACGCCCGTATCCCCGAAGGGGTAGGCAGAGGCGTACTAGCCAACTAGTATAGCCACATTTCGCCGAGCCGATTTCCGTCCCAGATGTGATAGGGGGCGAGCCTAACGCCATATCGGCCACAAATTCCAGACTCCGGGCTGATATGGTAAAATCCAAAATCACTTTGCCCGACCCGGGGATCGGACCTGAGACCTCAGGATCGTAGTCGTACCGAAATACAACCACGCCACCGAGGCAGTCTGCACCACAATAATTGCATTAAAAGCCAACATTAAACAGTTTCGGTAGCTCACGTCGTTGGGTGACTAACGGTCAGCGGACAGAAGAAATATCTCACGCCACACACCGTCTTATTGTACTCCGAGGAAGTGTATAATGCATCGCCAGTATAAATTCTAGGACATCGACTAATGTTCTGTGAAAATGGAAAACACTTGACAAATACGGTTCATTATGTTTGGTGACTTTATTCATGTTCAAAATGGTGGTTGAATAAAATCATTTATTGAATGTCACATTAAAACTAAATTGAATATTTTCTTCAATATGCTTTAAAAAGTTTTTTTATAGCCGAGACTGGCAAACGCACATGGGTTACCTGATGGTAAGTGATCTCCACCGCCCATAGACACCCAAGACACATAAATAATCATGGATGCGTTGCCAACCTAAAGGAAAGGAAATAGGGATTAGGAAAGGGAGGGGGGGGGGTGTAATTGAGTCACCGGAAATATCACTCACCGATCGAAAAGCGACAGCAAGCTGCCACTTTACGTCGGTTTTCTGTGAGATAGTGGTATCAAACCGGGTTTAGCCAGCCCATTCGTGCTATAGAAGTAATTGTCTACAATGTGGCTCTACCACTCAAAAGTGAGAGACTTAAAAAATACCAGCTCTACATGTTTCGTGTTGGGGAAACGAAAAACTATATCGGCTTGTAGCCTAAACGACTTGACGGATTTTAATATTTTAGGCGTCGCGTCAGGTCGATTGATTCGTCTCACTTGGAAAGTGACATTAGCTTTTTTGCACCTGCATATTAAATAATGGAGGGATCATAAAGCAAATTTTTTTTTTATCCGAGCATAGTAAAGAGCCTACAATACACCTGATGGTAATCGCAGTGCGGTCCAAAAACCAGCGACCACCGGCCAACAATGGGTTTATCGGTGGTCACCAGCATCATACCGGCCTATTTATACTTCTTACTCCGAAATAGAAGAAGCATATCATGGGGTGTGCGTCAAGACAGGTTGGTGACCGATGCAGAAACAGGGATGTTCCCCCATACCCGCCCCAACCAACCTAAAAGAGAGCCGGAAGTCTCTAGAGAACCGGATATTCACTAGCTGATCCTGGAAGGCGAACCACATATGTGTGGTTCACACCATATACGGTGGTCGCCATCCACGCGGATACGAATATCCTACCAGCAGCAAAAAATTAAGAAAATCGAATGAAAGCTAGGCAATAAATAAGACCGAAAAATACATCTTAGTCAAGTTATTGAAAGCTTGGTTTTATCATTTTTCACAGTTTTCGTTTTTCAATAGATGATTAGAAATTAAAACCAAATCGTGATATAATCCGTAAAAATAGTTTAATTTCATTGAATAACATTCACGTAAACCTAAGAAATCATTACATGATTAGAATCAAAAGCTCACAATACGGCAAAACGTAAAAGTCAATTGTAGTACTTGAGTTACTCTTTAATTTCTATTCTAGTACCGTATAAAAACTATTAATAAAGTCATGTAAAATATCACAAAGGCCTGAATATGATGGCAGTAAAACGAGGACAAACGTCGAAAACGAAGTTTCGAAGGCTCGGAATAAAGTATGTGAAAGTTTTACATCGTACTCACAAACTACGCGGCGTGTATTGATTGAGGAGTAAATTATTTAGGTACTTGTTATTTGACGCCTTACCATATTAAATACATAAATAAGCTCACGCCTGTATCCTCGAAGGGGTAGCCAGAGACGCACTAATGAACTAGAACATTTCGCCGAGCGTAGTTCCGTCCCATGTATTTATGTCTGTCATTAGTAGAGGAGGCCCGTGCCCAGTAGTGGTACAATAATATTACAGGGCTAATATTATTATTATTTATTAGTTTTAATAAGAAAATCTAATAGCAAAGATATATTTAAGCCTCAGAGTATTGGTTGAAGCCAAATCACATCACGCTTGTCAAACAACCGTAAAACAATTGTATTTCAATAAATTTGAACAACAAGACGCAAAATATGATAGAACACGATGTATTGAAAGAATAAACCAGAACCAAAAGCATTTTCCAACAAAGATCTCATGTTTTACGATATTGGTCGGTTCCGCTTGTCTCCGATCGCATAACTCCATATCCACTGCATAGATAACAATAGATAACAAATGCATCCGACACAGAGACGCTACACAAAGCTCTGAATAATCGCGCCCGAACACAGCCGAAGGATGCCGAACAAAATTCAAACTTGGAATGTTGGCCGAAGTGAAATCAGTTTACCGCCGACCGCGGTCGCGAGCTGACGCGTCGGTCGTTGTATTAAATTTCGTGTTGTGTATGAAGTGAAATGGTCAAGTGTGACTTGCATGTTGTGTTCGAACTGTTGTAAATATGAGTGTTTTTATGTACTTTGTTGTGTAAAGGCGAAAGGTTAGTTATAAATAAGTTAAATAATGCATTATGTGAACCTTTTTTGTATTTGTATAACTATTGTTTAAAAAATTAAAACAAAATATTTCGCAGTTATAAGCCATTTTAGAAGACTTTTCTACAGATCAAAATTTTCCTTATCAAAACAAACAAGACGTTTAAAATATTTTTATGAATAAACTTCATCATTTAATGGTACTGACTCCTATCGACATTTCAAAACTAATATAAATTAAACCTACAATTTGCATACATTTAAATACCTAAACCGGGACACAACTGCAGACTACTAATTACAATATACTGTTTCAAACAAGTTGACTTCCCTTAGCCAAACTTTATAAAGAGCCATTTACAAGTCAAAATTAGAACGGTCCAGCCGAATATCATTAAAGACTTGATAAAAAGCTACGCCCGTAGACTTAAATGGGCACGGTGAATGGACCGTAGCCAGATGCTACGATCTGCTACGAACAAGCGCAATGCTACGCGGGTGCTACGTTACATTTAATTACTGCGTTTTTTGCGTGATCAAAGTATTTTTTTGAATGTAATATAAAGTTTTTTAAGAGTAATTTACTTTACAATATTATATGTTTATAGTATAACTACATTTTAAAATCTACGTTAAATCTAAAATCGCGTTGATGGTATCTAGTACGAAATCGGAAAACGATAAAGACATGAAAATAATCGTTGAAATCAATCCGCACTTAATGAAAATATCATGTAGGTATCTTTCTTTATTTCCACCTACTCATATCCTACAATGAGCAACACACTTTTACAAGTATGTTGCCGAAAGGATTCGGCTTAGTTTTTACAACCGGCCTGACGTCAAATCCCCTAAGTGTTTCATTCCCAGGCAAATGGAATTAGAAAAACAGCTTTGCCCAATCTGGGATCGATCCCAGGACCATCCGGTCCACAGTCCATATACGGTGCCATTAGACCAAGAAGGCGACAACACATAAAAACTGTCGAATCTATGACTTGTCTGCGTTCAATGTAACAAAATATAGACGCGACAACAGCGCGAAAGTTGTGACCACATGGTCATAAGTCACTCAGTCATATTTAAAACATACACGCGAAAAGTCGTGCCAGCGTAATAATATTTAGACAATACAATTGTGTAACGTGATTTTTAAACATTTAAAGAACATTCTAAGGTTTAAATTATAATAAGCGCCCTCGCATTATAATAAGTGTTAGATAAACAAATAAACACATCCAACAGTCAC
Source organism: Clanis bilineata (assembly GCA_036417725.1). Taxonomy (NCBI): domain Eukaryota; kingdom Metazoa; phylum Arthropoda; class Insecta; order Lepidoptera; family Sphingidae; genus Clanis; species Clanis bilineata. The sequence goes on along the minus strand of CM071145.1, from coordinate 3,558,611 downwards.
ACACCTGGTCCTGACTCCACTAGGTACAATCTGTATCGGGGGTGTCAGAGACTATGAGAGATTTTCGGTCTCACAACACCTAGACTTGAAACAAATATATGTGGGCCATACATACATTTGCCTCAATGCGGAAATCGAACCCGCGGCTTCCTGCTTCACAGATGGCCACGCCACGGAGGCTGTCGATGGCGTTACTGACGATTAAGATCAATTATTAATAAAATATCCTATTGGCAGAATAACTGATTTGAATTAGAATTTGAAAAAAAAAAATTATGGAAACCGCTTGATAACCCCTCTACAGTCAGTAATATTAAATATCTTTGGTAACAAATAACAAAATTTCAGTGTTAAAAAGAAAAATAAAAGCTACACTGCTTTATTGTAGATTTTAATCGTGTTAATAGAAGTATATTTTAACCTATTGTTAAAGCTTATTAAATAGCTCGGTTCTTGGTGAAGATTTTATCGATAAGTTTAATGCCCATTGCGTAATTAGTCATGAAAATTACAGTCAAATACTACTTAGTTTTTCAGCCTTGAGCAGTTTTACTAGTGAATACACGTTTTAAATCGCTAACCTGGCCACGCGTTGCTGTAACTTTGTTATACTACTTTTGTTTATTTATAAACTTGGGATAACAAACATACTCCATTGGCCTCAATTTGACAGCTTCCTTGGCGCAGCGGGCGAGTAGCCGGCTGTGATGCGAGAGGCCGCGGGTTTGATTCCCGCACCAAAACAAATGTTTGTGTGGCCCACAGATATTTGTTTCGGGTCTGGTGTTGTGAGACGGACAGTCTCTCGTAGTTCCTGATACCCACGCCACAAGACTCGATCTGAGTGTGGGGTCAGAACTATGTGTGTGACTGTTGGGCATTATTTATTATTATTATTATTTATTATTGGTCTAAGTAAATAAGTAAAATAAAACAAAACCAACTACGTTGATTTAATACATAACACAGTGAGACTGGATGTCCTACATATTTTTATAAGCTCAAGCTGAAGGATGCCTCTTGTTCATGAAAGATAGTGATGTATCTTGTTCCGCGCCGTGCCCGTTCGCTTAGTTTATTTATGGAATTATGCCCCATGATGAAGTAAAAGAGAAGTTTATTTATTTTGGTGCTATTCCAATTCTATTGTCTACTTCTTTTTTTCTTTCTGCCTGGCGTTACTCCGGCCTAATGCCAAGGTTCACCTTCCTACTTAAATGCTTCCACTTCGTCCGGTCTTAAGCATCCTCCACAGTAAGAATAGGACCGCGTTGTGCAGAAATGATCCAACCCACAAAAATAAAACATTTTTTTACATCAGGGGGTTACCATCACCTCTTATAGCAGTATTATTAAAATTTTACTTGTAAATATTCCCATACAAAACAAACGCAGAACGATTATAATAATACTGCTATAAGAGGTCGTGGTAACCCTGCTGGTCTATTGATGGTTTAGATCATGTTGGCATCCATAAAAAACCTTTTTTTTGTGGATTATTTCAGCACAACACGGTCCAGTATTGGTTGTACCATCTTCTTCTTTTATCTGTCCTTATGTCACAATGTAGAGTCGGCGCAACATTTATTTACCATTATTATTTCGGACTGCCTCGGTGGCGTAGTTGTATTTCGGTATGACTACCGTCCTGAGGTCTCGGGTTCGATCCCCGAGTCGGGCAAAGTGATATTGGATTTTTCCATATCAGCCCGGAGTCTGGAATTTGTGCCCGATATGGCGATAGGCTCGCCCCCTATCACATCTGGGACGGAAGTAAGCTCGGCGAAATGTGTGTGTTCTAGTTCGCTAGTGCACCTCTGCCTACCCCTTCGGGGATACAGGCGTGAGCTTATGTTATGTTATTATTTTTGGCTTAGATTTTGCGCGTATCCCCGAACGGGTAGGCAGAGGCGAACTAGAGAACTAGAAAACCCATCTTCCACCGTCCCAGTTGTAATAGGGGACGAGCCTATCGCCATATCGGGCAGAAAATCCAGATAGTGATATTGGGTTTTAATACTGAGTAGTAAAACCTAATATCACTTTGCCTGACCCGGGGATCGAACCCGAGACCTCAGAACGGTAGTCGTACTGAAATATAACCATGCCACCGAGGCAGTCAGCGGTGAACATTATAGCATAATGAAATTTCATGTACTTAAAGGATAAAACAATCATTGGGTCCTAAAAGGCTTTTATTTATGTAAGCTTTTACAAATACTGAATAGTACTTTATTACTTTCGTATAGGCTTAACTAAGTTATAAATTCGGCACTTAAGTTTCAAGGATCTACATGAGAGTTATGAGTGCTTCACTCCTTTCGAATATTTGGGCTAATCTGAAATTAGGTTTCGTGTGATACTTCAAACGCCTTAAAAAAACTGGACTGCCTCTTCCCTGAGGTCTCGGGTTCTATTATCGGGTCGGAAAAACTAATATTGAGTTTTTGGTATCAGTGTCAAACCGGAGCCTGGAATTAGTGCCCGATATGGCGATAGGCCCACTCTCTATCACACCTGGGATGGAAATCAGCTCGAAACGTGGGTATTCTAGTTCGCTAGTCCGCCTCTGCTTACTACTTACTTACTTCGGTGATACAGGCGTGAGCTTATGTATATATGACTCCGAAAAAAGGTGGTATATCAATTCTTTTTTTTTACACCCAACAGTCACACACATAGTCCTGACCCCACACTAAGATCGAGTCTTGTGTCGTGGGTATCAGGAACAACGAGAGACTTTCGGTCTCACAACACCCAGATCGGCCACACAGACATTTGTCTCGGTACGGGAATCGAATCTGCGACCTCACGTTTCACAGCCGGCTACTTGCCCGCTGCGCCATCATTATATTGTCGTTATGGTATATAGGGTGGTATAGTGTCAATGTATGGTTCGTCGGTATATTTTGTATGTTACGCGATATCTCCAGCAAATGTCGTTAAATTTTCTAGATTATTTTTGTACTAGATAGTGCTTATTCCAAGGGTCTCATTAAAAATAGGGTTCAGATTATCTGGAACAAAGGTTCATACGGAACTTAAAAGAGTTTTTCAGTTTTTAAACTTGGTGATTATTTTTTGGCTTAGGAGCAGATCTGGAGGTAAATTGTCGTTTTTTTTATAGCAGAGACTGGCCACCAAGCAGATAAGCAGGTAAGTGAACTCCACCGCCCATAGACATCTAAGCCACAAAAAGAATAATGGGTGCGTTGCCAACCTAAAGGGAGGGCATTAGGGATTGGGAAAAAAGAGAAGAGAGAGGGAATTGGGCCACCGGAATCTCACTCACCGAACGACACACGACAACGAGCTGCCAATTTACGTAGATTTTCTGTGAGACAGTGATATCAAACCGATGGTATTTATGTATTTCTTTTCCATCGTCGCAAAGAAACTAATTCCAAGAGCTTGCATCTCTAACTTTGTTGATTAGAGTTTAGTGTGTTTCTATTGCCTTTGTTGTTTCAACTGAAGTAAAACATTAACAACACAAGACTTATGAAGACGGTAATGTGAAGACTACCAACCTGCACCAGGCCAGCGTCGTAGACTAATTCTAGTTCTTTATATTGTAGAGCAGGCTATTGCCAACCTAAAAGAGGGGAATGGAAGGGGAGGGAAAATCTATGGAGAAAGTAAGGAGATCGCCGAAAATCTCACTCACCGAACGAAACTCGATAGCAAGCTGCCACTTTACGTCAGTTTTCTGTAAGACAGTGGTATCAAACCGGTCGAGCAGGCCCATTTGTGCTGTAGACGTAACTGTCTACAGCGTGGCTCTACCACTCAAAAATCGTGTATCGTGCATGGAAGTCGGTAATTCGAAATAGCACGTAGCAGTTGCCTGTCATGGTAGGAAATTTGGGCTCCCAGTAATCTTCCTACCGTGCAAAGTATAACAGCAAAACGTCTTTACGTTGCGTCGTATCGTGACACAGACAACCTTTAAATAATGAAAAAAAAATGGGAAATAGACTGTACTCAAATATAAATTATCGTTATATACAGTCCAATTAATTAAATGATAATTATAATAATCGCGTAATTTCTAGATCAATCGAGAACAATTTATAGACTGAACTCAATATAAATGTTATTGTAATTCGTCCGGCGAGGTTCAAAACTGGGTCGTTTTTCTCAGTCTAAGTAAATACACTAATAAGGCAAATATGATAATCCTACAAAATAGATCCACACGAACAATAAATTACGCGCAATTTCTAGATCGTACGAGAACAATTTATTGAAATAAAAATGCAAATAATATTGGAAATAAAAGGAACCCGAGCCGGCGTGACTCAAACGAAACGAATAAAAGACATTACGCGTGTTAAAGGTTACAAATCGGTTTTATTCAAAGATATTTTAGTTGGTAGTGTGCGATATATTTGAGCCTGTTATGTAAGATTGCGCTAGGTAGATTATGATAGTACGCGGCGCGGTATAGAATACCCAGAATGATCTCAAATATTACGCGTTATCTATATACGTGAAGCGAAAACTTTGTACCCATTGAAATTAAACTATTTTTACGGATTATATCACGATTTGGTTTTAATTTTTATGTCCGACGTTTCGAAAGCTTTGCAGCCTTCGTGGTCACGGGTCAGTCTGACTAATAAGTCTAATTTCAATGAATAACATTCACGTAAACCTAAGAAATCACTTAGTACCCATTTTTAAGAGAATTGCGCGAATGTGAAGTTTGACACAGTTGAAGTTTATATGCAGAAGAAGTGTATAGAGCTGTTTATTTTATATAAAATGTATTATAAAATGGCAAATTAACTGAACTAGAATAGCCACATTTCGCAGAGCTTAATTCCGTCCCAGACGTGATAGGCGACGAGCCTAGTATACGACGAGCCTAATATACGACAGAAAACTGTATATTAAGAGGCTTTGTCATAAAATCTTACCCACTTATTCATAATAAATTAGTAGAGCGTAATAAGATCGCAATAGTACGTTTCATAAAAAATGTATTCATAATGATTCACTAGCGTTAAAATGGTCCAACGTTCGATAGTGAAAACATGGCCGATTCCGATCAGCTGTTCAAGTTTGATATTCTTTCTTAATGACATTAATTTTCTTAAAGTCCCTAGACTATCTTGAGGGGGTCCTAATAGGGTCCTAACCCCATATAAGATTGATATATATTTTTTATTGATTGTTTCGAGCCAAGACTTCCTATTTGTTTCAAAGTTTGCCAGAGATATTCTTTTTTCTGTAACCAGCAACATTGTATTCGATAAACATATTTCAGTTCTCTTTTAGCTAAAGTAGGCAAAAGTAGGGTTAAGCGTTCGATAAGACCAGAATTTCTTTATGAATAAGGCGGTTGGTTTCAATTAACAAGCTAAACACCAGAATAACGCTATAAAAACAAACTTATTTAAACATCTCCCAAATATTATAGAGGTACTTCAAAAACATTTCCTATAACCACGCTTCAAATTCAATCGGAAATAACTATAGGCTCCAATAAAACCAACTTAACTCATCAAAGCGAAGTTATAATGCTGGTACAAAGCCCTTATCCCTATAACCATTTAGGGAACTTTTAATCGAATTTCTACAATACGTTACGAATAATTGGTGTAAGTTCACGTAATGGTACGTGGAAACGATACGTGGACTTATTAGTATGTTTTTATAGCTTTAATGGGAAATCCTTCTTTTAATGGCTTCCGGTCTGTCTTCTTAAACCTAATATTTATATTTATTTATTTATTAGGACAACATAACAGATTACAATCACATCATTACAATTAGAATACCAACTATGTTTACATTGTCTTATTCTAGATTGTAACCCAAAACATGTTGCCACATCACAATAGTTACAAAATTAAACATAATAAACAGCTAGGTAGCTAATCTTACTTTCAGCTATTATTATATTGAGTGAGTTTTTCATTGATTCAAAAGTCTGCAAATAGAATTATCTACAGTTATCACTTTTACATGTCAATATTAGGAATTACGCGATCACTACTACGCGATTTAGGTCTCGAAATTAGTCTAACATTTTCGACTTTCAAAAAGGAGAAGGTCCTCAAATTGTCTGTATTTTTTATGTAAGTATGTTTCGCGATATCTCCGCCGAATGTGGACCGATTTTCAAAATTCTTTTTGTTTTCGATAGAGCTTATTTCAAGAGTGGTTCCATATAAATGGTCACGATCGGATTTGAAGTCAGTCTGTTAAGGTTTCAAACTTGTGATTATCGTGTAACTGCACAATCCTCTGATACTCTGAATTATGTATATTTTCCAGGTGTCCTCCCACTTCAATGTAGGGTCGATGAAACACACTTTTTGGAGAAAGTATTTGGCTTAGTTTTTACGACCGGCCTGCCTGACGTCACCCCCCTCTGGGGAACCTAGTCCCGGGGAAATCGTGAATAATCACAAGTTTAAATACTTGACGAACCTACTTCAAAACTTATCCCATAGTGACCAAATGGGACTACCCTTAGAATAAGCTCCATCGAACACAAAAATAATTTGAAAATTGGTCCACATTTGTCGGCCAACATAGATAAAAATAATCACGAGTTTAAAACACTTAACGGACCGACTTCAAATCCGATCGTAACTAAATTTACATGGGAGCACCCTTGAAATAAGCTCTATCAAACACAAACATAATTTTGAAAATCGGTCTGCATTTGGCGGAGATATCGCGTAACATACATAAAAAATACAGACGAATTGAGGACCTTCTCTTTTTTGAAGTCGGCCGAAAACAACATAGACAAACCTTGGATTCAAACCCAGGGCCTTATTCTAAAGCTCAAACTAATACTGCTAATACGAAAGAAAGGGAATTGTAAAGATAATATCTCTATGTAAACATCGTTCCGTTAATTTATTCAACGTTTTAAATAACAACTTAATTTGTATTAATGTATGGTAATTTACTTATTCCTATCTGGAAATCGCTTAGTAAACGAATAATTAAGATAATCATCTATTCAGTACATAGGTTCGATCCGGGTCGGGTCAATCTGCATGATCAAACGACTACCAATTTCAATTTTATATTGAATATTATAATTGAAAATTAGCTAGGCATTGTAGGGGGAGAATTGGTACAATTTACTAAACTAAGTTAAAAGAAGGTAGAAGATTGCCAATTCTGCCTCGGTGGCGTAGTTGTATTTCGGTACGACTACCCTTGAGATCTCGGGTTCGATCCCCGGGTCGGGCAAAGTGATTTTGGATATTTCCATATCAGCCCGGAGTCTGGAATTTGTGCCCGATATGGCGATAGGCTTGCCCCCTATCACATCTGGGACGGAACTAAGCTCGGCGAAATGTGGGTGTTCTAGTTCACTAGTGCGCCTCTGCCTACCCCTTCGGGGATACTGGCGTGAGCTTATGTTATGTTATGTAAGATTGCCAAGTCTGCCTCGGTGGCGTAGTTGTATTTCGGTACGACTAACAAGTTATCTCGGGTTCGATCCCCGGTCGGGCAAAGTGATATTGGGTTGTTTCAATTCAGTATCAGCCTGGAGACTGAAATTTATGCTCGATATAGTGATAGAGTCGCCCCTATCTCATCTGGAACGGAATTAAGCTCGGTGAAATGTGGGTCCAGTTCACTAGTGCGTCTAAACTTACCTATTCAGCTATATAAGCGTGAGCTTATGTTTTTATGTTATGGTTTCGTTTAACTTAACACCAACTTAACAAACTGTGAGACAGTGATATTGAACCGGTCGAGCTGGCCCATTCGTGCTGTAGACATAACTGTCTCTACACCTACAAAAATGTCGAGTACATCGGCCTTCCTAGCACTATTTGCCGACCCGATCCTTCAAAGGGGGTTGACGTCAGACAGACAGCTAGTCTTAAAACTATAAAACAATTTCTGCAACACTCCTTAAAAGTTGCGTTAACCCCATAATGAAATGGTATACGGCCAGGTTAGAAAAGAAAATAAATGTTTTTAGCATAACATAACATAACATAAGCTCACGCCTGTATCCCCGAAGGGGTAGGCAGATGCGTACTAGCGAACTAGTACACCCACGTTTCGCCGAGCTTAGTTCTGTCCCAGATGTGATAGGGGGCGAGCCTATCGCCATATCGGGCACAAATTCCAGACTCCGGGCTGATATGGAAAAATCCATAATCACTTTGCCCGACCCGGGGATCGAACCCGAGACCTCAGAACCGTAGTCGTACCGAAATACCACCACGCCACCGAGGCAGTAATGTTTTTAGCTACTTCACAAATTCATTATTTACACAAAGCTGTCATCAAAAAAAATCATACAAAAATATGTTACAATTTCCATTAAATAAACGAACAAGGAAAATAGAACTTCCACAAAGCCGTCAATAAAACAATAACATGATTACAAAAAAAGTAAAGCGGCGAAGAATTTTACTTTTTCGTGGCTAAAAGATAAGGAGCTTATCCCAACAACGAATTGACGAAAGATTCTATTAGCTTTACGTTTACTCAATAAAATATGTATCTGAAAGGAAAGTTTAGAAATATTGGCGAATTCTGAACCTTCTATGCCACTTAAGACAAGGAAAGTGTGAGTTGACGTCACACGTGACGGTTCCGCACAACTGTAACGAGTTTTATTTTAGTAAATACAGTTAAGTCAATTCAGATTTACTGATTTAGGTCATGTTAGGATTGTACTTTATACTGTAGTCAGGATTGGCTTTTACGAACTGGCATATTCATAGCGGAATATTATATTTTAGGTTTTTCTATGTTCTACCATTATACCATTGATGATTCAAATAATAGAAACATAGATTTTTTTCCGAACACGACAAAGTGACCACACAACGCCTGATGGTAAGCGATGTGCGGTCCAAAAACACCAGCACCCACCTTGTGTCCATCGCAGGCTACCAGTATCATGCCAGTATCAGATAGTAGAATGACAAGCCTACCATGTTAGTAAAAAGTGCAATTACGTTTACGTTACGTGGGTCACGGAACCCTAAAAACAAAGCAAAAACGTTGCCAGTCCTTAAATATTTAATGTCGTTGCCGTTCAGATTAGATGTTCGATTATGGGTTGTACATTTGTAATGAGGTGATTTTGTGTTCACCCGCTTTTTAGATTAGTAAGTAGTTCGTAATGGACGAGTGTTTTATTTATTAAGTGTTTTAACTTTTGACGCCTTTTTGATCTACTGGAAGTTAATACTGAGAGATCGTGAATTGAGTTTATTGAAGTAGGTGTTTAAGGTTTTAACCTACTTTTATTACCTCGGTGCCGACTGCCTCGGTGGCGTTGTTGTATTTCGGTATGACTACCGTCCTGAGGTTTCGGTTTCGATCCCCGAGTCGGGCAAAGTGATTATTTTTCCATATCAGCCCGGAGTCTGGAATTTGTGTCCAATATGGCGATAGGCTCGCCCCCTACCACATCTGGGACGAAACTATGCTCGGCGAAATGTGGATGTTCTAGTTCGCTAGTGAACCTCTGCCTACCCCTTCGGGGATACAGGCGTGAGCTTATGTTATGTGTTTATGTAAGTATCACTTTCTGGTATACCTTATACTTCAAGAAATGTCTCGCCATTAATAGTCTCGTAATTCCTCGTTGAACTCAATCTGAAGTCTGAACTCAATCGATCCTCGCAAAGAAAATCTTAATAAAACATTTGGTAATACTCACAAGATTACGTGAGTTAATGCTTCATTCTGGGTCGTCTGTACATCGATCCCGCAACAAATCGTACCCATTAAAAGCCGAAAGAGCTATTTGATCTGGATCGTTCGTTCAAATCGTTCGCTATTACAGCCCTCGCTGTTCAAAACTTCCATCTTTATACAATGCATTGTCATTGTAACAGAGTTAAAATGTTTTATTTACCGAATTGAATACCTCTATAATAATGGAATTATTTAACCATTTAGAAGATCTAGTGAATGAATTTAGGCCAGACTTTTGTCATTATGTTTTGTTTTCGATTTGTTTAATGGTACAGCCACGTGTCTACAGCATGAATCCGTGAGCTCGACGGTTTGATACTATCGACACACACCTAGTCCTGACCCTACACTAGGTATAACCTGTATCGTGGGTGTCAGAGACTATGAGAGACTTTCAGTCTCACAACACCCAGACTTGAAACAAATATCTGTGAGCCACACAGATATTTGTTTGCGGCTATTGAACCCGCATCCTCTCGCTTCACAGCCGGCTACTCGCCCGCTGCGCCACGGAGGCCGTATATATTGACCCAAAAATTAAAATATTTCAGACACAGCATCAATAAGAAAGTTGTATTAACCATCTGTGTAAAATGTACAAAAATAATATAAATAATAAGATTATTTTTTAAAGTTTGAATGTAATTTTACTACAGCTTTGATATTAGTTTTTCAGTTCTCCGAGAACATTGAAACGTTTTTAAAATAAATACAGAAACTTTATTCATTTAATAATGTTAATGTTATAATTTGTACATGTAAATAAACCTATAGTAATAGGTTTATTTATTACATTACATAAAATAACATAAGCTCACGCCTGTATCCCCGAAGGGGTAGGCAGAGGTGCACTAGCGAACTAGAACACCCACATTTCGCCGAGCTTAGTTCCGTCCCAGATGTGATTGGGGGCGAGCCTATCGCCATATCGGGCACAAATTCCAGACTCCGGGCTGATATGGAAAAATCCAATATCACTTTGCCCGACCCGGGGATCGAACCCGAGACCTCAGGACGGTAGTCATACCGAAATACAAGTACACCACCGAGGCAGTTATAACATTATATCGCTCAAAACTTTGTTTTATCCGACATTAAAAAGGAGGGGTTATCAATTCGTATTTATATATAGAAATAGAATCCTACACTATGTACATATGTTGACCGATAACTTTATTTACTATCTCATTAAATAATGAAAATAACTCATCACGGGAACGGAGCCACGGTCAACAGCTTGTATTAAAATGATGCAGTTTATTTTTCCTCGTCTCACAAGGGACTTTAAATAATAAAGTTAAGAGATATGAAACAATGTGGAGTCGGTGTCCCTTATGGCAACTTATTAACTTTCATAAAATATAACTCTTCGAACTCGCGCTGACTTGCATGTATCCCCGAAGGGGTAAGCAGGGGCGTAGACTACATAATATGCAAATAGTATAGACTCACTGGCTGGCCAGAGATGAAATTCTGTACCAACTGTACACCAAACTCAATGTCCTCAGTCAGACGTCCACTACTTAACAAAAGCCAAAGAAAGATTTGGGGGTCAATCATCTCGAGAGAACAAATCTGCCAGCCAGTCTAATTTTAGCTTCCAGCAACTTACTACTTTAAAATATTAGACTTGAAATCCTAATGAAATAAACTGTCTAAAGATTACTATGTATAGGCATTATATTAAGTACGATGTCCAAAGATTACGACATACAAGCGGGATATTTAAATAAGATGTCCAAAGATTAAGACATACAGGCCTAATATTAAATATGATGTCCAAACATTACGATATACAGGCGTGATATTAAATAAGATGTCTAAGGGTTATGATATACAGGCGTGATATTAAATATGATGTCCAAACATTACGATATACAGGCGTGATATTAAATAAGATGTCTAAGGGTTATGATATACAGGCGTGATATTAAATATGATGTCCAAACATTACGATATACAGGCGTGATATTAAATAAGATGTCTAAGGGTTATGATATACAGGCGTGATATTAAATATGATGTCCAAACATTACGATATACAGGCGTGATATTAAATAAGATGTCTAAGGGTTATGATATACAGGCGTGATATTAAATATGATGTCCAAACATTACGATATACAGGCGTGATATTAAATAAGATGTCTAAGGGTTATGATATACAGGCGTGATATTAAATATGATGTCCAAACATTACGATATACAGGCGTGATATTAAATAAGATGTCTAAGGGTTATGATATACAGGCGTGATATTAAATATGATGTCCAAACATTACGATATACAGGCGTGATATTAAATAAGATGTCTAAGGGTTATGATATACAGGCGTGATATTAAATATGATGTCCAAACATTACGATATACAGGCGTGATATTAAATAAGATGTCTAAGGGTTATGATATACAGGCGTGATATTAAATATGATGTCCAAACATTACGATATACAGGCGTGATATTAAATAAGATGTCTAAGGGTTATGATATACAGGCGTGATATTAAATAAGATGTCTAAGGGTTATGATATACAGGCGTGATATTAAATATGATGTCCAAACATTACGATATATAGGCGTGATATTAAATATGATGTCCAAACATTACGATATACAGGCGTGATATTAAATATGATGTCCAAACGTTACGATATATAGGCGTGATATTAAATATGATGTCCAAACATTACGATATACAGGCGTGATATTAAATAAGATGTCTAAGGGTTATGATATACAGGCGTGATATTAAATATGATGTCCAAACATTACGATATATAGGCGTGATATTAAATATGATGTCCAAACATTACGATATACAGGCGTGATATTAAATAAGATGTCCAAACATTACGATATACAGGCGTGATATTAAATAAGATGTCCAAACATTACGATATATAGGCGTGATATTAAATATGATGTCCAAACATTACGATATACAGGCGTGATATTAAATAAGATGTCTAAGGGTTATGATATACAGGCGTGATATTAAATATGATGTCCAAACATTACGATATACAGGCGTGATATTAAATAAGATGTCCAAACATTACGATATACAGGCGTGATATTAAATAAGATGTCCAAACATTACGATATATAGGCGTGATATTAAATATGATGTCCAAACATTACGATATACAGGCGTGATATTAAATAAGATGTCCAAACATTACGATATACAGGCGTGATATTAAATAAGATGTCCAAACATTACGATATATAGGCGTGATATTAAATATGATGTCCAAACATTACGATATACAGGCGTGATATTAAATAAGATGTCTAAGGGTTATGATATACAGGCGTGATATTAAATATGATGTCCAAACATTACGATATACAGGCGTGATATTAAATATGATGTCCAAAGATTATTTATACAGGAGTGATATTATATAAGATGTCTAAGGGTTATGATATACAGGCGTGATATTAAATATGATGTCCAAACATTACGATATATAGGCGTGATATTAAATATGATGTCCAAACATTACGATATACAGGCGTGATATTAAATAAGATGTCTAAGGGTTATGATATACAGGCGTGATATTAAATATGATGTCCAAACATTACGATATACAGGCGTGATATTAAATAAGATGTCTAAGGGTTATGATATACAGGCGTGATATTAAATATGATGTCCAAACATTACGATATACAGGCGTGATATTAAATAAGATGTCTAAGGGTTATGATATACAGGCGTGATATTAAATATGATGTCCAAACATTACGATATATAGGCGTGATATTAAATATGATGTCCAAACATTACGATATACAGGCGTGATATTAAATAAGATGTCTAAGGGTTATGATATACAGGCGTGATATTAAATATGATGTCCAAACATTACGATATACAGGCGTGATATTAAATAAGACGTCCAAAGATTATTTATACAGGAGTGATATTATATAAGATGTCCAAAGATTACTATAATATACATGAGTGATATTTCGGTGGCGTGGTGGTATTTCGGTACGACTACGGTTCTGAGGTCTCGGGTTCGATCCCCGGGTCGGGCAAAGTGATATTGGATTTTTCCATATCAGCCCGGAGTCTGGAATTTGTGCCTGATATGGCGATAGGCTCGCCCCCTATCACATCTGGGACGGAACTAAGCTCGGCGAAATGTGGGTGTTCTAGTTCGCTAGTGCGCCTCTGCCTACCCCTTCGGGGACACAGGCGTGAGCTTATGTTATGTTATGTTATGTTATGATATTAAATATGATGTCCAAACATTACGATATACAGGCGTGATATTAAATAAGATGTCCAAATATTATTTATACAGGAGTGATATTATATAAGATGTCCAAAGATTTCGATACACAGGCGTGATATTATGTATTTTTAATTTACAAACTCACAAACGTTCACATTTATATTAACAGTATCGTTTGAATTTTCCATTGGCGCGTGGGAGTAAGTGGTCTGGGATATTCAAAGCTACGCCAAGTTGTTTTAATAATATATAAGATCCATTCATGAGGAGCCATTAATGTGTACTATTAAAGGATTGACGTCAAGCTTCTAATTATACAGTGTTCATATAGTGTAAATAACATAAGTTCACGCTTATATTCTCGAAGGGTTAGGCAGAGGCGCACTAGCAAACTTAAACAACCACATTTTGGGGCGAGCCCATGGCGATCCATATCGGACATAAATTCCAGACTCTTGAGAAAAAACCGGCCAAGTGCGAGTCAGACTTGCGCACCCAGGGTTCCGTATAAACCTGTAGGTATATAATGAATTTCGCATTTTTTTTATGTATGCTATAAGACGTTGCTTCGTACTAAATTTTAAGATACTGAGTTCACGGGAAGTACCCTGTAAGTTTTGATTCCCTTAGGAGTGTCGAAAATTTGCGGCATAAACGGCTGTATCTTTTGGCTTAGAAGTTTAATTTTTTTCACAGTTCGAAGGGACAGTAGACCTGAGTATTTGATATGAATTTCAGCTTGATACCTTCACGAGTTCCTGAGAAAAAGGGTCTTGACGGACAGACAGACGGACAACAAAGTTAATAAGGTTCAGTTTTTTCTTTTGAGGTACGGAACTCTAAAAACCAATATTACTTTACCCGACCCAGTATCGAACCCGAGATTTCAGGACGGTAGTCATACCAAAATATAATTATCGAGAGAATCACATAATATTCATAGTTGAATAAACATACTGATTTCTTAAGTTTACGTGAATATTATACATTGAAATAAAACTATTCTTACGGATTCTATCACGATTAGGTTTTAATTATTATTCCCGACGTTTCGAAGGCTTTGCAGTCTTCGTTGTCACGGGTCAGACAGTCAGTCTGACCAGACAGTCAGACAGTCAGTCTGACCCGTGACAACGAAGACTGCAAAGCCTTCGAAACGTCGGGAATAATAATTAAAACCTAATCGTGATAGAATCCGTAAGAATAGTTTTATTTCAATGAATAAACATAATTACAAGTTTAAAAACTTAACGGACCGACTTTAAATCCGATGGTGACCAAATTTATATGGGACCACCCTTGAAAGAAGCTCTATCGAACACAAAAATAATTTTGAAGATCGGTCTACATTCAGCGTAACAAACATAAAAAAATACAGACGAATCGAGGACCTTCTCCTTTTTGGAAGTCTGTCGATAAAACCACAAGAATCCACATTCACAAAATGAGGAAATTACTTATTCCCTATTCCAATACTTAATCTTACTCGTATGCAAAACGTTTGGTCAATACGCAGACTATTGGATTTAGTCTCGGACCTTCGCTGGACATTTTTACACAGGAAATTGAATTCTACTACGTTCGCATGTAAGCATGGAAATCTGTTTGTTTGCTTTTGTGAAAGCGGATTGCGCGCTTTAGCAAGATGTGGCCGGTTTTGAGTTGTTATCTCTTTTGAAATTGTTTTAGGTGCTGACTGGCCATATTTCTACCGACTACAAAAAAGGAGGTCCTCGATTCGTTTCTGGTTTTCAAGATTTTTTTTGTTTTCTACAACATGCTTGAAATAGTGAGTTGCGCCGACCCCACATTAAATAGTCACGGGCGGCTCGGTCTTCGGTGGCCCATACGCTTATGTAATATATATGTGCCGCTCCGACGGGTTAAGGGGAATAAGGGAGGAAGAAAGAAGAACGACGAAGAAGAAAGAAGAAGGTAGAAAGAAAAAAAGACTTAAAAAGTATTGAAGTATCTTTTGCTGGATTTTACATAACATTACTAGAAACATAACTATCGCTATCATCCTACCTCTATAATCTAGATCTAGAACATATTATTTTTCCACCCAGGTCGTTTTTCATATTATGCGAGTTTGTTTACTTTGTATCATATCTTTGTATTTGGTATCTTGGATATTGAACCTTCTTTGATATTTGAATTTTCTTTGTAATGTAAATAAGGGTTGTGATAAAAAGGCTGAATCTGGTAATTGAAAAGGGGATAGACAGATGTATCTGCTGGAATGTTTTCATATCAATGACTAAAATAAGAGGACGAGGCATAACTACGCAAAACATGAAGCATACTTAATTTTTTTGTGTAAGCTCACGCCTGTATCCCCGAAGGGGTAGGCAGAGGTGAACTAGCGAACTAGAACACCCACATTTCGCCGAGCTTAGTTTCGTCCCAGATGTGATAGGGGGCGAGCCTATCGCCATATCGGGCACAAATTCCAGACTCCGGGCTGATAGGGAAAAATCCAATATCACTTTGCCCGACCCGGGGATCGAACCCGAGACCTCAGAACCGTAGTCGTACCGAAAATACCACCACGCCACGGAGGCAGTTTAAAAGGCATACTTAATGTAAGGAGAGAAACGAAAATGGCGACTTTGTAAAAGAAAGATCCCATTAACGAAACCAAAATGGCGACGTTGCTAAAGAGAGATTCCATTAATAGCTGTTAGGCATCTTCTACATATTTCGAAATTAGTATTATTGTAAATAGGACACCGTATTTATAATAAAATAAATAAGTACTTCTAAGTTATTTAATTCTTATGACACGATGACAACTTACATGTAAATAGATCGCGAAACTAAAATGGGGGAACCGTCTTCAAAGTAAACACGTATTTTTCGTAGTTATGCCGAGTCCTTATATTTCTTCTTGAATCATTGGTTCGTATTTACTTGATAAAGTAAAAAAGTTATTTGATTAGTGACTTTTATTTTAGGCAATAGTTATAGGTATCTATTTGCTTATACCTCGGTGGCGTAGTTGTATTTTTTTCGTATAGAGAGGTGGTTCGTGAATTTCCTATGTCTAATGGTAGAGCCACGCTGTAGACAGTTACGTCTACAGCATGAAAAGCCGGCTCGACCGGTTTGATACCACTGTCTTACAGAAAAGCGACGTAAAGCGGCAATTCACTGTTGCGTTTCGCTCGGTGACCCAATTCCCTCTTATCTTTCCCAATGCCCATTCTCCTCGTTTCAGGTGAGCAACGTACCTATTACTCTTTTTGTGTCTTGGGTGTCTATGGGCGGTGGAAATCACTAACCATTAAGTGACCCATCTGCTCGTTTGAGTCTGTAAAAAAAAACTCTTTTGATCAATCATGAGTTGGGAAAGCTTAGATAATATTGGATTTTGAATGTTGGCTAGCTGTATAAAAACAATCATGTTCCATGTATCAACCAATTAGAGGAAATAATTAAATCGTGCGACGCAATAACTCTAGGAAATTCAATTAAATTCAGGAAACACATTTGTGTCGGGGAAGCGTAATAATGCATAGAAATGTAAGTGACGGGGATATTGCATGCGACAACGAGTCATTAGGGGTCATTAGAGAATTTTTCATTGTTTTTTATTAAGTTTCTCTTTGAGTTAATTTATTTTTGTAGGTCAGTATCTTTCTAAACCAAATCAAATCAAAATATTTATTGAATACATAACGTTTAAACATTAAATTCCTTCAAATGTTTACTCTACCGCCAGTCCTGTAGGCCTTTTTGCCAGAGAAGAACGGGTAAGAAACTCTCGCGTTGCGTTGCTTTGCATAGACAAAATGTAATGAATTACATGTCATTCACATATTTCTTTTTCAATTTAACTTAAGGTTTGGACTAACTGTAGGTTAGTAATAATGGTGCAATCGCCCTAAGGAGGCGAAAAATACATACGAGCGACGAATGAATGGTAGAGCCACGCTGTAGACAATTACGTCAGACTGGGCCAGCTCGACCGGTTTGATACTACTGTCTCGCAGAAAACCGACTTAAAGTTATAGCTCGCTGTCGCGTTTCTTTCGGTCAGTGAGATTTCATCATCATGATCATCATCATCAGCCATAGGCCGTCCACTGCTGAACATAGGCCTCCCCCAAAGATTTCCAGATCGACCTGTTGGAAGCGGCCTGCATCCAGCGACTTCCTGCAACCTTTATCAGGTCGTCGGTCTTTAGTGAGATTTCCGGTGGCCCAATTCCCCCTTCTCTTTCCCAATCCCTTTTCCCTCTCCTTCCACTCCCTCCTTTTACGTTGGCAACGCACCCATGATTCGTTTTGTGTCGTGGGTGTCTATGGCCGGTGGAGTTCACTTACTATGAGGTGATAAAAAAGGATAGTTTTGCTTTGCAATTTGCGGTATGTATCAAATTATGATATATCATGAAATAACGTGAACTAAGCTGAACGTTAGCGTCGTTTCGCTTAGCTTGTGGTGTTTCCTCCGCTTTATGCATACACACAATATCAAATCAACGGTCCATATCGATCTAACCACTGTTATTAGTATCTGGAGTTTAATTAAATAGGATTAGTGTAATTTACTTACTATTATGTTACGGACAATTGTAGTATGTTCATTATTCAATAATAGCTGGGGCTTCTGTAGCTGAACCATGATTTTGTTGCACGTATATACGCGAGCGAGGACGTAAAATATTTGTATGGAAAACGTTAGTTCCCCGCGTAACCGCTAGAGGCGTTCAGGTGTTTGTCATACAAATATCTTACGGAGTCGCTAGCGAGTAATGTCAAAAAACCTCATGATTGTCATACTGTACATGATAGTGTAGCTTATCTTTATTAAGCGACTTCAAAAAAAAGGTCCTCAATTTGTCTGTATTTTTATGTATGTATGTTACGCGATATCTCCGCTAAATGTGGACCGATATACAAGATTATTTTTGTGTTCATTAGGGCTTAATAAGTACCGTTTAAAGATCACAATCCGATAAATTTTGACTTTGACTTATGTTTTGAAATTGTGATTGTTAGTTTTCGAAGGCAGACGAGTACAGTCCACCTGATTTAGTTACAACTTACCACCACTTATGGACATCGGCAAAGCCAGAAGCACAGCCATGGATTCTACCGTGGAATGGAATGCTATATAAGTGTGGTTTTTATGAAGCAAATTTGCAGACTCGCGTAATGTAAAGACAAATGATTGTGTGGCCCACAGATATTTGTTTCAAGTCTGGGTGTTATGAGACCGAAAGTATCTCATAGTCTCTGATAGCCACAATACAGATTATACCTAGTGTGGAGTCAGGGCTAGGTGTGTGATAGTTGGGTGTATTTATTTATTAATTGCGTATTAAAATTTGTTAGGCGCTACTACACCAATTTCGTTTCGTGTCTAGGACAAACAGTAGTTAGTTTATACCTATAGCAGTCTTTCCTTGGGGTTAAAGGTCAAGCATTTTTATAAGTACCAAACAATACCTAAAACGGTTTATTCATTTAAACGAACACAGTCATAAAGTTACTAGCACATTTTATTAACTGATACTGACTGGTTAAACAAGTCGCCTCCTTGGTCTATGGCAGCATGTATGGGCTGTGGACCGGGAGGTCCTGGGTTCGATTCCCAGGTGGGCAAAGCAAATTTTCTAGTATAACTTTCCCGGGACTCGATCCTTCATAGGGGGTTGACGTCAGGCAGGCAGCCGGTCGTAAAAACTTTGCCAAATCCTCTCTGCAACATGCTTGATTGTGTTGCGCCGACCCCACATTAAGGTGGGATAAGGGCAGGTAGAAAGAAAGACTGACTGGTTAAACAAACCCGCCGTTACACTAAAATAACAACGGTTAAGCCGCAGCGCGAATTTAAAAACACTGATTGTACCGAAAACTCCATTACAAAACAAACAAACAATTTGAATTCAAAATGCACTCGTTGTCACACACCACATTATTATTCCGCGGTCATATTTTTATGCAAATGGCGGGAAACGTAAAATGTACAACGAATACGCATTTTAGCATCAACAAAAATATCCAATTTCCTCGAAACCCAAATATTTTAACCCTCTTTTTGTACAGAATTCAATTTGTTACGCGTACGCGGTTAAAATAATATAACATTAGTGGAAATAAATTCGAAGTGACACCAATAAAGGCTAAGTACATTCGGGTTCCTAAATCGCCACGAGTGCTACGAATGTACAAAATCTGTAGGAAGAGGGTTCTGTATGTAATAAAAAAGTAAACTTTATTTGTGATAGATCTCTCTCTCTCTCTCTTTGGTGCCTATCCACTACTGGATGTTGGCTGTCAACTCTGCATATTCCTTTGTTTTTGTGATAGATATTTCATTAAAATTACGAGTATGAGGAGAAGTAGGTGGTAAGTCTTGCTTTTACTAGAAAACGTTTAATATTTTATAGACCGCCTTCAAAAAAAGGAGGAGGTCTTCAATTCGTCTGTAAATTTTAAATTTACTTTACACGATATCTGCGCCAAATGTGGACCTTACAAGATTATTTTTGTTAGATATAGCTTATTCCAAGGGTTGCCCGATATATATTTTGTCACTATCAGATAAGTTTTGAAGTCGGTCCGTTAAGTTTTCTACCCTAATTTTATTGTCTACTAGCTGACCCGCGCAACTTCATCTGCGTATGAGAGAGAGGGTTGAAAGAGTGAGTCTTAGTTACCTATAATCCAATAATTCTAAAGGAGGTAATGGGATGATCTACTTCGGCCGTCAGTCACCCCATCTCTCACCCCGTCAGTCACACCGTCTGTCACACCGTCTGTCACGCCGTCTGTCACCCCGTCTCTTACCCCGTCTGTCCCACCGTCTGTCAGCCCGCCTGTCACCCCATCTATCACCTCGTCTGTCACCCGTCTGTCACCCGTCTGTCACCCAGTCGGTCACCCCGTCTGTCACCCAGTCTGTCACCCGCCTGTCACCCCGTCTGCCACCCGTCTGTCACCACGTCCGTCACCCCGTCTGTCACCCATCTGTCACCCAGTCAGTCACCCCGTCTGTTATCCAGTCGGTCACCCCGCCTGTCACCTCGTCTGTCACCCATCTGACACCCCGTCTGTCACCCCGTCTGTCACCCCCGTCTGTCACCACGTCGGTCACTCGTCTGTCACCCCGTATGTCACCCGTCTGTCACCCCGTCTGTCACCCCGTCTGTCACCCCGTCTGTCACTACGTCGGTCACCCGTCTGTCACCCCGTCTGTCACCCGGCTGTCACCCCATCTGTCACCCCGCCTGTCACCTCGTCTGTCACCCGTCTGTCACCCAGTCGGTCACCCAATCGGTCACCCCGTCTGTCACCCAGTCTGTCACCAGTCTGTCACCCGTCGGTTACCCCGTCTGTCACCCAGTCGGTCACCCCGCCTGTCACCCGTCTGTCACCCCGTCTGTCACCACGTCGTCACCCGTCTGTCACCCTTCTGACACCCGTCTGTTACCCCGTCTGTCAACACGTCGGTCACCCGTCTGTCACCCTTCTGACCCCCGTCTGTCACCCCGTCTGTCACCCTGTCGGTCACCCCATCTGTCACCCTGTCTGTCACCCAGTCGGTCACACCATCTGTCACCCCGTCTGTCACCCCGTCAGTTACCTCGTCAGACACCCCGCCCGCGACCCCATCAGTCAGCCTGTCAGTCACCCCGTCAGTCACCCCTTAGTCACCCTACCATTCATCCCGTCGGTCAACACTAAAATATTTTTTCAAATCGAACCAGTAGTTTCCGAGATATAAAATTCCCCGCTAGCAGCATTATTCATTTTTGCTCCGCTCCTATTGGTCATAGCGTGATGTTATATAGCTTCTAGCCATCCTCGATAAATGGGCTATCCAACACAAAAATATTTTTTCAATTCGAACCAATAGTTTCTGAAATATCAACTTCCCCGCTTTTCAACATTCTTCATGTTTGCTCCGCTCCTATTGATCATAGCGTGATGTTATATAGCCTATAGTCACCCTCGACAATTGGGCTATCCAACACAAAAATAATTTTTCACATCGAACCAGTAGTTTCTGAGATATACATTTCCACGATTTTGCAACATTTTTCATTTCTGTTCCGCTCCTATTGGTCATAGCGTGATGTTATATAGCCTATAGCCATCCTCGATGAATGGCCTATCCAACACAAAAAGATTTTTTCAATTCGAAGCAGTAGTTCTGTCTGAGATATTAATTTCCCCGGTTTGCAATTTTTTTCATTTCTGCTCCGCTCCTATTGGTCATAGCGTGATGTTATATAAGCTATAGCCATCCTTGATAAATGGGCTATCCAACACAAAAATAATTTTTCGATTCGAACCAGTAGTTTCTGAGATATCAACTTCCCCGCTTTTCAACATTTTTCACTTCTGCTCCGCTCCTATTGGTCATAGCATGATGTTATATAGCCTTTAGCCATCCTCGATAATTGGGCTATCCAACACAAAAAGAATTTTTCAAATCGAACCAGTAGTTTCTGAGATATGAATTCCATGTTTTTTATTTCTCATTTCTGCTCAGCTCCCATTGGTCATAGCGTGATGTTATATAGACTATAGCCACCCTCGATAATTGGGCTATCCAAAACAAAAATAATTTTTCAAATCGAAGCAGTAGTTCCTGAGATTAGCGCGTTCAATCAAACAAACAAACAAACAAACTCTTCAGCTTTGTAATATTAGTATAGAAGATGTGCATTTCTGATTTTTTTAACCGATTTAAAATAACAGAGGAGGTTAACATTTCGTCGGAATCTTTTATTCCTCCCAGTAGCCAATAGTAAAGTTAATTATGATACAACCTTCGCATTGTTGATTGAAGGTTATACAATAGAATCCCGTCCTATGAATTCGTAAATACATGTGACTACAAAACCTTTTGTTTTTTCCTTGATTTAGTGGCAGCTTATATAGGCTGTAAACCGGAAAATTTTCGATTTCCAGATCGGGTGGGGTGTTTATCTAATACTAATTGCCCGGGACTGAATCCTTCCGAGGGGGGGTTGATGTCAGGCAGGTAGCCGTAAAAACTAAGCCAAATCCTTTGTGCAACATAGTTGAAAAAGGGTTTTGCGCAGATCCCATACTAAAGTAAGATAAGATAAGAAAGACTCATGACATACACTCGCACATATCTTGCTATTTGAACCATTCATACGGAACTCCATAAATGAATGATAAAGAGAGGTGGCAGTACGACAAAGGCACGTGCCCGGGGTTGCTAGTTCGTGAGGGGCGCGTAATAACCCGCGTGTTGGCGCCCATGTCTTAAGGCTGCTACACACCTGACGAAAAATCGTTACGATCGGACGGTACAGTAAAAACTGCAGCGACAAACCGACATGTGTGTATGAGAAAAACAGAGTAGTGACTCCAGACGCCCGATTCGAACTTGAATTCGATTCGGTTTCATTTATTGAGTTAAAATTCCACCGAAATCGGGTTAAAAAGTGCATTAATGTCACGTTAAACATTACCAAATGACAAGTTCTCGAATATTATGTAACGTTAGCGCACTTTAAAAGTCGATTTCGGTGTAATTTTCAGTCAATAAATGAAACCAAATCAACATCACAATCGATTCGAGCATCAGGAGTCACCCCCCCCTGTTCAGTGTGTTCGATTTTATAAAACTGTACAGTTGAAGTTCTTATGAAATTCTGGATAGATAAATCGGAATCAGTAGAAACTGTGTTGATACGTGTGTGCCACGTCATCAGTTTTCGCGTGGATCGCGGTGTGCGTTCGTTCCGCTATCAATTCGTAAAAAAATATGCCAACTTTAGGAAATATGTTTAGTTCCTTCAATACATTATTATGGGAATGAGCTTCTCTTTTTATTAGTTATTTTTTACACTAGATATGAGTTTTCTTTTTCTTGAAGTTTTCTTCCTTTTGCTTTTTTATGGCGAATAATATACCAACAACTGCTAACACGTCGTCAGTCGAAGCCATAGCTCAACAATTGAATAATCGTACAGTTTTCTAGTAACGTGTGTTGGCATTACAAACACTGTGCAGTGTAAACTGTATTGTCTGATCGTAAAAAAAATCGTAAGGTGTGTAGGAGCCATTATTGTTTATTTGCTATCTGATGAACAAAGGCCTTCACGCCCCTACTCTTTCATGTATATGTGTTTATATGTGTGTATATATTTCTTGATAACAGTATTATTTTATTTGTATAGGTGTTTATGCCTATGCAGTATAAGCCTGGAGTCTGGATTTGTGCTCAAAATGGCCATAGTCTGACCTCCTATCTTATCTGAGACGGCAATGAGATCGGCGAAATGTGTTCTAGGTTGCTAGTTCGCCTCAACGTACCCCTTTGGGGATACAGCGTGAGCTTATTTATGTTTTCTACTTCGACTACCTGCCATTATCACATCTTAATGTGTGGTTGGTTTAACTTGAATTAATGAAAGACACCTGTCATTTATTAATTTAAGTTAAACCAACATGACCTGTTTTGGTATAGGCATGTTATGAGAAGAGAAGAAATGATGAATAATGAAGAATAATGTTGATGGATGGAGAGGTAGAGGAAGGCCAAAGAAGAGGTGGATGGAGTGTGTAAGGAAGGACATGAAAGAAAAAGGGGTGAATGACGAGATGACGGCTGATAGGCATGTATGGAAGTCGAAAACATGTTGCGCCGACCCCAAATTAAATTGGGTTGAGGGCAGGATGATGATGACCTCCGACATCTTTATGAAGCATCGTGAAAGGATTTGGCTTTAGTTCTTATGACCAGCCTGTATACCCTCTGGGCGATTCAGTCAAATATATTTCACAAAAACACGCGTTGCCCACTTTGCAATCGAACCCAAGACCTCTCAGTCCACAACCCAAATCCGTAACTAGACATTATGGGCCTTACTTATAAAAATATTTTAGCTGAGGAAATAGTTAAGAATAGTCACTTGTTTCACATTGTTTGAAAATAAAAGGGACAGACTATTCTCAACCATTTGCTGAGTTAAATTTTTTTTATAAGTAAGGCGCTATATTATGACGAATATTAACATATCAACTGTATTCTTTTCAGATCCGAGTGCAGTACAGTATGAAAATGCGAGTGACTTAGTGCGTGATCACAATGAGGACCGCCAATTTGGTGCTGACGCTGACATGCGTCGTGTCATTCACCGGCACGCACGCCAAAACAGGTTAGATACGAGGATATTATACTGGGGAGTTATTAGGCCCGCCACACACGACATCAGCAATATATTTTGACAAATAAAATATTGTTAGGAACCAGCGAAAACTATCCAGAGTGCAAGCAGCTCCTATTATAGCAATTGGGTACTTTTTGTTATAGCAGAGACTAGCAAACGAACAGATGGGTCACCTGATGGTAAGTGGTCTCCACCGCCCATAGACACCTAAGACACAATAAGAATCATGGGTGCGTTGCCAACCTAAAAAGAGGAAATGGAAGTGATATTCCAATCGTGTTACCAACAGAAAAGCACATGACGCGTTGTATAATAAACAGCAAGATCACATGCTGAAATCTACAATGCGCTATTCATGATCATGAACTTTGGACTGTGGGAATTTCATTCTGATTACTATGATTACAATCCCAATCATATAATGTGCGCATATATAAATGCTGAAATCTATATTATTTTAAACCACTATTCTATGGACACAATAGAACCAAAAAATAACCACTGTAGTCGGAACTGCATCTTGACAAATTCTTCGTAATCCACTATACTTAAGTATTAGCCTCCTCATCGAAGTGAAAAGAACATATTTGAGTGTTTTTTGCTAGTTTCCACCAATACTCACCACGACATTTTCTTATTATATATATGTTAGGTAACTAACCATTTATCGTGCGGCACAAAATCGGATGGAAACCTAAAATTGATATTATTATTACTTTATATGAATTTGACGATATACAACAAAAATATTTCGATGATTCAATAATTACTTATTATATTATATTTCTTCGGGAAAATCAAATATTTTTTTATGGTAACACTGAGTTGGACTGACATCTTTCAAAAATATTATTTTACTTTCGTAATTTATCAATCAAAATAAACTGATTTCGATTATTTACCGTTTGAAATGAGATCCCAGGACACTTGTGAGTTTTTCCTTAATAATGTTTGCACGACAAGATACAACAGGAAAGCATTTTTAAAATTATAGTAAGAGACCAAAGAATTTAAACGTAAGAGACGTTGCCGCGATGTCGTTTCTATGACAACTGTGGAACCAGCGACTGAAGGTGGCTAAAGTAGCACTATTTGAAGGGCAAGATTTTTACGCGTGGATTAGGTATCTATGACTTTATTAATCTAAGGGAATAAACAATATTTTATCATTTTTCCAACTTACAACATGCCGAAATCAAAACAATACAAAGCCCGACTAACCGAACTGCATGTCTCAATTACGTATATGTTTCAAACAGACACACGTTTGATTGACTTAGTAAATTGAAATGCAATTTAGACGTGCTCTTGATTACTCGACGTAACATGGTTGCAACCGTCAGTGTCAGCTGTCAAGTTTGCCTCGCCTGTGTTTATTAAGTTAAAAGAATTGTTAAGGCAGTTTTTTGTTACGTTTTATTGTGCTTACACGATTTTGTTATTCGGGTGCAACGAAATCAGTAGTTTTTCGACCGATTTCCACAAAAGGAGGAGGTCCTCAATTCGTCTGTATTTTTTTTAATGTATGTTACTCGATATCTCCGCCAAATGTGGGCCTATTTTCAAAATTCTTATTGTGTTCGATAGAGCTTATTTCAAGGGTGGTCCCATACAAATTTGGTCACGATCGGTAAATTGGAAGTAGGTCAGTTAAGTTTTTTTTGCATCCAGTGACTTCCTGCGATTTTATCAGGTCCGATAGGTCGATCTGGAAATCTTTGCGGGAGGCCTGTTTCCAGCAGTGGACGCCCTGTGGCTAACGATCATGGTGATGATGATGATCATTTTTGAGTGGAAGAGACACGCTGTAGACAGTAAGGTCTACACCCCGAATGGGCCAGCTCGACCGGTTTGATACCACTGTCTCACAGAAAACCTATGTAAAGTGGCAGTTTGGAATTCGTTCGGTGAGTGAGATTTCCGGTGACCCATTTCCCCCCTCCCTTATCAATCCCTTTTCCCTCCCATTCCATTCCCTCCTTTTAGGTTTGTAACGCACCAATGATTCTCTTTGTGCCTTGGGTGTCTATGGGCGGTGGATATCACTTACTATCAGTGACCCATCTGCTCGTTTGCCAGTCTCTGCTATAAAAAAGTGATAAATCCATAATTATGGGCCTTACTTATAAAAACAGTTTAGCTGAGCAAATGGCTAAGAATAAGCTGTCACTTTTTTCCTTGTGTCACATCGGGCCTTACTTAAAACAGCATTTTTAGCTGAGCAAATGGTTAAGAATAACCTGTCACTTTTTTCCTTGCGTTACATTGTTTAAAAATGAAAGGAACAACCTATGGTATAAAGATAAGCAGCGCTTAAATATTTTTATAAGTAAGGGGCATATTCTATGCGTTCTCAGCTGTCAATCTCAACGAGGCTTGTTTTCCAAGTAGTATAATCGTGCTGTAATCCGTTCCCAAACCTCAAACGCTTTACTTGCCGAAGTAAATAACTTATTGATTGAATTACCGGCCGGCGTGCTCACCCGTGTCCAGTTATTTATGCATGACCATTCCGACATAAGCGTTAGGTTATGTGAACCGTTCTGCGGTTAATAGAGGAATCTCTGGAACTTGGTTTAAGTTGTGCGAATACTTTGATTGGAACCGTTTGACATTATGTAATGCCTTGTATCAGACAGCCAGATTTTCGGCCGACTTAAAGAAAAGGTCCTCAATTTGTCTGTATTTTTTTATAGCAGAGACTGGCAAACGAGCAGATGGGTCACCTGATGGTAAGTGATCTTATAGACATGGGTGTCTATGTCTGCCATGTCTCATAGACACAACATATTTATGTATGTTACGCGCTATCTCCCGCCTAATGTGGACCGATTTCAAGATTGTTTTTGTGTTGGATAGAGCTTATTTCAAGGGTGGTCCCATATAAATTTGGTCTCGATCGAAATAAACTCAAACCTATAGAAATTAGATAACATAAGCTCTAGTTTGTATTAATTGTTTGTATTTGGTGGTAGAGCTAACGCTATAGACAATTAAGTCTACAGTACGGGCCGGCTCGGACTAGTTTGATACTACCGACGTAAAGTGGCAGTTCGCTATCGCGTTACGTTCGGTGAGTGAGATTTCCAGTGGCGCAACTCCCCCCTCTCTTTCCCAATCCCTATTTCCCTCCCGTTAGGTTGGCAACACACCCATGATTCTTTTTGTGTCTTGGGTGTCTATGGGCGGTGGAGATTACTCACTATCAGGTGACCTATCTGCTCGTTTACCATTATCTGCATAAAAACAACAGAAGGTTAGACAGAGGCGAACTAGAAAACTAGAACACCGAAATTTCGGTCAGCTTATTTCCATCCCAGATGTGATAGGGGGCGAGTCTATCGCCATCATCATCAGCCATAGGACATCCACTGCTGAGCATAAGCTTCCCCGAAAGATTTCCAGATCGACCTGTTGGAAGCGGCATATCTTATCGGGCACAAATTCCACGAGAAATTAATAATGTAACAATTTAGGGCACAAATATCAACCCTGTGACACATTAATTGGCTCTTAAGCAACATCGCTTATGACATTAACTCTGCATTAAGCCCCGTAGAGGGTTCCGTAAAAGCAGAAAGCCTAGGTATCTGATAATGTTAGGGCCGATGTGGCTTCGGGGCAATTTGCGGTATTATGAATATGCTATGACGAAATATTTAATAACTTCTATTCAGGCTGTTAAAGAATAATTATTATAAGTGATTGAAATAAAACTATTCTTACGGATTCTATCACGATTTGGTTTTAATTATTATTCCCGACGTTTCGAAGGCTTTGCAGTCTTCGTTGTCACGGGTCAGACTGAGGTGTCATTTGAAAATAGTTTTATTTCAATGTATAATATTCGCATAAACTTAAGAAATCAGTATATTATAGGTGATGTTATGTTGGGTACGCTTTACGACTACCGTCCGGGCGTCCTGGAGTCTCGGGTTTGATCCCCGGGTCGGTTAGAGTAATATTCGGTTTTATATGCTCAGTACAAACCCGGGGTCTAGAATTAGATATGGTAGGTATATGATATGACGACAAGGAAGTCTCGGGTTTGATCCCCGGGTCGGTTAGAGTAATATTTGGTTTTGTCTGCTTAGTATAACCCGGGGTCTAGAATTAGATATGATATGGCGACAGGGTCGCCCTCTATGACATCTGGGACGGTAACAAGCTCGGCGAAATTTGGGTGTTTTAGTTGCCTAGTGCGCCTCTACCTACCCCTTCGGGGATACAGGCGTGAGCTTATGTATGTATGTAATATTGAACATTCTATTACAAATCTAATATCATTACACATTCGTATCTCTACTGAACTCTGAAACACGTAATATCAGACGATAAAATGCGAAGGCCGCGGCGACGTACGTCTTATGGTATTCTGGATAAGGGATGTCGTGAACGTTTTGGGTTTTCTAAATTCTTTTCTACTGACCAGCTTTGTTTTGGTATTTTAAGTGCCATTTCTGGCGGTTGAGTTTTACTTGCGACTATCTTTTTGAGGTCTGTGGTTCGATTTTAGTCGGGTAACGTGATATTGGGTATTCTACTCTGTACAAGCACGGAGTCAGGAATTTGTGCCCGATATAGCGATAGGCGAACTCCTATTACATCTGGGACGGAAATAAGCTCGGCGAAATGTAGGTGTTCTAGCTCTCTCGCTTTTGCCTACTGCTTCGGGATACATGCGTGAGTTTATGTGTTTATGTAGCCCAATAACTAAAGAAAAATAAAAGGACGATGCTTAACTACAAAAACATGAAGCATGCCTAATGTATGAGAGAAACCAAAATGGCGACTTGCAAAAGAACGATCCCATTAATATGGCAGTTAGGCATCTTCTTCACGTTCC
Organism: Clanis bilineata; assembly: GCA_036417725.1. NCBI lineage: Eukaryota > Metazoa > Arthropoda > Insecta > Lepidoptera > Sphingidae > Clanis > Clanis bilineata. The sequence continues at coordinate 3,528,640 of CM071145.1, read as the reverse complement.
GAAATTAGTATTATTGTAAATAAAACACCGTATTTATAATAAAATCAATAAGCATTTATACGTTACTTAATTCTTATGACACAGTGACAACTTACATGTAAATAGATGACGAAACTAATATAGCGGAACTAGCTTTTTTTTTTATATATAGCAGAGATTGGCAAACGAGCAGATGGGTTACCTGATCGTAAGTAAACTCCACCGCCCATAGACACCCAAGACACAAAAAGAATCATGGGTGCGTTGCCAACCTAAAAGAAGGGAATGGAAGGGGAGGGAAAAGGGATTGGGAAAGGGAGTGGAGAAATGGGCCACTGGAAATCTCACTCACCGAACGAAACGCGACAGCAAGGCACTTTACGTCGGTTTTCTGTGAGACAGTGGTATATAACCGGTCGAGCCGGCCCATTCGTGCTATAGACGTTACTGTCTACAGCGTGGCTCTACCACTCTAAGCTTCAAATTAAACACGTATTTTTCGTAGTTATGTGAAGTCCTTTCATTTTTTCTTTAGTCATTAATGTAGCCACATTTCCTGACATGCGTCAATCGATAGCTTGTTACTGGATGGCGCTTGGTGTCACTATAGCGAATTCCCGAGAATATCATACAATCTAAACGAGACTCAAAGCTCATGTCCTGACAACTGACGTGTAACGTGGAGCACTGATTTTGACAGTCTGAGCGATTAGCCGGCTGTGAAGCAAAAGGCAGGTTCGATCCCCGCACCAAGACAAATGTGTTTGTAGGTCATAAACATTTCTTTTGGGTCTGGATGTTGTGTGACCGAGAGCATCTCGTAGTTCCTGATACCCAAGAAACCAGGACTATGGGTGTGGTATTTATTTTAAGTTTATTTTCTGTCTCATAACTAGCGTTTGGTTATGTAAATTAGACGTATTATGTAAAAACTGATTAAGCTCCAAAATGTTTGGACGTAGTTATGCCAATTCGACCCAAGCCATAAAAAATAATTGTTATTGACATCAATATAATATACCCTAGATGCACAGTTCTTTGCAAATATCCTCCTAAAAAGTGGTCTCAGGAATAAAACAAAGAAAAAGATCACAAGTTCTAATTAAATCAACACAAATATAACTCTATGCACGTGTTATAAAGTAGCTTTCTAAACGAAATGAACAAGCATTCTTAAATTTGAATTTTGAAATTTAAATTTCTATCGGCGTCCGACTGTAGGGAAAAGAAGTGCTTAAGCACTCGTTTGCTGTCCCATTTTCCGAGCGTCAACTATCAATCTAGGTAAATAATATATCGATGGTTATTGACATCAATATTGACGTCCAAACCTGTGAAGTATAATTTACTAAACGATTATATTCTGATGCCCTTATCTCGTTCCACTGTGGGGTCGGCCGAACTCACTTTCAAAGAGGTTGCGGAAATTTGGCTTAGTTCTAGCGACCGACTGCCTGCCTAATGTCAACCTTCTCTGGGGGATCCAATCCCTGGCAAATCGTATCACTAAGCCATTTTGCCCAAACTGGGATTTGAATCCATGACCTCCCTATCCACAACCATATGCTGCCAATAGACTAAAGAAGACAACTAAAACATTAACGATAAAATATAAACTTTCCTAACATCTTTATCAAGCAAACAAGGTCATAAACGTAATTTCGTCAAACCGTTTAACCGTTGCCTTCACAAAATGGACAATATCTCATCAAAACCGGACAATTCAAACAGCGGTGGGTCGAACAATATTTGACGTAGTGTAAGCAAAAAAACAGAGAGGACAGAGAAGTGTAGAATATTAGAAATACATAAAGACAAGCGTAAAAGTTTAAAAGCTTGGTTTGAGATTTGCCATATAAGGAATGAGAATTTTGGGGAACTACTAAGTGTATTTTTTATAAAATTATATTAATACGGTATGGTAAAATCAAGCGGCGGATGTGCGATGGCGGCGCGGTGCGGTGACGATGCGGTGGCGAACGTGTACACAGCTAGATGCGCGGTGACGGAACGGTGTCGGCGCGGTGACGAAACGGTGTCGGCGCGGCGTCGGCATCGTGTACACGAACGCTTACTGCCGGTATCTTGCCACGATGGTTTCATTTCACGCGACGCAGCGCAACGTATGCAAGCCATGGGGATTATTATAGGTTATCGGTTTCGCGACCCTCCATTTTTGTTTGAACCTGGCTTTATTGTATGGATACTCTTTCGATACTTCTTGGATTGGGTTTATAAGATTAAATAATAACGTGCAATTTTGGTGCCTGCCTCGGTGGCGTGGTGGTATTTCGGTACGACTACGGTTCTGAGGTCTAGGGTTCGATCCCCGGGTCGGGCAAAGTGATATTGGATCTTTCCATATCAGCCCGGAGTCTGGAATTAGTGCCCGATATGGCGATAGGCTCGCCCCCTATCACATCTGGAACAGAACTAAGCTCGGCGAAATGTGGGTGTTCTAGTTCGCTAGTACGCCTCTGCCTACCCCTTTGGGGATACAGGCGTGAGCTTATGTATGTATGTATGCAATTTTGGTTTCGGAAAAAAAACAATAATGATCGTTTACGCACTATATTTTGAATAAAGATAGATAATAAAGAACAAACTACTCGGTTAACCCATTATTTTAACGAAACTCTTCCTTCAGTTACTCTACTTTACTTTTTTCCGCCTGTCCTTATCCCATCTCAGTGTGGGGTCGGCGCATCACACTTTTTTCAAGCATGTAGCAGAAATGATTTGATTTAATTTTTATGACCGGTTTCTTGCTTAATGTCAATCCCCATCTGGGGGATGCAGTCCCGGGAGAAAAGTGTTAGGAAATAATCACGCCAGAACTCCGAATCGAACCCAGAATCTCCTAGTTCACAGCCCATATATACTGCCACTAGACTAAGGAGGCGACATAAATATGACTTGCTAAAAGAAAAATACCTAAACACTACATGTATACTCTCAATAAGAAATACTAACATTTCTCCAAATAAAGGTCACAATTTCATAGATACAATCTTAAATTCTGACTCAACCATATCAACTGGTTTACGACATAAAATCCACGTCACATTCCAAATTACGAGCAATTCTGATTACAAAATTGCCGATATCATTTCACGTAATTCACAATGTGGGCGTTCATTTTCCCCAAATACAAATTTCCCTTTTGTAAATTCCTCATTACGATAATTTAATATGCTCAGCCCATTTGAAAGGGGTTACTATCGCGCAAACAACGCAGTAAGGGAGTCCGTGTTTGTTTCTTCATGAATTTAATGGTTAATGTTTATGGTTTGAACACAGTAGCTGCGAGTCTTTAAATAAAATTTTACGTTTTCTTTACTGCGTTCCAGCAGTGGCAGGCAGGCAGAGCGTCCCGAGCTCTTTTCACGAGAACCCGGGACCATTTCTACCTCAAAGAAGACATAATATATATCATCATCATCAGCCATAGGACGTCCACTGCTGAACATAGACCTCCCCCAAAGATTTCCAGATCGACCTGTTGGAAGCGGCCTGCATCCAGCGACTTCCTGCAACCTTTATCAGGTCGTCGGTCCATCTTGTATACATACATAGAATCGCGCTTATATCCCCGAAGGGGTAAGGAAAAGGGAATTAGAGAACTACAACACCCACATTTCGCTGAGCTCTTTTCCGTCTAATAGGGGTGAGCCTATCACCCTATTAGACACAAATTCCAGACTCGGGGTTAAAACTGAATAGAAAAACCCAATATCACGCTATCCGACCCGGGGATCGAACCCGGAACTCAGGACGGTAGTCTTGCCTCGGTGGCGTGGTTGTATTTCGGTACGACTACCGTCCTGAGGTCTCGGGTTCGATCCCCGGGTCGGGCAAAGTGACATTGGATTTTTCCATCTCAGCTCGGAGTCTGGAATTTGTGCCCGATATCGCGATAGGCTCGCCCCCTACCACATCTGAGACGGAACTAAGCTCGGCGAAATGTGGGTGTTCTAGTTCGCTAGTGCGCCTCTACCTAATCCTTCGTGGATACAATCGTGAGCTTATTTTATGCAAGGAAGGTGTAGAATTCTGCCCTTTATAAACTGATCGACATGGTCATATCTTTATAAATTCCAGAACACTTTAGTCGTTTTTTAATCGTGATAGCTATTGGAAAGCTCGTTAAAATCGATCAGACTACTTATTTAGTCAATTTAATTCAAACAGCATATGGAATCAACACGGGGCACGCGTTCGTAGATAATTTGGGCTAATCACAAGGCACGCAGGCTTTGTTGAACGGTGATGGAGATTGATGGCTCGCCTTCGACAATGGCGGGCTAATCTTCATACGAATGGTATGCTATAAGGAAGGAGAAACGGGGAGAGGGGGAAATGGCTTCTTTAATCATCATATAGGTACTGATTTGAAATTTACGCGAATGTTATATCTAAATTGAAATAAAACTATTTTATACGGATTCTATCACGATTTGTTTTGAAAAGGTAACTTCTTATGGGAGGGTAAACTGCTTCGTAACGTAACGCGTTACGGCGCCACTCTGTCTAGCTTCTTATCATAGTAATATATATAAAGTTTAAGTAATAACCTAAGCTTTTCTTACATACATACATACATACATACATAGACTCACGCCTTTTTCCCATAGGGGTAGGCAGAGACAACGGATTTCCACTTGCTACGATCCTTACACTCCTCTTTCGCCTCATTCAGTCTCATTACATTTTTCATGCATGCACGTCGGTTTAGGGTACTTTTAACTTGACCTTTCTCGAGTAAATTTATGTGTTGGTCAGTTAAGCTTAAGTTAAACAATTTCAATACTAAATAGTTCAACTTAGATTAGATTAAGTTATAACTTCTGTCAAGCGGCCCCAGACGCACTCGTTTTTTTATTTATTTTTGGGCCCGACGTCGACCATGGCCACAAAGGCTGCAAAGCCTTCGAAACGTCGGGCCTAAAAATAAAAACAAATCGTGATAGAATCCGTATAAAATAGTTTTATTCCACTATATAGTTACTTGTTACAACTTACATTTTTTTGTGATTCAAAAAACTGTGGAGTCTAGATTATTTTTTTGTATTGGTCTATGCAGGTAATCTAGGACTATTTGATTCTAAGTGCCTGCTAATCTATATATATAAAAATGAAACCCGTTTTCCGTTGTCACGGCATCACGCGTGAACGGCTGGACCGATTTCGTTAATTCTTTTTTTAGAATATTCCTCGAAGTACGAGGATGGTTCTTACGGAGAGAAAAAAATTAAAAATTGCCTAAAAAGTCTAAAAATAACACTTTTCTATACTCCCATACAATCGATTCGTAATAATACTTAAAAGTCAATTTGAACTTTAATTCCATACGATAAAGTTCAAATTTTAGTGGAGAGGTTCCGGGAAGGCAAAACAATTGAGTGACGTCAATATTTGTCAATATTTATACGATGGTAACGTCACTCTGACCCGGCGCGGCGTCCCGAATGGGAGCGGAGCAAAAATGAAAAATGTTAAGAAGCGGGGAAGTTGATATCTCAGAAACTACTGGTTCGAATTGAAAAAATATTTTTTTGTGGGATAGTCTATTTATCGAGGATGGCTATTGGCTATATAACATCACATTATGACCTAAGGGCTGACTGACGAGGTGATTGATGGGGTGACTGACAGGGTGACTGTTGGGTGGCGGACGGGGTGACTGACGAGATGACTGACGAGGTGACTGACGGGGTGACCGACGGGGTCACAGACGGAGTGACAGACGGGGTGACAGACGGATGACAGACGGGGTGACAGACGTATGGCAGACGAGTGACAGATGGGTGACAGACGGGTGACAGACGGGTTCACAGACGGGTGACAGACGGGTGACAGACGGGTGACAGACGGGTGACAGACGGGTGGCAGACGGGTGACAGACGGGGTGACAGACGTTTGGCAGACGAGTGACAAATGGGTGACAGACAGGTGACAGACGGGTTCACAGACGGGTGACAGACGGGTGACAGACGGGTGACAGACGGGTGACAGACGGGTGACAAACGGGTGACAGACTGGGTGACAGACGGGGTGACAATCGATCAGACAGATGGCGTGACCGACTGGGTGACAGACGGGTGACAGACGGGTGACAGACAGGTGACAGACTGGGTGACAGACGAGTGACATACAGGGTGACAGACGGGTGACAGACGGGTGACACACGGGTGACAGACGGAGTGACAGACTGTGTGACAGACGGGTGACAGACGGGGTGACAATCGAGCAGAAAGATGAGGCGACCGACGGCTTGACCGACAGGGTGACTGTCGGGGTGACCGACGGGATGATGGACGGGGTGACTGACGGGGTAACTGACGGGGTGATGGACGGGGTAACTGACGGGGGTACTGACTGGGTGACTGACGGGGTGACTGACGAAACCGGACCGAAGTAGATCATCCCATTACCTTCTTTAGTATTATTGGATTATAGGTGCCTACGACTCATTCTTTCAACACTCTCTCTCCTACGCAGACGAAGTTGCGCGGGTCAGCTAGTGCTAAATAAATGCTTTTAGCGATCAAGCCGCCTGTTTTCTCTGTATGTGAGTACTTTAAAGAGTTTCTATTTATGTAAATATCTAAATGGTTACTGTATAGATAGGATATTCATAAATCATAAGGACAACGGTAATGCTAGTGGCACACGAAGCCAATACATACATACATAATATCACGCCTGTATCCCATAGGGGTAGGCAGAGACTATGGATTTCCACTTCGCCCGATTCTGACACACTACTTTTGCTTCATCTACTTTCATCAATCTCTTCATACATTCGCGTCGGTTAAGGGTACTTTTTATCTTTCCCTTAGTTAGTATATTATCACATCGCTCATAAAAAAATAAACCGAATCTTTTTTGCAACATGCTTAACAACAGTGTATTGCGTGTACCCCATTAGAGTGAGATAAAAACAGGTCGAAAGAAAGAATACGTTGAATTATTACGTCTGCTAAAGTATATCATAGTCCAGTAAAAAGACAATAAATTCTGGAAAAACCGCAACGAGATTGGTATTGTGCTATAATTCTTTCAGAAGATCTAATAATAAAGTATTATTATTTTTAGGGATATGGCTTCGTCCACAATACACGCCACGAATAGAGATCATAAAGCACTCAACCGCAAGATGCCAGTTAATGCAATTGATAAACTAATAATCATCATCATCATTATCATCGATTAACAATTACAGTGCAAATTAAGATGAAAGTATACTATTAAAGTCTCTTGTTTAAAAAAAGTTCATGTCAGGGAAGCATTTTATCATAAAATCACGACTTGTTTAGTAACTATGTAAAAAGGTTTGTTAAAAAATACTCGATAGCATTTAATTATAGTCTCTAGTTTAATAGCAATTTTATAAAAAAGATTTATTACACTACAAAATTACGTTGTTTATGCCTCGTTACTCCGACAAGGTTAGGTTACAATCGCCTATAATGAAACGTTTTCATTTATTTAATCTGGCAGAACATTTTACGCCTCGGCGGTTATATTGAATTGCAGATGGCATTTAGTAATCTGCACATAGTCTGTTTTGATATGAAGACCTTTAATGTATTTTTATACCACCTGCTCCTATCCCACTGTGGAGTCGGCGCAACTTTTAGGCATGTTGCAGAAATGAATATTAAATAAATATAATATTATATGACCACCTGCCCTAATACACGAATTCAGAGCAATAATTGCTTTTGAAAGTAAATTAGAATCTAACTTGCGTAAAAACGAATAAAATATCTTTTAAAAGAAGACGTCTTCTTAAATTCACACTATCACCCTCATTTACCGCATGTAAAGAAGTCCTATAATCATAATTATTCTTGAATATAACCAGAAATCATGTACACTTCAGTAGGTGTCCACAGAAATTCAACAAACAATCATCAATCAAACAGTATTATTATGTGGTAACCGCATTTATGTACAACGCGACGAAGTTAAAAAGGCCCCCGAAACACGAACAATCATATGGTTCTTGTATAAGATGGCCATACGTCACATTGTAGAAGGAAAGTTTCACATTTATCCTGTCTTACTTAAATAGTGACGGGGCCTCTGCCTCCAGAAGCCGAGACGCTTAGTATGTAAAATATATATGTGCCGCCTCCAATGGCTGAACTTGAATTTGTATTTATTTCGAATTGCGTTTTTTTTTTTCAAATAATTTTAAACTGGGATAAAAAACCTCTCCTTTTGCCAAATTAGTGCATTCATTATATATCTAATCGAAGTAATTCTATATGACGAAATGGGTGTAATTAAACTCCAATAATTTGTTCACATATTTAGTCATAAGTTACACTAATATAGGCGTGTATTACAATTTTTATTTATGGATTTAACTTAGTGGAAAATACTTTTTATATTTCAAAATAGCTTTGCAAAATGGTTTCCACAAGACGATGGATAGGTTTTAAAATATTATTGAATCAAAATAGAGTATTTTCAATAGAATATTTGGACCGTGTTGTGCAGAAATGATCCAACCCACATTTCTTTTTTACATCAATATGGTCTATAATGGCTTAGACTTTAAGATCATGTTGGCATCAATAAAAAATGTGGGTTGGATCATTTCTGCACAACACGGTCCATTTGAACAGTTTGATAGGTTTGCCCAACAATATATAGCTTTTTAAAAAAAATCTCAGAATACCTAAAAACCAGTTTTATTTCAAACAATGGTCACTTTACTCACGGGCCTCTGTAATTTGGTCACGTTATCACACGCGACCTCCGGTGCTACACATTGTATTAAATCTTTATGCATGACGAATGTTTTTTTCTTTGAGTATACTTTATTACGGTTGATTTTTGGACGTTACGGAAGTTATTTCGAATAGGAAATGCGGCAGTCTGGAGTACTGTGGTAGGAAATTACTGTAATCTGTCACATTAAATTATGTTTTACTTTTAGAATTTTTGGTTTTTGTTTCTGTTATGTAATCATAGTCTAATTTTATAATAAACTTTATATACAACATAATGAATTATTATAATAAATAGAAAATGAAGTTTATACTGGTATTATTAAGCTGGATAGTTTGTTTGAACGCAATAATCCTTGGTACCGATTTCAAATTAATTTTACTACAAAACAGTTAAAAAACCTTTAATCTCAAAAAAATACATCCTGGGCATGAAAAAACAGCTATTAAATAAATCAATTGTTTTCCTGGAAAATTCTTTCAACATCACCTTGTTTCCTTAACAAAATACTTTTCCCATACAATTATACTACACAAGCTACAAAAACAGACACGATAACCCTTCCATGTTTAACCAAACGTGACTGAAAAAAGAATTAAAAACCCTCTCTTATTTAAAAGCGGCTGGAGTACCCTCCATGCTTTGCAAACCTTTTTTGTCGTACAATAAGAAAAATCCAGTTAAATTCCCCTCACGCCTCAATTCAGCCGAGTGGTTGACGAACCCTTCTTGTACTCAAAATTAGACCAATTAGTGTGCTTTTCAACGATTTTTGCGGAGAAAGGCAGTCTGATATGAGCAATTAGTGTTGAAGGATTTAGTCGTAATAAGGATTATTTTTCAGTCCCCTTAATTGTCTGTTACGCTTGTTTTTTTTTTTATAGCAGAGATTGGCAAACGAGCAGATGGGTCACCTGATGGTAAGTGATCTCCACCGCCCATAGACACCCAAGACACAAAAAGAATCATGGGTGCGTTGACAACTTAAACGGAGGGAAGGGGATTGGGAAAGGAAGGGAATGGGGAAATGGGCCACCGGAAATCTCACTCACCGAACGAAACGCGACAGCAAGCTGCCACTTTACGTCGGTTTTCTGTGAGACAGTGGTATCTAACCGGTCGAGCCGGCCCATTCGTGCTGTAGACGTTACTGTCTACAGCGTGGCTCTACCACTTGAAGTCTTTATAAAGTAAAAGTTAATGTTAAATGGGATAGAAATTCGCGGGTGAAATGAAACAAACTGGTTTGATTTTTAAGCCCTACAAACTTGTTTAACTATTATCAATAATAAAAATACACAATTTACTCGAAATATTGGAAATTGGCATTACTGGATTTATTTTACCATCAGGGGTAAAAATATGTGAAAGGTACATGAAGTAGAAGCCATTAGCATATTTAGTTTTTATTGTTTTCTGTTTTGCCATGTGCTGTAAAATATCATTTACTATTTTACAGTCTTTTTTATATTCACACAGCATATTCAACAAATTCGACTGCCTCCGTGGTGCAGCGGGCGAGTAGCCGGCTGTGAAACAAGAGGCCGTGGGTTCGATTCCCTCATTGAGACAAATGTTTGTGTAGCCCACAGATATTTGTTTCAAGTCTGGGTGTTGTGAGACCGAAAGTCTCTCATAGTCTCTGACACCCACGATACAGGTTATACCTAGTGTGGGGTCAGGACTACGTGTGTGACTGTTGGGTGTATTTATTATTATTTATTTTCGCTCTCGTAGAAGTCATAAAATCATAATGTAGTTCACAGGCTATTGTAATACTACTGAAGGATTGAGGGGAAAGTTCACGCGGAAGCACTGCATTGTAGTTACGAGGTTTCGAGCCAGGTAGTTTAGATGAAGTTTACTTTAATCTCGTATTACTATACACATGCTCACGCCAGCATCCACGAAGGAGTAAGTAGAGGTGAACTAGGTCATCAAAATTTCGCCGACTTCATGTTTCGTCCTATGTGATAGGTGGCGAGCCATTCAATATATTGGGCACAAATTCGAGACACCGGGATGATATTGAATAAAATAATCACAAGTTTAAAAACTTAACGGACCGACTTCAAATCTGATCATAACCAAATGTATATGCGACCACCCTTGAACAAGCTCTATCGAACACAAAAATAATTTTGAAAATCGGTCCACATTTGGCGGAGATATCGCGTAACATATGTATGTTATAAAAAAATACAGACGAATTGAGGTCCTAATCCTTTTTGGAAGTCGGTCGAAAATCCAATATCGCTTAGCCCGACCCGAGGATCGAACTCAAGACATCAGAAAGATAGTCGTACTTCGCACGCAATACCACTACGCCGCCGAGACTATAATACTAGAGAGGGTTTGAGTCTTTTGATACTTTTTCTTTCTATCAGCCCTTATCCCACCTTAATGTGTGGTCGGCGCAACATACTTTTTCAAGCATGTTTCAGAAAGGATTTGGCTTAGTTTTTACGACTGGATGCCTGCCTGACGTGAACCCCTTCTGAGGGATCCAGTCCCGGGCAATTAAAATTAGAATTATCGCTTTGTCCGACCTGGGAATCGAACCCCGAACACAACGGTCCACGAGCCATATATGGTGCCCCTAGACCAGGGAGGCGACTTATTTTGATACAATACACTGTAACAAAAAAAAATGGTAGCGCCATCTAGCCAATAGTCGACGAGTACGCTTGTATACTAATTTATCGAGGTTTTCCATCGATATATTATTTACCTACATAGATGCATGGTTGACGTTCAGAAAATGGGACAGCAAAGGAGTGCTTAAGCACTTATTTTGCCTAGATTTACATTGGAACGCCGATAGAATTCTAAATTTCAAAATTCAAATTTAAGCTCGCTTTATCATTTAGTTTAAAAAGCTACTTTATAACACGTGCTTAGGGTTATATTTGCGTTGATTTAAATAGAACTTGTGATTTTTTCTTTGTTTTATTCTTGAGACCACTTTTTAGGCGGACATTTGCAAAGAACTGTGCATCTAGGATATATTATATTGATGGGGTTTTCATCGAATGTACGATTTTTCTTTGCTCTGCAATTATTCCTATAGTTCTTTCACACATAGCCTTCAAACACACATCAAAGTACCTTTTCCTTCCTTGACATACCAGACATTCCAATGTCACTTGATACTTAAAGAATTCCTTGTGACACATATATATACATATGCGCATATACGCGGATCTCTACCGCATATTGTATGCAAACTCGCGCGTGATGACATTATCTGGGGAAACTTTTTATATCATGTGTCTACGTGATGTACATACAAAATTCATGGATGGTTTTAGTAAAATTGTGTGGTAGACCTTCCGGGCAGACTCGGCTTTTTTATCATAAGTTGTAAATTTATAAAACGACTTCAAAATGCATTCAATATAGACCAAATTATAGGAAGATCTTTCGAATAAGTAGAGGTATTCTAAGTATTCTATGAAACACAAAAACAATATCTTAGAAATTCGGAGATTCATAAAAAAATAGTGACTGCCTCGGTGGCGTGGTTGTATTTTAGTACGACTACCGTCCTGAGGTCTCGGGTTCGATTCCCGGGTCGCAAAGTGACATTGGATTTTTCCATATCAGCCCGGAGTTGTGCCCGATATAGCGATAGGCTCGCCCCCTATCACATCTGGGACGCAACTTAGCTCGGTGAAATGTGGGTGTTCTAGTTCGCTAGGGCCCCTCTGCCTACCCCCTATCCCTCCGGGGATACAGGCGTGAGCTTATGTGTGTTATGTGTGTTTGGTGCCAGATCGGCAGATCCTGATTAAATGACACAGACATACTCTATCAACGAGACTTCTATTGAATTATTTAGGGTTTAGGAAATCGTTATTATTGACTTGTAGTTGTTGCATATTGCTGCCTTGGTCTAGTGACGGCGTATAGGGGCTGTGGATCAGAGGTCCTGGATTCAAATTTGAACGGGTTTCCTGATACAGATCTAGATCTCCCAGAGGATGTTGACGTCAGGTAGCCGGCTGTAAAACCTAAAAGCTGATTCTTTTCTGCAGCATGTTTGAAAAAGCGTGCTGCGTCGCCCCATTTGGAGTGGGATAAAGGCAAGGGTAAGAAGAAAACCGACTTTTAGTTGTTAATTTTGATGTTTTTATTAACCCGTTGGAGGCGGCACATATACCTCTATATATTAATTTCTTAAGTTTACGTGAATATTATACATTGAAATAAAACTATTCTTACGGATTATATCACGATTAGGTTTTAATTATTATTCCCGCCGTTTCAAAGGCAGACTGCAAAGCCTTCGAAACGTCGGGAATAATAATTAAAACCTAATCGTGATATAATCCGTAAGAATAGTTTTACCTCTATATGTTACATAAGCGTATGAGCCACCGGAGGCCGAGCCGCCCTTGACTATTTAAACTCCATTAAATAACTATCCTCGTGTTACTCATTAAACATTGTCATCATCATAACCAGAAAAGCTACGAGTTTTTTTTTTTTAAACTGAAACACGAGTCAACAGCTCGGAATAAACTTGCCAGTGAGAGTAGGCGCGGCTTGAATGTAAAACTTTCTCTGCGAACGAGTCTTTAAATAGGCAACTAGCTCATATTTCTAGATTTAACAAAACATTTGTGCCTAACCTATATGAGAATATGGCTTATTTAAAAAAAATAGCTAGCGGTAAAAGCGGACTGCCTCGGTAGCGTGGTTGTATTTCGGTACGACTACTGTCCTGAGGTCTCAAGTTCAATCCCCGGGTCGGGCAAAGTGATATTGGATTTTTTCATATCAGCTCGGAGTTTTGAATTTGTGTGTGGCTCGCCCCCTATCACATCTGGGACGGAACTAAGCTCGGCGAAATGTGGGTGTACTAGTTGGCTAGTGCGCCTTTGCCTACCCCTGCGGGGATACTGGCGTGAGCTTATGTTGGTAAATAAGTTGTTTTCATAGAAAATCATACATCTATGCTCAAGCCTGAGACCACGATTATGTTGCATGTTTCAGAAAGGAATCAGCTTAGTTTTTACGACGGACGGCCTGACATCAACCTCTTTTGGAACATCTCGGGCAAATGGTAATACCGAACTAGACCCCAGAACCTTCTGGTTCACGCATATACGCTGCATAGACCAAGGAGGCGACCACGGTTTAAAAACTCGTCCCAAATTATGATAGTATAACGGCTAACCAAATTAATGTCCGAAATACTCAACAATCCTACAAGTACATTATCACTAGACTAGCGCAGATCTACCATTTTTTATACATTGACAAAAGACCGTTTTATCTACGATCGTAACATTCATATTCTTGATTTATTCTCAAAGAGATTCCTCGCATTGTACCATTATTTAAACGTGATAGATACAATATTTCATTGAAATTTATTAAAAGCTGCCGGCTGGAGTGTTATTCAATGACCTTTGATATATTTTCATCGATGTTTACGAAGATAATACTTGGCTCTAGGATTTTTTGCTTTTTTGGATTTTGTTAATGGGCCTGATTCTAAGCAGGCTGTGTTTATGTACTGTGGTCCGAGGAAGAATATTTTTTGGAAATCGATTTGGTATCGAGCTCGATGCGCATCTATGCCATTTGTATTGTATATTAATACGAATTCCATTGTTAATAATCGCAAGTTTAAAAACCTTAACGCACCGACTTCAAACTTTATCGGATCGTAACCAAATTTAAATGGAACCACCATCGACATAAGCTCTATCGAACACAAAAATAAACTTGAAAATCAGTCCACATTTGGCGGAGATATCGAGTAACATACATAAAAAAACATACAGAATAATTAAGAAACTTTTCCTTTTTGAAGTCGGTAGAAACTATTCCTGCTCAGGCCGCTGATTATTAAGCTTACGCGAATTTTATACGTAATAAGGGCCCGACTTCAAATCCGATCGTGACCAAATTTATATGGGACTACCCTTAATATAAGCTCTATCGAACACAAAAAGAATTTTGAAAATCGGTCTACATTTGGCGGAGATTTCGCGTAACATACATAAAAAAATAGACGAATTGAGGACCTCCTCCTTTTTGGAACTCGGTCAAACATAAAGCTAGTTCATTCGGATTCTATAGCAAAAGCGATAGATATTGGAGTCATTTCGATGTAATTACGAATGAAATATAAGAGGACGAGGCATAACACCGAAAAAAAATAAGCATTCCTAATGTATGGAACGAAACCAAAATGGCGGAATTGCGAAAGAAAGATCCCATTAATATAGCAGTTAGACATATTATTCATGTTCCGAAATTAGTATTATTGTAAATAAAGCACCGTATTTATAATAAAATCAATAAGTATTTATACGTTATTTAATTTTTATGACACGATGACAACTTACATGTAAATAGACCGCGAAACTAAAATGGCGGAATCGGCTTCAAAGTAAACACGTATTTTTCGTAGTTATGCCAAGTCCTCTTATTTTTACTTTAGTCATTGTTTCGATGTATTTTCACTCCGCTGTCTATCTGTTAAATAAACATTGATTTAAAAATCAAGTACAAGCGAACCTTCATTGAAATAACAAATTGAATACTTTATAAAATACTCATCCGTATAATCAAGCTTTTTGTGGCCCACATCGTGGCCACGTCGATATCTCATTGACACGACTGTCAACAGTATTTATCACCGCCCACCGGAAACAATGAGCTTTTGTTAAAAATATTTATTTTCATGACAAAAGCTCACGATAAGCTTCAATCATTTTTTATTGTGTATGTATTTATATTAATATTAAATAGCATCATCAGCCATAGGACGTCCACTGCTGAATGGGCATTAATATTTAATAGCTGTAAAAATTGTCTTATTTATTTATTGTTTATATATATAACACTCGCACTGCCTCGGTGGCGTGGTGGTATTTCGGTATGGCTACGGTTCTGAGGTCTCGGTTTCGATCCCCGGGTCGGGCAAAGTGATATTGGATTTTTCCATATCCGTCCGGAGTCTGGAATTTGTGCGTGATATGGCGATAGACTCGCCCCCTATCCCATCTGGGACGGAACTAAGCTCGGCGAAATGTGGGTGTTCTAGTTCGCTAGTGCGCCTCTGCTTACCCCTTCGGGGATACAGGCGTGAGCTTATGTTTATGTTATATAACAGATATACGTCCAAGCGCAATAAGTACATTTAATTTAAAAGTTGGTATAAAATTGTAAATCAGCGGTAATGCTGCTGGTAATTATCAACGTCTCGAGATAACGCCCTGCTGTGTTGGTAAACTGCGGCCTGAGCAGGAAAATTTCTGACAACCGTAAATGTATTCGAACTCGATGCGCGTATATGAAATTTGTATGAAATATTAACCAAACGTCATCAGTGCGCAGCGAACTCGAATACATTTACATTTACATTAGTTTTCGTACTCGGGCTACTGGAGAACGGAGCATGAGAATCGGTCTAAATTCGAGTCAAAATAAAGAATTTCATACTGATTTCTTAAGTTTACGTGAATGTAATACATTTAAATAAAACGACTATTACGGATTCTATCACGATTTGTTTTAATTTTCATGCTGACGTTTCGAAGCCTTTGCAGTCTTCGTGGTCACGGGTCGGACTGACCCGAAGCTACTATGTAGAAGAAAAAATAGCACTGGCTTTTCTTTTGAAATTTTTCACATTTCGCCACTGTTTTAATCATTATTTAGTTTAACTGATGTTTCATACATTTACCACAAAAACGTCAAAATATTCCTCGAATAAAGATATTTCGATTTGAAAATAAATAAATAACTTTCTATCCTTACTTTTTTCCCGGGAAAAGAGTTTTTTCGTGGGAAGCAAGCAACGTCTATTTAAACTACGTTAGTTAAGCTCGGCTTCTATCTTTGATGATGATAATTTATATGACTCGTAATATTCGTGTTGGAACGAAAAACTTTAATTTCTAAATATAAAACATAATATAATCCTACGCCTGTATCCCCGTAAGCAGAGAAGCACTACCGAACTAGAACACTCCTATTTCGCAGAGCTTATTTCCGGATGTGATAGGGAGCGAGCCTTTCGCCATATTCGGCACCTATTCCAAACTCCGGGCTGATACTGTATTGAAAGATCTAATATCACTTTGTCCGACCCGGGGTCAAATCCGAGACCTCAGGACGGTAGTCATACCGAAATATAACTACGCCATGGAAACGGGCAGTGTGATTTATTAATCACTACACCACGTACTAAGCTAGCTCTACGAGTCAATTTATCCAAAAATTCCTTCACCATACCATTACACAGACAGTGGGGCGACGTTATAAATGAAGACAATATAATCCAGCAGAAATACAAATCGCTTGTCTAATTTATTTCGCGAATCCAGCTGAATTTGCCAACTTTCCTCTCATGGGGGCTTAACAAGGACATAAAATTAACAGATAAGCCATTTGCCGTTCCTTCTTGTACTGTTCAAGTTGATTGTTTATTACTTAAAGATATCCCGTTCTGGATCCAATTGTAGCTTGTTAAAGAATTTGCAGGCGCTTTGTGGATAGAAGCTGCACAACGCAAGTTATGTAATGAGTTTGTATTATCGGTCTTTGCCATCAATATAATATACCCTAGATGCACAGTTCTTTACAAATATCCTCCTAAAAAGTGGTCTCAGAATTAAAACAAAGAAAAAGATCACAAGTTCTAATTAAATCAACACATATGTAACCCTATGGACGTGTTATAAAGTAGCTTTTTAAACGAAATGAGCATGCGTTCTTAAATTTGAATTTTGAAATTAGAATTCTCTCGGCGTACGACTGTATGCAAAAGGAGTGCTTAAGCACTCCTTTGCTGTCCCATTTTCCGAGCTTCAACTGTGCAACTAGGTATATAATATATCGATGGTCTTTGGGTTGTATTGTTTCAATATTATAAACCCACTCCATAAGAAGAAGCTTCTAGGTATATTACCCGCTATATCCGGCAAATGTCGAGCTACCCAAAATTCGGATAAACATTTTTTTTTCCATAACATAAGCTCACGCCTGTATCCCCGAAACAATAGGCAGAGGCGTACTAGCGAACTAAAACACCCACATTTACCCGAGCTTAGTTCCGTCCCAGATGAGAAAGGGGGCGACCCTATCGCCATATCGGGCACAAATTCCAGACTCCGCGCTGATATGGTAAAATCCAGTATCACTTTGCCCGACCCGGGTATCGAACCCGAGACCTCAGGACGGTAGTTGCACCGAAATACAACCACGCCACCAACACAAAAAGAACCTTAAAAATCGGTCTACATTTAGCGGAGATATCGTGTAATATATATAAAAAATTCAGACAAATTGAGGACCTTCTCTTTTTTTAAAGTTGGTCGAGAATAAAAAAAATACAGACGAATTGAGCATCTTCTCCTTTTTGAAGTTGAACGAAAATCATAAAGATTCCGTTTTGACATTTATCTACGGACCCTTAAAATTGAAGGAAATACAAATAGGGTGGAAAGTTAAAACGTAATCTTATCCATCGTGGTAGGAAGGGCAATGTTTGAGTACGCAATGTGTTCATCAGAGGAGCGGGTGTGTCATTAATCAGTCGTTTTTGCTGTAAGATGTGTAGGGCGCTGGATAAATTCAACAAAATTACTTGAACAAGATTTCCTTTGGAGCACTCGCGGGAGTTTGGAGTGTGTGGGTTAAATCTGTTTGTATATTTTTAATATGGGCATATTCTGTAGAATAACATAACATAACATAAGCTCACGCCTGTATCCCCGAAGGGATAGGCAAAGGCGCACTAGCGAACTAGAACACCCACATTTCGCCGAGCTTAGTTCCGTCCCAGCGGGCTTAGCCAACTGGCAATCGTTTACTGTCGATTCTAATCGAACAAACTCAAACGCCAAAACGTTAGCGAAAGTAGATTGGTAGTCAAGTGTACAATCGCTTGTCGCACGTTCATTGTATTCGAGTTAAAAATAAAACCACAATCTTTCTTTCGTTATTTACTTATGCGCTAGTCGAATAGAACCGTAAATGTTTTGGATTAAGATAAGAATACGCCATGTAATGTGATGCAGCAAAACGAACTTAATCGATGAAACGAAACGTCAATACAATACTGTAGCCAAGCGGCATTTTTGACATACAATTCGGCAATTTGAGCGTATCACTCTTTCGATTGTAGTCGAAAGCCGAGTCCCTGTATTTAACTAACGAACAAAATGGCGACTGTTTATCAGCTGATGAAGTTTGGTCTTGTAGTTTTTATATTAAACAATATTATCACAAATGCATTCCTTCAGGCGGTAGTGGGCTATGTATAATAAATTATTACCTATTTATTTATTTATAATGTAGATCGCCATGTCTACAACATAAATGAACTACTTATTATGATACGGGCCATTGTTTACAAGGACGTTATATGTAGGGACCCGCCCCGCACCTATTACTCTGAGGAAAAAGTTTACCAATTTTTCAGGGGGAAGAATAACGAATAGGGACAGACTACAGTCGATATTTATAGACGATAGTTTTATCGATAGTCTGAATATAAATTTAAACTTCATAAAAATAAATAATTGTTATGTAAGAAATTTAATCTACAAACTAAAAATATTATACCCAATAGAAAGGGATTATTGAGCTTCCTATCAATTGTAAAAATCCATTTAATTGTTTTGAAGTGATAACTTCTTATGGGAGGGTAAACCACTTCGTAACGTAACGCGTTACGGCGCCACTCTGTGTGACTTCTTATCATATTAATATACATAAAGATTAAGTAATAACCTAAGCTTTTCTCAATTTAAACAATTTCAATATTAAATAGTTCAACTTAGATTAGATTAAGTTATCACTTCTGTCAAGCGTCCCGAGACGCACACGTTTTCTTTTTATTGTTAAACCGGCTAGGCGTTTAACCATAGATCCTTATACTATATCGTAGTTATACTTGATGTTCAATAGGTAAATATTAAAATAACATATTTCATCGATGTCGATTTTCTAGACACCATACTACATCTCTATAAAATTGTGAGGCGATGTGGTCATTCGATTGCTCTGTATAGGTACAATTGATAATCGATTAGGTTTCGATTTTACGTAATATCTATTACAAAAAAGGAAATGGGTAAATGGAAGTAATTTACTTCTAAAATAGCCACATATGAAATACAACTACATATGAAATATAACGTGGTAGATTTTTGAATCTTGTACCTCGGCAACAGTGAAATGCTATGAGTGGCGTGGAAACGCCGTACTGAAAAACAACTACGCCACTAGATATGGCGTAGTTGTTTTTCGGTACCTACGACTACCGTCTCAAGGTCTCGGGTTCGATTCCCAAGTCGGGCAAAGTGATGTTGATTTTTTTAATTGAGTATCGGTACAGAGTCTGGAATTTGTGTCCGATATGCGCCATCTATTACATCTAGGACGGAAATACGCTCGGCGAAATGTGGGTTTTCTAGTTCGCTAGTGCGCCTCTGCCTACCCCTTCGGGCGTGGCTGATGTATGTATGTAAAATCAATTCAATTACTAATAATATAAGAAAATTAAAGTTTGCGAAAACATTACCTTTCTATAAATTCTATAAAAAGGGCAAATTGTTCCGGACTGGCCCGTGACCTTGGTTCCATCTTTGTAAACATTCAAAGAGAGATAAACTCTAACGCTAAAACGTTAACGAAAATTAATTGGTAGCCAAGTGTACAATTACTTGTCGAACGTTCATTCTATTCGAACTTTAGACAACAATCTTGTCGGTGATTACACCGGCAAACGTAAGTTGCAAAGAGTCTAAAGTGAAATAATTTTTATTTTTAGTTATAATAATTCATTATACACAGCCTGAATGAACGCATTTTTGTTAAATTAAAGACACCACAAAAGCAAAATTCATCAGCTGAAACAGAGTCGCCATCTTGTTCGCTAGATAAATAGGGTCTCAGCGTTCGCATACGCCGTTTGACGTTCGTTTCTTCGATTAGAAACTGACACTCGGCTACCAATTTTAAGTTCGTTACGCTGGATCAAATTACGTAGCGTACACTTATGTCATTTCCATACATTTACTTTTCTATTCGACTAGCGCATAAGCCACTTGGCTAAACCCACAGATGTGATATTGGGCGAGCCTATCGCCATATCGGGCACAAATTCCATACTCCGGGCTGATATGGAAAAATCTAATATCACTTTGCCCGACCCAGGGATCGAACCCAAGACCTCAGAACCGTAGTCGTACCGAAATACTACCATGCCACCGAGACAGTCTGTAGAATAATATGTAAATATTAAAATACCTTGGATAAGATACCCATCTCTTGTGAGATTGATTTAACAGCTTCCTAATTCGATACATAAATGATGAAGTTTATTGTAGAGGCGTGTTTTAAATTTTCGTTTGGAAACAATAAAGAAAATCATAATTGTAACATAAAATAAAAATGAAAATTTCCTCTTTGTTACTCTGAATATTGAAATGGTAATTATACATTCGTCTTACCGACCATACGAAATTTAAAGACACTACATTCTATTTTATTACTATATTTTTTTTACTTGCCCTTATCCCACCTTAATGTGGGGTCGGCGCAACACACTTCTTCAAGCACGTTGCAGAGAGGATTTGGCTTAGTTTTTACGACCGGCCGCCTGCCTGACGTCAACCCTCTATGAGGGATCCAGTCCCGGGCAAATTAAATTAGAAAATTTGCTTTGCCTAACCTGGGAATCGAACCCAGGACCTCACGGTCCACAGCCCATACATGCTGCCACCAGATGAAGGAGACGACTTTTCTTACTGTATAGCCAAATAAATAGTACTTATTCATACCATTAATATTTACACTTTAATAACCCAATGTTGTTAAGTACACCGGAGGCCGAGCCGCCCGAGACTATTTAATAGTCTCGGGCGGCTCGGCCTCCGGTGGCCCATACGCTTATGTAACATATATATGTGCCGCCTCCGACAGGTTCATATAAATAAATAATAAATACACCCAACAGTCACACACCTAGCCCTGACCGTGGGGTCAGGTCAGTGTGGACTAGGTATAACCTGTATCATAGTTATCACAAACTATGAGAGACTTTCGGTCTCTCAACAATGTAAATATTAAATAACTATTTTAGTCGAGAGCCAAAATAATAGCCACAAGAATCTCCACATAAAAAGTGAGACATTTCAGAGCGTGAAAAAACAATGAAATATTTCAACATCATCATACTGAGTACACTCGAGGCGGTCCCATGCATTTCCGAGTCCCTCGCCAACTGTAGGACCATCAATCTTGTCTTACGGTCGGCACGCCGCGCATACAGAAAACTAACACTTAACTACCTTTAGTATACTTTCCAACTTGGAAGGTTTAGAATAACTAAGCGAGAGAACGATTATTTTAGAAGTCCTACTAATATAAACGCGAAAGCTTGTATGTGTGTATGTTTGTTACTCTTTCACGCAGAACTACTGGATGGATTTTGATGAAACTTTACAGTTATAATTTATATTATATGATACATTATATGATATTTGGTCGCCTCCTTGGTCTAGTGGCAGCATGTATAGACTGTAGACCGGGAGGTTCTGGGTTCGATTCCCAGGTCGGGCAAAGTAAATTTTCTAATTTAATTTGCCCGGGACTGGATCCCTCATAGGGGGTTGACGTCAGGCAGGCGGCCGGTCGTAAAAACTAAGCCAAATCCTCTTTGCAACATGCTTGAAAAACTGTGTTGCGCCGAACCCACATTAAAGTGGGATAAGGGCAGGTAGAAAGAAAGATACATTATATCATATATTTGAGTAGTAGAGCCACGCTGTAGACAGTAACGTCTACAACACGAATGGGCCGGCTCGACCGGTTTTATACCACTGTCTCACAGAAAACCAACGTAAAGTGGCAGCTTGCTGTCGCGTTTCGTTAGGTGAGTGAGATTTCCGGTGGTCCAATTCCCTCCTTCCTTTCCCAATCTCTTTTTCCCTCCCCTTCTATTTCCTCCTTTTAGGTTGGCAACGCACCCATGATTATTTGTGTGTCTTGCGTGTCTATGGGCGGTGGAGATCACTTACCATCAAGTGACCCATCTGCTCGTTTGCTAGTCTCTGCTATAAAAATAAATCATAATAACACCTTGGCTACTTTTTATCCCGAATAATGAATCATATCTAGAAAAATAAATTTCGTCTCGAAAAAAGTCGCGGGCAAAAGCTCGTATTTATTATAAAGGAGATAAAATAATATAATAGTTGAGTACCTATTGTAATTAAATTTAAGTGCTTCAGTCATCGATATATTATTTACCTAGATGCACAGTTGACGTTCGGAAAATGGGACAGCAAAGGAGTGCTTAAGCACTTCTTTTGCCTACAGTCGGACGCCAATAGAATTCTAAATTTCGAAATTCAAATTTAAGAACGCTCGTTTCATTTAAAAAGCTACTTTATAACATGTGCATAGGCTTATATTTGTGTTGATTTAGTTAGAACTTGTGATGTTTATCTTTGTTTTATTTCTGAGACCACTTTTTAGGAGGATATTTGCAAGGAACTGTGCATCTAGGGTATATTATATTGATGGCTTCAGTAGTCTCCGTCTATTTTGCCATTTTAATACTTGTCTGACCACGTATAACAGAGAATGTTTAAAGCAATAATGGTAATAAAAATATAAAATCTCAACATCAAATCTAATTTTCGTTGACACCTTTTTTGATTATTCATTAAACTAACATTAATGAAAAAGATCTTTGTCAATTAGAAATATAATTGTAAGTAATTTAATTAGTATTTTTACATGGAGAACATGTTTCTTTCTACCTGCCCTTATCCCATCTTAATGTGGGGTCGGCGCAACACACTTTTTCAAACATGTTGCAGAATAGATTGCTGCTTGATTTTTACGACTGGTTGCCTGCCTGACATTGATGCATCCCTCACTGCATCCCTCAGAGGGGGTTGACCCCCTCTGAGGGATGCAGTCCCAGGCAAATTAAATTAGAAAATTTGCTTTGCCCGACCTGGGAATCGAAACCAGGACTTCTCGGTCCACAGCCCATATATGCTGCCACTAGATCAAGGAGGCGACCATTTTTAGATGGAGAAAATGTGAGTAATTAATATTGATGGAATCGATAGCCATTGTTTTAATCAAAAGAGTAAAGTGTACTTAAACACCCATAAATTAGGACCATGTCCCCGCTTTATCTATATCAATTTGTAACCTTTCTAATTCCGGATTTCCGATATTTGCCCATTATCGAGGCTCGAGCCGTTAATCCGAGACTTTCGCTGACTCGATCGAAACTCCCGAAAGTCAAGGTCGCGTGCCGAGTTTGAGATCTATTGACTCTTTCAGGGTTCTTCGGCTGAAATATAGAGTGGATCAGCGGGAAAATTGTTTGTAGTTGGTGAAAAATCGATGTTCTTGAGGCGCGTGTTTCTTTTTATCGAAAGTGTATTTTTTCGTATCCGAATACTTCTTTTATTTTGTATATTTTAGAACAGTTTTGCTTACTTTACTGGAACAGACTTGTGGTAGGTAATTATTAAATTGTTTACCATTTCTTCAGTAAGTGGTGATGGGGTATTAGCACGACAATGTCGAATTTAGCTACAAAACAGCATGTCTTAATTAGTAGACGTTGATAATTTCGCCCTTAATGAATAAAAATGAACATAAAATAACTTATTTCAATATTTTCGTCGACTCCTTGGTCTAGTGGCAGCATATATGGGCTGTAGACCGGGAGATCGTGGATTCAATTCCCAGGTCGGGCAAAGCGAATTTTCTATTTAATTTACCCTGGACTGGATCCCTCATAGGGGGTTGACGTCAGGCAGGCAGCCGGTCGTAAAAACTTAGCCAAATCATTTCTGTAACATGCTTGAAAAAGTGTGTTGTGCCGACCCCACATTAAGGTGGGATAAGGGCAAGTAGAAAGTACGGTATTTCAATATTTTCATAATTATTTTCTTTTGTTGCAGGCTACTTCTGGCACATAACGGATTTCCACTACGATCCACTGTACACATCACAAGGCGACACTAGAAGACGTAGGTATAACATATTAATAGCTAATCACTTTCTTCTTCTACCTAATCCCACTGTAGGGTCAGCGCAACACAGCCTTTCAAGCATGTTGCAGAAAAGGTTTTGCTTTAGTTTTTACGGCTCTGCTGACAATAACTCTCCTTGAAAATCTATTCCCCGGCATATCGTATTAAAAAACCCCCGCCCAATCTCGGAATCGAACCCAGGACATCCCGATTCATAATCCATATGAGCTGCTAAGTAGGCGTTAACCATTAATACCTAATCGCCTTAATATTTAAACGAAGTTATGCTAAAGGAAAGGAAGGGCAAATAAGTAACCTTTACTGGGGTTAATCTGAAATTCTAAATACCTTATTTTATTAAAAGCATCAAGAATTTCAAATTTCTGGTCTGTTTAAACCCCTGTACCTATTAGAATCAAAGACTTCTATGTATTACTATTTATTAGACAGGCTGATCGGTACAGGCAGAAGCACACTTGCGAACTAGAACACCCACATTTCGTCAAGCTTAATTCCGTCCCAGATCCCAGAGTCCCTTTATTGTCAAAATCTATTATTTTACTTAGCAGTGGTTCAGCTGTGTGGTATTGTCAATATCTATGGGTAACGGTAGGTATACACTAACCGTCAGGTGAACCGCTTGCCTTCGTAAGCCAATAAAAATATCATATTATATTCTTGTTTTAAATTATGCTATTGTTATAGATTGTCGAAGAGCCGACGAGCGAGGAAGCTCAGGTCACCACAGAGCTCTCGGCCGCTACGGTGACTACTCCTGCGACAGCTCACTCGACTTGATCGAGTCCGCGGCTAGATACATGCGTACTCGACATTCTGAAAACGTCGAGTTTGTATTATGGACAGGGTGAGTACAAAAGTATTAGTAGAGTTGGACTCGTAGCTGATATTAGTGTACTGCTACGCCGCCGAAATACGCTACGCTAGTCTGCTACGAGCGGCATGCTACGAGTCTACGAGTTACCATGGCATTCGAGTCTCGTAAAATCCATTACGTAGTCTCTGTTGGTTAGTGTTCAGAATATTGATTAAATTTAATTGTTATTTGGTCATTTACATGATTTATCGAAGTAAATTTCGGCAATAAATCTTCACAACATATAGGAGTCTGCCCCGTCGTAGCACCGAAGCTGTTTCCACTATCACGTCGGAAATCAATACATATTATTATTATACTGCAGTGGTAACCTATTATAGTTTAAAGTATAAGGGATTTAATTGTTTTGACATCACTCTACATGCAATATCGCATGTTTGTTCCATTAACCAGAACGTATGTTAGGAAAGAAATATGTGTAAAGAAAATTGTACAATTAAAGTTGAGTCTAAAAGTGGAGACGTTATTTCGAATTATGAGTTTTTCAGTAATAAATAGGTTGAGACTAAGTTTGCGTTTATCGCTTTCATTATTTAGTAGTTTGCTCTCTGGCCTATCCACATCAAAGATCATTTCTAAACCTAACTGAGTCATACTGAAAATAAAAAAAACAATATAGTTATCAGTGGTGAAGGGTGAAATTATCTAAAAGGGAAGCCGATGATGGTTTATCTTTGTACTATAAATAATACCTATTTATTTATAGACAGATTCAGAAAAGGTAATCCGGAAGGAAACGTGTTGTATGGACCCTTCGCCACTGATAGTCATCCTATTGATCCCTTCCTTGGTTTAGTGGTAGCCTATATTGGCTGTGGACTGGAAGATCGTGGGTTTAAAATGGGATTGGACTATGCAAAAGGGATTGAAGTCAGGCAGGCAACCTGTCGTAAAAACTAAGCAGAGTCCTTTCTGAAACACACTTGGAAAAGTGTTTTCCGCTAACCGCACAATTAAGTAAGATATAAGGAGGTAGAAAAAGGAGTTTGAACTCCATCCTTCTTCACAGTGACATCATAGCAGCCAGGTACAACGCCAATGAAGACGACAGGTACCAGGCCATCAGAAACATGACAGATCTATTAAGCAGAACATTTAGTTCCCACTTCGTGTTCCCAGTGCTGGGCCATTTGGACCCGGCACCGTCCGAGAGCCTCACCAACTTATGGATGCACTGGCTCCCTTTGGAAGCGCTGCAGACTTTTAAATATGGTAAATATTAACACTTGTAGTTTCAGTTTAAAGAAGACTTTCTTGCTGTGGAAATATAGCCCCTTACTTATAAAAAGATTTAAGCGCTGCTTATCTTTAACCATAGTTTGTCCCTTTCATTTTTAAACAATGTGGCAAGGAAAACAGTGACAGGCTAGTCTTAGCGAAAAGATAAGCGAAAATGTTTTTATAAGTAAGGACTATAATAATTAATAACTGATACTTCACACTTATCACATAAATTTAATCCAGAGAACATTAAGGGCCTTACTTAAAACAGCAGTTTTAGCTGAGCAAATGGTTACGAATAACCTGTCACTTTTTTCCTTGCGTTACATTGTTTAAAAATGAAAGGGACAACCTATGGTATAAAGATAAGCAGCGCTCAAATATTTTTATAAGGAAGGGGCTATAAATCTAAAAGACGAGTAACAAAAATGTTGCAATTATAACAAATAAGCTGGTCTACTCTTTAAGATTGAGCAAAAATATTTATTAAAATGGATTCTATGCTTGCAAAGTATGTAGTAGTATTAACGAATAAGTAGTAGTATTAACGAATGAGTCGGCTCGACCGGTTTGATACCACTGTCTTACAGGAAACATGCAAATTAACAGTACACTGTTACACAATTTAATACAAAGTTGGATAACTTATTCGCATACTTCGTCGAAGAAAAATCTCTATGGATGGCACTTTATCATGAATTTATTTTTAGGTGGATATTATACAATAGAACAGAAACAGAGTAAGCTCCGTATAGTGGCTCTGAATACAAATTTGTTCAGCATGCGAGAATCGAACTCGCCACAAACGAGGCGCCAGTGGGAGTGGCTCAACACCACACTGGACAAAGCTACCGAAAATAAGGAAATGGTGAGTATTTTCAACATACTTCAAAAGAAATAGGTTCGCAATTCATATCATCATCATCATCATCATCAGCCATAGGACGTCCACTGCTGAACATAGGCCTCCCCCAAAGATTTCCAGATCGACCTGTTGGAAGCGGCCTGCATCCAGCGACTTCCTGCGACCTTTATCAGGTCTTTATATGAAGTGAAAATTTCTTTAGGCCCTTTATTCTGTGGGTATTGAATGAGACTCAGCCGTCACGTTCGGCTATGTAACGCTTGTTCGGGTAAAGACTAAAAGAGCGAGAGAGATAGATATAATAGTAATTAACGCGTCACTATTATACTCGCTCGGCGTTACATGACAGAGCATGACGCATTAGTCGCGTTCAGTATCGACGTAAGCACACTTTATGCCCTGTTAACATGTTACCGTGTGTACATATGTAAATGTGTCCAAATTCGTTGTGTGTGTGTGTATAAAGCCGCGTCTCCTGCACTAAAACATTACACAAAACACCTATACAAAACATGGTATTTCTACATTTTTTTGTACATGATCCATTGTTACATGAGCAATGAAAAATCTTTTTGTATAGGTGTTTTTAGTATTTTGTTTTGAAAAAAACATGTGCAGGGGACGCTCCTTAAGACATTTACTATCGTCAAGTATTATAAGACAAATACTTGTTGTGTACAAATATTATGGGCCGCATAAGGAAGCTCACAGTCACGCAGCGCGCTATGGAGAGGGTATATACGCTATGCTCAGTGTTTCTCAACGTGATCAAATCAGGAATGAGGAGATCCGTAGAAGAACGAAAGAAACCGACATAGCCCAGAGGATTAGCAAGTTGAAATGGCAGTGGGCAGGGCACATTGCTCGTAGAACTAATAGCCGATGGGGCGGAAAGGTTCTTGAGTGGAGACCACGTACCGGCAAGCGCAGCGTAGGACGTCCACCTACAAGGTGGACCGACGACCTGATAAAGGTCGCAGGAAATTGCTGGATGCAGGCCACTTCCAACAGGTCGATCTGGAAATCTTTGGGCGAGGCCTATGTTCAGCAGTGGACGTCCTATGGCTGATGATGATGATGATGATGACAAATATTATTATTATTTTTCCGCAACATGTTTTATTATCAAGGTGCAATACTCAAGAAAATGGTATATACTAACCCAATATCGTAAAAGGTGAAATCTGTAAAATCATAAACAAAATTATAGCAACGCCTATTTTACCCTCGGTGGTATTTTAAAAAGATATACGGTGAATGGTACTCATAACTACTGTGCCGGAAGCGTGAAGGAAGTCCGCCAGCCGCGGCGTCTAATAAATTACGGATTAGAACCTCGTTAATCTAATCGCGGTGGAATTGCAGCGGCGGCACGTGTTTTGTTGTGTTGAGATTGGAATCCGAATTATTCCGATTGGAATCGGATGTATTTTAATTGGTGCGAGAATTGGTGTTATGCAATTTATTTATTTTGTTGAGATTTGTTTGAGTGAAAGAAGTAATGACTTCTTACTTGCTTTTTTTCTTTCTTATTTCTTTCTTATTTAATGAAATATTATCGAAATAGAAGACTGAGGACTGCCCCGGTGGTGTAGTGATATTGCGGTAAAACTACTGTCCTATGGTTTCGGGTTCGATCCTGGGTCGGGTAAAGTGATATTGGATTTTTCCATATCAGCCCGGAGTCTGGAATTTGTGCCCGATATGGCGATAGGCTCGCCCCTTATCACATCTGGGACGGAACTAAGCTCGACGAAATGTGGGTGTTCTAGTTCGCTAGTGCGCCTCTGCCTACCCCTTAGGGGATACAGGCGTGAGCTTATATTATGAAAATTTTAAATTCTTAATAAATTCGACACAAAGCGGCCAATATCCAAAACAGTTTAAAACAGCTGCACAACACTAAATAAATGAACGGACGCGTAACCCCACATAAAGTTCGGCAACAAAGCTTCCTCAATTTCCGCATCCGGCTAGTGTTTGAATTTTGAAATCGCGGTTTGGACGCCAACCACTATTTCATGTTGTGATAGGACTGTGCTGGAAAATAAAATGGCCAGTTGAGTAAACTTTGTGTTCACTATGAAAGCAGCATGAAAATTTAAAATATTTAATAATAATATTAATATTAGCCTTGTAATATTACTGTCCCACTGTTGGGCACGGGTCTCCTCTACTAATGGGAGGGGTTAGGCCTTAGTCTACATAATAATAATATTAGCCCTGTAATATTACTGTCCCACTGCTGGGCACGGGCCTCCTCTACTAATGAGAGGGGTTAGGCCATAGTCTACCACGCTGGCCTAATGCGGGTTGGTAGACTTCACATACCTTCGAAATTCCTGTGAAGAAATTCTCAGGTATGCAGGTTTCCTCACGATGTTTTCCTTCACCGTTATAGCAAGCGATATTTCACAATGAAAATACACTTAACATAGAAAAGTCAGAGGTGTATGCTCCATTTTGGGGTTGGTCTCGAACCTCCGACACTTGTCTCGGCAGTCCGTACCATTCCCAACTGAGCTATCGCTGCTTTTTAGTCTACATATATATTTTTTATATAGTCCAGTAATAATGAATTTTCTTCCTTTTTCTTTCTTCTTCTAGAAAAATAATATTATGACACATGCGAAAACCCGATCAAAAAATAGTAAAATTTAAATCTGTTTACATACATTTACAAGCTTTATATGGACGTCTATATTGCTTTCGAGTAAATAGGATTTTTTATAGTCGAGTGTGCTGAATATCATTCGATAAAACATGAGCTATAACAAACTTACAAAGTACATTGAACTTCTTAAACGAATGCATGAAATATATCAAACCCATAACTAAAAATCACGTTTATATCATCAAAAGGGCCCTTACAAATAAATTCAATACACTTGGGGTTCACATTATTTCCGTCTTAAGATGCGATGGTAAGGCTATCTCTATAATCTTTTTTTCTACCTGCCCTTATCCCACTTTAATGTGGGGTCGACGCAACACAGTTTTTCAAGCATGTTGCAAAGAGGATTTGGCCTAGTTTTTACGACCGGCCGCCTGCCTGACGTCAACCAGCGGCGTGCAGTCCATATAGACAAAAAGACATTGTCTACCCTGACAAATCGACAAGGAAATAAAATAAATCTTAACTAATACCGATTTAAAAATTGCCGCGCACGGCGCACGGCTTATCGGTAGGTACCAAGCGACGCGTGGCGCGTACGACGCGGTCAGTGACTGACCTTGCACCGATGAGTCTATGATACATATTTCTGAAGAGCTCAATTTGCACGCATTAAAGCTGTTTTTTCTATGATTACACGATTGTGTCGACCGTAGTGGCGTACGCTTATTGGTGAAGTCAATGCACAAAAGTCAAGATTTAGACATTGCCTCCTGTCAACAGTGTAATTCTATTGGTTAACTCAAGTATAGTACGAACAATTTGAAAATGCGTTCACTTGTCATGTTATCGTCATGGTACAAGTACAATAAACTGAATCGTATAATAATGTTCACTCATGATCGATACATTCAGCATTCTTTCGTTCGTTCTCGAATAAATTTGATGTTGTCTTGTTTATTTACTATTTAAAGATTTTTTGTTGAAAACTTGAAATATATATTTTCATTGAAATGAAGTAGGTTAATAATAATAATATAAACATTTGTTTCTTCTGTGAGAATTGTGGTAAAATGTGTTTACTAAATGTTATTTTTCGAAACTTTCTTAAGACGAAAAAATCTACTATTTGGTACACAAAGGACAATGCCTATTCGAATTTCAAGTGCAACAATGTATTAAAGTGGAGTATGAAATGCAAGTATTTATTTATACACAAAGTAAAGTTACTTATATGGTTATGATAACTATTTATTTGTAGCTACTAGATAGTTAAAGTACCTATATGTAATTGTGGTGACCCATCTGACTCATCATGAAAGCTATTTTGCGTATTCGTCTTTTAGTTTAATTTAATAATTTAACTCACCATTTTATTATTTACTAAATAGTTGTCATATTATTAATTAAAAATATGTGCGTCACGAATGTAGGAAAATTTTGATAACCTACATATTTCTTTGTTTAAATGCGCTAATGTCTGGTATTAAAGCACCTAGAATAACATAAGCTCACGCCTGTATCCCCAAAGGGGTAGGCAGAGGCGTACTAGCGGACTAGAATACCCACTTTTCGCCGAGCTTAGTTCCGTCACAGTTGTGATAGGAGTGAGCCTATCGCCATATTGTCCAGACTCTGGGCTGATATTGAAAAAAAAAAACAATATCCTATTAGGAAGGCAGACTATTTCTGAATAAATAGGTTACCTTTTTGTAGCGGGAAAAGACACAAGGGAACTTTTATTAGTATCTATACCACTTATGGGAGGAATTTAATATTTTGCCTACCCTATGGAATATGTCTGTGCACGTCCCTGACGTCAACCCCCTAAGAGGGATCCAGTCCCGGGCAAATTAAATTAGAAAATTTACTTCGCCTGACCTGGGAATCGAACCCAGGACCTCCCGGTCTACAGCGCATACATGCTGCCACTAGACCAAGGAGGCGACATTAAGGCTATCTCTATAATGATGGGCGCAAATTATGGTCCACACTCCAGGGTACCTCGATTATAAGATTGAAATGGTTTAAAATAAAGAAAAGTCAGAGGTGTGTGCTCCTTTTTTTGGGTTGGTTTTGAACCTCCGACACTCGCCTCGGCAGTCCGCACCATTCCCAACTGAGCTATCGCTGCTATCAAATGGTTTACGTTACGTAAAACTTTTTAAAATTGATTTAGTATTTCTTTTTAAATCCACGATCTATTTAGCCCCTAAGATGCTCTATTTAACGTCTAACGGTTATTTTAAATCACCCGGGACTCGGGAATCGAAGCCGAGACCTCAGGACACACCTCAGGACCGTCAAGGCAGTACCTATAAAAACAACAGCAAATTTTAAAAAATTTGAGGTTTCAGTATCATCAGTATATGGCGTTAACGTCATTGTGTGACACGAGCCTTAGTGAAACAATAGCTGAACGTTTACTATGAACATATATTAGTTTTGTACAGTATGATACGCGTTTCCGCCTCCACAATTATGAATCATTACAATAGAGCAGTAATAATTCAACGGGAATTGTAACAGAATATCATGGGGCCACAGTTTATGTGTAACAGTAGGATAAATCTGCACAAGTACTTTGAATATGTTACATTTGTAAAACATACGTTTTATGTAATTTTATTGATTATTTACTATTTTGTTAAAAAATCAAAAGAACATTTTTTTTTCTTTCTTTCTGCCTGGCGTTATCCCGGCCTTCTGCCAGGGTCCGCCTTCCTACTTAATCGCTTCCACTTCGCCCGGTCTTGAGCATCCAAAAAGAACATTGTAACAAGATAATTAGATTTGTTTGGTCGATCGGTGCGATAAAACTATCTCTCAGAAAATCGATATGACATGGCATTTCGGTTTTATATTTCCTAACTATACATCTACTGCTAAAAACTTGTTATTATTGTACACAAATATTTATAGAAAAATCTTCAAATAAAATCTATTATTGCTTTATACTAACATTTTAAATATGTTTTAAAACAAATATAGTAATTGGACTGTTTTAATCATTGCTTTATTATATTTGCTGCCTCGGTGGCGTGGTGGTATTTCGGTAAGACTACGGTTCTGAGGTCTCGGGTTCGATCCCCGGGTCGGGCAAAGTGATATTGGATTTTTCCATATCAGCCCGGAGTCTGGAATTTGTGCCCGATATGGCGATAGGCTCGCCCCCTATCACATCTGGGACGGAACTAAGCTCGGCGAAATGTGGGTGTTCTAGTTCCCTAGTGCGCCTCTGCCTACCCCTTCGGGGATACAGGCGTGAGCTTATGTTTTGTGTGTATGTATGTATTTACTGTTATTATTAAACGGAGTGTTGTTTTATAACAGAAATATATCCCTATGTTATTATAAATATTATGTTTTTTGTTACGTTACGTACGACATTAAAATTGCATTTGCAATTGTCGCCTCTTTGGTCTAGTTGCAGCATATATAGGCTGTAGACCGAGAGGTCCTCGGTTCCATTCCCAGGTCGAGCAAAGCGAATTTTCTAATTTAATTTGCCCGGGGCTGGATCACCCAGAAGGGGTTGACGTCAGGCAGGCAGGTAGTCGTAAAAACAAAGTGAAATCCTTTCTGCAACATGCTTGAAAAAGTGTGTTGTGCCGACCCCACATTAAGGTGGGATAAGTGCAGGTAGAAAAAAGACATTGAAATTGCAGTATGTTGTTACTTTTAACAACGTTTTCCTTATTAAAGCCCTGAGGGCGTGATTATTTTCGTTCTTATCTGTCTAAAACTCTCGACTTCAATCCTGGGGTTGGGTAAAGCGATATTGAGTTTTTTTTCTTATATCTAATCGGGCATGTATAAAAAATAGAATTTGTGTCCGATATGGCAACAGGGCCTTATCAAGCTTGGTGAAAAAAGCTATTTATTCATATTTAAATTAACAAAATACCTATTTTAAATTTCATCAAAACATTTACTACGATTTCACAATACAGGTATATAAATATATTTAGTCATCCATCAATACAATAGCCGTAAAGCCTTTATTTACAGATGATGGTGCATTCATTTTATCAGCGGTTCGCACACGTGAAATAACATAAAGGAAAAGCTTTTTTATATCTCCATAAAAATTGCAATCGAGTTCAGTTATTCCTATAACATCGCCGGTGACACAGCGCATGACTAATGCAGAAGGCATAGTTGGTAACTGTAATATTTTTGATATAAATTATGAGAGTAGATTTTTTTTGTATATTAATTTACATTTGTACTAAATATGTAATAACGTCGACATAAACTATTAGTTCAAATTAGCTTACTCTCTATTTATAATTAAATTAATATTAAACTACACTTGAGGTAAACTCTATTTTATGCACTTAAAGAATTACCAAAATTGGACATATTTATTGCGATATCACGTAACATATTATGTACATACATAGTAAGAATCGAAGTTAAAAATATGAGGGTCATCCCTTATCATTCAAATTGTATAAAATATAAGTACACATTTTCATACATTATTTTACGAGCATAGTGGAAACTAGAAAGTCCACATTTGAAGGTAACATTGTAAAGGACGAAGTACAAAATGTTAATGGTATGAACAATAAAACATACTACTTTATGCATAAAACAAATTGTGTAACTTTATACTGAAACTTGTGACATAAACGTCCAAGTAGATGTGAGTCACAAATCAAATATGTAAAAATGGGAGATATGTAAAATATTTTAACGTCTATACTAGCAAAAGTATACTTAGGGCGACTTGCAGCATTATTACTAACCTACAGTTAGTCCTAACCTCAAGTTAAATTAAAATAAAGTATATGAATGACATGTAATTCATTATATGTAATTTACTACATGTAATCACAGATAATATATGAATGACATTTGATTAATAACATGTAATGAATTACATGTCACTCATATTTCTTTTTCAATTTAACTTGAGGGTAGGACTAACTGTAGGTTAGTAATAGCTGTGTAAGGCTCAATTGCACCACTATTATTAACGTAGAGTTAGTCCTAACCGCAAGCTAAATTGACAGAAAATGTATGAATGACATGTAACTTAACTTGCGGTTAGGACTAACTGTAGGTTAATAATAGTGGTGCAATTGAGCCTAAGTCGCCCTTAAGGGGTAAGGCACTCGAGAGTAGTTGAAACTTTAAACACAGTTACATTCTACCGTCTGTCTGTACGGTAGCCACGGTATTCGTCAAACTCGTTTTACGTTAGGTTATTTCATGTTTATTTCTTGTTTATGATACTATCTGTAGGTAAATAAAATTTAAACATTTACATAACATAACATAAGCTCAAGCCTGTATCCGCGAAGGGTAGGTAGAGGCGCAAAAGCGAACTAGAACACCCACATTTCGCCGAGCTTAGTTAATATTTACAACCTCATGTATAAAAATTATTGATTTATGGCAGGTTACTTAAGTGAGATTCGTCAGCTCAAGTTATCGTCCTAGCTTCAAATACCAAATCGGGCAATTATTATTTATGACATTATTGGCGAAGATTGGAATTTGAGCTGTGAAATAAGCTCACCCCGAGATGTTGCTTCATCTTACTTATTGTGATTATAACATAAGAAGCAGCAATAGTATACAAAACTTAAACGTGAAACCCTATTATTAAACCTGAAAACAACCCTAATAACGCGAACATTTTTGCCTTCGAAGCTACAATAATCCGATACCACAATCCATCCTAAAACCACGGTTTTACTGGCTGACTGATCAGTGGGTTTAATTTATTCCAAACAATAAGATATACGAGCAAATAAACACAAAAGAATTAGCGTCCGCCTGTCTCTGAGCATTCTGTAATTTCTCTTCATTGTGCCAGATGCCTACTAAAGCCTACTTCGTTACTCGGCCAACTGTATAACAAAATTCAATTTATTCTTCCTCCTGGCATGAATATAGTAAAGCTGTGGGATTTAGAGCCAATTTATGTATTTAGTTGTATTCCAAATCCATAGCATTTCGGATTCGATGAATTTTTGTTAGGAATAATGCGAAATTAATATCGGGCCTCTGGGATTGAGGAACGTTTGTATAGGTAGTGGAGAGACTGTAGATCTGTATTTCTTGTTTAGAATATTGTAATATATTTAATGCAATAGTATTTAAATGTATGTAAAAAGTAGCTTTTGATTGCATCTCCGCTGTCCTGGGATTCTTTCTGTCGTCTATACACGATTTATTTTTGACACTTCGTAAAAAAAATTAACTTTATTTTACCCCTTAAGAGATAGAATTTCTAAATGTATCTTTTTCTTATATACACCATTAAATGAATATTGTACAAAACATAATTCTGGGCCCAACGTATGGGCTGTGTTTACGAGTCAGAAAGTTAGTGAGTTAATTATATGATCTTGAGAAACATGTTGTGTGGCTTGTTTTCATAGCAATAGCTATTTTAGTTTTCGGTATCATGCATGCAAGATTTGTTTAGGATCAGGGTGTTGAGAGATGAGAAAGTCTCTGATATTCGTTACAGAAGAATAGTATATGTATGATTAGTATTTGACAGACTACAGCTGTGAATCGAAAGGTCGTGGGGTCCTTACCCGCGCCGGGAAAAATGTTTGTGTGAATATTTGTTTCAGATCTGGGTGTTGTAAGACCAAAAGTCCTTCCAAATTTCTGATATCCACAACACAGCTTAAACCTAGTATGGGGTCAAGGCTATGTGAGACTATTAGTATTTGCTATTAAGTAACTGTTGGTTTTATTTTTTTTCGTTGTCCAGGTGTACATAGTCGGACACGCAGCGCCCGGTTCGGATTCGCGACACGGTTACGACTCAGTTTCGAATGCGAATTATCTCCGAACGATTCGGAGACATGCTCGCATCATCGCGGGACAGTTCTTCGGACATCTGCACGCGGACACATTCCGTGTCATATATGACAATGGTGAGTAAAAAAAACAAATGGCGATCGAATACGTAAAAAATATTGTTTGTTGTTGTGATTAATATAGGTTGCCTCTTCTTTTTTGATCGACTTATTAAAGGAGGTACTCAATTCATCTGTATTTTTTATATATGTTACGATATCTCCGCCAAATTCGGACCGATTATCAAGATTTCAAGAGCTTATTCCAGACAGTTCCAAATAAATTTGGTCACAATCGGATGAATTTTGAAGTTGGTCCATTGATTATCATAAAAGGAACCTTACCTTATGTAGAAGCTGAATTGATTTTTAAACTTTTTGGTATTAGCATTCATTCTAGTAAATGTTACTTAACTAATTTAAAAATGTTTCATTTATGACGTTGGTTTAGAACGATTTATAAATGTTAGTGGAATGTCAAACAGTATAACATTTCATAGACTGTATTATCATAGTTATTCTGAATAGTCTGTTGTTTAGTAAAATGCAAAGTGACCATTGCTTTTTTGAGTATCATGCTATAACATTTTACTTACTTAAGGACAATTTTGATAAAATCTTTTGGCAATGTTTTTATCTGACACTGGCGGTAAAGAATAAAATCTGGCAATATTCCAATATGATAAACCAGACGTGGCGTGAAAAAAACAGTCAAATTCAATAGGTGTAAACAGAGCACATTGGATCGTAAAAATCATTCGGATAAAACAAATGGATTGATATTGTACAAATATTATTTTATATATAAAAGCAGCGATAGCTCAGTTGGGAATGGTACGGACTGCCGACACAAGTGTCGGAGGTTCGAGACCAACCCCAAAATGGAGCATACACCTCTGACTTTTCTATGTTAAGTGTATTTTCATTGTGAACTATCGCTTGCTATAACGGTGAAGGAAAACATCGTGAGGAAACCTGCATACCTGAGAATTTCTTCACAGGAATTTCGAAGGTACGTGAAGTCTACCAACCCGCATTAGGCCAGCGTGGTAGACTAAGGCCTAACCCCTCTCATTAGTAGAGGAGGCCCGTGCCCAGCAGTGGGACAGTAATATTACAGGGCTAATATTATAATTTTTTTATTATTTTATGGTTCATGTATTAAGCTAAAATTTATTCTACCTATAAATCACGCTAATTTACATATACTTGAAGTATGTCGTAAATTATATAACACCACTAAACTAAAATGATGAATAGTTTATATAGAGGTAGATTAGCTTCACTGAATATTACTGTCCCTCATAACTATTCCTAATGGATATTCAGAATGGAAGACTAAACAGTACAAGATTCAGTAAGATGAGGATCAATCCTCATTTTTTTTTGTTTAGAAAGGAACGTTTCAGTCCACTTGTTAGTCTAGATGCCTCTAGACTCTAGGCAGCATATATGGGCTGTTGCTGGGAGGTTCTGGGCTCAATTTGGGGTCGGGCAAAGCAATTTTTCTAAATTAACTTGTCGGGGACTTATATCTCCAGACGGGGTTGACCTCAGGCGGGCAGCCGGTTAAAAAACGAATCCGAATCCTTTCTAAAGAAAAATCTACTATTACATTAGTTACCATTCTATATATTCGGATGTATTATTTATTGTAAGAGCATCGTGTTGTTTTTGTCTCCATTTTTATTTTATTTAAGTTTAGTTGTACTTTCTTTGAAATAAAACTATTCTTACGGATTCTATCATGATTATGTTAAGAATAGTTTTATTTCAATGTATAATATTCGCGTAAACTTAAGAAATCAGTATGTACTTTCTTTGTCAATTTGATTTGTTTTGTCGCCATTAACGCATGTGGAAATAATAAGTATCCCGTTTTATAGCATTAAATATATATCCCAATATGCATAGAATCAAGTCCGATGAAATTTTAATTCTCATTGTTTGTCCAGATCGACCAGTATCATGGGCACTCCTGGCCCCATCAGTAAGTCCACATCGAGACCCGTCCGGGTCTTCTAACCCAGGACTTAGGCTGTACAAGTTTGACACTAATACTGGAAAGGTATGTATAAAAATATCAATTCCTTTTAGTTGTATTTTTGATGGTATGCCAATTACAAGATAATAATAAAATATCTTCATCTAGGGAATTTTAAGATGGATGTAGTTATGCAAAAGGGATTTAACACACAAAAAAACATTTTTTTCTCTATATGGCAATAATTAATTAGATCAGCATGTCGTCAAAAAGTTTTTTTTGGGTTTTGGATATTTTTTTGTATCACAGCGTCCTTTAGTCAAATTAGTTTTCAAGTAACACGTAATTTAACTTTTCTTAGTATTGTACAAATTCCATTAGGCAACATATTGAATTCAAAGGAATATGAAATATTATTTAAATACAGTAACAGTGCGCCTAAAAACCCATCAAATTGTTTCGGGCCTGTCCAAACTCCAAAATGATGAACGATGATAGATTGAAGTACATTTCACTGTTCTACGCATATACTCAAGGCTATAAACAAATTATTATAAACACGGGATGTTAAGAGGAAATCCAGTTCTTAGAAATGACTGTTAATGGCATTTTCATAAGGTATTTTTAGGATATTTCTTCAAAATCTTTCAATAATATATTTTCTTCTTACTCCCACGCTAAGCTTACATGCTATTTTCAATATCTATTATATTAAAGTGTTTAGATTAGCGTTCAAGATGAAGTTAGTTAAGAGACAGTTTTTCCTCTTTTTAACACTTTCATAAACTTCGAACACTGAACATTGATTGTCCTTAAAATAAACGACTGCAACATTAATTTTGTTAGATGGTAAATGATTGGTCCAAATAAAGATTATATTGTATCTATTAATCTGATTGAAGTTGGCAGACGATGGAACGATAGCGAATTTATCTATAGAACTAGATCTAGAAATGATACTAAACTTCTTCAAAATCGATATACCAGTTTCCAATACCAAAGTTATCGATATCCATATTCATGAAGTTGAAAGTTCAGTTCGCTTGCAGGTGTTGGACTATACTCAATATTACTTGGACCTGGCGGCTGCGAACCGCAACGTGGGAGCTGCTGAGTGGACTGCGGAGTACAACCTGACGCAGTATTATGGACTGCATGAAGTATCACCCATATCTCTTCATAATCTCGCTGATAAACTACGGATAGGCACGCCACATGAGACCACTATGTTTCATAAGTAAGTTGGCTCGGAGTTTAGCAACTTGTGATTGTTTAGTTGTTTTATTTTATTTTATTTATTCGTGTTTGTTTCTTTTATAGGAACCTATGGCTAGATCAGTTGTGTCTTTTTTGTAACTGCCTTCAAAATTATTTACATTGATGTAAAAATATGTATGTATAAGAATAAAATCTTTGGTGTTGTTTTATTCTTTTCCATTTTTAGGTATAGTGCATAAACTATGTATGTTAAATTGTTACGAAAAATACTGTCAGTGCTTTGGAACTATAAATAGTTTTGAAACTGGTACTGGTTTGGCTGCATTGACGATTGCAGTATTAAATTTTTCCTAATGTAAATTAGTATTTCCGCTACTTTCCGGTTTTTCTTTGCCTATTCATCAAAATGATTCGAAAAATTAGTTTGTTTCTTTTTCGACCGACTTCCACAAAAGGAGGAGGTCCACAATTTATCTGTATTTTTTTATGTATGTTACTCGATATCTTAGTCAAATGTGGACCGATTTTCAAAATTATTTTTGTGTTCGATAACGCTTATTTCATGGGTGGTCCCATATAAATTTGGTCACGATCGGTAAATTGGAAGTTGGTCAGTTAAGTTTTTAAACTTGTGATTATTAATATAACAAAACTCAAACGGGGTTGTTTTTCTCAGGTACTTGCGGGCGTACAGTGCGCGACATGACAGTACCGAGTCATGTGACGGCGCATGCGCACACCAACACTTCTGTGCCATTACTTGCTTGGAGCATCAAGCGTATAAACAGTGCGTGGACGCCGCAGCCAGCGCACTCGCCGCCGCGAGCGGATCTTCTCCGCTCGTCGCTCAGCTCATCAATACGTTAGTCGCCTTAGTTATAGTTATTATGTTTAAGTGTTAAGAAAGTATTTTGAAGAAGTTATCTATCGCTTGTTTGATTATTGTAAATAGATTACTGTACTGTTTGAGGTAAGTTATGAAACATTCCAATATAAATATTTTGACACGTACAGTTTGCAATAACTTTATTTTTGGAACTTTAAGGTTGGAAACCATGATTGTTTGGAATTGGTGGCAATAAACCATCTTTATCAGTTACGTCAGCTAACATTCGTCGTTTTCTACTCATAGTAAGATAATTTTTTGTTT
The DNA here is from genome assembly GCA_036417725.1 of Clanis bilineata. Lineage (NCBI taxonomy): Eukaryota > Metazoa > Arthropoda > Insecta > Lepidoptera > Sphingidae > Clanis > Clanis bilineata. The sequence continues at coordinate 3,487,102 of CM071145.1, read as the reverse complement.
TGGTTAAATAAATCATGTTGTGTTTTACTTGTCAGAACGTAAGAGAGGAACATTATGAATAGAAATTTTATACGGGACCACCATTGGGATAAACACTATCAAACAAAAAAACAATCTTGGAAATTGATCCACATTTTCAGGAGTTTTTTTAAGGGTAGGTTACTTGATGATAAGTGATCTCCACCGCCCATAGATACCCAAGACACAAAAACAATGGTAACCGTGGCGTAACCTAAAAGGAGGGGAACAGGGATTGGTAATGGGAAGGAGGGTCGGAATTGGGCCACCGGAAATCTCACTCGCCGAACGAAAGAACCAATGAGCTGCTTTACGTCGGTTTTCTGTGAGACAGTGGTATCAAATCGAACGAGCCGGCCCATTCGTGCTGAAGACGTTACTGTCTAAAGCGTGGCTTTACCACAAAAAGTATCGCATAAAATATGTAAAAAAGATGAATTGGACCTCCTCCTTTTTCGACCGACTCCAAAAAAGAGAAGGTCCTCAAATTCGTCTGTATTTATTTATGTATGTTACGTGATATTTCCGCCAAATGTGGACCGTTTTCAAAATTCTTCTTGTGTTCAATGGAGCTTATCAAGAGTGGTCTCATATAAATTAGGTCACAATCGGATCCAGTAGGAAGTCGGTGAGTTAAGCTTTTAAACTTGTCATTATTAACATAACATAAGCTCACGCATGTATATCTGCGAACTAGAACAACAACATTTTTCCGAGCTTTTCTTTTTTGAACTCTTTAAAAATACACTATTTCGGAGTACGGAGTTTCGTAGTTCAAATAAAATTAACTAAAAACAAATTGGAATGGCACGCGTACTGGAAGCTGATAACCTTTTTACAGGGATATCGGTCGCGGTGTCTGTCCGTACGGGTTTTTTATAAAGCTTTTTGATCCGAAGTTGTCAGTTCCCCTCGCCCGTGTGGGATTGTTTGGAATTCTAGTAATCGATCGGTTGGCGTTTTGGTTGCCATTTGGAGTTTTGATCTGTATTTTAACACACATAAACATTAACATAAGCTCACGCCTGTATCCCCAAAGGGGTAGGCAGAGGCGCACTAGCAAACTAGAACACCCACATTTCACCGAGCTTAGTTCCGTCCCAGATGTGATAGGTGGCGAGTCTATCGCCATATCGGGCACAAATTCCAGACTCCGGGTTGATATGGAAAAATCCAATATCACTTTGCCCGACCCGGGGATCGAACCCGAGACCTCGGAACCGCAGTCGTACCGAATACCACCACGCCACTGAGGCAGTAAAAAAAGTCTGTATTTTATGACTTCAAAAAATAAGGTACTTAATTCGTCTGTATGATTTTTGTATGTATGTTACGCGATATCTCCGCCAAATAGTGACCGATTTTCAAGTTTTTTTCGTGTTTAATAGAGCTTATTCCAAGGGTGATCCGCCAAATAAATGATTTGGTCACTATCGGATACATTTTGAAGACTATCCGTTATGGTTTTTAGTACATAAATTCACACTTGTATCACCAAAAGGATAGGATAAAAGTGAACTAGATGACCTACATTTCGCCGAGCTTATTTCCATCCCAGATGTGATAGAGCCTATTGCCATATCGGGCACAAATTCCATACTCCGAACTGATACTAAGTAGAAAAACCAAATACCACTTTGCCTGATCCGGAATCGAACACGAGACCTCAGGACGATAGTCGTACCGCGCACGCAATACCACTACACCACCGAGGCAGTCGAGTTAGATTTGAAGGTATTCTTGATAATCGAGCAAAGTGATATTGGATTTTTCAATATCAGCCCGGAGTCTGGAATTTGTACCCAATATGGCGATAGGCTCGCCCCCTATCACATCTGGGACGGAACTAAGCTCGTCGAAATATGGGTGTTTTAGTATGCTAGTGCGCCTCTGCATACCTCTTCGGGGATACAAGCGTGAGCTTATGTATATGACGTTAATTCAAAAAACACAGACAAATTGAGAACCATCTCCTTTTTTTGAAGTCGGTCGAAATCTGGTAAGAGTAAGCTCGATAGGAGTAGGCCTATATTGGCCCTACGGATCCCTAAATTAATAGTAGAATATCAATAAAAAAAAAACTTTGAGCTAATATACGGAATTTACCCGCTTTACCACATTGCGTGAATTGAAAAACGACCTACAATTACGGCATTCGGCCTCTGCGGCCACAAAGGTCGTTGTCACATAAGTCCATAATAAAAGGTAAGTCTTAAAGTTCCAATTACCAACATTACAGTGTTTAAAAAAGGGTCATTATGTTAAAAATTCATAGAATTAGTGTTTTGATAAGAATTCTCGGGCGGAGTCCGCACGAGAACTGGTCGTTAGTATCGAAATGTGTCGGTTTGTACGTTTTCAATATTTAACTTAAATTATAGTGATATTTTGTGAAGAAAATAAGTTTAATGTCTTGGAATTATGATTGTTTTAGTTGTGTTTTAGTAAAGCCGGGTCTCCTGTAGCCCGAGCACGAAAAACTAATGCAAATGTAAATGTATTCGAACTCGATGCGCGTCTATAAAATTTGTATGAAATATTAACCAAACGTCATCAGTGCGCAGCGAACTCGAATATTTACATTTACATTCGTTTTTCGTGCTCGGGCTACTGAACTAAAATATTACACAGAACACCTAAATAAATTATGTATTTTTTATCTATGGTCCATGACAGTCTCCGTGGCGCAGGGGGTGAATAGCCGGCTGTGAAGCGAGTGGCCGCGGGTTCCATCCCCGCATCGATACAGATGTTCGTATGGCCTATAGATATTTGTTTCGGGTCTGGGTGTTGTGAGGCCGAAAGTCTCTCATAGTTCCTGATACCCACGACACAAGACTCGATCTTAGTGTGGGGTCAGGACTATGTATGTGACTGTTGGGTGTTATTTATTATTTATTATTGTTATACAAGCAGGTGACAGCTAAAATATTTGTTTTGCATATGTGTTTTTGCCACTGCAAGAGACTCGGCTTAACTATGTATGCATGATAGAGTTTTAAATAATAATTTATAGTTTCTTTTTCTACGATTTTTAAATTAATTATAATTTATTTCGAACTTTTAATATGTGTAAATATCATAATAACGCAATGAATTCGCGAGTTTTTAAAATCGATTTTGTTTGTACATATTAAAATAATTATAAAATAAATTAAATATTCATTATTATTCTTTCAAACTCCAATATCTAAGATATTTCATTTATTTATATCAAATTGCCATAGTCTTGAGAAGCAATTTATTCCACTCATAATAGTTACTTGATGTCCATTTCTTTCTAGTCATGAAATAAAAGAGTCTAGAAATAATGTTAAAAGTAAGAGGGCAAGAATAGCTCAGGCGGCATTTGTGATATTGCTTATTAAAGAATTGTAAGAAGTAGGTTTTGTTATTCAATGTAAAGTATAGTGCTTTATTTCAGTAGTTAATTGTAAGGGAAAGAACATGATGTAAAAGCATTAAGTAGTAAGTAAATTAAATTCATTTTATACCGAAAATACGTAGATAAATTTATTTACATTAATTTAATAAATGTCTATTGAATTACAATGATGTATTAAATTAATTTGATGTGTAATTTTAAAACTGTTTTAGGTAATTGGTGTTTATACATTGGCTTAAAATTAAATTGAATATGTTGAAGTGTTCTCGAACCCTAATTAGAATAGTTTATTAAAATGAACTTATTTAACATTATATAAAATAATAAAATAAAATACGATAACCACTGTCGACTTACAGAAATCTTTTATAAAATACTAACAAATTCAAATTAAATTATAATAGGCAAGAATAATAGTAAATACATACTATTTTTCGTTAATTGAATAATTTTTGTTATAATTACTTTAACTTTATTTTTTCAAAAATCAAAAAAATATAATCCATCTATTGTAAGATGTTTATATTGCGAAAAAATGTGATTTTAATGTAAGCTAACAGTATTTATTGTAAAACTGGAATTGTCTGTACGAATATTAAATATATTGAAATTAAATTACAACGCTGTAAATAAATTACATTATATTTTAATTTCAAATTGTAAATGAGGAACAATTAGGATGTAAGCAAACATTGTACCTATTTATTCTCCGCTTGTTAATAATTTTATTTAATACAGAAACCATCGCAGGGGCTATTTTAAAATGTGTAAATCCTATTATTAAATTACAGTTGAGTGTAAAACAAATTGACGTCTTATTATTTTCAACTAACCTATTAGGTGATAGCCACACCATTACCACAATACGCGCAGCAGGTTGAGGCCGAAATTAACCAATCTGTGATTCATGTCTAATTTCATGCCAAGATGATTTTTTATTATAAATAAAAATATTCTGGACAGTAAATTAAAGATTATTTTTAACATTATATTCTGATGCATTTCATTCCATTCGTTCTATGCTTATGAAATACTAAAATAACTTTGCTGTTGAATGATTACATTTTGTCGAATAGCGAATAATACATGTGCTGTAAACATCGATATATTATTTACCTAGATGCACAGTTGACGCTCGGAAAATGGGACAGCAAAGAAGTGCTTAAGCACTCCTTTTCCCTACAGTTGGACGCCGATAGATTTCTAAATTTGAAAATTCTAATTTAAGAACGCTTGATCATTTCGTTTAAAAAACTACTTTATAACATGTGCATATATTTGTGTTTGGTTTAATTTGAACTTGTGATCTTTTTCTTTGTTTTATTCCTGAGACCACTTTTTAGGACGATATTTGCAAAGAACTGTGCATCTAGGGTATATTATATTGATGACTGCAAAATACAAATAAAAAAAAGAACACGTGATTTCAACCCATTTTGTTTAAACCACCGACTTAGTCATTTGTTGACACTGAACTGTAATTTATACAGGGGTTGCGCATGAGTAACTTTCGAATACGTATGCGAATCGAGACAACTGCGCCCGAGATATTCATTTAAAATTTTATGGAACACGTTGAGCGATTATGTCATTCGAATATGTATTCGAAAATATTGGTACTGTCTTTGAGTAAAAATACTTGTACTTTTCTTTAACATTGATGTTTCTGTAATTATAATTGGATGTTTTTTTTCTAATAAAGAAATGTAACCAGATTGCTTTTCTTTTATTAAAATGTCCTTTATATGCCATAAGCGCCTGAAAGGGTTAAACTTTGATACCGGTAAAGGTAATCATAAGGTTTTTATATTAAGAGATTAAGCAATAGGGATTTTCTTATCTCTTACTTATATTACTAAACCGAGGCCATTTCTACAGTTACATCGATTATGTAAAAATATAAAGTCCCCTGCAGGGTTACCATGACCTCTTATAGCAGCGGCCTGAGCAGGAAAATTTTTGACAACCGTAAATGTATTCGAACTCGATGCGCGCCTATGAAATTTGTATGAAATATTAACCAAACGTCATCAGTGCGCAGCGAACTCGAATACATTGACATTTACATTAGTTTTTCGTGCTCGGGCTGCAGTATTATTATAATTGTTCTTCGTTTGTTTTGTATGGGAATCAGTACAAGTAAAATTATAATAATACTGCTATAAGAGGTTGTGGTAACCCCCCTGATAGGAACAGAGGTTTTTCATTACTTTTAATGATAATTAGTGTTCCGTTTCATCGATTACTAGCCTTATCGCTAAAAGCAAGTCTTCTCTTCAAAGCAAACCATTTCGATGGATGAATGATAAACGAATAAATGATTCCGAATTTAGTTTGACGATCGACTGCTAACTTCAGCTAAAGTAGATTCTAATTCTAGACTTGACAGCCTCCGTGGCGTAGCGGGCGAGTAGCCGGCTGTGAAGCGAGAAGCCGCGGGTTCGATCCCCGCACCGAGACAAATGTTTCTATGGCCTATATTTGTTTCGGGTCTGGGTGTTGTGAGACCGAATGTATCTCGTAGTTCCTGATACCCACGACACAAGACTCGATCTTAGTGTGAAGTCAGGACTATGTATGTGATTGTTGGGTGTTATTTACCTATTTATTTACTTCCCGGTCCACAACCTATAAATACTGCCACTAGAGTCACTAGACCAATGAAACGAAAAACTGAGCTCGACGAAATGTGGGTGTTCTTGTTCGCTAGTGCGCCTCTAACTATCCCTTGAAAGAAACAGGCGTGAACTTACGTTATTAATTTACCATACAAAGAATAAATACGTTTTTTAATTTTAGTTAAGTTGTACTTAATTGACGATAACATGATTTAATTCAGATTTTATACAGCAAAACCTCTTTTGCTAAACGAGGATATTCTCCACAAAAATAAACAATTTAACCATGTTGGGGATACAGTCTAAGCATGTAATCAACATCCCAAGCCTGTTTAATATTCGTCGAAGGCACAACCTGTCATCATGTGAAGGGTCCTTGCGTCGTTTGGCACTACTAGAGTGTAGCCTGACCATATATGCAAAGGGCTTCAGGGATTTTGCTGATAACATGCAAAGCCGCTTGGGTGAGACTTGAAGACTGCTGTGATAAGTGCATATTGATATTATGTTAGATTAATCGTTAAAGCTTTTATTAACATAGGTACATACATACTCTATAGGTACATACGTACATACATCTCTTAACTAAGGGAAAGATAAAAAGTACCCTTAACCGACGCGAATGTACGAAGAGATTGATGAAAGTAGATGAAGCGAAAGTAGTGTGTCAGAATCGGGCGAAATGGAAATCCATAGTCTCTGCCTACCCCTATGGGATACAGGCGTGATATTATGTATGTATGTATCTCTTAGTCACCTTAGTCTAGTGACAGCGTATAGGGTTGTGACGCCCTGGGTCCAATTCCCAGGAGTGATTTTCTACCACTATGTATCCGGGACTGGATTCCCAAGAAGGTTTTGACGTCAGGCACGCAGTCGGTCGTAGAAACTAAGCCAATTGCTTTCTGCAACATTCTTGAGAAAGTGTGTTGCGCCGATCACCCTCTAAGCACACTTAGAGATGCCCTTAGATACGTATCATATGTACATAGACTCGCTCATCCCCGAAGGTGTAGGCAGTAGCGAACTAGAGAACTATATCACCCACATTTCCCAGCGCTAATATACGTCCCAGATGCGATAGGGGGCGAGCCCATCACCATATTGTGCACAATTCCAGACTCCGGGCTGATAGTGAAAAATTCAGTATCACTTTGCCCGACCCGGGGATCGAACCCGAGATCTAAGGGTGATACGGTCAGGTAAAAATAAGATATCGCTTACTTTAACGACGATGGAAAACATCTAAAACATGTTAAGCAAAAGGTTTATAAAAGATCAATTTAGAGGCTGTGTGAAATCTACAAAACCAAATAAAATTGGTGAACTAACGAATAACACCTTTACCAGTAGAGGTGACTCATTTTTAGAAGGGAGTAAGTAAAGTCTAATATATTTTTTACCTACTGCCAACCTCCGAGCAATAGCACTACTTAGTCCATGGACATAAAGAAAAAGAAGGACACCATGTCGCCTATAGTTAACCGCCTCAGAGAAGCCACGCACACAAAACGCGCCTGTACAAAAACGCCCTACGTACACACACGCTATTACGTGTCGATAGATCGAATGGGCCGAAAACCCTGCTTCACTTTCAATGTTCCTAGCGCTCCGTCCATCTTTTTTTACGTCCGTGACTCAGTCTTACTCATAAGTCTCTATCAGATGGGGTATGAAGCATCGAAGATCAAGCGAGATTTGCATTAAAACATAACATAACATAAGCTCACGTCTGTATCCCCAAAGGGGTAGGCAGAGGCGCACTAGTGAACTAGAACCCACATTTCGCCGAGCTTAGTTCCGTCCCAGATGTGATAGGGGGCGAACCTATCGCCATATCGGGCACAAATTCCAGACTCCGGGCTGATATGGAAAATCCAATATCAGTTTGCCCGACCCGGGGATCGAACGAGACCTCAGAACCGTAGTCGTACTGAAATACCACCACGCCAGCGAGACAGTCATACATCTATATCCCTGTATGAATTTATATATTTATTATCATACATCTATGGTCTAACTCGAAAATATTAAACAATAAAATGACATTTTCAGGGAAATAATAAATTTTATGATACATCGTAGCGGGCCCCTAAGGGAGTATCGTGTACGGCATAAGCAAGTGGTATAGGTACATCTTTCTATGCAAATTTATGCAAAGCACAAAAGTCGATACGCGGTCTCTTCGTAAAACAAGACTAGCATCTTGCTATGAATGTTGTTGGCATGTCGCAAATTTTGTGTTTTACGAAACGTGCATAACACTGAGAATAAAATAAATTATATTGATATAAAACATTTTTTTTTTATGGATTATATCGTGAATTATTTTTATTTTTAGTGCCGACGTTTCGAAGGCCTTGCTTTTCTAATTTCCCACGTTTTTTACTGTTCCCAATCCTAATGTAGGGTCCGATCCATGTAAGTATTTCTTCTTCGGGTCGTCACCCGTAGGTAGCTAGAGAAAGGCTGGTAGGTTACCTAGGATAGGGCCTTATAGTTTACGGCGTGATTTTCCTTATCTACATTTCCAGTCAAATCCTACAAGCTTCCTATTTTATTTTCCCGTCAATTCCCTGCTAGCATTCCTACCATATCCCGTTCGTTCCCTTTCCTACAAATCACAACCTTTTATGTAAGCCTCATCCTTGTTATTGTGTCCATACCTGCCTGCTTGTTTTTTAAATTGATAGTGTTGTAACATGATTATTATTATATAAATGAATCTAGACCTTGTTGTGACCTGTCATAAGTGCATTTGATATGCCTACGTGACCAATAAACATTTTTATTTATTATTTATTTATTTACTTTTTCAAGAATATTGAAAAAGATTCGTCTTGATTTTACAATCAGCTGCCTGTATAACTGCAACCCTGTTGGAGTATCCAGTCCCACGTAAAATATGTTAGAAAATGACAATGACAACCACGGTGGCGCAGCGGGCAGGTAGCCGGTTATAAAACGCGAGGTCGTGGGTTTGATTCCCGCACCGAGACATATGTCTGTGTGGCCCACAGATATTTGTTTCGGGTCTGGATGTTGCAAGACCGAAAGTCTCTCGTAGTTTCTGATACCCACGATACAGGTTACACCTAGTGTAGGGTCAGGACTATGTGTGTGATTCGTTGGGTGTACTTATTTTTTTTTTAATCGAACCTCACGACCTAGTCCACAGCTCAAACACACTAATCTAAGCAAGCGACCCTTATTATGTAAAATCCATTTTTATATAAATAAATAGCCCAACGATAGCTCCGTTGGGTGTGGTACGGACTGCCGAAATAAGTGTCGGAGGTTTGAGACCAACCCCAAAAATGGAGCATACACCTGTGACTTTTCTATGTTAAGTGTGTTTTCATTGTGAAATATCGCTTGCTATAACGGTGAAGGAAAACATCGTGAGAAAACCGGCATACCCGAGAATTTCTCCACAAGAAATTCGAGGGTATGTGAAGTCTACCAACCCGCATTTAGCCAGCGTGGTAGACTAAGGCCTAACCCCTCTCATTAGTAGAGGAGGCCCATGCCCAGCAGTGGGCCAGTAATATTACAGGGCTAATATTTATTTAATAACTAGCCCAGACAATTGTCACATATACCAACCAACATTTACTCCAGCAACATGCATATTAAGTTGAATGTAAGCACTTTTAAGTCTTACGACGTTCTTGTAAGACGGTTACTGTACTTAATTAAGTGATACAAGAGTTCAAAATGGCAGTTGAATGGCTGTTTTGTTTATTTCGGCATCAATTACTTATATATTAAGTAATGAATAGGGATGTTTCAAGCTACGAAGATAAAACAGTTTTACAGTACTTTGTAACGATATATGGAAGTTATAAATGGGAATTTGATGGTACGAGTATTTGAAAGTTGGTGAATAACTAAAAGTGACTGTCTCGGTGGAGTGGTGGTATTGCCTGCGCGGTACGACTATCGTTCCGAGGTCTCGGGTTCGATTTCTGGGTTGGGCAAAGTGATATTGGAATTTTAACTATCAGCCCAGAGTCTAGAATCTATGTCCGATATGATAATAAACCAGCCTCTTATCACATCTGGGACGGAAATAATGTCGGCGAATTGTGAGTGTTCTAGTTTGCTAGTTCGCCTCCACCTACCCCTTCGGGACTACAGGCGTGAACTTATGTATGCATATAATTATATAATGGCCCCATTCAATTTTCCCTACGACTAAGAATTTGGTTCGGAACGTAGAGCGACAGACAATATTTTCACATTTAAAATGTTACAACGCTTTGACCGCAACTCGTACCCATACTCGGAAAGAGCCTTTAGGAATTGCATTATAAAAATGGAAAGCAAACAGGTTTTCCTCCGCAGACTGGACTGTGTGCGGCAACGGAAAGGGAGGATAATTTTTTGTAGCTTATATGATTGAATATATTTTATTTTTTTATCAAAAGTCATATACATACATAGTCCTGACCCCACACTAAGATCGAGTCTTGTGTCGTGGGTATCAGGACCTACATTTGTCTCGGTGCGGGGATCGAACCCGCGACCTCTCGCTTCACAGCCGGCTACTCACTCGCTGCGCCACGGAGGCTGTCATTGAATTCGATTAAATATGATTGAATGACAGCCTCCGTGGCGCAATGGGCGAGTACCCGGCTGTGAAACGTGAGGTCGCGGGTTCGTTTACCGTACCGAAACAAATGTCTGTGTGGCCCATAGATTTGTTTCGTGTCTGGGTGTTGTGAAACCGAAAGTCTCTCGTAGTTTCTGATACCCACGATACAGGTTACACCTAGTGTGGGGTCAAGACTCAGGACTATGAGTATGTATCCGCTAGGTGTATTTATTTATTTATTTACGAAATTACATAGTAAGTAATTTCTCATTCGCACGAGAGTTTTTTCAACGCGCGTTTAAAAGCGTTGAAATTGAACTTATAAGTTCTAGTATAGTTATTCAAACGCCGAAGCTTTTAAAACGCGGCGTTTCTTAAATGCCGGGCGTTGGGCGGTGTTTAGAATATACCTTATTAAAAACAAGACAAGAATAATTTTCAAGCACCCATATGAACAGACACGTTGAGATGCTTTTTTAACCCGCGTTGAAAAAGCTCTCGTGGGAATGAGGGCTTGTGGTCTGTTGAAATTTTATTTTATAAACGTACTGTTGAGAAATTGATGCATTTTTGTACCTAATAGTTGTCTTCGTTCAGGTAGGACATCATATATGAATTATTGGGAGGTACATGGTTCGAATCCAAGTCTGGTAACACTGTGTGGGTTTTCCAACGATTTCTCTAGACGTAACAACTAAGCCGATTGCCGAATTCTTTTTGCAACATGCTTGAAAAGGTAGAGTAAGTCTGACTATACGGTAATATAGAAAGAGAAAGGAAGAAAGTATATCAGTTGCGCGTGCGCCGTCATTAGCTGCGTATGTGTGTTTCGGTTGTTGCGCTCGCGTAAGCGCAATTTTGTAAAATGTCAAATACGATAAAGTGTATGTCTTGTAACATCGTCATAGATGAGTTGTTAGCTTACGTGCAAAATAAAGTATCGATAGCCGATGAAGCAAGTTTGGTCCGAATATGTGCATCGGCATTTCCCAGTGATGAAATTCAAAAATCAAAAACGTTACTGCTTGAATCATTATCGTCTGAGGTGCGTCGTACTGTCCGTAAAGGAAAAGGTAAAGAAAACCGAGTGATTAATGACATTATCAGTATTTTCAAAAGAAATGACCCTGATACATTGCCCATATTCGTGGCTCGTGACCTTGAGAAACTACCACCGATTACTTTTGATCACTTGGACGTGTCAAAATTGCTCAAAGATTTAGTAATTTTGCAATCGGAAATCATGAGCATAAAATCATCATATGTTACTCATGAGCAGCTGGAATATGTTAAAAATGAATGTAATATGAAACATTCGTCAACCTCAACTTTAAGCGCTAATGCTAATACAAGTGTGCCTCTATATTGTGATAAGCATGTTAATACCAGTCCACTAGGCGGGTCAGTTAGAGGACAGAATGTTTTATCTTCAAATACGAATGAATTTATCAATTCTAACGTTGACATAAACCATTCGGAGGGTAGTAACGTATCACTGGGTATATCAGCCCAGCGAGTAGAATCCTGTGCCGCTGCGGACTATGTGAGAAGTGGGGGAGGTGAAACCGATGTGTTACCATTACCTTATACGTCAGCCGGACCGAGCGAACAGCTGAGTGAAACAAATAATAATATGACTAATTATCTGCAAGGAAGCGCTTCGACTGCGCAGGCGAACGACGGCTTTGTATTAGTACAAAATAAGGGGCAGCAACGCAAAAATCGCCGTAAAGGTTATTTGGGTACTGTTGTCGTAGAATCTGAAGAAAAATTTAGAGCGGCGGATAGACAAATACCCATGTTTATAACCAACGTGCATAGTGATACAAATGAATCAGATATAATGAAGTATATTGAAAGAAAAACGGGGGAATCAGTTAGTCTTGAAAAGATTACTATTAGACGGCAATGCAAACATAATGCTTATAAATTTTTTGTGTCACAGGATAAGCTTCATATGTATCTCGACGATAAGTTGTGGCCTCAAGGTGTAATATTTCGACGTTTTATAAACTTTAAACCAAAACGTATAAATGAAGCTCCTACTATGGCAATCGGCACAAATAATTTGTATAATGGAACACAATAAAACTTACAAATTCGTCAGCTTTAATTGTAAAAATGTAAAAAGATCTGTTCAGAGTATTCGTGATCTCTGTAAGCAAGCAGATGTGATTGCACTACAAGAAACCTGGTTATTGCCTGAGGAAGTCTCGTTTCTCAACACCATAAGCGATGAATTTAGCTGTACGGGGGTGTCTGCTGTTGACACAGCGGCAGGTATTCTGCGTGGTCGACCATATGGGGGTGTCGCCCTCCTATGGAATCGTCGTGTATTCAACGATGTCACCATTGTTCAGTGCGATAATTCACGTATATGTGCAATCAAAATAGTGCTAAAAAATAAATCCTTTTTAGTGATGAGTGTTTACATGCCTACGGATACTTTAGCAAACTTATCGGATTTTACGGACCTATTAAGTTCGGTAAGTGCTATAATTGACAACTGTAATATAGACTGTGTTTACATGTTAGGTGACTACAATGCTCACCCGTCTGAATTGTTTTATGATGAGCTTTTGGAGTACTGTAGCGATCAAAAATGGACCTGTATCGATACGGAAATACTAGGCGTTCTTTCTAATACATATACGTTTTTGAGTGATTCGTGTGGCTCCAAGCGGTGGCTTGATCATTGCCTAGTGACAGAATCGGCCATGAGCTCTGTTAGTAAAGTATATGTAATATATGATGTATTATGGTCAGACCATTTTCCCTTAGTGGTAGAATGTAGCCTTGAGGCAATAGTACCTAGGAGATGTGATGTGAATGTATCAGGACCACAAAATGTCTTGTGGGGTGAGAGAAATCCAAACCAAATTGATGTTTATCGTAAAGAATGCCATCAAAGGCTGAGATTAATTGACTTTCCGCATGAACTTCATTTTTGTTGTGATAAGAGCTGTCAAAATCATAGTCATAGAATCATTATTGATAAGCTTTACACAAACATTGTGCAGGCCTTACGTGAGGCGGCCGTGGTAGGTCGAGAAATGTGCAAAGCCAAGAAGCGTTCCCAAAGGGTTGTGACGGGCTGGAATAAATATGTCGCTTACGCTCACAGTGAGGCTAAGCAAAAGTTTATGTTATGGGTATGGTATGGCAAACCAAGTAATGGGTGTGTCTACAGTCAAATGTCGCAGACACGAAAAATCTTTAAATCGCGACTTAAATGGTGTCAAGACCACGAGGACCAAATTAAAATGGATATTTTAGCCTCGTACCACTCTAAAAATGACTTTCGTGGTTTCTGGAAGCATACCAATAAATTACATAGTAAACCGAACCTCCCTGTTAGCGTGGGCGGTGTAAGTGAACCGGAAGATATAGCCAATCGCTTTAAGGAACACTTTTTTGTAAAGTCCCCTCTGGGATCGTCTCAGGCGGTGATCAATGTTGAGCCCAATATGGAACAGGTGGGAAGCTTTGAATCCACGCACATTAGTCAGACAATAAAATCTATGTCAGGAGGTAAGTCACCTGGCCATGACGGGCTCAGCATTGAGCATTTACGATATGCTGGCCCTCACTTACCCAGAGTACTAGCGATGTTATATAGATTTTGCATCGGTCATAGCTACTTGCCACATGAAATGATCCGTACAGTGGTTGTGCCTGTAGTTAAAAACAAAACGGGCGATCTCGCGGAAATTGGGAACTATAGGCCCATTTCACTGGCAACGGTGATATCGAAAGTATTTGACGGCATGTTGAATACACATTTAACCAGTTACATAGAACCGCACGATAATCAGTTTGGATTTAAACCCGGGTTATCAACAGAATCTGCGGTGCTGTGTGTTAAGCATGCCGTCACTTACTATACGACGCGTGAGACACCTATATTTGCATGCTTTCTTGACCTTTCTAAGGCCTTTGACCTGGTTTCCTACGATATACTATGGGAGAAGTTAGAAAAACTTCAAATACCAAATGAACTCATCAACATCTTAAAGTTTTGGTATGGAAACCAGGTCAACAATGTGCGTTGGGATGGAGCCCTCTCGAGACCATATGGGATGGAATGCGGGGTGAGGCAAGGGGGGTTGAGCTCACCTACGCTTTTCAACCTGTATGTAGATGAGCTAATTCGTGACCTCAGCAACACCAGAGTCGGTTGTCACATAGACGGTATATGCGTCAATAATATCAGCTACGCAGATGACATGGTGTTGTTGAGCGCATCAGTTTGTGGCCTTCGCAAACTGGTAGCTAAATGTGAACAGTACGCAGATTTGCACGGTTTAAAGTACAATTGTCAAAAATCTGAAATTATGGTATTTGAGGCTGGGCGTAAGCGGCTGGTGAGTGTCCCTCCTGTTCTACTTAATGGTGTACCATTACGGAGGGTATATAAATTTAAATACCTTGGGCATATTCTCACACCCGACCTCAAAGACGATACTGATATTGACCGAGAACGTAGGACGCTGTCGGTTAGAGCGAATATGCTGGCGCGCAGGTTTGCACGCTGTTCGCTTAAAGTTAAAATCACACTCTTCAGAGCATACTGTACCACATTTTATACATGCAGCCTGTGGGCCGGATATAAGCAAAGATCGTATAGCGCCCTTAGAGTTCAATATAATAATGCGTTCAGGGTGCTGGTGGGGCTGCCCCGTTATTGCAGCGCGTCAGGGATGTTTGCGGATGCCCGGGTTGATTGCTTTTATACCATAATGCGCAAGAGATGTGCCTCTTTGGTGCGCAGGGTCCGGGCCAGCCCCAACAGCATCCTGAAGATGATTGCAAGTAGGCTAGACTGCTACTATGTTAATCGCTGTTGCGCCATTTCTCATGGGATGTTGCAGCAGTGAGATTATATTATACATAGAGTTATAGTGAAAAATATGGATGTACTAACATAGAATAAGTATAAATGTATTACTAACACCATGAGTCCTTGTTACTTGAATAAAAAGATTATTATTATTATTATTATTATTATTATATTTGTCAAACCTAAAAAGGACAGCAGGTTGATTCTCTAAGAAACGCCATTAGATTGCAATCGACGCCTCGCTCCCGCAGCGCACATCGTTGAGATCGACGGAGCGTTCAACGTTGTTGGGTCTTAGAGAATACCATTTTCCATACATTTATGTCAAACGCCTCGCTCGGGAGAGCTAGTTCGCATAAGCGCCGTCATCACGCATAGCGTTAGTGCGTGTGCTTTGTACCTTGCTGAATACAAAAAGGAAAACACCGTTGCCACAACGATGCCGCAACGTTGTTTTCACAAATGAAACCTTAAAGAATCGACCTGCTGGCAGCAACTTACATAAAATAACCTGTATACTAAAACGTTGCATGCCTTCATGGCGACAGAATATATTATGTAGTACTTATTAGGGACAATCGAGAACTCAATATCTCTCAACCTTGTAGAGGTACCATCTCCCGTAACATCGAGCCTTATGGGTATATTTTCATCAATGACTAAAGAAATCACAAGTTTAAAAACTTAACGGACCGACTTCAAATCCGATCGTGACCAAATTTATATGGGACCACCCTTAAAATAAGCTATATTGAACAAAAAAAGAATTTTGAAGATCGGTCCACATTTGGCGGAGATATCGCGTAACATACATAAAAAAATACAGACAAATTGAGGACCTCCTCCTTTTTGGAAGTCGGACAAAAATAAGAGGACCCGGCATTACTACGAAAAATACGTGTTTACTATGAAGCCGGGTCCGCCATTTTAGTTTCGCGATCTATTAACATGTAAGTTGTCACTGTGTCAAGAATCAAATAACGTAGAGTACTTATTGATTTTATTGTAAATACGGAGTGTTAATTACAATAATACTAATTTCGGAATATGAAGAAGATGCCTAACTGTTATATTAATGGGATCTTTCTTTTGCAAAGTCGCCATTTTGGTTTCGTTCCATACATTAGGAATGCTTAATTTTTTCGTTATGCCCTATCCTCTATCTTCTTTTGTCTAAGATTTTCATGGTGACGTGACGTTGAGTGAGTTTACCGCCATAAATCACTGGAATGCAACAGCACGATCACGAATAATTTAGATAATCGAATTCAAATCAAGCACTATGCCTACTAAAGACATTTCGTTAAAATTCCATAGAAATTAAAAGCACATCGAACTTGAGAGAAATTCGATTGTCTTTATTCATGCTTAGGGGTCGTTCAAGTATTACGTAAGCAGAATTTTTACAATTATTAACCCCACTTCCCCTTGTCAGCAAAAGTAAGCATAGCACTAACGCCCGCATACTTACTTAAACATTGGTACATGCATTTTTCAATGTGTTCTGGTTTCTTTATTAAAAAAAATCGGACAAAGTAAATACTACTGACGTAATCACCACCCAGACCCCCATCCCCCATGTCATCAAAAATAAGCAAAGAAAAAACCCTTCCATCCACCCCGTCGTGCTTATGTAATACTTGAATAGCCCCTTATTTGCTTTTGCTCGGACCTCTCTGATGCTTCGAACTGAGAGCTCACACACAATTTGTAACAGACCGTTTAAAACCAAGATCTCACAGCATCTTAGTAAGAAAAGAAAAAAGTAAAAAGAAAGAAACGAGGAAGGAGAGAAAGGAGAAAGGAGACTATACCTTTCTTTCTACCTGCCCTTATCCCACTTTAATATAGGGTCGGCGCAACACAATTTTTCATGCTTGTTGGAGAAAGGATTTGGCTTAGTTTTTATGACCGGCCGCCTGCCTGACATCAACTCTGTTTAAAGGATCCAGGCAAATTAAATTAGAAAATCCGCTTTGCCCGACCAGGGAATCGAACTCAGGACCTTACTTTCCACAACCCATATATGCTGCCACTAGACCAAGGAAGCGAGAAATGAGACTATACACCGCATAAATAAATTAACACCACACAAATGCCAAACAATAAACAGGCTTTCAACGCAATATTGAAATACAATACTTTCCCTCGGTATTTATTTTCACTGCCCAAATATTCGGCCTCGTTATGATTTTATTATGTGGGCTTGTAATAATGGACGATAACATCGAAGGCCGGGCGTCGCGTGAACACACTTTCCTCACGATTGTAATTATGTTACCGGTTTATGCATTGTTTATTTATTGGTTCGTCGTCAACGGTTAGTTATTCGTTTTTGAACGAAAGTTTAATATTGAATTATTGGAAAATAGTTGCATGTATACTTTGTTTGCATGAAATTGTAATTATTGAATCATGAGAAAACTATGCCTACTGCCTCCGTGGCGTGGTGGTATTTCGGTACGACTACGGTTCTGAGGTCTCGGGTTCGATCCCCGGGTCGGGCAAAGTGATATTGGATTTTTCCATATCAGCCCGGAGTCTGGAATTTGTGCCCGATATGGCGATAGGCTCGCCCCCTATTACATCTGGGACGAAACTAAGCTCGGCGAAATGTGGGTGTTCTAGTTCGCTAGTGCACCTCTGCCTACCCCTTCGGGGATACAGGCGTGAGCTTATGTTATGTTTGAGAAAACTATTTATGTTTTGCACCTTATATAATTGAATTTAGGAACTTACATAGTGAGTAATTTCTCATTCGCACAAGAGCTTTTTCAACATTAAATATGCGTTACAATGGAAGAAATGAGTTCTGGTACAGTTATTCAAACGCCGGCGCTTTATACGCGGCGTTTCTTAAATTCCGGATGTTGGGCAGTATATCGAACAGCCTCCGTGGCGCAGCGGGCGAGTGGCCGGCTGTGAAACGTGAGGTCGCGGGTTCAATTCCCGCACCGAGACAAATGCCTGTGTAGCCCATATATGGTTGTCTCGGGTCAGGGTGTTGTGAGACCGAAAGTCTCTCGTAGTTTCTGATACCCACGTTACAGGTTACACCTAGTGTGGGTTCAGGACTATGTGTGTGACTGTTGGGTGTATTTATTATTTATTTTTACAAGCGGAGTTTATTATGTTATATTAAACGTTTAATTATTTTTGTCTACATTATGAATTATCTAGCTCGTGCTTAAGCATACCATTAATGTACCGTTAACCAACCATAAACCGTAACCACTGCCTCAAACGAGTATTAAATGGCGTCTTGCTGTTTCATTACATATGAAAGGGCTAAAATCGCATTAATATTCCCATTAACCTTGCTTAGAGATTCTTAAAAACCGCTTGTGATAGATAGATAATGTTAGTTTTTCATATTCTGTAATAATGCAACTATGACTGACCATCAATAGACTAATGATTTCTTAGATTTACGTGAATGTTATTCATTGAAATTAAACTATTTTTATGGATTCTATCACGATTTGGTTTAGTTAGTCTGACCCGTGACCACGAAGGCTGCAAAGCTTTCGAAACGTCGGGCATAGAAATTAAAACCAAATCGTGATAGAATCCGTAAAAATAGTTTAATTCCACTCATCAATAAACTACTTGATCTGCTGTATCAATAATATCAAAATTAAATATTTCATCCTTAACAAAAACATTAAAAACAAAATCTGTAGCAGCTTCTTTGGAATACTCACTACTACTAAAAATAGTATCATAACAAATATTACATCGAAAACATCATAAAGCAACCCTGCGTGCTACGTGACGATCATTCCTTCAACAAATTCTTTGAACTTTCAGCGCCGTCTACTCGTAAAGTATCTTCTAAATTCAATTTTACTTCATCTTCATCACATCACATCATCACATCTTCTAAATTCAATTTAACTGGAGATATAGGCTCGTTCAAAAACCAAACTTGAATTATTTTATTTGAATTTCTTTAATCGTTGTTTCAGATTTTTTATCAAAATTTTTAGACACCGCATTATCTTTCTCACAATTTATAGTCCCCGATACACAAGAAACGGCTGTGTCATTATTTTAATATACCGGCAACCCACAGAACTTCGACTTTAGTAAAAATGTGGACCGTAAATTGTTTCCAGCCAAGACATTGAACAGGAATGAAACTGGTGCCAACAATGTTGTTTCCTTCAAACTAAAATTTCATAATTGCTAAGTGCAAACTTTTAGCAAAGTAGCAATGTAATTGAAAAATTCTATCAGCTAATAGGATCTAAGAAAACAACAAAGGGATGTCAAAAACAGACTGTACGTTTCCGTGATAAGATTCAAAATTGGTTAGTGGTGAAGACAGCGTCTTTGAAGGTATCCGTTTGGTAAACAGAGCTAAGTTCAGTAGACTATCATGCGAACAAACAAACAATAAAGATGTTTGGTCAGAACTCGTGCTAGTTGCGTCTGATGTAAATAGGAAGTATAAGCTTATTAAAGCCAATGATTATGATAAATTATAGTAATAACTATATCATCATCATCATCAGCCATATGAAGTCCACTGCTGAACATAGGCCTCCCCCAAAGATTTCCAGATCGACCTGCTGGAAGTTATATACCCGTATAAGTATAGTATAAGTTATATACCCGACTCTATATAACTTATAGATATTGCCAATAACTCTGTTTATGATGAAGTACGAAAACAACACAATGAATATAAAAAAAAAGAAGAGACTCAATTTTATAAAATACTTAGTTTTGACAAAGTGGTAAGTATTGTAATATCATTTAAAGTTATTAAGGTTCTATCAAAATCATATTGAAAAACGTTAATATATAAATTTGTTTTAGTAATAGTACTTTTACTCACATATACACTCTATTACTTCTAGTTATTGAAATAGGTACTAGTTATTGCCCGCGGTTTCATCCGCGTAAAAATATACAGTGTGAAACATATTTTTTTCCAGAATAAAAGTAATTTGTGTTATTCTGATATATAATGAATATAGGTAAAGCTTCATAAAAATCTATCCAGAAGTTTTTGCGTGAATGAGTAACAAACATACACACACACAAAATTTTAAGTTTATTATATTAGTAGGATTAGATTAACTTAAACTTGAAATAAAACTAGTTATTACAGATTCTACCGCGAAATAAATAGCCGTAAAGTTATACATGCACCTGCGTCTTGTACCTGTTCAATTTTATGTGTACCACCCAACTAGTGTCAATAAATACTTCTTTCTTAATTTCTTTCTATTTGTTTTTTATTTATTTTTATTTTTCCCATTTCGAAAGTTTTACAGCTTTCGTGGTCACGGGTCTGACGCGTGAGTCCGAAAATCACGATAGAATCCTTAAAAACTAGTTTTATTTAAATGAACTAAAGTTCACATTTTGCTATGATTTTTAGCTATTTTTTAGCTATGATTTCTTCGGGTTTCGCGATTCTTTTTCATTTAAATAAAACTAGTTTTTAAGGATTCTATCGTGATTTTCGGACTCACGCGTCAGACCCGTGACCACGAAAGCTGTAAAACTTTCGAAATGGGAACTAAATAATGATGAATGATGAACTAAAGTTCATATTTTGAGATGTTCCAGTACTATCTCCAATGGACGATATATTCTATAAGAAGAATATATATAATTCCAAACATTTGACCTAATACTCCCATAATCCATTGCGATTACTCGCTTATCTGTATTAACAATATTTTTACAACCCGATCCTACGAACAATATTCCCTTCCCCTTTTACCTTTCGAGAGGGTCTTATCAATAGAAATAAATGCCCATAATAAATTATAGCTGTCCCTATCGGACTGGTATGAATCATGCTCACATTTGATCGGATATTTTGGAATAAAATGTTTTGACAATTTCCTATTCAGGTCAGCTTGATATGTACAGCTGTAGGAAATAAATGGGACTATAAATAATAAAATCCTGTACTAATTGCTTTGGATATTGATATGAAATTCCGATCTATATTTTGTGCAGAATATATCATGATTATCCTTCGATTCAAATATACATTAATTTTATGTGAGCCTTGATGTTTAGCGGAGGGACATCAAAGGATAATCATGATATCAACATGATGATAATGATGATGATGATGATGTCATGATTATCCTTTGATTCAAATATACATTAATTTTATGTGATCATTGATTGAAATGAGAATAGAATAAGAATAGTTTTATTTCAATGTATAATATTCACGTAAACTTAAGAAATCAGTATGTGATCATTGATGTTTAGCGGAGGGACATTCGTTTCAAATGTTCTAATTTAATTAGTCCGGGACTGGAACCCTTATGGTTGAAATCAAGCAGGCAGCCGGTCGTAAAAAGTAAGCCAATCCTTTTTGCAACAAGTTTGAATAAAAACTTAATAGACCGACTTCAAATCCGATTGTAACCAAATTTATGTGGGACCACCCTTGAAATAAGCTCTATCGAACACAAGAAGAATTTTGAAAATCAGTCCTTTGGCTGACATATCGCATAACATACAAAAAATAATAAAACAGACGAATTGAGGACCTTCTCCTTTTTGGAAAGCGGTCGAAAAGGTGCTCCGAGCCCACATTAAGGTGGAATAAGGACAGGTAGAAAGAGAAAAAAAAAACTTTCAAATTTGGTACGCAACTGGAAACCAGATCCTCTATTATTTATTCAGTACATTTTTGCCATTACCGTTATCTAAGTTACCTTAACGCGTGTTCTGATTTAAGAGCGAAGTTTGGGCAATTTGCTAACTTCTAAGTCTAGGTTCGAAGTTCACTTTGAGCCGCGTTGGTTGAGGAATTGTTGTATTAGGCTGTATTTGTACACCTCTGGGCTACGGGAAGTTACTTCGAGTTTATTTTCTTAGGACTACGAGAAATTTGTAAAGAAAATACAGCCATCAAGTGGGTTACTGGAGTTGAGATGTAATTAGTAGCCGAGTTGTAATTGAAGATAGTTATAAACGTAATACATTAACGGTGCCTCGGTGGCGTAGTTGTGTTGAGTACAACCACCGTCCTGAGGTCTCGGGTCCAATCCATCGGACAACGTGAAATTTGTATTCAATATCAGCTCGGAGTCTGAAATTTGTGACGAATATGGGAAGCTCAAGCCCGTATCCTAGAAGATGTAGGCAGCGGAGCACCAGCAAACTAGAACACCCACATTTCACCGATCTCATTTCCATCCTAATGATACGGGGCGAGCCTGTCGCCATATTAAACAAAAATTCCAGACTCCGGGCTGATGGTGAATAAGAAATATCGCGTTCCGGACCTAGGATTCGAACCTCAGATCGGTAATCGTACCGCGAACGCAATACAACTACGCCACCAAGGCAGTGTATAAAAAGATAAAACGCACAAATTTCAAGCTTTTAAGAGTGGTAGAGCCACGCTGTAGATATAACGTCTACAGCACGAATGGACCGGCTCGACCGGTTTGACACCATCGTCTCACAGAAAAACGACGTAAAGTGGCAGCTCGCTGTTGCGTTTCATTCGGTGAGTGAGATTTCTAGCGCCCCTACAGACACCCCCCTGATTTTGTTTGTGTCTTGGGTGTCTATGGGCGGTGGAGATCACTTACCATCAGGTGACCCATCTGCTCGTATGCCAGTCTCTGATATTAAAAAAATTAAAGCTTAAAACATAATACTTGTGTGAAAAAAGCAAGTTAAAAATACATTTGACTAAAGCTTTTTAGAGGAAAAATAACTGAAATGGTTCATGTGTATACTATCTAGTTACCAAACTTGGTTGGCACGGTGCCTATGCAAGGGTTATAAAGAGCGGTTAATTGAGATTTTGTCTCTTACATAATATGTATAATAGGTATACATATACCCATTATTGTCTTTACACCCAGTATACATATACTGGGTGTAAAGGCAATGTTCCTAAAGGTGGTGAGATGCCCGCACCGAGACAAATGTTTGTGTGATTCACGGATATTTGTCTCGAATGCAGGTGTTGTGAAACTGAAAGTCTAACGACAGATACCGAAGATTTGTCTCTTCGTACGGGTTCAGGAATATACGAGAGGACGGATTCTGATAAGGTGGTCGTCGCTTATTAAAATGATTTCATATTATTAACTAAAGTTGTATTTGTTGTTTTAAAGTGACGTGGTTTTATGCACCAAAGTCCAGCGGAGATAGACAGCATAATGTGGAAATAATAAGGATGGTCGTTTGAGGGGCATCGTATTGGAAGAAATTGTGGCCATAATTCCAGCAGGACCTGGGATCTTGACTGGGATCGTCCACATCTCGATCTCATGGTCATGGCGAAAACATGCTATCTACTATTAGATGTTGGCAAATGTTTTTTCACATATTCTTTGAAATTTTTTTAAAGAAGAATTTGTGAGTGGCTGTTGGGTATCATTTATTTGGGACATTATTATTCGGACTTGTAGGAGTTACAGTGGCGGGTTTGCGGGATAAATAATCCTAGCACCCGTCAACTCAGGTTTCATAGAGGGAATAAGCAGAGGTGCATCTAATGCAATTACGTTTCTCGTAGCTTAGCAATATTGTTGTTCTATATAATATTTATTTTCTTTATTTTTTTGCCTGGCGTTTTCCGGCTTTCTGCCAGGGTCCGCCTTCCTACTTAAACGCTTCCACTTCACCCGGTCTTGAGCATCCTTCATAACGAGGCCACTGGATCTCATATCTTCCTCCAGAACGTCGAACTAATGCTTTTTGGGCCGTCCACAGGAATGCACCCTATGTGCGCTAAACACATGCGACCGACGAACTCCTGTGGTTTCTATATAATATTTCAATCAACGGTAAATACTGGTCACTTAACGTAAAGAGAAGAACGAGGCAATCCATAAATGTTTCCACAAATTGGAAAATGACACTTCAAACAAACTTATTTATATTTTCAGTATGTTGCATATTAATAAATTCGGTACAAATAAACATAAATTGTGACATGCGTGTAAAAATGTTGGCTTGGATATTTAAATTTCGCTTTTAAATTCCACGGTCGAAATGCCGAATAAATGACCGGGGCCCGCAATTAGCGACGCACTCGTATATCCCGATGTTTAAACATGGGGTTTTGTGTTTGCCTTTTTGCATATTTACTTTTCTGACCGGGGATATCTTGATTGTTGTTTTTAAATAAGGTAAATATTTTTGCTAAATAATTATAGTCCTAAAAATACTAGAGAAAGTAACTGTGGTAAGTATAAACACACTCAACCAATCAGAATCTATGGAATGATTGATGAAAGGAGATACATAGACTCACGCCTTTTTCCCATAGAGGTAGGCAGAGACAACGGATTTCCACTTGCTACGATCCTTACACACCTCTTTCGCCTCATTCAGTAAAAGAAATAATAAGTAAAGGAGATAATGCGAAAGTAATATCAGAAATCTGGAAATCTTTGGGGGAGGCCTATGTTCAGCAGTGGACGTCCTATGGCTGATGATGACGATTATGATGATGATGATGAATATCAGAATCGGACGAAATGGAAATCCACAGTATCTACCTACCTTTGTGAGATACATGCATGATATTGTGTATATTTATGTACATATGTACGAACAAACCACTTTTTTAAAGAAAATTGCAGAATAAATTCAGCTTCGTTTTTAAGCTAGCTGCCTATCTGACGTCAATTCCCACGGAGGATCCAGTCCCGGGTATATCCAATTTAAAAAAATAGCTTTGCACGACCTGGGATTTGACCCCAGGACCTCCCGGTTCACAGCGCATAATATATGCTGCCACTAGACGAAGTAAGCGATACCAATACTAATGGAAATTCTAAATTAGGGGTCTTGAGTGGTTATTTTAGGGTATTATGTCTGTGGTGATACCAGTAGCCCAAGCACGAAAATCTAATATAAATGTAAATGTATTCGAGTTCGCTGCGCACTGATGACGTTTGGTTAATACTTCTTAGACGCGCATCGAGTTCGAATACATTTACGGTTGTCAGAAATTTTCCTGCTCAGGCCGCAGATATTTATTTAAGATAATATCACTTTAATTGCATGAAATTATATCTAAAAGTCATTGATATAATATACCCTAGATGGACAGTTGTTTGCAAATATCCTCCTAAAAAGTGGTCTCAGGAATAAAACAAAGAAAAAGATCACATGTTGTAATTAAATCAATACAAATATAACGCTATGCACGTGTTATAAAATAGCTTTTTATACGAAATGAGCAAGCGTTCTTAAATTTTGAAATTTACAATTCTATCGGCGTCAGACTGTATGCAAAAGGAGTGCTTAAGCACTCCTTTGCTGTCTCATTTATCTCATCGTCAACTGTGCATCTAGGTAAATAATATATTGATGCTAAAAGTATATAAATATAGCAGCTTTTAATCAACAAAGTGCTTTTATTTGACAAAAAGGCCAAGGCATGGAATTGTACAGCTCTCTTGAAAATAATCTTTTTATACTGGAGCAAAATTTCATATCGGCCCTCCAGCAATTCATCAATCTTAATACTAAAGACAGCTGAGTTAAAAGAGTATTTTCGGAAGGACATTTTAGTGTTTTTTTTTCTTTTGTTTGGTGGTTATGAAAATATAGATTTTTGGAACGATGAATTTTAGGATAGTTGAATGAGAAAATTACTGGGAGATGATAGAAAAGATTTTGTCTATTGAAATAAAACTATTTTTACGGATTCTATCACGAATCGTCGCCTTCGAAAAGTCGGGAATAAAAATTAAAACCAAATCGTGATATTATCCGTAAAAATAGTTTTAGTTCAATCGTAAAATCGTTTTATTTCAATGAATAACATTCGCGTCAACCTAAGAAATGATTTTGTTTATTGTTTAAAGCTCAAACGTATTCTACCTGGCCTTATAACATTCCAATGTAGATTTGGCTTAGTCTTTATCCTTTATTACAAGCTGCCTGCCTGACACCAATCCCCTCTGTGTAAATAAAATAAATTCTCGAAAAAATTATATTAGAAAAAAAACTAATTAAAATTTAATATATTTTTAAATGTTCAATTAAATCAGACTCATAGTAATTTATTTTTATAACATAACATAACATAAGCTCACGCCTGTATTCCCGAAGGGATAGGCAGAGGTGCACTAGCGAACTAGAACACCCACATTTCGCCGAGCTTAGTTTCGTCAACTAGGCACAGAAGAAAATTTACAATATAAATCCCAAACTGATTATATTATTTATAAATAGGCACGTCGATTTACAAATGTTTTAGCCTTCTGTCACGTTTGCGCCAGTTCAGACATCAATGTTTGCCCATTAAACGGCTCAAGCAACACTGTTCCACAGTTTCTTGTTTGAATTATCGCTGAGTACTCAACTCTAGTGCTTTAACACAGAGTTAGGAGATTATCCACAAATTGCGCTAACAATGGATTACTGTTTATAATTTTTATCTTGGAGATCGTCGTAATTTATTTGAGGTTCCTATTTTTGTTCTTTATTTTTACCTCGAATTAAATTGAAATATTAAGGATATAAAGCAGCGATAGCTCAATTGGGAATGGTACGGACTGCCGAAACAAGTGTCGGAGGTTTGAGACCAACCCCAAAAATGGAGCATACGCTTCTGACTTTTCTATGTTAAGTGTATTTTATTGTGAATTATCGCTTGCTATAACGGTGAAGGAAAACATCGTGAAGAAACCTGCATACCCGAGAATTTCTTAACAGGAATTTCGAAGGTATGTGAAGTCTACCAACCCGCATTAGGCCAGCGTGGTAGACTAAGGCCTCTAACCCCTCTCGTTAGTAGAGGAGGCCCGTGCCAAGCAATGAGACAGCAATATTACAGGGCTAATATTACTATATTATTATTAAAGATATATAAATATCATACGATATATAAACACCTCTGTGGCCTAGTTGTATTTCGGTACGACTACCGTCCTGAGGTCTCGGGTTTGATCCCCGGGTCGGGCAAAGTGATATTGGATTTTTCCATATCAGCCCGGAGTCTGGAATTTGTGCCCGATATGGCGATAGGCTCGCCCCCTATCACATCTGGGACGGAACTAAGCTCGGCGAAATGTGGGTGTTCTAGTTCCCTAGTACGCCTCTGCCTACCCCTTCGGGGATACAGGCGTGAGTTTATGTAATGTTATGTTATAA
This sequence comes from Clanis bilineata, assembly GCA_036417725.1. Lineage (NCBI taxonomy): Eukaryota > Metazoa > Arthropoda > Insecta > Lepidoptera > Sphingidae > Clanis > Clanis bilineata. The sequence goes on along the minus strand of CM071145.1, from coordinate 3,459,527 downwards.
ACATGCATTACATTAAATTACATCTGAGTACATATTTAAATAGATTACATACATTGTATTACATTCTAAACCTCATACTAACAAGTAAAACCTATGCTTAACAAAAGTCGTTTATTAAGTTAGTATGATTATATTAGAATTATAGAATCATTGTATAGGATTTTAATCCAAACACACAACATCCATATCCTAATGCTCTAGATTCCCGACAGCTCGTCGATACGAGGATATCAATAGACTAGCTACCGATCGGTTGCAATTGTACGCATGGCAAAGTCCTTTTGCTATGGAAATTATCAATCGCATTGCATTCAATCTAATTCCGTACGTAAGACTATTGTTGTATCTATTGGATAGAGTATTGAGACTGCCTAATCTGTCATCATGACATCTGTGACGGAACTAAGCTCGGCGAAATGTGGGTGTTCTAGTTCGCTAGTGCGCCTCTACCTACCCCTTCAGGGAAACAGGCGTGAGCTTATGTAGTATTGAAATATATAACATTGAATTGGAATATGTATACATATGGTACAACAACGGTCGATCTGGAAATCTTTGGGGGAGGCCTAGGTTCAGCAGTGGACGTCCTATGGCTGATGATGATGATGGTATGGTAATATACTGCTAGCTCAATCTTGAGTTTTTTAACATTTCTCGCTAGCGACTTTGCAAACTTGTTGTTGTATCATAATTAGTTACATGAATTTTTTTTTATTTTATCTGGAATCTACGTCATGTCAAATATAGCAAAGAAAGAAATATTGAAATATTTTTTTTTTTTAAATGAGCCTTTGAAGTTTGGTGTAACCTTCAAACTTTAGGAAAGATGCATCAGGATAATTACGTCACGACCATATACGTGCATTGGAAAGGGATAACATGATGTCCGCACACCCGCGCTCTTGCTCATTTCAGAATTTAAAATATAAATTACTGCCTCATTTGACAGCCTCCGTGGCGCAGCGGGCGAGCAGCCGGCTGTGAAGCAAGAGGCCGCGGGTTCGATCCCCGCACCGAGACAAATATTTGTGCGGCCCACAGATATTTGTTTCGGGTCTGGGTGTTCTGAGAACGAAAGTCTCTCGTAGTTCCTGATTCCCATGACACAAGACTCGATCTTAGTGTGGGATCAGGACTATGTGTGTGACTGTTAAGTGTTATTATTATTATTTTTCAACCTATTTTGATGCAGTTTTTAAAGAAGCAATTCCTTTTTTATTTATTTGCTAATACATGTAATAATGTGTATAAAATTAAACATAGTCAAGTACTCAATTCACAAACACTACTTTTCCACGTAACCGTTAACGGCATTTGAGTGTTTGTCACACAAAAAAATAATTAAAAAAAAACAGGTAACCATCTGATTCTAAATAAAACTCTTGCAAAGAATCAAGGCCTTGATTAATTTGAAACACTTCCTGATTGAAAACCGTACGAAGCTCGAACAATACGTTTCAACAAAAGTAAATATTACATAAAAACACACTCAGCTCGTTTCCACCATCAATCTTGATCAGAGCAACACAGACTGGTTGAAAGGCAGCTCAGCGCACGTCAAATAATAACCTCTTTCCTTTGAGCAAAAGAAATGGGACGCATCTTTGTCGCCAGGTTAAAGACTGTATAGCGTGGCAAGATTATATGTGTATGCGGAGGCGCTAGAAACAAATTAAGTTCGATGGGGAGGCAAAGGCGCAACCCTACTTACTTAATCACTTCACACTACTTAACCATTTCTCCAGTTTCACAAGTTTTTTGAATGGGACTGTAATAAAGAATGACATAAAAGAGAACAGATATAATACTCAAGCTCTATACCTCTATTAAGTAAATAAATAAAAAAAAGTCATTTATTTCTTGCCATGATACACAAATTTAAAACGTAAACGAAATGATTTTTTTTTGGTTAACAAGAACCCCTCTATTGAGACTCTTCAGACTTTCCCAGCCATCTTTGTTATTGGCTTTTTGCATCCACTTTTTTTCCCGCTAAATTAGTGATGTCGTCTTCCCACCAATACACTGGCCTTCCTCTCTTTTTGGTGCCTACAGGGCCAGACCAATCAAATTGAAAACAGCTCTCGGTGTATTTACTCCGGTATCGAATATCGATACGATATATATTATCATGTGGTCGTAGCTAAACATCATGTCATATTAAAATTGTTTCGATTTTAAAATGCGTTTTTGTTAACTAATGTGGGTGTTGTGAGTCCGAGAGTCTCTCGTAGTTTCTGATACCCATGATAGGTTGTACCTGGTGTGGGGACAGGACTGTGTGTGACTGTTTAAAAAAAAATTGCGTTGACATTTATGATGCTTCGTAAATTATTGCAATTAATAATAATTATATAAGCCCTGTAACATTACTGTGCCACTGCTGGGCACGGGCCTCCTCTACTGATGAGAGGGGTTATGCCTTAAAATAAAAAAAATAAAAAATGAACGAAATCAGCATCATAATTACAATTGACAACGAAAACTACTTGTGAGCTAGTCATTGATGCCAGAAAATAACGATGCCGATAACGGATACGTATCTTTGTGTATTGATATCAAAAGTAAATATGCCCCAGCCCACACAAACAAAAAAGTTTGTCATGCCTTAATGGCTGTACTTTAAAATGACTTACGTGAAACTGGAAAGAGGTTTAAAGTCGTCTTTTTATTTCGTGTGAGTCAAAGCTCAAAGGGCATGGTTTTGTGTCGAATGTAATGTTTTGCATTTTTTGTGAGATTTGAGGTGTTTTTGATTATATGTGGCTTGCGTTTGCTTGTTGCGAAATGCTATAATGAGTTTGTAAAAAGAAAGTAATTATAAGTTTGAGATACGTTATAATGATAGATTGTATTTTTCATCAATAACGACTCTTATCCCAAGATTATAAATAAATAAGTACTAATATTGACCGTTAAAATCGACGAATATAAGAACTTCAAAAAGGCCTAGTAAAAATAATAACGTACAAAATTATTTCTATATACAATTTACTAATACATAGTTACTTAAATATAATCAGTGTTATCTATATCATATTAGATTATTCTTTTTCTTCGTCGTGTCGATGGTTAATAAATTAATGAAATTAAATTAAATGAAGAAGATTATATTATTAATTCTTTAATACATGTAAGTAACTTCGGAGAATGAAGAGTATCCTTATCTATATCTAGATGTATTGTGTTCTTAATGATAAAAACACGCAAGTTCTATTGTACTAAAATTCCAATTAAATATCCTTCTATATTTAGTTAGTGCCTCTTAACATGCGATAGGCATGTTACACCACAGTTGAAGATTAAAGCGGGTTTATTTGAATATTAAATAAAGCTTTATTAACTTTAAACAGAGTTCGCATTCTAGGTATCGTGGCGGTGTATTTAGGCAGAGAACTGTACCATCCCTATATTTCCAATAATACAACGGATATAGAGACACGAGAAAAAGTAATATAACATTTTTTTTGTTTTCGCGGGAAAAAACGTTTTATCGCTACCGCCACCCCTGGGCCAAAATGTGACGGTTATGTCGGATTTACTGGTCTTATGACCCAACGTTAAGCCACCCGGGATAGTGGGCTTCAACGACAGCACGAGGCCACAACCACCCGTGCTGCCGTCCATCTCGGGGTCGCATATACAAAAGTACTAAAAGGGCCGCTACGACAGCCCCCCGCTGCGCGCCCGCGACCCCTGATACCCCGTTGTATCGTTGAGGCGACATATAAGTCGCCTCTTACGACGGGCAGGGTATACCGTGGTGGAATTCTCCAAACGCCTCCAATCCTCAGAAAAACTTCAACTAACTTCGATATGGTAAATAAAAATCTTTTAAGATACTTTAACAACGGCAAATAGCTCGCGAGTAGAGTCCAGTTCATTTTAAAACAATCTCGGAGTTTGACCAAACTTTTTGCTAATTTTCCCTCGCGCCCTTTTTCTGCTGAATTTAGAAGATTTATGAAACTGTTTAAAACAATTTTTTTGTTAACCACTCTTTTGTTTTCAGTATTTATTTTACCATTAGCGATCTCGCGTCGTTTTTCAGTATGTAAATTCTTTGTTCTTATTTCAGTTTTATTTTCAAACTACAATAAAATATTTTAAAGTCAACAACTTTTTTATTTCTAAGTCTTTTGAGTCACGAGACGAGAAATAATTAATGAGTTTATTTAATACCAAATTCTTTAATTTTATTTTATATTGGATTATTTAGAGGTCAGATCAATCTGAATGTGACCTACCCCTTTACTGGACATTGACCTTAGCAGTGTACATGGTCTGCATATTAGTGGACACTTTTCATTCGATCTCATATGACATTTTTTGTTTATCCAAGACAGATAAAAAATTAATTAGGCAATTGGCCACAATAGGCCAGTGTGGTAGCTAAGGTCAAACTAATTACTACTAGGCCTGTCTTTAACAGTGGGACAGTAATATTACAGTGCTTTTATGTGCCTAGCGTTATCCCAGGCCTAGTGCCAGAATCCGCATTCCTTCCCAAACGCTTCCATTTCGCCCGGTCTAGAGCAAACAGACTGAGGCACCTGATCGTGACCTAATTTATATGGGACCACCCTTGGAATAATCTCTATTGAACACAAAAAAATACTTGAAAATCGGTCTATCTTTGCCGGAAATATAGCGTAACATACATAAATAATAGACGAATTGAGGACCTCTTCCTTTTGAATTCGGTCAAAAACAATGCCGTCTTGCATACATCTTCACACTCCGAAGAAGAGTGTAAAAATTGTATCAAACCGGTTGAACCAGCCCGCCTAGCATGCGCGCCACGGGATATCTCGATAATCGACTGTCGAGATGTTGTCTACATGTTGTCTACAATATTGTACTTACGATACAGGTTATACCTAGTGTGGGGGTCAGGACTAGATGTGTGACTGTTGGGTGCACTTATTTAAAAAAAAAGTATGAAAAAAAACGACGACGCATGTTAGTGTCTGTAGACAAATAGAGAAAACCAGTTATAACAGGACAAAAAGCGTAGACAAAATATTTTCGTGGCGCGCATGCTAGGCGGGCATGCCTTTCGTGATCGAGAAATAACTATACAGCGTGGCTCACTAACATGAACTAGGAAACCGAACTCGTTTAATTGTCTCTCACATAACGTATAAGATTAGTCCAAACCAAGTTTTTAGATTACGAAACTTGGTCTCGTTAGACGGCGTGGCGGGCGAGTGTACCGAATTAATCCTACATCTGCTCCCTGACTCCTGGCACTCGACTCGAATTTAACTTCGATTCGGTTCCATTTGTCGACCGACTTCCAAAAAGGAGAAGGTCTTCAATTCGTCTGTTTTTTATGTATGTTACGCGATATCTCTGCCGAATGTGGACCAATGTTCAAAATTCTTTTTGTGTTCGATAGAGCTTCTTTCAAGGGTGGTCCCATATACATTTGGTCACGATCGGATTTGAAGTCGGTCTGTTAAGTTTTTAATCTTGTGATTATTAACTTAAAATTCCGAAAATTCGAAATCGAGTTAAAAAGTGCGCTAATATTGCATTAGACTCGAGAACAAGTCATTTGGTACATTTTAACGTGACATTAGTGCCCTTTTTAAGGCTGAGATCTATAGAGCGAACTTTGACTAAGTCTAAGTCAAAGTAACGTACTTAGTGAGGTTTTTGACTTAGTCCGAGTCATTTTTTACAAGAAAATCTTTGCTTAATCTGTCTGTCAGTGTGTTTTACTTGTAAAAAATAACTCACACTCAAAGTTTGCCAGAGACAAAAATAATATGACTGCCTCGGTGGCGTGGTGGTATTTCGGTACGACTACGGTTCTGAGGTCTCGGGTTCGATCCCCGGGTCGGGCAAAGTGATATTGGATTTTTCCATATCAGCCCGGAGTCTGGAATTTGTGCCCGATATGGCGATAGGCTCGCCCCGTATCACATCTGGGACTGAACTAAGCTCGGCGAAATGTGGGTGTTCTAGTTCGCTAGTGCGCCTCTGCCTACCCCTTCGGGGATACAGGCGTGAGCTTATGTTATGTATGTATGTAAAAATAATATTTTTTTCTGTGTAACATTGTATTCGATAAACATATTTTAGTTATCTTTTAGCTAAAGTAGGCAAAAGTAGGGTTATGCGTTCGATAAGACCAGAATTTCATTATGAATAAGGGGTTAAGTCTAAGTTTGATTTCATAATCCCAAATCCTCACTGAGTTCGTCACTTTGACTTAGACTTAGTCGAAATTCGCTCTATATATCTCAGCCTGACTCTATTTCGGTGGAATTTGAAATCACCTTAGAGTATTGAAATAAAATTATTTTTACGGATTTTGCAGTCTTCGTGGTTGGTCCAACCCGTGACCACGAAGACTGCAAAGCCTTCGAAACGTCGGGAATAAAAATTAAAACCAAATCGTGATAAAATCCGTAAAAATAATTTTATTTCAATGAATAGCATTCGCGTAAACTTAAGTCACCTTAGAGTAATTGAAGTCACTAACTGAAGTCGAATCGAATTCAAATTCGAATCGAGTGTCAGGAGTTCAGCCTCCTGTCTGAAGTTGTCGATGTCGGTCTATCCAATTACTGGCAAATTACCTCGTTTATTCACTTGTTGTGTGTTTCTTGAGGAAGCTTGATTAAGCTATGATATGTGGGGTTGATATGGAATGATGCACGCTTAATACGGTTGTGTTTATGGAGTATTAGTGTAATAACTGCCTCCGTGGCGTGGTGGTATTTCGGTACGACTACGGTTCTGAGGTCTCGGGTTCGATCCCCGGGTCGGGCAAAGTGATATTGGATTTTTCAATATCAGCCCGGAGTCTGGAATTTGTGCCCGATATGGCGATAGGCTCGCCCCCTTATCACATCTGGGACGGAACTAAGCTCGGCGAAATGTGGGTGTTCTAGTTCGCTAGTACGCCTCTGCCTACCCCTTCGGGGATACAGGCGTGAGCTTATGTTATGTAGTGTAATAAATTTGTATAATGATATACTTCTTGGTTCCTGGCCGGTACAACGTAAAACGGTACATTAGTTACGTTCTGTTCTTTGTTCAATTTTGGTTGTCAACATAATAAAACATGTAGAGGTAATTTTACGTGATCATCTTTTAATTATAATATACATCAATTAGACAAGAGAGGTGAGCAGTGAGGTAATTGTTTAGCGCCCGAATGGTCAATCGCTACTCAATTTTAAGGGCTTCTTACGTTGATTTTCGCCATATAATTTTGATAGATAAGGTCTTAAACGACATAAGGCGACCTTAAGTGTATGAACATTCGGCGGTAGAGAATATAAAACTAAGGGCGACTTGCAGCGCTTTTACTAATATAGAGTTAAACCTAAAATCGATTTATTATCCTACAGCTCACTCCTATTTTCGGCCGACTTCCCAAAAAGGAAAAGGTCGTCAATTCGTCGGTATTTTTTTATGTATGTTACTCGATATCTCCGCCAAATGTGAACCGATTTTCAAAATCCTTTTCGTGTTCGACAGAACTTATTTCAAGGGTGGTCCCATATAAATTTGGTTACGATCGGTAAATTGGAAGTCGGTCAGTTAAGTTTTTAAACTTGTGATTATTGAATCAAGATTTGGGATAAATAGAGATTTATCCCAAATCTTGAAAGGAGAAACTCTTAGGTTCAATTCCCATGCTACCAAGCAAGAGTTGTTTTCTGATTTCGAAAAACAATATTATGAAATCGGCACTTATGTTTCTTTCCATCTACCCTTATTCATATCTTATGTAGGGGTCGTAACAAAATACTTTTGTCAAGTATGTTGCAGAGAGGATTTGGCTTAATTTTTTTCAACTGGCTGCCTGCCCGACGTCAACCGCTCTCTAGGGGATTCAGTCCCGGGTTATTAATCAATATGTGTTAGAAAAACATCTGTCCCATCTGGGAATCGAACTAAGGACTTCCCAGTTTAAAAACGAAACAAACCAACTTCAGCACTTATATCATGACCCAATTTATATGGGACCACCCTTCAAATAAGCTCTATCGAACACAAAAAGGATATTGAATATCTGTCCACATTTGGCGAAGATATCGCGTAACATACATAAAAAATACAGACGAATTGAGAACCTTCTCCTTTTGGTTGAAAACACCTTGATATAAAACGTGTTTTTACTCCATTATTCCACTACATATCTTTTTTTATTGCGCCTAACTTCATAGAACTAAGCCTATAAATATGAACCAGACATAATACAAAAACATAACATAAATAAAAACGGCACCTGTACGCCGTTTATGTTTGTTTAGTACGAAATAAGCACGAGTTACTGCGTTGATAATATTTATTGCCAGTCACAAACTACACCTGCCCTAATGTATGTGTTCTAGACAAAAATCTCACTTCATGTGTCCTCGTAAAGAAATATTATCGGTCGCATTTACACCGAAGCGATACCGTGAACACAAACTTAAATGGCGACATATTTCAAATGTCGAATGCCTTGGGGAAACATTTATGAAACGGTTTTCGAAAAGTTTAAAAATTTTGTTGATATCGTATAACATCGATATATTATTTACCTAGATTTATTGACGCTCGGAAAATGGGACAGCAAAGGAGTGCTTAAGCACTCGTTTTGCATACAGTCGGACGTCGATAGAATTCTAAATTTCAAAATGCAAATTTAAGAACGCTTGCTCATTTCGTTTAAAAAGCTACTTTATCACACGTGTATAGGGTATATTATATCGATGTCGTATAAGGTAAGAGCAACGTATTCTTTGCTATATTTTCGACATATATAGTTTCGAGTATTTACTGACAATTCGGATTAGACGATTTCAGTCTATGCTATGAATGTATTCCACTAGTTCCATAAGATTAATATATTTACTCTAACGAATTTTTATTTGCTGATTCGTTCATCGAAAGCTTCATCTTTGTCCTTTTTCTAAACATATATATTACCTATGATCTTTATAGATAATGGGGCCTTACTTATAAAAATAGTTTAACTGAGCAAATGGTAAAGAATAGCTAGTCACTTTTTTCCTTGTGTCACATGTTTGAAAATAAAAGGGACAGGCCCAATGTAGCTTTTAACTACTTCAGTTTTTTAAAACCCTGTTAAATACTCTTACAGAATATTTTCCACATACCTCTATTCGTATAGGGCCTTACTTATAAAAGCATTTTTAGCTGAGCAAATGGTTAAGAATAACCTGTCACTCTTTCCATGCGTTACATTGTTTAAAAATGAAAGGGACAACCTATGGTATAAAGATAAGCAGCGCTTATATATTTATATAAGTAAGGGGCTAAATACATAAAATGTTCCCTCTTTATCTACTATATAAAAATAAGTCGGGTTTTCCTTCCTGACGCTATAACTCCAGAACGCACGAACCTATTTCAACGGTTTTGCATTCGTTGGAAAGGTCTCGGGCTCCGTGAGGTTTATAGCAAAGAAAATTCAGGAAAAATTTCAACAGAAAAGCGGGAAAATCTTTTTTCACATACAGCGCCATCTCTGATACATAGCATGTACTACAAGATTTTCCAGATATTAGAGATTTCACAGATGGGGTGACCGACTGGGTGACAGACGGGTGACAGACAGGTGACAGACTGGGTGACAGACGGGTGACAGACGGGTGACAGACGGGTGACACACGGGTGACAGACGGGGTGACAATCGAGCAGATAGATGGGGTGACCGACGGGTTGACCGACAGGGTGACTGTCGCGGTGACCGGCGGGGTGATGGACGGGGTGACTGACGGGGTAACTGACGGGGTGATGGACGGGGTAACTGACGAGGGTACTGACTGGGTGACTGACGGGGTGACTGACGAAAACGGACCAAAGTAGATCCTCTCATTACCTCCTTTAGAATTATTGGATTATAGGTGCCTACAACTCATTCTTTCAACCCTCTCTCTCCTACGCAGACGAAGTTGCGCGGGTCAGCTAGTATTAATATAAGTATAGAATATTGTTAGACAGCTAATAGATATTTAAGTAGAGGTTCACATCAGATAGGCAGTCTGTAGTAAAAAATAAGCCGAATTCTTCCATGATAAAAAGTATGTTGCGCTGACCCCATATTTAGTAAGATTACGTACAAATAAATATATCTAATATGTTATTCTACAAACAACGGTGTAAATTACAACCGGCAGTTACACGGGCTGGTGTTGGCTCGGTGCCCAATAGAGCACCGGTTAGCCCAATATCAGCCACTGCAAGATGGCCTCTATGCGGGAATCAGCAAGATTCCACGGTTTTATGACTGGCTGGCTACTTCTTTTGGCATCGTTGGCTTGATTGCGATGCCAGTGATATGTATTAGTTTGGGGATACAGGCCTGTGTGGAACCGGTTTTATTATCTTTTGTAATAGAAAATTAGGGTGTTGACAGCCTCCGTGGCGCAGCGGGCGAGTAGCTGGCTGTGAAGCGAAAGGCCGTGGGTTCGATTCCCGCATTGAGAGAAATGTTTGTGTGGCCCATAGATATTTGTTTCAAGTTTGAGTGTTGTGAGACCAAAAGTCTCTCATAGTCTCACACTCACGATACAGGTTATACCTAGTGTGGGGTCAGGACTAGGTGTGTGACTGTTGGGTGTATTTATTTATTTATTTACTTCTTCGGCTATTATTATTGTATATTGGTCACGTAAGCACGTAAAAAACACTTATGTATGATAGGTCACATAAGCAAATATTAGATCAATATTAATAATATTACATTATCATGTTATACATTTGAAGGCAGGCAGGCAAGTATGGACATAATAACGATGGAGATATGACAGGGTGATATGTAGAGATTAATACAATAATAAGTCGCCCTATTAATGACTGCCTCGGTGGCGTGGTGGTATTTCGGTACGACTACGGTTCTGAGGTCTCGGGTTCGATCCCCGGGTCGGGCAAAGTGATATTGGATTTTTCAATATCAGCCCGGAGTCTGGAATTTGTGCCCGATATGGCGATAGGCTCGCCCCCTATCACATCTGGGACGGAACTAAGCTCGGCGAAATGTGGGTGTTCTAGTTCGCTAGTGCGCCTCTGCCTACCCCTTCGGGGATACAAGCGTGAGCTTATGTTATGTATGTCCTATTAGTCTTGTGATAATCTTTTTAGGCTTAATTGAGGACTACTTATCAAGATATTCACAAAATCTATGATAGAATTTTCAATGATAACAAGCGTTGATACAGAAAATAGGCTTTATAAAAAATAAGTTTTCGAATCGAATAATTAAGATTTTATAATTCTTTCGAAGTGTAAATAGAGGTAGAACAGTGGCCCAAGCAGAAAAAAATCTGACAATCGTAAATTTATTCGAGCTCTATGAAATTTGTATGAAATATTAACCAAATGTCATCAGTGCGCAGCGAGCTCGAAAACATTTACGATTGTCAGGAATTTTCTTGCTCGGCTGGCAGAATCGGTATAATTACGAAACCGCATCATATAGTTCGAAAATAAGAATAACTTAATCACCATTTTATGCTATAACGACTACTCGAATTTGCGATAAAACTCTATAAATAAGGTTTCATTTCAATCTGCGTTACAGAAACTTATTAATGAATAAAAGTGAACTATTATTTCAAACAACGGAGGCTCGATTGCACTCTGCATTGTATAAAATTACTTTTTGAATACGATATTTGCTAAGCTCAACATTTTCGCAAAGATTTAAGTTTGAATAACACAATGGACGTGCGTAAATCAATTCGTCTGCAAATAAATCTGTACTTTATTCGAATTCATGAATAAATTTCATCATTTATTAAATGTAGGATTTATATCGTGAAATTGAATTTATTAATTTGAATACGAAAATAGTTATGGAGAACAAGATTTGTATAAAAATGTATTGGGGTGAAGGAACGGGATTTTTCTATTGCTAAAATCGGAGACAGCCATTACTCAACGAGTCGGAGATATTATTATATTTATATACCTTTCATTTGAATACACCCACGCAATTCTGCATGCAAAGAGCATGCAATAGAAAGCAGTTTGAAACGATGAAAACATTAAAGAAAACGAACGCAAAAATATTTTTTTAATATAATTTATTTAAGAGACTTTGATTAAATTCTGACCATTGATATTTATTTATTTTTATATTTTTAAATGTATTTGTTTTTATATAATATATATTTAAAAATGTATTTTTTTTATTGAAATAAATGAAAAATAATAATAATATTAGCCTTGTAATATTACTGTCCTACTGCTAGGCATGGGCCTCCTCTACTAATGAGAGGGGTTAGGCCTTAGTCTACCACGCTGACCTAATGCGAGTTGGTAGACTTCACATACCTTCGAAATTCCTAGGAAGATATTCTCGGGTATGCAGGTTTCTTCTCGATGTTTTCCTTCACCGTTATAGCAAGCGATGTTTCACAATGAAAATACATCTAACATAGAAAGTCAGAGGTGTATGCTCCATTTTGGGGTTGGTCTCGAAGCTCCGACACTTGTCTTAGCAGTCCGTACCGTTCAAAACTGAGCTATCACTGCTATTGTTTTTTAAAGTAGTATTTCATTATATTTATTCACGCCTAATGGCCCGCGTGGTACTCTAAGGCCTAACCCCTTTCATTAGTAGAGGAAGCCCGTGCCCAGCAGTGGGACAGTAATATTGCAGGGCTGATATTATTATTATTATATTAAACTTTGGAGTGCGTGCCTTCTATTCCTTCCAAAGTCACAAACTTGCGAATATCGATATCCTATCACGTAAATGTCTATTAAAATGCCCAGATGGCCGCCGTTCTTTGATAATCCCTATTATAAATCCAATTTATAGTGAATATTTCATGGAGCGTTGCCTTGACAAGGGTCGCAGGGTCGCCAACTGGCATAATAGTAACATAGGGTGTCACCAGGATGTAAAGTTTTATTAAAAATCTACGCGTAAAATATGTTTTGTGTAGATGTTTTGTGTAATGTTTAAGTGCAGAATACACAGCTTAAATGCCCATATAAGGCCTCATTCGCATTAGAGCTTTTTCAACGCGCAATAAAAAAGCCTTGAATGGAACATAAGAGTTCTCGTATACTTAGGCTGAGATCTATAGAGCGAGTTTCGACTAAGTCAGAGTTAAAGAAGCGAACTCAGGGACGATTTGGAATTTTTAAATCGAACTTCGACTTAGACCGAGACACCATTTTTTTTAAGAAAAATAGACTGACAGACTAAGCAAAGATTTTCTTGTAAAAAATGACTCGGACTAAGTAAAATTTCGATCTATGAATTCCTAATACTTCCTGAGTTCGTTTCTTTGACTTAGACTTAGTCTTAAAGGGACAACCTATGGTATAAAGATAAGCAGCGCTCAAATATTTTTATAAGCAAAGGGCAATATCTCAAAAACAAGGCAAGAATAATTTTGAAGCAATCATGGGCCTTATAAAAACAGTTTAACTAAGCAAATGGTAAAGAATAGCCTGTCCCTTTTATTTTCAAACAATGTGACAAGGAAAAAAGTGACAGGCTATTCTTAGCCATTTGCTCAGCTAAACTGTGTTTATAAGTACGGCCCTATATGAAAAGACATGTTCAGACGCTTTTTTTAGCTCTCGTGCGAACGCTGCTATAATGGTTTCGTGACATTCAATGATTTCCAATCATTTGTCGTAGTAATTATGTATCGCGTGACACGAAAGATAGGAAGCGAGTCTACTCAACGATTTGATTAGGGTTCAAATTAGAAATGAGCTGGGATTTTTTTTCGTGTTTGCAGTTGTGTTTCTCAACTTTCTTTCTACCTGCCCTTATCCCACATTAATGTGGTCGGGCAACACACTTTTTCAAGCATATTGCAGAAAGAACTTGGCTTAGTTTTTGCCACCGGCTGCCTGCCTGACGTCAACCCACATCTGGGGGATCCAGTCCCGGGAAAATAGCGTTAGTAAAACACAACGCTCGACCAGGGAATTCGAATCCAGGGTGGGGTGTCCAATCCCGAGTAAAATCGTGTTAGAATATTGACCTGAAAATCGAACTCCGGTCCGCTAGGTCCGCAGCTTATGGGTATATACTGAAAGTGGACCAAGGAGACAACAGGCAGACAGGTTTACAGCCCATATACACTGTCCTATAATAAGAAGATGATACGAAACTTCTTTCTTGTATAAATACTCATTTATTTTATTATAAATACAGTGTTTTATTTACAATAATACTAATTTTGGAATGTGAAGAAGATGGTTAACTTATTTTAATGGGATCTTTATTTTGCAAAGTCGCCATTTTTGTTTATCTCCGTATGTAAGCATGCTTCATTTTTTGTATTAGGCATGCATAATTTTTTCATTATTATACCTCGTCCTTATTCTTTTTTTGTGTAAGTAGATTAGAAACAAACTTTTGAGAACCCTTGATGGTGCGTGACGGACAAATGACTACGTTCAAAAGACAAAACGGTTCGCAGCAATGCTGTCTTGTTAGCAAAGAATTTAATTAGACAAAGACGCGAAAACAAGTTCTCGGCGAAACGAAATCATCGTGGACGAATTTGTTTTAGTTTTAGTAAGGATGTACGTAATTATAGGATAGTTCTTTTTTATTTTTATTATTCATTATATTATTAGGCCGCTACCAACAGGTTGATCTGGAAATCTTTGGGGGAGCCCTATGTTCAGCAGTGGACGTCCTATGGCTGATGATTATGATATTATTTTATAGTCGCCTCCATGGTTTAGTGGCAGCATATATGGGCTGTGGGCCGGGAGGTCCTGGGTTCGGTTTCCAGGTCGAGCATAGCGAATTTTCTAATTTAATTTGCACGGGGCTGGATTCCCTTAGAAGGGGTTGACGTCAGGCAGGCAGCCGGTTGTAAAACTAAGCCAAATCCTTTCTACAACATGCTTGAAGAAGTGTTTTGCGCCGACCCCATATTAAGGTGGGATAAGGGCAGGTAGAAATTTGAAAAACTCAATATCACTTTTCCCGAAACGATACGAATTTTCATCACCGAGTCAAACAATCTTCAATTTAGTTGTCAATTTTCAGGCCTTTTGCGTTTAACTTTACACATCAAATGGTCCGTGTTATGCAGAAATAAGCGAACCCACAAAAATAACATTTTTTTACATCAATATGACCTATTATTGTTTAGATTATGGTGGCATAAAAAAAGTGGGTTGGCTCATTTCTGGTTAACGCGGTCCAAATAACATAATGCACAAAGAAATACTTAGGTATATTATAATGTATATCATACAGTACCGTATCATGTAACAGCCTCGAGCATCTTAAATTCATGATAGATTGTGTCTGCTTGTTAAGACATGATATTTAGAACAATCTTAATGGATACACTCAGTTCCATGTCGCGGATACATGGAAATGTTTTAGAATTTCACAGTACATATATTAATCACATTTAACATAGGATTATATCCCTAAGACTGAGAGGATAGATATGTTAGCATATAAGTACATAACAGGGGCAACTTTTTCAACAAACTTTTGCAACACTCGACTGGATTTCGACTAAGATTTGATTTCATTCAGTGACTTAAAATTCCACCGAAATCGAGGTCAAATAATGTGTAATTAAATACACCCATAGTCACACACATAGTCACACTGACCCCACACTAAGATCGAGTGTTGTGTCGTGGGTATCAGGAACTACGAAAAACTTTCGGTCTCACAACACCCAGACCCGAAACAAATATCTGTGGGACACAAACATTTATTTAGGTGCAGGAATCGAACCCGCGACATCACGTTTCACAGCCGGCTACTCGCCCGCTGCGCACGGAGGTTGTCAAAAGTTCACTAATGTTGCGTTAAAAATTACCAAATGACAAGTTCGCGAATCAAACGCAACATTAGCGCACTTTTTACATCGATTTCGGTGGATTTTTAAGTCACTCAATGAAACCGAATCGTATTCGAAATCAAATTGTGTCAAAAGTCAGAGGGCAGTACGCTACCGAGGCAGTGAGTCAGTCGTAGCAGGCAAATTTAATTTACTATTTACTATCCTAAACCTTGAGACGTCCTTTGATCGGATCTCGTATTTAAACACAATAGATTTTCGTTTACATCTCGATCCTGCGACCTGATGCGATAGACATTTGTCGAATGCTTAGGTCACCTAGATCACGTACAGGTCATATCGTGTACTAAGTTTAATATGTTTTATATTTGATTTTTGACAAAAATGCCTGTACATTCGATATGTTTGAGAATGTCTTTTTATTTATATTTTACTTTTATTGAGATGTCTGGCTTTATTTATTAACTAGCTGTTGCTGGCGAATTCGTTTACGAGAATGAAATCCAATCAAATTTATTGAATCCATAAAATGTTCAAACATCAATTAGATTCCGTAAAATTTTAACTCTACCGCCTGTTCGGAAGGCTGTTTCGCCAGAGAAGAACGGGCGAGAAACTCTGACGTTGCTCTTTTTAACACCAATTTACAGTCAGCTACTAATACAGTACAGCACCAGATACAGAAAGACCTTAAATTAGAGCAGCTAAACAACGATAACAATTATGTATTATCAAATAGGACAAAGTAACATACAAGATACATTGAGCGACCCCCATAGCCACGGCAAGTTGAACTGAAACAAACAAACAAAACAGTCCAGGCAGACTAGTTTCCACAAGCAGCACGCGTTCACGAGTACGACGCGTGTGCCAGCCATCGACCTCCTCAACCATGTTCCAGAGAAGTGATTGCCCCTCACATGACGCCGTCCACGAATATTCCACGTGAATCGTATGTTACTCGCTGAAGTCGCTGATAATGTAACTTTTTATAGGAATTTTAGAAACAAGTTCGGTAGTTTTTGAGCCTATTAATACAAATAAAAAAAAACAAATATTTCTTCTTTGTAATATTAGTCGACCGACTTCCAAAAAGGAGGAGGTCCTCAATTCGTCTATTTTTTTTAGGTATGTTACGCGATATCTCCGAACCTCCGAATGTGAACCGATCTTCAAAATTCCTAGACGAGGCCATCCCTAAGTTCCAAGTCTTTTTCTTTCTATCTTTCTTTCTTTCATCTTAATGTGCGGTCGGCGCAACACACTTTATCAAGCATCTTGCAGAGAGGATTTGGCTGAGTTTTTACCACCGGCCGCCTGCCTGACGTCAACCCTCTATGGGGGATCCAAGTCTTAAGTTCCATGTCTACTTACCAAATTTAATAATATCGGTTCTGAGGTTTAATCGTGAAAACTTGGATATTTTAAGGCGACTTGCAGCGCTATTACTAATCTAGAGTTAAACCTAAACTCAATTTATCCTACAGCCCACTGCTATCTTTAAATCAATATTTGGGATAAATAAATATTTCTATATTAGATAATTCTGTCTCTTGACAGACATATTTACTTTTGTATTTTTAATGTTAATTCAAGAATTGGTGATGCCCCATGCGGATCAAGCCGGCTTGCATAAAAGCTTCTTTACACTCCGAGGAGTACCTATGGAGCAGAAAAGTTCTCGAGTGGAGACCACGTACCGGCAAGCGCAGCGTAGGACGTCCACCCACAAGGTTGACCGACGACCTGATAAAGGTCGCAGGAAGTCGCTGGATGCAGGCCGCTTCCAAAAGATCAATCTGGAAATATTTGGGGGTGGCCTATATCCAGCAGTGGACGTCGTATGGCTGATAATGATGATGATGATGAGTACCTAAGTTTCGTTACGATTTTTTTAGATGTTCAGTAGAATTTTTAATGTATCACATGTCGCCAGACGAAATTACGTTTTCACACATTTTATTCACCACCTTGAAATATAGCTTTCTTATTTTAATATACATGGGCACTTTAATAAAACGGCGCTCTGTATGAAGTTGTCAACGTATTTTTACCGTATTATATTATCTATAAACTTGTGCTTTATGAAATCCCATATATTATTATTTTATTACCAGACTACGGAAAAACCAAAATCATTATTATTCTAGTAGTTTATGTTTACGTAAGTTCAGCGGCCTGAGCAGGAAAATTGCTGACAACCGTAAATGTATTCGAACTCGATGCGCGTCTATGAAATTTGTATGAAATATTAACAAACGCCATCAGTGCGCAGCGAACTCGAATACATTTACATTTACATTAATTTTTCGTGCTCGGGCTACTGGTAGTTAGTTTATGTTTTCGTCCAGTTTTGATAAATGAAGTATTTCATTCAGATATTATTTATTCATATTATTTCAGTACATTCTTGCAATCGTACGTACTTAGCGAAAAGCGACAGCAGTTTTCGATTATTTTATATGAAAAACAAGTTCGTTCCACTACAAATCAACTGGGTGTTGTCAAAGTGACATTTAAACTTTTACATTAACCCAATAAAATCAAGAAACAATAAAATACAAACAATAAACACCACAAACTTTAACAATGAAATTTTGTCCGTCGAATAACTTCCCATCAATTTAACACATGTCTTAGGGCCTTGTCACACACGATGTTTGGTCCGGTCGACGATTTATTGTCGCGTCGCATTTAAATTTCTGCATTTCAGTAGCTGCATCGTATAAATGAGGTTATTATATACAGATTTGGAAAACTCAATACCTGATTCTGAAGACATTGTATGTGTATAAAGTTAGAGGCTACTCTGAGTAAAGTCCAAGCCAAATATATTTAAAAAAAAAGTGTTATAAAAGTTTTGGAGACACAAGGTATATAATTAGGTAAAGCCTACTAAGTAGCTTTTAAAACGATGTGGTAGAATACGCCGTAACCTATTTCCCCGTAAAAGAGGTCTGTAGCCACCAATGGAGCGGTAATAGTACTGGTCCGATTATTTTTTGAGATTTTTTTTTAATCAACTATGTTATAAAAGTACATACATTGTACAGTAAACATAATAACAACTACGTACGTGAAATCGCAGTATTCACTTTTAGAAGTTACTGTTTCGAGCAATCCAATTGCGACTAATCGCAAAATCACTGATAAAAAAGTACCGTGTGTCCGTGCCCTTATTATCAAACGTGGTACGAACTTCCAACCGGATATTGTACAGGAGATTGCCGATGCTTTAAAAGTGGCTGGATTTTGTCACGTGTTGTTTTATTATTTTGAGTTTCGAGGCATTGCTCGATATAGCTATAAAGTAATTCAATAGCAGATATATGTTATGAGGTATTGAATTTATAGTTTTAAAGTAGGAAAAGTCGTTGTGTAGAAAATATCTATAGGTATCTTAAGCTATCCACTACAGCGTTCTGAGCAGGAAAATTTCTGACAACCCTAAATGTATTCGAACTCGATGCGCGTCTATGAAATTTGTATGAAATATTAACCAAAGGTCATCAGTACGCAGCGAACTCGAATACATTTACATTTACATTAGTTTTTCGTGCTCGGGCTACTGATCAGGGTTAGCCCAATATATTGATATATACGCCATAATTTGAAAGGAATCAAACATATACACAACATAACATAAGCTCACGCCTGTATTCCCGAAGGGGTTGGCAGAGGCAACTAGCAAACTATAACACCCACATTTCGCCGAACTTAGTTCCATCCCAGATGTGATAGGGTACGAGTCTATCGCCAAATCGGCGACAAATTCTATGGAATTTTTATTGAAATTCTATGGAATTCGTCATACTGAAAAATCCAATATCTTTCCCCGGTCCCTACCTGGGGCAAAGACCGGGGAACCCGAAACCTCAGGACGATAGTCGTACCGCGCACGCAATACCACTACGCCACCAATGCAGTCATACATATAAATTACGTCATAAACCATATTACAAATGTAATGATGTGTATAATGTCGTCATATAAAAAGAAGAAAATACGACACAAAAAGCTAGAACAATCAAATAAATTTATAAGCCAATAGTCAAACGACGATATGTATTATGAAATTTAAGTATAAAACATTTCAATCTTAATTTAATTCCCATACATACAAAAGTAATCAAAGTTATTGAGATCCAATCGGTAACAGAAAGCGTGCATCCACACGATAAGCGTTCATATTTCAACCAAATCTGAGTTCAATAAACGAAATTAAATTCCAGCATAGACGTAACCGAGAGCTCTGATCCTACTGATACCCCCATCAGGGGCAATAGTCACTCGTATATGTGTGATGTGATCGGAATTGCTCTCGAACCAATGCTCGTTATTCGCCGAAAGCTGAAATGAAATTTTGTATAATTCCATATGAAAGAATAATGTATCCACAAGCTTAGGTATGTATGTAACTTAAGAACAACTTGCAGTGCTATTACTAATCTAGAGTTAGTTCTAAACTCGAATCAACTTACAAGTCATTCGTATATTTAAATCAAGTTTAAGTAAGAGAAAAAAATTAACATGCAGTACAAAATTTGCATAGATTACCTTACTGGATTTCAAAATATTCTGCCAGTTGTATTTGGTATCTTCATACCACCCACCTTCCTTCAAATATAGCCCTTCAATCTTTACAGTATATGGATAATTTCCTTTGAAGTGAGCTGTGTCCACTGATATGTTTTGAACTTTTCCCGGAAATCCTAGTCTAAAGACAGCCCATTCTTCACCTATGTATTGGAGAAAAATATTCTTAATAAGCAACTTACTCAAAGACTAAATGTAACGCAAAAAAAAGGCATAAATAAGTATTTCGGTGGCGTTGTTGCATTACACACGTCCTCTATCACACCATACGACGAAAATAAGCTCGTCGAAAAGTGGATGCACTCCTGTCGTCTCAACCTGCCTATGCGGAGAACTGGTTTGAATGTGTATTAGCCTAATACCAGAGACCGCCTTCCTACTCAAATGCTTCAACTTCACCTGAAGTGACCTGACCAAGACCTTGGTCTTGACCATCTTCCGCAGTGAGACCATTGACTCTCATCCTCCTTCAAACGCCAAACCAGCGCTTTTTGGGACCGTCCACTGGAATGCACGCAATACATGGTACGAACTGGACCAGAGACTTGCGACTGATATACTCCAGGGGTTTCCTTAAAGTGAGGTTTCTTCTTGGATATGTATAAATAAATAACAAAATTATCTTCAATTTTCACAAGACAATGTTTGATAGATATCAGGGATTGAAGCACGGCTAACTTTCGACTACGTATACGAATCGAGCTCTAATACCTGTAAACTGGAGAGTTCCATCCTCATTACATGTTATAACTTCGGGTCTGTCTGTTCTTCTAGCTGTCTCCCATCCGTCAGCCATGCCTGTCCCCTTGTACGGTTTGATCAGGTTTTTTGGATGGCCATAGTGAGCGTTGGAGTAACCTTTGAGTAAATATTATTTAAAATACTTTTGGGTGCATCAATCATCATCTTACCAAACCAAGCCTCCCCGGCTTACATTCATCAGTAGACGGCGCGGCGATAGTCTCTGATGATGACAAAAATAACAATATAATATTTGACTACACAAAAGGGCGAGGACATATTAAAGTACCAAATGTTGAGTCACGTCAACCCTTTCTAGGGACATGCAGTCCCGGGAAATACTGATAGAAAATCGTTTTACCTGAGCTGGAATTTCAATCCTGGACCTCCCATTCTTCGGACTCACACACGCCGCCATTAGACAAAGAACGCGACATTTTAACAACCATTAAGCATTATAACAAATTATTTAACAGAACTTACCTTCACAAACAGCTCCATTCAATAAAGACAGTAAATCTACGAGCTGGTCTGATGGAGGGACTTCAGGCCTCGCTTCTCCGTATACCCTGAGTCTAGCTATACCTCCATCTGGGTAAATATTTAACCTTATATGTGTCCAGGCTTCATCACTCATTACCTATAGAAAAAATCATTATTTTCAACTTCAAAATGAAAATCATAGTACATCGTACCCGTACATAATAGAGCATAAGAACAGTCTTCATGATAAAATTACGTACATCTAGGATTTATCTTGTTATTTTCCTCCACAACGTAAGTAAAATATAAAGAGCTCATTGGCGCAGCTCTGTGTATCCCGTCATCTCACTCGAGACGGCCAATGGCTTCATTTTCAAATTTCTGCACTCAAAGAAAATACAACGAAAGGATTTATTTTGAAACGTTTTAACTTTTTGCTTCAAGACACCAGTCGACCGGAGAGTAAAACCGCGATTTTTAGAGCTCAGTTTTAAAAGTAGTCGTTTATCACAGTGAAACCGCGGTTTTAAGTAACAAAGAATCTTACTGATGCTGAAGATCATAATATATTAACGAGCCATGGGCAAAATTTACAATGTTTAAATTTCTTTTACAATTACGTATGCAGTTAATCGCTAATATTGTAAGCCGATATATGCACTATGTTCTATGAATACGATGCACAAGGCATAGTCCGTCTCCGAATGTATTAAAGTTTTTATGAGCCATAAACGAATAATCGTAAAACACAAGTTAGTTGCCTTTTAGCCGTGGCTCAAATCATACTCCATTTACTATCCACAGAATATAGGGTTCGTCAGTCGATCATAATTAGTCACTACGAGCTATCCATTGGTTTTAAAACCGCGGTATTAATGTCGATCACCTACTTTATATAAAGACGCGTCAACGAAACCATGATTTGGTGAAGAAATGTCGCAATGTATTGCAATATTTACTGCACATTCATAATGTATCGGACTTTGAACCGACGTCTTCAACGTCTGTCGTATGATCTTCAATCGGATTTGAGATTTTGTATCTCTTTTTACGTTCATATTTTGTACTTCAAGTTAATGGTTCGGAAAGAAATTTATCGCAAAAATATAGCCAAATGCATTTCCAATATTTCTGCTCTGTTCCAACGAAAAGAAAACTCATTATCACATATTATATTTAGCTTGCTTTGGGTTGTGAAATTACATCAAAATAATGGATAGAGAACTTATTCAGTAGACTTATCAATGCAGTCAAGCTATGGGATAAATTTATTTGTTATTTATTTATTCAGAACTTACATAAAACAGTATTACTGAAAAAAAATAAGTTGCGCACTAAGTTTAAAACTTGTGTCGCGCAACCTACAAGCATTTGTACTACTACTACAATACACTACTACTACAATTACTACTACTACAATTAACCTGCCATAGGCTAGCGTTTAACTGAAACCAGTTCGAAATTATGATACTAAAAATTATCTAATAAGTTAACGTACAATAAAATAATCATACTTAACTAAAATACGAGATCAAGTTTATATTGGAGTAATTGTGTTTCAGCTTTTGTGTATTTTAAATAGAGGTAATAATTCAGAAGAAAAACCAAATACAAAGCTTACTAGTAACTTGAAAAATATTTCAGCGGCCTGAGCAGGAAAATTTCTGACAACCGTAAATGTATTCGAACTCGATGCGCGTCTATGAAATTTGTATGAAATATTAACCAAACGTCATCAGTGCGCAGCGAACTCGAATATATTTACATTTACATTAGTTTTTCGTGCTCAGGCCGCTGAGGTACATTCAAGTATAAATTTAAACCTAGATATGAAAGGACTATTCACCACTATTCAAGTCAGGAGTCGTATAAATTATTTACATCTAGAGTTCACCGTGTAAGTTGTGGGGCTAACCACAAGCCGCTTTGTATTTTACGTTAAGAGACTACTATTACGAAAGTTTTATAAACTAAAACCATTTTATAGTTACTAGGTTTTTTGAGGAAATTATGTAGTAAAATAGATTTCAGAAGAGGGCGCTACTGTGCGTAATAAACATCGACTCCGTAAATAAAATTTAATTAAAAATACTTAAGATGCTCAATACATGATAAAAACTTATTTAACTTTATATATAAGTTATAAAACAGTGTATAAAGTGTTGTGAACCCAAATACAGCAAGATATAAACATTAAAATTGAGTGTAAACAATTTAACGGTCGGCTAGATAAAACCTATGAATATAGTGATTCACTGTGAAAGAAACGCTGAATAGACCCTTTATTACTACACACATTAGAACCAACTATTCGAATTTACCTAAGAAGAACAGTGTCATTAGTGCTTTTCAGTTCTAAATAACCAACATAATTCAAATTTATCATATCGAACACCGAGCAAAAAGTCAGAACAACGCCATCTACCATTTAAAGACTGGACTAAGTCTTGACGTCCTATAAGTTTAAAATATTGTTCCCATTCTTGCTACTAGGGGGAGTAAGTAGTAGCCCGAGGACATGGCCTCCATATTATGTACAGGATGTAAACAAAAACTTCCAACTAAAGAATATTTAATATGCAGCATATGTAATAATAAATATGACTTAGACTGCGCAAATATACCCAAAAGCTATTTCAACCGAACAATGACTATAAATGACCGAAATTCGTGGCAGTGCAAAGCTTGTAAATGTAAATTGCTGAAAAAGGGGAACATTGATACACCTATATGTTCTCGCGACCGAGAAAACACCATACACCAAACCTCACCATCTGAACAAAACAATGTCACAATTAGACAAAGACATGTAAAATCTCAAAGCGACTCAATATGTTCCGAAGATCTAAGTATTCTAGGAGATACAGTTTATACAAATAGCGAAGAAGTGATCGTAAGCCCAGATACAAAATCTAAACTTATATTAGAAAATTTGAGCGAAATGATTGCTACACAATTAAAAGAAAACAACAAATATATTATTAAAGAACTACAAAATACAATACAAATAGAAGTTAATAAAGCAATTATGGAATTAAAAGAAGAATTTAAGGCTGAAACGACAAGCCTATTCAAACTAAATGGAGAAAGAAAAAAAGACATAGATAAATTAACGAAGGAAATAGAATGTTTAAATACAGAAAAAGAAAAAATACTAAACGACATATATAATCTTAAAGAAAAAGTTACAAATAGTCACTACAACTTAGAAAATACTTCTAAAAAAATTGTTCTCTATGGCTTTTCTGAATACTTAAAAGAACCACAGGATAATCTTAACAATAGAATCATAACACTTTTTCGAGACATATTACATATTGATACAAGCTTATATATAGAAGATGCGCGCAGAATAGGAAAATACTACAACAAAAACCGACCACTTGTTATCGAATTCATAAGTAAGAGAATAGCCAAATACATTATTGAAAATAAACAACAATTCTACGGAACAGGACTACATATATCAGAATTTCTCGACGAAAATGCAAGAATAGAAAGAAAACGCGTCTACAAAGAAATGCTAAATGCAAGAGGAAAGGGCCTCCATGCAGTAATACGAAATAACACATTATTTATAGAAGGAAAGAAGGTGGATTTAAAAGAAGCTAATATACTTAAAGAGAAAATTGATAATGAAAATGAGACGTTTGAAAATATAGATCAAACAAACCTCCTGAATAAGCAGAGATTAAGCCAAAGAAGCCAAGAATTTAAAAGTGAAACTAGAAAATCTATAAATACATTTCGGAAATACCGACCAACAATTTAAAGTATTATTTCAAAATTTCCAAAGCTTATACAATAAACGGGACTTACTAGAAGCATTAATCGATCACTCACCGACATACCAAGCAATATGCATTTCGGAGACCTGGTTAACCGAAGAGAAAATAGAATACGTACAAATAAGTGGATATAAAATGGCAACATCATACTGTAGAGAAAAGCGGCTAGGCGGCGGAGTCTGCATCTTGTTACAAGATCACATAGAATACATAGAAAGAAAGGATATTACAGAAAAATCTATAGAATATATAATTGAACTATGTGCAATAGAATTACCTAAGCTACAAATTTTATTAGTAATTATATATTGGAATAAAAGAGAGGAAGAAATATTCTATAGCCAACTAAGATTAATATTAACACACATAAACAAAAAATACCAAAAACTCAAAATTATAATAGGAGGTGACTTTAATATAAATATATTAGAAAATACGCCAAAAACAAACAATTTCATAGATCTCATGTACGAATATAAGTTAACACAAAATATTAAAAAACCCACTAGAGTTACCGAAGCCACCTCATCATGCATAGATTTAATATTTACAAATTTTAAAGATAATTATTTAACAACAAATGTCGAAGAATTGGGTATTTCAGATCATAGCGGTACGATTATACAAATAAAACTACCCCAACAAACAAAACCGACTACTTGGTACACATATAAAAGGCTACATAACAAGAAAAAGATATCACAGTTCAGATCTATACTACAAATACAAAACTGGAATGAAATAATTAAACCAGATATAGATATACATAATAACTATAAGGCATTTAATACAACACTTCTTAATATATTAGACCAATGCATGCCAAAACGCAAAATAAAACTAAGTACAAATTTTAAAAAGCACTGGTTAACATATGGTATTAGAATTTCATGCAAAAATAAAAGATTATTAAAAATACTTACATCGAAAACAAATAATAAAATACTAACAAATTACTATAAAATATATGAAAAATATCTAAAACGTACAATAGCAACTGCAAAAAAACTTAATTATATTAATAAATTAAAAAAATCGAATAATAAAGTAAAAACAATGTGGAACATAATAAATGAATGTACCAATAAAAACAAAAAAAATGAAAAACAAAACATAAAATTAAAAATAAATAATAATATTACTACTAACCCTGAAATAATAGCTGACACATTTAATAATTATTTTGCATCCATAGGCGAAACGAACAAACTCTCATCTAATTCAAAACCAAAAGGAATACCGGTACTAAATCCTAGTGAAAACACCATATTTCTCAGTCCAGTCAACCAAAAGGAAATAAAGCACATAATTATAAATCTTAAGAATAAAAAAAGCCATGGCCTAGACGAACTATCGCCATATCTATTCAGACAATGTGCAGATGAACTATGCCTGCCATTGTGTAATTTAATTAACCAGTCTTTTGAACAAGGTGCCTTCCCTGACATGTTGAAAATATCCCTAATAAAACCAATTTATAAGAAAAATGATAGAACCGAAACAAGCAACTACAGACCTATCGCTTTACTTCCCACAGCCTCTAAGATATTTGAAAAAGCTATGTACAATCGCATCTACAAATTTTGTGAAAAATACAACATACTTGATGAGGGTCAAAATGGTTTCCGTAAAAATCGATCAACAACACTAGCTGTCTACAAATATATACAGGAAGCAATAAACATTTTAGATAATAAAAACTATGGTGTAGGAATTCTCTTAGATATGACAAAAGCCTACGACAAGGTGCAATTTGAAATATTATTAAATAAACTATATGGTATAGGTATACGTGGAAGAAGTTATGATTGGTTTAAATCATACCTACATAATAGAAAACAAATAGTAGAAATAGAATCCTTTAACCACACAACAAATGAAATACAAAAATCTTATTCACAAAGTAAACAAATAAATGCCTCAATTCCTCAAGGAAGCGTTTTAGGATGTCTATTATTTTTAATTTACATTAATGACCTTCCAAAAAGTTTAGAATGGCCGTGTGTCTTATTTGCAGACGATATCTCCCTTCTCACTTCATGCAAAAATAATATAAATATAAATGAAAATATTTGCAATATACTCTCTAAAACTGAAAACTGGATGACTCAACACAATTTAGAATTAAATTTCTCAAAAACAAAATTAATAACCTTTTACCCACCGCAAAAATCACCATTAGATATAAATTTAAACTATAAGGGTACAACAATAGATAAAGTAAAAACTGTAACGCTATTAGGCTTAGATATCGACACCCATATAAACTGGAAGCACCACATACAAAAAATAAAATCAAAAATATCAAAATTCACATATGCTTTGTATGAAATTAAGAAAACAACAGATCTACAAACCGCACTATCAACCTATTACGCCTACGCTTATTCATGGCTGAGCTATGGTATAATACTATGGGGAAACAGTACTGATACACACACTCTGTTCAGACTACAAAAAAAATTAATTAGAATAATAGCAAACATCAGTCAAACCGAAAGCTGCAAATCACATTTTCAAAAACATAGAATCCTTACACTTGCATCAATCTACATACTGGAAATGTCAAAATTCACACACAAACATCCAACCTTCTTTTCCACACGAGGAGACTTAAACACTTCAATAAACCTACGCTACAGAAATAAATTGAATTTACCAACCTCTAGATTACACATGCATTCCTCTAGTCCTTATGTTATGGCAATAAAAATATATAACAAGCTGCCCAAAAGTATTAAAGAAGAAACAAAAACTAGTTTATTTATTACCAAAATTAAAAATTTTCTACACTACAAATGCTACTACACAGTAACTGAGTATTTAAATGATAATAATATAATATAAACAATTTGACACATAATATGATTGATATGCTAAATACACAGTACAAAATAAAACAAAATCTATAATAATCATGCACACATGTGTGTTGCATACTATATATAAGAACGTATATGTTTGACGTGTGTGCGGGTGTGTTGTATGTGTGTGTGTGTGTGTGTGTGTGTGTATGTGTGCGTGAATTATAATAGTCCATTAAAGTAAAATAATAATAAACAAATATAATATATACATTATGTTTCTCCCTCTCTCACTATTTTTGCCGTGCCCAACAGGGTCCATAATTATGTACTGTAATTAGTTTTTAACACCATTGTAAACAATTATGGAGAGCAATAAAATTGAATTGAATTGAAATTGAAAATTGAAAAATTACAGACAAAGTTAAATTTATTGTCTAAGGGTCTTGTGTCGGTGTTAGACTGCCTGGGGTTGTAAGACTGCCTCGGTGGCGTGGTTGTATTTCGGTACGACTACTGTCTTCAGGGTTCGATCCCCGGGTCGGGCAAAGTAATATTGGATTTTTCCATATCAGCCCGGAGTCTGGAATTTGTGCCCGATATGGCGATAGGCTCGCCCCCTATCACATCTGGGACGGAACTAAGCTCGGCGAAATGTGGGTGTTCTAGTTCGCTAATGCACCTCTGCCTACCCCTTCGGGGATACAGGCGTCAGCTTATGTTGTTGTTGTTGTTGTTGTTGGTCTTGTGTGTTAGTCGACTGTTCCGTTCCTCTCCTAATTTACGCCATTGAGCTATATTCTCGGCTTTTCTTACTTAATTACTACCATCTTTAGCTACTTTGATCATATTGTCGCTTCATCTGACTGCAGCGTGCATTAAATTACGTTTCCGACATCTTGATCGCCATATAAAGCCGAGTCTACATCAAAGACTGTTGTTTCTACCGTTAGTACGAACAGCCCATTGCCACTTCACTTTTGCTCCCTAATTTTAAGATCTATTTCAAAAGCTTTAGTTTTCTCT
Source organism: Clanis bilineata (assembly GCA_036417725.1). NCBI lineage: Eukaryota > Metazoa > Arthropoda > Insecta > Lepidoptera > Sphingidae > Clanis > Clanis bilineata. The sequence continues at coordinate 3,430,304 of CM071145.1, read as the reverse complement.
CGTATCACATAATTCCTCACCTAATACTTCAGAGATATACCCATCACAGGGGGGGTTACCATCACCTCTTATAGCAGTATTATTATAATTTTACTTGTCAATATTCCCATACAAAACAAACGAAGAACGATTATAATAATACTGCTACAAGAGGTCGTGGTAAGCCTGCAGCTGTGTCTATAGCAGTGCATAGCTATGACAATACTTTAATTGGGTTCTTGACTACGTTTGATTTCATACACATATATTTATATGTAATAACAAATAAACCCACAAAGAAATCCTTTTGTAAAAACTGCATCGAAATTGGTTGAAAAATGAGGCAGTAATTCATATTTTAAATTCTGAAGTGTGGAGCATGGTACAGATATCTTGCTATCTCTTTCCAACGAATGTAACGTTATGGAGGTGACGTGATTATACTGTTACTTTTCTTACCTTCAGTTTGTAGGTTACACCAAACTTCAAACGCTTATAACTTTTTTATTTTTGAAAATATTTTAATATTTCTTTCTGTTCTATATTTTAGATGATATAACATATCAAATAAATTATAAAATAATAGTTAAAAACCCAATTCAAGCTAAATGGTTAGCTAATATATTAAAAGCAATCATCATCATTATCATCATGATATTTTAATATTTCTTTCTGTTCTATATTTTAGATGATAAACCATATCAAATAAATTAAAAAATAATAGTCAAAAACCCAATTCAAGCTAAATGGTTAGCTAATATATTAAAAGCAATACCTTCTGAAAATTCCTTCGTGTCTCTTCATAGCCTGGTCGTAAAGCGGTGATTGGGACAATCTCTTCCCACTCTTCGGAATGAAGGCGCGATACCATCTCCAAATCTCTATCACTGCACGCAGATCCCATGGTAGCATTTCGTTTTGGTATCGATTTCTCCTCTGTTTCAAATGCATTACAATTATTTGAGAATCTTGCTCCATAACTATTTTCAAATAAATAGAACTTTTAAGATGTTAATCGGCCAGCGATAAAACCGCGGTTTTAATTATTACTGATATAAATTAAATAAAACACCCAACAGTCACACACCTAGTCCTGACCCCACAATAGGTGGACATGTATCGTGTGTCTGAGACTATGCGAGACTTTCAGTCTAACAACACCCAGACTTGAAATAAATATCTGTGGGCTTCACAAACATTTGTCTCAATGCGGGAATCGAATCTGCCACCTCTCGTTTCACATTCATTCATTTTAAAGGCTTTTATTTAATAACTAAGTTACTGCTAGTTGATAGTTAAACAGATCTGTAAGTCTGTAAAACTGTTAGGTTTTTACAGCATACCTACAACAAGGCGTATGTTGATTACTTTGATAGAATTAAAATATAATTTTTAACTACTTTGTATGCATGTGGTGATATTAGACGTAGCGTTTTTAAAACAGTTGTACAATTGCAAGATAATTATGAATATGAATTCAGCAGATATTTTAAAACGCAACTCGACGAGGGAGTTAGAGATTATTTTTGATATGATATGGATTCGACAACAATAAAATAAAATACGAAAATATTAAATAAATATAAAACCCGTTAAGTTTAATAACATTGCTTGATGGTCCATAAAACGAGTCGATCAGAGAACTAATCACAATGAATAAAATATTAATGTCTTTTGAAATAGGTCATATAAAATGTTTGCGACATTTGTGGACATTTAACTATATTTAACGCACTAAAAATGATAATAAATGGATTATTTTCGTTGGATAAACTGTAAGGGCACTTGCAGTTCCGCGATAGATGTTTATTTATCCCAAATCTCGATTTAAATATAGGACTGAGCTGTAGGATAAATTGAGGCTAAGGTGTAACTCTAGATTAGTAATAGCACTGCAAGTCGCCCAAAAGTGAGTTATTTTTTAATGTTGAAATAAAACTATTCTTACGGATTCTATCGCGATTATGTTTTAATTATTATTCCCGACGTTTCGAAGGCTTTGCAGTCTTCGTTGTCTGACCCGTGACAATAATTAAAACATAATCGTGATAGAATCCGTAACAATACTTTTATTTCAATGTATAATATTCGCGTAAACTTAAGAAATCAGTATTTTTCAATATCCCAGCTTAATGTCAGGAAACGCAACACACTTTTTCAAGCTTACTGGAGAAAGGATTTGGCTTAGTTTTTACAATGAACTACCTGATGTCAACCCCTTTCTGGGGGATCCAGTCCAGAGCAAATTATGTTAGGAATACACCTCAATCGACCTGGGACTTGAACCCAGGACACGATTAACAGCCCATACGCTGCCACTAGACCAGGGAGGCGACCTTCAGCAACCAACCATACCCTCAAACGTTTTATTTGTGGTTACTTAGGTACAGTGACCTAAGATTCTAGATATAGAGTTACCATTCGGCCATTTCTAGACACACCATCAATCCTACACATTACGTATTCAAAGGTTCGCTTTGAAATTATTCACCAAAGGGCTCGGCTACTGCGCGATGTATAACAATCTTGATATAACGTTGTAATTTATTGTTTACTAGCTTTTGCTCGCAGCTTCGCTCGGCTTTAAGTACATTTCTCGAGGTAACAGCAGGTCCATTCTCTAAGAAACGCCACAACGTTGCGATCGACGACGAGCTCCCGCAGCGCACATCGTTGAAATCGATGGAGCGTTCAACGTTGTTGGGTCTTAGAAAATACCATTTTCCATACATTTATATCAAACGCCTCGCTCGAGAGAGCTAGTTCGCATAAGCGCCGTCATCACGCATAGCGCTAGTGCACGCGCTTTCCGCCCTGTGGTCGGGGGCGTTTGGAGAATTCCACCACGGTATCCCCTGCCCGTCGTAAGAGGCGACTTATAGGGGCCATCGGGGGTCGCGGGCGCGCAGCGGGGGGCTGTTGTAGCGCCCCGTTTAGTACTTTTGTACATGCGACCCCGAGATGGACGGCAGCACGGGTGGTTGGCCTCGTGTTGTCGTTGACGCCGAGGGCGTCCTTCGGCGGCGGGGGCTTATGAGCCCCCCACAATGGAGACGGGCCGCATGGCGGCACCGCGCAGGGACGGTCCCGGTTGAAGCCTGGGCGCTTCTCGCCTAGGGAAACCCGGGGCCGTTCCAATGCGCCGAAGAGGGCCACCGCGGGGTTTTAGTCGGTATTGTCGGTGTAGGGTGTACATAGTGTTAGGGACTCGGCCCAACGGTCGCTCGGATGATTTCCATCTCTCCCGGGCGGCTCAACGTTGGGTCGTAAGACCGGCGAACCCGACATAACCGACACGTCTCCCCCCAGACGTGGCGGTAGCGGTAAAACGCTTTCCCCGCGACAACAAAAAAAAAAAAAAAAAAAAAGTGCACGCGCTTTGTACCTTGCTGAATACAAAAATGAAAACTTGTCGCAACGATGCCGCAACGTTGTTTTCACAAATGAAACCTTAGAGAATCGACCTGCAGGACAAAAATTGTACACCAAAATCTTTCTAATGAATCAATCGGTCTATTGGTGTAAATCGTACGAAAATCAGTTCGTTCGTTTTTGAGATTATTACTTAATACGAAACACGCGGGGACGACGTTCTTATTTTATAATACGTAAGGATAAATATATTATAATTAGAATAATAAATAAAACAATTTTTGTTGAGATATATACATAAAAAAGAAATAATTTTGTAAACTGTTTTAGTGCAAATAAAGCTTATTATTATTATTATTACTGACCTTCTGGTGACAATACAACTGCTTGTATGGAATATTTGGGGGCGTTGTTTCCCGTAAAGAATGCTGTATCCACTACCAGGCCTGTAAAAGAATGAGGTTAAATAAATACTGAGCGACACAGAACTAACGTTCGTAGGAGACGTCGATCATAACCTAACATAATCACATGTATAAAAACTTAACAGCCCGACTTCAAATCCCATCGTGACCAAATTTATATGGGACCACCCTTAAATAAGCTCTATCGAATACAAAAATAATTTTGAAAATCAATCCACATTTGGCGGAGATATCGCTTAACATAAAAAAAATACAGACGAATTGAGGACCTTCTTTTTGGAAGTCGCTCGACCATACCTCGAATAACACAGTTGATGGCCAGTTTGACGATGCACCAGTCATGGCCAGGGATCCTCTTTCTCCTGGTCTCCCATCCATCCATCCATTTGCCAAACTCTGTATATTTATCAGCTATGAATACTGGCTCAGAGTCTGCGATTAAATTTTCGGCAACGGCGAAGAAATCATCAGTTGCGAATAGAACTTCACCACCAGCCTGTGAACAGATGTTTTTTAACTTACTACAAAAAAGGGTTCCCAATTTTTTTGGCATTTATATGTATGTTACGCGATATCAGACAGATGACAGCCTCCGTGGCACAGCGAGCGAGTAGCCGGCTGTGAAACGTGAGGTCGCGGGTTCGATTCCCGCACCGAGACAAATGTCTGTGTGGCCCACAGATATTTGTTTCGGGTCTGGGTGTTGTGAGACCGTGCGTCTCTCGTAATTCCTGATACTCACGACACAAGACTCGATCTTAGTGTGGGGTCAGGACTATGTGTGTGACTGTTGAGTGTATTGATTATTTACATCGTATGTTTATTTAAATAGATAGATAATGAGTTTCCACTAACACTTACAGATGAGTACAATGTATTGAACGTACTTGGAAACCGTGAAGTACACACTTCTAGCTAATCAACGATGTAATTCTAATATTATTACACTGTGTTAGTATATTTTTCCCGGAACTATAAAGAAAATGGGCCGTACTTACAAAAACAGTTTAGCTGAGCAAATGGTAAAGAATTGTCTGTCCCTTTTATTTTCAAACAATGTGACACAAGGACAAAAGTGACAGGCTATTAGACATTTGCTCAGTTTTTTTTTTAAGTAAGGCCCATTATTTCCACAAGATATATTTTGAGGTAGCCCGTGCTCAGTAGGACCCGAGACTACCCCGCCTACACACCCGCCACTGAAAATTCTGTAAGCCAAGATTAACAATGGCATCCGCTTATACACCGAAGAGGGAAGCACAGCTTAAGCAGTTCTTAAATAATTATTACGTACGAACAGTGTTACCAACCCTAAAGTTTTAACAGTAGATTTACTGTTTTCACATTGATGCCCTTTTTTCTGTTTCACTCCTAATTTTTACTGTTTTTCAATTAGCGTTCAGCGCCACCTATTAGACTATGAAAATATTTTTTGATAACCACTATAAGTAATAAATCGCAACAACATTTAACAACACTTTCAACGGCTTTGATAAAATGAGCAGTGATTCATCGACTGTGAAATGTCCTTAAAATAAAAAGAAGAATGTTTAGTATGAACAGTTTAACAATAATATTTTTGTTTTTAAAAAGAAAATGAGTCTTAAGTTGAGCCAATTGAGGATGAAAGTGCAAAATAATTTTACTTTGATTTTTATTTTTATTATGTTGTGATCAATATTATGATATAACAATGTGCCTATGTGAGTCCTGGTAAGTAATAAAACTAGGTGATTGTTTTAGTATATGAGGAAAGCATGAAATCTACCTTTTTTACTTTCCCTACTGTTTTCTCCTGTTTTTTTATTCGTGAGATCTAGTCTTTTAATTTGTTGGGGATGGTAACACTGGTGTAGGACGACAGAGACGCATATACACTTCTGCAACATGCTTCAAAAAGTATATTACGCCGACCCCACATTGGAATGGCGTAAAGAAATTTGTGAAGTATAATTACTTGATTCACATAACATAAGCTCACGCCTGTATCCCCGAAGGGGTAGGCAGAGGTTCACTAGCGAACTAGAACACCCACATTTCGCCGAGCTTAGAACAACATTAAATATTAAACAAAACAAAAAACACCTAACTGAAGGATATAATGTGTACAAAAAACTCACAGATATGCTCGCGAAATCGCTCAGTTTAGTAAAATCCATATCGTTTCCGATCATCTTTGCACGAGCGTATTATAGGCACAATACAAATATACTGACTTATCTTCGTACTACAGTCCTTATATACTATCTAGTTAAATATACGTAGAAATGTTTGTACGACATTAGCAAGGTCATTTATGTTTTACTTGTTTTTGTTTGTGTTTTTAAATAGATTGTACGATTTTCGCCTTCTTGGTCTTGGCTTTAAACACGGAGGTCTTGGATTCGATTCCAGGGAATTTCCTAACACGTTTCGCCCGGGATTGGATTACCCAAGAGGTTGACGTCAAACAGCCGATCGTAAAAACTTATCCATATCTTCTCTACAACATGCTTGGTAGTGTTACGGCGATACCACATGAAGGTGGGATAAGGGGAGATAGAAACTCGTTGAGGATTTGGAATTTTTAAATCTTACTTCGACTAAGTCCGAACCATTTTTTACAAGAAAAACAGACTGACAGACAGACTAAGCAAAGATTTTCTGAAAATGACTCCGATTAAGTCAATGTTCGATTTAACAATTCCAAATTGACAGCCTCTATAGCGCAGCGGGCGAGTAGCCGGCTGTAAAGCAAGAGGCCGCGGGTTCGATTCCCGCATTGACACCAATGTTTGTGAGGCCCACAGATATTTGGTTCAAGTCTGGGTGTTGTGAGACCGAAATTCTCTCATAGTTTCTGATACCCACGACACAGGTTATACCTAGTGTGGGGTCAGGACTAGGTGGGTACCGTTGGGTGTATTTATTTATTTATTAATTTATTTAAATCCTCACTGAGTTCGTTTCTTTGACTTAGACTTATTCGAAGTTCGCTCTTTAGATATCAGCCTAAGTTTTTGAGTCGATCACATTTTTCTGAAACGTGTAAGTAGTGAGTATACTTAAAGTAGGTAAACTAAAAATTAAATTTAAATATAAGGATGTCATTGAACTAATTAGGAACTGAAAAATAAATGAACTAGGCATATTTACATTTAAATGCCTCGCTTTATATTTTCAAGGTGAGACAATAATTATAATAATTATGTCTGATATAAAAAAAAATTAACAGCTGTTATTCATTAAGGGTCATATTGTCGCCTCCTTAGCCTAGTGGCAGCATATATGGACTATGAACCAGGAGGTCGTGGGTTCGATTCCCAGGTCGAGCAAAGTGAATTTTCTAATTTAATTCGTCCGGGACTGGATCCCCCAGAGGAGGTTGAGGTCAGGCAAGCCGCCGGTCGGAAAAACTTAGCCAAATTCTTTCTGCAACATGCTTGAAAAAGTGTGTTGCGCCGACCCCACATTAAGGTGGGATAAAAAAAATGATTCATTGGGTAGCGTTGTATTGCTTGCGCGTTACGACTACCGTCCTGAGGCTTTGTTGAGTGGTAGAGCCACGCTATAGACAGTTACGTGCCGTCAACCATTCATTGGCTGGCAAATCCTTCCAAATTACTTGGGATCAGAGACCTTCAATGACCACACATGCTGCATCGAAACCAAAAAGGCGACACTTGGTACAATGCGATGATAGCTTTTAATGTGCGAACACCCTTATAGGTCGACGCACCATCTGATCTCAGAATACCCTTCAATCTAAAATGATTATAATCTTTTTATAGGCAATATCACAAACTACTGCGAAATAAACACCTTTGTGTTTTATTTACTGCTAAAGTTATAAGAAAACATTTTTTGCTCATCACGAAGAAAATGTTTTCATTTATTTTCTATGAATCACCACTGAATTGCTTTTGAATTGACTATAATGGGTTGTATAAATAAACTAGTATAAATGTATCTAGCAAAAAAATCTTGGCGTCGTACAAAAATAACGGCGGTAAATGTCGCTATTTTCTAAATACGAAAGCCTAAATAGAATGTTGTTAGATACGTTTACGATTGTTGTTTTTCTCGTAAATAAAAATAGATTAAATAAGTGGAGCTTGTGTTTTTGTACATCATTAAGTATCAGCTATAATAACAAAGGTTTGCTTCTAACTGCAGATAGACGTCTACAGCAGCCCGAGGAGGACCCTTTCTGACAATTGTAAATGTATTCGAGCTCGCTGCGCACTGATGACATTTGGGTAATCTGTCATACAAACATAGATGCGCATCGAGCTCGAATACATTTACGATTGCCAGAAATATTTATGCTCGGGCCGCAGTATGAATGGACCGGCTCGAAAGGTTTGATATTATTGTCTCACTGCTGCGTTACGGCCCAAATCACCCCCTTTTTTCAATCTCTATTTAGGCAACGCGTCACCACGTACATATCATGGGTAGCTAACAATCGGTTTTCTACCAGATTGTGGTATCCGGTCGAGCCGATCCATTCGTGCTGTAGACGTTACAGTCCACAGCGTGGTCCTGCCCCACAAAAATATTTAACTACGATTATAAAACATAATTTACGAGTTTTCACTATAAAAAATATCACATAATCAAATAATAAATTATATGAGTTTCACTATACTCGTACGTATATAATTGCGCATTAATTAAGTATCTTTCGTCAACAGGTAACTCAAAAGGAATTGTACGGCAATTAGATTAGAAAGGGACAAATAGAATAATCGGTGAACTCCTGACTCAATATCAAGATGTAAGGTCAGCAGAGCGGGTGCAAGAAACTAGTTAGCGCCACAATCAATCCGGCTGCTGTGATAAAATAAGAGCGTGCGGTCTGCGAGATAACTACATTGTTATCAGAATCATTTGCACTTATTGTCTTTACCTACTGCAATTCCTTGGTTCTTTGTTGGAGACACGAGGTTTATTACTTTTGTTTATGTAATTACGCATGACTCCGCATGTAGATACTTTTTGTAATTAAATTGTTCCTTTATGTAATTAAATTGATTCTTTATGTAATTAAATTGATTCTTTATGTAATCTTTCAACTATCATTTTACTCTTTTTGCGGTTGCATTTCTAATATACTTCCTTATTTCTTCTATACATCATAGAAGACAGATCTGTCTGTGCTTGTAGTCTTTCTGGTTTTGGGTTGGATGTTGTTGAAAGAAGAAACAACTCGGTGCTATCTTAAATTTTTGATACTAAATGTAATTTACGTGAGGACTGTTTGTAATAGGCTGATTAACTTACTGGTATGAGTTAACCTTTATGTTAAAGTACTTAATTTAATCCGTACAATATTTCTTGGATGTGTAATATTTAGATTTCACTTCATAATGTGAAGACAATAAAATATTTTTCATGAACACTATTTACTCAAAATTGGCAATTCTGGCATCTACTATTACTTAACCCCACAACCAATCTACAATCTACAATCCCCAATCTACTATTAACCCCAAAATGGAGCATACACCTCTGACTTTTCTATGTTAAGTGTGTTTTCATTGTGAAATATCGCTTGCTATAACGGTGAAGGAAAACATCGTGAGGAAACCGGCATACCAGAGAATTTCTTCACTGGAATTTTGAAGGTATGTGAAGTCCACCAACCCGCATTAGGTCAGCATGGTAGACTAAGGCCTAACCACTCTCATTAGTAGAGGAGGCCCGTGCCCAGCAGTGGGACAGTAATATTACAGGGCTAATATTATTATTATTATATACTACTACTTGGTAAACTGGATTTTCACGTAAGATATTTTAATGTAGTTATTAAATATTTTCAATCAAAAATCTTTGATATACTCGTAATGTATCATATTACATTAAACACGCACAGGCCAATAGACAAGTTTCAAGACATAACCCAACGTTAGCTCCCACATTATCCCAAAGTAATGATTACTCCAACTAATTAGATTAACGCAAACCCAACCTCGAAGCTACAATCAATCCAGAAGCCCGTCAACGAATAATTCCCAAACCGCAAGAGGTATCCATGTCCCACGTTCATAGAAGCATACCTAATGTCTCTAGGGGTCCGTATAAAGGATAAAACGGCTCGTATCGGTATCCGAGCGCACCTGAGGCAACGCTCTAATTTGCCTCTGTTTTCTGTCTGGAATTGTTTCTTTAGATATTTGTTCTAGAGGATCAAGTGGCCTTGAGTTAGATGGATTGGTGTTTGTATTGTTTGTTTTTAAGATTTCTTGACCAATAATAGAAACATTATTATTAATACCATTTGGACTACCCAAAAAAATGTGTTTGTTTACATTTAGGGATGTATAATTTAATATATTAATTTTGGTAAGGTCTACAAATGGGCTGCTTCGCCCGATTCAATACCACTGTTTCAGAACAAACCAGTGGAAGGTGTCAGCTTGCTGTTACGTTTAGTTTGGTAAGTGAAGTGTCCGCTAGCTTAATTCCACTCTTCCGGCAACGGTCCTATGAGTCTTTTTCACGAGTCTATCCCCATATCCACACTTTCAATTCCAGTAATTTTTGGGTTATTGTATGTCATCAAATTGCGATTCAAAATTCAAATACAAATTAAACATGACTTAACTTTAATACCAAGATCTGCGATGCCAACAACCCTGTCTTCTTTAAAATGTAGCCTCGAGTGCACGTATAATAAACATAAAACTTGAAAAATTAACGAATATGTGTATTTTATTCCCTCCGTAATAAAAGATGCAGCAAGTTTATAGCTTTATCTATTCGCTTTATCAACATGAACAACTTGTTGATCAAGATAGTTAAAGGAAACATTTTAAGTGGTAAACCCATCATCATCATCTTCAGCCGAAGGTCGTCCACCCTCAAAGATTTACTACATACATACATAAGCTCACTCCTGCATCCCCGAAGGGGTAGGCAGAGGCGCACCAGCGAACCAGTACACCCACATTTCGCCGACCTTAGTTCCGTCCCAGATGTGATAGGGGGCGAACCTATCGCCATATCGGGCACAAATTCCAGACTCCGGGCTGATATGGAAAAATCCAATATCACTTTGCCCGACCCGGGGATCGAACCCGAGACCTCAGGACGGTAGTCGTACCGCAATACAACCACGCCACCGAGGCAGTGATAAAAGACTTAATGACCTGTTGGAAACGACATAAGAACCATGCTGAACAATTTAATACCATACCATACCAAATACCATTATCTCACAGAAAATCCATGAAATGGTGGCTTGCTCTTGCGCAATGCACCGCGAGTTTGATTTCCGTAGGCCCACTTTCAATCCCAAACATAACATGGGCATCGGTAACTGCTTACCGTGGTTACCGCCTGCCTTCACAGGCCAACAAAATTTTCACATATCTATGGTGGGATTGGCAAAAAGTTAGAAGACAGTAGATAACATAAGATGTAAGCGACTGTGGTGAATCATTCTGATAGTAGATGGCTACGCATTCATAACTCATGTGGTCATGATACCAGATTATCATTTGCTTCTACTACCACCTATGGAGGTGGTATAGAAAATGACTAACGGTCAGGTAATTCACATGTTCTTTTGCCAGCCTACTCTAAATAATTGTATTATAACTGGTTTGGAATTTTATGTGATAAAACGTATGAAAAACAGAATGTTTATCTCTATAAAGTACGAAAAGAAAGATATCATAAATAACGGAAATAGATCACTATAATGTTGATAACAATTTCCAAAATGAAAATATATAACCTTAAACCAAAATAGAAGTCTTGAGGACCAATATAATTTGACACTCGAATACTTCAGACTTGTAACTCGAAGCCGAAGTAGTTTCCATTTAACTTTATTTAAACTGGAATTTGCAACGACTCGGCATTTACGGAATTCATTAAGTTAACATAATTCCGGATTTAACATGAGTCGTGAAATTCTTTCATCTTTCGACACTTCATTTTAGTTCATTACGCACCGACAGTGTTGCTTCGCTTTATTATTAGTCAGTTGGATTTTCAGGTATTCTTAGATTTTTTTAATGTTACTTATACAAATTAAGTAATATTGATGCTGAGAATGTACTTGATAGATTTGATGCAGGATGGTCGTTCAGAAATCAGACGCATTCTGGGTCAAGTCAGTCTTTCTGCAACGCAAGACGGCACAATTTTGGCGATTATTCGCCATCGTTGTTATAATTTAGTATTGTCACTAATCATTGAACGACTTCAGGGATATCTTGTCTAGCTGACAAGTTTATTGATAGGAACTGTTGAAGTCTTAACAATTATCCAGGAATTTAGAACAAAAAAGGTATATTTTCCCAAAAACTCACACCCATACCACCCCAAAAAACATAACAGTAATAAAAGATAAAGAAATATACATAAACGCGCAATAACCACCTGTAACATTCGCAAAAAGATGTAATCGGATGAGATTTACGTTTTGATTTGGGTGAGCCCGTCTCTACGGCCCGATGAAATATCGATTTGATAACACCCGATAAGCGTACATATTACAAGGCAAAGCAATCGCAGCCTGAATTTATGCTTCATATTGGAACAGGCAGAGCGATTTCCTTCATCCTTCTTTACTGTATTCCGAATCTGTACGGATAATAAGAATGTTACTTACAAAGGCTTGAACAGTGATTATAATATAGCGGTAAGCGCTTGCGATATTGTTGGCGATAGGCTTGCCCATATCATATCTGGGACGGAATTTAGCTCGGCGAAATGTTGGTGTTCTAGTTCTATAGTTTGCCTCTGCCTACCCCTTTGGGGATACAGGCATGAATCTATGTATGTATATATGATTATAAGATAGATATACTAATCATAATTATATTATAAAAATGTTTCAAGATATCTTGAATAAAACATATAATAATTACCAATCTCAGTCATCACGAAACATTTGGCAAAACACAATAGTAGCAGTAGAAGTACTAATAATTGATATTAAAAACAGGAATCAATTCTGATACACGAAACCTACAACACAAAACAAAATCAATTACAAATGAAACCAATAGAAGCCTTCAATTTAAATTTTATTCATTTGCTACTTTCGAATTTAACACTAATAAAACATTAATGGAAATTTGCCACACTTTTTGATTACAAGCCGTTAACGTTTAGCAGTAAAGCGACTAATTCAATAAAACTGGGCGGTACGGCACCGATGGCGCATCTCTCGCAAGCCACGTTGATGGCTGCATTTTATCGCCGGGTGGTTAAGTCATTTCCCCAGTTTCACGGGTGACATCATCGTCTGGACATCTGTTCCCTTACCAAATGTTTCTAAAAGTCTCGATTTGCCTATAAATTTTACTTTGATTTAGAAGCGATTTGTTGAGAAAATTGTGGTTTTACTGGGTCCTGGCGCTTTATGGCTGTTTCAACAATAAATGTTGAAGCGATACAGGTAAAATAGTGAGATGTAGGAGGATTAGAAATAATTGCATCTCGATTAGATATTAAAATATTATGTATACTAATATTACAGACAGGAAAGATTTGCTTTTTTTTTGTATTTTTATTTGTATTCAATAGGTTCAAAAACTAGTCAATCTGTTTTAATTTCTTTCATCTGTAAAGCTATATTATCCCGGAAATATGCACAGCTCCCGTGGGATACCCTTGTGAACAAAGTCGCGAACAACAACTTGTATTCTATAAATACTAATACTAAGAATTTCTTTGCGACCAAAATTAATAACCAACGTGACGTTAGAAAACACATTTGCAGTCGCGGAATTTCGTAATTATCCACGGGATTTTGGTGGAAAGTCTCTTTCTAAAATCATTTAATATTTCGGAGTTATGTTTGTTGTTTTAAAGTGATGTGGTTCTATGCACTAAACTATATTGGCTAAATCATCGAAAATGCGTGGAAGAATTTTAAAGGTAGAAGAAGTTACCCATTTCCTTTCTATTTGAAAGAAGCTATAGATGTAAATGACGTCCTTATGTTTTAATTGCACTGTATTTTCTTTTTGATCAACTGAAGATAGATCAGAGTTGATAATGTGGTCACTCGCAGTACTCGCTTAATCGAAATGCACTGATAAAAAATTAAATTCCAAAAATTACTTGTTTGTTTATATTAAACAACGTATTCGAGATTTTGGTGCATGATAGTATCATATATGAATGAAAATCTTAATCAAACTTGCTTATATTAAATAATTGATCGTTCTAAAACTCTACATATTCAACACCTAAATAATTTTCATGCGAATATTCGTTCTACCAAGTTATTTACCACCTAGAGTGCATTTTATTTTGGTAAGATAAAAACCCAGTGAGTTACTCTTTCAGAAAATGTAAGCAAAATTTGATGGAGAGCGCTTGCATAGCAGAGTTAAATAGTAAGAAATAAACAAGATCCGCGCGACAGCAAGTTTTAAAACAAAATTCTTGTTGAAATATAAAATAGTTTGCTTGGGAGTTACACAAAGCTGATTATCGACGACAAGAATACTGATATTGCTAGCTTAGTTGTATGCAGCATGACTTCTGTTAGTATTGAAAGCAGAAAAGAATGCCACAATACAGGCTAACAGAATATTTATTAATCTGTTCTTTCTTTTTCATCTCTTTAACATTTCGTAATGGGATAGCGGGAAGTAACAGACCGTCGATTTGAAATTCGTAGATTCAAAGCCAACCCACATGACTTCTGACTTCTCGAAGTTATGTGTGTATTCATTGCTAATTTGGCCTTGCTGTAGATATAACAATAATAATGATTTTTGCAGAAACCTATCAGTTGAAAAATTCCGCAAAGAAATTACGAGGGTATGTGAAGTTCCCATTAGACCATTGAAATTACTTACATTGGTAGAGAAAGCTCAAGCAATAACAAAATAAGCAATTACACGGGACTAATAGGTATTGATAATATTTGCTAAAGAAAGCAATACTGTTACAAGATTATCATCCAAACGACTTACAAACTACTATCAATGATATTACAAGAAAAGAAAGAAAATAATTTCAAGAAGCAATTCGAGGTACGATAGAGAGAAATATCCATCTAATAAAACCGATAGTAAAGGTGTAAGACGTGTTTGCGTGGTGTAAGCCATGAGTCCCACGTTAACCATTCTAGCATTATGGCAGTTTCGTACATTCCTTCAAGGCACTGTTTCTCAAACTTTTGTCCTCAACCTCTGAAGGCTTCAATCAATTAAAGTAAAAGTTAATAATAATATCACGACGCGACGAGTATAATAATAAATAATAATAATAATATTAGCCCCGTAATATTACTGTACCACTGCTGGGCACGGGCCTCCTCTACTAATGAGAGGGGTTAGGCCTTAGTCCACCACGCTGGCCTAATGCGGGTTGGTATAATAATATTTGCGATAAATTGACAGGTATGGACATTGAAAATAATATAAAATTATATAAAAAAGTCATACATTTTTGGAACAAGTAGAGCAAAAGTGACATAAAGGCTATGAAGGTAGTATGATTCGATTCTTTAGTTTTTTTTCACAATTTAGGGCTGAGGTGTTTAAAGTTTGGAAAACACTGTTCTATAGTATAGTTACAGATGCGAATAGTTTGTCCAAACGTTAACTGTGCTGCGTTTAATTGTTTAACGAGTCGTCTCGTGGCCTGTTATTTCATTACGAGCGCTTATTATTTTAGTGTCAATAAAGAAGCTAGACGTTTTACTTAAACTTTGAGTATATATGTCCATTTTCGTCGACCTTTGTCTTAACGCAGAACGAATTAAACTAAAGCCATACATATCTGTGCTAAAGCCAAATGAAGCAACATAAGATATTGTATTACTTTAATATTAGGGACCTACTATAAAAACAGTTTAGCTGAGCAAATGGCTAAGAATAGCCTGTCACTTTTTTCCTTGTGTCACATTGTTTGAAAATAAAAGGGACAGGCTATCCTTAGCCATGTGCATTTTTACAAGTAAGGCCCTAGGAGTCTAACATAAAGGATGGGTCAATCTCAGATCAATAAGCAGACACGTAACTAAGTAATTGAAAACAGAGTATAGCTTTTAATATAGATCAGGCAATAAGGCCTATAAGGGAATTGCTAGGAATTGGACCCCAAAGGGGGTGATGTAAGGCAGACAGCTGGTAATAAATACAAAGTCTAGCGTATCTCGTAGTTCTTGATAACCACGACATGAGACTGGAATTTTAGTGTAGGGTTAGGACTTTGTATGTGTTGGATGTTATTTATTTTCTTTATTAGAGGTAGATAGATATAAATCCAAAAAATAAAACATGGTGTCGCAGCAGACCGGGGGTGGGGATTCTTGCGCATTTCGAATTGGAAAAAATTTGGATTCGAACTTTTTTCAAGTAATGTTTCAGTAGAATTCGAAATATTTCAAATTAGAGATGCGCGCGAATTGCCCCCAGGTAGAAGATGGACGAATTACCTTAAAGATTGGATATCTATAGCCAATAGAAAACGAGTAAAGCTTTTTCTTACCGTGGGACGTATCAGGTTAATATAATAATAACAATAGTCAAGAGATCATTGATCATTGAGATGAACCTCATACAATACTGTTACGGTTCTATGACGAGAGTATTGCATTTACTAAAAAACATTTTTAATAATTATAATAATAATCATTGTTCCGATAGTAATTTCTACCCATAGTTTGATACAAATGAGCCTCAACCAACACCTCAAGAGGCTCTCGGTTGGTGTTTGGGTCAAGAGCCAAATGCAGAAGGCAGTATTACTGGATACGGCACGAATTGTGACGAGGTTCCTTACTCTGGGGGTCCTAACAGCCGGTGGCTTGGGTCCCGAGCCTCTCCATCGGAGGGGAATATTTTTATATTTTGAAATGTATTTTTATAGCATATATTTGAAAATGTAAAAAAAAACGTTAAAAATAAAGAGTACAGAACATAGATTGAAAAATTCAAAAATCCATTCCAAAACACTGAGGCGTTGAAATTGCTTGAAACATTAAGCGATAAAATTCCATAACGGCGCTTCGTGTTCCGTTTCACAGAGCTCTATGAAGTCTTGCATACTGTACACAATAAAAGCAAGAATGTATCTTTGTCAAAGGATCAAAGCGGATACAGCCGCCCAGCCGACTTAGGCTTTGCGTATTGGATTGAGACGCAATATTGTGAATGCGATAATAATGGCTGTTGCTGTATCTTGTTTAGATAGATTTTATTGTGTGGGTGTCTGTATCGAAGGCTGAAGGATATCAACCTAGCTCTACATTGTTCAATTGGAGTTTGTAAATATTACATACATACGTCCGCTCCTTTTTTGAAGTCGGTTAAAAATGTATTATTTCCATTTGTTATATTTAATTTTTTTTTGTATTTTTATTCATTCCGGTATACACACAGACAGCCTTCGTGACGTAGCGGGCGAGTAGCTGTGAAACGAGAGGCCGCGGGTTTGATTTCCGCATAGGACAAATGCTTGTGCGGCCGACATATATTTGTTTCGGGTCTGGGTTTTGTGAGACCGAAAGTCTCTCGTACTTTCTGATACCCATGACACAAGTTACCTAGTTAGGGTCAGGACTATGTGACTGTTGGGTGTATTTGTTATTATTAATATGTTGTGAATTGTATGGGTTTTTCTGTTTAATATCATCTTGGTGTCTGGATTTTGTGCCCGATGTTTCAAAGGTATGCGAAGATACAGGTTATGATAGTTACAAAATTCGTATTCACCCTATTTCTTTTTTTTTCCTCATCCAACTTCACTGAGGGGTCGGAGCTACACACTTTTTTTTATCATAATGCTGAAAGAATTCGGCTTAGTTTTTGCGACTGGGTGCCTACCTATTTTACCCAGTCTATTATTCCTATTCATCTCAACATTCCGTAAGACTTATTTATTCAAAACATTTACGAGTATAACTCTTTTTATAGGTAATATCTAATACAACGGCGTAGCTCTAAACATATAGGTTCTTACTTATAAAAACAGTTTAGCTGAGCAAATGGTAAGAATAGCCTGTCTCTTTTATCCTTGTGTCACATCGTCTGAAAATAAAAGGGACAGGCTATTTACCGTATGCTCAGTTAAACTGTTTTTATTAGTAAAGCCCATAATCTACTACTATAGTATAAGCCATTAGTGTGAATTCGGACATTGTACAGGAGAATAAATCAATTTGATTATGGCAAACAAACCTTCGCTGTTGTGTGAACGCAACAGCGAAGATTCGCGAATGATCGGGAACGTTCGGTCTTCATCGCCGATGGCCCTTCGCGAACGTTCTTTCGCCTTCATTCGGTTGGTGTGGACGCGCCATCAGACATAATAATATCGATGGTTCCAAGGCAAAGTGGTTTAAGCGACATTTTTTGCGATGTTGAGTTATATACATATTGGGAATTAGCGAGTTTTTCTACGTTTTTCGAGCCTAGTTTCAATCTTTTCTGACGCTTTTTTTGGCGCTTAACACAACAGGTAAAATAGCTACCATTTTGACGTTCATTGATTGAAACGACACAAGATTTTACCATTTTCGGTCCTCGGTCACATGTTTAGGCTTTTACTTGATGTAATTTAATTTGTCGGTTAAATCATTTTTGCAGTTATTATCACCAACAACACAGTTCGTATGGCGTGAAACGTGAAGAGTTAAATTAAATTTGCAATATGACTTTGTAATGGAGGATCTTGCACGTTCCCATCAAGTTCCCATCAATTCCCACGCGGGGCTGAGTGGGGAGTACGATAAGTGCTAAGAGTCTACGTTTGACATAACATTTATGCGACGTGTCTACCGCCTTCTATTTTGTTACATGGCGCTCAGAGCTGCGCGCACGAGTGACTTTTGGTACAAAGACACTTTCTGACTCTCATGGGGTCACAGTTGTCCGGTCTAAAGAAAAATTATGAAGGCGCGTAGGTTACGATGTAACATAATACATAGTATCACGTCTGTATACTCGAGTTGGGTAGGCAGATATGAACTACCGAAAGAGTAATCTCGCGTAGCTCGTTTCTGCATTGAAAGGACAGCACTTTCTCAAGTCAATCACAGAAAGGATTCTGCTTCATTTTTACGACCAGCTGCTTGCCTGGCGTTAAGTATGAAAACAAAAAACTGAAAAGAAATAAATGTAAAATAAATTGCAAATCATCTAGGCACTATTATAGCATAAATTACTACCCTTTACATTATTTATATTGTGCTAGTGCCTAGAAAGATGAATTGAAATGTCTTATCGTAGATATATTATTGGAACAATGAATTAGACAGTTGAAATAACAAGGGAAATATAAATCTTGCACAATGATAATATCTCGATTTCCAATGTTTGTTAGAAGTAAAATACTCGTATAAAATAATGTTATCAACAAAAAAGTTCGTTTTAATTTTTATAAACTTCAGAGAGACAACTTTGTAACAAAACACCTATAATATATGATAAAATAAACTGTAGTCAAATCAGTGTAGTTTTTGCAAATATAAATATAATTATCATCAATTTATTTGTTCTAAGAGGATATAACTTCAAAAGTGATTAAATATTATATTTTATTTACATTGCAGAATCTAGCAATGAGAATTAAAATGAAACATAATTAAATGATTTCTGCAATTCAAAATGTTCATAAACATCTATGAAGGAAATCCAAGAAAGTACGTTTTAAAACATAACATAAGCCCACGCCTGTGTCTCGAAGGGGTAGGCAGAGGTACACTAGCGAGCCATAACATCCATGTTTTAAACTTATTCCAAATATTAAAGCCTTAAGCTAAAATCGACCAGACCTTTAAAAACAATATCCACCGACTGGATACGCAAACAGTTAAGTCAAAATTCAACGAGTTTTCTTGGAATCGTGGAGTTGTGCTTCAGACATAATGGAAATATTTTATCGAAAGGTCTCATGGAAAATATTTGAGTTCCCATCGGCTTACTGAGAGACATTGTTCCAGACAACGTTTGTTCAAGAGGATGTTAATGCAAATGTTCTTAACCAAAACGAATCGAAAGATGTCAGGAGTGTTAGAAGCATTTCTTGTATAAATAAAGTCGATTTTAGGTAGATACTTGTATTACAAGGTAAAATAGTAGTTTTTGAAGTGGAAAAAGTCAGAGCCGTGGGCGTTGTGACAGAAATATTACTCAATTCTGTCCATAAAGATAATAACGTACCGACTTTAAAACTTATCTGATCGTCACCGAATTGTGAAAAATGTATATTATATGAGACCACCCTTGAAAAAAACTCTATCAAATACAAAAAGCATTTTGAAAATCGGTCCACGTTTGGCGGAGATATCGCGTAACATACATAAAAAATGCAGACGAATTGAGGATCTTCTCCTTTTTTGAAGTCGGTCGAAAAATGAGCATCAACTTGAATAGAATTAATCTGATTCATGTAGGTACGAGTAGTTTCTTCATTCAAACTATATAAGCCTAAGTAAAACTGGGCTCAAAAAGATTTCTCCGAATTCCATCGCGCAGTGAATGTACAAAGGCAACCAATTAATAGATTGTTGGGCCAAAATAAGATTGAAAACCTTTGTTGCATTTAGCAGAAACATTTATTGTGGCAACGTATGGTTAGGACAGTATAATTAACAAGTTACATGAATATTTAGCATTATCTATAGACAATGCATGTGTACTGACATCGTCTACGGAAGTTTAAGCCCTTATCTGTGCAGATACGATTGGTAGATGTAGCGTTTGTAGAAAATATACGAAACAATTAAGATGTCTGAGCTGTTCCTGCCTTTGATATGAATAAACCTAAAACAAAAATCATTCGAGGAATAGTCGGTTCTCTTTGTTAGAATTTAGTAGGATAAGAATATTGAAATTAAACTATTTTTACGGATTATATCACGATTTGGTTTTAATTTTTATGCCCGACATTTCGAAAGCTTTGCAGCCTACGTGGTCACGGGTCAGACTAAGGTGTCATTTGTCCAAAAATGTTAATATTACATTATCTACCTTCATTTTATAATCCGTAAAAATAGTTTAACTTCAATGAATAACATTCACGTAAACCTAAGAAATCATTAGGATAAGAATAATTATGATATGATGCGAATTAAAAAAGTTTATTAAGACTGCTACTTAGACGATATGTGTAGAATGATGAATGTGCACTCGACGCGGATGATAATCGACGATGCCCTGGTAATGCTGAGTGTGTCTTCGCGATACAGTTGCTGATCGACGACGATACGATTCTTATAGAAATGATTTTTGATGAATTTCACTTAATACTTGGGCGCCATACACGGTTGCCCCGTACACTCCTCGACGTAATAACTGAATCACCTGGAATAAATTTCAAGCAAATCTCTCCTTAATTGGAAACAATAACCCCTTCATTCTGTACATACCAAACAAACGAAAATTAAAATCAATCTGCTATTCTTAGACATATCTCTCCAACTGCGCTGATAAAGTATTTCGGCAGCAAGTACACAAAATTATAGTAAATAAATAAAATCTGTTTGTCTTGAATTAACAATGTATGGACAGTTATTCCTCTGGACTTGTATAATACGAGTTGATATACCAAAGTATGGTCAGAGGTACCACGGAAACTGTCACATGAGGCCATTTTTAAAAATCGAATTCGTACCGAGCTCGATGCGCGTCTATGACATTTGTATGAAATATTAACCAAACGTCATCAGTGCGCAGCTAACTCGATACGAATTCGATTGTCAAAAATATTCCTGCTAAGGCCATTGTTGTCACTTCTCATACGTATACCTTTGTTCAGTAAAAGCTCAAAACGAGCAGGTGAAATGGTTTGAATTTCGAAAATGTTTAGGCCCCTTATACATTTGAATCTAATCTGGATTTATCACACAATAACGTCGTGAACACACGGCACATTTAATTTAAATAAAATGTAATCGTTTGTGAACACGCGTTAAAAGTAACGATGCTAATTACCTCTTAGTGAAAATGTATGCTAATTACGGAACATGTGTTACTAATATACGAGCAATTTTGTATCCTTTTTTTGTTGGTGTCATCAGGTAATGTTTTGGTTGTTTTCCGTTGATCCACGGGTAAAAGATGTCCTGTACTAAATTTACTTTCCTGTAGGGAATTTTAGTGCTTTCATATTTAAAAATAAATATGCTCTTTTTGGATTTCTTTCTTAGTATTCTTGTCGTGTCTAGGCTACTCCAAAGTAATAGATCGATAGGAAAATCCAAGGTAATCGATCTCTTTGATTGAATAATATTAAAACTTCCTTGAGATTGGTTCTTCTGCAGCTTCCAGTATCAGGTAGATACTTCTACTTAATGTATGTCTCGGGCACGGATGGTTTAAGATATGAGCACGTTCATGGTGTTGTGGGTGCTCATTTTTCTAATAATATTGAATACGTAATTAGCAATTAACCAATTTGCTACCTCTTAGTGCTACATATTCTGTCTAATTTTTTTTTGTTCTCTCTCACTTATTGTTGCCTGAGACATTGGCTGAATAAAGTGTATTTCTTTCTTTCGTTGTTTCAATTAATAGATGTATTAAAATCTATATGCAGTGAACCAGTGAACCAGCGAATGGCTATACCCAATAGTGTACAATGCTTTAGGATAAAATATCCCCCACAGGTTCCCAAAGAGGGGGGTCGACGCCAGGCATGGAGCCGGTCGTTAGACTAAGCCAAATCCTTTCGGAACATGCTTGAAAAAGTGTTTTGCCCCAACCCCATATTGAGGTGGGATAGGGGAAGGTCGAAAGAAAGCTTAGGGATCAAATAAGGGTTGGCACTTGGCAGTATAGGGCAATAGGCTTATAACATGAAGAGAATGGTTGAGATTTATAGAGCGAACTTCGACTAAGTCTGAGTCAAAGAAACGAACTCAGTGAGGATTTGGAATCTTTAAATCGAACTTTGACTTAGTCCGAGGCATTTTTACAAGAAACACAGTATGACAGACTAATGAAAGATTTTATTATAAAAAAACGTACACTTACTTCGTTTCTTTGATTCAGACTAAGTTCGCTCTATAGATCTCAGCCTTAAATCATATAATATAACGAGACGTAAATAAATCCTAGATTTGGATACTCTAGTTTTTATTCAAGCACGGCAAATACTATACCTGATGGAAAGTGTAGTGCAGTTCAAAAACAAGCTACCACTGACAAACAATTGGTTGATCAGTCACTTCCAACAGGTCGATCTGGAAATATTTGGGGGAGGCCTATGTTCAGCAGTAGACGTCTTATGGCTGATAATGATAATGTTGATTTGATTTTTCCTGAATGATTGGATTTTTCCTGTACCTATATGTAATTTACGTGCCAATAAAATGTTTTATTATTATTGATGATCAGGCACTAGAATCAAGCCGGCCTATTTATATTTATATTTATACTTCTTCACGCATCAAAGAGGGCAGAAGCAATTTATTAAGCAATTTGAGTGGTAGTGCCACGCTGTCGACAGTAACGTCTACAGCACGAATGGGCCGGCTCGACCGGTTGGATACCACTATCTCACAGAAAACCGACGTAAAGTGGCAGCTTGCTGTCGCGTTTCGTTCGGTGAGTGAGATTTCCGGTGGCCCATTCCCCCTCTCCCCTTCCCAATCCCTTTTCCATCCCCTTCCATTTCCTCTTTTTAGGTTGGCAACACACCCATGATTCTTATTGTGTCTTGGGTGTCTATGGGCGGTGGAGATCACTTACCATCAGGTGACCCACCTGTTCGTTTGCCAGTCTCTGCTATATAAAAAAAAATGTCTGGAAGAAGCATTTCTGTATGTCCTGTGTTTATTTCTATCTACACATTCGGCGTGAGTATATTTAAGAGAATGCAGAATTTTCCTGCCGACAACGAGTCCTATTTAGAGGCCTTTTCTTTTACACAGTTCGCGTGCATAATTTGTCTAAATGAGCTCTCTGTTGGTACTCCAAAGCTTTTATTCCGCGCCACTGATATTAAAAGTTAGTCAAATGCTTCATTGTGGCTCATCCCTTTGTTTCTAATGTTCTACATTTCTACTCGCCCATTCTAAACTAGCCTTTATGTTAACGGTAATATATTATTTCCTATTCAGTACAATTCACGGTGAAGTTGGTTTTATTTTTATTGTTGGCAGACAGACAGGTAAAATTTTACCTCAATACAAAACTCTGTAATCTATTCTCTAACTATTAAGACTATCTCGGTGGCGTAGTTGTATTTTGGTACGACTTCCGTCCTGAGGTTTTGGGTTTGATCCCCGCGTCGGGCATAGTGACATTGGATTTTTCAATATCAGCCCGGAGTTTGGAATTTGTGCCCGATATGGCGATAGGCTTGCCCCCTATCACATCTGGGACGGAACTAAGCTCGGCGAAATGTGGGTTCTCGTACGCTACTGCGCCTCTGCCTACCCCTTCGGGTATACAGGCGTGAGCTTATGTTATGTATGTGTTTATGTCGAAGTTTTTAAGTTATTACAATTTATTTATTTGTTGTTCTCTTTAAAATTCATATCTAGTTAAAATAAACTAACCTTGCAAAACTAAACTAGAAAAATAATTCTATCCTTTTAATCCTACGCAAAAATCTCCATTACGGTCTATGTCATTCCAAGTGGTGAAAAGTTGCGAGAAAGTTTTATTAGAGACCTCCCAGTCAGGCGGTACAGTGGTCATATTTGCACTGACCTTGTCTTTATTAAGGTCACATTATACTGACCTTCTGGCTCGTAATGAAGGCCTTATGACACCTGACACTTATAATTGGTCTGTGTTAACTTACCCGCAAGAGATACCCCAAAATGTTTTGGAATGGATATATTTAATTGCTTGGTAAAACCGCGCTTTAATGTAAAACGAATGGAACAGCTCGACCGGTTTAATACCAATGGGTCACAGAAAACCGTAAAGTGGCATCTCGCTGTAGTGTTTTGAGTGAGATTTTCGGTGACCTAAATACCTCCTTCTCCTTATTTAGGGTTGGCAATGCACCGATGATTATTTTGATGTTTTTTTATAGGGGATAGAGTGTAGTGTATTGTACCTGCGTGTTTGCTAAGCTCTGATGTTTGCTATATCAACATGTGGTAAAAGAAAAATCGCCTTTTTGTGAAACATACATGGGTACCGTCATAAAAACTAAAAAGCCAAATCTTTCCTGCTACATTATTAAAAAAAAGTCGTTTAGATAACCCTACCTTGGAATCTGATAAGTGCATAACATAAACATAGCATAACATAAGCTCACGCCTGTATCCCCGAAGGGGTACGCAGAAGCACACTAACGAACAGAACACCCACATTTCGCCGAGCTTAGTTCCATCCCAAACGTGATAGGGGGAAGAACCTATCGCCATATCAGACACAAATTCCAGACTCCGAGCTGATATGGAAAAATCCAATATCAGTTTGCTTGCCCCGGAGATCGATCCCGAGACCTCACGACAGTAAATAAAATAAAATAAAAATTAAAATAGCCTTTTATTCTACTACCATATCTAGCTCTATATGTACATTACAATTGATTAATAAAAAATTTCCTTGAGACAACTTATTTTATAGACAATTACAATCTATTATGTTAGAATTATTATTATATTTTTAATTTGGCATTATTAGAATTATCCTATTATTATAAATAGAATTTATACAACTGTAACTCAGGACAGCAGTCGTACCGAAATACAACTACGCCACCGAGGCAGTCAGACAAGTGCAGTAGCCCGAGCACGAAAAACTAATGTAAATGTAAATGTATTCGAGTTCGCTGCGCACTGATGACGTTTGGTTAATATTTCATACAAATTTCATAGACGCGCATCGAGTTCGAATACATTTACGGTTGTCAGAAATTTTCCTGCTCAGGTCGCAGGTGTAAAAAAACCTTCAGTTAACATATGATAAACATTTCAAAACTTCAAAATATCGCGTCCTCGATTTCGTGGCTCTCGACCCTCGGCTACAGCTGTTGAGAGCGTCCTCCATTGCTCTCTGAGGTCCAGTAACTGAATTATTACTCCCTCGACTACACTACGAATGACCACATACAAGGCGGTCGACAAACTTTAACATGTTGTCCGACAAGAAGCCAAATATTTACGCCACATCCCACTAGGTTTCGTAACTTATGAAAGGGAAAAATCTATTTGTAAAAGAAATGGAGCGATGTTAAAGAAATATAACTATACTAGAGTATTTGAATCAAAAGAAGATATTTAAAGTATATTAAAGGTTATAAGTAGAGAGACTGTTACAGGAAAAAGCAATTGACCACATGATTAAGAAGGAACCTTAGAAATGTATATTAATAAGGACTTAAATTAGAAGGAACGTATATTTATAATGAAGTACATAATTAACATATGAAAAGACGTTGCCTTTAAAAGTGTTCAGTAATTATAAAGACAAAAAACCAATTAAGAAGATTATATTATTTTAGTAACCTAGACAACGTTTAAAGAAACTATACCAAATTCTACGAATCTAATTAAGGACAAAGTTAATTCAGTAAATATATAACATAATTCAAAGCCACATTTCAACAAAGGTCTAGACAACGATGAAAAGGCAACAATAAAAATAAAAATAATAATACACCCAACAGTCACACTCATAGTCCTGACCCCACACTAAGATCAAGTTTTGTGTCGTAGGTATCAAGAACTACGAGAGACTTTCGGTTCACAACACCCAGACCCGAAACAAATATTTGTGGGCAACACAGACATTTGTGTGCGGGAATCGAAGCCACGACCTCACGTTTCACAGCCGGCTACTCGCCCGCTGCGCGACGGAGGCTGTCATGGATTCAGAATTTTAATACGCATCAAAATACTGATTTCTTAAGTTTACGCTAAGTCTGACCCGTGACAACTAAAACTGCAAAGCCTTTCGAAACATCGGGAATAATAATTAAAACCTAATCGTGATAGAATCCGTAAGAATAGTTTTATTTCAACACATCAATATTCCAAATTACTTAAATGCGCTCGTAACAGTTACTAAAACTATAACTAGCATAGGAGTCTAATAAGCAGATAATTAAAACTAGACATCAGTAGTCTCGCATTATATTAAAAAAAGAAGTCATGACAATTAATTTTGTATCGAGGACGATGCGCGCTTAACTTTTAAAGTTCCTTCCAAACGTTACCAGTGCGCAGCGAGCTCGATTCGAATTCGATTGTCGGAATTATTCGTACTCGGGCCATTGAGCTAAAATACCGTGAAAGTACGTTTAAATCAAACGAAATAACTGAGTGCGCTCGCTTCCGCACCAGCAGAGGGAACACTGGAATGATTTCGCGGCGACTTTTAAAACAAGAAGTTCGCCGGTGTTTGCTTTGGCGCAGATGGCACGAGTTATGTTATTACGCTGCCGGCTTCTTACCGACTTGAAACTGCAAATAATACGTGTCTTTGTTTGGATTTATACATTCTTGGAGGATATTAAATTTAAAACCTGGTGATAAAATCCAAGTTCCAGTGCAGTGTATGCTGATAATCCCTTATGATCATAAGATTTTGAATGATAGAGCCACGCTGTAGATAGTAACGTCTACAGCACGAATGGGTCAGTTCGACCGGTTTGATACCACTTTCTCACAGAAAACTGACGTATAGTGGCAGATCTCTGTCGCGTTTCATTCGGTAATTTAGATTTCCGGTGGGCGAATTCCCTCCTTCCCTTTCCCAATCCTTCTTCCTTCCCCTTCCATTCCTTCCTTTTAGGTTGGCAACGCATCCATGATTATTTTTGTGTCTTGGGTGTCTATGGGCGGTGGAGATCACATACCATCAGGTGACTCATCTGCTCGTTTACCAGTCTCTTCTTTAAAAAAGGTAGTTGCAAAAGTAGCAGTAATTTAAGTAGAAGGGGGAAGAAGTGGTTAAAGAAGCTTCAAGGAGGTTACCACCACCTCTTATAACAGTATTATTATCATCTTACTTGTACCGATTCCCATACAAAACAAACGAAGAACGATTATAATAATACTGCTCTAAGAGGTTGTGGTAACCCTGCTGGATACTAATACCTATCACTAGGTAACGAAAGTTCAGAAAAAGAAACATTATATCAAAAGCAAAATCATATAAAAGTAATACTAATAATAATAAAAAATAAAAATCTCGTCATCAATCTATCAATCAGAACAAATCACGACAAGAAATGCATTTGCTATCAAATACTTTTTAATTTAATCGCTATCATTCGTAGAGGCGATGCAAAAATACAAAGGGTGGTGCGGCCGACTGTAACCCTTTCATTCGTCGAAATAATAGCTTTTTATTTCCGAATTTGCATCAGTTCGCTGGATGCAGGCTTGTTTTTTTCTCTCTGTGGATCGCTTTAACTACCTGCATTGTTATTGTTTTTATAGCCTATAATTTTGGGTGAAATCTTTTCGTTGTATGCGACGTTTTAAAATGGTACTCCACAGGAAATTTTAAAAGATTTTCGGGTTGTTTTACTAAAATTACTGCTCTTTGTTGTTATTTAGGGCATGCGACTACTGCGCGTTTTTGTTATTCTTTTATTTGGCATGGTGCGCCGAATAACGCGCACGACGACGACGATTTGTCAAATTTTCTTTAAAACAAAAACACGCTTTTCAACCAAGGTGCAGAAAGGATTCAGCTTGATTTTTTGAAGGCTTGAAGGCAACCAGCTGCCTTCCTGACCTCAACTTCCTCTAAGGTATCCAGTCACAGGTAAACAGTGTTAAAAAAACTCCCGCCAGAATCAAACCAAGGACCTTCCGGTTCACCATCCGGATGCCCATATACCCTGCCACTAAACCAAGGAGGCCAAGAATTCTGACATATTAATAGATACATACATAGACTCACGCCTGTATCCCCGAAGGGGTAGGCAGAAGCGAACTAGAGAACTAGATCACCCACATTTGGCCATGCTAATTTACGTCCCACATGTGATAGGGGGCGAGCCTATAGCCATATCGGGCACAAATTCCAGACTCCGGGCTGATACTGAAAAACTCGATATCACTTTGCCCGACCCGGGGATCGAACCCGAGACCTCAGGATGGTAGTCATATCATACCACTACGCTACCGAGGCAGTCAGTTAATAGATAGCCATAACGCATAATGTGTAACGAAAAAAATCACTCAGTTACATGTATTGAGACAAAGCTCTATTCATAGTTTCATGTGAAGACTGATGACGCAAAAGCGGGACAGTGTGTCTGACAATCTAATTACATGACATGCACAATTTGAAATATTTGCATTGAAATATTAATTTGAATCGGACAACCATTACATTAAATGCATTGTCTTTATTTAAGTGACTGTACAAATATGCTGCATTACTGTCCCAAATATAAAATGAAACATGTAGCTTAATCATGAGATTTTGAATTTTTTTATAGCACAGACTGTCAAACAAGCAGATGGGTTACCTTATGGTAAGTGATCTTTACCCATAGACATTCATCATACAAAAAGAATCATGGGTAAGTTGCCAAATTTGAAGATATGAATAGGTATTGGAATAGGAATATTGACTGCCTCGGTGGCGTGGTGGTATTTCGGTACGACTACGGTTCTGAGGTCTCGGGTTCGATCCCCGGGTCGGGCAAAGTGATATTGGATTTTTCTATATCAGCCCGGAGTCTGGAATTTGTGCCCGATATGGCGATAGGCTCGCCCCCTATCACATCTGGGACTGAACTAAGCTCGGCGAAATGTGGGTGTTCTAGTTCGCTAGTGCGCCTCTGCCTACCCATTCGGGGATACAGGCGTGAGCTTATGTTATGTTATGTTATGTTATTGGAATAGGAAAGGTCGATTTGAGTCCCCAAAAATCTAGCTCGACGAATGAAACGCTACAGCTGCCATTTTACGTCAGTTTTCTGGGACAGTGGTTATCAAGCTGGACGAGCCTATTCGTACTATAGACATTACTATTTACAGCATGGTTCTACTCAAAAAAGCTAAAAAAAAAATATTCATAAATATACAACTAGTATTTATTAGTATTTAGTCGCCTCCTTGGTCTAGTGGCAGTATGTACGGGCTGTGGACCGGGAGGTCCTGGGTTCGATTCCCAGGTCGGGCAAAGCAATTTTTCTAATTTAATTTTCCTGGGACTGGATCCCTTGTAGTGGGTTGACGTCAGGCAGGCGGCCGGTCGTAAAAACTTAGCCAAATCCTATGTGCAACATATTTGAAAAAAATTGTTGCGCCGACCCCACATTAAGGTGGGATAAGGGCAGGTAGAAAGAAAGAATCCAACTAGTATTATAAATGCGAAAGTTTGTGAGGATACTGGTTTAGATAGCCTCTGTGGCGCAGCGGGCGAGTAGCCGGCTGTGAAGCGATAGGCCGCGGGTTCGATCACCGCACCGAGGTAAATGTTTATGTGGCCCGAAGATATTTGTTTTGGGTCTGGGTGTTGTGAGACCGGACGTCTCTTGTAGTTCCTGACACCCACGACTCAGGACTCGATCTTAGTGTGGGGTCAGGACTATGTGTGTTCAGTGTTATTTATATTATATATTTATTTATGTATGAATGTTTGTTACTCTTTCACGCCAGAACGGCTAAACGGATCTGTATGAAATTTGGCACAGAGATATATTATAATCTGGAATAGCACAAAGACTACTTTTTATCCCAGAAAAATGAACTGTTCCTGTGGGATAGATTTAAGCCACGCGATTAAAGTCGCAGGCAACAGCTAGTACAACTAAAATCTCGTCTCCTACCCTAAAACATTACAAAACCACTTACACAAAACATGTATTTTTTATCTATGGTACATTGTTCTACGGGATAGCTAAAAAAGTTGTTTTGAATAGGTATTTTTATATAATGTTTCGATAAAACCTAATGCAGGAGACGAGGTTTAAATCAAACATTAAGTGTATCCATAAAGTGGTTTGTAATTTACAGATAAGATTTTCTCCCAACACCGAAACCTGACCGCAGGGTAGAATAAATCCAGGCACATGCATTACAGCTGTTAACAGAGAATTCTGCGAGCTATTCGGGTATAAACGGCTCGGTAATCGTTGAAACCATTTCACAAGCTGTTTAAAACAAAGATTAATGGTACGGTTATTTTTGAGTATCACGATATATAGAGTTTTTATTTTTAAAAGGAAGTAACCTAGTTCAATAAGTGATAATGTCACATATGCCTGTATCCCCGAAGGGGTGGGCAGAGGCGAACTGACAAACTAGAACGCCCACATTTCGCCGAGCTCAATTCCGTCCCAGTAGCGAAAAGTAACTTTTTAAAAATTGCATTATACTCAAAATCGGTTCAATAGTCCCAAAGATTAGCATGTTCAAATAAACGTTTTTTTTTACTTGCTATAACTTGATACAACACCCACAGACCACTATAACTCCTGAAAGCCAGTAGATTAGAAATCAATACCTATCACCACACCGTCTGGATATATTAATTTTGCGCGAATGTGATACATTGAAATAAAACTATTTTATACGGATTATATCACGATTTGTTTTATTTTTAGGCCTGACGTTTCGAAGGCTTTGCAGCCTTCGTGATCACGGGTCGGACAGAAGGTTTCCTCACGATGTTTTACTCAACTTTATAGCAAGCGATAATTCACAAAGAAAACAAACTTAACATAGAAAAGTGAAAGGTGTACGAGTATGCTACATTATGGGGTTGGTCTCGAACCTCCGACACTCGTATCGGCAGTTCGTACCATTTCCAACTGAGCTATCATGCTCCATTTTCTAAAATGCTATTTTTTTTACTCTCAAATACTACCAAAATGTTTATGTGTCTTATACTAACGTATGCTATATATACTACAAATAAATATGTAGATATTGCTGTGAATCTGGGTGAACTGGGTCATTCGGCTATCTTAGAAATATAGAGATGGCACGGTAAGAGGATAGGCGAGCTGATTAACGACGTCGGAAGAGCAATTTGCACCGATGATGGTACTGTTCATTACTCGCCTGTGATATTAATTCTTGCTAAGGTTTTCGTTGGGATTATGAGGTCGCCGCGTTTATATGGCTCGGTTGGAACTTAACGTGGAACTTAGAAATTAGCTGCTGTTAGTGCTCTTTTATAAATGTCTTTATGCTGGATAAATTCGGCTTCGTCGCGAATAGTGTAGCTTAATAGTAAAAGGCTTTTCAAAATCAGCGGCCTGAGCAGGAAAATTTCTGACAACCGTAAATGTATTCGAACTCGATGCGCGTCTATGAAATTAATAAATAATATAAATAAATAACAACAGTCACATACATAGTCCTGACCCCACACTAAGATCGAGTCTTGTATCGTGGGTATCAGGAACTACGAGAGACTTTCGGTCTCACAACACCCAGACCCGAAACAAATATCTGTAGGCCATACAAGCATTTGTCTCGGTGCGGGGATCGAACCCGCGGCCTCTCGCTTCACAGCCGGCTACTCGCCCGCCGCGCCACGGAGGCTGTCAATGAAATGTATTAAATATAATAATATATAATAAAAGTAAATTTGTATGAAATATTAACCAAACGTCATCAGTGCGCAGCGAACTCGAATACATTTACATTTACATTAGTTTTTCGTGCTCGGGCTACTGTACCGTAGTAAGCGAATTATCTGCTGCTCCTATCTCATTCACTATGTGGTTGGCACAACACATTTTTTTTTTAAACATGGCACACAAAGGTTCACCTTTGATTCATAATCTAGTGGCAGGTGGGCCAGGAGATCCTTGGTTCAATCTCAGGTCTAGCAAAGCTATTTTGCTAATACGAGTTACCCGGGACTGCTTTATAAGCTTCATTGTGAGAATGGGAAAATACAAGTGGAAGATGTCAATATCTTTCACAATTCAGTCTTGGCACGATAACATAACATAAGCTCACGCCTGTATCCCCAAAGGGGTAGGCAGAGGCGCACTAGCGAACTAGAACACCCACATTTCGCCGAGCTTAGTTCTGTCCCAGATGTGATAGGGGGCGAGCCTATCGCCATATCGGGCACAAATTCCAGACTCCGGGCTGATATGGAAAAATCCAATAACACTTTGCCCGACCCGGGGATCGAACCCGAGACCTCAGAACCGTAGTCGTACCGAAATACCACCACGCCACCGAGGCAGGCACGATAACCTATCAAATCATTTCACAGCAATACACTTAAAGTTAAAGCTGGAGTAAAGCCAACAGAAGAACTAAGTAGGAATGCTAAATCCCAGATTTCCATAACCAAAAAATAAACTGAATGTAAATATCAAACTGACACTCCTAAAATAACACAAAACCACGAAACTGCATTTAAAACGTGTAACGCTAGCAAAAAAGCATTTAAACCCTAGGGCAATCCACGGCCCCGTTCTCATAGTGTAGTTTTAATCTTCAATGGTGGAATGGTGCGTTGGGCGTCGTTCCAAGGATTTCGGTTTCGCGTAGCTAAGCGTCGCGCCGGGTCAGCTCAACTGTGCTCTGAATGGTGTTTGCTCGTTTTTATTGCAATCGAATGACGAGACCAGCCCTTGACTCTTGGCACTCGATTCGAATTTGACTAGGATATGGCCTTAAAGCCAACGGTGTGATTTTTCTTATCTACATTTCCAGTCAAATCCCACAGGCTTCCTGTTACATTTTCCCGTTAATTCCCTGCTAGCCATTCCTGCCATATCCCGATCCCTTTCCTACAAATCACAACCCCTTATTTAAGCTCCATCCTTGTCATTGCGTCCATACCTGCCTGTTTTGTAAATTGATAGTGTTATAACAAAATTATTATATAAATGTACCTAGACCTTGCTTTTGTGACCTGTAATAAGTGCTTATTTTATTTTATTTTACTTTGAATAAATTTCATTTAGTGACAAAAAATTCTACCAAAATCGAGTTAAAAAGTACGCTAATGTTGCATTGAGTTCGAAAACTTGTCATTTGGTATTTTTTAACGTGACATTAGCAATATTCTTTTGATAGCAAAGGAGTGAGTTATGAAAAAAAATCTATGATCATATTTCGATAGACAATCTGTTAAAGGCGTGTTTGTAAATTAATGATATTTGATAAAAACCGTAATAGGTATGTCTCATCTGGTTATCACGTGGTACATCGCCACGGTCTCCCCTACCACACTAACGACTTGCAAAATAAGATTACTGCATATTCAAATACATTTCTATTACTCTGTGAAACTGCAAACCTTATAAAAATAATAGTATTTTAAATTAATGTATTTTTAACTTCAAAATGCCATGCCATGATTAAATAACAACCAAATGGAAACACTGTATTTTTAATGTAATTCTGTCCATACCACTTGAACGTTTGTGTAGTCTAGTACAATAACTTTGCCTGGGGTGTTGATTGAATTAATTTGCATCTGCATTTCCGCACATCCCGACAGACTCCAGCTAATGTAATGCCAAGCAAAAAGATCTGCACTTCGTATCCATTATCATAGCAAGTTTAGAATTAACTTTTGAAAATATAATTGAAGTTTTTGTTGAGTATTTCCATTCCTACTAACGGATTCGTAGAGTAAAGATGGTAAAGAATTCTAAAACTTTTTGTAGAAATTGTATAATCAAAAGTTTTAGGTACAGTATACTATATTTCCTGCCTTCCCCATAGGATGCGAGTATGCATTTCAATGTATATTACACATCTACGTAACAACCTAAGTACATACATACAAAAAATATATGTTAGCATAACTATCAAAAGTAATGTTGTACTAAAGTATTTATCCCCAAGAATTTGGTGGTTTTGGGGAAAATTGGGGAATGAAGCTGAAGCATTTACCCAGCAATGAGACAGAACTTACCTTATTAAAAATATATTTTTTGATCATGCTCGTGTATTTCATGGAATACATGAATACAGCATAAATTAAACGTATCTAGACATAAAGTTGGTAGTGTTTAAATTAATTTAGCTCCATTATTTTATTTAAACCGCGCCAGTAGCTATATTACTTTCACAACGAAGCAGTTATTCATATCACAGGCGAACATAACATTTACATAAAGTACTAAATTAGTTTAACCTGTTCAATTACTTCAAAACTCAGACACGTTTAACATCAAAGAAAAAAAGAAAAAATATTTTTTAATCTCAGTATGATGTAAATCTAAATTTGGAAAGCTAATCCGTGATTGCACTACGTGAAGGTAGACAGATGTCGGATTCTGTCGTCAGAGGTTACTGATCCCTGCGGTCAGACGGTGTCGCATCAAATAAGCTAACCAATAAAAATCTTTCAAACGGTGATGTCAACCTGACTGTTTTAAATCTTTAATTGGAAAAAAATGGTGAGGATGGTACGTTTTTCAGAGAGTCACACTGTGAGAAACTTTACCAACAGCATTCACAGCTCGCCTTTTGCACTATGGGGGCGATAAAATAAAATTTAAATTATACATTGAATTCATATTGTCGATGTAAATTACTAGGTGTTGCCCGCGACTCCGTTCGCGTGCAAAATTTATTTCCCGGGAAATAAAACATATTTTTCTCGATAAAAAGTAGCCTATGTATTCTGATGTTTGGTCTATATAACAGCAAAGTTTCGTCAAAATCCAGCCAGTAGGTTTGCGTAAAAGAGTAACAAACATACACACACACGCACAAACTTTTACGTTTATATTGTCCTAATTATTATATTTTTGAAACAAGTGTTCTACCGATATTTTGTCCTTTTTGATTTTATGTAGTGGCAACATTGGCTTTGTCATTGCAAATGGAAAATCGGTGTTCAATTTTTAGGATAAGACTATCATTTGGTGATTTTCATTAGCCTAATCTGATCTAACTTAACCCGTCCTTCGACATGTAAACGTGTTCAGCAAATAATAAGGCAAAGTTTAACCCTGAAATTCGGTGTATTTGAGAAAATGTTGTGAATTTTTGTCGCTTATTTGTAAACTTTTGTGCTCCTGTGGTTTTTGCTAATGTTGCCGGTTTCCGAATTGTGAGTTCTTCGAAGGGCTTTACGCAGAATTTTTGAATGTACCGAAATGTTTGCAATTGCTAAAAGTTTTATTGTTTAAAACATTTGGTCCTAGCATATGCCAGGAATATGGAATAAGTACGATTTTACGCCATATATGGAACTACTTGTTCGAAAAAATCATTAACACAAAATAAGGGTATAATGCTATGATAAGGGACGCATATGTCTCCATAGAAGGGGAAAATTATTTTTCAGGTGCACTACTTGCGCATCTACCTACTCTTTCAGGAATTACAGGCATAAATGTGTCTTTCTTTCTATCTGCCTTTCATCATCATCATCATCAGCCATAAGACGTCCACTGCTGAACATAGGCCTCCCCCAAAGATTTCTAGATCGACCTGCCTTTATCCCACCTTAATGTGGGGACGGCGTAACACACTTTTTCACATTTCTGCAGAGAGGATTTGCCTATTTTTTACAACCGGCTGCCTGCCTGACGTCAACCCCCTGGGGGATCCAGTCCCGGGCAAATTGAATTAGAAAATTCGATTTGCCCGACCTGAGAATCGAACCCGCGGCCTCCCGGTCCATAGCCTATATATGCTGCCACTAGACCAAGGAGGCATAAATGTGTATTTATGATATATATGATATATATGCTTTTAACACAGCAAGGTGACTGCATTGCAGCTGATGATGAAAACAGTGTAATCCAAAAGTACCAAGCATTCAAATTCAAAGCATAATGCTTTTCTTGCTTAATAGCAACTCGTATTTTAGAACAATACTCAGGAAGAAAATCTTTGCTTAGTATGTCAGGCTCTTTTTTTTTTGTAAAAATGGCTCAGACTAAATCGAAATTCGATTTAAAAATTCCAAATCCTCACTGAGTTCGTTTCTTTGACTCAGACTTGGTCGAAGTTCACTCCATAAATCTCAGCCTCAGAGCCTAAAGCCCACGTAATTTTTTTTTTTTTATAGCAGAGATTGGCAAACAAGCAGATGGGTCACCTGATGGTAAGTAATCTCCACCGCCTATAGACACCCAAGACACAAAAAGAATCGTGGATGCGTTGCCAACCTAAAAGAAGGAAATGGAAGGGGAGGGAAGGGGATTGGGAAAGGGAGTGGGG
Organism: Clanis bilineata; assembly: GCA_036417725.1. Lineage (NCBI taxonomy): Eukaryota > Metazoa > Arthropoda > Insecta > Lepidoptera > Sphingidae > Clanis > Clanis bilineata. The sequence goes on along the minus strand of CM071145.1, from coordinate 3,393,530 downwards.
AAATGGGCAACCGGAAATCTCACTCACCGAACGAAACGCGACAGCAAGCTGCCACTTTACGTCGGTTTCTTGTGAGACAGTGGTATCTAACCGGTCGAGCCGGCCCATTCGTGCTATAGACGTTACTGTCTACAGCGTGGCTCTACCACTTCAATTGTTATAATTTTGACCTGCGATTTGAACCCTGATTACTGTCCTCACCGTAAGTAGACTACCACACATTAAAATTAGATATGGCCCAAACTATCATGGGATGTGATCGAGTGTGATATATTTGCGGATGGATGGTCGAAAATATTATCTGAGTGCCTGAGATTCTGTGAGCGAAGTGTATGATAGGCATAATTCCTTTTATTCTCATTAATATATTACACTAGCTGACCCGCGCAACTTCGTCTGCGTATGAGAGAGATGGTTGAAAGAGTGAGTCGTAGGCACCTATAATCCAATAATTCTAAAGGAGGTACTGGGATGATCTACTTATGTCCGGTTTCGTCAGTCACCCCGTCAGTCACCCAGTCAGTCACCCCGTCGGTCACCCCGTCAGTCATCTTGCCTGTCACCCCGCCTGTCACCCCGTCTGTCACCCCACCTGTCACCCCGTCTGTCACCCCGACTGTCACCCCGTTCGTCAGCCCCGTCTGTCACCCCCGCCTGTCACCCTGCCTGTCACCCCGCCTGTCACCCGTCTGTCACCCGCCTGTTACCCGTCTGTCACCCGTCTGTCACCCGTCTGTCATCTGTCTGTCACCCCATCTGTCACCCCGTCAATCACCTCGTCAGTCACCCCGTCCGCCACCCCGTCAGTCAGCCTGTCAGTCACCCCGTCATTCCTCACGTCGGTCAACCCGTCAGTCACGCCATCAGTCACCCCGTCAGTCACCTCTTAGTCACCCCACCATTCATCCTGTCGATCAACACTAAAATAATTTTTCAAATCGAACCAGTAGTTTCTGAGATATAAATTTCCACGCTTTTGCAGCATTTTTCATTTTTCCTCCGCTCCTATGGGTCATAGCGTGAAGTAATATAGCCCATAGCCACCATCGATAATTGGGCTATCCAACTCAAAACGATTTTTCAAATCTAACCAGTAGTTCCTGAGATTAGCAACAAACAAACTCTTCAGCTTTATAATATTAGTATAGAGGTAGATTTTGGCTGTGATTTCTGACGTACGTAATAATAATAATCCATAATAATGTCATGTTTATTGTCTATTCCTGTAGCAATTAATGTAATTGGTGTAAACCGTTTTAATTGTTATAAATAAATAAATGGGTAGTTTGGACCATATAATTTCTTGGGTATATATTTGTTATATAGGCGGCGCCCGGCGGAGATCGTTTACTATCAAGTGATGACCCATTAGATCATTTTCAGTCTTTGCTATAGAAAAGTTAATATTAAATACAACTTCCAAAACAATTAATCCATTACACGGCGCCAGTGACTAGTGAAGCAGTGGTACAAATTGAAGGACACTGAGTGATGAGGCGGGCAGGAACATAGGAAGCGCATTAGCTGTGTCCACTCTAACTGAGACGAATGTACTCAGGTGATGTACAGTTAATTATTACTTCTAATACGTTTTACTATAGATTTATGTTTGTATTTCATTACACAAGACTCAAGCATTAAACTAGTCAAAATATTTTTAATGTAATGATTAGCTTTAAATCTAGATTTATGTTTGAGTTTCTTCTGCTTCTGACTAAGAACCGCAGCTCGAACATGATTACGTAAAACTATTTGTATGAAAATCATAAACTCTCCACGTAACCGATAGAGGCGTTCGGGTGTTTATCATACAAATATTTTACGAAGTCGCTAGCGTGAAATGTCGATAAAACTCATTTTCGAGCTACTGAGCTTCTTTTTTTTAAACACGACACGGATTTTTGGGTTAGTTAACTCTTATCGATTAAGTAGCGACGTACTTAGGCTAGTGACTGCGAGGTCCTGGGTTCAAATCCTAGGTCGGGCAATAAATAATGGTTTTCAATTAGAAAAATCAAATGGTTTCCCGATATTTGTGCCCGGTATGGTGGTACGCCCCTGTCAAATTAACGGACAAAAATAGCTCCGAAACGTGAGTGATCAGTTGTCTAGTTCACCTATACTTACCCCTATGCGGATACAGGCGTCATATAATTGTTTTATTACAAAGCCTGGCAGGTGGGTAACCTGGTGGTAAGTGATCTCCATCTCCCATAGACACCCAAGACATAAAAATAATCAAGGGTGCCCTGCCAAACTAAAAGCAGGGGATTGGGAAAGGGAGGAGGGAGTTGGGCCACCGGAAATCTCACTCACCGTACGAAGAGCAACAGCGAGCTGCCACTTTACAAACAAACCGGTCGAGCCGGCCCATTTGTTCTGTAGACGTTACTGCCTACAGCGTAGCCCTACCACTCAAAAAATATTTATTATACTGAGCGACATAGCGACTCCTTAACATCTTCCTACGTGAAAAAGTAAACAATATTTTTATAAATACCAAGCTGGAATCAACAAATAACAGAATTATTGCGAGAAACGTATCACTCGATGAGGAAAATATCTTTTTATAAAAATCACGTATATTTTTAATTATTTCTGTCGAGCTGTGTGTTCACAGTCCTCAGACATCATAATGAGAAGTTTAGTATGCCAGTTGCGAAGCGTGGGTGTTTTTGAATACAGATTTTTAACGCATCTCAATGAAGTACTAGAAAATAGATGATATTTTACACGGTCTGGGTGATTTGTTAAAATAAAGATGTCTTTTTCTAGAATTGTTAAAATATGTTATGTTTGATAACATGATGTCTGTAAAAAGGGTACAATTTATGTTAAAATAGATGCTATTATTCTTTGATTTAAAAAACAGCTTCGAAATGTCAGTTTTTTCTGACGAAACAGACTTCCGAATAAACGGTAACTTGAAAACTCAGAATCTATCAGAATCTAAAGAATGCAATTATATAACCAATTCTGGGGCCCAGTTAATACACCGTACACGCAATATCTACATAGGATTTTTTATAGTAGTGACTGGCAATCGAGCAGATGGGTCACCTGATAGTAGGTGATCTCCACCGCCCATAAACACCCATGACACCAAAATAATCATGGGTGCGAAGCCAACCTTAAAGGAAGGGAATAGGAATTGGGAGAGGAGGGGGGATTGAGCCATCGGAAATCCCGTTCTGCCCAATCAAATGCAACAGCGAGATACTTTCGTTATTCTATGATACAGTGATATCAAACCGGTCGAGCCATTTTTACACGCTTTATTAACATAAGCTCACACCTGTATCCCCGAAGGGGTAGGCAGGGGCGCACTAGCCAACTAGTACACCCACATTTCGCCGAGCTTAGTTTCGTCCCAGATGCGATAGGGGGCGAGCCTATCGCCATATCGGGCACAAATTCCAAACTCCGGGCTGATATGTAAAAATCCAATATCACTTTGCCCGACCCGGGGATCGAACCCGAGACCTCAGGACGGTAGTCTTACCGAAATACAACCACGCCATCGAGACAGTCTTTATTACAAGCTTTATATTACCTTCACTTGTATGTATGTATTCATGTAATGGAATATTTGAACGTGATTTTTACCATATTCCAGACGTCTGATGAACTTGAAAATTGGCACACGTATGAAGGACCGATGACAATACAACAATTTAAGAATTTTGTCCTAGTGTCCTGACCAGGATCAACAGGGTAACAAAAAATGAAATAAGATTTACTGAAATGAAGTCTCTGGTAAGACTGTAATTAGGTACTGATAACGCTTTAACAGAGAATAAAAAATCACAAGTTTAAAAACTTAACTAACCAACTTCCAATTTACCGATCGTGACTAAATTTATATGGGACTACTCTTGAAATAAGCTCTATCGAACACAAAAAGAATTTTGAAAATCGGTCCACATGTGGCGGAGATATCGAGTAACATACATAAAAAAACGATGCATTGAGGACCTCCTTTTTGGGAAGTCGGCCGAAAATGTAAAACTAAGAGCGACTTGCAGCGCTATTACTAATCTAGAGATACACCTTATCTCGATTTATCTTACAGCTCACTCCTATCTTTAAATCAAGATTTGGGATAAATACAGATTTATCGCGGAACTGCAAGTGACCCTAAATTAAAAAAAATATATATTATTTTTACTGTAGACGTCTATAGCGTGGCTCTACCACTCAAACTATCAAAAGTCAAATCATTTATGCCTATCATACTATCCATACCCACATTTTGTACACGTATTGAATATTAAGTTATTAATTGGAACAGTTTTCAATATTGAAAAGTTGGATTGACACCTTTACATTTTATATTTCAATTTTTATTTATTCATTCATCTTATTACGGGATCCTGTTGAACGTTAATTAATATCAGTTCCCATTGTGTTGGATGAATGATGGTTATTGTGATATTTGTGTCTGGGATGCATATGAGAGTGTTTTAAACCGTTTTCATAATAATTAAGCAGGTTGCTATTGTACAGGACTGCCTCGGTGGCGTGGTGGTATTTCGGTACGACTACGGTTCTGAGGCCTCGGGTTCGATCCTCGGGTCAGACAAGGTGATATTGGATTTTTTCATATCAGCCCGGAGTCTAGAATTTGTGCCCGATATGGCGAAAGGCTCGCCCCCTATCACATCTGGGACGGAACTAAGCTCGGCGAAATGTGGGTGTTCTAGTTGGCTAGTGCGCCTCTGCCTACCCCTTCGGGGATACAGGCGTGAGCTTATGAGCTATGAGCTTGCTATTGTTATAATTATCTGTGCTCTCTATAGGAAATGTTTTAGTGATTCTTTTTAGAAGCGCATAAGTCAATTACTAAAGAAAAAAATAAGAGTATGAGGCATAACTACATGCATGCATACAATGAAGCATTCCTAATTTATGAAACGAAATCAAAATGGCGACTTTGCGAAAGAATAATCCCATTAATATAGCAGTTAAACATCTTTATATTCCGAAATTAGTATTAGTGTAAACAAAACACCATATTTATAATAGTGATGATTGGCTGATGATAATGATAATAATTTATAGTAAAATCAATAAGTATTTATACGTTATTTAATTCTTATGACACGGTGACAACTTACATGTCAATAGATGACGAAACCAAAATGGCGGAACCGGCTTCAAAGTAAACACGTATTTTTATGCCAGGGGGTTTAGAAAGTGGCTTATGCGCTAGTCGAAAAAAATTGTCGAATAGAATAAATGTATGAGAATGACATAAGAGTACGCCGCCTTATGTCATGTCTTATGTCATTACCATACATTTATTCTATTCAACTATTCTATTCGACTAGCACATAAGCCACTTGTCTAAGTCCACAGGTCCCCTTATTTTTTCTTTCGTCATTGGTTAGTAAGAAGGCGGACCCTGGCAGACCAGGATAACGCCAGGCAGAAAAAAAAGACGAATTGAGATCCTCTTCTTTTTTAAGTGCGTTAAAAAGTACAATAAAATTCTTTATTATAATGGTCGACACGAATTTTCAGTGGACGTTGGGTTCAACGGCTATTCACTTAATGGATCGTTAAACTTAAGCACTGTATCCTAGCATCAGTTTAATTGCAATTAATATGTGAATTACACTTTAAATCCTCTGGATAAGTTAAACTAGTTTAAGGGTTGCGATATGATGTTCTGTAATTGCTGCTGTAGTTAATTGGAATTAAGATATTTAACGTCTCTAGTGTTTCATAAAGTTGGTATCAATATTAACTACACTTTAAGAGAGGATGGCTAGCAATCTAGGTCCCTAACTTATAAAAATATTTAAGCGCTGCTTATCTTTAACCATAGGTTGTTCCTTTCATTTTAACACAATGTTACGCAAGAAAAAAAATGACGTGACGTTATAGCAAGTGAAATATCGCTTGCTATAACAGTGAAGGAAAACATCGTAAGGAAACCTGCATACCCGAGAATTTCTTCACAGGAGTTTCAAAGGTATGTGAAGTCTACCAACCCGCATTAGGCCAGCGTGGTAGACTAAGGCCTAACCCCTCTCATTAGTAGAGGAGGCCCGTGCCCAGCAGTGGGACAGTAATATTACAGGGTTAATATTATTATTATGTTCAGTACTCTTTATTTTAAAAGTTTTTTTTACATTTTTAAATATATTGTTATAAAAAAAAATACATTTAAAAATATAAAAATATTTCCCTCCGATGGCGAGGCTCAGGACCCAAGCCACCGGCGGTTAGGACCCCAGAGTGAGGAACCTCCTCACAATTCGTGCCGTATCCAGTAATACTGCCTTTTGCATTTGGCTGCATTCTGACCCATGCATGACATTTCTGCATTTTGACCCAAACTTATTTATTATTATTATTATTACAGTGTGTTTCATAAAGTTGGTATCAATATTAACTACACTTTAAGAGAGGATGGCTAGCAATCTAGACTCCAAACTTATAAAAATATTTAAGCGCTGCTTATCTTTAACCATAGGTTGTTCCTTTCATTTTAACACAATGTTACGCAAGAAAAAAAATGACAGTCTATTCTTAGCGAAAAGATAAGTGAAAATGTTTTTATAAGTAAGGCCCCTAGTCACGATAAATTTAAAATTTCGTAAAGCTCATAGTTTTTTGAATAATGAAATCTTGAATTGGTGACAACAATTGTTCCTGGTCAGCTGCAGTACATTTGCAAACCACCTATGGGGTAATAAATTATTTTTAGCATAAACAAAGCCATTCCTAAAAGTCGTCTTGAGTCTTGGGTTTGAATGTCAGGACCCAAGCAGTCTACCACGGTTTGCCCGGGACTGACTCTTTCATAGAGGGCTTGACGTTAGGCAGCCAATCGTTCATAAAATCTAAGCCGAATTCTTTCTGCAATATGTTTGAAAGCGCACATCCCACATCGAGTGGGATAAGGAGAGGCAGATAAAAAATGGGATAGAAATATAAGTCTGTCGGTATCTAAAAAAAAATTACAGTAATACAAATAATTAAATAAAATTATACATTAAGTAGTAGATAAATATTGCTGAAAACTTGTTTTACCAAGCAATATAAATAGCAAGTAAAAATAAACTTAAAATAATAATGAACCACACAAAGTTACAAACCCAGATCGTTTCAAGATAAATCAAATCACAATTATACCAAAGTTAATTACATTGTGACCGTTCTGGAGCCTCTTAGACGACACACAATCAAATCAACTGATTGTAGAACCACTTGTCCCTTCCAAAGGACTTTGTTTACAACCCAAATTTTACGAAACCAATAAAAATTATGTAAATTGTAATTCATAATCTTGTTTGTGATACATAATAGGATATATGGGCTGTGGTCTGGGAAGTCCTGGGTTCGATTCCCAGCTCGGACAAAGCTAATTTTCTAATTTAATTTGCCCGGAATTGGATCCCACAGAAGGGGTTGATGCCAGGCAGGCGACCGGTCATAAAAACTAAGCCAAATCCTTACTGCAGCATACTTGAAAAAGTATGTTGCGCCGACCTCACATTACGGAAGGATAAGAGTAAGTAGAGACAAAGTACTATGTTGAAGAGTTTACATAATATTTTCCAGATATTATGTTAAAAGCAAACAATATAAAGCTATGCTATCCTCCAAAACTATGTTAGGCTAAATATACCAAAACATATTAAAATTGTACAAAAACACTGAATCTGAGAGCAAAAGTAGGAATCTTTATAACATAGCATCATCATCCTAAGACGTCCACTGCTGAACATAGGTGGACCGACGACCTGATAAAGGTTGCAGGAAGTCGCTGGATGCAGGCCGCTTCCAACAGGTCGATCTGGAAATCTTTGGGGGAGGCCTATGTTCAGCAGTGGACGTCCTATGGATGATGATGATAACATAGCATAGCAATCTGAAATCGAAACAAAACCTACATAATGTAAAGGAAGCAAATATGGCGTTCTTATAATAATCGAAATTAATACAAAATGGTATATAAAAAAAATAATATAAAAATTCCCTCTCAGTTATATCCCAGTTTTAAAACCGTGTAAACAAGCTGCCACAATAAACACTGTTATTTCCTTCAAAATTAATTTAAGAAAGAACGTCCCGAGCAATTACAAAATACAAATAAACCCTTCTGTAATAACAAAATACAAATAATTCCCATTTTTATTAGCGCCAAAAAACTCCAAAACCTGTGCCTAACGAACGGTCGTTAGGAATTAACGTTACGTCAATACGGTGAACATACAAATGACGGCAATTCTGCGCACGGACGCCCTCAAAAATATAAACGACGAGTTTAGCTGACGAATTGGCGATATGTTGAAAACATACTTATTTGTATTGCGTCCCGAATCGCTGCGGTTCTAAAGCCGCGTCTTCTGCACTAAAACATGGTATTTCTGGTCTATGGTCCATTGTTACATGAGCAAGAGACAACGAAAAACCTTTTGTGTAGATGGTTTCTGTGTTTTATTACGAAAAAAAAATGTGCAGAAGACGTGGCTAAATGACGACCTGGAGCGTCCGCACTTCTAGAGAGAACCATCTATATTTTGTCGTCGTCGCAATTCAAACATCCAAGATATAGAAATACACGAAAACATCTAGAAATGCCTAAAAAACGTCACCATGATTATAATTATTTTAGCACTTACCGGTAAACTCGTCTTTGGCCCATTAGGTACAAATACACAATATTTGTAGTACAATTCACAATTAACATTTTACTGCATTGACTGTAGCCCGAGTACGAAAAACTAATGTAAATGTAAATGTACTCGAGTTCGCTGCGCACTGATGACGTTTGGTTAATATTTCATACAAATTTCATAGACGCGCATCGAGTTCGAATACATTTACGGTTGTCAGAAATTTTCCTGCTTAGGCCGCTGTTGATGATAACATGAACTATCAAATTTGCAGTACCGCACTATTTAACAACCCGCATTATTTTATATAAAGAATAGAATAAAACAAAATAATTACGTACGAGTACATATTTCGACTATCGATAATAATAGATCAATAATAATCATCAATCCTCTTCATTCCAGCAACAAGCCACCCGCCACAAACACCCGCCCGTATATTTTCATCTACATAAAATGAAGGGTATGGTAGTCGAAACACAAATTTATAACAAGCTAATTCTGTACATTCGTGCAAATGAATTTCATTCCTAAATCAGTGTTAGGATTGAAGCTGGAACATTTGTTTTTTTATTGGCCGACCTTCGGGCCGACGGTTCCCACGGAGCCGGACGTCCAATCTTGGAAGGTTGGCAAATTAATAAAGTTTGTTGCAAAATTTTCCGATGGAATTGACAGTTTAACGTTAATGAAAAATTATGAAAGCGGTACGCAAGGTTTTGGGTTTTTATAACTTTTATTGATAATAAGGTGTGGCATTTTCATTTGTAAATATTGATTTTACTAAAATATAAAGTAATATAAACAAATAACCCTTTTGAATCGAATATGCGACTGTTTATACATATTTTGACAAGACATATTTTCAGAGATGTGGCGGTGGCGTGGTGGTATTTCGGTACGACTACCGTTCTGAGGTCTCGGGTTCGATCCCCGGGTCGGGCAAAGTGATATAGGAGTTTTCCATAGCAGCCCGGAGTCTGGAATGAGTGCCCGATATGGCGATAGGCTCGCCCCTATCACATCTGGGACGGAACTAAGCTCGGCGAAATGTGGGCGTTCTAGTTAGCTAGTGCGCCTCTGCCTACCTCTTCGGGGATACAGGCGTGAGCTTATGTATGTATATTTTCAGAGAAGTATTTTATGGATTAAAATGTATGCTATAATTTACTTTTTATATGACTACACTGAACTTCATATAAGGATAATAGACAAACAACAATGGCTGATTGCCAAAAGATAGATATGTTGTAACAATGAAACAGTAATAGGTAAACCTTGTTTATTAGATACCTAGTACTCTGCTATCAAGCAAGTTTCCATACAAAGAAATTGATCTCAAACTTCAGTGCCGCCATCAATTACTTATTACAATGCGAGGGTGATTATTACAATTTACACCCTAGAATATTTTATGAACGGTAAAGAATCACGTAAGATAAGTTTATTTTCTCAATATTATATTTGCGCGCGTATATGTCAAATGAACTGAGCGATTTATGACCACTAGGTCATAACTTTTGGATCACAAGTTTTGTGCTGTTGTCCCGTCTATATACTATTGAATGTCTTTGCCTAGTACCTACCAGCAATGAGCACTATTGATAGGCCTCCTCTACTAATGAGTGAGCTTAGGATTACCGGTTAGGCCTTACTCCATAAACATAAGCTCACGCCTGTATCCCCGAAGGGGTAGGCAGAGGCGCACTAGCGAACTAGTACGCCCACGTTTCGCCGAGCTTAGTTCCGTCCCAGATGTGATAGGGGGCGAGCCTATCGCCATATCGGGCACAAATTCCAGACTCCGGGCTGATATGGAAAAATCCAATATCACTTTGCCCGACCCGGGGATCGAACCCGTGACCTCAGAACCGTAGTCGTACCGAAATACCACCAATGCCTTACTCCACTATGCTGGCCTAAAACGGGTTGACATGCAAAATGCAACACAATATGTTCAAAATCATTGTGAAGTATCGCTTGCTATAACGGTGAAGGAAAACATCGTGAGGAAACCTGCATACCCGAGAATTTCTTCACAGGAATTTCGAAGGTATGTGAAGTCTACCAACCCGCATTAGGCCAGCGTGGTAGACTAAGGCCTAACCCCTCTCATTAGCAGAGGAGGCCCGTGCCCAGCAGTGGGACAGTAATATTACAGGGCTAATATTATTATATTATTATTATGTTCAAAATCACGACGGCACTCTTATTTTGAGTGGTAGAGCCTGAGCCTGTAGACTGTAACGTCTACAGCACGAATGGGCCGGCTCGACCGGGCAGATACCACTGTCTCACAGGAAACCGACGTAAAGTGGCAGCTTGCTGTCGCGTTTCGTTCGGTGAGTGAGATTTCCGGTGGCCCATTTCCCTCCTTTCCTTTCCCAATCCCTTTTCCCTCCCCTTCCATTCCATCCTTTTAGGTTGGCAATGCACCCATGATTCTTTCAGTGTCTTGGGTGTCTATGGGCGGTGAAGATCACTTACGATCAGGTGACCCATCTGCTCGACATAGGGATAATGACGATAGTAATGGATGTAAGAGTTGAAGAACATTATTTTGCAAGGTTTTTGTCTACCCTCATCCGTATGTCTGTACACGTCACTGGAGTTCAGCAGTTGCGTGCCTTGAGGCTATAATTCATCCGCACCTCACAAAAATAAAGGCCGAAAACACCTGCAAGATCTGTTCAATATAAAAGTTATCCGTAAAGTGTTTAAAAGCCAATATGCAGTATTTCGTAAGTTTCTGTAGGCGACTCGCTCCAATAGGCCATAATTTATATTTCCTCTCCCAACTTGGAAAGTCAATGGGACGGCCAATTTTCACGAAATTTAATATGAGAATTTTAGAAAGGAGTTTTAAGGCTCTTGTGCTGTTTGATTCAGCTTTGGAACTTAGAAATGGTGTTTTAGACTCGAAATTTAGAGTCGGACGTCGAGTTGGTTAGAAAATATTCAAGCGTAATATAGATTAAAATAAGGGCAATTTTTTCAACAGAGATAATATTTATCTGAAGGATAATTTTGAAGCTTTTCGAGTGGAGACCACGTACCGGCAAGCGCAGCGTAGGACGTCCACCTAGACCTAGTGGACCGACGACCTGATAAAGGTAGCAGGAAGTCGCTGGATGCAGGCCCCTTCCAACAGGTCGATCTGGAAATCTTTGGGGGAGGCCTATGTCAGATGTTTTATACTTGTACATGATGTGGCAAAACGTCATCTTTATTCCCCTGATAAAAACCTGACTAATACACGCTACTACGCTAGCGGTCATATTGTCAAAAATATTAATTAGTATTAAACTGGCTAACTACCGCCCCGACGTCTCGGATTCGATCTCTAGCTCGGGCAAACTGATATTGAGTTTTTCTATTCAGTATCAAGGGGGTTACCATCACCTCTTATAGCAGTATTATTATAATTTTACTTGTCAATATTCCCATACAAAACAAACGAAGAACGATTATAATAATACTGCTATAAGAGGTCGTGGTAACCCTGCAGCCCGTAGTCTGGAATTTGTGCCCGATAAGCTCTACGCCTAGCATATCTGGGACGGAAATGAGCTCGGCGAAAGTGGATCATATATTTCTCTAGTTACCCTCTGCCTACCCCTTTTGAGATACAAGTGTGATCTATGTATCCCAGGTATCAAACATCAAATAAAAAGTAACAAACTATTAACCAAGTCACCGGTTTTAAAGCTTGTTTTACGTACAAAGTTGTGTCGACGGTGCACCGTCGACTGAATGGCACGTGACCTGAGTACATGTGCTTCGATGTACTTCGAATACGCTTTGTAGCGGATTTTTCGGGGTGCGGTCAGTTTTAGAACAAAAACGCTCAATCTAACAATGTAATAAACTAGACAGCTTAAATTCGGTCCAGTATTGGTAGGTACTATTATAATGATATATATCAAATCAAATCAAATCAAATAATTTATTACTCAAATTAAAACATAACATAATCACAAGGTACAATGGAACCAGCACTAGGCGAACCTGTATCGCGGATTTCCTACACGTTTTGACAATATAATTATGTTCTTAATAGTATAGAGTGAGTTTACTAATTATTAATTGAACGTTATAGTGAAAACTGACAAGTTTTCACAGAAAATGAAAGACAATTATGGACCCGAAGATAAAACAAATAATAAAACACTGTAAACCAGCTTAATAGTTAATATTGGTAAATATCTTAGAAGTAATATATGTACATCTACATATATATACACGCAACAGTCACACACCTAGTCCTGACCCCACACTAGGTATAACCTGTATAGTGGGTGTCAGAGACTATGAGAGATTTTCGGTCTCACAACACACAGACTTGAAACAAATATCTGTGAGCCACGCAAATATTTGTTTCAATGCGGGAATCGAACCCGCACCTCTCGCTTCACAGTCGGCTACTCGCCCACTGCGCCACGGAGGCTGTCATTAAATAAAACTAGATTTACGGATTCGGGTATTATGGGTGCATTGCCATCCTAGAAAGAACGAAATAAGGATTGGAAAAAGGAGGCGGGAATCGGGCTGCCACTTTACATCGGTTTTCTATGCGACAGTGGTATCAAACCGGTCGAGCCGGCCCATTCGAGCTGCAAACGTTACTGTCTACAGCGTATACAGCAAGTCGATTCTCTAATGTTTCATTTGTGAAAACAACGTTGCGGCATCGTTGCGGCAACGATGTTTTCATTTTTGTATTCAGCAAGGTACAAATAGCACGCAATAGCGCTATGCGTGATGACGGCGCTTATGCGAACTAGCTCTCGAAGCGTTTGACACAAATGTATGGAAAATGGTATTCTCTGTGAGCCAATAACGTTGAACGCTCCGTTGATCTCAACGATGGCGCTGCGGGAGCTCGTCGTCGATCGCAACGTTGTGGCGTTTCTTATAGAATCGACCTGGGGGATTACCATCACCTCTTGTTGCAGTATTATTATAATTTTACTTGTCAATATTCCCATACAAAACAAACGAAGAACGATTATAATAATACTGCTATAAGAGGTCGTGGTAACCCTGCTGCAGTAGTATAGTAATCTCTCTGTGAAGACGTTACTGTCTACAGCGTGGCTCTACCACTCAAATACTCAGCGTTCTCGTATCAGTATGACCCCAGCCTCGCTGTAACCTCTCAAAATCTCTACAGTGAACAAACTATGTGATTGTCGGACGTGGGTTTACGTGACCATTGATGGGAGGTCTTTTGTTTCGGAGGGGCGTGGCCGAATTTTTTTAGGAACGTGATCTGACTTGAAGGTCATATTTCTGTAAATGTCGTATGTTAGAGACATCAATATAATATACCCTAGATGCACAGTTCTTTCCAAATATCGTCCTAAAAAGTGGTCTCAGGAATAAAACAAAGAAAAGATCACAAGTTCTAATTAAATCAACACAAATATAACCCTATGCACGTGTTATAAAGTAGCTTTTTCAACGAAATGATCAAACGTTCTTAAATTCGAATTTTCAAATTTAGAATTCTATCGGCGTCCAACTGTAGGGAAAAGGAGTGCTTAAGCACTTCTTTGCTGTCCCATTTTCCGAGCGTCAACTGTGCATCTAGGTAAATAATATATCGATGGTTAGAGATGTCAAATTTGTTTTATGGAGGATTAGTTTGCCTCCTTGGTCTAATGGCAACGTATATGGGCTGTGGACCGGGCAGTCCCGGGTTCGATTCCTAAGTCCGGCGAGGTTGATTTTCGTTAGGCAGATAGCGGGTCGTTAAAACTAAGCCAAATCCTTTCTGCGACATGCTTGAAAAGTGTGTTGAGGCAACTCTATATTAAGATGGGGTAAGGGCAGAATGAAAGTGGTTCTCCTATAAAGTTGGATTTTTGACCGACTTCCAAAAAGGAGGAGGTCCTCAATTCGTCTGTATTTTTTTTATGTATGTTACGCGATATCTCCGCCAAATGTGGAGCGATTTTCAAATTTTTTTTTTGTGTTCGATAAAGCTTATTTCAAGGGGGGTCCCATATAAATTTGGTCACGATCGGATTTGAAGTCGGTCTGTTAAGTTTTTAAACTTGTGATTATTTGAGATTCTTTCGACCGTCGATATCAAGTACTAAGTAGATACAACACGCAGTACATACATTTTCCAATACATCTAGAATACAAGTGAAATGAAATCTTGTCCTTGACTAGTTCGACAAAGAATTCACTTTACCAAAACTTTTCTTAGCATATCTATTTTTGAAGCATATTCTTACCCGAGCTACCGAAAGTATGGTTAACCTCAAGTCGTCTGGACACTTTATTCCACACCAGGGTACTGCTCCAAGTAATATGTTCATTTTGTGAATAATAAAAACATTCAGAGATGCGACAGACACTTCTAACAACGTTGCTGGTATATTTTGCTGTCTCTGAAGATTTGTTACGGATTGTAAACACAGCATAAGCTCACGCCTGTATCCCCGAAAGGGTAGGCAGAGGTTAACTAACTAGAACACCCACATTTCGCCGAGAGTAATTCCGTCTCAGATGTGATAGATGACAAGCCTATCGCCATATCGGGCACAAATTCCAGACTTCGGGCTGATATGGAAAAATCTAGTATCACTTTGCCCGATCCGGAGATCGAACCCGATACCTCAGGAGGGTAGTCGTACCGAAATACGACAACGCCACCGAGGCTCGGATTGTAAAATATAAGCATTATTCCAATATTTCGACCTTAATTTCGACCGTCTTAAAAAAAAGAGAAGGTACTCAATTCGTTTGTATTTTTTTATGTATGTTACGCGATATCTCCGTCAAATGGAGACCGATTTTCAATATTCTTTTTGGGTTCAATAGAGCTTATTTCAAAGGTGGTATTTCGGTACGACTACGGTTCTAAGGTCTCGGGTTCGATCCCCGGGTTGGGCTAAGTGATATTGGATTTTTCCATATCAGCCCGGAGTCTGGAATTTGTGCCCGATATGGCGATAGGCTCGCCCCCTATCACATCTGGGATGGAACTAAGCTCGGCGAAATGTGGGTGCTCTAGTTCGCTAGTGCGCCTCTGCCTACCCCTTCGGGGATACAGGCGTGAGCTTATGTTATGTTACATTATTACGCTGGCACGATCTTGCGTATGTTTGAAATACGATTTAGTGACTTATGACCACCAGGTCACAACTTTTGGATAACAATTTTGGTGTTATTATCCCGTCTATTAATATTGAATGTCTTACCTACATGATATTAAACCCCAACATTTCACCGCTTGACAAATATAAAAGTATGCGAATTTTACAGGAAGGAATGAAATGACAAACTACAAAACTTACTAAAGCAATCAAACTGAGCAAAAAGATCCCGGCTTAAACAGCCCACATGTTTTAGATTGCGACGCAAATTAACACTAATTGATTGATACGACCAAGGAAATACCGACTGTACTCCACAGCTTTAGAACTGAAATTCACGTAAGCATACACACCAAAATAAGTACAAAAGTAGATAAGTTGTGCCGACTGTATAAAACATCTGCTCGCCTTATAAATCCCGCTTTCATCTGCATTTACGCAAGATGGGGGATTAAATGCCTCGGATATACATTTTACTTGTAATATATTATTCCCAACAGTTTACTACACTCTGTAAAGAGGATTTATTTCGGTTGAAAATTGTCACGGTGTTAATGGAAAGGACGAGTGAAGTGTTTAAAGGATTCCAGTGAAATCACAACGCGGTGTTGATTCGGAGAAGTGAAAGTGGTTCGAAAATAGATATGTTCTTGTTTGATGATACCTACTCGTAGTATTTCGATTAAGAGGCTTTTCTATTCTGAAGTAAAAATAACTATCACACTACTGGTATAGGCCTCCTCTACTAATTACAGGGGTTAGGCCTTTGTCTTACCACGCTGGCCTAATGCGGGTTGGTAAACTTCACATATCTTCGAAATTCTTGTGGAAAAATTCTGCAGGTAATCAATAATCCACAAAAAAATACACTTAACATAGAAAAGTCTGATGATTCTCTAGATTAGTCTGTGATTTGAACCTATGACCTTCTTGTGCACAGTTAATAGATCAAGAAGGCAACTAGGCCTTCTTGATCTACTAAAAAGTTATATACTAAAAAACATTATTTCTAAAAATCTATTTAAAATCAAATCAATTTCAATCAAATCGAAATATTTATTGAATCCATAAAATGTTCAAACATCATTTAGATTCCGTCAAATTTTACTCTACCGCCTGTTCGGAAGCCTGTTTCGCCAGAGAAGAACGGACAAGAAACTCTGACGTTGCTCATTTTAACACAACTTAGTTATTTACTAATACAGTACAGCACCAGATACAGAAAGACCTTAAATTAGAGCAGCTAAACCCTGATAAAAATAAAGGGGCACTAATTAGCTTTCCTGCCACCGGACAGAACGCAGGAAAGAAACTCTTAATTAATGAAGTTAGTGGTGCATAGTTAGTGTGTGAGTTTGACCCGATAAATTCGTGTTTTGTTCCTTTTCGAGCCATCGTGCGGAGTCTTTTCTGGAAGTTTCCAAATTCCAAAGTTATTACGTAGCTTTGTCGTGGAACTTTGGAGTATTTTAATGTTTTTGGCACTAGTTTAACATGTGGGAGGAGTCTGATGTTGCGTAACTTCAAAAATATGTCATTGTTATACAAAAAGTTCAACAACTGTGTTCTCGATTCCTAAATTAGTGCCTTTATTATTCTTTAGCAATAGTAAAAGGGCATACAATTTTTTTCATTCGTCTTAATTTTGGAAGCAAGTCGCGGCCATAGTAAACAATACGTCTTTCCATCAACGATAGCATAACAACTATAGTTTTACATATTTATTTTATAGCAGAGTCTGGCGAACGAGCAGGTGGGTCATCTGATGGTAAGTGATCTCCACCGCCCAAGATACAAAAAGAAGCATGGCTGCGTTGCCAACCTGAAACCGGGGAAATGGGTTTGGGAAAGGGACGGGGGAATCGGGCCACCGGAAATTTTACTCACCAAACGAAGCGCAACAGCGAACTACCACTTGACGTCGGTTTGTGAGACGGTGGTATCAAACCGGTCGAGCCGTCCAATTCGTGCTGTAGACGTAACTGTCTACAGCGTGGCTCTGCCACTCAAGAAACATATTCTGGATGTCGCGTGACATAAACAAAATAAAGGTGAATTGAAAACCTCTTTCTTTTAAATTTGGTTGAAAAATAACTTGCGGGTTAGCTAAAGGATTAAACATAACCAAAATACCTTATGAGATTGTTACTATCGAAGACGTAGTTTGGGGTCAAGATTGTAAAGAGAAAGTTAATTAAGGAAACTGCCGGCTTGTCTGTTCACAACAAAAGGTTCAAACCGCAATTTATGCTGTAGCTAGTTGGGCGGGTTTTATTAAAACTTAATTGAAACTTAGTCTTAGCGCCACTTGCAGCTCCGCAAAAAATCTCTATTTATCCCAAATCTTGATTTAAAGATAGGAGTGAGCTGTAGGATAAATAGAGTTCAGGTTTAACTCTAGATTAGTAATATCGATGCACGCTGCTGCTGTGTTTTGGGTTGCGTAAGCTTACCATAATCTTTTTATCTACCATTATCCCACTTCGATGTGGGGTCGGCGGAACACACTTTTTCATTTTGCAGAAAGGATTTGACTTGGTTTTTACAGCTGCCTGTCTCACGTTAACCCCTGAGGGATCCTGTCCAGGGCCAATGGTGTAATTAGTAAGACCGCTTTACTCAACCTTAGGATTTGAACCCAGAATCTCCCGCATCCACAGCTCATATACGTTGCTATTACAATAATAAGGCGACGGCCCATAATCAAGACCCATTAATGTACTAGACACTGGAGGTGATTTTAATTTGCAGCAACTGACAAACGAGCAGATAGGTCACCTGATGGTAAGTAATCTCCACCGCCCATCGACGCCCAAGACACTAAAATAATCATGGGTGCGTTGCCAAAAGGATAATAGGGATTGGGAAAGGGGGAATCGGTCAGCCGGAAATCTCATTCACATAACGTAACGCGACAGCAAGTTGCCACTTTACGTGTGAGACAGTTGTCGAGCCGGCCCATTCGTCCTCTGGACGTAACTGTCTACAGTGTATAAAGTTACTATAAGTATAAAGTTAGGTACAAAACAAATTCAAACCACTCAACATTCTTCACACGTGCATGTTTAGACATCCAAAAATTCCTTCAACTTAACGTATTGGATTTTGATTTATCCGATAAAACTTCGCCCAGTGGGCTGTGATTTACATAGTTTTGTTCAGCGGCCCTAGCAGGAAAATTTCTGACAATAGTAAATGTATTCGAGCTCGCTGCGCACTTATATTTAGTTAATATTTCATACAAACATAAACGCGTATCGAACTCAAATACATTTACGATTGTCAGAATTTTTCCTGCTCGGCCCGCTGTGTAAAATATTTTATACATTTACTTTACTTTACTAGACTTTACTTTCTTTCTACCTGGTGTTATCTCGGCTTAATTTCCGTCTTCCTACTTAAACGTTTCTGCATTGCCCGATCTTGGGATCTCCTGAGTGTGGCCATTGGCTCCATTCAAATCTTCCTCCAAAATGTCTAGCCAACATTCCACATCCACCACAATATCTAATACTTGGAGACCATTGTAGAATATTAAATAAATAAATAATTTGTATATTTCTAAAAAGAAGTCATATCACTACTACGGTCGCCTCCTCGGTTTGGTGGCAGCGTGTACGGGCTGTGAACCGGGAGGACCTGGGTTCGATTTCCAGGACGGACGGGTGTTTTTCTTACACAATTTGCCCGGGATTGGATGCCCCAGAAGGAAGTTGTCACGCAGACAGTTGTCAGGCATGCAGCTGATCGTAAAAGGCCTATCTGCAACATGCTTGGAAAGGTGTGTTGTGCCGACCCCACACTAAGGTAGGTTAAAAAGAAATATGTAGAAATTAACGCAAAGTTGGGATTTTTTTGTTATAAAATTTTGGTTGCCTTAACATTCATATTTAAGTCAAGTTTTTTTTCAGTCCTCATTGAATTAAATAAGTTTGTAAATGTAAGGACAATTTATGTGGCAGCGGTATAGGCGATGGAGAGCATTTACCTTCATGTAACCCACGTCTTCATTATCCAAATTTTTGGCACTAAAAACTACTTTTTTTTAATCCGGGCACGGCAAAGTGACTACCCTGCACCTGATGGTAAGCGTAGTGCAGTCCAAAAAAAAATAGCGACCACTGACAAACAATGGGTTATCAGTGGTCGTCAGAATCATGTCGGCCTATTTTTGCTTCTTCACACTCCGAATCCAAAGAGGGAAGAAGCAAATCGAGGGGCTTGCGACAAGACAGGCGGATGACCGACGCAGATACAGGTCGCAAGCCCCTCTAGAGTACCGGAAGTACACAGGTTGATCCTGGAACGCGAACCACACACGGAGTGTGGGTCACTATGGCAGGTTGTAGCACCATGTGTACGGTGGTCGCCATCCGGTCGGATACGAATATCCTACCACCAGCCACCAGTGATAGCTCTACTGTAAGTCTACTACTATAAAAGTAGGATATTTCTTTGGTACTTGTTGAGTAAACCGTTAATACACCAATTTACGCCAAGTTTTCGTATAAACACTCCAAATTTCCTCTTAAGCAAATATTAAACACACAGGAAAATTATCTTATTACAGGTTTACAATACAGTGTAATTGAGATTTCGTTAATTAGACAAACATAAATCTGACAGTCTGATTGACAAGCGTCAGCAAATTAATTATTAGATAACAAATGAATAGGATGTGTGCTGATTAATAAACACACGATAAGCTTGACGTGATTATGTGGATATGGGATTCTTAAAATAATGTATATGAAAATGTGTATATACATTTTTTTGAGTGGTAGAGCCACGCTGTAAACAATTACGTCTACAGCACGAATGGGCAAGCTCGACGGGTTTGATACCACTGTTTCACAGAAAACCGACATAAAGTGGCAGCTCGCTGTCGCTTTTCGTTCGGTGAGTGAGATTTCCGGTGGCTCAACTCCTCCTCTCCCTTTCCCAATCCCTAATTAAGTTGACGTAGCACCCATGATTCTTTTTGTGTGATGGGTCTCTATGGATGGTGGAAATTACTTACCATTAAGTGCCCCTTTGTTCATTTCAGTCTTTGATAAAA
The DNA here is from genome assembly GCA_036417725.1 of Clanis bilineata. Taxonomy (NCBI): domain Eukaryota; kingdom Metazoa; phylum Arthropoda; class Insecta; order Lepidoptera; family Sphingidae; genus Clanis; species Clanis bilineata. The sequence goes on along the minus strand of CM071145.1, from coordinate 3,372,732 downwards.
AAAAAAAATATTTGTAAGCGAAAATTTTGTGAGATTTCTTCCCCGGAAGTGGTGGATGTTCAAAAGGCAGCCTGTCGTAACTAAGCTTAATCCTTTCTGTAGCATTTGGAATAATGTTTTGCTCCGATCCCACACTAGTGTGCGATAAAAGCAAGTCAAATAACAATTTAGATTATTCTTGAATTGATTTGATATATTGAGTGGGTATATTTTTGTACCCGAACGCATAATTATCATCACTTAAATTTTTGTTTTCCGATGTTATCCAAATGTCTGCTTTGTCGGCGCCAAATCTAAGGATTTTTTATCCAAATTAACCGAAAACGTACTATAACTGGTTATTAAATTCCAACCATGCTTATAATTTTCCTCACCAAGAAACACATGACAAACTTATACGTCTCCGAATAAAACCCAGTGATTATTAATTGATTTACTGCGCCCAACGCGTGTAGTAACTTAGCTGAACGTATTGTCTGCATTAACAAACGAATTTGTACCTAACGTTCAAAAATTAAAGTTGGGTTTCGCTTACATCGGTGTTTAATCAAAGCAATAAGGCCTGGCCGACGACGGGCAGTGACAAACAACTGTTCCAGAAGGGTACAGCGAACAATGACGGACACCAGACATCTATCCGTTTAACGTGCCGTGAAAGGAAACCGTTGACCTCGTTGCAGATGGCCGAAGCTCGGTCATTTGTCCACGTACATCTCGATTCGGAATGCTTCACTATTCAAATCTGGACTACGGAGTTTGGAGTGTTAGGATGGATTTTGACATTGATATTCGTGTCTAGCGTCGCCTGATCAGACTTCGGAAATTAACAACTGCAGTATCTGCAACGAACATTATTTTGTATTGCGGGGTACTTTAATTATTTATTTTTTCTGTTTATTTATAACATACCTAGGGTTTCTGCTATCTCCACACCAAATTTCATCTAAATTGATCCAGCCGTTTGAACTTAAGTATCAAACATACTTACACACTCACTTACTTTCTAATTTATAATATTAATGTGATAAAACAACTACCTGTAGGAAACAGTTCAATTAATTAATAAAATAAGTAAAATTAACTACCTAATATTAGTATAATGTGGGACATGAAATGTCTATTTATCTGCTATACGTCAGTTCACTTAATTTACTATACGTATATCTCATGCTACGTATCATTATAACTGCATGCTACACTGCTACGAACTATGTCCTACGCTACGTAGCATTACGATAATATTCTACGCCGCGTATCGACTACGCCCAATCACTTTAGTAACTACGAGTAAAAACGTAGCATTCATTCTGTATTAAACTATATTCTAAGGGCGACTAGCACCACTATTACTAACCTACAGTTAGTCTTAACCTCAAATTAATTTGAAAAATAAATATATGAGTGACTGTAATTCATTACAGATGATCGATCTGGAAATCTTTGGGGGAGGCCTATGTTCAGCAGTGGACGTCAGATAAAATATGATGATATTTAATTAATTACATGTCATTAATATATTTATTTTTCAATTTACCTTCAGGTTAGGACTAACTATAGGTTAGTAATAGTGGTGCAAGTCACCCTAAATGGCCTATCCACTACGCACCATCAGATTAACAACTACAAATAAACAGTAGTATTTACTCTTTAATAACAAATATTCTACACGGCGCGGCGTATCGACTACAAGTTGCTACGAGTAAATCGTAGCACTAATTCTATACCAAAGTATATTCTAAGTGGCGTATCGACTACGTATAATAATTTATCACTAACTGAATCTAAAAGTAGTTGCTGCTGTTTATTTGTTCTTACTACACATAAATTCATTGTATTCATATATACGAAACAAGTATATTGATTAAGGGTGCGCAAACACCAACCCTTATGTACCTTCGTGTAATCATCGCCTGTTAAACCGAGTGTGAATAACGCTTAAGCGGATACGGTGCTTATATCGGATCGGTAAATTAAGGGATCATGTTAACAAGCGCGTAGAATGCATGTAGATTGTAGATTTTTATATGAAATTGGGGCGTGGAATAATAAAAAAATAAAATTATTTTGCCTTTCATATTGTCGCAGCCTTGGTCTAGTGGCAGTGAACTGGGAGGTTCTAGATTTGAGTCCCAGGGCGAGCGAATAATTTTATAACACGATTTGCTCAGCCTGGCTTGACATCAGGCAGACAGCCTGTCTTAAAAACGAAGCCAAATCCTTTCCGCAACATCCTTGAAAACGCAAACTCCTTAAAGTGGGATAAGGGCAGGGAGATAAAAGATACTTAAAGCGTAACAAGTTAAAAACTTAACGGACCGACTTCAAATCCGATCGTGACCAAATTTATATGGGACCACCCTTGAAATAAACTCTATCGAACACAAAAAGCATTTTGAAAATCGGTCCACATTCGACGGAAATATCGCATAACATACATTAAAAAAAATCCAGACGAATTAAGGACCTCCTCTTTGGAAGTCGGTCGAAAAATCAAAATATATTTTTGGTGTTGTCCAGGTCCACATCAAGTAAAGACGTTACAGACCCACCGTACTACCGGCCGTACCCCTGATGGTACGGTGTTTGTGGTTATACAACACTATTAGCTGGTGGTACCGTTTAACTTTAAAAGACCCACAGTACCACCGGGGCTACGACCAGAGGTATGGGGGGTCTGCAGCGGTACATCACTACTGTCACTTAATACGGTGGTACCGTTTAACTTATAAGACCCACTGTACCACCAGGACTACGGCCAGAGGTACGGGAGGTCTGTAGCGGTAGAGCACTACTGTCACTTAATACGGTGATACTGTTTAACTTATAAGACCCACGGTACCACCAGAGCTACGGCCGGAGGTACGGGGGGTCTGTAGCGGCCCAGCACTACTGTCACTTAATACGGTGATACTGTTTAACTTTAAAAGACTCACGGTACCACCAGAGCTACGACCAGAGGTAGGGGGTGTCTGTAGCGGTACAGCACTACTGTCACTGAATACGGTGGTACTGTTTAACTTATAAGACCCACGGTACTACTAGGGCTACGGCCAGAGGCACGGGGGGTCTGTAGCGGAAGAGCACTACTGTCACTTAATACTGTGGTACTGTTTAACTTATAAGACCCACTGTACCACCAGGGCTACGACCAGAGGTAGGGGGGTCTGTAGCGGTCCAGCACTACTGTCACTTAATACGGTGGTACCGTTAAACTTTAAAAGACCCACCGTACCACCAGGGCTACTGCCAGAGGTACGGGGGGCCTGTAGCGGTACAGCACTACTGTCATTTAATACGGTGGTACTGTTTAACTTATAAGACCCACGATACCACCAGGGCTACGACCAGAGGTAGGGGGGTCTGTAGCGGTACAACACTACTGTCACTTAATACGGTGATACTGTTTAACTTATAAGACCCACGGTACCGTGTTATGGCTCACGTCGCAACGCAGCATTTAAGCTGAGCTGGCCACCTAATTATCACAATTCATCTGTGCAACGCGCCCTTTAGTTAATGCCGTTTATGTACCTTGTGTTATGTTGTATGGTGACTATTGTGATAATAAATTCATTTTCTTTCTTTCTTTTTCTTTTCTTTCACCAGGGCTACTGCCAGAGGTACGGGGGGCCTGAAGCGGTACAGCACTACTGTCACTACTGGTGCGGTCTTTAAGGAGTAAAAAGGTACCGACTCTAATGACAAGTTATCATTAACTTGTTAAAGTTGGGTTTTAAGTTATTATAAACTTTACTTTTTTAAATAGATAATTAACATTAGTTTGCCTTAACTAGTATGCGTCAGTATTATCCGTCTAGTTGAATACCAAAAGCTTAACTTTCAAGTTTATCCATCGGCAGGAGCTTATCCGGTGGTTCTTAAACATGGTCTAAGTTCAACAAAGTTTTATCGTCGACGTCGGTTGTACCAGCCATGTAAAGATGTACAGTATGTCAAGTTAACATTATTTTGCATATATTTGCATTGTTTTATATTTCTCCCGATGGCATAAGGGTCACCGTGGATAACAGGACTACTCACTTTTCCAAGTATGTTGCAGAATAGAGGTAGATTCGATTTTTAATTTTATGACCCGCTTCCTAACGTCAACTGATAACCTTTAGTAGTTTCATACAAATGTCATAAACGCGCAACGAGTTCCATTCGAAAACGATTAGGAAAAGTATTCCTGCTCAGGCCACAGAAAATCTTTGCTTAGTCTGTCTGTCAGTCTGTTTTATCATATCATGGGATCGAACCCGAGACCTCACGAAAGTCGTGCTGAAATACAACAACGCCACTGAGACATTTTGAAAGGAGTTTGAAAAGGCGATCATAATTAATGGTAAACAGAGCCGCCTCTTTGGTCCAGGGGCAGCTTATATGGACCGGGAGGTCCTGGGTTCGTTCCCAGGGCAGGAATACATAATTTTCAGATCCTCCAGAGGGGGTTGACGTAAGGCAGGCAGCCGGTCGTATAACTAAGCCAAATCCTTTCTGCAACATGCTTGAAAAAGTATGTTGCGTCGACCCCACATTAAGGTGGAATAAGGGCAGGTAGAAAGAAAATAATCAGTGGTAAATACTCATTTAACTGATTTTATTTGTTTAATCAAAAGACAGCCTCCTTGGCGCAGTGGGCGCGTAGCCGGTTGTGAAGCGAGAGGCCGCGGGTTCGATTCCCGCATTGAGACAAATGTTTGTGTGGCTCACAGGTATTTGTTTCAAGTCTGGGTGTTGTGAGACCGAAAGTCTCTCATCATTTCTGATACCTACGATACAGGTTATACCTAGTGTGGGGTCAGGACTAGGTGTGTGACTTATAAAATAAAAAAAAATCGTACCCCCATACTGTCTACTTCCATACATGGGCGCAACTTATTGAATTTGCTGACGTTATTCAGATTTATGATACAGCCCTTAATGCGAGGTGTACACGTTCATACGTCAGGATCTAGTCGCTTAAACAAACGCATCACATTGATGTGTGTGCCGTTAAATTTAACTGTTACCGCATTTTGTATTACCCGTCATATTTTGTATGTTTGGTTATGCTTAAATATTTTATGTGATAGCCAAATGGTGTTGGCAGTCTGAATTATGTCTATAATAGGTTCAAATCTATTTTTTCTAGATTTATTATAATGAGTGTTTTTTTTATAATCGTCTTATATTAACCGACCCTAAAAAGAGGCCCACAATTTTATAGAAAGTTTTCATACATAAATCATACATAGGTTTAGAAAAGTTATTCACTTCACGTTAGGCAGTGGAATTATTAAGTCTGTAAGTATTATTAAGTATATTACTGCTTATCGTTATGAGGACCGCTAGCTCGTCTACGCACTTCGGTAATAAAAAACATAAAAAGGAAAATACAGACGAAACAAGAACCTCCTATTTTGAAGTAGATAAATAATGACAATCAAATTAGTAATTCCTTATACCCTTTATAGCTATAAAACGTTATTAATTAAACCATACATACACTAGAATATAGAAAAACCACATACAAAGAAAAGGATAGCTAAAGCATGATCAGTAAACAACATAAAAGACGGAAATATGTAAATACAAGAACATATCAATATAAAATTACCTATAACCATAAAATACATGAAGCATCGTAAGTTTGTCTATAAAACAAATTGTATTATAAAGTACATAAGACGGTGAGATTTCACCATAAAACCGGGATGTATTCTCGAACTAACATCAATTCGCTGTTTATATGGGCAATATAGGCGAAGTTCGTTTTATTTTGGGCTTAAATGACACCAATATCGATGGTGTGGAAGACTTTATAGATATAGAAGTGACAGAAGTGGCTATACGTAGTCTGTGATCTATAGAACGAACTTCGACTAAGTCTGAGTTAAAGAAACGAACTCAGTGAGGATTTGGAATTTTTAAGTTGTACTTCGACTAAGTCGGAGCCATTTTTTACAGAAAAACAGAAAAACAGACAGACAGACAAAGCAAAGATTTTAACGACAGAACAGTAGCTTGCAGAAACTTCATAATTGAACCATTGTTAGCCGATAACGGCCAGTCATCGCCGTTTGAGCAGAATCTGAATCAATCAAGGAATACGTACGTAATAATTTTGATGTCTGTGGCTGAGATCTATAAACGGAACTTTAACTAAGTCTAAGTAACGTACTCAGTGAGAATTTTTACTTAGTCCGAGTCATTTTTTACAAGAAAATCTTTACTTAGTCTGTTTGTCAGTCTGTTTTTCTTGTAAAAAATGACTCTGACTAAGTCAAAGTTCGATGCAACAATTCCAACTCCTCAATGAGTTCCTTACTTTGACTTAGACTAAGTTGAAGTTCGCTCTATAGATCTCAGCCTAAGTCTATACGATATCAGTAGGTACGAATCGACCTTTTTCATACTAAGGAAATCTGTCAAAGATTCCTTTCAATTCAAGAACAAAAGCAACCTGCCAAAACTGTAGTAATTAGGAAACTAAATGGATTTTATATTATGATTCTGGGAACGTGGTTGCCACGCGTTTGCAATTCATCAACAGTATTAATATCAGTTTTGGGAAAACCCACACGCATACATTTGGAAAGCTTAACATTAATTTGAATTCCTGGAATTTGATATTATTACATAACATAACATAAGGTCTCGCCTGTATCTCCGAAGAGGTAGGTAGAGGCATACTGAGGAACTAGAACACCCACATTTCGCCGAGTTGGATATACATAATGCTTTATATACATATTATATTATTATTGACATACATCATCTTTTCCCAAGTCGTCGTCTCATTAGTGTTCAAGGGAATATAGAATTCAAGGTGTTACGAAGGCAGACGAGCTAATGGCCTATACGATGTAAAAGGCTACCGTCACGTATTGATATCGACAGGTCACTCTGGAAATATTTGGCCTATGTTAAACAATGGACGTCCTGTGGCTTATGATGATATTGATGCCTCGGTCCACTAAGGAAAGAAATAACTACAAGCTTAAAAATCTATCCAATTGTGACTTTTATATCGAACCCTTGCAATAAACTCTATGGAACACAAAAATTTTGGCAATTTACATTTTCCGAAGTCATCGCATATGCATAAAAAACTCAGACGAATTTAATTGAATTATTTTAAAGTCAATAATGAAGTCGGTGAATAAAAAATAAAATATTACAAAATAAGTAATAACACGATTCCATACTATCACTTCCAGTGAAACAAGGTCACCGTGTTCCGCCGAGGTTTGTGGTAATAAATCCCAGCCGGTACGGATCGATGGCCCACTTATGATACATAGTTTCCTGCACCGGACTCTAGCGATAAAACCCTGATTTGTGATCTTCAACGTATGGTAAACGGCAGGGTTTCTATTACGATGGAGCACTAATGGTAGGGGCAACTGAGTCCGTGCGCCGAATAAATCGTACAAGAAAATTTATAAATTGGGAAAAAATATCACGATTAAATTCTGGAACGTGTTACTTCTTTGGTTCATTCGAGTTTGTTGGACTGAATGTTGGTTAGTAGCTTAGAATTATTGTGAACAATAATCCATGAACTGTTAGCAGTATTCCTAAGGATCTAATTATCTAAATAAGCTAATGCATTGCACAACGACGCGGGTACTCTAAGCTTATGTACTCATTAAAATATCTATGTGTTATCTCGAGAACTACTGAACCAATTTTGATGAAAATTAAAAGATACATAAGTCCAATCAAAAATTGATTATTGCAGCAAAACAAATAAGGCAAATTTCATTAGAGAATGCTCTTTTGAAATTTAGCAAATCAAATCAAATCAAATCATTTATTCAATCCATAAAATGTTTAAACATTATTTAGATTCCGTCAAATTTTAACTCTTCCGCCTGTTCGGAAGGCTGTTTCGACAGAGAAGAAAAGGAAAGAACCTCTGACGTTACTCTTTTTAACACCAATAGGATCGACTGTGCAATTCCAAAATTACTTAGTAAATGTATTAGGGCCGAATTACCTTTTTGAAATCAGTTAAAAATCATCATCATCATCATCATCAGCCATAGGACGTCTACTGCTTAACATAGGCCTCCCCCAAAAATTTCCAGATCGACCTGTTGGAAGCGGCCTGCATCCAGCGACTTCGTGAAAAAAAACAACAAACTTCAACTCCAGTTAAAAATACAACTATTTAAATCAAACACCATGTACCAAACGGAAGATTCCGAACAAACCAGTAAATAAGAACGCCCAGTCCAGCGCAAGTCATGTCTACCTTGTCCGGAGCAAGCGTTACAAAGAGCCCCCGTATCCATTGTGACTTACTGAAGTATGAATTTTTATTCCATACAGAATACAGACGGTTTTGTAAAGATTTGAGAATCTTTGAAACGGCTTGAATCGTATACAATTTTCAATGTAATGCTAAAATACTTGTTGGGTTTTTATTGAGGATGCGATTTGTCTAAAAACTATATTTAATAATCACAAGTTTCAAAACTTAACTAACCGACTTCCAATTTACCGATCGTGACCAAATTTATATGGGACCAGCCTTGAAGTAAGCTCTATCGAGAGACGAATTAAGTGCCTCATCCTTTTGTGGAAGTCGGTCGAAAAATCAATTTAATTTATCATTTCTATGTTTTCTTCTATTAGAAAATGCTAGAGAGTTCCATAAAGAATATAAAATAAGAAACATAACATAAGCTCACGCCTGTATCCCCGAAGGGGTAGGCAGAGGCACACTAGCGAACTAGAACACCCACATTTCGCCGAGCTTAATTCCGTCTCAGATGTGATAGGGCGTGAGCCTATCGCCATATCGGGCACAAATTCCAGACTCCGGGCTGATATGGAAAAATTCCAATATCACTTTGCCCGACCCGGGGATCGAACCCGAGACCTCAGAACCGTGGTCGTACCGAAATACCACCACGCCACCGAGGCAGTCGTAAGAAACAAACTCTTTCTTTTTTCTATGCCTCGGGAATAGTAATTTTGTAATTTGATAAAAGGTACCCCATGAACTCTTCTGTACCTCTGTCAATGAGTATGTAAACTTTTATGATGATTTAAGTGTTTAAGGCATGAAAGCGTAATAGTAATAGTCATATTTACATTCATAATAATTGCCAACCTAAAAGGAGGGAAATAGGGATTGGGAAAGGGAAAGGGAATTGGGCCACCGGAAATCTCACTCACCGAACGAAACGCGACAGCGAGCTGCCACTTTACGTCGGTTTTCTGTGAGACGGTAGCATCAAACTGGTCATGCCGGCCCATTCATGCTGTAGACATAACTGTCTACAGCGTGGCTCTACCACTCCTTTATGTAATAAGGTATCAAGGGTTTTCTTTTATTTTTACTCTACGTCAGGGTACATCAACATAAAGTATCTATGACAACAAGAAATTATAATGCTTAATTAAAATGGCTTACATTACTCACAGTCACAGTTAACGATCATTTTTCAGATTACATCATAGCTCAAGTTAAGCCTAACTTCCCGAGTAATATTTCTTTCTCTTGTACAACTAAGCACTTGTAAAACCCTTATCCATTTCCTTCTAACAGGGCTGTAATACTTTGTTTCTTTTAATCTTTTATGTGGAAACATTTTGATGTTGGACTGAGTATGAAATAATAATAATATTAGCCCTGTAATATTACTGTCCCACTGCTGAGCACGGGCCTCCTCTACTAATGAGAGGGATTAGGCCTTAATCTACCAGGCTGGCCTAATGCGGGTTGGTAGACTTCACATACCTCTAAAATTCCTGTGAAGAAATTCTCGGGTATGCAGGTTTCCTCACGATGTTTTCCTTCACCGTTATAGCAAGCGATATTTCACAATGAAAATACAATTAACATAGAAAAGTCAGAGGTGTGTGCTCCATTTTGCGGTTGGTCTCGAACCTCCGATACTTGTCTCGGCAGTCCGTACTATTCCCATCTGAGCTATCGCTGCTATCTATATATAGATATGGGGCTGAGTATACTATTACCTTATTCATTTAAGAGTCGTGTAGTAAATGAAATATCGAAATATTTTGTCTGCTCGAAACTCGATAAAATGTGGGCGTTCTAGTTCTCTCATTCGCCTCTGCTTACCCCTTCGGAGTCTATATTGTTGTTTGATTGTCCTTGGTCTGGTGGCAGCACATATGGGCAGTGGACCGGGAGGTCGTGGGTTCGATTCTCAGGAGGGGTCAAATTTAATTTACTAATTTGATGTGCCCGGGATTGGATCCCCCAGAAGGTGTTGACGTCAGGTAGGCAGCCGGTCATAAAATCTTAGAAAAATCCATTCTGCAATATGCTTGAAACAGTGTGTTGCGCCGACCCCACATTAAGTTGGGATATGGTCAGGTAGAAAGAAAGATGTTTATTTGTAGTTTTTGAACGCTCTGACGGATTAAGGAGGGAAAATTTCATTCAAACCCAGAGCCTCTAGATCCACAACCCAAATATGCTGCCACTAGAACAAGGAGGCGACAGTAATTCGATTGCAATAAAAATGCATGAGGTTTTCGTACCTGCGATTTCCATCTCGGCAGTTTACTCTACGTTTTACCTCACTTCTTTTTTTTTATACACCCAACAGTTACACACATAGTGCTGACCCCACACTAAGATCGATTCTTGTGTCGTGGGAATCAGGAACTACGAGAGACTTTCGGTATCACAATACCCATACCCGAAACAAATATCTGTGAGTCGCACAGATACTTGTCTCGGTACGGGAATCGAACCCGCGACCTCACGTTTTACAGCCGGCTACTCGTCCGCTGTGCCACGGAGGCTTTATTTTCCTGTACACTTCTTTAACAACAATTCCAAATCCCGCCAACCCTAAACACCCTTTCGAAACATTATCCCGGGAATAAATCCCGTATAATGATGCGTCTTGTTAAGTAACTGCAGGTAATAAAGGTATTTTACGTTAAATAATTGTACAAAGGTATATACAAATCGGCCTCCGGTCTAATGAAATAAATGTATTGGATTTTGACGGGAAGTCTGACAGGGTGGGCGTCGCTTGTTATATTATTCTCTAGAGCTGTGTTTGTTGGTTTTAAGTGTTGTGGTTTAATGCTTCAAACTTCAGTGAAGATGGACAGTATAATGTGGAAGATTTTTAACCGGTGATCTTCAATGAGTTTTGCTTGGTGTGTTGGCTGGCTTTGTTCGGTCGATTCGCCGAGTGAAGGTCATCTGAGGGGCACTGGACTGGAAGGAATTACCGCCATAATCCCAGCAGGGCCTACACATCATTCACATCTGGGTCTCATGATCAATGTGAAAACATAATTGCTCTTTTTACCTTGACATTGGCTAAATCACCGCATATGCGTGAAAGCCATTATTTTTAAAAGAAGAAGAAGAAATAAATGTATTTAACGGTCATTAGTATCCCAACCATGAGTTTCTTCGATGGTTCTCGCAAACGATTCCGTAAAATATTTGTACGACAAATACCTCAGCGCCTCTTGCGGTTACGTGGGGAATTATAGTAAAATAATAATATTAGCCCTGTAATATTACTGTCCCACTGCTGGACACGGGCCTCCTCTACTAATGAGAGGGGTTAGGCCTTAGTCTACCACGCTGGCCTAATGCGAGTTGGTGGACTTCACATAACTTTAAATTTCTTGTGGATAAATACTCGGGTATGCAAGTTTCCTCACGATGTTTTCCTTCACCGTAAGCAAGCGATAATTCACAATGAAAACACACTTAATATAGAAAAGTCAGAGGTGTATGCTCCATGTTGGGGTTGGTCTCGAACCTCCTACACTCGTCTCGGCAGTCCGTACCATTCCCAACTGAGCTATCGCTGCTGAATGTCAGTCCGAAAAGCTGTTGTAAATTTTAGTATATGTGATACCTAATCCTAATTCAGGACACAAATGGTATCTTTTTATAAAATATTTTATAGAAGAGAGGGTAAACAAGTAAGTGGGTCACCTGATGGCAATTAATCACCGCCGCCCATAAACATTCACAATACCAGCATAGCGTCAGGCCTACGTATATGAATGTTACATGTCTTTATTTATTTCCATGAATCGAACACACAATCTCTGCTGCTACTCAACCTATACAATCCCGTAAGAAACAAAACTAAATTAACCTTAGCTTATCAACCATTAAGTCATTTGGCTAGGTTCCAAAGTTTCCGCCCTGGGTTGCAATTCTGAATGGTCTGGTGTCTTTAAGAGACGAGGTCTTGGCGCCGACACAATTAATAAGGCGCTCCATCCTAGACGCCTTGTGTTTGATAGGCGCACGTTTTATTCTGACATTGTTCTTATTTTTGACTGACTTCCAAAGAGGAGAAGGTCCTCAATTCGTCTGTTTTTTTTAAATGTATGTTAAATCTCCGCCCAATGTGGACCTATCTTTTTTTAAAGTATGTTACGAGATATCTCCGCCAAATGTGGACCGATTTTCAAAATCCTTTGTGTGGTCGATAGAGCTTATTTTAAGAGTGGTCCCATATAAATTTGGTCACGATCGGATTTGAAGTCGGTCTGTTAAGTTTTTAAACTTGTCCTTATTTTCAATTCAGTATCATCTCACAGTTCTTATACGATTAGTGCAGCACCGGACCCTCGGAGGGGACTGACAGACCAGACCTTTAGTTATGACAGGCATGCATCTGGTCATAACTAAAGGTCTGGTCAGAACTAAGCAGAATCCTTTCTGCAACACGCTTGATAACATATTCTGCACCGTAGGAGTAATATTGTACTAAAAAACTTAGTTGACCGACTTCAAGTCCGATCGCAACCAAATTTATATGGGACTACCCTTGAAATAAGCTTTATCGACCACACAAAGGATTTTGAAAATCGGTCCATATTTGGCGGAGATATCGTAACATACCTCAAAAAAATACAGACGAATTGAGGACCTTTCCTTTTTGGAAGTAGTTTGAAAATGTACATGCCATTATATTTCCTTACTTAACCCTCAAACGTAGCTCTTCAGTTTCATAACTATTCCTCAGTATAAAATGCGCTCCGCTTTAAAAAAATCAACAGCAGTTTTCAATTCCACAGCAGTAATGAAACGGTGTTCAGCGTCCAACACCCTGCATTTACGTTTTTTCCCTACTTATTTGTATTTCGCTTCGAATAGAGCGATTGTGGGCTGTCATGCGGAACGTTTTGAACTATTGAAAACAGACGTAGTTTTAATGGGGTTACATCTACGATTCAATATTATGATAGACAGGCATCAATATAATATACCCTAGATGCACAGTTTTTTGCAAATATCCTCATAAAAAGTGGTCTCAGGAATAAAACCAAAAAAATGTTACAAATACATAAGCTCACGCCTGTATACCCGAAGCCGTAGGCAGAGGCGCCCTAGCGGACACCCACATTTCGCCGAGCTTAGTTCCGTCCCAGATGTGATAGGGGCGAGCCTATCGCCATAACGGGCACAAATTCCAGACTCCGGGCTGATGTGGAAAAATCCAATATCACTTTGCCCGACCCGGGGATCGAACCCGAGACCTCAGGATGGTAGTCGTACCGAAATACAACCACGTCACTGAGGCAGTCATTATTACAAGTAATAATAAAATTCCAAAAAATATTACAAGTTCTAATTAAATCAACACAAATATATATACACGTGTTATAAAGTAGCTATTTAAACGAAATGAGTAAGCGTTCTTAAATTTGAACTTTGAAAAGCATTCTATCGGCGTCCGATTGTAGGCAAAACGAGTGCTTAAGCACTTCTTTACTGTCCCATTTTCCGAGCGTCAACTGTGTATCTATGCAATGAGACAAAATGTTTGTGTGGACCACAGATATTTGTTTCGGTTCAGGTGTGGTGAGACCAAAAAACCGATCGTAGTTTCTGATACGATACAGGTTATACCTAGTGTGGGGTCAGGACTAGGTGTGTGACTTTTGAGTGTATTTATTTATTATTTATTTTATAATATCAGTATGGATTATAGTGCGACATTCAGAGACTTTTATGTATACTACACAGAAGTCTTTGGCGACAATGAACGCCAAAATGTCTGCAACTAACGACGTTTCTAATTCCAGATAATGGCACAGTTCGCGTTGATTACTGGTGTAGTTAAATAATAATTATCTCCGCGTGAATTATATCGTTGTCATAAACAATCCTACCACAATGAATTTCTATGAATAATGAAAAATGTAAACGTTCCTGCGTCAATGCAGAAATACGAGCATTTTCACCGAGTACACTACACACACACTCTGTCATGTCACGTGATAGGATATCAATGCGATATAGACTCTTGGCATGTTACATAGACTATGGCCATTTTCTACACGTAACATAACAAAATATTTAATGATGTTATATTGTGAAATATGAATTAGTATTAGAGTTGGTAGCAAGAATAGCGTCTAGCAACTATCGAGATTTTTACACGCTCTCATCATGTTAGTATGACATATTCAAATGTCATGAATTTCCGGCGAGATCGATTTGAAAACGTAGCCGATAGTGAAGTAACTACAGATAGTTTTTTAAGGCATTAAGTTATTGATCACACAATTTTAGTGCACAATTTTAGCTTAGGTACTATACTATAGTCTTTTTTATTTTCTGTAAACACATTTTTATCAACTAAAACTAACTTGCTATCAGACCTAATTTGTCCCTTCATCCTTTATTAAATTTCCAACTGTAACAACATAATACATAATACATAAGCTCACGCCTGTATCCCCGGAGGGGTAGGCAGAGGCGCACTAGCGAACTAGAACACCCACATTTCGCCGAGCTTAGTTCCGTCCCAGATGTGATAGGGGGCGAGCCTATCGCCATTGTAACAACATCACGTTACAAAAATCCTCATAACAAAATTGATACAGAAACCCGATGCGACGTGGCACGACGTGACGTCCCGTCTTGTTCGCTAACATTGTCCACACGTAAGTGCTTTGGACGGTAGCTCCTCACTCATTATTCTTATTGTACTGTATCTTAAGTACCTAAGGGGAACTTTGAGTTATATTCAGAGAAATTCCTTGATGTTCTTTGTAATTTATCTATGAATTGAAAAGGCTAATACTAGAATTTCGGTGTGCTTTCACGGAAGATCGGTCATGTGGGTTTTGGGTTTAGTATGATAGCTAATGCCTATTTCGTCATATTTATTGTCGTAGATTTTATTCATCAAAATTCCATTATAAGAAGCCTCGGTGGCGTAGTTGTATTTCGGTACGACTACCGTCCCGAGGTCTCGGGTTCGATCCCCGAGTCGGGCAAAGTGATATTGGATTTCTCTTGAATTTGTGCCCGATATGGCGATAGGCTCGCCCCCTATCACATCTGGGACTGTGGAAATGTGGGTGTACTAGTTCACTAGTGCGCCTCTGCCTACCCCTTCGGGGATACAGGCGTGAGCTTATGTTATGTTATGTTATAAAAAGCACGTAGCTACTATGAAATTAATTAATGACATAAATTATAGACAATTTTATGATATAGGCGATTAGCAGGTCCTAACTTTTAAACATATTTTTTAATGTACACAATGAACAAGACAAATAAACTTCAAAAAGTCGAACGGTGAGAAAATTTATTAAAATTGGCTGCACATTCACACAACTGATGATATTTTCTTCAATCTCGCTGAGTATCGTTTTGAATAAATTCTTATTTCATTATTATAAAAATGTTTATTATGTTTGTGAATAATGCAACTTTATTTGTGTAAAATAAGACTTCAATGTTGATTATTAATTCCTTTGCTGCCCTGGATTATTCAAGTATAACATAACATAAGCTCACGCCTGTATCCCAGAAGGGGTAGGCAGACGCTCACTAGAACACCCACATTTCGCCGAGCTTAGTTCCGTCTCAGATGTGATAGGGGGCGAGCCTATCGCCATATCGGGCACAAATTCCAGAATCCGGGCTGATATGGAAAAATCCAATATCACTTTGCCCGACCCGGGGATCGAACCCGAGACCTAAGAACCGTAGTCGTACCGAAATACCACCACGCCACCGAGGCAGTCCAATTGTTATTGAAGTATATTGATTTTTAATAATCGTAAATTCCAATTACCGCTGTAATATAAGAGAAAACACCTAATTTATAATTCTGGTCGTCTATAATAAATGGATATAAGTCACGCATCAGAAGTAGCTAGATTGGTCATAATTATTAATAAGTCATAATCTGGTCGCTTCCTTAGACCACATTTCCCCCTCTGAGAGTGTTAAGCCGGTTTAACCCGTCAGAGGCGGCACATATATATGTTCCATAAGCGTATGGGCCACCGGAGGCCGAGCCGCCCGTGACTATTTAAGTTACCCGGATAAAAGAAACGCTGCGGGTAAGATCCATTTCGTTAAAAACATTTGCTGTCTATTAAAATATTTTTGTAGTTCTAATATAAAAAAGAATTTTAATCTTAGACATTTATCCATAATACTACCTCTATAACATAATAATAGATCTTTCATTATACATCATCTTTCTTTTTATCTGCCCGTTTCCCACCTTAATGTGGGGTCGGCGCAACACACTTTTTCAAGCATGTTGCAGAAAGGATTTAACAAAGTTTTTACGACCGGCTGCCTGACGTCAACCACCTCTGGGAGATCCAGTCCCGGGCAAATTAAATTAGAACATTCACTTTGCCCAACGTTGGAATCGAACCCAAGACTTCCCGGTCCACAGCTATACATTGTCACCAGACCAAGGAAGCGACCAAATTTAATTAAAATAACATAACATAACATGAGATCACGTCTGTATCCCCGAAGGGATAGGCAGAGGCGCACTAGCGAACCAGAACACCCACATTTCGCCGAACTTAGTTCCGTCCCAGATGTGATAGGGGGCGAGCCTATCACCATATCGGGCACAAATTCCAGACTCCGGGCTGATATGGAAAAATCCAATATCACTTTGCCCAACCTGGGGATCGAACCCGAGACCTCAGAACCGTAGTCGTACCGAAATATCACCACGCCACCGAGGCAGTTAATTAAAATAAACTGCTTTTTAATTTACTTTTCAATGTAATTAAAAAGGCAAGTAACTTGACTTGCCCATTTCATAATTTAGGCGAAAAAAAGTCATCTTATTCCCATAGTCGAGTATTCTAATTCCAAGCATTTACCCAAACATACCAAAACAAATATAGAGAACAAAACGCCTTCTGAAGAACTCAACGTATTGCGTGAAAATAGACCTTTTTCACTTAATTAAAAATTCAAACTCGCATAACAGGCAGTCTCAGGAAAATTCTTTATTAACGCGGTCGCGGCGGGGTGTCGACTTAATTCTTTAAAATGAAATACTGGCTTCGTGTATTAACGCGTCCTGTCTGGAATAACAGATTATGTAAGGCAACTGGGGTATAGTCACTACGCACTAAACGTGATTTGAGTGGGGCGCTTTGGTTCTAATTGGGAGAGACGTTGACATATCCACGAAAAATATAAAATAAAAATATGTTGGCACTTTTGGAAGAATCGTACTCATAAACTCTTGAATCTTTTGCAATCAAATAACGAGACGAATCATTAAGAATTTATAATTCGTCTTTTATTTTTGAATACACAGGTCTTTACAAACACACACACACACACACACACAAATTAGTTAAAATTGGTAAGTAACATGTATCGCTTGATGCTTCCATGGTTTACCTAAAGACAAAACGCATGATTATAATTATGTGCTATGTACCAAAAGGTCGTGGCTTCGAATCCCAGGTTGGAGAAATCCTCACATCATTTATCGGGACACACATGGACCACCGATAGCGTTGAAGTCAGACAAACGGGCGGAGGTAAATGACTCATAACTCGTAAAAATATAACCGTATAAATAAAAATCCTCCTAAAATTAATTTCTTTGTAGGAGTCGCCACTTATTTCACAGATACAATGTGAGGACTGTATAATAAAAATCATTAAAATTAATTTCTTTGCAAGAGTCGCCACTTATTTCACAGATACAATGTGAGGACTGTATATTTTGTGCTTATATCGAGTTGGCACCAGCCACCCGTTCTAATTAGAAAGCAGATGTTCGGGATTTTATTACTTCGGTGTAGGGAGAACTGAGAAGGGAGCGGTTACGTTTCGCTCTTTGCAAACAATCTTATGGCCTCCATAATTAATATTGGTAATAGATTTGCTCGCAATGGTGTGCTAAAGTAACATGAGACTGATGATAAATAATTACAAGTTTAAAAACTTAACCGACTTCAAATCCGAACATGGCCAAATTATATATGGGACCACCCTTGAAATAAGCTCTATCGAACACAAAAATAATTTTGAAAATCTGTCCATATTTGGCGGAGATATCGCGTAACATACATACAAAAACAGACGAATTGGGGACCTTCTCCTTTTCGGAAGTTAGTCGAAAATAATCACAAGTTTAAAAACTTAACTGACCGACTTCCAACGTGATCCGATCGTGACCAAATTTATATGGGACCACCCTTGAAATAAGCTCTATCGAACACAAAAAGAATTTTAAAAATCGGTCCACATTTGGCGGAGATATCGCGTAACATACATAGAAAATAAAAATACAGACGAATTGAGGACCTTCT
Organism: Clanis bilineata; assembly: GCA_036417725.1. Taxonomy (NCBI): domain Eukaryota; kingdom Metazoa; phylum Arthropoda; class Insecta; order Lepidoptera; family Sphingidae; genus Clanis; species Clanis bilineata. The sequence continues at coordinate 3,354,165 of CM071145.1, read as the reverse complement.
CCTTTTTGGAAGGCAGTCGAAAAACCACCAAAAATCTAACACATCAGTAGCTTTAATGGTCTAGTGGTAGCGTAAATGTGGACTGAGAGATCCTGGGTTCGATTCTTAGGTCGCGAAAAGAGGATTTGCGGCAAAGATTATTTTTTTATCCGGGCACGGCAAAGTGACTACACTGCACCTCATGGTAAGCGTAGTGCAGTACAAAAACCTAGCGACCATTGACACTGTGATGAAAAAAAAACGAACACAACATAATGCTTTCAATCTTAAACGGTAATTATTTTCACGTAGAAACGTAGTAGGTTTCGTAACGAAAAAAAATACCTAAGTGAACTATTAAAAAACAAATAAACTGAACCTCTCATAAAAAGTGTGTAAAGCTTTGAAAAAAATATGGATTTAAAAATATCACTTGGAACGAACGCTTCGATTGAGCGATTCGAATAAAATTTAACCTAGTTTTAATTAAAATCGAACGAATGCCTAGTCCCAGCCGACCAGCGGATGTCCATGCCCAATGGCGAAGACAGAACAACGCGGATTGTTCGGGGTTCTGTATAATATAATAATAATTGGAAGCCTTCGTGCCGCAGCAAGCGAAGACTCGGAAACCAAACGAAAGACTGCGACTTCGACTCCCGCACCGCAAATATATGTGACATACATAACAAGGTCACGCCTGTATCCCCGAAGGGGTAGGCAGAGGCGCACTAGCGAAGTAGGACACCCACATTTCGCTGAGCTTAGCTCCGTCCCAGATGAGATAGAATGGTCTATCGCCATATCGGGCACAAATTCAAGACTCCGGGCTGATATGGAAAAATCCAATGTCCAATGTCAATCCAGCCTCCGTGGCGAAGCGGGCCAGTAGCCGGCTGTGAAGCGAGAGGCCGCGGGTTCGATTTCCGCATTGAGACAAATGTTTGTGTAGCCTACAGATATTTGTTTCAGGTGTGTTGTGCGACCGAAAGTCTCTCATAGTCTCTGACACCCACGATATAATCCTAGTGTGGGGTCAGGACTAGGTGTGTGACTGTTGGGTGTATTTATTATTTATTATTATTATTATCCAATATCAATACACGACCCGGGGATTGAACCCGAGACCTTAGATCAGTCGTACTGAAATACAACCACGCCACCGAGGCAGTCATCGTTATCTTTTCACGCATACGACTAATCGCATCGTTCCCACAATATCAACAAGGAACCCCAAAATTCATCGAATTCAGCAGTGGATGGGCTTCACGTACACACGCATCGAAGTGGAAAAGGCTATCTCGTTAGTCCTAATAACATTTTTACCTTTTTTAGGGGATTATTTTTATTCCCCGTAATCATATTTGGTGAAATCTACTTTTGAATGCTCGCTCCAGATTTGTCGACGTTACGGATTTTTGCTTCAGTGGATATCACTTTACCTTCACAATGCTTGTTCTGATATTCTACTTCATGTGTTTTAAACAAAGAGAATAAATATTACCAGCTATATAGGGGCTATCAAACAAGTTTCTATAAAAAATTGGTCCCAAAAGTCAGTAAAGCCATCTACCACATATTACAATGCGAGAGCGCTTATTATAATTTACATCCTAGAATGTTCTGCGAATGTTCAAGAATCACGTAAGACAATTATTGTCTAAATATGATTACGCTACCACGGCCTTACGCGCATATGTTTTAAATACGACTGAGTGACTTATGACCACGAGGTCACTACTTTTCGGCCGACTTCCCAAAAAGGAGGAGGTCCTCAATTCGTCGGTATTTTTCTTTTTTTATGTATGGTACTCGATATCTCCACCAAATGTGGACCGATTATCAAAATTCTTTTTGTGTTCGATAGAGCTTATTTCAAGGGTGGTCCCACATAAATTTGATCACGATCGGTAAATTGGAAGTCGGTCAGTTAAGTTTTTAAACTTATGATTATTCTACTTAATTGATACTTAGTAGTTGTTTACTTAATATCACGACATGACAACGGGCTGATGCGTGGTGGCTGGAATTTGAAATGAGTTCGCCAATTGTGGCTATGCTATCGCGAATTCGCCTCTGCCTGCCCTTTCGGGATACAGGTGTCCGTCTGATGTGTTATAACTTCATTCTAATTTCATTATGCAAACATCTTTCGAGCGGACATTGCAAAGCTTTTTTTCCAATATCTAAAACTGTCAGACAGGCGTGTTAAACTACTTAGGTAGCCGCAAAATCATGTCGAAATCCTTTGTACTGAATGGGACAATGTGCCAACGAGGGCTATATTATTTTTCTTCCTTTGAGACTACACAGCTTTTTACGTGAATTACTATAAGTATAGTTCGTCGGTTAGAAGAGTTTATTTATTAACCTTGGCGCGTCATTTGGTAACATAAAACCTCGTCGTCGAAGAGATTAGACGTATAAATAGAAAGAGGTTCTGCCGAGCATGAAGTACTTGTGTATACTCTGTAGATCTTATCTTGATAGAACTATATAAAATGTTTTATTTACTGCCCGAAAAAATACGTCGGATAAAGGCTATAATTCTATGAATTGGATAAATCTACTGAAATATCTTTTGATCCATATTTCTTATACAAAAGTCCATATTTAAGATATGACTTTTTCTAAATAATAGATATAGGTCGATTATTATAAGCTGGTGCGGTCACAGTACTCAATTTTATTAACGTGTTGAAAAAATCGTTAGTATAAACCTTGTACGTTAAAATGGAACATTGAAAGTGAAGCAGGATTTTCGGCCCATTCGATCGACACGTAATGACGGCGACTGATCGAATGAGCTGAAAACCCTGCTTCACTTTCAATGTTCCTAGCGCTCCGTCCATCTGCTTTTTTACGTCCGTGGTATAAAGACACTTTGTGCTTACTCATTGCAAGTTTCTTAAAACAATTCTGTTGCCAGAGAACGAATACATTTATGTATTTGCATCGAACTCACTGTGCAGTGTGCAGGTATGACATTTGGTTGAAATTTCATACACTATCACATACTATACATCACATACTATCACATACATCACATACTATCGACATATCAAAGAAAGAAAAAAGGAAAAAAAAAACTGGCTTACAAATTGGGTGGTCACCTTGAGATGCGAACATATATCACATACATACCTCTAGCAAAGTAAAAAATTAAAATAATGAAGTAGACAAAAGCTATAACGGTGAAGGAAAACATCGTGAGGAAACCTGCATACCCGAGAATTTCAAAGGTATGTGAAGTCTACCAACCCGCATTAGGCCAGCGTGGTAGTCTAGGGTCTAACCCCTCTCATTGGTAGAGGAGGTCCGTGCCCAGCAGTAGGACAGTAATACTACAGGGCTAATAATATTGTTACGTAGACAAATACATCGAATTAGCTGCATAGTTTGTACTAATGTACAAAATATTTATGCTCGAATCTCTGGTATTATTAGATTATTCAAATAATTCAACTAGAAAATGATAAATAACGTAAAAAAATGTAATATCAAAAACAATGTCAAAATAATTTAAAAAATGAATGGTTTTGTTAAAGATAACACCGGACACTAAAGGACTGTTAACGAAAATTATAATTAATTTCTCCGCAATGCTAAAAGGCATTAATTAAGATTTTTTAAAAGGAGTAAAAGATCTTTGGTGAAACAACAAATTAGCAAAACAATTTCATTACAAGCTGACCGAGTTAAGAAACCTTGTTGGCTATTCGCTTTAATTAAACTTGTAAAACAAGATTTTTTTCTTGCTCTTTGAGTCTAAAAGCTTCGGAACAAAACTAAAAGTGTTGAAGACAAAGTTTCCACAAAGTATTTAGGTATGCTCCGTAAAACGTTACTTAATAGTGCCGTCTCTATCGCATTGGAATCTTCTGATCTTATCTTCTTCTTATCTTATTATCCCATATCATCCTACTGCTTTGCATCATCGGATTGGAAATCACAATTATTTTAAAAAATAACGACATTAAAATGAATGCCGATGCTAATTAAATAAAGATGCATAGACTCTCAAGAGATCTCTATTTTACTGCCAAAGAATTTTTTTTTCATTATCACACTTTTTTTATAGCAGAGATTGGCAAACGAGCAGATGGGTCACCTGATGGTAAGTGATCTCCACCGCCCATAGACACTCAAGACACAAAAAGAATCATGGGTGCGTTGCCGACCAAACATTTGAACACTTAAAAGTAAAGTAAGTATTTTTTTGTTTTAATTAAACTTTATTTATTTCATCATTTTACTATCATAGTTTTAGCATCGGCGATGGATCCATAAGATTTATTATATTAAAAAAAAACGTTTAAAATGAGCAAACGTACTTCTTTGTAAAATATAAAAACACAGTATTATATTTTCTCCAAGAGATTCTGCCTCAGATATCAAGGAATTTATTTAAGGCCTAATCTGATAGGTAAACGGCATTATGTTCTGAAAAGAAGTAGAGATCATCTAAATCTCGATTGATGTCTTCATTTTTCGGCGGTTTTACTGACTTATTCGTATCTTCTAGGATTTTTGAATCAGACTGAACGAATAGGGGTTACATTCCTAAAGAGTGCTATTCATCTAAATCTTAAAATTAAGTATGAGACTATAATAAGATTATATTTCTATAGCAATTTCTACTTTATTGGCTCTGGCACCGACTCCGAAGAGTGTAAGAAATTATTTTTACAATTTATTTTTTATTTGCTTTTACTTTCCTCCGAGATGTATGAAGCTATTTGGAAGATTATTTCTGTTTGTATTAAATAAGCTCACGCCTGTATCCCAGAGGGAGTAGGCAAAGGTGCACTAGCCAACTAGTACACCCACATTTCGCCGTGTTCGCCCCCTATCACATCTGGGACGGAACTAAGCTCGGCGAAATGTGGGTGTTCTAGTTCGCTAGTGCACCTCTGCCTACCCCTTCGGGGATACAGGCGTGAGCTTTTGTTATGTTACACACATAACCACACATACAGACAACATACTAACTAGACCAAGATCATCACCATCATCATCATCATCACAATCATCAGCCATAGGACGTCCACTGCTGAACATAGACCTCCCCCAAAGATTTCCAGATCAACAGACCGAGATAAACAATTCCAATACTTAATTTCAGATCTATGCATGATTTGAATGTCAAAATAATATTTGATATATTTCTACCAGCTGTGTTGTCTGTCCGTTCCGATTGAAACTAGATATTAATTATGTCAATCAGATTGTGCACGCCAATATCACTGATTGGTACATTAGCTCATAAATTATAATTCAAATACATATTGGAATTTACATTTGTGTGCACAAAGCGTCCTAATGCTTCACATTTTGTTTAATGTGTGTATGTTTTCCATTAGGAGGATTTTGTACACCTAGTAATATCACTTTTATAGTAGGTACTAGCTTTTGCCCGCGGCTCCGCACGCGTATTTTGTAGGGCCAACAGAAAAACCTTTTGATTCGTCGATCCGCGCTGTCGTTTTAGTCTAAATATGGGCGACCCAGATAACGATTTTGAAGTCAATCGGCCCAAAAACAAAATGGCGGCCACTTTTGACAGATTTGACAGCGGTTCTGTAGTTCGGAATCACGGGGTGACTCAGATATCGATTTTGAAGTCAATCGGCCCAAAAACAAAGAAAATCAAAATGGCGGCCACTTTTGACAGGTCTGACAGCGGTTCTGTCATTGGGAACCACAGGGCGACTCGGATATCGATTTTGAAGTCAATCGGCCCAAAAACAAAGAAAAACGAAATGGCGGCCACTTTTGACAGGTCTGACAGCGGTTCTGTCATTGGGAACCACGGGGCGACTCAGATATCGATTTTGAAGTCAATCAGCCCAAAAACAAAGAAAAACAAAATGGCGGCCACTTTTGTCAGGTCTGACAGCGGTTCTGTCATTCGGAACCACGGGGTGTCTCAGATATCGATTTTGAAGTCAATCGGCCCAAAAACAAAGAAAAACAAAATGGCGGCTACTTTTGACAGTTCTGACAGCGGTTGTGTCGTTTGGAACCACGAGGCGACTCAGATATCGATTTTGAAATCAATCGGCCCAAAAACAAAGAAAAACAAAATGGCGGCCACTTTTGACAGGTCTGACAGCGGTTCTGTCGTTCGGAACCACGGGGCGACTCAGATATCGATTTTGAAGTCAATCGGCTCAAAAACAAAGAAAATCAAAATGGCGGCCACTTTTGACAGGTCTGACAGCGGTTCTGTCATTGGGAACCACGGGGCGACTCAGATATCGATTTTGAAGTCAATCAGCCCAAAAACAAAGAAAAACAAAATGGCGGCCACTTTTGTCAGGTCTGACAGCGGTTCTGTCATTCGGAACCACGGGGTGTCTCAGATATCAATTTTGAAGTCAATCGGCCCAAAAACAAAGAAAAACAAAATGGCGGCTACTTTTGACAGTTCTGACAGCGGTTGTGTCGTTTGGAACCACGAGGCGACTCAGATATCGATTTTGAAATCAATCGGCCCAAAAACAAAGAAAAACATAATGGCGGCCACTTTTGACAGGTCTGACAGCGGTTCTGTCGTTCGGAACCACGGGGCGACTCAGATATCGATTTTGAAGTCAATCGGCCCAAAAACAAAGAAAAACAAAATGGCGGCCACTTTTGACAGGTCTGACAGCGGTTCTGTCGTTCGGAACCACGGAGCGACCCAGTTATCGATTTTGAAGTCAATCGGCCCAAAAACAATGAAAATCAAAATGGCGGCCACTTTTGACAGGTCTGACAGCGGTTCTGTCAGTGGGAACCACGGGGCGACTCAGATATCGATTTTGAAGTCAATCAGCCCAAAAACAAAGAAAAACAAAATGGCGGCCACTTTTGACAGGTCTGACAGCGGTTCTGTCATTCGGAACCACAGGGTGACTCAGATATCGATTTTGAAGTCAATCGGCCCAAAAACAAAGAAAAACAAAATGGCGGCCACTTTTGACAGGTCTGACAGCGGTTCTGTCGTTCGGAACCACGGAGCGACCCAGATATTGATTTCGAAGTCAATCGGCCCAAAAACAAAGAAAAACAAAATGCGACCATTTTTGACAGGTCTGACAGCGGTTCTGTCGTTCGGAACCACGGGGCGACCCAGATATCGATTTTGAAGTCAATCGGCCCAGAAACAAAGAAACAAATTTTCAACCCCTATTTCATCCCTTTATAGGATAAAAATTTATCGCACCCCATTTCTGTCCTTAGGGCTAAAACTTAAAATTAAATAAGAAATCCTCATACCAACTATCTTAAAAATCCGTTCAGCGGTTTCTGGATTCCCATAAAAACTTTCATCCCCTATTTCATCTCATTAGGGGTTGATTTAAAAAAGTGGCCCATTTGTATCCTTAAACTCAAAGATATCCACTGTCCCATACCAAATTTCATAAAAACCCATTAATTGGACCTGTAATCCCCATACAAACTTTTAACCCTTATTTCATCCCTATAAGGGTTGATGAAAAAGAATGAAGTACTCCATTTGAATCCCTAGGGTCAAATGTATCCTCATACCAAATTTCATCAAAATCCATTAAGCGGTTCCAAAATTCCCATACAAACTTTCATCCCCTATTTCATCCCTTTAGGGGTTGATTTAAAAAAAATAAAGTACCCTATGTCCGTCCTTGGGGTTAAAAGTACCCACATACCAAATTTCATCAAAATCGGTTCAGCGGTTTAGACGTGAAAACGCCACAGACAGACAGACAGACAGACAGACAGACAGACAGACAGACAGACAGACAGACAGACAGAGTTACTTTCGCTTTTATTATTTAGTAAGGATTTATTTTATACTAGCTTTTGCCCGCGGCTCCGCACGCGTATTTTGTAGGGCCAATGGAAAAATCTTTTGATTTGTCGATCCGCCCTGTCGTTTTAGTCTAAATATGGGCGACCCAGACATCGATTTTGAAGTCAATTGGCCCAAAAACAAAGAAAAACAAATGGCGGCCACTTTTGAGAGATTTGACAGCGGTTCTGTCGTTTGGAACCGTGGGGCGACTCAGATATCGATTTTGAAGTAAATCGGCCCAGAAACGAAGAAAAACTAAATGGCGGTCACTTTTGACAGGTTTGACAGCGGTTCTGTCAGTCGGCACCACGGGGCGACTCAGATATCGATTTTGAAGTCAATCGGCCCAGAAACAAAGAAATACAAAATGGCGGCCACTTTTGACAGTTCTGACAGCGATTATATCATTCGGAACCACAGGGCGCCTAAGATATCGATTTTGAAGTCAATCGGCCCAGAAACAAAGAAAAACAAAATGGCGGCCACTTTTGACAGTTCTGACAGCGGTTCTATCGTTTGGAACCACGGGGCGACTCAGATATCGATTTTGAAGTCAATCGGCCCAAAAACAAAGAAAAACAAAATGGCGGCCACTTTTGACAGTTCTGACAGCGGTTCTGTCGTTCGGAACCACGGGGTGACTCAGATATCGATTTTGAAGTCAATCGGCCCAAAAACAAAGAAAATCAAAATGGCGGCCACTTTTGACAGTTCTGACAGCGGTTCTGTCGTTCGGAACCACGGGGTGACTCAGATATCGATTTTGAAGTCAATCGGCCCAAAAGTAAAAAAAAACAAAATGGCGGCCACTTTTGACAGTTCTGACAGCGATTCTGTCGTTTGGAACCACGGGGCGACTCAGATATCGATTTTGAAGTCAATCGGCCCAAAAACAAAGAAAAACAAAATGGCGGCCACTTTTGCCAGTTCTGACAGCGGTTCTGTCGTTTGGAACCACGGGGCGACTCAGATATCGATTTTGAAGTCAATCGGCCCAAAAACAAAGAAAAACAAAATGGCGGCCACTTTTGACAGTTCTGACAGCGGTTCTGTTGTTTGGAACCACGGGGCGACTCAGATATCGATTTTGAAGTCAATTGGCCCAAAAACAAAGAAAAACAAAATGGCGGCCACTTTTGACAGTTCTGACAGCGATTCTGTCGTTTGGAACCACGGGGCGACTCAGATATCAAGTTTGAAGTCAATCGGCCCAAAAACAAAGAAAAACAAAATGGCGGCCACTTTTGACAGTTCTGACAGCGGTTCTGTCGTTTGGAACCACGGGGTGACTCAGATATCGATTTTGAAGTCAATCGGCCCAAAAACAAAGAAAATCAAAATGGCGGCCACTTTTGACAGTTCTGACAGCGGTTCTGTCGTTCGGAACCACGGGGTGACTCAGATATCGATTTTGAAGTCAATCGGCCCAAAAACAAAGAAACAAATTTTCAACCCCTATTTCATCCCTTTGTAGGATAAAAATATATCACACCCCATTTCTGTCCTTAGCGCTACTATCTATCTAACTATCCTCATACCAACTTTCTTAAAAATCCGTTCAGCGGTTTCTGGATTCCCATAAAAACTTTCATCCCCTATTTCATCCCATTAGGGGTTGATTTTAAAAAAGTAGCTCATTTGTGTCTTTGAACTCAAAGATGTCCACTATCCCATGCCAAATTTCATAAAAATCCATTAATTAGACCTAAAATCCCCATATAAAACGTTAAAACCCTTATTTCATCCCTTTAGGGGTTGATAAAAAAAAATGAAGTACCCCATTTGTGTCCTTAGGGTCAAAAGTATCCTCATACCAAATTTCATCAAAATCCATTAAGCGGTTCCAAAGTTCCCATACAAACTTCCATCCCCTATTTCATCCCTTTAGGGGTTGAATTAAAAAAAATAAAGTACCCTATGTCCGTCCTTGGGGTTCAAGGTACCCACATACCAAATTTCATCAAAATCGGTTCAGCGGTTTAGACGTGAAAACGCCACAGACAGACAGACAGACAGACAGACAGACAGACAGACAGACAGACAGACAGAGTTACTTTCGCTTTTATTATTTAGTAAGGATTATGTGAATTTACTAATCTTTCTTTCTACCTGCCCTTATCCCACCTTAATGTGAGGTCGGCGCACACTTTTTCAAGCATGTTGCTGGAATTATTTTGCTTAGTTTTCACATCGGTTGCCTACATGATGTCAATACCTCCCCCCCTCTCTCTGGGAAATCCAGTCCCGGGCAAATCAAATTAGAAAAATCGCTTTGCCCGAACTTAGAATCGAAGCCAGGAACTCCCGATCTACAGCCCGTATATGCTGCCACTGCACCAAGGAGGCGATTGTGTTCACCACCGATACAAAATATCTATTGTAAGGCGCCATATGTCGACCTGTCAAAATTCGTTTGACATTAATCTACTTATTTAAAAATCTATTATTGTAGTAGGTACATAAACATGTACTACAATAAAATCTATTATACTATGTAGTGTATTGTAGTATTTTTATTTATAAAACAAAAGGCATTTATTATAACAACGCTTACCACCCACGCTTAATTTACTCTCAATGCCAGTAACTCCGTGATGAATAATAGATATTGTTCAGAAATATATTTTGTACTCATATTAAATTTGAAATATTAGGAAATGCTTTATTATTCCTGCCTACGCCGCCTTTTAATAAATTGCCTGTCTTTTGTTTCTTTACTTCAATCAAATTTAAACTTGGGCCATAAAGTGCGCGTTGCTCAGCGATAATTTTTCACATACACACAACACACATAATATAATATTTATTTACTAATATAATAATAATTTCCAGATCGACCTGTTGGAAGCGGCCTGCATCCAGCGACTTCCTGCGACCTTTATCTGGAAATCTTTGGGGGAGGCCTATGTTCAGCAGCGGACGTCCTATGGCTGATGATGATGATGATAATGACGATGATAATAATAATTTGATAATTTTTATCTACACAAATCTTACTATAATTAATGCAAAACTGTGAATGCATAGATGTTTGTTATAGTTTAGTACACCACGCTGACTTAATGCAGGTTGGTAGACTTTACATACCTTCGAAATTCTTGTGGAGACATTCTAAATCCGCGACTCCTGCATCTCTTTTTCTCAAAACAAAACACAATCACACATACCCAAAACAATGATTTTCGCTGTCTCCTCCTCATAGAACAAAAGACCAAAGATAAAAATGTGTAGCGAAACCACGTTTTGTGTAGGTGTTTTACACATAATCACAAGTTTAAAAACATAATTGACCGACTTCCAACTTACAAATCGTGACCAAATTTATATGGGTCTACTCTTGAAATTAGCTCTATCGAACACAAAAAGAATTTTGAAAATCGGTCCACATTTGGCGAAGATATCGCAAAACATCGTAACATACATAAAATGAAGAAAGAAGAAGAAGAAAGAAATGTTTATTCATGACATGGCATGTAAACACATATCTGAACTAAAATTAGCAAATAACATAATGTTTTCATGCGCACGTCACAAAAACGACCCAAACTCAGCATATGCTGGTCAATTGGCCAGCGCTGATCTTCCGTTGGACCGTTTGGTAAAATAAAAAAAAAATATAAAAAATACAGAAGAATTAACTTCTCCTTTTTGGAAGTGGGTCGAAAATGAGACGCGGCTTAAGGCACGCATGTTACCTCACGATATTTTGTTCATCATTATACATGTACATGGGGTTGGTCTCGAACCCACCCTCGTTTCTGCAGTCCTTACCACTCCCGACTAAGCTATCGCGCAACCTAATATTATATAAGTTATTAACACTTCTTTTGCTAACCACGATAATAATATAAACATAAGCAACCTGAATTTCCGCTGCTGTAGTGGGTTGAGATGTTTCAGGGGAATATTTTGGCGTTAATTATTGCTTCTTCAAGTTGGAGTTATTTTCAAATGATTGAGAGTAGGCGAATCCCACAAGTGTTTAATAACAATAATGAACAGCATTTAAGAGTTACAGGCGTTAATCCTTTAGTGGAATAATAATCACAAGTTTAAAAACTTAACGGACAAACTTCAAAATTTGTCCTATCGTGACCAAAAAATAATCTTGAAAATTGGTCTACATTTGGCGGAGATATTGGGGAACATACATACGAATAAATAAAGAAGAATTGAGGACCTTCTCCTTTTTTTTACGCCAAACTGAGAGAAGCTGAAAATGAAACGATACCAAGTTCAAAAGAAGGAAATAGGAATTAGAAAGGGACAGAAGAGAAGGGAGTGTTAACAATTAGTTCAATGGATTAGCCGTGAAAACCTACAAAAAACACATGTTTGATATTAATATGAATAAACATTGTACCGTATTATTCTTATGTTTAAGCTTAGAACCGCATTACATATCTGAGTAATAAAACGATAGTAATCGAAAAGGGATCTTCGATGTAAACCCTTCACTCGATCCGGAGCTAGGCAGCGTAATCTGTTACGGTGCGATTTGTAAGCGCGCCATCTGTCGGACTCATATTGCGCGATTGATCGCTCCAGCATTAATTCTCAGGATTTTAAAAGCATTTCAAGGTGTCTGACTGAGAAATACTGGGTTATTTTCTATGCAAATGTGTTATTAGGTAATATCAAGGGATTTTAAGTAAAACTTGGCGTCGTTGTATTTCTGGTGATATTAAGATTTTCTATTCAATATCAATCCGGATTCTGGAATTTGTGCCCGATATGAGGAGAGGCTCGCACCCTATCACATCTGGGACAAAAATGAGTTCGGCAAAATGTGGGTGTCCTAGTTCGCCTTTGCCTACCGTTACGAGTATACAAACATGTGTACTTTAAGTAAAAGTATTATATGAATTATTATCGTAACACAATTATTAAGCATGTTGTAAACAATCGGATTCGTTTCTATTACCAGCTACCTCCTGAAGCCAAATTTCTTTAAGGTAACCTATCACGCGCAAACTGTGTTAGAAAAACCACTTTTGCCTAGCATGAGATTCTTACCCAGGATCCTGGGGTTTACTCTTCCACTATATCCGAAGATACTAGATGGAATATTTATTGCGTTAGTCATTTCATTTATTTCACTGGATCCTTTTTATTAGTCTGTGGATCAGCTAGCTGTGCCCCAAAAGCAAACAAATCAATACAAGGAAACGGCGGCGGTCCCCTCACAAATGACCTTCTTGATTTTTAATAAAGCGATGAAATATTTAAAACCATCTTCAACGCTGTTTGCTATTTTCGACACGGGTTTTATATATAATTTAAAGAAAATCCTTTGTTATCAAACTGAAACCTTTACCAAAATAACACTGACAATTAAGTAAACAAGTTTATCATCAAAGATCCTGAAAACACTAGAAAAATGTTATAAGTAACATTTTTTCTTATTAAATTAGTTGAAAGTTTCGTACAACGGCTATTTTAATCCTTATTTTTGTATAGCAGAGACTGACAAACAAACAGTCGCCTCCTTGGTTTAGGGGCAGCATGTATGGGCTGTAGACCGGGAGGTCCTGGGTTCGATTCCCAGGTCGGGCAAAGTAAATTTTCTAATTTAATTTGCCCGGGACTGGATCCCTCATAGGGGGTTGACGTCAGGCAGGCGGCCGGTCGTAAAAACTAAGCCAAATCCTCTTTGCAACATGCTTGAAAAAGTGTGTTGCGCCGACCCCACATTAAGGTGGGATAAGGGCAGGTAGAAAAAAAAAGAGACTGACAAACAAACAGGTGGGACACTTGATGGTAAGTGAAATCCACTACCCATAGACACCCTAGACACAAAAAAACCATGGGTGCGTTCCCAATCTAAAAGGAGTGGAATAGGGACTGGGAAATTGAGGGCGATGTATTGATTACTATCGATGAAACAATACATACATACATACATAGACTCACGCCTTTTTCCCATAGGGGTAGGCAGAGACAACGGATTTCCATTTGCTACGATCCTTATACACCTCTTTCGCCTCATTCAGTCTCATTACATTCTTCATGCATGCACGTCGGTTTAGGGTACTTTTAACTTGACCTTTCTCGAGTAAATCTCTGACTTGGTCAGAGAATGTTCGATTAGGTCTTCCCCTTCCAACTCTACCATTCACACTTGCCATATATATTTGCTTTGTCAACCTCCTTTCATCCATCCATTCTACATGCCCAAACCACCGCAACATTCCTTTCTCAATCCTCGTTATTATTTCCTCTTTCAATCCACACCGCTCTCTCACCACACCATTTCTTACCTTATCTCTCAAAGTCACACCACACATACTCCTTAAACTCTTCATTTCTACTGCATTTATTCTACTTTCATTCTTTTTCTGCCACACCCAACTTTCACTACCATACATTAGAGTTGGCACCAATACACCACAATGCACGGCCAGTCGAGCCTTTTTACAGACTTGCCGACTACTCATGCAAGCGTGTAGTGCCCCGTTCACCTGGTTTCCAGCATTCACTCTTCTTTCAATATCCCTTTCATGTTTTCCATCTCTCGTAAACAAAGTCCCCAAATATACAAATTCTTTTACTTGCTCTACTTTCTCTCTCCCAATCACTATATCACACGGCGTCATATATTCATCCCTTTCGATTACCATCACTTTTGTCTTTCCCACATTCACTTTCAAACCTTTCCTATCAAAGGATTCGTGCATTATAGTTACCATTTCCTGCAACTCATCCGCCGATGATGCAAGTATTACTTGATCATCGGCGTAGAGAAGACATTTGACGAGTAACTCATTCATCCTTAATCCACATTCATTTTCTCTTAAATCTTGCAAACAATTGTCCATAAATAGGTTGAACAGCCATGGTGACGCTACACATCCCTGTCTAACACCCTTTTCGATGTTAAACCATTCACTGTATGACCCATTTATCCTTACACAGGCTCTAGAATCCCTATACAGAGATTTCAGAGCCCGAACAAGGTTGCTATCCAACCCATACATGGACAATACCGACCAAAGCTCATTCCTCATCACTCTATCGTAGGCCTTTTCTAAGTCTACGAAGGCAAAGTAGACCTTTTTTTTTTGACTTTTAGCCAAGAACTTTTAGGCTATTCCTCTTAAAGAAAAGACCTGATCTGCACATCCCATTCCCTTTCGAAAACCCGCTTGTACATCCCATATTTTCTCGTCGGTTTCTTTCACAACTCTTTCAATCAACACTTTCGCATATAACTTGCCAACGACGCTTAAAAGGCTAATACCTCTATAACTTCGACAGTCTTGTCGTGAGCCTTTTCCTTTGTATAGAGGTATTATGACTGCCTTGCACCAATCACTTGGTACTTGGCCTGTGTTAAAACTGATATTGAAAAGGCGATACAGCTGACTAGCTATAACGCCAAGTCCGGCCTTTAGCATCTCGGCAGTTATCCTATCATACCCTGCAGACTTTCCAGATTTCATACATTTAATCGCTTTTATAATCTCATACATACTAATATTATTTTCATATACATTCTCATTCGTATCCGCTTCTATACCTGGTTCGCTATCTCTTATATCTCTCTCAAACAGACTTTCAAAATACTCGTTCCAACGTTTTATCATGCATTCCTCCCCATTAACTATTATTATATTCACTTCTTGGAGCACGTAATTTACTTATTTGATCTTGTAAATGTTCGATAGTAAAAATATGGCCGATTTCGATCAGCCGTTTTCAAGTTTCGGGTTCCTTTTTTTTAATTTTTTTTAAAGGCTTTAAATGCATATTTTAACTAAAATAACTTTTTACCTTCAATAGGGGTTTCATTGTGAATGAGGGCCATAGAGTTCTAGCTAAACACTGTACTATTCATAGTCAATCACGTCACTAGCTGTTGTAAATAATATTATGTTATGTAATCTGTGGATAACGGTGTGGGTAGTATATTTAGCCAACTCAAAATGTATGTATAATGTATATATTATATAATAAGTATAATGTACTACTGTTTGTTATCCTGAATAAAAAAGAAATAAAAAAGAAACTATACATCCATTCTCGTCTCGTATAACGTTCAGTTCTGAGCTTTCGGTTGTGCCCCTTACTGAACGGACTGATTTCCAGAACAGCTTAGTATTCGTTTGGAAATCTTCAGACAGTCGTCTATCAAAATCATCATTTCATTTTTCTTTTCATTCACAATATTTTTCGCTATCCTTTTCATTCTTTTATACTCTTTCCAGGCTCTTCTGTATCTTCATTCGTGTTCTTATGCATTCTTTCATTAGCTCTGGTGGCTAACCAGTCTAACCACGCTTTCTTCTTCTTACGCACTACTTTTTGGACATCTTTATCCCACCAGACATTCTTCACCTTTCTGCCTTTCCTTCTCTTACTAGTACCACATACTTCCACAGCTACCTTGATAACTCCTTCCTTAAATGACTTCCATAATTCTTCTAACTCTCTTATCTGTTCTAATCCTTCAAATTCATGACTTAACTTACTTATGTACTCATCTCTCACTTCTTCCTCTTGCAGTTTTTCAACTTTTATTCTCTCTAACACATTTTTAGACTCGGGACCCCGGTGACGCCATCCTTTGAACAAACCACTTATTCGGCTTAATACCAAGAAGTGGTCTGTATGAATTGCCGTACCACGGTAGGCCCTCGTGTCTAACACATTCTTTCTCAGTCGTTCATCTACTATCACAAAGTCAATCAAAGTCTTACTAACATTCTTCCTCTCTCGAGTGTATGTATGGATTCCTTTATATTCAAACATGGTGTTTGCTACACAAAGACCCCATTCCAAACATATATCAAGCAAACTATTCCCATTTTCATTCGTTCTCTCATCACCAAATCTACCTAGCACTCTTTCTAAACCATCACGCTTTACACCAACCCAGCCATTAAAATCCCCTAACATTATTATCCTCTCATTATTCTGTTTCAACCGCAACACATCTCTCAGGCCCTCCCAGAAATCCTTTCTTTCCTGCTTTCCCAATTGTGATGCACCTGTGCCAAGATCAACAGGAGCATACACTCCTACAATAAGGATACGGGTTAAACCGACTTTCATTCTCATCCACATCAATCTAGCATTCACGCACTCGAACTCATTCACACACTCAGCCATACGTGCGGAAAGAATGATACCGACTCCCTGGCAAGCTCTGGCGGTGGCCGGTACGCCCGACCAGTACGCCGTGTAACCTCCATGATAAGTCGTATCACAACCTTTCCGCTTTGTTTCATTTACACATAAAACATCAACCCGCTTTTCGTTCATCATCTGACAAACTTCATCCAACTTACCTTCCATTCCACCTCCCACATTTAATGTAGCAAAACAGCTCGCCGCTAGCCACTTTTCGCCTCTACGGGAAACGAGACGTGACGGGTGGCGCACCACGTCGCCGCCATTCGGATTATTATAATTGTTCTCATTGAAACAATACAGAATCGAAATAAAGTTATAGAAAGTATTAGCAGTAGAATGATTAATGATTATAAATATATAAAAGGAAATTAAAAAGAAAAGCAATAACATCAGCTAAACAACAGCATTGATAGTACAGCAAAGAGTGGTACGGTAGACTTATATGAAATTCGCAGTTGGAAATCTAGATCCAAGAGCCTTCAAGAATGATTTTTCTGGCTTATACGTCTATATGAATGATCATTTTAATTGTAAAGCAAATCAGCATAAAGAAACCTCAATACTTGAGAATTCTCCATAAGAATTTCGAAAATGTGATCCATTGATCCACATTAGGTAATAACAGCTGTGGGCCTGTACTGGTACATTATAAAATAGGGCTGACAATATTATACATCTGAGACAATCTATCAATCGAAACATTGTAATCAACAATCTGAGAGTTTCGAACGATATAATTGAAGAACTATATCATCACCTTTGAATATTTAAACCGCAAGTAATTCAAGTGGAGCTCAGTTAGCCGAGAGACAAGGCTATTGGCTAAATTAAAAACGCCAATGGAGTAAATTGCAACGTCAATCAAGACGGGTGCCGCGTCACCGCTCCGGTAATCAATCTTCATGAGCCAAGAGCTGAGTCTTTAAGAAAAATAAATTGCTATCTATGACTGAGATAAAGTTGCAATATGAGCACGAGACGCCTCTGTATTGTGTGAAGGGGTAATATGTGATGTTACGCTACGTGGAGTAACTTAAACGTTTATATCCAAAAGTAAAAAAATACTGGAAGTACATTGTAAATTAAAATCTTCGTTAAAACTATTCCACTTAGATACCTGCATAACTATTGTAAGGCCGAATTGACAGTGGTTAGCATTGTTAACCAAAGGTAGTGAAGTTAAGCGAGTCTCTTGCGTATAACCTATATAATTAAACAAATCAAAAAGAAACGATATGTGCTTAAGACTACACGACATAAATAAAACTTCATCAAGGCGAGTTTAATTTTCGCTATTATTAACCTTAGTCAACTTAAGCCGACTTTACCCTAACGAGCGTTACATAGTCGAGCGTGACGACTCAGCCTCATTCAATACCCACAAAATTAAGTGCTCAGCCCGCCTGAAGAAGTTTTCACTTCAAAAAATCACTAAGGTGTGTTTCTCATTACCTATCAACATAATAATTAGATTATATTTCTACATTCATTACGATTCAGAGTAGTAACGTAGTGCTGGTGCTGGTGGTAGGATATTCGTCTCCGTCCAGATGGCGACCACCTTACACATGTTGCTAAAACCTGCCATAGTAACTCAAACTCCCTGCGAGGTTCGTGTTCCAGGATCAGTCAGTGTCCTGCCAGTTGTCTCGAAAGGCTTGCGGAATGACTTGATGGTTGGTTGGGATGGTGGAGTATCCCTGTGTTTGCATTGGTCATCCGTTTATCTTGTCGCAAGCCTCTGGATTAGCTTCTTACCTCTTCGGATTCGGAGTGTAAGGGAGTATGAATAAGCCGGCATGATTCTGGCAACAACTGATAAACCCATTGTTTATCAGTGGTCGCTAGTTTTTTGGACGACACTACACTTAGGTACCATCAGGTGCAGTGTAGTCACTTTGCAGTGCCCGTATAAAAAAAATACCAATTTGCCATGCCATTGTAAAAATATATTGAATAATAATATGTGTGTGGCGTTTCAGAGGGTGACATCAGTAGACCCAGCTCACGCGTGACGGCGTGTCAATTCGAAGGAGTTGTGCAGGGTGGCGTGAAACGTCTGCGTCTTGTTATTTAAATTACGCGTGTTTTTGACAAATGTATTTCTTAATGGATGGGCACATACTAATGTAAGTAGAATACGGTTGACTTCAAATTCATATGGCTCGAGACAAATTGTCTTCGAAATAATTGTTTGGTTTGAACAAATAATGTATGTATTTTGGGCTCATAAATCCTTGCGTCTACAATAATTACACAGCCTCTGTGGCGCAGCGGGCGAGCAGCCGGCTGTGAAGCGAGAGGCCGCGGGTTCGATCCCCGCACTGAGACAAATATTTGTGTGGCCCACAGATATTTGTTTCGGATCTAGGTGTTGAGAGACCAAAAGTCTCTCGTAGTTCCTGATTCCCACGACACAAGACTCGATCTTAGTGTGGGGACTGTGTGTGTGCCTGTTGGGTGTTATTTATATTTATTTTGTTGTAATAAGGGTGAATTTTGGGTGAAGGATGTTTAGGGTATAAAGTATGGAACTTTCTTCCTAATAAATAACATTTCTCAACTATGAATTGGATCAAAAAATCTCGAAACCCTAGTAGTTCATTTTACCGATCAGACATACAATCGAGTATATGGGGATTTATAAATTCACGTAACGCCAGAAGAGTATTGAACTACTCAACGAGGAAATGTGATTTTTGAAACATAATAATGAAAAAAAAGATAAAACTACTCTTATATTCGACTACTTGCTGGTAATTGATGGCCCAATTCCCCCTTTCTTAATCCCTATTCCCCTCTTTTTAGCGCACCCTTGTTTCTTTTGAGTCTTGTGTGTTTATGGGCAGTGGAGATCACTTACCATCAGGCGACCTACCTGTTCGTTTGCCAGTCTCTGATATAAAAATAACGCTAAAGATATTATTATGTCATCTATAACGAAAAGAAAAAGTCTATACCCAGCTGTCGATGAATGAAAGTTAAAGATGATTATGTTAAATCAGCTAAACTAAACCTAACTGCACTCAGCAATTTCCTAGACAGTAGAGTGGGATAATTCCGATTCTGCGCAACCATTTGTTCTACTAATTGGATCACCGTCGCTGCATACCGTCACACATTTTCGCTTATCCTATTTTTATTTCTAGTACCAAATGGGGACCGTTATTGACAGAAAATTTAGTCTTATACCAGAAACGTATGAAATTAAATAATACCTATAGAATATCAAAATATATTAATCAATGCATCTTTCTTTCTATCTGCCCTTATCCCACCTTAATGTGGGGTAGGCGCAACACATTTTTTTAAGTATGCTGCAGAAAGGATTTCGCTTAGTTTTTACGAACGGCCGCCTGCCTGACGTCAACCATTCTGAGGGATCCAGTCCCGGGCAACTTAAATTAGAAAATTTGCTTTGCCCGTCCTGGGAATCGAACCCAGGACCTCCCAGTCCACAGCCTGACACATGCTGCCACTACACCAAGGAGGCGACTACATTAATCAATGCATATCACTACATATTATAAAACAAAGTCTTCCACTGCGTCTGTCTGTGTGTCTGTAGCCCGAGCACGAAAAACTAATGTAAATGTATTCGAGTTCGCTGCGCACTGATGACGTTTGGTTAATATTTCATACAAATTTCATAGACGCGCATCGAGCTGAAATACATTTACCGTTGTCAGAAATTTTCCTGCTCAGACCGCTGTTCACGATAAACTCGAAAACTATTGCACAGATTTTCATGCGTTTTTTACCAATAGAAAGAGAGATTGATGAAGTTTTGGGTGTATAATTTTGTACTTTAACGCGGGCAAAAGCTATTATTAATAAGAAACCATTTATGGACTAACTTACAGCAGTTACTTAGTAATTTTAATGCAAACGTATGAAAATAGCTAATAATAATTAAAACTTATATTCCAGACTATATTTTTCGTATGACGATGTTGTTATCGAAGCTAAAACAAGATCACAAGAAGACGTCCAAATGTTCATTGAAAATGAACTCAAACTGTCAATTATCTAGAATCTTTGCCGCAGTGTAATGTCATAAAAAGGTGTACGCCCATCTTCACAATAACCGGACGTGTCGTAAACATGTTTACTGCAAGGATCTACTTTGAATAAGTACCCATAATGGATATAATGGAGCTGTTACGACCACTTCCTTATCATCATTATTATTAGACATAGGATGTCCACTGCTGAACATAGGCCTCCCCCAAAAATTTCCAGATCGACCTGTTGGAAGCGGCCTACATCCAGCGACTTCCTGCGACCTTTATAAGATATATCAAATAATCACAAGTTTAAAAACTTAACGGACAGCAAATCCGATCGTAACTAAATTTATATGGGACCACCCTTGAAATAAGCTCTATCGAACACAAAAAGAATTTTGAAAACCAGTCCACATTTGGCGGAAATGTCGCGTATTAAAAAAAAGAAAAAAATACATACGAATTGAGGACCTCCTCTTTTTTGAAAGTCGGTCGATAAATTATGCTGAGCAGTGACAGAAAGAAAAAGTTATAAGCCTTTGAAGTTCAGTGTCACCTTGAAACTGCGGGAAAGATAAGTGTTAGTATAGTCACGTCACCGCCATAACGGTACGTGCAATCGAAAGGGATAGCAAGATATCTCCACTATGCCCCCACTCCAGAATTTAAAATATGAATTACTGGCTCATTTTTCAACCAATTTTTACAGAAGCGTTTCTATTTGTTTTATCTACTATTACATATAAAAAGTGTATAAATTTTAACATAGTCAAGTACCCAGTTATTGTTATTTCTTATATTTGCATCACTGCATGCTGATGATATTTTGCAGGCGAATTACTGCCTCGGTGGCGTGGTGGTATTTCGGTACGACTACGGTTTTGAGGTCTCGGGTTCGATCCCCGGGTCGGGCAAAATGATATTGGATTTTTCCATATCAGCCCGGAGTCTGGAATTTGTGCCCGATATGGCGATAGGCCGCCCCCTATCACTTCTGGGACGGAAGTAAGGTCGGCGAAATGTGGGTGTTCTACCCCTTCGGTGATACAGGCGTGAGCTTATGTTATGTTATGTATTCTGTACAAAAATGCTAATACAGATTATGGATATATACCCCCGTATAAAAATAGAGTAGGTCGCATCCACTCTATACATCATCCGCAATGTTTGCTGGCCGTGAATCGGTGTTTTCCCCATTTACCCAACCCACCGCCATTGTTAAAAGCCTAGTGGTGATTTTCACCGGAGATAGCGGCTTTCTTTACACTCTGAGTAGTTTATTCCACGTAACAAAGGTGTTTGTGATAAGCCAGTGTGTAGATTCTTAATTTACTGCACCATATCTCTCTGAACCTTATTTTTTAGTATCGGAAATCAGATCAGATAAATTGTTTCGGCCGGTAAAGGGAACAACAGTGTTTTCCGTTCGCTTTTTATGCTGAGAGTAAACAAGAATGGAGGTTATGGGGAAATAAATTTCGGTGTATTTATTATTTTCTGTCTCGGTAGCGTAGTTGTATATGGTACGACTACCGTGCTTAGCTTTCGGGTTCGATCCCCGGGTGGGGCAGAGATATAGAGTTTTTTTCAATATCAGCCCGGAGTCTGGAATTTGTGCCCGATATGGCGATGGCTCGCCCCCTATCACATCTGGGTCGAAACTAAGCTCGGCGAAATGTGGGTGTACTAGTTGGCTAGTGCGGCTCTTTCCGCCTCGTTCGGGAATACAGGCGTGAGCTTTATGTTAGAACATCACATGAATTGTGCTCAAAGTGCTTTGTCGACGTGTTATGAACAACTACATCACTGAAAGAAAGAAAGATCAAAAGAAGGATAATAGATGTGAATAAAGATAGAGAGATGAAGTAGTGTTTTAACAAAGACATTTAACAATATACAGACGGGACAACAGCATAAAACTTGTGATCCAAAAGTTATGACCTAGTGGTCATAAGTCGCTCAGTTTATTTGAAATATACGCGCGCCAGGTCGGCCAGCGTAATAATATTGAGAGAATAAACTTATCTTATGTGATTCTTTAACCATTCACAAAATATCTAGGGTGTAAATTTTAACAATCGCCATCGTATTGTAATAAGTAGTTGATGGCGGTACTGAAGTTTAAGATCAATTTTTGGTATGGAAACTTGTTTGATAGCCACTCTGTGTTTTTTAACCCCCAAAAACAAAATAAAAAAATATTTGAATCAAAAATCATAACTAAATGAAAATAATTACTTATATTCATAAAACTCTTTTAGTCTGACGGTATAAAAATACTTTAATTTGACCAATTCAAATCCAAATTGAATTTGTATCAAAATTATGAATTTTACCAAACACATTTTTGAATGGAAACGCAGAAATCGTGTTTATAAGAGTAACATTTAAATCGATAGCCATTAGCTGAACACTTTACGTGACATGGGCTCTGGGAATGCTTGACCCTCCCAGCATGATGAAAATGATCCCTATTGCGGTGGATTAAGGACGATATGTGAACTTTCTATGCAACATGGGATTGCTTGTTATTTTGGTCGGTGTCACGAGGCATTTCGTTATGCGCCCCGCAGGATAAATTGCATTGTTCAGTAGTTTAGTTACTAGTTGAGTATTGTTTATGTTATTTAACTTGTTCAAATGTATATGACTGCCGCGGTGGCGTGGTTGTATTTCAGTACGACTACCGTCCTGAGGTCTCGGATTCGATCCCCGGGTCGGGCAAAGTGATATTGGATTTTGCCATATCAGCCCGGAGTCTGGAATTTGTGCCCGATATGGTAATAAACTCGCCCCCTATCACATCTGAGACGGAACTAAGCTCGGCGAAATGTGGGTGCTCTAGTTCGCTAGTGCACTTCTGCCTACCCCTTCGGGGATACAGGCGTGAGCATATGTTATGTTATGTTAAATATATATGATCGGAATGTATCTAAAATAAAATGTTCATAGAACCAAATTGTGTTTATGTCTAATAGCTGTTGATACGAGGCAATATGTTTCTAAGTAAAATAATTGTGGGACATAACAGCAAGTGTTTGACAAGCGAAGCGAAAGAGCAGATTTCTATAGTGAATGGCGGTCAATTAACCGAAACTTAGTGCTCACATTCTATGTACCGAACAGCCGGTCTAGTAGTATACATAAAAGGTTGGCATTTTTTTAAAATCAATTTGGTAGTTTTGGAGTCATTCCATTACAAAAATACAAAAACTTTCCTCTTTATTATATTGGATACATGTAGGTATTTTGCGTAATTGCGCATAAAATTTTACTAGGCGTTCCTGTACAAATATAAACCCTTATTTCTCCACAGTCACATTTTTTGATATTCTTGACACTTTCTAAGGCGTATTTAACAGTCACATACATAGTCCTGACCCCACACTAAGATCGAGTCTTATGTCGTGGCTGTCAGGAACTACGAGAGACTCACAACACCCAGACCCGAAACAAATATCTGTAGGCCATACAAACATTTGTCTCAGTGCGGGGATCGAACCCGCGGCCTCTCGCTTCACAGACGGCTACTCGCCCCCTGCGCCACGGAGGCTGTCGTCGTCGTCGAATTTCATCAAAATCGGTTGAGTAATTCAGCCTTGAAAACATGAAAAATAGACGAACAAAGTTCCTTTTACATTTATTATAGAAGTATATCTTTAAATAACAGAGTATGCTGGTTCTGGCATAAGGAAAAATATTTCTTTATGGCTTCATACGAAATTCGAGAGAAGGAAAAACGTCGCTTTTATTACGATACGGAACAACTGTTAATACGGCCTGCAGTGAGTAAAAGATGTTATAGCTCTCTCATAGTTTTTGATACACATTTTGGGGCCTTAAAAAACATTTTCGCTTAACTTTTCGCTAAGAATAGCCTGTCACTTTTTTCCTTGCGTTAAATTGTTTAAAAATGAAAGGGACAAGCTATGGTTAAAGATAAGCAGCGCTTAAATATTTTTATAAGTAAGGGGCGAAAGGGACAAGCTATGGTTAAAGATAAACAGCGCTTAAATATTTTTATAAGTAAGAGGGATTGGTTGAGCCACTTCGTGTCTCTTTTGGGGAGTGATCGACTCCGGTACTTTCTGGGTGGATCATTGTGTTCTCCAATCTTGTTGGCACGACCTAGGTATTACCTCTTTGGTACGACAGCTCGTTGGTGTATGCTCTGATAATTATTACTGGCATGCACCACGTCAAATTCATATTTTTATTAACGTCATTCTGTTCTATTCTATACTTCATACTTAATACATTTTTCACGTCATGTCAACATAACAATTTTACACTAACATAATATTAATTATATTTTCTTTTCTTCACACCGCTTTACGCATCACGACCCCTTGGAAGTGGTCGTTCAATTCGCCCTTGCGAGGATCCCGCTATTTCAAACCTCCACCGCTTTGCCACGCGTAACCGGCACATCGCCAGTGGAATCTTCAGAGTGACAATTGAGGAGCTGCTGAGACCACGGAGGTGGACGCCCGGCTCTGTGCTGCAAGGTTGGTGGATCATATATTCATCCGCTCAGAACCAATACCCTAGTTCATACTCGCCTTAAGGGACACGGGGTGGTTCTGGGCGATCGAGCCCCTTGGCTCATACTACAACATTTTGGTAGTGCTATTTTTCACGCGCTACCAGGGATTGTGTTAATAATGTAAGTAGGGTCGCGCGGTTTGCAGTTTTATTTTACCACTAATTGTTGATCGAGGTTCCTCGACCGTGATAAATCTTTTTTCCACAAAATAGCTATTATCCCTCAAATATAGAGAATCTTTCTAATTCTTAATAATTAATGTAATAATCAACACATTCAAAGGCTCTAGGTTGGTGATTGGATCAATAGCCAAATGCAGAAGGCTGTGTTACTGGACACGGCAAGTATTCTGAGGAAATTCCTTACTCTGGTGTCTTAACCGCCGGTGCCTTGGGCCATCGCCATCTGAGGAGAATATTTTTTTACTTATTAATGAATTTTTTTGTATATTTTTATATTAAAAAAAAAATGTTTGAAAATAAAGATAATGTAATAAGGAGTTTTCAAGGCGGTAATATAGGAAACTATTGAACTTTTCCATTTTAATGTGGGGTCAGCGCAATACACTTTATGGGTCTTACTTATAAAAATGGTTCAGCTAAGCAAATGGTATTTTTATGTCACATTGTTTGAAAATAAAAGGGACAGACTATTCTTAAACATTTGCTTAGCAAAAATGTGTTTATAAGTAAGACCCTATATAGAATATATATTGCATATAGTATATGTCGGATGGCCAACGCTAACGTTGTTTTATAAAAACAGTGACGTCAGCATGGCTGACGTCACTTTTGACAATAAGATGATTACTCATCCTATTTATCAACTGTGAACACTGAAATTCACAGACTCCCTTTATTAACGGTGCTCAAGAGTACCGTCTAGTCAGGGATGTGGACAGTCCGAGTGCCGGAGCACGACTGTGTCGAATTTGCTCTGAACACTCCTTTTATAGGGTGCAATATTTGCAACTACCTACTCGATACCGAATATCGAATGTCAAAGAAATAATTATAACGATTATTTTAACTTTTTAGAATCTTTTAACGATTCAACAGTTTAACAATTGTAAAATGAATTAATAACGTGAAATAACAACGGCTTTTTAAATAAGCTTGCGATTTTGCGCCGATACGGCCATTCTGATAGGCGGTGCGTGCTCTGCACCAGCCTGATTTTCGTAATTTGTCGTGAATACTCGTAGATCAAAAATTTTTTTTTCTTTTTCTTTTTCTTTTCTTTTCTTTCTTTCTTTCTTTTCATTTGAAATAGCACGTGCTCCTATTGAAAGCTTGTGGTTGTACGCCGATACGGTCATTTTGAAAGGCCTCGTTTATTATTGCGAATTTAAGATTCCGATTTTTTTTTTAAACTACCACCGGATCCAAACGCGACCCTGCCTGAGAAGACCCGGCGAAACAAACTCAGCGGGCAAAATTACCTAGCTCACAAAACAATTTCCCGAATTGACCACTCAGGATTTTTCAAATTGACCACTTATGATTTTTAAAGATGATCACTAACGTTGACAATACACCGTCTCGATCAATCCTGACCATAAATCAGGTAGTTTTGTTTTTGCATTGAATTCTGAGATGAAATTGCACACAAATCAAAATACGGGTATTTAGACGCACCGCGTGCCCTAGTTTATATGGTTTCTAGAGAAGGTATCCGACCAGCCTTGCTAGACCGTATTATAAACATTTGTACAAATGTTCCACACATTGCACTTTTTATGAATCAGTAGTCAGAGTGCGAATGCTCCACGCATGTATGCACTTTCCTTACGGGGATGATGCCGTGGTCCACAGGGGTTCTAAAGGAACGGGAAGAGTCGATGCTGTGGCGCTGAGCGGTCCTGTACGCCGTGGTCCACAGAGGCTCTGAAAAGGTTTTTTTTTTTTTTTTTTTCGTGCAAATGTTCCACACATTAATGCACTTTATTGTTAATGAAGCAGTGGTTCTGAGCGGTCCTTTACGCCGTGGTCCACAGGGGTTCTACAGGAACTGGGAAGGATGATGCTGTGGCCTGGACCTTTATTATTAACCGTGGTCCACAAAGGACCTGAAAAACTAGTTCGAAAGTATCGATAGAACTGAAAGTATCTCGGATTGAAATTATCAGTCGGATTGAAAGTATCAGTCGGATTGAAAGTATCAGTCGGATTGAAAGTATCAGTCGGATTGAAATACCAGTCGGATTGAAATACCAGTCGGATTGAAACATCAGTTGGATTGAAATATCTGTCGGATTGAAAGTATCCGTGGGATTGAAAGTATCCGTGGGATTGAAAGTATCCGTGGGATTGAAAGTATCCATCGGATTGAAAGTATCAGGGCAGAAAGGTTCAATTTAAATGAGTGGGATAGCGATCCCACTTCTGATGTCGGATGGCCAACGCTAACGTTGTTTTATAAAAACAGTGACGTCAGCATGGCTGACGTCACTTTTGACAATAAGATGATTACTCATCCTATTTATCAACTGTGAACACTGAAATTCACAGACTCCCTTTATTAACGGTGCTCAAGAGTACCGTCTAGTCAGGGATGTGGACAGTCCGAGTGCCGGAGCACGACTGTGTCGAATTTGCTCTGAACACTCCTTTTATAGGGTGCAATATTTGCAACTACCTACTCGATACCGAATATCGAATGTCAAAGAAATAATTATAACGATTATTTTAACTTTTTAGAATATTTTAACGATTCAACAGTTTAACAATTGTAAAATGAATTAATAACGTGAAATAACAACGGCTTTTTAAATAAGCTTGCGATTTTGCGCCGATATATATGTATATTGCATATAAAATTCTGCTTTAGTTTTAACGACCGATTGCCTGCCTGACATCAACTTCCTTTTGGTAAATCGTTTTAGAAAACGTCTCCGTCGTTTTGTCCAACCAGGGATTTCAACCCAGGACTTCCCGATCCACAGCCCGCATACGCTACCACTAGACTAAGGAGAAAATAGGTAAGTAATGCAGTTGAATTACAAAAAAATACCAAGAGAACTGGTAAAGGTACTAGGAGTTCATAACTCACCAGGATACCAAGTAATACCGTGATAACAAAATTAAAACGTTCCACGTAGAAACGGTAAGTCATCTGTCTGACTGGAGACGATCGCGTGCGTGCCAACATTAAAAAACAGCTGTTATTAAACATGGATCGGTTAAAAGCTGCCTTCCAAATGAACAGGCAACGTTGGCGTTGATAATTAACGGGTAATTTCGTACGTCTGTGGAAAATAACTTGTTATTTCTGCTTTTGGTGTTTGGGTATCGTGCCTGTTATAACGTGTCTAAAAATAATTCTGCGTAAAGTTGCTTCAGCTTAAATACATTTTGTTGGTGTTTTTTTATCCGAGCTCAAAAAAGTAACGACACATCTATTGGTAAGCGCAGTGCCGTGCAAAAAAACAGCGACCGACAAGAATGAACTTATCACCAAATTCATTTTGGCCTGCATAAGTTTCTTCACATTCCAAAGAGAGAAGCGGCAAATCAAGGACTAGCCGCAAGATAGTAATTAGTTAAAAATCAAATAAAAAAATGACATCTGTATCCCCGAAGGGGTAGGCAGAGACGCCTTAACAAACTAGTACACCCACATTTCGCCGAGCATAGTTCCGTCCCAGATGTGGTAGAGGGCGAGACTATCGCCATATCGGGCAAAAATTCCAGTCTCCGGGTTGATATCGAAAAATCCAATATCATTTTGCCTGAGCCGGGTATCGAACCCGAGACCTCAGGACGGTAGTCGTACCGCAATACAACTACGCCACCGAGGCAGTACAATCAACATAATATTTCTTTGAAATAAAACTATTCTGACGGATTCTATCACGATTAGGTTTTAATTATTATTATTATCAGTCTGACCTGTGACAACGAAGACTGCAAAGCCTTCGAAACGTCGGGAATAATAATTAAAACCTAATCGTGATAGAATCCGTAAGAATAGTTTTATTTCAATGTATAATATTCGCGTAAACTTAAGAAATCAGTATAATATTTCTTTGTTAAACTCTCAAATAGCCTAACGCTGTGAGCTCTTTATAAATGCTAATTAAGCGAAATTTTATTTTTCAAATTACAAAGGACGTTGTCTCATTTCCCAAACAAAGTTGGAGAGTATAAAACTGTTACATAATAGCTTAAAATACCGCGCTCTGTTCTTGTTACTTCAAATTATTTTGTGTTCACTGCTTCTGAAATTATTAAGGGACTGTTAAGTTGTTTACACTTATGTTAGTAATGTTAAGAAAATAATATTCATCATCATCATCATCATCATCATCATCATCATCATCATCATCATCATCATCATCAGCCACAGGACGTCCACTGCTGGACATAGGCCTCCCCCAAAGATTTCCAGATCGATCTGTTGGAAGCGGCCTGCATCCAGCGACTTCCTGCGACCTTTATCAGGTCGTCGGTCCACCTTGTAGGTGGACGTCCTACGCTGCGCTTGCCGGTACGTGGTCTCCACTCGAGAAAAAAAGAAAATAATATTGTTTAAGCATAATTTGTCTAATACGCATCGAATTGTTTTGTATTTTCATGTCTTCATTATCTGTTTGACTTCGTTTCAGAATAAAGGCAGTTTTACATTATGTGATGTTCGATGAGCTTATTGCTCACTTTAAAACATGTGTGCAATTGTTGACGATATTACAATAATAATTACAAATCATGTATACACAAACTTACGCCTGTATCCTCGAAGGAGTAGGTTTGACATTTGACCGAGCTCGTTTCCGTCCCAGATGTGATAACCGAGTCAATTGCCATATTCGGCGTAAATTCTAGACTCAGCCGATTCTGAATAGAAAAATACAATATTACTTTGCCCGATCCTGTGATCGAACCCGAAACCTCAGGACGGTAGTCGTGCTGCGCAAGCAACTCAATACGCCATCGAGTGCCAATACGCCAGTGCACCCACTTTCACGTTTATTTTCCGTCCCATGATGTAATAGGAGAGCCATATTGGCTACAATTCAAGACTTCGAAACGATACTGAATAGAAAAATCTAATATCACTTTGCCCGACCCAGGGATCGAACCCGAGACCGTCAACTACACCACCGAGGTAGTCTATCTAAGCATAAAACCATCTCAACTGAACAGACCATCCGATTTTATTCATGAGCGGACACAAGAAATATTGTTGCCTTAAAAGTACTAGGCAACTTTTTTCCCTCGACGTCAAGTTTCCAGTAGAAGTTTCAAACACGTTTAGCGAAGGGTGACGGTACGAACAACTTTTAAGCATAATAAATTACAAGTTCCACGGTCAAGTGATTTTGATAATCTGGATGGGATTTGCATGGATGAATATCGGTATAATGCAGAGGTGGACTTGGCAAAAACTGCCTTGGGTGCAATAGCCGACATAACCACCATGTTTCCCCTCAGTACCCCGAGCACGAAAAACTAATGTAAATGTAAATGTATTCGAGTTCGCTGCGCACTGATGACGTTTGGTTAATATTTTATACAAATTTCATAGACGCGCATCGAGTTCGAATACATTTACGGTTGTCAGAAATTTTCCTGCTCAGGCCGCTGATGTAGCGGCAGTGATAAAACACTTTTACCACCGATAACAAGAAAAAAAAGTCACGCACATAATATGTAGTCCTGTCCCCACGGTAAGAGTGTTGTGTGAAGTGTATCAGGAATTGCGAGTACTTTCGGTCTCGCAACACCCTTTGAGTGGTAGAGCCACGCTGTAAACAGTAACGTCTACAGCAGGAATGGGCCGGCTCGATCGGTTTGACACCACTATCTCCGACGTAAAGTGGCAGCTTGCTGTCGCGTTTCGTTCATGAGTGAGATTTCCGATAACCCATTCCCCCTCTTCCTGCGACCTTTAACAGGTCGTCTGTCCACCTTGTAGGTGGACGTCCTACGCTGCGCTTGCCAGTACGTAGTCTCCACTCGAGAACTTTTAAAGGTCACAGGAAGTCGCTGAATGCAGGCCGCTCCCAACAGGTCGATCTGGAAACATTTGGGGGAGGCCTATGTTCAGCAGTGGACGTCCTATCGCTGATAGTGATGATTCCCCCCTTGCCCAATCCCTTTTCCCTCCCCTTCCATTCCCTCCTTTTAGGTTGGCAGCGCACCCATGATTCTTTTTGTGTCTTAGGTGTCTATGGGCGGTGGAGATCACTTACCATCAGGTGACCCATCTGCTCGTTTGCCAGTCTCTGCTATAAAAAACAACGGAGACCCGAAACAATTGTGGTCACTTAAACATTACGTTCGGTGCGCGGATCAAACCCTAGCTTTATAACCAACTACTTGCCTGCTGCAAGGCGAAGACGAGGGCTGTCTACAAAATCGATATTACATCTACATCGATGATATTTTTTTATTAACGAAGTGAGCAGACGAGCTAACGGGCCACCTGATGGTAATAAGCAGTAAGCGCCGCCCATAGACTAGAGCAATGCTAGGGGCTATCTACCGTAACAGTCCGTACCATATCATCATCGTTAGCCACAGGATGACCACTATTGGACATAGCCCCCCCAACTATTTCCTAACCGGCGTGTTAGAAACGGCCATCCAGGGACACCCCGCGACCTCCATCAGATCGTCTGTCCACACAAAATCTATAGTAAGTTTGGTATTTTATCTCCCGTCGCTTTATCTGAGAGCGTCCCTGACAATCGATCTCTAAGTGAATCCATACAAACTTGGTTCAAAACTGCAGGAGACGGTGATCTTGAATATCTTTCAAACTTACAAAGAGATAGCTCGACGAAAAGGCATGGAATGTAACATTGTAGAATTTTACCGTGTTCCTATCGATTTTAAAAGTTCTGAAGGCCCCAGAGATGGTCTATCTTGATAAGCGAAATGTATTTTGCGAGTTTCCTAATTTTTTGCGATCCCTATCTTCTTTAGGAAGATATTTTAGGTCAAGACCATCGCTTAATGTTTTGAAACGCTTGTGCTATTGGATTTTATCAGTTTTATTCGGTGAGTAAGATTTTCAGTGGCCTAAATTCCCTCTTCCCTTTCCAATTCCTATTTAAATAGTTACGAGCGGCTCGGCCTCCGGTGGCCCATACGCTTATGTAACGTATATAGAGGTATGTCCGCCTCCGACGGGTTAATCCTTAGAGTTGGGAACACACCCGCGTTTGGCTCCTGAAGATAACTTTCCGAGGTGACCCACCTTCTCGTTTTACAGTGTCTGTTATAAAAAATACCATAATTAAACTGAACAGACAGTTGAAATTATGTTGACACAAACTAATTTATTAAAAACGTATGAAATATTATAAATTAAAGTATGAAGAACGACTGCCTCACTACCGTAGCTGTGTTGCGTGTACGTGTACGACTACTGTCCTGAGGTCTCAGGTTCGAACCCCGGGTCCAAAGTGATATTGGGTTTTTCTATCCAGTATCAACCCGGAGTTTGGAATTTGTGCCCGATATGGCGATAGGCACATATGGGAGTCACATACATACATACATAAGCTCACGCCTGTATCCCCGAAGGGGTAGGCAGAGGCGCACTAGCGAACTAGAACACCCACATTTCGTCGAGCTTAGTTCCGTCCCAGATGTGATAGGGGGCGAGCCTATCGCCGTATTGGGCACAAATTCCAGACTCCGGGCTGATATGGAAAAATCCAATATCACTTTGCCCGACCCGGGGATCGAACCCGAGACCTCAGAACCGTAGTCGTACCGCAATACCACCACACCACCGAGGCAGTCATATGGGAGTCATATATAGTAATAGACTGTTGCATTTGGGACAGAAACGAGCTCGGCGAAATGCGGATGTCTAGTTCTCTACATCGCTTCTGGCTACCTCTTCGGGGATACAGGCGTGAGTCTACATACATAGAAAAGTACTCTGACTTTTCTATGTTAAGTGTGTTTTCATTGTATGCTCCTTTTTTTGGGGTTTGTCTCGAACCTCCGACACTCGTCTCGGCAGTCCGTAACACACCCCACTGAGCTATCGCTGCTATATATAAGAATGATATGCAGAAAGTTACCATGCATGCAGTACCAACCCGCATTAGGTCAGCGTGGTAGACTAAGGCCTGACCCCTCTCATTAGTAGAGGAGGCCCGTGCCCAGCAGTAGGATAATAATATTACAGGGCTAATATTATATTATATTATTATGCAGAAAATTAAACTTTCATAAATGATGTAATGATAATTACCTATACTAATAATCATCTAGCTTTGATAATTTCCAAAATACCATAAATTTCGAACATATTAATCATTATCTTTGGTATTAACAGCAATATTTTAATGGAATAATGAATGATTTGTAGCATTACCTAATCGGATATTGAAACAATAAATTATTGTGTATTTTGGTTTGCGGTTGATTTGGTCGATTTGTCATTGTTGGGTTTCTATTTTAATGTTTTAAAGTGACATTTTAATTGTGTTTAAAGTGAAATTACAAATAGCATTAAATATCATACATACATAAGCTCACGCTTGTATCCCTAAAGGGGCAAAGAGAAAACTAGAACACCTACATTTTGCTTAGCTTAATTCCGTCCTAGATGTAATAGGGGGTGAGCCTATCGACTAATCTGGCATCAATTCCACACCGGGTTGATATTAAAAAACTTAATATTACTTTGGCCGAGATCGCACCCGAGACCTCAGGATGGAAGTTGTCCCGAAATACAACCATGCTACTGACAGTTCTTATCTTTAAGAACAGTGATAATGTGCAAATATACTAAAATGCACATATAAGCAGCAAGGAATGCTTGAGTATCGTCTCCAATCCCGTATAAACTTTTGAGAGGCATCCTTATTTTTTTCGACCGATTTCAAAAAAGAAGAAGGTCCTCAATTCGTCTGTATTTTTTTTACCGAATTCCAAGACTGCCTCGGTAGCGTGGTGGTATTTCGGTACGACTACGGTTCTGAGGTCTCGGGTTCAATCCCCGGGTCGGGCAAAGTTATATTGGATTTTTCCATATCAGCCCGGAGTCTGAAATTTGTGCCCGATATGGTGATAGGCTCGCCCCCTATGACATCTGGGACGGAACTAAGCTTGGCGAAATGCGGGTGTTCTAGTTCGCTAGTACGCCTCTGCCTACCCCTTCCGGGATACAGGAGTGAGCTTATGTATGTATGTATGAATTCCAAAACAGACGAAGATTCTTAATTCGTCTGTATTTTTTTATGTATGTTACCCGATATCTCCGCCAAATGTAGAGCGATTTTCAATATTATTTTTGTGTTCGACAGAGCTTATTTCAACGGTGGTCCCATACACTTGATCACGATCGAATAAATTTTGAATTCGGTCCCACGGACGTAAGGAAAAAGAACGTCACCATCTCGCCTATAGTTAAACGGACGCCACTGAGAAGCCACGCACACAAACGCGCCTGTACAAAAGTGCCCTACGCACACACACGCCATTACGTGTCGATAGATCGAATGGACCGAAAAACCTGCTTCACTTTCAATATTCCTACCACTCCATCTTTTTTCCGTCCGCGGTCAATCTGTTAAGTTTTTCTAAAGTATTTTTAATCTTCGTGCACATGTGTAATAGATATAAGCCATGAACACAAGTTTACAGTCAGAGCACGAGCGATATAAAACTTTCATCCATTCGGCCGTTTTAACTCGATTACCTTTTGTATTATAGCTGGGGTTAAATTACTTAACGATATTAGGGTAACGTGAGTTGGAACTTTTGAAATCTCACGTATATAATACTTTGGTGGGGAGTTTAATGTTTTACTACTGGGGGAGGATATAACCTTGGTATATTGAAAGAAAAAAGAAAGATAGAAAGAAAAAAAGAAAGGAACTTTATTTAGCCAACAATTAAAACCAGCCGTGAACACCGAAAATGGGGAAAAAGAAAGAAACCGAAAGAAACGCCGTTTTGTAGTTTATAAAAAATGGAGTCATACGATTTGACAAAAAAAAACGGACATTTATTATGTTTACTGCAATTAGTAGATACATAGCCCCTTACTTATAAAAATATTTAAGCGCTGCTTATCTTTATACCATAGGTTGTCCCTTTCATTTTTAAATAATGTAACACAAGGAAAAAAGTGACAGGTTATTCTTAATTATTTGCTCAGCTAAAATGCTGATTTAAGTAAGGCCCACAGTATTTTAAAAAAATTTCTTAAGATCTGCAGATATAATTGAACAACTTATTTCAAGAATAAACAAAAACTTAACCCCGTATCCATTTATATTTTACCGTAATATCTTTAAAGCACAAAACGGCAACGACATTAAACTTGAAACAAACATGCAATTTGCATTCAGAGTGGAACCGAACTTTTTAAACTAAAATATTTTATAGCAAAGAACGGCAAACGAGCAGTTGGGTCACTTAAGCTTAAGTGATCTCCCTCGCCAATAGACATCTATGATACCAAAGAAGCCAGCCTTAGATGAGGGTAATAAGGAATAGAAAGGGGAGATAATTAGGCTACGGGAAATCACTCACCAAACAAAATGCAACAGCAAGCTGCCACTTTACGTCGGATCTCTGTGAGACAGTGCCAAACCAATCTGCCTCGGTGGCGTGGTGGTATTTCGGTACGACGACGGTACTGAGGTCTCGGGTTCGATCCCCGGGTCGGGCAAAGTGATATTGGATTTTTCCATATCAGCCCGGAGTCTGGAATTTGTGCCCGATATGGCGATAGGCTCGCCCCTTATCACGTCTGGGACGGAACTAAGCTCGGCGAATTGTTCTAGTTCGCTAGTGCGCCTCTCCCTACCCCTTCGGGGATACAGGCGTGAGCTTATGTTATGTTATGTAGTGCCAAACCGATCAAGCTGCTCCATTCGTGCAGTAGACATTACTGTCTAGAGCGTGGCTCCACAATTAAGTGTAAAACAAAACTTGAGCGAATGTGAAACGTTGGTTTTAACAAAACAAGCCGTTAATGCATCCGGCTAAACACGATACGTCCATTAACCATTTATCTAGAGTTATGGTGGCGCTCGCAAGCCCCCCACTTGGTTTCGTTTTACTTTTAACTTGAGTTTCGTTTTTGATAACAAGAGAATTTGCTGCATTTCATAAATGGCTGTTGCGCTGTCTTCTTAGGCTCAATTGCACCACTATTATTAACCTAGAGTTAGTCCTAACCGCAAGCTAGATTGACAGAAAATGTATGAATGACATGTAACTTAACTTGCGGTTAGGACTAACTCTAGGTTAATAATAGTGGTGCAATTGAGCCTTAGTGTGTAGGGTTTAGTGTTGAAGAATTATTTTGTGGATGAAGGTCGAAAGCACCCCATCAATAACTTACTAATATAATACGTCCTCTTTTACATACGAAATAGGCGATAGTTTACAATGGCAATGTACTGTAGACTCTAAAGTCATTCATGTCACTTTTTCTTTAAGACTTTATTTATCTTCTTCCTGCTTTCATGTGCCATTATCTCACTTCAATTTGGAATTGATGTAATACATTTTTAAATCATGTTGCAAAAAGGTATCAGCTTGCTTTCTACGATCGGCTACCTTTCTGACATCACTAATCAGGGATCCAGTCTTGAGCATATCGTGTTAGAAAAACCATGTTGTCCGGGATATAGAACCCAGGAGATCCGGGTCTACAGCCTACATGCTACCATAAGACCAAGAAGACGAATTTTGACTAATACTACTAATACTTATTTTTCTCTTATGTTGCTGGTTGTGTAAATGAAATATTTTGAACTTCGTGCATTGGAATGACGATCCAGAATACTCTAGTTAGGTATTTAATTTGCAATATTATAAGTGCTTCTCGCCTATAAACAGTTTTGTTTGGTGAGTGAAAACTGTATTCTAGTCAACTTAAGATATTAAAGAGTATAAATAAAAAAAAACTATTCATAAAAAATAAACTAGACTCAAACCCCGCAGACATAAATGTTACTCATTCTATTTCCACAAACCAAGCAGCAAGGCATTCACTAACTAACAATAGAGATATGGGAACAAAAATACGTGCACGTCAGACCAACTTCAACGTAAAGCCATAGATCATTTCAAAAGCACAATAACGTGAAACAAAAACAAAGAGGTCGACAGTTCACCGCCAGGGGAGTTCCACATTTTCCAAACCAATATTTTGAAAGCCCGCGCAAGAAATAGGTGATATGTGTTCCCAATGGAACCACTCGGGTGAAGTTTGAAAGATTCGATCCAGATAGATAAAAAAAAAAAATATTAAGGAAAGAAACTTTATTCAACCAATGATTCAGGTAACAATTAAAAAATAATCACAAGTTTTGAAAACTTAACGGACCGACTTCAAAATGTATCCGATCATAACATAAGCTCACGTCTGTATCCCCGAAGGGGTAGGCAGAGGTGCACTAGCGAACTAGAACACCCACATTTCGCCGAGCTTAGTTTCGTCCCAGATGTGATAGGGGGCGAGCCTATCGCCATATCGGGCACAAATTCCAGACTCCGGGCTGATATGGAAAAATCCAATGTCACTTTGCCCGACCCGGGGATCGAACCCGAGACCTCAGAACCGTAGTTGTACCGAAATACCACCACGCCACGGAGGCAGTCGATCGTAACTAAATGTATAAGGGATCCTTGGAATAAGTTCTATCGAACACAAAAATAATCTTAAAAATCAATCCACATTTGGCGGAGATATCGCGTAACATACATAAAAAAATACAGACTAATTGAGGACCTTCTCCTTTTTTGAAGTTGGTCGAAAATATATTACGAGTAATCATAACACCTTTGTTCAAACATACATACACTAACAAGCATGCTATCTCCGAAGAGGTAAGCGGAGATGAAAAGAGTTCAACTACTTTTTGCCTTGCCTTACTTAACTACTTTTAGGTTATTTGTTACCCAGATATGACGCATCCGGTAAGACAGATGCAGACAGATAATACAGAGCAGAAATTTGTTCAATCTATATCACGTTTTGTTATTTCCTGATCTGGGGACCAAACCCAAGACCTTAAGATGCCATACTAGAGACAGTACAACTACGCGACCAAGGTCCACCATGACGATATCGCACTTCTTAATGAGAGAATTTCTGCAAATAAAACTAGTTTTTACGGATTTTATCACGATTCGCTTTGTATTTATTTTATTTTTAGTTCCGATGTTTCGAAAGATTTACAGCCTTCGTGATCACGGGTAAGGTGTCAGTTGTCCAAAATGTTAGTATTACTATATCTACCTTCATTTTAAAATTATACTCTAGTTTTATTTCAATGATAACATTCGCGTAAACCTTAGAAATCATTATAGAATTTCTAGAGTTGCAATACCACTGTGAGTATCCAGAATGCAAGTCGAAATATTTCGAAACGAGCTGCAGTCAGTCCGGAGACGTAAATAGAGCAAGGCGATTCTCTCGAACCTTTATTAATGTCAGATATACAACGAACAACGAAAGCCAGTGAACAACTGTAGTGGAAGTTCGTATGATGTCAAATATAGAATTGTTAATGAGAATACTTGGAGAAATATTTTTTGGGAGCATGTTAATTTTTGTATCAAAGACTGCTGGTCTATTGATCATTTTCTATAGAAAAAATCATATCTAGGTGTTAATTGCTTTATTCCTGTTAGATTATGAGTGACATCTTATAAATAATTATTGTTCGTGAAATAATTGAATTATCACAAAAAAAATATAGCTTCTATGTGTGTGTGCTTCTGTGCTTCTATTCTTAATCTAATGGAAGCATATAAGGCCGATAACCACGTGGCAAAATTAAAGAAAAATTATACATTTTGTTAGACTTGCAATTTATCTTTAGCAGGTCGAGTGATAAAATAAAACAACCTACAGTTTGTTCAATCAATATTTGCCGAGAAAGGTATTTCAACCGCTCGGTAACTGCAACAAACGAGGATGATGAATGTAACGCAGCCCGGTCTGACGAATTCTCGAAATACCTTCATCTAACATCTCTAACGATCTCATCGGTATACACTGGTTCCTACGAACTCAAATGCCTTTGCGACATTCTTAGAAAATCATAAACCAGTACCATCGCTGGAAGCAGTGATTTATGGTCGAAGCGGTAGGTAATAAATAGCTAGCGATGACCATTCGGCGAGACGTTTCCTCGTCTATGAGGCGATTTAAAAAAGAAAAATTATTTGCTGAATTACAGACTATGTATGAAACGT
This sequence comes from Clanis bilineata, assembly GCA_036417725.1. NCBI lineage: Eukaryota > Metazoa > Arthropoda > Insecta > Lepidoptera > Sphingidae > Clanis > Clanis bilineata. The sequence continues at coordinate 3,314,490 of CM071145.1, read as the reverse complement.
CTATTAACGCAACATAACTATCCATCAGAATAAAGTTATCACTACTGCTACTCACGCCTGTATCCTCAAAGGGATGGGCAGAAGCGAACTAGAACACCCACATTTCGCTGAGCTTATATATGTACCAGATGTGATAGGGGGCGAGTCGGGCGCCATCAGCACAAATACTAAACTGCGGGCTAATATTGAATAAAAAGGCCGCGGACACGAACTCAGCGGGCTTGGAGCGGCGGCGGAGGCGGCGCGGGAAGCGGCACTTTGCAATGCATAGATTTGGTCTCGTAGGCAGCGGCGTACCGTTCTAGCGGTACGTTGCCACGTCGCTCCCCGCCTCGCCACTGAGTTCGTGTTCGCAGCCTTAGCCCGACCCGGAGATCGAACTAGAGACCTCAGGACAGGAGTCGTACCGCGTATACAATAAACGCCACTGAGACAATCATGGTATAATTATTATCCATATTCATAAAATTATTCATTTATTAAATGAACTACCAGAACAATATTTCATGGCGTTCGGACATCAGATTAGTCCGAAAATTCGTTCTCTAGTTTCCATATCCAACATTTGGACATCGTTAGACACGGCATTAAGCATTTTAAAACCCCAGCCAGTCACATATGACGTCCGATTACTCACACGCCAAGCCAGCATAAACTCCTCTAACGCTTTTGAGTAATATCGACACTAAATCGTGATATGAATGGTTTTTGCTGTTTGCTTTACTGGAGTTTGATGAAAGCTTCTGTCAGGTTTGCAGTCTGAATTGGTTTTGATTTTTCCGAATTCAATTTTGAGTCAAATTGTTGGTGAGTATTTAAAGCGATGAGATTTAAGTTAAGTGGTAGAGCCACGCTGTAGACATTAACGTCTATAGCACGAATGGGCCCGACCGGTTAGATACCACTGTCTCACAGAAAACCGACGTAAAGTGGCAGCTTGCTGTCGCGTTTCGTTCGGTGAGTGAGATTTCCGGTGGCCCATTTCCCCATTCCCTTTCCCAATCCCTTTCCCTCACCTTCCATTCCCTCCTTTTAGGTTGGCAATGCACCCATGATTATTTTTGTGTCTTGGGTATCTATGGGCGGTGGAGATCACTTACCATCAGGTGACCCATCTGCTCGTTTGCCGATCTCTGCTATAAAAAAAAAAGTGGACAAGAATGTTAATCATTGTTTAAATTGTCTGTTTTTCATAACGAACCTATTATTAAAATTTGGATTTAATAGATGATAAAGAAAATTCATCATTCAGTTACACAATTCTTCTAAAAAAACTGTTACAATAACTAAAAAATACTGACCAAAAAGGAACAGCTATCACCCGCGATAATATGACATATTATAAACCTATCAAAAGTTAAACACAAAACAAGTCCTGATATTATTTCGTGAACACGAACTATCCTACAAATAAACCCTCTAGTTAGATAGTTTAAATTATTAGTAGGCAAGATTCGCACGTACCTGAATAACATTTCAAATTTTGATAGACGTGATAGTCCCAGCTCAGGAGTCAGCGGAACCTACATCACGCTTGACAGATATAGGACACGTCATGGAGCCATAGATATAATTCACATAGATGCACACTACCATTATTAAATGTAGGCTTAGTTTGATCGTGACAGCTATATTATAAAGTACTAAATTAAATGGTTGGCAGTAATACCCTTCGGGCGGTTTTACTCACATTCATTGATAATTACAAAGAGGTAAGTCATCATTTGGCCACATACAAAGTAGATCACATTGCGCTATCCTCGAAAAAAATTATAAGGAAGGATACAGTAGAAGAGAACTCCCGGCCGGCAACGATAACATCGGTATGAAGAAATAAAGGAATGGACCCTACGATATTTTGACATAAAGCGAACTGCCGCAAACCGCAACAGATTGCACTTATTGATCTCCAAACTTCAATTAGAAGATGGCACTTCATGATAATATTGACATAATGACCGAGCAAGCTAAGCAAGCTCCTTAGTATAAATTATAACGAAAAATTATAACATTTTTAATTTTCATACAATTTACTAGAAGCATCACGTGCAAAAACCACTTAAAGGAGTGTATCTAAGAACGAGTAAAGATATTTTCCATCTCTATTTTTCCATGAAATATCGTCTTTCACCTCCGTAAGGTTACTATGTTGTATTATGTCTATATTTGGAGACGAATCCCCGTAACTCGCCTGACGTTGAACAAAATTAAATAAAAAAAAGATTTGCTGATTCCAAGAATGTCTCTTTAGAAATATAAGACATTATATTCTGAACATTAAACGTGGCTTATTATAGTGAAAGTAATGCTATAAGAACTCGCTTAATAATTAGCTTAGGTTAATCTATTTTTACGGATTCTATCACGATTTGGTTTTAATTTTTTTTTGCCCGATGTTTCAAAAGCTTTGCAGCCTTCGTGGTCACGGGTCAGACTGGTCACGGGCAAAAAAATTAAAACTAAATCGTGATAGAATCCGTAAAAATAGTTTGATTTCAATGAATAACATTCACGTAAACCTAAGAAATCATTAGGTTAATCTGTCAAACCAAAATCTTATCCACTAGGAAATTTTTACTAAATGGTGAATCTGGACCATTATTTTGTAATTTAAAAGAAGGAAATCAGAAATTATGAAGACGGCGTTCAAGGAAAATAGAAGAGGCTTCATGTTCCTCACTGTCAACAACAAAATATGGCGCATCGACAATTCTGAAAATTATTCATGTTTACTTGAATACTCACATTATACAGATGAAATTTAAAGGGTTAAAACGTAAAATGGTTAGAGTCTCCTACGTTTCGCAGCACTAGATGTTACTTTTTTATGCCATTTGTATGAACTAAATTATAAAAACTCTACCCATAAAAGACATAAGTATATAAATCGTAGACTGAACTGCATATAAACTACAGTAAATTTAAGAAATATCATTGTCCTCGATGGAAGTTTGTAAAATTCACAAGTGAAAGATTTATACGTTTATACTTTAAGGAATTTAAAATAAATATTGTATAAGTCTTGGTAGTAAAACTATGACCCTAAATCAGATACAGAAAATCCAGGTTACGGGAGCATGGCTTACGTAAGTCTTGTACTAGCATTCTTAGTATACCTGCTTTGAAAAAGGGTTTGTTGAAAGTTTTAGATTTTCATAGCATAAAGGACACAAAATATGATTAAATGGCTCACGAACAAGTAACACCACGTAAATACAATATCTTGAATACTACAGGAAAGCAAATAAACCATGAAGATTAATATATCTGAGATAAGGTTTTTTTTAATGCAGAGACTGGCAAACGAGTAGATGGGTCACCTGATGGCAAGTGAACTCCACCGCCCATAAACACCCAAGACACAAAAATAATCATGGATGCATTGCCAACCTAAAAGAAGGAAATGGAAGAGGAGGGAAAAGGAAGGGGGGAAATGGGCCACCAGAAATCTCACTCACCGAACGAAACGCGACAGCAAGCTGCCACTTTACGTCGATTTTCTCTGAGACAGTGGTAGCAAACAGGTCGAGCCAGCCCATTCGTGCTGTAAGCTTTACTGTCTACAGCGTGGCTCTAGCATTCATAAACATTTTGTGAAGAATTAATAGATTTTCGAATCAATAGCTGTTGGAGATGAAGATAACATGTTATATGTGATAGCATATAAAACCCACGCTGCCCTCGAATTTGTACTGATTCACTCACCACCATGATAATGTATGAGTCACCAGAATTAAGGTTAAAAAAGCGGTCAATAAGTCCATATAAATACATATTTAGTTGGCATTTATAAACATCCATAAATTAAAAGTTAAAGTACATAATTTGCCAGAAAAGTTTTAACGTCAGCATAACCAGTGTCAGTATTTACATTTCAGTTATCTCAAGAAACCGCTTTTAGGAATTCTCTGTCTCAAAGACGATAAATTATGAACAAAACAAAACAATAAAACAAAGTATTTTTACGATAAAAGTTTTAGAAGAAAAGATAAAAATATGACAATTCTTGAGAAGAGTTGCTAATAAATTGCTTTAGTGATAAATGAGGTAAGTTGAATTCTCCGCTTTTCTAATTCAAATATTTGATGTTAGCCCATTCAAGCGATTATTTCAATAGAAATGTGACTCATAATCTTTCTACCTGCCCTTATCCCACTATAATGTCAGCGCAACACACTTCAAGCATGTTGCAGAAAGTTATCTAAGGTTTTACGACCAGCCGCCTGACGTCAACCTCCTCTGGGGGATCCAGTCGCGGGCAAGTTGAATTAGAAAATTCGCTTTGCCTGATATGGGAATTGAACCCACGACCTCCCGGTCCACAGCCCATATATGCTGCCACTAGACCAAGGAGACGACTTGAAATGTGATTCATAATAACAATCATTATATCGTGCTAAGCAAATCACTAATTTACTACCACATAAATTCATACTCCATGAATATAATATTAACATACAAAGAATTATAAGACAAAATATTTATAAAACCAAGGTTTTTTTTCCTTTACAAATCAAATTAATTTTCGTAAGCAAAGCAAAGAATTGTCGAAACTGTAACAAGACCTCATTAAATAAATCAGAATGTCAAGTAAATAATAAAGAATTTTAAAATCGTAAACATTTTCGTATTTTCGGCCCTCGAAATTCAAAATTCTCGAGTTACACATCGAGGTGAATCCGATCTCACCCTTTTAAGAATTCGAAACATTAAACGGAAAGTGTCTTTGTCTTTATGAAAAACGATAGCTCAGGACTTTCCGGAGGGTTGCCAAAATGTGATAAATATTTATCCGTTGTAAGAAATGTTAAATTGTTCGTTTTTCAAAGTGACCAACGTTATCCTCTTTATATTTTTATTTTTTATCATAGCACGGAAAAATGACTATACCGTACTTATACCATCGCATTGCATTGGCTCTTTCAAAGTGTAAGAAGAAATTGAAAAGATGTCGTCGGTTCAGAAAGCAGGAAATAGGATTTCTAAACCACTTTGAAATAAAATACCTTACACATTCATAAGTTCACGCCTGTATCCCCAGAGGGATAGGCAGAGGGAAACTATAGAACTGCCATATTTCGCGGTACTTATTTCAGCCCCATATGTGATAGGGTGCGATCTTATCACCATACATATGATAGCGACCATGGCGCAAGGGGCCAGCAGTGGTTTGTGAAGCGGGAGGCCGCCGGTTCGATTCCCACATTGAGACAAATGTTTGTGTGGCCCACAGATATTCGTTTCAAGTCTGGGTGTTGTGAGACCGAAAGTCTCTCATGGTTTCTGACACCCATGATACAGGTTATACCTAGTGTGGGGTCAGGACTAGGTGTGTGACTATTGGGTGTATTTATTTATTTATTGTATTTATATGGGACACAAATTTCAGACATTGCGGTTGTTTTAACGTTTGCATCTAAATACACCTCAGATAGTAATAATACTATAATTAGTATAAATACAAGTTTTTGCTAAAGCCACAAAACAAAAATACCGGTTAAAAACTTGCTTCGCAAAATTATATCCGAAAATTGTCAGAAATCCAATATGCATAATTACAAGTTGAAACTTAAGAAGAGACTTCAAAATGCATATGATCTTGGCCTTTATAATAGAGCCACCCTTGGAATATTGAAAATTGGTCCATATTTCCCAGAAATGTCGAGTACCATACATAAATAAATAAAATAAATACAGCCAAGAGTCACACACCTAGTCCTGACCCCACACTAGGTATTACCTGTATTGTGGGTGTCAGAAACTATGAGAGACTTTCGGACTCACAACACCCAGACTTGAAACAAATATCTGTGGGCCACACAAACATTTGTCTCAATGCGGGAATCGAACCCGCGGCCTCTCGCTTCACAGCCGGCTACTCGCCTACTGCGCCACGGAGGCTGTCCTCATCACACATAAAAATACTAATAACCCCTTTTGAAATCGAACAGAAACCGAAGTTCGAAATAAATTCGAAATTCAAATATATTCTAAAACAAACACAACTAAAACTATCGATATTACCAGAACGAAATTAATTGAACATTTTCATGTTAATTTTACTCTTTTATTACTGCGGGATTTTCCACTTCCTGTTTCGTTGTTAATGGCCGATGGGATTTCGCGGGACCAGTAAAACGGCGCCACATTTCTTACTTTGTTCTCAATAGATTTGTTTGCGAGTAATAAAAGTTTAATGGGCTACAATCGGTATTGGATTTTGTGGTTTAAAAACACTGGAAAATTTATGGTTATAATTTACTTATGAGAGGCAAATGTGTTTTAATACAGTTCTAGGTGAGCTTTTAAGGAGTTATTCAAGAATAGTTCATAAACTATTTTTTGCCCGCGGCTCCGTTCGTGTAATCATTTCCTTTAGTTATATGCCTAAAAGGAGATTTTCGTAATTGCGGCCAAAATTTTGTTAGGCGCTTCTACACATCATTATCCCTTCTTAATCCATCCTTATAAATAATTCTTTCAGGTTTTTTGAAACTAAAGGTATATTATCATTCCCTGAAGTTTAAGCTTTCTTCGTAGCAAATTTTAAAATCGGTTAATGGTTTAATGTCCTTTATAATCCGGAATTTTTGCCCAATATGGCGATAGGCGCACCCCTATCACATCTGGCTAACTAAGCTCGGCGAAATGTGGGTGTTTTAGTTCGTTTGTGCGTCTTTGCCTACCCCCTCGAGAATAGAAGTGTGAGCTTACAGTGCTGAATTATCCATAGAAGTACCTATATTAAAGTTGTATGAATTGTAAAGTAATTGATTCATATCACAACCACACAAGAAATATCCATACCAAACAAAATATTTCTACCTGCCCTAATCCCACTTTAATGCGGGGTCGGCCCTACACTTTTTCATGCATCTTGCAAAAAGGATTTGGATTACTTTTTACGACCGGCTGTCTGACGTCAACTCCCTCTGAGGGATCCAGTGCCGGGCAAATTTAATTAGAAAATTCGCTTTTCCCTTCCAGGGAATCGATCCCAGGACCTCCTAGTCTACAACCCATACATGCTGCCACTAGATCAAGCAGGTAACTACTATATACCAAACAAAATAAAGCAGATTTATTGAAAAAAATATCTCGGAAAATGAATAGACTATCATTGACTGTCCCCGTTTATAAATTTTGTAATAAATCAAAAACCCAGGACAGATGAAGGTCCTTATCACAAGAGCGTCGAGATTTACGAGTGAAAGCTAGTTTCAACTCGAGCGGTAATTTACGACACGAGGTGACACGACTAATCCATCTGCCGCTTGCAATTTCATTTTTAGGAGTCCATTTTAATTTATGGTAATTTTTTCATTAACAAAATACTGCTCTAAAATTAAATTATAAAGTTCTTTTTGAGGCAAATGAAAAAGTATAAAATGCTAATATTTTTTCATTTCACCTGCCCTTATCCTATCTCAAAGTGACGTCAATCCCCTTTGAGGATTCAGTCCCGGACAAACCATGATAGAAAAACACTCGCACGACCTGAGAACCAAACTTAAGACTTCCTCCACAGCCTATATATGCTGCCAATAGACCAAGGAGAAGATAATCTATTAATACAAATACTATAAAGTTTGTTTGAATGATCTAATATGTAAACCACTAAACCGATTTTCAAAGTCAACTTCACTATTAGAAAGCCAAACTATCCCTGAATGACCACGAGAGCTTCCAGCAAAAATGATTCATGAGTCACCGTTAAAGCGAGTTTTATAACATTGAATAAAATAATTTCAAAAGTTAGTGGTGCAAATCTCCAATAAAATTAACCACAATAAATATTTTAATGCTTATCGGAATCACAATGCACATAGGTTAACAAAACGCACAGATGCGCAGCGCGACCCGAGCTCGGAGCTCGCAACAATAAAACGTATTTAACTGCACCATAAAACCAAATGGCTCGAGAGCCATCAACTAATTTTCATCTCTAAATTATTAAACACTATTAAACCGGGATAACAAATTCCACGTTGCGGGCATTGTTGCAATTAAGGATTTATAAAAAGATTTTTGTAAAAAAAATTATATAATTTCTCATAGAATTAAATAAATGATTACCAAGGCGTGTTGGGACATGCATATGATTAAGAGTATAATAACCAAGAAGTTGTTCATATGTGTCTCGAGCACGATTTACTATCGTCTACGTTTTAGAACCAGTTATGACATTTGGTTGTAATTTCATACAAACATGAGTACGCAGCAAGCTCGAGAGTCGAAAGAAATTCATGCTTGAACCTTTGATGAAAAGATTTCTATCTCTATATATAGCCACTTTGTGACCAAGATAAGAGGAATTGTTTTGATCTCCAAGAATTTAGGTTACATTCCTCGGATGTACATATTGTTATAAATATTATATTAAACAAAATGTGTGCTGTGCAACCAATTAAAATTTCTAGGTTGATAATAATTATTATTACATTTCTAAAATTCGCCAAGTCTCCCTTCATCGTACCCACAGCTACGTTAGGAAACCTCGTCAAATATTTCAAAAAATCAGACTTTTTGTAAAATCCCAATTTATCGACATAACAGCACCATACATAAATTACTTTGAAACGTACAGTACCTTCGCTAATTAAACGAAGTGGTAACTCGCAAATAAATATGTATATCAGTGGATGCTTTTATAAAATTAATTCCAAGTGTTTAATTGTACATTCAATTGTTTCCATTTGGTTTCGGGTAATTTATTGCAATGTGGCATTTTTCGGGCATTCATCTGAATATGAATAAATTAAAACAATTACATAAATAGAGATTTGTGGCGAAGAGCTGCAAGTAACCTAAAATATCAAACATTTTTTCTTTTGTTTTTATAGCAGCGACTGGCAAACGAGCAGATGGGTCACCTGATCTTCAGGTGATCTTCACCGCCCATAGACATCCAAGACACAAAAAGAATCATGGGTGCGTTGCCAACTTAAAAGGAGGGAATAGAAGGGGAGGAAAAAGGGAATGGAGAAAGGGAAGAGGGGAAAGGGCCACCGGAAATCTCACTCACCGAAAGAAACGTTGATGCACAATGCTGCTTGAGGATGTAACCTATATTGTATTGAAGAACGTGCCCCGTTTTACGCGCACCACGAAAGTTCCCTAACATTGTATCAACCTACGTGTTGCAGGTAGGCCACGGAATTATCGGTTTGCACCTCGAACATACCATGCCAGTGGGCTACCTCGCAGTATTGAGGTAACTGATCCGATAGTTGAAAAATAAGTCATCAATCAATACGATAGAGACGAATTTGGCTTGTCGAGTGATTTGGGATGATATTTGTCGAGGCGTGAACCAAAACCGGCAGTATGAGCGGTTTCACATGTCTTAGAATTCCAACAATGTATGAATCTCTATATGTAGGAAGTCGCTGGATGCAGGCCGCTTCCAACAGGTCAATCTGGAAATCTTTGGGGAAGGCCTATGTCCAGCAGTGGACGTCCTGTGGCTGATGATGATGATGATGATGCATCTCTATATGATGATGTATGCTCGTCTGTATCTACTTCTAAAAAAACAAAAATACTACCTCCCTTCTCCTATAGCCGCGTCTCCTGCACAAAAACATCACACAAAACACCTACACATTTTTATCTATGGTTCATTGTTCTATGAGCAGGAGACAGCAAAAATTGTTGTTAACCGACTTCAAAAAAAGGAGGAGGTTAACAATTAATCGGAATCTTTTTTTTATCTATGTTCCCCGATTACTCGAAGGTGCCAGGGCAGATTCGAGAAATTGTTTTTTGTTGTTTAAAATGGTACTTTCCAGGTGGTCCCATTAGCACCAAGTCGGTTTTCAGTTTTTGTAAAACTTTAATTTTTTGTTAAATATCATAGTTTTAAATCGTATCAACTATGTAGGTACATATTTTATTTTGAATAAGGGTTTTGTGACCAGTGTCTTCTATATCTTTTACTTTTGATTATTGTTTTCAATAATATCTAACTCAAATAAGCCCCGAAACAAAGAAAAAACAACAATATAAATAATAGATAGTGAAAACTTCCCGTTATTGAATAAATGTTTGTAGCTACCGGAAATTTGAATCGTCGGTATACAATATCTAACTAGGAAACAACCTAATAAGGTTTGCTAAAAATTAGAAAAAACGCAAAAATATATTTTCAATATCAGAGACTGACAAACTAGCAGATGGGTCACCTGATGGTAAGTGATCTTCCAAAGACACCCAAGACATGAAAAGAATAATGGGTCAAAAAGATTCATGGGGAATATCTTATTTTTTCGTTTTTGGCGGCGGACTGCCTTGAAGTTTCTAAAATGTTACTCTCGTTCGCAAATTTAAATCATGTCATTGAGGCTGGTAAACCGTTTATAATTCTTCTGGTATTGTGGCTGCCACGGACGATTATTACTTAGGACCTAGATGATCCACCTGGTTTTATGCAAGTTTTGCTACTAAAACTGTTTAGTACCATAGATTACAAAAAATATTAAAGATTGATTTCTAAATTTATTTAGACCGTGGTGTTTATAAAAGAAAATAACTGCGTTTTGCTATGTAATGACACTAACATATTATAAACATTATTCCACACCAAGCAAAGAAATGTTACGTTTATTTCATTCGTTATCATTTCTGACGCCAGGTTTGACCGCGGCAGCGTGGCACATTACCCGTTCATTTTAACTGCTACTTTTTTGCTACATCGTTGTTCTGACCCTATTGCCTGCAGCTTTTTGTTCCGCATCATATTTAACATTGCGTTTTGACAAAAGAGTGGTTTTACTATTTGGCTTAAAATGTTGCTTGATTATAAATATGAATTTGAATTGTAGACTGTTAGTTGAAGAAAATGAAGGCAAATCAAATGTTACATAAATCTGTAGAAATCAAATCAAACTTAACCATAAAACATGGAATGGATTTAATCATAAAGCCCGGAATGGATTTGTCAACAGTTTAACTAAGAAAGAACTTGGAAAGTAAATTGCCTCAGATACAGACACAATAAAATGGATAAAGAATATCAGTGAGCTATCAAAAAAGATGCTAATAGTCGAAGATAAAGTAATCAGGTGTGGATATAGGTGCAGGCGACGAGTTTATATATGGTGATGTTTTTGTTACAACGAAACTTGAATAATAAATAGTTACTAAAATGTTTACAAAGGTTATAAATAAGATAGACACTATCAAATATACCACTTCACAAATTAATGAACAATATAAATGACATCATAATGATATGGATAAACTATCAAAAGATGTAAATATGACTAATCAAAATAAGCCACAATAAGCAGATACGGACATAAATAGAGGCATTGGAAACTAAATTATATCACAAAATACAATACAAAATGCTAATACACATCACTGTCAATAAGGTAATAATGCACATAAACAGACGTTAATCTACAGGTCATGTTCAGCGAGACAAACAATATTATGCTAAGTGGCAACCCAACGAGCGATATACAGGCTGCTAATAAATTTTGTTAACCCGCCGCTGGCTCGATATTAACTCACACTGCTTTAGATGTTATGTAAATAGTGGAGGGACTTTGGCGTTAAACTTTGTGTTATTGAATGCAGTGAATTTGTGGAGGCTACGGACTGGGTAGTTATGAAGGTGGTATTAGAGTGGGGAGTAGATGCTAGTGATATATAGTTGTAACTTTCTACATTCTATACGACTCTCTACTCTCAAAGGTTTCCAGGTCGACCTGTTGGACTTGCCCTTTTTCCACTTTAACTTTTTCAACCATGATTCAGAAAGGATTTTTTTTTTTTTATTTTATTAGTTTTTAAGGGAAATATACAAACAATATCTTAATGTAATTTAAATCACTAAATGTAACACATGAGCCAGCAAAGTTTCCACAAATAATTTGGCTTAGTTTTTATAACCAGCTGCCTGCCTGACGTCAACCCCCTCAGAGGAATCCATTCCTGGACAAAGTACATTAGAAAATTCGTTTTGCTCGACGTGGGAATCGAACCCAGAAAAGAACTCCCGGTCCACAGCCCATATGAATCTGCCATACACATTGTATGGCAGATTCAATACTCTTCTTTGCGGCAATCGAATACGCAAACCCGAAACAGTAGTTCAACGATGAGTATTTTTAACCGACATCAAAAAAGGATGTTATTAACGAATCTCATTAGCGACTAAATAAAATATTTGTATGAAAAAATAAATAGTATGAAAAATTAATATAAAAAATAATAGATAATAATTGGGCAGCCAACTGCTAGCAGTAACGTAGGGAATTCATGTTTAGATTCAAATTATTTTACGTAGTCGCTAGAAATGTCAATGATAATGGTTGGTTGTCAATATTATCAGGAATTTTTGGATCGAACCCGCGGCTTCTAGTTACTCGCCCACAGCGGGCCACAGCGCCACAGAGGCTGTCAAACTATTACAACTTTTAACTATGTTTAGTTAGCGTAATGGGATATTCACAACTGACTGTGAATTACAGCTTTGGCTGGCTGCCACAACACACGACTGAAAATGTTTACATTTCTATTTTGTGGGTTTATAAACTTTCATAGCAACGTTTTGCCAAAAACTTTAAGTGATGTTACACTAACTTATCTGTAAAAATAAACATTATGCACTTTTGTAATATATACATAAGCACCATCGTGGCATTAAATAGAATGAATCAAAAATATACAAATAAAAATAAAGATAAAAACAAGTCTCAAAATAAATTAATCGTTAAAAATACAATAATATAATGAAAATGTGATGAAATGGAATAATATGAAAATGTTTTAAACATCGACTCTCAGCGCAAGATGTTTCGATAAATAACCATGTTTCCGCTAAAATATGGGACAGTCCTTATGAATTTCAAATTCTGTATTTGAATGCATAATTCGTTGAGTTCGAAAACTTATTTTTCCTTGAAATCCGCGCTCCCTTTTACTCCATACTAATGTTAAAGTACAATTTATTATTCAAAAGTAAAACTCCATGCCCACTTAGCTTCTCGATTGATATAACTCTGTGTATGAATGATCTCATCCCCTTACTAACATAATTTACCCGCACAGCTCGAAAACTTTGAGAATTTTGTGTGCCCATAATTTTTCGTGTGATTACATTTTTTCATGTTCATTCAAAAAGTTTTCCACAACTCTGCTGTTTGGAAAATTTCTTTAATTTCGGTATCTTGTTATACCTAATGCTGTGTTTGTTTTGCTTTGATTTACAAAGTATGGCTACTTGATCATGAATTTTACTGATTTTATTTTGTTTGGGAGCGAGATACTTAAGAATTTAAAGAAACAATCTTAAGAAATATTTATCTTAGTCTAAATTTCTTTCTTTCTTTTTACCTGCCCTTATCCCACTTTTAATGTAACACACTTTTTCGAGCATGTTGCAGAGAGGATTTGGCTTAGTTTTTACGACCGACCGCCTGCCTAACGTCGACTCCCTATAAGGGATCCAGTCCCAGGCAAATTAAATTAGAAAATTTGCTTTCCCCGACCTGGGAATTGAACCCTTGTGGACCTCCCGGTCCACAACCCATATATGTTGCCACTACACCAAGAAGGCTACTCTATCTTAGTCTAAATAAAGGTTGATTTTATTTTCTTGAATACATAAGCAAGAAAACACGTTGTAAACATCAAAATGCTTTCTATTGCCTACATAACACATATCTTCACCAATCAATTCAAAATCAATACGATCACTATTAGTATTAACTAAACAAACCTCTCAGTCTAAATGAGTTACATTAGCATCAGTTCGTACTCAGTCAGCCAAAGCATACCAGCACCCATTAACTTCGTTGCATAATGATAGAGTTTACACAATTAATTAGAACAGAGGCAGGCATCCATTTCCAAATTAAAGTACGTATCAATACGTGAAACAACAGTAACTACTAACACATGTTGGCCTAATAGCATAGAAACTTATCTTTGTTAACTTAACTGTTCGCTTTTATGTGTGTTACATTTATGTCAAATGTGATTTATTTTTTATGTTAATTTTTCTAATCAATGGGGTTTAGTCACCTCTTTGGTCTAGTGGCTGCTATGGGCTGTGGACCGGGAGGTCGTGGATTCGATTCCCAGGTCGGGAAAAGCGAATTTTCTAATTTAATTTGCCCGGGACTGGATCCCTCAGAGAGGGTTGACGTCAGGCAGGCAGCCGGTTGTAAAAACTTAGTGAAATCCTTTCTGCAACATGCTTGAAAAAGTGTGTTGCGTCAACCCCACATTAAGGTGGGATAAGGGCAGGTAGAAAGAAAGAAAGAAATGGGGTTTATTTCAATGTTGTCTTAATTTCGCAAAGATCTGGCTGATGACGGAGTACAAAGTAAGTTGAAATACGCTTAGTTATTTGTTTATTTATGTTAATTGTAAAATAATTATTGTTATATAAACTCTCTGGTCTTGCTTGAACTTATAGAAGCAGGTGTGATACAAAGATATACCAGTATATTGTTCTACAACTTTATTGTGAGTCACTATGACGGAACAGTAAGCTTCTATTGTAAACCTCTATCGACCAAATAGAATTGTCTCAGTGTATTTCACGTTACTGTCGGAAGATATTGCCGTTTCTATTATTTCGCTTTTTGCAATAATGCGCCTTAAGTATAGTTTTTATCATTTATGTAGTACCTATAATTACTTATGCTTACTTACGCTCTCATATAATAATAACATACATAACATAACATAAGCTCACGCCTGTATCCCCGAAGGGGTAGGCAGAGGCGTACTAGCGAACTAGAACACCCACATTTCGCCGAGCTTAGTTCCGTCCCAGATGTGATAGGGGGCGAGCCTATCGCCATATCGGGCACAAATTCCAGACTCCGGGCTGATATGGAAAAATTCAATATCACTTTGCCCGACCCGGGGATCGAACCCGAGACCTCAGAAACGTAGTCGTACCGAAATACCACCACGCCACGGAGGCAGGCAACTATAATAATAATATAGTTCATATCTAGTGGGATATATCGTATCGGTCCATATTTTAAAATCATCATATTTTTTACGTTTGGCAACCACCACAATTGTTTTGGTATTTGTGGTTGACTCAATGTGTCAGTGTTAAGTGACAATTTATTTGTTTGTCGACTTCTACAGAAAAACCTCCTACGCCCGAATAGTCAAACGCTACTCAACTTTAACGGCTTCTTACATTGATTTTCACCATAAATTTTGACAGATAAGGCGGCCTTGAACGACCTAAGTGTATGAGCATTCTGAGGTTAGTTGCTTATTTGACCGTTAATTCTTTTTAACATTATATACACTCAAATATATTAAAACATTCAAATATGTTTCTATACTAGTATCCAGTATTATCACATTAACAAGTATCTCACTGCCTCTCGCGCCCTGCTAACGGCCAATCTACGAATACATTGGAAGGTCACACCAATAATCCTCTGTATACACAGTTGCTGTGTTTACCCTGTCAGTGGAACACTGTGACGACACTCGTGTTAAACCGGCCTAACGTTTGTCATGGCATGTCCTCTTGAATTGATACTGTTAGATGGATTTGAGCTATAATTGGATTTGTTATGGCAATCTACGTTAAATCCTATAGGGAATAATTAATATTCATATTGCTATTTGTAATAAGTATAACGTTAAAGATTCTTATAAGAATTTAGTTATACATCTTGGTAGCCATTATACCTGGTTTGTTTTTTTGGGTTTGAATTAGATTTTTTTTTATTTGGAGTAAGTTGTTAATTTGAAAATTGTAGAACTTAAGAATCGTAGTATTAATAGGTATTATGTAATTGTAGAACCTAAACTACGTGAGTATGTTTTTGCTTTTATAAACATACCACTACATTATCATCATTAGCCACAGGATGTCCACTGCTGAACATAGGCTACCCCAAAGATACTACGTATTTATTGTAAAATATTGTTTAAGATATAGCAGTACAATTAAATATGATGAAAATTTTCCCCACCGAGGTTAAGAAGCTACATCACTGGAACCCAAAGTTTATACACAAATACAACCTCATATAAAATTGATGAAGTTGAATGAAATAATCGAGAAAAAGGAGCAGAATAGAATTTTTCGGTTTAAAATGAACGGAGCTACAGGACGACGAAGTAAAATACGAAGTGCGAAATTATTCAGACCGCATAATACCTTTCGGAGTTGTTGAGCTGTCATTGTCGGCAACCGTGGAATTATCATCTCTGGGTCCTGTGTATAACATGCTTTATACGTCGCAGACTGTCTCAGGAAACTATTTATTATGGAACATGTCAAGGATTACAAACTAATTTATTAAAATGCGATAGTTTGGATAGATGTTTGTTACTCAATACTAGAATGGCTGAACCAATTTTCATAAAATTTGGCACAAATATAAAACTATAGTCTGAAGCAGCACACACTTTTTATCCCCGAAAAATGTACGGTTCCGTGTGATCGATTTGGTAGTAAATTTCTACGTTAAGTCACAGGCAATAGCTAGTTTTTGTTATAAATGGCTCTCGTCTCTGTTAAAAATAGCAAGATATGTTAAAGATACTGTTATCTGCTTTGTAAATTAACGGAATTATAATTTACTAGATTCATACTGCCTCTGTGGCGTGGTTGTATTTCGGTACGACTACCGTCCTGAGGTCTCGGGTTCGATCTCCGGGTCGGACTAAGTGATATTGGATTTTTCAATATCAGCCCGAAGTCTGGAATTTGTGCCCGATATGCCAATAGGCTCGCCTCCTATCACATCCGGGACAGAACTAAGCTCGGCGAAATGTGGGTGTTCTAGTTCCCTTGAGCACATTTGCACCTTTACACCACACCTTTGCGGATACAGGCGTGAGCTTATGTTATGTTAGTTTCATAACTCCAGTTTCTCCTAAGATCTGGGAATACCATCTCTTAGAACAGTAGCTTCAGGGCCTTTCATCCTCGACTAGCGACATTAAAAGAATTTTGAGACTTGGCACTTTTGTCTTAGAAATTTATTTGACAAATATTACGTTACTTTTTATGTCTATGCAACATCATCTTCCCTGCTTCTTTATAGAGGTTATTCATACACATTTCTTATTGTCAACGCAGCTTTTACTTTCACTGCCGGACTATCTTCAAAACACCTTATTATTCCTTACTCCTGCAACATATTTACTACTACAGATATACGGCGCCTGGGAGACACCTCATCGGGTACATTCGCAGGGCAACGAACGTTTTATAATTCATGTAATAATCTAGATGTTTTTGTGGGAGATAGAAATTGGATACGACACTGATTTCACTTCGTGAAGGATGGAAATTCTCTCACATGTTTATGTATGTAGTTTCACTGGAAATATGAGTGTGAAGATTGCTGTTGCGGTTTTCCCAAATATTTGTTTGAAATATGATACAACTCGAAAAAACATCGTCTCGAGCTCGTGTATTTATTTATAACAATCTATCTTACTGTCTGGCGTTATCCCGATCTTCTGTCAGGGTCCGTTTTCTTCTTAGACGCTTCCACTTCTCCCGGTCTTGAGTATCCTCCATAGTGAGACCATTAGTCTCATATCCTCCTCCAGAACGTCCAGCCAGCGCTTTTTGGGCCGTCCACGGGAACGCACCCCTAGTACGATCTGGGCCAGATACCTGTGACCGATGCAACCTTGTGATTTCCTCAGAACGTGGCCATAACATCTCAAGCGATATTCTTGCAGTTTATCTGCCACGTCACTGAAACCTGTTTATTTAAAACAGTAATATTAACAATTACTAAGTTAAAGTTAAACCATGATTTAGTTTATGAATTTTATAATCAGTTAACTTGCTAACGTCCATCCAGAATCATTTATTTCTAATCAAATGTATAAGAACCACCATGACCACCCTTGGAATAAGCTCTATGGAACATAAAAATAGACTTGAAAATCGTTCCACATTTAGCGTAGACATCGCGTAACATACATAAAAAAATACAGACGAATTGAGGACCTCCTCCTTTTTTGAAGTCGGTGGATAATGGTCTCAATTGAAATACTTCAATCGTAGGATACATTATGTCTTTATCTCAATCAAGATTATCATAACATATTAAGACAAGTATATCCATATCAGCCTGGAGTCTGGAATTTGTGCCCGATATGGCGATAGGCTCGCCCCCTATCACATCTGGGACGGAACTAAGCTCGGCGAAATGTGGGTGTACTAGTTCGCCAGTGCACCTCTGCCTACCCCTTCGGGGATACAGGCGTAAGCTTATGTTATGTTATTAAGACAAGTACAGCAAAGTTAACTAGTTGAGCTAATCCTGAATACAGAAGAACAGTCTGATCCGTTGTATTCCTAAGCTGAGAATGGCGCTAACTGTGTTTAGTTTTAGCAAATGTTTGGGGCTTAGTGTTTATAATCTCGGATGGTAGTGCACTGTATTTTAACGAGACGGAATCAACTCTTGTAGTTCGTTCAGATTTATGGAAACTAGTTGGAATTGTTTATGCAGACTGACGGACATTTGTAATGCTGAGCGATAAATGTTTGCAATTAAGAGTAGTTTTGAATTATTTCTTTCTACCTGCCCTTATCCCACCTTAATGTGGGGTCGTCGCAACACACTTTTTCAGAGCATGTTGCCCAGAGGATTTGGCTTTATTTTTACGACCGGCCGCCTGCCTGACGTCAACCCCTACGAAGGGGACATAGTAATGTTATAAATAATTCGCATATGAAAGGCGAAGAATTGAGGACATTCATAACATAAAATGCATAACATAAGCTCACGCCTGTGTTACCGAAAGGGTAGGCAGAAGCTAACTAAGCAAAACTAGAACTACCACATTTTGCCGAGCTTAGTTCCGTTCCACATTGCAACTCTTAAATCAATAGTACATTATGATTAGCGACCCGAGCAGGAAAATTACTTTCAATTCAAGCTCGCTGCGCACTGATGAAGTATGGATAATATTTCATACAATTTCATAGACGGGTATCGAGCTCGAATACATTTACGATTGTCAAAAATTTTCCAACTTGGGCAGGAGGTTTTGTCGTACAAGTACATTTAGTATATTCTATACTTTAATAGTAAATGGTCTACCAATATACTTGACTCAATACACAATCAACCTCAAGTAACCAAAGTGGCATGTGAATTTTTGTTGACTGGTCATATGAAGGCACGGAAATCAGCTCGGCGAGTCGTGAGTACTCTAGGTCTTTTATTCACATCTCCCTCTCTGATTTGATTTGATTGGCATATTGTCTCTGATATTTTGACATAAGTAGGATAAATTATCTCAATTTTAAACTGCCTCGGTGGCGTGGTTGTATTTCGGTACGACTACCGTCATGAACTCTCGACATCGGTCCCCGGGTCGGGCAAAGTGATATTGAATTTTTCCATATCAGCCCGGACTCTGGAATTTGTGCCCGATATGGCGATAGGCTCACCCCCCTATCACAACGGGGACGGAACTAAGCTCGGCTAAATTTCCCTTTAGTTCGTTATGATGCCTCTGCCTACCCCTTCGGGGATACAGTGAGCTTATGTATAAATATATAATGTATGTATTTTAAACATCTATTGATGTTTTCCTACGTTTGTTAAATTAAGACGGTGTCTGCAATAATAATCCGTCCCCAGCATGAACCCCATTAAAAGCCACGTCGGCAATAATACACAGACTGTTGCAATTGGATTAAATCCAACTGGGTGCGGATTTAATGCGATCGCTGAAGGCATGAGGGAACGCGCAAGGCTAATAAGGACTTGGCAGATTTCACTCGAGCTGTATCCTCGTATGGATATTCATTGTGAATTATCGTTTGTTTTGATGAAGAGTTATCGTAAGGAACTGAAGCAGCGATAGCTCAGTTGGGAATGGTACGGACTGCCGAGACGAGTGTAAGAGGTTCGAGACCAACCCAAAAACAGCACACCTCTGACTTTTCTGTGTTAAGTGTGGTTTCATTGTGAAATATCGCTTGCTATAACGGTGAAGGAAAATATGCATACCCGAGAATTTTTACACAAGAATTGCGAAGATATGTGAAGTCTACCAACCCGCATTAAGCCAGCGAGGTAGACTAAGGCCTAACCCCTCTCATTAGAAGTGGAGGCCCGTGCCCGGCAGTGGGACAGTAATAATACAGGGCTAATATATTATATCGTAAGGAAATTGCATTCCTGTGGCTCTAGAAAGAATCGTAATAGATTGTCAAAAATATTCATGTAGCTAGACCATGAGTTTTTTGACAATTCACGCTAGAGACTTACTTTCTACCTGCCCTTATCCCACCTTAATGTGGGGTCGGCGCAACACACTTTTTCAAGCGTGTTGCAGATAGGATTTGGTTTAGTTTTCACGACCGGCTGCCTGCCTGACGTCAACTCCCTCTGGGGGATCCAGGCCCGGGAAAATTAAACTAGAAAACACTATTTTCCCTTTCTATCTTAATGTGTGCGTAAGGCACTTGTACAGACGCGTTTGTGTGCGTGGCTTCTCTGTGGCGTCCGTTTAACTATAGGCGAGATGGTGTCCTCCTTTTTATATGTTCGTGCCTCTCTTATTGGTGGAGGCGACTCTTGCTCAACAATGCAATAGATTAATACAGGATTCAGGGTCTCATATAATTTAACGTTACACAAGTTATCCTTGCTAAATATAGCCTTCTCAAAGGATTCAAGGCCGACCGATTATGACGAAAGTCACACATAGCCCAAGACATTTTGAACATATCACTTGATGGAAATCTCACAGATTTGAGCCACGCTGTAGACAGTTATGTCTACAGCACAAATGGACCACTTTGATCGGTTTGATACCACTGTCTCAGAGAAAACCGACGTAAAGTGGCAGCTCGCTGTTGCATTTCGTTCGGTAAGTGAGACTTCCCGTTGCTGAATTCCCCCTCTCTCTATTTCCCATCTTTTAGGTGTGCAACGCATTCATGATTACGTATCTTGGGTGTCTATGGGCTGTGGAGATCACTTACCGTTAGGTGACCCATCTGCTCGTTTGCCAGTCTCTGCTATAAGAAAACTACAAACAAACTTAGCTTCAGTTTCACATTTCAATTCTATATTTCTATCTCTCTTTCTTTTCTTTCTACCTGCCCTTCATCATCATCATCATCAGCCATAGGACGTCCACTGCTGAACATAGGCCTCCCCCAAAGATTTCCAGATCGACCTGTTGGAAGCGGCCTGCATCCAGCGACTTCCTGCGACCTTTATCAGGTCGTCGGTCCACCTTGTAGGTGGACGTCCTACGCTGCGCTTGCCGGTACGTGGTCTCCACTCGAGAACTTTTCTGCCCCATCGGCTATCAGTTCTACGAGCTATGTGCCCTGCCCACTGCCATTTCAACTTGCTAATCCTCTGGGCTATGTCGGTGACTTTCGTTCTTTTACGGATCTCCTCATTCCTGATTTGATCACGTAGAGAAACACCGAGCATAGCCCTCTCCATAGCTCGCTGAGTGACTGTGAGCTTTCTAATGCGGCCCATAGTTAGAGGCCACGTTTCAGTGCCATAAGTCATCACTGGTAACACACACTGGTCGAAGACTTTTGTCTTCAGGCACTGAGGTATTTTGGACGAGAAGACCTTGCGTAGTTTCCCAAATGCTGCCCAGCCGAGCTGGATTCGACGAATGACCTCTCTCTCAAAGTTGGACCTGCCTAGCTGGACCGCTTGTCCTAAATAGACATATTCGTCTACAACTTCGAGAGTTGAGTTCCCTATACCAATTGGGGTAGGAACGACATGGACATTCGACATGATTTTCGTCTTGTCCATGTTCATTTTAAGGCCTACTTGTTGGGAAACTCGGTTGAGGTCTTCGAGCATAGTACCTAGATCTTCCAGCGATTCTGCCAAGACAACGATATCGTCGGCAAATCGAAGGTGAGTGATGTACTCGCCATTGATGTTGATGCCGAATCTTTTCCATTCCAAGAGCTTGAAGGCATCTTCTAATGCGGTAGTGAACAGTTTCGGAGAGATAACGTCTCCCTGTCTCACACCTCTCTGAAGTGGAATAGCCCTCGTGCTCTCTTCTTGTACTCGGACCGACATGGTGGCGTTGCTATACAAGCACCTCAACACTTCGATGTAGCGATAGTCGATATGGCACCGCTGGAGAGACTGCAGCACAGCCCAGGTCTCGATCGAGTCAAAGGCTTTCTCATAGTCCACAAACGCTAAGCAGAGTGGCAAGTTATATTCCTCGGTTTTTTGTATAACTTGCCGCAGCGTATGAATGTGGTCTATGGTATTATAGCCTTTTCGGAAACCGGCTTGTTCGGGAGGCTGAAAGTCATCTAGCCTGTGCTCGAGACGATTCGTGATAACCCTCGAAAACAGCTTATACACATGGCTCAGGAGTGAGATGGGCCTGTAGTTCTTCAACAAGGTATTGTCACCTTTCTTAAAGAACAGTACCACCACACTCCTGTTCCATGCTTCAGGCGTAGCGCCCTCGAGCAAGACAGAATTAAAGAGCTTCTGAAGGACTCTCAGTACCGGCGCTCCGCCCGCTTTCAGAAGCTCTGCAGTAATTCCGTCCTCGCCCGGCGCCTTGTTGTTTTTAAACTGTCCGAGGGCCACCTTAATCTCGCACAGGCTGATTTCCGGGATATTTTCGCTGTAGTGTCGGACCAGCTCGGCTCTTGGGTCTTGGGCCGAGCCAGTGACAGGTTTGGCAACCGAGCTGTAAAGCTGTCCGTAGAACCTCTCAATCTCCCTCAATATCTCTGCCTTTGTCGAAGCTACGCTGCCGTCTTCCCCCTTCAGCTTGGTCATTTGGCTTTGCCCAATAGACAGATCCTTGGCGAACACTTTGGAGCCTTTGTTCCGCTCAATCGCCTCCTTTATGCTCACTGTATTGTGAGCACGGACGTCGTGTCGCAAGGACTTCCCTATTCGTCTATTGAGCTGCCTATATGCTTCAGCGTCGACGGAAGACCGCAGCGCCATAGATCGGCGTTCGGCCATGAGATCGAGTGTGTTGATCGAGAGTTTCTGAGGTCTATCTCTACGACGAGGTCTAAAAAATTTAGATCCCACCGTATGAACAGCTTCTACCAACCGGTCATTTATCTCGTCCACGGTAGAGCAATCAGCTAGGCAATCGAAGCGGTTTGTCAACTCGAGTTGAAAGCTCTCGGGGTTTTGGATATGGGTGCGAGTAGGGCGGAGCGTAGACTTCATCAAGCGATCTCTTTCCAACTTGACGTTGATATTCAATGTGCCTCTTACCATTCGGTGATCGCTTCCGGTTTTCACCCTGTTGATCATTGATGGGGTGTAAGGGGGTCCAACCACGAACTCTCGGAGTCCAAGCCAACCTCACCTGCACGTGGTGCACCCTGCTGGCTAACGGACGAGGCTCTGGCAACCGATCGATGGCGGGATAACCATCGCAGTATGAAGGCGTAGATAAATGTAACAGGCTGATGATGGGCAGCAGCATCATCAGCGCGAGAATCTACGCCCTGCGCTCGCCAACCCGCCTGCCAAGCGTGGCGAGTAACGGCAAAACCCCCCACATATATGATTTCACAAAGAAAGGCCAGGCCCCCAGTCCCCGGCAGCCCTGCTATTCCTGGCCCCGGTAGCGGCTACGGTAACGGCGGGGCAGGGGGTGCTAAGAATCCCCGGGTAAGATCCCGCTACCACCCCCGACGACGACTGGCCCTGGTAACACACAACATTCGCACTTTGAGGACAGACGAGAAGATTTTTGAGCTGGAAGAAGAAATGAGTAGGTTACGCTGGGATATCTTGGGGTTATCAGAAGTCCGAAGAAACGGGGAGGACACTGTAATCCTCAAGTCTGGTAACCTGCTCTACTACCGGGAGGGCGACCAACAGTCCCAAGGCGGTGTCGGATTTCTCGTCAACAAGTCCCTCATCAACAACATCGTATCCATTGAAAGTGTGTCGAGCAGGGTCGTATACCTTATACTCAGAATATCCAAGAGGTATTCGCTGAAGGTCATACAGGTATACGCGCCGACCTCGACACACCCAGATGAGGAAGTAGAGGAGATGTATGAAGACATTAGTCGGGCCATACACACCTCCGAAACCTACTTCAATGTTGTAATGGGGGACTTCAACGCAAAGCTGGGCAAGGGAAGCGATGAAGAGTTGAGGGTGGGGCAATTTGGATATGGGATACGGAACCTCCGAGGTCAAAGGCTGGCCGATTTCCTGGAGAAAGAGGGACTCTTTGCGATGAACTCTTTCTTCCAGAAGCCGCCTCATCGCAAATGGACCTGGATGACTCCGGATGGTTCGGCGAGAAATGAGATAGACTTCATCTTGACGACGAAAAGACGGATATTCAATGATGTCTCTGTGATCAACCTGCCCTTATTCCACCTTAATGTGGAGTCGGCGCAACACTTTTTCAAGCATGTTGCAGAATAGATTTGGCTAAGTTTTAACGCCCGGCTGCCTGCCTGACGTCAACTCCCTTTGGGAAATCCAGTCCCAGGCAAATTATATTATCAAATTCACTTTGCCCGACCTGGGAATCGAACCCAAGACCCCTGATCCACACCCCATACATGTTGCCACTAGACCAAGGAGGCGACAATTCTATATTTCAATACTAATTAATTTACTTGAGTAACTTGTCCATTGCATTTATTATATAAGCAATATATAGAGGTACATAAGAACTTGCATAACTACGGCAAGTACAGACATATCGTTACATAATATTCAATATCAAACTTCAGTATGAACTATTTCAAAGCAATGCCAAGTTGAAACCAATGAAATAGAAATTAAACCAGTACAAGGTGATTTCCAACTGAGTACTTGCACATTAATAGTCAAAGCGATACGACTGATGTGAAGTTACCAATGACGACACACCCTAATAGACGCCGCATTACCGACAACCGACATCTGACGACACATCTGACTATAACATCTGATAGCATCTCAATAGAATCAAATCAGATCACATCTCCGAGCCGTAAATACTTTCGCGTTATAATGGATCCTTGCAAAACAACCAGATTTTTAAAGATATATACAAATTTTCATAACTACCGATTTAGAATTAAAAAAGTTATTTTTTCAGATCCGTAAGTATTCTAGGAGTGATAAGATATTAAAAAGTCAGCAAGCAATGGATAGAAGCGTTCTTAATATCAGATTAAAAATACTGATTTCTTAAGTTTACGCGAATATTATACATTGAAATAAAACTTTTCTTACGGATTCTATCACGATTAGGTTTTAATTATTATTCTCGACGTTTCGAAGGCTTTACAGTCTTCGTTGTCACGGGTCAGACTGAGGTGACATTTGTCCAAAAAAGGTTAGTGTTACAATATCTACCGTCATTAAAAAATTATACAAAATCAAAAAAGGTTAATTATTTGTGTTCCGATCTATGCAGTACGAGCTCACGGTGTCTTGAGTTCTGGCAGCTGGTCTTTTGGGTTCTGATTTAATAAGATGTATAATTGGATCCCAGGTTTGTGCAAGCTTCCAACCATCTTCTCTATTGAAATTAGGATGTTTTTTAATTTCAATAGCCTCGCGTATCATCCTAGGGAGGAATCGGTGTTCTTTGGCGAGGATTTGTGCTTTATCAAATCTAAGATAATGTTTGGAGCCTTCCTCTGAATGTTCAGCAACTGCAGACTTCGTAGAGCGTCGGTGTTTTACGTCAGCTATATGTTCTTTTACGCGGGTCCCTATATTCCGTTTTGTTTGTCCGATGTAAGAGAGCCCACAGTCGATAGAATCGATATAATCGTGATAGAATCCGTAAGAATAGTTTTATTTCAATCAGATTAAAAGATAAACAAAGAAAGGAAAACATACGTAAGATATCTAATATTACGGATACACTTTACCAAACTTTGCGTCTTAAATGAAAGTGGACTGGATATGCAGCCATGATGACAGACGGGAGATAGACGCGGAAAGTGACATACTGGGAGGGTCCCAGTGGAAATAGAGCGAGAAGTCGACCCAAGGAACGGTGGATCGAAGATATCAAAAAGATAGCTGGAGATAATTGGATATCAAAAGCCAATGAAAAGAAATGCAGGAAAACGTTGGAGGAGGCCTATACCCGAAAGGGGCCTTAACTAATTAAAAAATACTTTAATAATTATAAAACTAAAATCAAGCGCAATTATAATGTAAGGAACTTTTTTAAATTAATTACTAAAAATATTTTTTTATAGATATTAAGAAATTAAAGGTTATTTAATTTTATTTATTTTAAGTTTTCTACGGCTATGACGAGGTGTCTATAAGAGTACGTTGCCGCTGTGTAAAACCAATACTTTGTCAATAGCAGTAACATTTAAAGGGATCTTATCTTTGACGGCAATACGTGATACTTAGATGCAATTTTATATTGCAAGATGCATGAACATTCGAATAAGTATTGAAATCGTGACTGCCTGGATGGCGTAGTTGCGTGCGCGGTACGACTACCGCTGTGAGGTCTCTGGTTCGATGCCAGGTCGGGCAAAGTGATATTTGGTTTTTCTAATCAGTATCAGAATTTGAAATTTATAATTATAGTGATAGACTTGCCACCTATTATATACAACATTAAAAATATTATAATATTTAAGTTGTTTATATTGTAAGTTAAGTTACAATACATAAATACAATCCAGGCTTAGCCTCATGACATAGTACTGGGAAGCACAAACATTGGAACATGTCCAATACCGGGATATTTTTGCGATCTCTTATTGTTATTAGTTTTTTATGTCCTACATCGGTATTACTGTAATGCACAAACCTTTGAAATATAACGTTTCTTTAGCAAGGATATTTTTATTGAGAGTCGAAGCGAGGTTTCTTATTTTTTTGTTAGTGATTGTCTAGAGAGATCGCCTTCTGGGTCTAGTGGCAGCACATATCAGCTGTGACCAGGATGTCCTGGCTTTGAATCTGAATTTAAGCAAAGCGGTTTTCTAACACGATTTTCTTGAGACTGAATCCACATTGAAAGGATGGATGAAAGCAGAGTGACGAAAGAAATGTATGTAGCGGAAGTGAATGGTAGTGTCGGCCGTGGACGTCCTAGACGTACCTTTAAGGACCAAATTGGCGATCTCCTAAAAAAGGGCCAAATAAGGAGTTCTCGTAACCGACGAGCGTGCATGAAAAGACTGATGACTGTAGAAGAAGCGAAAGAGGTGTGCTTGAACCGAAGCAATTGGTGCTCCTTAGTCTCTGCCTACCCCAACGGGAAACAGGCGTGAGTTTATGTATGAATCCCCAGGGTATGTTGACGTTATGCATGCAGCCATTCGTAAAAACTAAGCCAAATCCTCCTACGCTGATGTAAGAATTGTTCGTCAAAATAAATGTTACATTAATTACCAGTTGCACTCACTGCTTGGACAAATACTTTAACAAGTTTTAATCGTCATGAGTGGTAGAGCCACGCTGTAGACAGTTACGTCTTACAGAAAACCCACGTTAAGTGGACAGCTCGTTGTCACGTTTAGTTCGGTGAGTGAGATATCCGGTGTGCCAATTTCCACCTCCCTTTCCCAATCCCTATTTCCCTCCTTTTAGGTTGGCAACGCACCCATAATGTTTTTTGAGTCTTGGGTGTCTATGGGCGGTGATCACTTAATAGGTGACCCATCTGCCCGTTTGCCAGTCACTCCTAAAAATATGTCTCGGTGGTGAACATTCCTAGTTGTATTCGTATCGTTTCGGGAAAATTGATATTGAGTTTTTCTGCTCAGTTTCATTCTAGATACTGCGCAATAAAAAAATCATTTTCCTTAAGCAATTTAGTTGTCTGCGGGGTCTATAATAACTTATCCAAACACGCAACAGAGCAATGTACATAAAACAACTACACAAAACTCACTCTGTTCCTAAAACAAACAGAATCCACCTAATGCATTTGCTATTACAGGACAGTGGAGTTGCATAAATATTGTTTCACTAGATACGAAACGGTTTTCCAACAACGCCGATGTTTACACGGTGTCGCGTGTTGTTATATTTCAATCGAACACTGTGGAACTCTGTGTCGTGTTAGGTAGAGAAGCTTGAAGTAATTAGTAACTTGGAGCATTAACAGTCCGTAGCGAACAGATACGGTGTAAGGCAATGGTGTTTTGTCAGCGACGTCGTTTGAATTAATCAGTGTCAATATGCGGGGAATGTTGGTTTTAATGGCAGCATATATGGGCTGGTGACGATGAGTTCGATTCCCAGGTCGGACATAGCGATATTTCTATTTTGTGTTGATCTGCCCAGAGAGGCGTTGATGTTAGGAGCTTTTCTGCAATATTCTTAAAAAAGTGTATTGTGCTGACCCCACATTAAGGTTGGATAAAAGCAGATAGAAAGAAAATTGTCAGAATGACAGAATTCCCATCAATTTTTTTTTTTTTTGGAAATGGTATCTGGACTTTTTGTTATAATACTGATGAAAAACATTAAGCGAATATATTTCTTCTTCTTCTTTTAAAAATAATGGCTTCCAAGCATTTGAGATGATTTAGCCAATGTCAATGTGAGTATAGCAATTATCAAGTTATCGTAATGACCATGAGACCCATATACGGATGATCTCAAGGCCCTGCTGGGATTATGGCGGCAATTCCTTCCAGCGCAATGCCCCTCAGATGACCTTCACTCAACGAATCGACCGGACAAAGCCAGCCAAGGCACCAAGCAAAACTCATCAAAGATCACCGATTAAAAATTTTCTACATTATACTGTCCATCTTCTATAAATATTGGTGCATAAAACCATGTCACATTAAACAGCAAACACAACTCCATACAATAATATGAAATAATTTTAACAAGCGCCGCCCACTCTGTCAGACCTCCCGTCAAAATCTACAAAGCTTACAAAACCGATGAATGTGCAGAACGTTATTTTATTCCTATAATAAAGATTACTGAGAAATTAACTTTTTCGACCGACTTCCACCAAAGGAGGTCCTCAATTCGTCTGTTTTTTTTATGTATGTTCCTCGATATTTCCACCAAATGTGGACCGATTTCCAAAATTATTTTTGTGTTCGATAGAGCTTATTTCAAGGGTGGTCCCAATTTGGTCTCGATCTGTTTTGAAGTCGGTCCGTTAAGTTTTTAAACTTGTGATTATTTATTTATTTATTTATTTATTTACACTTGTTATACACGATTATTGGAATAAAAAATAAAAAGATGCTTGAAATGAAATATTCGTATAAGTTTCAGCCAAATAAGTATGCTAACTTTTAGTTTGGGCTATATAGGTATATACATACATATAGGTATGTTACTATTGGGTGTGCTTGTTTTATTACATAACCCTGTTTTATACTATCTCGATTAAACTAATTACGATATTAAAGTAGATAAAAAATTCCTTGACGCAAGACAGATTAAACTTTAACTTTTCCAATTTAAGACGCCACACTTTCATCGACTATCATTAATTACCGACTGACGTAAAACAATGTAATTAAAAAGAAACGTGCTAGATAAAAGAAGATAACAGATTTAAAGATAAATAACCCGATGTTGACAAAAAAGGCGCGTCTCCTGATTATGTCCCTTTCATTTTCCAACAATGTGACGCAAGGAAAAATGACAAACTATTCTTAGAGATAAGAAGCACGTAAATATATAAATGTAAACAACATTGAAATAAAACTATTTTTACGGATTCTATCATGATTTGGTTTTTAATTTTTATTCCTGACGTTTCGAAGGCTTTCCAGTCTTCGTGGTCACGGGTCGGACTGAGGTGTCATTTGTCCAAAAAAGTTAACATAACATAAGCTCACGCCTCTATCCCCGAAGGGGAAGGCAGAGGCGCACTAGCGAACTAGAACACCCACATTTCGCCGAGCTTAGTTCCATCCCAGATGTGATAGGGGGCGAGCCTATCGCCATATTTGGTACAAATTCCAGACTCCGGGCTGATATGGAAAAATCCAATATCACTTTGCCCGACCCGGGGATCGAACCCGAGACCTCAGAACCGTAGTCGCACCGAAATACCACCACGCCACCGAGGCAGTCCAAAAAAGTGATACAATATCTACCTTCATTTTTAAATTATATGTTTACATATCAGGCGCATAATGCATGAGTTAAGACTGATTTTTCCGGAGTTTTACTACCGCGGTTGGCGACTTGCTCAAATCATTTAGATAATTATAATGACGATCATATACAGCCTATCACTTTGATTAATTAGCTAAGATATAATTATAATAATTAAGTAAGCACTAAATGTGTGTATTTAGGCTTAATTACTCTAATTGCTATGACAATGAAGGATATTTTTTATAATATATCACTAAGTATTTGCGACTTATCTATTGTATGAAATTTACTACTCATCTGATAACATAAAAGTTCACACCTTTATCTTCGAAGGAGTAAGTAGAGACTACCGAACTAGAACACCCACATTTCGCCGAGCTTAGTTCCGTCCCAGATGCGGTTAGGGGGCGAACCTATCACCATATCGGGCACTAATTCCAGACTCCGGGCGGATACTGAAAGATCCAATGTCACTTTGCCCGACCCGGGAATCGAACCTTAGGACGATAGTCGTACCGCGCACGCAATACCACTCCACCACTGAGGCAGTCAGTCACAATTCCAGGCGACTTATGTTTAATAATAATAAATAACACCCAACAGTCACACACATACTCCTGACTCCACACAAGATCGAGTCTTGTGTCGCAGGTATCAGGAACTACGAGAGACTTTCGGTCTCAGAATACGCAGACCCGAAACTAGTATTTGTGAGCCCCACAAACATTTGTCTCGGTGCGGGGTTCGAACCCGCGGTCTTCGCTTTACAGCTGCTCGCCTACGCCACGGAGGCTCATAATTTTTCAAATTGAAAACAAAACAGCATTCGAATTTGGCAGCAGCAGGCGAATGGTTATAAAACGATATACATATGATAGGTTCGATTCCCATGTAGACAAATTATTGTATAACACATCAATATTTGCTTCATGTCTCGGTCGTTTTTTATATCGTAAAGACGCAAGTGCATATTGCCTCGATGGCGTGGTGGTATTTCGGTACGACTACGATTCTGAGGTCTCGGGTTCAATCCCCAGGTCGGGCAAAGTGATATTGGATTTTTCCATATCAGCCCGGAGTCTGGAATTTGTGCCCGATATGGCGATAGGCTCACCCCCTATCACATCTGAAACGCAACTAAGCTCGGCGAAATGTAGGTGTTCTAGTTCGCTAGTGCGCCTTTGTGTACCCCGTCGGGGATATAGGCGTGAGCTTATGTATGTATGTATGCATTTTGGCCTTATAGTATAATCCGTTCAAAGGATCAGTATTCCCCAAACAATGCCAAGTGGTATCGTTGCAGTAACCGGTACATTTTCTACGTCAATAACAAGTTTCGAGTCGGGTCGTTTCATGTACATTGTGCAGACCAGACGTGAAGTCTCGAATTTGCATTCCAAATTCAGCAATTGATGTGCCACGACCGACTGGATTCTGATCACACCGTACTATAAACTGGACCTATGGTATTATTTTTTTTATCTGAGCCCGGCGAAATGACTACACCTGAATCCTGATGGTGAGCGGAGTTCAGTCCAAAAATGCGGATTGGTAGACTTCACATACCTTCGAAATTCTTGTGGAAGGTTTTGAGGTTTCCTCACGATGTTTTCCTTCGCCGTTATAGCAGGCGATAATTCACAATGGAAAAGTCAGAGGTGCTTTTTTGGGGTTGGTATCGAACCTCCGACACTCGTCTCGCAGTCCGCACCATTCCCAACTGAGCTATCGCTGCTTACTGATGAGAATATTATAAAGCCTTAAATAGCAGTACAATAGAACTACTGTTGCCTACTGTTAATGCATTGATTAGTTTTAAAACAAAAAGTTGTGTAATGTATAATAATAATATTAGCCCTGTAATATTACTGTACCACTGCTGGCCACGGGCCTCCTCTAGTAATGAGAGGGGTTAGGCCTTAGTTTACCACGCTGGCCTAATGCGGGTTGGTAGACTTCACATACCTTCGAAATTCTTGTAGAGAAATTCTCGGGTATGCAGGTTTCCTCCCGATGTTTTCCTTCACCGTTATAGCAAGCGATATTTTTCAATGAAAATACACTTAACATAGAAAAGCCAGAAGTGTATGCTCTATTTTGGGGTCTCGAACCCCCGACACTTGTCTCGGCAGTCCGTGTGTAATGTATTGAGCCTAAAATACTTATTTTATTGTCCACTAGCTTCGGCCCGCGACTGTTATTTAAATACATAATTTAGATTAACGAGTTTCTGAGAGTCTGTGTTTTACGATAATGTAAAGTCGACACAACACATTTTTCAAATTGCCGGGATGATTTGATTCGGCTTGGATGTTACGACCAGCCTGCCTAATGTCCTCACTAATCCAGCCCTTGGCAGTTAAACACTGGTGATAGAGCTCTCACATCCAAGATTCCGTAATGCAATTCAAGCATGTTCGAGAAAGGTTTCGGCTTATTTTTTACGACTGGCCGCCTGTCTGACGTCAATTCTCTGACTTTTATATTAGTGACTGGCAAACGAGCAGATGGGTCACCTGATGGTAAGTGATCTTCACCGCCCATAGACACCCAAGACACGAAAAGAATGGGTGCGCTGCCAACCTAAAAGAAGGGAAATAGGGATTGGAAAAGGAATGGGGCATTGAAACACCGGAAATCTCACTCACCGAACGAAACACGACAGCGAGCTGCCACTTTACGTCGGTTTTCTGTGGGACAGTGGTAACAAACTGTTCGTGCCGGCCCATTCGTGCTGTAGACGTAACTGTCTACAGCGTGGCTCTACCACTCAATAATATCGAAGTTTGTCAATAGTGCTAAAAGGAAATTAAAATATAAACACACATAACATAACATAAGCTCACGCCTGTATCCCCGAAAGGGTAGGCAGAGGCGCACTAGCGAACTAGAACATTTCGCCGAGCTTAGTTGCGTCCCAGATGTAATAGGGGGCGAGCATATCGCTATTTCGGACACAAATTCCAGACTCCGGGCTGATATGGAAAAATCCAATATCACTTTGCCCGACCCAGGGATCGAACCCGAGACCTCAGAACCGTAGTCGTACCGAAATACCACTAAGCCACCAAGGCAGTAAAATATAAACTCCGGTGTAAAAGCATCCATCTTATCCAGCGTAACAAGCGACGGTCTATAAATTTCTATTCCTTACAATAGTTACACGGATTGCACCTGAGAGCGGTCTCCGTCTAAACTTAGGACGAGGCAACGCCCACTCCTAGACAAATCGAGTTATCTTAGCTTCACTTACCGATCATTAGCCATGTCTGAAAAATTTCTGCTCGTGATTTTTATTTTGGGACGGTCCAAAAAGTGCTGGCTGGACGTTCTGAAGGAAGATATGAGAGCCCAGGGACTCACTATGGAGGATGCTCAAGACCGGGCGAAGTGGAAGCGTTTAAGTTGGAATGCCGACCCTGGCAGAAGGCCGGGATAACGCCAGGCAGAAAGAAAAATATTTTTATTTTGGTATTTATAAATGTGCCACTAAAGAATGACGATGATCAAACGAAGATGATGAACGGAGATGATGAAACGAAGCAAGGGGTGATTACTAAGAAACCTCAAAATCCATTTTTTAGATTTTCATTACTACCTCATAACGATAGGTCATTTGGGAGTTTTACGTAATGCTGAGATGTGTGTTGGAGGTTCGAGACCAACCCCAAAAAATAATGCGACTGTGACTTTTCTAAGTATCTATTCATTATGAATTATCGCTTACTATAACGGTGAAGGAAAACAGGGGGGTTACCACCACCTCTTATAGCAGTATTATTATAATCTTACTTGTACCGATTCCCATACAAAACAAACGAAGAACGATTATAATAATACTGCTATAAGAGGTGGTTGGTGGTAACCCTGCAGTGTTAGTAAACCCGAGAATATTTCCACAAGAATTTCAAAAGTGAAGTCTACCAATCCGCATTAGGCTGCGTGGTAGACTAAGGCCTAATCCCTCTCATTAGAAGAGGAGGCCCGTGCTCAGCAGCAGGACAGTAATATTACAGGGCTAATATAATATTAACCCATTATTTGTCGGTGGTCGATCATTTTTTCTGACTGCAACGCGTTTATAATCAGTAGCCTAAGCACGAAAAACTAATGTAAATGTAAACTCGCTGCGCACTGATGACATTTGATTAATATTTCATACAAACATAGACGCGCATCGAGCACGAATACATTTACCGTTGTCAGAAATTTTCCTGCTCGGGCTTCTGTAGTCACTTTTCAAAGCTCGGATAAATAAGTTATTATTTATGTTACCATAAGAGAGTATATTTATTCACGTAAAATAGTATAAAAATAAATCATAAAGCCCTGCGTAATGTAATACGAACGTAAAAGCTTTACATTACCAACATATTTACCCGGAAATGACTTATAAGTAACTTAAGCATAAACATGGTGTTTTGTGTCTTAAAAGCAACGATCAACATAAAGACTGCGTGTAGTAAAATATATTTTATGTCCTTAAGTTATGGCATAAAATGGATCATTGCCAATAATATAATTTTGTTATATTGTATCTTAAATAATAATTATTATTCGTTGGTAAGTGCAATGCAGTCCATTGCACCTAACCTTATCCCACTTAAATGTGGGGTCGACGAAACACCCTTTTTAAGCATGTTGCAGAAATGATTTGGCTTAGTTTTTACGACCGGGTGCCTGCCTGACGTCAACCCCTCTCTGAAGATCCAGTCCCGAGCAATTGAAATTAGAATGAAAGTAAATAAAATATTGTAAAAATAGTTTTGCCCCAGCTGGCTATCAAACCCAAGACCTTCCATTCCACAGCACATATGCTGCCACTAGACTAACGAGGCGACTATATACGATAGAAGCTATCCCACGGAATGAATATCCTACCATCAGCACGTAAAAATACCAGATATCAAAAATGTGAATTAAAACGATGTTATACGAAATAGAACCTAAAAGTCTGTACACGAGGTCTTAAAATTTCAAATATTTAATAGACATGTACAAAATAAACTTCAGCATCCCTTTCATCCACATTTAAATACGATACCCTAAAGTTTGAGAAGGTCGCAGGAACAATGCGAAGTTACCGTAACGCGTTTGATGGACCCGCGCCGTTGAATACTTCGCCCAAAATTTTGCTAATTTATTTCAATTTAGTCTCTTTCATGTCGTATTATCGCTCTCAATTATCAATGTAAACAAAGGACCCTTTAATTATAAACATTACTCAGATAATCTCTTGCAATATTTCATTAGTAGAGCCTTTTAATTTGTTATGAGTCTCGATATTTTTGAACGGTTCGTGATTGAAATTGAAATTAGTTTCATCAATTAAGCGGAGTGTTTTAAGTGGCTTAACTGATGGTAAGTGAAACCACTACCCATGAACAGTAACACCACTATAATGAGTCCTTAGGTGTATAATTATAGTCTTAAGTTGTGTTTGTTGTTTTAAAGTGATATGGTTTTATGTACCAAACTTCAGCGAAGATGGACAATATAATGTGGATTTTTTTAACCGGTGATCTTTGGTGAATTTTGCTTAGTGCCTTGGCTGGCTTTGTTCGGTCGACTCGCTGAGGGAAGGTCGTTTGAGGGGCATCGCACTGGAAGGAATTGCCCCCATAATTCCAGTAGGACTTTTAGATCGTCCACATCTGGGTCTCATGGTCATTGCGAAAACTTGATAATTGCTTTATTGAGACGGACATGCTATCTAATGCTTGACATTAGCAATTGCACTGAAGCGCGGTAAAAAAGAAGAAAGCTGTAAAGTTTTTGAAACTTTGGGACTAAAACTAAAAATCACGATACAATCCGTAAAACTAGCTTTATTTTTAAGGAACAGCACCACCCACTCTCTTTCTATGGTCCAATGTTACATGAGCAGGTGACAATGAAAAACCTTATTCTGTGTAGGTGTTTTTAGTATTTTGTTTCGAAAAACCATGTGCAGGAGACGCACCTTTAGAATGTTACTTGTTGTTTTCCACCAACTATTATGCATTGGAATCATTTTTTATTTTATTTAGTTTAGTGAAAGAAATCTGAAATACCTATGGTTTTTTTCGACCGAATTAAAAAACGGAAGAGGTCCTCAATTCATCTGTATTTTTTATGCATGTTACGCGATATCTCTGTGGAATGAGGACCGATGTTCAAAATTCTTTTTGTGTTCGATAGAGCTTATTTCAAGGGTGGTCTCATATAAATTTGGTCACCATCGGATTTGAAGTCGGTCCGTTAAGTTTTTAAACTTGTGATTATTCGTGAATAGATTTTTTCTCAATTGTATGTCACTTTATTTACTCGATTGTTCTGCTTCATTGCTTTAATTTACGCATATTTTATCAAAACGGGGACATATTTCAAAGCAAAGCATTCCAAACCAACTGACGACGTTTGAGTGATCCCTTGCACTCTGTCTAGGTACTCTATTGAGCAGAAAACCGTGAAATTATCTTGAGGTATAGTTTAATTAACTTTAGCTAAGAAATTAAATATGTTTTTGTCCGAAGTTTTATTCAACTCACGATCCTAGACTTGTTTTAACTAAAGATTAAAGTTAAGAGCGCGGGTCGCTTTAAGCTCATGCCCAAGACGCTGGATATATTGAAAGAGTCAACGTGGGTTCTGTTACTAAGAAGATAACATTTAAAAATCACAGATATATTGCATGGTAGAGCCACGCTGTAGACAGTTATGTCTACATTACAAATGGGCCGACATGACAAGTACTGCCTCATAGAAAACATTCATATTGTTCGGTTTCATTTGGTGAGAGATTCCAGTGGACCAAATCCCCCCGTCCAATCCCAGTTTCCTTCATTAAGGTTGGTATTCTCATGATTCCTTTGGTTTTCCATTGGCAACTACTTACCAGTCTCTGCCTGAGCTTGACAGTGTCTACTACAAAAACATACAGCGGCCCGAGCAGGACAATTTCTGACAATCGTAAATATATTCAAGCTCGCTGCGCTCTGATGACATTTGGTTAATATTTCATAAAAATTTCATAGACGCGTATCGAGCTCGACTACATTTATGATTGTCACGAATTTTCCTGCTCGGGTCGCAGTTTGCACTTTATTCGAAACAGATATTGCTGAGCATATTTCCATGCCATATATGATAGGGAGCGAGCTTATAGTCATATCGAGCACAAATTCCAGACTCTGAGTTGATACTGAGCCGAAAAGCCCAATACCAATTTACCCGACACGGGGTCCGAACCCGAGACCTCAGGACGGTACGTACGTAAACAATAAAACCACGCCACCAATACTTCTCAAAACGATCAAACCAAGCGGAAAACCTGAACACCCGCAAATAAATACATTATAGAGACGTGACGTACCGAAAAAACCGAAGGGTTGCCGAATTCAACGTAATTCAATAAGAAAGGGCCTGCCACACTCCCCGAGGGCACGATAGCCCTACAGTCATACCGGGCAAATTGATGAGATTTATAGTCGAGATTCCCCGAAAGTTAGCCGAAGGGAAATTAAGTTCGGTAAACTTTCGACTTGTCCGATGGCCGACCCTTATCGTTTCACAGTTAACGTGAAGGCCCGGAGATTTTTTCTGTTCGATATTTTTTTGACAGTTGAATAGTTTGATTTGTGCTGCGTGTTATGTTTCTATTAGATACCTGATATTTTTATAGCCGACTCCATACGAGCTGGTGGGTCATCTGAGGGTTTTTGCGTGCCTGCCTGACGTCAATCCCCTCTGAGGGATCCAGTTCTGGGAAAATTAAACTATTAAATCCACTTTGCCTGACCTGAAAACCGAACACAGGATCTCTTGGTCCACAGCCCATATATGCTGCCACTATACCAATTTGGCTGTACTCTTCAAGCTCCTGATGTACATAAACCAAAATTCTAATTGGACTGTTATTCTATTAACTCAGTCATCAGCATCAAAAGCATTTATTACAAACCACAGTATATTTTATACAACTTGACATGCAAAAACAAAAATACTGTAACAAAGTTGCATCATACTTCACCGCGGGCACAATCTTTTTGCTCGTAAACTCCCAGTTTTAAACAAACCCTTGGCGCTGTACAATTATTCACAGAAGGAATTCACAGCACGGGCCGGTATCGACGTTGTCCCCGCGCGGAGATATCTCATTTATTTCGCTTATCATTGCCCCGGGAACGAGTATCGTCAACACGACAGCCATTTCTTTGAGCGCGGCTTCTAATTCTGCTAGTATTCGTCAAGCGTAAGCGTGTTTTGTTATTAACACATAATACAGCCTCAAATTCGATTCCCACTTTACTTCTTTAGGACGAGCTATAGAAATTGTGTCTACAGCAGTATTGTTCATACAGATCAAAAAAGGTCTGTCTTCTCCCATAATTTGCTAATTGAAAAACAACACAACCTTTCTTTCTTTCTAACTGCCCTTATCTCACCTTAATGTGGGGTCGGCGCAACACACTTTTCTTTAACTTCACTTTCAAGTATATTACAGAAATGATTTGGCTAAATTTTTACGACCGGCTGCCTGCCTGACATCAACCCTCTATGAGGGATGGATGAGGAGGGAAAAATAACACAACCAAAAAAAGGTTATTCAAGATTTCCGCCGTCGGCTTATCGACTATCGTTTAAATCGACATGATGACGATGATAATGATGATGATAATGGTGATGTTGATGTTAATGGTTATAATGGCAATGCTGATGATGGAAATAATCGCAATCGGATGGTGATGGTGCGAGAATTCAAAAATAATCATGTTAAGATTCTTTTAGTTAGTCTGAATGTCTGTGCACATCAATGGTCTAAAGTAAGAACAGTTTGATTTTGTCAGCATTTGAAGCAATGTCCTCAATGCAACATTAATGGAACTTGAAAAGACCACAAGAGTAGAATAATCCAATTATATCTGAACTGAGCTTAACTTTAGCTGTAATAATGAGCTGTAAAGTTTTGAACGTTTTGGCTCTCATCCAAAGATTTACTTTAACCGTGACTAAAATAACCCGATTTTGGAGATATGGGACGAGAGCTTAAATGCTTATAGAAGTTTGGTGCAGTGTGTTGTAATTATTGAATAGAAAGTTTATGAGAGATAGTAATTATTATAACTACATAATCTGAGCTTGATTATAATTATCAATAGGATATTAGGAAACACCTAATATTCCATTGATCAGTTCATCATCATCATCAATTCATTATAATAATTCATGATTATGAATTAGTTGATTTTAACAGAATATCATCGGGAATATCAGAATATCAAGTCTTATGATATTATCGGAAACGAGAAAAAATATACCCAAATATAGGTAATTTTGGAGGCATCACAAAAATAAACAGTAATTGTTCAAATATTACCTTTTTTATTATTCAAATATAAATAAATGTTAAATAATATCTTTCACAAGCTAACGAAGATAAAATACAGTAGCTGATTTAGTGGCCGCCATCAGGCCCGCTGTTCGCCTTCCCAATGGCGAAGGCGAGATGCAATGAAAAATAAAAGGTACACAATACAAAATGAACAAGAGTCGTAGTGTTGACACTGTCATTTGTTCCGGCGTGATTTCGCGCCGTGCCAGCGACAATATCTTATCTGAGATTTGCACTAACCTGACATTTAGGAACAAAAATTGTCAAAGTCCTAGCATGAGGACTTGGGTAAGGAGAGTCAGAGCTATGTCTTTCCATGGACGTCGAAAACTAACTGAAGAAAGGAGGTAGATGTCCTAATCGAGATCATAATTTATCATCATCGTTATCATCTCCAGCCACAGGATATCCACTGCTAAAACTAGGCCACCCCAAAAAAAAACCAAATCAATCTGTCGTATTTTATAGTTTAATGCAAATTATAAACCAAATACAATCTAATTTCATAGATCAAGACATTGTGATGATACATGTCGGCGCCATATCGGAGTAACCACCCAGATCCATGGCGTAATACAAAAACACATGTCTTTTATATTTTCCAAAAGTCAGTAAAACGAGTCACAGAAGTTCACAACACGACTTATAGCACTTTTTGACAAATAAACTTATTATTACACATTTACACAAAGTAGCACTACATGTATCAAACATCATTTACACGAAATTACTGTCACTGCTGTTGAACAGCGATGGATTTAAATAGGAAACTTATAATAGAAATACCGTCCGAGTTTTTGTTAACAATCGATAACATTAATGATTTTCTTTGAAACGAATTTAAAACAAGACAAATAATTATTATAAAAACTAAGAGTTCTCTAGGCCTTTAAATAATGAATTATTATTAATTCACAGTGTAATTAAAACAACGCTATAACAATGTAACATTAAATTACAGTTGGCGGATATCCGCCAAGCCAAGCATTATTAATTTAAAGTATGATATTGGTTAATTGTAATCCAAACCTTAAAATCAAATAAATATTAAAATCACTTTAGAGTAATAAAACATAAATTTACGACATGCTTTATAAGTTCAATAATTATTACACAAACATATGTATATCAGGTTACTAAAAGTCACTTTATAACATAGCTTTAAAGTTAAACATTCAGATAAAACAGCAAATAATATTAAATGATTAATAGAACGTAATTCACTCCGAAATTATAATGATCTTAGTTTTTCAGATGGGAACAATTTTATATTTTTGTTTCTTAATTGAGGGTGTAATGCAGATGCGCCCATATGCACGATGTCACCCCAATTCCCAACGCATTTAATAATAGGAGCTCAATTCAAAATTGGAAATATCTTGGTAGCAAAAGACATTAATCTTTAAAACCTGATTAATTGATACGACGTTAATCATCTTGATTCCATTAAGCCGAGTTTGATAAGAACCGTTTTAATTATCAATCACTCCATAAAACTGCGGCATGACCAAAAAGGTGTAGTCGTAATCGAATCCTATTATTAGAAAGTTTAGACTTTTGCGACTTTGTTTTATAAAAGCAAGGAAACCTAAA
The DNA here is from genome assembly GCA_036417725.1 of Clanis bilineata. Classification (NCBI taxonomy): domain Eukaryota; kingdom Metazoa; phylum Arthropoda; class Insecta; order Lepidoptera; family Sphingidae; genus Clanis; species Clanis bilineata. Next base: position 3,273,477 of record CM071145.1, on the reverse strand, counting down.
TAGCTGATTCTATTTAGATAAAATCTAGATAAGGTTTATATATCTTAAAACTACGCTAACTAAACTACACCCGCTGGTTAACACAGTACAGTCCAAAACAGCGACCACTTACAATGAGTTCATTGGTGGTCCCCAGAATCATGTCAGCTAGCATAAATACTTCTTTACACTCCGAAGAGGGAAGTAAATCGAAGGGTCTGCGCAAAACACGGGCGCATGATCTATGCAGGCAAAGGGTTTATGATGTTCGTTCAACTCTCAAACCCGCTCCAACTACACAGCATGTCGTAAGCCTATACACTAGCTAATCCTGGAATGTGAAGTGTGAAAAAAAATGTGGATTGAACAAAGAGATATAATACTACTATTGAACGTCTTTAGGGTTGTTGCATGTTTTAACACTATGGTCACGGTGCTTGCTATATGTATCCCGAGCAGGAATATTTTTGACAATCGAATTCGTATCTAGCTCGATGCGCATCTATGACATTTGTATGGAATATTAACCTAACGTCATCAGGGTGGTTACCACCACCTCTTATAGCAGTATTATTATCATCTTACTTGTACCGATTCCCATACAAAACAAACGAAGAACGATGATAATAATACTGTTATAAGAGGTTGTGGTAACCGTGCAGTACGCAACGAGTTCGATACGAATTTGATTGTCAAAAATATTCCTGCTTGGTTCGGCCAAATATGAATATCCTACGAAAAGCCGTAGTGGTCAATTAAAACCTTTAGTATTAATATTCTTATCTCGTTACTACGATTTCGTATAATTTTCACACAGTCGTTGCTGCGAGCAAGTATGATGAATAAAATAGTAATGAAATAATCACCTTATCAAATTTAATTAAGTTTTATTTATACCTAGTGTTTATTATTTCAATTAATTGCACACGAATTGTGATTAATGTATCATATTAATCCTCTTACCTCTATTATCATAATCCAAGACAAATGTAGATCTAAATATTGGTTATAGTATCATGGATATCAGAAAGTGTTCTTAAGTAAGAGTTAATGTCATAAGCTCTTATAATAATACCAATGGAGACCATGCTGTCTCACGAGGTCATTCCAATGCTATTTCTACTCATTTCCAGAAAACTAATATCGTAAAAGTAGTAATACAAAACAGCGAATTAGAAATCAAGCACAAAACTTCAGAGATCATAGTCCATACTTTAATTATTCTACTAGAACTAAGAGAACTTACGTTCCAATAATTAACTCTATCATCACCATCAGCATGATTATTATCATTATCATTATCAATAACAGAATGACCACTGCTGAAAATAAACCTCTTCCAAATTTCTATATCTACAAATTCGATTAAACATAATTGAATTAGTCAATTTAATTCATCAATTAAAACACAACATTATCGCTAAATAATAAATTAACCCTAAAAGACTTTCACAGGAGCCAAGGTGCGAGCATGAAGTTTATAAATAGAAAAATTGCAAACCCATAGGCTCATAAACACTTCAACACAAAAATATTAACAGCAATAGCTCCAGGCGCTACAACATTTAAACAAATTAATGTACGAACTCCCAAACCGCAGACGACCCGCGGTCAGCAGCTAATAGCCATTCAGAGACCAAAGAACTTACTTTATTGGCCCAATTTGAGCTCATTTGTTACTCGGGGCCGACGAATCGGCCAGTCACGAGGCGATTTCTTCTGCTTACTCTGAAACATTGCTCGGCATTATTAGGTGTTTGGCGTCGACTTTTGGATTCTTTGTGGGTTTTGTAAGTTGGTTTTATAGTTGTAATTTCACTTAGTTTTAGTTATATGTATATATCGGCGCAAAATCGCAAGCTTATTTAAAAAGCCGTTGTTATTTCACGTTATTAATTCATTTTACAATTGTTAAACTGCTGAATCGTTAAAAGATTCTAAAAAGTTAAAATAATCGTTATAATTATTTCTTTGCCATTCGATATTCGGTATCGAGTAGGTAGTTGCAAATATTACACCCTATAAAAGGAGTGTTCAGAGCAGATTCGACACAGTCGTGCTCCGGCACTCGGACTGTCCACATCCCTGACTAGACGGTGCTCTTGAGCACCGTTAATAAAGGGAATTAGTGAATTTCAGTGTTCACGCTTGATAAATAAGATGAGTAATCATCTTATTGTCAAAAGTGACGTCAGCCATGCTGACGTCACCGTTTTAAAAAAAACAACGTTAGCGTTGGCCCTCCGACATCAGAAGTGGGATCACTATCCCACTCATTTAACTTGAACCTTTCTGCCCTGACAATGGATAATTTCAATCCGACTGATTCTTTCAATCCGACTGATTCTTTCAATCCGACTGATACTTTCAATCCGACTGATAATTTCAATCCGACTGATAATTTCAATCCGAGATACTTTCAATTCGATCGATACTTCCGAACTAGTCTTTCAGGGCCTTTGTAGACCACGGTCAATAATAAAGGTCCAGGCTACAGCATCGTCCTTCCCAGTTCCTTTAGAACCCCTGTGGACCACGGCGTAAAGGACCGCTCAGAACCACAGCATCATCCTTAACAAAAAAAAAAAAAAACTGTGGACCACGGCGTACGAGACCGCTCAGAACCACAGCATTATCCTTAACAATAAAAAAAAGTGCATAAATGCGTGGAGCATTTGCACTAGTGCATAAATGTGTGGAACATTTGCACAAAAAAAAAAAAAAAAAACCTTTTCAGAGCCTCTGTGGACCACGGCGTACAGGACCGCTCAGCGCCACAGCATCGACCCTTCCCGTTCCTTTAGAACCCCTGTGGACCACGGCATCATCCCCGTAAGAAAAGTGCATAGATGCGTGGAGCATTCGCACTCTGACTACTGACTACTGACTACTGATTGTGCATTGTGTGGAACATTTGTACAAATGTTGATAATATGGTCTAGCAAGGCTGGTCGGATACCTCCTCTGAAAACCATATAAACTAGGGCACGCGGTGTGTCTAAATAAAAACAAGAAACTACCTGATTTATGGTCAGGATTGATCGAGACGGTCTATATGACACTGTTGCACTCATTTTTTAAGTCTAAATGTCAACGTCAGTGATCAACTTTAAAAATCATAAGTGGTCAATTTGAAAAATCCTGAGTGGTCAATTCGGGAAATTGTTTTGTGAGCTAGGTAATTTTGCCCGCTGAGTTTGTTTCGCCGGGTCTTCTCAGGCAGGGCCGCGTTTGGATCCGGTGGTAGTTTTAAAAAAAAAAAACGGAATCTTAAATTCGCAATAATAAACGAGGCCTTTCAAAATGACCGTATCGGCGTACAACCACAAGCTTTCAATAGGAGCACGTGCTATTTCAAATGGAAAGAAAGAGAAGAAAAGAAAAAAAAAATTTGTTCTACGAGTATGCACAACAAATTACAAGGCTGGTGCAGAGCACGCACCGCCTATCAGAATGGCCGTATCGGCGCAAAATCGCAAGCTTATTTAAAAAGCCGTTGTTATTTCACGTTATTAATTCATTTTACAATTGAGTAAGATCACGTCAAGTGGACCCCCCATTTACCACTTGATCATAAAAATTTAATCTATATATATTTTTCATAAGTACTTATGATGGAAAAATGATCCCCTAAATGATTTTTAAAAATTTTGATTTTAACAACATTTTTTTTTACAATGAAAATTTTAAGCACTTTTAATTAAAAAATTTATTAAAAATCAACGGTAAGAGATAAATTCATGAAATTTTCAGCATCCATGGTCAAATGTCTATACTTTAAGAATATATTAACGACTTAAGATTATTTGTTTATTTTCGTATTGTTAACTAACTTTTAAGTTAACAAATTAAAATTTAACTCATTTCTTGGTAAAAAAATGCATTTTTTTTTCATCGGTCACATGCTTTATTCATTTAAGTTTAAGATTCCGGAAGAAAATTTCACTGCTCGCCATTAGTTTAAACAAAATTAATTTATTTATGACAGCGCGCCAGCCGCCGAGCGCTGTGGAAGCGCCGCGCTATCGAGCGTCTCGTACTGCATTGAAGCTTTTATCAGTGATAATTTAAAATAATAATACAAAATATTATTATAAAACAAATTTTATTATTATTTACGTTATATTATTATAATTATTATCAATAAAATTTTATTTTTTGTTAACAATATCATAAAGAATATAATCATGACACATTGAATAGAACAAACAAAAGCTTAATTTAAATAATTAAATGGTAAATTTGTCGTAAATTAAATATTTTTTTTCACAGAAGTTAAAATAGCTTTCTGACACTCAGCAACACTTGACACTCGTCTTAATTTTATCGGTGGTTCACCAACTTCCGACAGCAATTTATTAACATTTTCAATTTTCAATTGATTGCCAATAGCATCACACTCAAAAGTCGGATCTTTCTTATCAGCATCTGTAATTTCATCTACTTCTGGCTCAGTCGTATCAACAATAGAATCATTATTTACAGATTTATTGCATGTATTCTTCCGTATCGCAGGTTCGCGTCCCAGATAAATTGCCCTCTCACAAGAATTGCACATATAATTTCCTATAAAGGCTTTGAATTGGCAAGCACGATTAGCTGTAATTAAAACTAATTTTTTAATCACATAATTGTGATTTTTTTTATTTAACGGATTGCAACACTTATTCACTCGGCCCATTTTAAATCACAGAAAATATGATTATTACAATTAAAAATTATAATACTAAAATATTAACTGAAAAAACACAACTTAACAACACTTCAGCTTTTATTTTTAATAATTATTTCATGCTTTGCGTTTATACGCAAAAAAATTATTTAATTTACGACAAATTTACCATTTAATTATTTAAATTAAGCTTTTGTTTGTTCTATTCAATGTGTTATGATTATATTCTTTATGATATTGTTAACAAAAAATAAAATTTTATTGATAATAATTATAATAATATAACGTAAATAATAATAAAATTTGTTTTATAATAATATTTTGTATTATTATTTTAAATTATCACTGATAAAAGCTTCAATGCAGTACGAGACGCTCGGTAGCGCGGCGCTTCCACAGCGCTCGGCGGCTGGCGCACTGTCATAAATAAATTAATTTTGTTTAAACTAATGGCGAGCAGTGAAATTTTCTTCCGGAATCTTAAACTTAAATGAATAAAGCATGTGACCGATGAAAAAAAAATGCATTTTTTTACCAAGAAATGAGTTAAATTTTAATTTGTTAACTTAAAAGTTAGTTAACCATACGAAAATAAACAAATAATCTTAAGTCGTTAATATATTCTTAAAGTATAGACATTTGACCATGGATGCTGAAAATTTCATGAATTTATCTCTTACCGTTGATTTTTAATCAATTTTTTAATTAAAAGTGCTTAAAATTTTCATTGTAAAAAAAAATGTTGTTAAAATCAAAATTTTTAAAAATCGTTTGGGGGATCATTTTTCCATCATAAGTACTTATGAAAAATATATATAGATTAAATTTTTATGATCAAGTGGTAAATGGGGGGTCCACTTGACGTGATCTTACTCAATTGTTAAACTGCTGAATCGTTAAAAGATTCTAAAAAGTTAAAATAATCGTTATAATTATTTCTTTGCCATTCGATATTCGGTATCGAGTAGGTAGTTGCAAATATTACACCCTATAAAAGGAGTGTTCAGAGCAGATTCGACACAGTCGTGCTCCGGCACTCGGACTGTCCACATCCCTGACTAGACGGTGCTCTTGAGCACCGTTAATAAAGGGAATTAGTGAATTTCAGTGTTCACGCTTGATAAATAAGATGAGTAATCATCTTATTGTCAAAAGTGACGTCAGCCATGCTGACGTCACCGTTTTAAAAAAAACAACGTTAGCGTTGGCCCTCCGACATCAGAAGTGGGATCACTATCCCACTCATTTAACTTGAACCTTTCTGCCCTGACAATGGATAATTTCAATCCGACTGATTCTTTCAATCCGACTGATTCTTTCAATCCGACTGATACTTTCAATCCGACTGATAATTTCAATCCGACTGATAATTTCAATCCGAGATACTTTCAATTCGATCGATACTTCCGAACTAGTCTTTCAGGGCCTTTGTAGACCACGGTCAATAATAAAGGTCCAGGCTACAGCATCGTCCTTCCCAGTTCCTTTAGAACCCCTGTGGACCACGGCGTAAAGGACCGCTCAGAACCACAGCATCATCCTTAACAAAAAAAAAAAAAAACTGTGGACCACGGCGTACGAGACCGCTCAGAACCACAGCATTATCCTTAACAATAAAAAAAAGTGCATAAATGCGTGGAGCATTTGCACTAGTGCATAAATGTGTGGAACATTTGCACAAAAAAAAAAAAAAAAAACCTTTTCAGAGCCTCTGTGGACCACGGCGTACAGGACCGCTCAGCGCCACAGCATCGACCCTTCCCGTTCCTTTAGAACCCCTGTGGACCACGGCATCATCCCCGTAAGAAAAGTGCATAGATGCGTGGAGCATTCGCACTCTGACTACTGACTACTGACTACTGATTGTGCATTGTGTGGAACATTTGTACAAATGTTGATAATATGGTCTAGCAAGGCTGGTCGGATACCTCCTCTGAAAACCATATAAACTAGGGCACGCGGTGTGTCTAAATAAAAACAAGAAACTACCTGATTTATGGTCAGGATTGATCGAGACGGTCTATATGACACTGTTGCACTCATTTTTTAAGTCTAAATGTCAACGTCAGTGATCAACTTTAAAAATCATAAGTGGTCAATTTGAAAAAACCGTTAAGAGGGCGTTCGCACTTTTCAGTGAATTCGACGTTTTTGCTTGACTTTTGAAAGTGTCTCGCTGAAAATTTTTGTACCAAACAAATCCTAAAAACATATGCATTTTGAAGGTCATTTCATTCCGGACGTGGTGTACATCTTAATTTTTTCATTAAATAAGACAAAACCTTATGATTCCGCGTACTAGAAGAGGTGTTTTCGAAAATGTTACTTTTTAGTGACTTTTGATAACTTTTTGAGAAACGATACATTAATATTATGACATACAATTGATGCACACATAACAAGAATATCTTCTTATCCGTGGTGGCTATTCTATTTTTTTTACGTTTTATACAAAAATGTCAAGAAAATAGCTTTTAAAACAAACACAATTTTGAAAACTGCGTCTGAAATCATAATTTATTTTGCGCAATATAAACTACACACGAAAATAAAAAATATCGCATAATAAAGTTTAATATCTTGGCTTTTATAAAAAAAAATATGAGGGCCAAATTATTTGATATAATATCTAAAATATGTTTTTGAAACCATAGCAAATATCGATATAAACAGCGAATAAATAGCCAGCCATTTGAACAGTCAAGTCACACCGCGCTGAGCGGGCTCAGAGTGAGGACGTATCGCATTTTTTCGTCATTTTCAGGTTTTCGAATTACGAAATTTTCAATTATTTGTAGTAATTATAGCGCGACCATACTCGACTTGATATTAGGTGATTTTTGTTTGTATTCATGTTTTGAGATTTTCTCTAACTACATTTTTATTGAATTACATAATTGGATTTTGTTCTGATTTAAATTATTCATCTCATGATTATGATTGATTGTAATGAATTAAGCGATAGCAACTGAATAGAATTTAGAATGTGATATCTTTCTTTCTGCCTGTCCTTATCTCACGGCAGCGACCACGTGGGCTCAACATAACACACTTTTTCAAGCATGTTGCAGAAAGGATTTGGCTTTGTTTTTACGACAAATTGCTTGACATTAACCCCCCTCTGGAGTATAAAATGTAACAGTATATGGGTACCCTTCTTAGATAATATAATATTCCCAAATGTTCCAACTAGGGGTCTTAAAATGAACATGCATAAGACGACGATCATGTCAAATTTTCATGTTGTGCACACTCCAAAATTAGTATAGGAAACTCTGGATATAGAAAAATCAAATGTCTATTACATGGGGTATCTACCTAAACAGGTTCAATTTTGAAAGAGGTCAATCATCAAATTCAGTTCGACTGGATAGCATTCGGCAAATTATGTTGTTGAGGTCTTCCTGTGAAAAATACCTCAGTGCCTGAATACAAAAGTCTTTGATCATAGTGTGTTACCGTTACTAGTGATAACTTACGGCCACTGAAACAAGTTCTTTGACTATGAGGAGGCCATGCTCGGAATCAGGAATAAGGTGATCTTTAGAAGAACGAACATTCTTGACATATAAGTCAACGGATTAGCAAGTTGAAGTGGCAGTGGCCCCTCAATTTAATTTACTAGTTCCCTCTTCTTAGTGTGAACAAGCATTTGAATGTAATATTTTGTGATTACTGGAGTTTTTTTGAGTGCACTGCGCTTACCATACGATATAAAGTGTGGGCCAAAAGTTTTTTCAAATATCGACCGTCTGAGTTTATTAAAGAAAACCATAAGAGGGATGGGCTCAGGGGTGGCGGAATATTATGCGGTTATTATGACTGCCTCTTCGTGTAACTTCTTCGCCAAAAAGAGTAAAACGGGATAGGACCCAACAGAGGGAGTTAGAGGAGGCCTTTGCCATGCGGAAAACTGAGATTAGGGATATTATTTAAAATCAGGTTACGAGAGACCAATCTAAGCTAAGCGAAATGTAATGTTCTATTCGCAAGTGCGCCTCTAACTAACCCTTCGTGGATACAGGGGTGAACTTATGTATGCATCATGCGTCGCTACATGCAATTTTTGTCAAGATTGAGCCTTAGCGTGCTTTTGAGACTGTCAAACCAGCAGATAGGTCACCAGATGGTAAGTGATCTACACTGAAATAAAATGAAATGTAGGCTAATAAATACCTCTTATGACAAGTCAATATCATCATCATCAATACATCTACTATATAAAAATAAGTCGGGTTTTCCCTTCTGACACTATAACTCCAGAACGCACGAACCGATTTCCACGGTTTTGCATTCGTTGGAAAGGTCTCGGGCTCCGTGAGGTTTATAGCAAAGAAAATTCAGGAAAAATTTCAACAGAAAAGCGGGAAAATCTTTTTTCACATACAGCGCCATCTCTGATACATAGCATGTACTACAAACCAATATTTTAAGTAGATGGCGCCGGTGCGTGATACATTGTTTGACAGCTACTCATTGTTCTCTGCTCAGTTAATTTCATGTGACAAACCGGTATTGTGTTCACTATGAAATTGTGAAAAAAAAGTAAAAAAAAATAGTTATTCGTTTCCTAACATTTACCATCAAATCAATCACGTGTATTGTGCAAATTATATGTTTACATCGTTTAAAATATAGAACAGAAAGAAATATTGAAATATTGTCAAAAATAATAAGTAATAACTGACAGGCTGACTCATGGGGTGACAGACGGGGTGACAGACGGGTGACCGACGTGGTGACAGACGGAGTGACAGACGGGGTGACGGACGTGGTGATAGACGGGGTGACAGGCGGGTCACAGACTGGGTGACAGACGGGGTGCCCGACTGGGTGACAGACGGGTTGACAGGCGGGGTAACAGACAGTGTGACTGATGGGGTAAGAGACGGGGTGACAGACGGTGTGACAGACGGTGTGACTGACGGGGTGAGAGACGGGGGACTGACGGCCGAAGTAGTTCATCCCATTACCTCCTTTAGAATTATTGGATTATAGGTGCCTACGACTCACTCTTTCAACCCTCTCTCTCATACGCAGACGAAGTTGCGCGGGTCAGCTAGTAATATAATAAGAATGTAAATATCGCGCGTCTATACATTACATAGATTTCCAAAAAAACTAATTGGGGGGGGGGGGTTTAGAATTAGTAATAGGATACATTTTTATCATTTTTAGATTTTTGTCTGTCTGTCTGTCTGTTTGTATGTTTGACCGCGCATCAAATGAAAACCACCAAAGTAATTTTACGGAACTGGATAGAAAATCGCAGACCACATCTTGGAAAAACATTTAGGCTTTATTTTATTGAAATCGGTCAACTCTATCAAAAGATATGGATATTTTTGTATCATCTGTGCGATTGTTGGGAGTTCTATAAAGCCTGAAAGTGATTTTTAAGTTTATCAATAGATGGCGTTACCATATTTTCTGAGTCATATTAAATATTTTACGAATTCTGAACCATTTTAAAGTCGTTAAGTGATCCGCGGTCAAAATCTAAAAAGTGACCACCATTTTGGTTTTCTTTGTTTTTGGGCCAATTGACTTCAAAATCGATATCTGGGCCACCCCGTGGTTCCAAACGACGCCACCAATGTCAAAACTGTCAAAAGTGACCGCCATGTTATTTTTCTTTGTTTCTGGGCTGATTGACTTCAAAATCGATATCTGGGTCGCCCCGTGGTTCTAAAGGTATAATAATATTATAAGAAATACTTAAATCTAAATTATGCTTTTTTTGACATGTCATAAGTGCTTTTATATGCCTACGTGATTAATAAAGATTTTTATTTATAAAGGACGGAGCCGATGTCAAAACTGTCAAAATTTGCCGCCATTTTGTTTTTCTTTGTTTCTGGGCTGATTGACTTCAAAATCGATATCTGTGTCGCCCCGTGGTTCTAAAGGACGGAACCGATGTCAAAACTGTCAAAATTGGCCGCCATTTTGTTTTGGGTCGATTAATTTCAAAATCGATATCTGAGGCGCCCTGTGGTTCCAAACGACGGAACCGATGTTAAAACTGTCAAAATAAGCCGTCATTTGTTTTTTTTTGTTTTTGGGCCGATAGACTTCAAAATCGATATCTGGGTCGCCCCGTTGTAGAATATTTAGACTAAAACGACATGGCTGATCGATAAATCAAAACCTTTACCATTGGCCCAACAAAATACGCGTGCGAAGCCGCGGGCAAAAGCTAGTAATAAAATATAACACAAAACAATTATATAAATCAACCTTATATATATTTTTAGGTTAATATAAAAATAGTCAATACTTTAGTAACAGCAATTTTTTAAAATATATTTTGGAACTTTCGGAACACTGCCAATGTTCCAAAATACTGCCTGTTGTCCTCTGTGCCCAGACGAAATATGAAAAACGTTACACGAAAAGAACCATAGGTTCGTTGCTAAGCTAAAAGGAGGGGAATAGGGATTGGGAAAGGGGCGAGGGAATTGCGCTACCAGAGATCTCACTCAACGAACTAAACGCAATAGCAAACTGCTACTTTACGTCGGTTTTCTGTGAGTCAGGTATCAAATTTAACAAAAACAACAACTCCTACATTACTAGACGACGCTTGTGTAGAATTGAATATTGATTACCCGGTGTGAGTCTTAATTTAATGAAAACTTGACCCAACAAGAAGTTCGAACCAATTATTTCCATACCGAATATTAAAGAAGGCGGCCACGTTCAACAAGGAGCAAATAGAACATTTGGGAGGTTCAAATTTTCGTAAGAAACATAAGCGTTCGGTGGTTCCGGCAATACCAACTACAAGATATTCCATTGTCTCTGAGGAGCCCGGCCCGTACCTTGCGAATTTTTCGTGTGGGGATACCTGAAAAGTTGTGTATATCTAAGAAACCGACGACAATATCCCGATTAAAATAAAACATCCACGAAAAAATCACCGGCAGCATATGTTGCAGAGAGTTTTCAAAGACTTGCAAAGATGTTTGCTAGATTCCCGACGACGAGACATCATTAAAAAAACATAGATGTTTGTTACGTCGAAGGAATCATTTGTATCATTTCTAGTTTTAATTATATTCATGTTTCAAATTTGCAAACGATTTTGGTCCACCGTTTATTTGTCTGGCTCGGAAAAAACATTCTTATCTCTGTTCTTATCTAATTCCCGGTAAATCTTGCTAGAACAATACACGTCTGACTTGAAAATCTATACCAGGACCTCCTGGTTCACAGCCTATTTACGCTATCACTAGATCAAAGAGGTGACAGACGTTTTATTATTATTTCCGAAGGGCAAGGCAAATAAATTATGCAATTTATTTATTTATTGTGCCTATAGGCATCGCTAACATAGACATTTAAACGAGCATGACTACCCAGACTGAGTACAACAATCAGTTAGAAAGCACCTTTCAGCAACATGCTTGAAATAAAGCGTGTATAAATATGATGCGTCGATCCGACATTGAAGTTTATTTTTCTAACTACTAACTACTAACTACTAAGGATCAAAATTTTTCAATCCAAGTATACATTGAGTTTACGTACTGGATTGCAACTCGGGCATGTGTGCGACGCACACAGGTGCAGCGCTGTCATAAAATACCTAAACTTGAGCGGAAAGGTTTTGCTAAAGCACTCTTAATAAAGGGAATTAGTGAATTTCAGTGTTCACGCTTGATAAATAAGATGAGTAATCATCTTATTGTCAAAAGTGACGTCAGCCATGCTGACGTCACCGTTTTAAAAAAAACAACGTTAGCGTTGGCCCTCCGACATATAAAATGGGATTAATTATCACAATTTATGTATGAATATTTACACTAAAACGCAAAAGCTGTTGTTATACATAGTCAAGATGAAACTTTAGATTTTATAGCAGAAACTGGAAAGTAGGTGCTCAACTGATTGTTACACCAAATTGTAAATTGTTGTAAGCAACACCAAATTGTAGACAACCACTATGCCAAAATAAGCATACGTTGCGAACCTTAAAAGGAAGGCAATAAGCGGGCGAAGGGGAGAGGGATTGGAGCCACCTCAAATCAGCTGCCGAACGAAATGCAACAGCTAACTGCCACTTTACATCGTTTTCGTATCTAAACGGTCGAGCCGTACCTACTTAAACTATGAATGTCAGTTTGTATATTTGTAAACTATTCATGTCTGAACAACTGACCTCATTTGAACGAAATTTGGTAAACAGGTTTCCCATGACCTTGAGCAAAGACATCCCACATAAGTGAAACTGCAAAAAAAAACTCATAAAATTACCTTCATACATACATACATAAGCTCACACCTGTATCCCCGAAGAGGTAGGCAGAGGCGCACTAGCGAACTAGAACACCCACATTTCGCCGAGCTTAGTTCCGTCCCAGATGTGATAGGGAGCGAGCCTATAGCCATATCGGGCACAAATTCCAGACTCCGGGTTGATATGGAAAAATCCAATATAACTTTGCCCGACCCGGGGATCGAACCCGAGACCTCAGAACCGTAGTCGTACCGTAATACCACCACGCCACCGAGGCACTCCAAAATTACCTTCAATATATACTATATATACTTCTATATTTTTTTTTCAAACAAAGCTTGATATAAAACATCTTCAATTCTAAGAACCTATCAAGCATCTTAAACCACGAGAAGCGCCCTCCAAATCTAATCACTTCGAGTATCCATCAATCTTTTTAATTTATACGATCCGTATTCACTCTCTCAAATTAGATATAAGTGACTCCCTGCACAAACGAACCCAATTAACGATGGATCCTCCTAAGGACCGTTTCAGGATTGCGGCCGATGGTACAAGGATAGTAATTAAAGGAAACCGACCGGAGGAATGTAGCCGAAGCCTAAAATAACAATAATACGAAAACATTGTTGGCCTGTGTCTCCACAATGCCGCATTGTGTAGCTTTGTTTTCTTACCTACACATAAATATACCGTTAATATTGCCCACAATAAAGGCTTGTGTGATTCTTGCGTAAACTCCAATGTTTGTTGTACTTTTTGGTATTTTCTGGCTCTTTGCGCGTTGTTAAATACTTTTCTCCTTGGCTTTATTTTAGTCGGTCTAATTGCTATGCCAGACTTGTAACTTACTACACTAGGCAGTTGATCGATATAAAGAAATTGCTTGGTAAATTGAAATAATTACTAATGAAACTCTATGATTGAATAAGAATGCTTGTTCTAACTAATATGAAACACATTATCACTACTTCATTTATTTTATTTCTTTATACCTTTGAAATAAAACTATTTTTACGGATTCGATCACGATAATATAAATACGTATAATTTTAAAATGAAGGTTGATATTGTAATATTAACATTTTTGGACATCTGACACCTTAGTCCATCCCGTGTCCACGAAGGCTGCAAATCTTTCGAAACGTCGGGCATAAAAATTAAAACCAAATCGTGATAGAATCCGTAAAAATAGTTTTATTTCAATAAATAACATTCGCGTAAACCTAAGAAATAATTCTTTATTTCTTTCGATTTTTATTCTACTTCTACGAGAGGTTAATGCAATCGTATATTTAAATCGAAGTATGTGCCAGATTCAGCTCAGTTTTAGGATCGACAGCTTGCTTGGCATCAATCTCCTATGTGGTCTAGACTAGACTAAGAAAGCAACACAGGAAAAAGTGTTTCGGCTTGCCCTTTTTTCTGGCTGCCGAATCAACATTTGTTATTACATAGGGAGATTACAGAATTACATAAACTTCTTTTAATACCAGTAATATGATGCTTAAATGTGCCCTTAACAATGCAAAGGATGCTGCCAAGACGCTGTTCACCATGAATAATCACAAGTTTAAAAACTTAACGCACCGACTCCAAATCCGATCGTAACCACATTTATATGGGACCACCCTTGAAAGAAGCTATATCGAACACAAAAATAATTTTCAAAATCGGTCCACATTTGGCGGAGATATCGCGTAACATACATAATAAATACAGACGAATTGAGGACCTTCTCCTTTTTGGAAGGCGGTCGAAAATAATAGCGATTGGTAAAAGGATGGTTATATTAAGGCCTAAAGAAATCTCAAAGTACCGAATAAAGCTAGTAAACAACTTCTCTAGACTTTCAACTGTCTAAGATAATACTTTTAAAATCATACGTTTGATAACAACGTTCATTATTTTATAAAATATTTTTAGAGCTGACAAGAGAGTCTGGAATCGGGATTGTCGTTACTTATCTGCTAATGAACTCGCGAGATGGATCGCCCGCTCTACTATCTTTTATTGTCCCATGAATTACATTTTCAGTTGAACCACTTGATAGTGATGTGATGTCATATCGATAAAATATCGATATTATTGTTTAGCTAAGTTATTCTAAATATTTAAACTTAATATATATTATGCCAATATTTATGGATACATTTTTAAGATATGGATATATTTTGTTTTTTTCTTTCTTTCTACCTGCCCTTATCCCACCTTAATGTGGGGTCGGCGCAACACACTTGACAACAACGCACACGCGGATATGGCTAAGTTTTTACGACCGGCTGCCTGCCTGACGTCAACCCCCTCTGAGGGATTACATGGATGTATATGGTAATATAGATTTATAGAATATTTTTATAGAATATTTTGGATATGGACAAAAAATATTATTACTTTAGTATGGGATCAGATAATCTAATTGCAATAAGTCTTGCATTGGTAGTATATTTTTTACGGTCTACATCAAATTCTGTCCTAGTACATCGAATCGTGTACTTTATGCTTGTGATAGTCGTAAAAAAACATTCCGAAATATACATTTTCGACGCGTATAAAATTATATATATTTTCTTGTGGCATTTCTAATCTAAGTTTACGTGCAAATAAATAAAATTTTTATTTTGAGATATAATGAAGAAAGTAACAAATTTAACTTACAAGTTTAAGTCTTAGGTATTTTTACTACAAAATTGTATTAAAGAAACCAAAAGAAAGTGTATCTACGTTGATATCCGTATGTAGATTTTAAACATTGCTTAAGAAAATATTAAATACTAATTTACTGACTGACCAAATATGACTAAACCGAGAAATAGGCAATGATGATTTTGCTTCTTTTCTATCTATTTTTTGCAAATACAAATAAGAAAAGACTAATAATACTATGACTAACAGTAATAAAAATAATAATATCACAAAACCTAGAAATTCAATATTCCATTCTCAAACCTTCATTTGCATTGGGATTGGAAAGCAGTCGCAGCAGCCATAAACAAATACATCCAACAATCACGCACATAATCCTGAACTCATATTTGGATTCCCTACGTCGCATCAGAAACTACGAGCCACTAATCCAAGACACGCCGACCGCCACAAACATCCACAGATTAGATATTTACACTGTCTATTGTAGAGTCTAAGCAAGCTTAGTACCTTGCTTCGTCTAGGGGTACGATACTAGATATATCTTGTGGAAGTTCGATTAGATCCAACTTTAAAGTAAGAGAGTAGAAATTGAGGATTGATTTATGCCACTGCATAGCTCAGTCATTTCAAACACCGACTTGACACTTTACGTCTATTTTCTATGAGACAGAGGCCGTTCCATTTATGCTGTAGAGACGTCCACAGTTAGACTCTACCAATCATGAGTAACTGGGTTTTGCTATTCATGGAAAAGCGTAGCATTCGTCTCGTCCTCAATCAGCGTAAATAAAACACATTCGAAACGTTTCATTCTAGGTATAATTTTGGAACGTAAAAAGCTTTTAATGTACAGATAAAATAGAAAAGTCTAAAACCATTTTAGCGGTACAGTTGAGATTTTCAATTCCATTGTTTCACCTTTAGATCGTTTAGATATGGTTGGTATGGATTAGTCTTATAAACGAAAACAAGTTTCAAATTATTTACGTCTATAAATACTGCTTCCTACACTTACTTTTATTCCACTCTAACGTGGGGTCAACGACACACATCTTTTAAGGATATTGCAGAAAGCATTCGGCTTAATTATTGAGACTGGCTACATAGCTAATATTAATGCTCTTTGGCATCTAAAATTCCTGGGAAAATTATGTTTGTAAAACTAGGTTACAGTTGACCAAAAACACTCGTGACATCTAAAAATACTTAAAATATATATTTTGTAAGCCTATTAAACGTATTAGTCGATAAGCTAATTAGGCAAAATGTGGTTCCAGATTCAATGATAATTGTTTGTATGATCCACGTACATCAGTTTCTACTCTGGGAAATATGAAAACAAAAGTCTCTCGTGGTCCCTCATACCCACGATGATGTAAGACTGCTATTTCATAATGAGTCACTAATCAGTAGGTACTATAAATAGACTATGGGTGTAATTTAAATGTGTAGGTGAGGATAGTGAGCGATTTGTAGATAGATGCCTCAGTAGGTACTATAAATAGACTATGGGTGTAATTTAAATGTGTAGGTGAGGATAGTGAGCGATAGATGCCATGTATGTTGTATAAGCAACAATAATTATCGATAATATAGCCCACATCGACCACATCACTAGAGACAAAGAAAACGCTCAAGTTCGAACAGCCGATACTTGCACAGAATGATAAGAGAAAATAATGACATTTCGCAATGACGACACTTGTACGAGACGCAGACGTTGTTAGGAACATGGACTTGAAGCTTGTTACTATGAATATAATGCTGATATTATTTGAAAATATTATTCATATTCTTTCGGAGTAATGATTAGGGTGGTATAGTTGATGGGCCAACGACTATTTTAACAAATACAATTCATGGTAATTCTTCATTTATAATTTGATTTATTTCCATACCTTATGTGCTTATAGACAAAATATTACTAGAGACAAATAGTGTGTAGAATTTAGATTAACAACCTCCGAGAGCCTCCGTGGCGCAACGGCTGCGAAAAGAGAGGTCGCGGGTTCAATTCCCGTACCAAGACAATTATTTACATGGTCTACAGATATTTGTCTCGGGTCTGGGTGTTGTGAAACTGGAAGTCATTTCGTAGTTCTTGATACCCACGACACAAAACTCATATCTTATTGTGGTGGTTAACAAAATAAGATTACAATGTAATCTTTGTCATCATTGTACAATGTAATCAATATAAATTTGTTCGTACATATTTTGTTCGTATTTTGATGTCAAAATACGAACAAAATATGCAATCACGACGGCATGCAGTTCTAAGTTAATTAAGTAATTCCCGCCTGCACCTGATGAAGCTACTTACTTGTACCGAATTTTGGACACCGGAAATTAGCCGGCTCGAGTTTTACACGCCATTTGTTAGTCGTTACCTTCTCGGTTTTAACCGTTTGATAAAAGTTATTTCTTAATTTATAGTTTTACAATAACATAACATAAGATGACGCCTGTATCCCCGAAGGGGTAGGAAGAGGCGCACTAGCCAACTAGCACACCCACATTTCGCCGAGCTTAGTTTCGTCCCAGATGTGATAGGGGGCGAGCCTATCGCCATATCGGGCACAAATTCCAGACTCCGAGCTGATATGGAAAAATCCAATATCACTTTGCCCGACCCGGGATCGAACCCATGACTAAGCCAGGGTCCTCCTGCCACTATAATTCCAGGCAGAAATAATTTTCTATTAATCAATGTCCTAATTATTTTGCACTTTTGATATATTTTGATACTGACTAGTATGTATGGAAGTGGCAATGTCAGATTTCTATCCTGGCACGGCAAAGAGGCAACACTGCACTGGATGGTAAGCGTAGTGCAGTCCAAAAAAAATTGCGACCACTGACAAACAATGGGTTTCTCAGTGGTCTTCAGAATTATGTCGGCCTATTTATGCTTCTTCACACTCCGAATCCGAAGAGGGTAGAAGCAAACTGAAGGGCTTGCGATAAGACAGGCGGATGACCGATGCTGACACAGAGATACCCCTATGCCCGTCCCAACCAACAATCAAGCCATGCCGCAAGCCGCTCGAGGCAGAGACTAAGGCACCGGAAGTACACTGGCTGATCCTGAAAAGCGAACCAAACACGAAGTGTGGGTCACTATGGCAGATTGTGGCACCATGTTTACGGTGCACGGTGGTAGATACAAATCGATTCCAAAATTTTCCAATCAATTCTGGGTCAAAATCTGGATAGTCATGCTCGCTTAAAAGTCTGTGCTTGTGGGGGCGTCATGTGCCGGGTCGGCCACTTCTCTGCAAGATGGTTGAGGAGGCCGATGGCTGGCACATGCGTCATACCCGTGAACGGGTGCTGCTTGTGTGGACTGGTCTGTTCCGACTTCATTACATTCATTATTTTTATCCATCCGTTTAGTTTGTCATTTATTCGCATGTTTGTCGTTTGCCTGTGAGAGTCGCTCAGCAATCGAAATTGTACGTTTTGTTGATTTTATTTCACATGGAAGTTACCTTGTTGTAGATTGGCTGCTCTAATTTAATGTAAATTAATAATTTTTTTTTTTCTTATTTTGGTTATATATTAATATCTGGCTATAAGCTGCTTATTATTCTCAAAAAGAGCAACGTCAGAGTTTCTTACCCGTTCTTCTCTGGCGAACCAGTCTTCCGAACTGGCGGTAGAGTAAACATTTTAGACGGAATCTAAACAATGTGTGACATTTTATGGATTTAATATACGATTTGATTTGAATCAAAATAATTTCTAAATAGAACGCACAAATTCATTAAAGCCAACTTAAACATTACTCCATCGAAAAAATTAAGTCACCCCAAACAACCAATTTGCATTCTAACAGAGTTATATTTATAAATTAAAACATTTTTCACCTGTTAAAATTGTTAAGGAAATTTAAGCTCTAGATAATATTCAACGGGCCGCCTAAACGGTTTACGTTAAAATAATATATTAATTAAAGGGGAGGTGGGGTATTGAATAAATTATTCTCGAAGGGGAAGTTGGGGTGGATCGAGGGTGCGAGCGCAACCGAAGGGTACGACAGAGCAGCGGAGAAGATTTATGCTTTGTGCCCGCTCGCTGCGCTTTGACGATGTAAGTAATAGAATTAGAGCGACGCATAACGATTTCTTAAAATCGTGTCTCCTGCACATGTTTTTCTCGAAACAAAGGACAAAACACCTACACAGTGTAGTGTTTTCCATAACCATAGACCAAAATGTGTAGGGAATGATTTGTGTAGTGTTACAGTGTAGGAGACTAGGTTACCCGTCGGAGGCGGCACATATATATGTTACATAAGCGTATGGGCCACCGGAGGCCGAGCCGCCCGTGACTATGTAGGTAGTCGTAGATGACGTCGGTGATGCTTACTAAAATTTATTTAAAACCTGTTAATATTTATGCAAAGTAATATGTTTTTGAACATAGGCCTCCCCCAAAGATTTCCAGATCGGCCTGTTGGAAGAGGCCTGCATCCAGCGACTTTGGGGGAGGCCTATGTTCAGCAGTGGACGTCTTATGGCTGATGATGATGATGATGATGATATGTTTTTGGCAAGTGATCCGCTCGCCCAATCAGTAGAAAATTCTGAAAAAGTGGGGAATGTGACCGCCAGGGTACGTTAAATATGATACAAAAGCTACTCATCGGACAACATCAAAGAACATGACAAAATGCCTTAGAACTTACTTCTTACACCAACGCCAAAGTCTTGCTGCATTCATTAATTAATAGCAGCATTATAAACACACGTGGTTCTCGGAAGTCTCGCAACGCTCAGCAAATACATTTGGATACAGATCCTTACGACCAACATCTACAGGATTTATCAGGGATCGAACGAAGCTCTCAGGTCTGTATATTATCAAGACAGGCAGACGTGCAGAAAATACCCTGTAAATATTGCATATAGGATTTTTTTAAGTAATTAAGTATCTTTCTTTATTTAATTACTCGCGGCGTTTGGGAGGTGGGAAAATGTCTGGAAATATTTGGGTGAGGGCATGCATGTTTAGCAGTGGACATCCTGTGGCTGCAGGGCGATTCTCTAAGGTTTCATTTGTGAATACAAAAATTAAAACATCGTTGCCGCAACGTTGTTTTCATTTTTGTATTCAGCAAGGTACAAAGCGCACGCACTAGCGCTATGCGTGATGATGGTGCTTATGCGAACTAGCTCTCTCGAGCGAGGCGTTTGATATAAATGTATGGAAAATAGTATTCTCTAAGACCCAACAACATTGAACGCTCCGTCGATCTCAACGATGTGCGCTGCGGGAGCAAGGCGTCGATCGCAACGTTGTGGCGTTTTTTAGAGAATCGACCTGCTGATTATTGTGAACAGTAGCCCGAGGACGAAAAACTAATGTAAATGTAAATGTATTCGAGTTCGCTGCACACTGATGACGTTTGGTTAATATTTCATACAAATTTCATAGAAGCGCATCGAGTTCGAATACATTTACGGTTGTCAGAAATTTTCCTGCTCAGGCCGCTGTTTTCATCAGTACCTACGACAAAATATCGTACTGCAATTTTCAAAAACAATGAAATTCGAACATTAGAATTTTTAAGAAAGCTTTAAGAAATTGGTCAGCGGGCATCGTGCTCGAATCAAATTCGATTGTCAAAATTATTCATGCTCGGCCCTCTATTCATCCAATGTCAACGCAGAGACATTCAAACTCAAAGCTCCAGTAAGCAAAGTCGAAACTTGTAATATGAATGCAAATCCGAAACGAATCCATTCCAACGGACTTGCGAACTATAGTAAAGTTAGGCCGACTTGTAATTCTGCACACATTTTCTGAATTACTACTTTCTATGCGCATTTTGGAAAACTTGGATTATTTTTGTTATAGAAGTAAAAATATTTTTATGAATATCATTTGATTACCTCGCCTCCGCTCCGTACCTATTACGGCCGGTTTCAATAAAGAATCTCAGTTCGAATGTGCAGATAGATTACAAAAATTAGCCAATAAGAACATAGTTTGAACATGACTCCGTCAAATGACTCGATTTGATTGGTTCATAATCTCGATCTATCGGCACTTTAAACAGATCGTTTATTAAAACCGGCCGTTACTCGTCTCTTTGGTCTAGTGGCAGTGTATATGGGCTGTGACCCGGAAAAGTCCTGGGTTCGATTCCCAGGTCGGGCGTGGTGTTTCTCTAACACTATTTTCCCGGGACTGGATTCCCCAGATAGGGGTTGACGTCAGGTAGGCAGCTGGTCGTAAAAACTAAGCCAAATTATTTCTGCAACATGGTTAAAAAAGTATGTTACGCCGACCATACCCGAGTGGGATAAGAAAGAAATATCATTTTGTCATTACCTAGTGTAATTTGATTAGTGAAGGACAAAAGTATGTTGCGGCGACCCCATATTAAGGTGGGATTAATGGTAGGCAGAAAGAAAGCAAGAAATAAAGGAAAATATCGAGAACCTGAATATCTGAGAATTATGATGAACTAAATGAAAATTATCTTTGGAGCCATTCGTAAACGAATACGTTAATCAAAATATTGAACGATTTGCTCACCTCCTACAAATCTAGTGTTCGTATAAACGATCAACCATTTTTGGATTCGATTGTTAAAATAACAATGTTCGAAGCGAAGCTCGCACAGAGACGAACAAAATAAACCCGTTACAACTGGTTATTGTTGAATCAGATGAAAGTAAAAAATCATGTTTGAAAAGCTCACGTATTGCAGCAGCAGAAAATGCCCTAACTTCGTGGCAGTTGGACAAAAATATCATGTTGGGTTCCGTATAGAGTATTTTAAAGAAAATAGGTAGATACTCCTCTAAGCATAAGATAGTGATGAGTGGGAGATAAATATTCCTATATTACGAGCTACCTACTTGCTATTGACTTTAAGTATAAAACTTGTATAATATTACGATTAAATAAAAGCTAGATCTTTTTGTACATTTTTAATTCCAAAACTACATTAGAATATAAATCTAAAATGAAAACTATACCTACTGACAAAAATAAAAAGGGAGTGTAAAGAAAAGGCAGAAAATATTGCAGGTCAATTTGGGAGTCGATTTGGATATGGTGGATTATATACGAAAGGGGATGTGCTCCGAAGAAGGGTGAGAAAGCCCTGTGGATGATGAAGATGAGAAACAAAGTCAATATACAATCAGATTACCCATAAACACACAAAAACCTTCCAGCTCCATACGGAAGGAATCCCGAAACAACATTGTTCAGCCTTTTTTTAATTCTCCCTAGATTTGGATGTCGATATGTTCCGACAACAACGGACTATTGTATTGTTACTAGGTCCTTATTCACTGTGAATACGAAACGCGATCGTGTTCCATTAACTTGATGAATTTCATATGGAAAAGTATTCTTTAGGCCATTTTCTTTAAGTCTAATTTTCATTAACGCGATAAGGTGGGTTACACACTCGTTTTGCAGTATGGAGATAGAGAATCAGGCATAGTGTACAACAGTACTCGACGCAAAGCTATTTGTTCCCGGCCTTGTTAATCCCGGCATACGTTTTTTTGCAATACTCACTGTGCGGAGTAGTAAATCTTTTTCCCAGATTGTCTGTTGCTTGTTTGGTAGAAAGGTGTTTATATTACACTGGAGAATGGTTTATGACCTCGTCTTAACACTCGGTGTTGTTGATTTTTAATTTTCCAAATCTTACCAAAAATTTGAATTGAAAGAATCACGATTTTTTCATTTCCAAATTATGCCTTTTATTCTTAACAATTTTGATGGCAAAATTTATGGAGATAACATCACTGTATTCTTAACATTCAATAAAGAAAAAGAAAATGTATTCCAAATGTAATAGACTTAAAAGAAAACGACAAAGGTTAAGGTGACTTTAGAAGTTTCAAACAAATCACTTGTAAGAATCTGGTATATTGATATTAATCTAACAATTTTCGAATGGATAATAAAAAAGTTAATTTTTCTTAACAACGTTTCGAATCCAAATCTCGAAGCGATGACAACGAATTTCTTAACAAACACATTGTAAATTCAGTCTTCCCTGATCCTGCCGTAAATAAAATACGGAGACATAAAATACACAATAAGAATAAGCGTAGTCTTTATACAGATAAATGCCAAAAAAAAGACTCGGAACGCAGCTAGCAACTTAAAAGAAAACAATATCGTTTAAGAACGTCAAGCAGCCATTGTGTAGGAAATAAACGAGCAATTTTTACGATTATCCCCACAATGCGAGACTAAGGCCCATTGAGCGGGAACAAGGATCAGGGAACGTCAAGAATGAAAGGCATTTTAGTGTTGTAGCGAGCGAAGGACAGGCCGTACACCCGAAAAAATAACAGACCTACAAGTAGAATAACTTAGCTTCATTAAATACTGTATATTTTTTATAGCCACCATTAAACAACGGGTAAGTAGATGTCTGTGAAGCGAGAGGCAACGGGTTCGATTACCTCACCGAGACTTATGTTTAAGTGACCCATAGATATTTGTTTCGAGTCTGGGTATTGTGAGGCCTAAAGTCTCTCGTAGTTTCTGGTACCCATAGTACAGGTTATACCTAGTGTGAGGTTAGGACTACGTGTGTGACTGTTGGGTGTATCTATCCGGGAAATCTAGACCGAGTTCTTAGATTATCAACCGTCTTCCAAAAAAAAGAAGGTCCTCAATTCATCTGTATTTTTTATGTATGTTACGCGATATCTCCGCTAAATGTGGACCAATTTAAAAAATGTTTTTGTGTTCGATAGAACTTATTTCAAGCGTGGCCCATATAAACTTGGTCTCGGTCGGATTTAAAGTCGGTCTGAAAATTTTAAACTTTTTGTGATTATTTTTACTTTACCCCTTCTGGAATACATGTGCCAGCTTATCAAAACATTTTCATAATTTATAAAACTATTTATAAATATAAATTATAATTATTAATAATATATTCGATTTGATCCCAATCATCTGCATAATGTTTTTTCCAGCCATTTAAACAATTATGTTACAAACCATTGAATATGGGTTTACAAAGCCACTAATATAAATTTTAAGTTGTTTACTAATAGTTTTGTTTAATATTGTTAGTGGGTATTTAACTAGATCTTCCAGAATCCATTCACATCCATCTTCTTCTACCCACCCTTATCCCATTTCAATGAAGGGCGGAGCAACAAACTTTTCAATCATATTGCAGAAAAAATCGGCTTTCAGTTTTGCTTCAAGAAAACCGTGTTAGACAACCGCTTCACGAGATTTGAACCCAGGGCCTCCCGATCCACAGCCCCATATACGCTACCACAAGATCAAGGAAGCGAAATCTATCACTATTGATTTCATCATGATTAATGCCAAAAAGTAACACCGAATTCGTGTAAGATCGACTATCAAACTCGACACGAAAAATGAAGATAGGAGGGCAAAAGTGTCCCTAATTATGCAAATGGTAGCATCTTTTATCCACTCCCATTAGCCGTTTGTACAAAGTATTATTTGTAATTTGCAAACAAGATCTTTTCCAATTTGTCTAGAGGTCCTCGGCTGTGTTTTTTCCATACTAATGGTCGGATATATTTTAGTATTACGGCGCCTTTGTTCCTAAGGTTTCCTGAGATATTGCCAGCAATTTTGCAAGTGCCCAACCCGAGATGGGACAGTCTTTAGATGCTGGACTAGACTATTTTTATAAATGTTAAATAGTCCAAGCTGTTTATGCTGGGAAAAATTAATTAGATATTTAAAGGCTAACAGACGTTGGATTTCTGTATAGACAAAATTATGTGAACCACAAATACATTAATGGTCTCCATGTCGAAGGTTTGAAAGGTTTGTTTTACAATAGAGGATGGAAATCAGAGGTATCATTCGACTAATATCTCAGTGGAAATCGAGTAACGGTGGCACTTGAATATATTATTCTCTACCGCCATAAACACTTACAATACCACAAGAATACTTTAAAAAGATGAAAAGGAAGGAAAGAGGAAGAATGGGAATTGGAAAAAGTGTGTATTTGAACCACCAAAATGTCGCACACCGTACAAGAAATATATTTCCCTCCACCGGCCTAAGCTATCCACGGTTAAAAATCTGCAGTGAAAGATTTTCTGACATATAAATATATATACAACTATATCCACGGGCTACATTATTAGGTACGTTCCTACTGGTGCCAAGGTCCGCCACCCTACTTAAACGCTTTCACTTCACCCGGTCTGGAGCATCCTCCACAGTAAGACCAATGGCTCTCATATCATCCTCCAAAACATCCAGCCAGTCTACATTATTAGGTACTTTATTAGATTAAATTTCCTGCAGGTAGCGGCTTGAACGCTAATCGCTTAGTATTAGACGAGCCGCTAGCCTGCCTACTTAGGCAATAAAAAAATGCAGGCCGATAATGCGCATGATAATTTTGACATCCGGTAATATATATTTATTAAGAATGAATAATACCAACACGATTTAGATAATGAAACTATTATTATAATCTATCATATCTTGTCGTCAAGTAATTAAGGTCTTCTATGGAAGTATTATGATACTTCGGAACCCAACCAGCGCACGATTACTACGATTACAAACTTTGCCGCCAGTATTTATTATGGGCGGTGGATCGGGAGATTCTCCCTTTAAATCCCAGAGTAACATTTTGGAGGTTTCGACCGACTTCAAAAAAAGGAGAAGGTCCTCAATTCGTCTATATTTTTCGACCATCTTCAAAAAAGGAAAAGGTCATCAATTCGTCTATATTTTTCGACCAACTTCAAAAAAGGAGAAGGTCCT
The DNA here is from genome assembly GCA_036417725.1 of Clanis bilineata. Lineage (NCBI taxonomy): Eukaryota > Metazoa > Arthropoda > Insecta > Lepidoptera > Sphingidae > Clanis > Clanis bilineata. The sequence goes on along the minus strand of CM071145.1, from coordinate 3,247,168 downwards.
TAATTCGTGTGTATTTTTTTACGTATGTTCCCCAATATCTCCGCCAAATGTGGACCGATTTTCAAGTTTCTTTTTGTGTTCGATAGAGCTTATTCCAAGGGTGGTCCCACATAAATTTGGTAAAGTTTTTATATTAACACTATTCTCCTTGAACTATATGCCCCAGAAGGAGTTGACAGGGATGCAACCGGTAAAAACTAAGCTGATTTTATAAAATATGCTTTAAAATGTGTTGCGCTGATCCCCTATTGGTGTGGTCCGATGAAGAAGGCTCAAGTAGTATATTATGCAGATAAATGACTTTTTGTGGCGGAGACTGACAAACCAGCAGGTGGGTCACGTGATGGTAAGTGATCTCCACCGCTCAGAGACGTCCAAGACACTAAAAGAATCATGAGTGCGTTATCAACGTAAAAGGAGGAAAGTAGAGATTGGTAATGGGAGGGAGGGAATTGGACCACCAGAAATTAATAAGCTTTACTCATGTTTCATAGTAAAACTCGTATATAAAACTTTCCATATTCATAATATAAATGTACTCGTGTTTTTGTTACATCTGTCGTTTCCCGCGCTAGAATTACTATTCGTCCTATGTTAACATTCTATTCTTAGTATTTTGCTATGTTACATACTAGGTAAGCTTATACATGTATGACTGGCAGAAGATAGCACTGCGTTAACACAATTCTCTGTAATTTTGCCAAACTGTACTTATAAATTGATAAAATTAACAATTGGTAGAGCCACGCTGTAGACAGTAATGTCTACAACATGAATGAGGCCACTCGTCCGGTTTAAAAAAAAAGTTTAATCTAGGCCCGTTCAGCTGGTCTGGCGTGATTGAGTATCAAAAATCCACTTCTTCAAATATTAGCATTTATAATATAGATTATTATAAATTTCTGTTTAAATGTTTATTTTAAATCTTTATCAGTAAATTACTTTTACTGATACTTTATTATCAGAGGTTTTTATCGAAAATGTCAGTAACGCCATGAATCACTTATTACAATGCGAGAGCGCTTATTACAATTAACACGCTAGAATTTCCTGAGATTTGTGAATATTCTAGAATCACGTAAGTAAATTTTAATGTCTAAACATTATTGGTACGACCTTGCACGCATATGTTCCAAATATGACTGAGTGACTTATGACCACGAGGTCACTGCTTTTGGATCAAAAATTCCGTGCTATTGTCTTGTCTATGAATTGTGGAATGTCTTTGTTTATAATAAATTCGAGAGTAACTCAAGTAATTCAGTGGGTGGTTTATCGAAGTGCTATAAATAAGTATTAATCGTACGAGCTAATTGATGGAACACGTGAAAGGCATCCAATTTTTCACGACCAAAATGATGTACGGATTTACATGCAGAAAATATAAGCCGTGTCGTTTGACGCACGAATATTTTCGTTAAATTCAGCTTTTAGTTTAAACGTTGTTCGAGTTTCTTTTTGTGTTTTCGGGTGGTAGAGCTACGTTATAAATATCGGCCCAAGCAGGAGAGTTTCTGACAATCGTAAATGTATTTTTCATACAAAATTCATAGACGCGATTGTCAGAATTTTTTCTATGGCCATAGTTATGTCCACAGCATGAATGGAGCGGCTCGGCTGGTTTAGTGCCACTGTATCACTGAATGCCAAAGTATTGTCGCAATTTGCTGTTGCCTTTCGTACTCACAGCGAGACTGTAGAAAGTCTAAAGTGACATTTCTGACTTTTCAAATCAATGGGGATATTTACCTGATAAGCATTGCTGCTTTGTCCTTGCTGATGTCCAGGGGTAACGGTAACCACTACCATCAGATGGCCCGTGCTCGTCTGGTGAGCAAATCACATATATAAGATCAAGCCTGTACCCCTCAAAGGGTAGGCAGAGGAACACTAGTCAACTAAAACACCCACATTTGCCGAGCCTAGTTCCATCCCAGATGTAATAGGGGGCGAGCCTATCGCCATCATCGTCATCATCATCAGCCATAGGACGTCCACAGCAGAACATAGGCCTCTCCCAAAGATTTCCAGATCGACCTGTCCAGTAGCCCGAGCACGAAAATCTAATGACAATGTAAATGTATTCGAGTTCGCTGCGCACTGATGACATTTGATTAATATTTCATTCAAATTTCATAGACGCGCATCGAGCACGAATACATTTACGGTTGTCAGAAATTTTCCTGCTCGGGCTGCAGATCTGATCGCCATATCGGGCACAAATTCCAGATTCGATTTTTTCAGCTGATACTGAAAAATTCAATATCACTTTGACCGACCCGGAGATCGAACCCGAGACCTCAGAACAGAATAGTCGTACCGCGCTAATACCACTACGCCACCGAGGGTGGCAAATCATTAAAAAATATGCCCGTGTTACAACATGCACGATAAAATATGCAATTAAGTTGCGAGTCCAGATGATTCAGTGTATCCTCATAGGATTAGTAAGTACGCGATAAGATAATACTGTAATATTGCATTACGAAACACCGCGTATTACAATTTTATCAAAAATAATTTATCCACCGCTATCTATTGGATTATGTACGCGGAAAATCTTCATCATATTCATCTTTAATATAGGGTACAATGAAGTAATTATTATCTGTATAATCATTGGGGATGCCTATATTCAATACTGGACGAAAATCCAGTACCAAATAAATCAAATTAGAAAACAAATTTGCCTGACCAGTAACCCGAGCACGAAAAACTAATGTAAATGTAAATGTATTCGAGTTCGCTGCGCACTGATGACGTTTGGTTAATATTTCATACAAATTTCATAGACGCGCATCGAGTTCGAATACATTTACGGTTGTCAGAAATTTTCCTGCTCAGGCCGCTGGATTCGAATTCAAAAATCAAAATCAAAATATTTATTGAATCCATAAAATGTTGAACATGATTTAGATTCCGTCAAATTTTAACTCTACTGCGTGTTCGGAAGGCTGTTTCGCCAGAGAAGAACGGGCAATAAACTCTGACGTTGCTCTTTTTAACACCAATTTACAGTCAGTTACTAATACAGTACAACACCAGATATAGAAAGACCTTTAGATCAGCTAACCACTACTACTCAAACCTGACCCTCCAGACTCCAAATCCATAGTCTACACACGCTGCCACTAGACCAACAAGGCGACAAAATATCTTAGATAAAACAAGATGTGATTAAAATTACGTTATCTATATACTTTACTAACAGCCTCCATGGCGCAGCGGACAAGCAATAGTAAGTTGGGTGTGCTATGGACTAGCGAGACGAACATCTCAAGTTCGAAATAACCCTAAAGGATGCACCTTTTTTATAGCAGAGACTGACAAACGAGCAAGTGGGTCACCTTTTTATAGCAGAGACTGGCAAAGGAGCAGATGGGTCACCTGGTGGTAAATGATCTACACCGCCCATAGACACCCAAGACACAAAAAAATCATGGAAGCGTTTCCAACCTGAAAAGAGGGAGATTGGGGTTGGGAAAGGGCCCTTCCCTTTCCCAACCCCTATTTCCCTCCTTTGTTGTTGGTCCTCCGAAGATCTCACTCACAGAACGACACGCGACAGCGAGCTGCCACTTTACGTCGGTTTTCTGTGAGACAGTGGTATCGAACCGGCCCATTCGTGCTGAAGACGTAACCTCTGACTTTTTAAGTGTAATTATTGTAGATTATCGCTAAGTTTACGGTGAAGGAAATACATACCTGCGATTTCCCTAGAAGAATTTAGATTTGACCATGGCCATAAGGTGATTTGGCTAGCGTGCAACTTAGTTCTTACCTCTCTCATTAGTAGAGAATCCTCGTACTCTGCAGTGAGACAGTCATTTTACGAGGCTGATATTATTATAATTAAGTCTCGGAATGTCTCGAGGTCGATATATTCAGGACATACTGTACTTACCACCAGGCGCAGTAGGCACTACCGAAAAAGGATAAAAATCAGCTAATCGTTTACGTCTTTAGAAGATAATGATATCTAAGTTTTTGATATAAATATGACCGTCTGTACATGGCTCTACTATTTAATTCTCGCGCGTATTTGCAACAACAAGACTAACACTAACAATTAAAGCCATACAACTAATCTTTGCACGAGTAACGTTTATTATTTTTTTATCGTTTGCCAAGATATCGTTGATAACGCGGCATTCGATCGGCAGGAGTCTGCCTACATCTACATATTACCAGATGCTGGTCGACCGCATGTTTAAAGAAATCCACGTGTGTGCCGTGCTTATGCTTCGTGATAGCCACTCACTCAGTGCATACTTAAAATGGCTAGTGGAGATCACACTATGAACAAGGTATTTGTTTATTTATTGATTCATTTCGGAATTGTTTATTCTGAGTTTATTATTGTTAGATTACGGTATGAACAAGGTACATTTAACTTTATTGATTTTAGCAATATTTGAGTATTTATTATTGTTTACTCCTCCGAAATCTATTTACAAGCATTACAAGGCATTTCAGTTATATTATTTTCTTTATCGTCAATAATGTTTGAAGGAACAACCATAATGTAATGTTTAGTAATATTATAGTTAGTAAATAATCGATTGCAAAATAGTTATTTTAAGAAAAAACCTTGCTTCATAATTTTGTATGTGTTATAATTAGTGCTGTTAATTTACGTAATTTATAATATCTGTTATAATTTCTGTCTCATCTAAAGTAAACTTTAACTAAGTTTTTTACAATTTACATAACATAACATAACATAAGCTCACGCCTGTATCCCCGAAGGGGTAGGCAGAGGCGCACTAGCGAACTAGAACACCCACATTTCGCCAAGCTTAGTTCCGTCCCAGATGTGATAGGGGGCGATAACATTTTATGAGTTCAATAAATATTTTTGATTTGAAGATTACATCAGCAAAAGTGTTAATAAAAGTGAGGATATTTCTTGAAAGATGACTTAACAATTGGTTATGAGTAACGTATTTATAATAACAATAATAAAATATCATTACTTTATTTTTATATATTTAATCTGATAAAAATATCACACCACACAATTATTTATAACCATAAAACTGCTGATTGATCATTTACAGGCTATTTGATAAAAACGCTTGGCGTATTAGACTATAATCACTAAACTAATTAAAAATCAGTATTCGACCACGATATCAGATATAAACATACATATCGACCGTAAGCCGCCATTACCTCCTAAGTGATTTAAGATCAAATTTATAGGAGACAATAAAAACTAATAACAACCAGATATATTAAACAATATAGATGATATTTATGCACCCAAAATCCAAGTTTATTAATTAAGAAATAATATAAATAAGAAAATATTTACATCATGTTCCATTAGGACTAACAGATAGCGCAAAAACAATATTTTGGTGAAAATGTTAGTTAGGAGGTATTAGCAGCATACGGTCGATATTAACAATAAGACTGGGTGTTCTTAAATTGTTAATTGTTGGTCAGGAGCTACAGAGTAAAAGGGAAAAAGGTTGAGACTAAAAGCTGGAGCACGGACAGTAGCACCCTTTCTAAATGGATAGATGTAAACGATAGTCCCTTTATAAAATAAGAAAGAGAAGAAAGAATGAATGTTTCCTCTCAATATTGGACAGAATTTTAAAAGCAAACATAGAGTTAACATTCGTCGTTGATAAAGTTCTTTAGCTTAGCTTTGTCTCTTCTTTGGAGGATACATACGTCTGTGTGTATATTATATCTAAACCACGTGGCTATATTGTTATTCGCCGTCCACTATAATGTCAAAATAAATACAAACATTTTCAAATTGGACATCAAGTTCATTGAAAATGTCTACAAACAACGTGTCATACAATAAATACACTTATTATTACTTCAACATGTCTTCCGTAAAAGACTTAGCTCAATAATTTCAAATTCATACACCCAAGTCTTATCACCTTTGAACATAGTGGTAATCTAACAGGTCTCAAACTTCAGCTAATGTATTCCAAACGCCGTCTTAGTTTTGTAATCGCCTATAAAGTAATTATACAAACTGTGTGCAGACGCGAAAATCGGGAAGTGCTCCTAAACTTAATCCTTTCAAACAAGGGAATAATCGTTCTCATTTAGATGTAAATTTCGCGGGTGTTGTGACGAGTGGCTGAATAGAGTCGCATGACTTTCTCCGATCTGCTTACTTGCTATTAAAATAATATGCAAGAATTTTACTACAAGCTAGTACTTTGCAAGGATGTTTGGCAGTGGAATGTTTTTGAAATGTCAAGCATTTGTGTCGTGACTCGTGTTTGAGATGGGAAAATTGTTTCCACGTTAAATCTAGAAACGAAGTTGCAGTAAATATTTGCAGCATTACGAAATTGTAGTAACAAAGCATTATTTGTTATTTAAATAATAAAAACATTTGGATAGTTGTGTAAGTAGATAAGTGTAGCTTTAATCTTTAGAAAGTCAAAATTTTAATCACATATTAATAGGTTCTCACTAAAAAAGGATTTTGGGTATTTACTCACTAAAGAGTTTGTGTTTATATTGGTGTGAAAGTTTTGGATCAACATTCAATTTGATGTTAATGTTCTTCGCAATATCGTTATTAAGTAAAGCATTTGTATTTAAAAATACGGTCCACGTAGATAATAGTCGCAAAGAATTTGTGTGAGAAAACAACTACACAAAATACTTTATGCGGACTAAGCCGCTTGCAAATGTAATAGCTTATAATGATAAAGAAGTAGAAATTAACAACTATGAATTTAAGACTTAACAGCTTATCGCCGCAAATAATTAAAGAAGTACGATCAAAGTCAATAATGTTAATTAAAAATATTATCACCATCAACGCATACAAATAAAAATATTGACCATAAACAAATAGATTCAACATGAAGACGACTCCACAAGGCCTGTTCGTAAATTTATATGAATCTTCTAGGCATTACCGCGAGGCAAAGTTGAAGAAAACTTGTGCCTGATTTCAATGAACACACTCGCATGCAGCGTGTAGCACCTGCTACCGAACTACTCTCCGGTTGTGTTAAAGTTTTAAATTGCATACGAACGAACAAACTATTAGGAAATTTAACCGAGCTAGCTGCTGTTTGTTTAGAATCAACTTTGATAGTTCTGATTTTGATATCACATACGAGTTATGCATTGTCACACTATGTGTTGCCTTACATTATACCTCTATAGCTGGAAAGCTTATTGTATTATGTCTGAGTCATTAAATTTCTAAAATAAAATATTTCTTCTTGTTATAGTGTGATGCAAATGAAAAGGTGGAAAGAGATTCCACCGAATCGATTTCTGTGACACCAAAAAGAGCTAAATGGGGTCGACCATTAGAGTTCATTTTAGCATGTCTGGGATATGCTGTTGGTTTAGGAAACGTATGGAGGTTTCCCTACCTGTGCTATAGAAACGGAGGAGGTATGGACATTGTTTTTAAATAGCAAATATTATAACTTCATTTTGTAAATAATAGTCAATATAAGTCATAAAAGTTTTTTTTTTATTTTTCCTTTTCAGTCTAAAATTATTTTAATATAATATAATAAAACATAAACCCATATTTAACCATCATTAATCACTGTGCTTACTTGCCGATGACTTATAATGATAATTCTAAAATTTGGCACAAATATTTTTAATCTCAAATTCACTACTCGCTTCAGTGGCTTCGTCGTTTTATCCATATTATCAAAAAGAAAACTCGCATCTTACATTCTAAATAACGTTTGTTCCAGGCGCCTTCTTGATTCCGTTCTTCTTGATGTTAGTATTGATCGGATTACCTCTCTTCTACTTGGAGTTATACGTAGGGCAGTATTCAGGATTGGGCCCGTTAAAAGCGTTCAGTGCCATATCACCATTCTTTAGCGGTCTTGGCTACTGTACTTTAGTTGTCATCACCATTGTCTCCATTTACTACATGATCATCGTCGCGTGGACCCTGTTCTATACTATTGTATCCATCGCTAGAAATATGGGATGGGGATCATGTGAAAACGATTTTAATACTATATGTAAGTACATTTTCTATAATTACAAAAATATTATCTTTCATTTATCATCTTCGTTATGTAATTACCACTTATATTATGAATGATCATAACAATGTACGCTCAGTTTGGTATTGTCAAACTTCTGCAATTCCAAATATCAGTTACAAAAATGTACTGTTAAACGTTGTATAATTAACGGAGATTTTGAACGTAATTTCTACGAATCCAATTTTACAATCTGTAAATCTAAAGTATTACATACTCAGCGCTTCCGTGACGCAGCGGGCGAGTAGTCGCCTGTGAAGCGAGAGGCTGGGAGTAGGTATATCTTTCGGTTCAGGGTGTTGTAGGACCGTAAGATCTTCATCCTAGTAAGGTCTATGTGTGTGACTGTTGGGTGTTATTATTATTAGTTAATTATGTATCTCAAGCTCTCTGGAGCTCTCCACTCTAAACATAACTATTTCTCAAAGGTGCTTATGTTCAATGAGTTGGAGTGATAAAATTAGTTATCAATCTGTTATCATTGATATCGTTCATTGATCGTTTCATCTCTCGTCAGATTATTCATACATTACTTGCAAGATAGCAATAACACATAAACATATGTACTTATGAATATTAAAAGTTTGAATTAGAAACCGACTTAACCACTTAAAATATATAGTTTTCTATGTATCTGTATATTTTTATGTATGTGATTTGGAGGACGATTTTGTTCAGAATTGGTCTCACAGAAAATCGGAAAAATTACAAAATAAAACATGTTCAAAAAAGCTTACCAACCATTCTAAGAAGTCAATCATATTGGAGTCGGTGCCATTTCGAAGAGTAAGAAAATTTTTACTTTTTGAAGTCGGTTTTTATGAACTTTTATTAAACTTTATTATTTAAAAAAATGTGTTCTTATTAATGAATATGGAACAAGTTATGGTTAATCTAGATTCCAAGGATATTTAGCATTTAATTCCATTAATTTGTCAGAATCTGCTGTAAAAAAATTGAGAGGTCCACCCATTTTATTTTTTGTTTCCAGTCTGCTACAGTGGGGAGTACGACAAAAGATGCAGGGTGAACAACACTGGAGCGGCTACTGATTTAACCTATTATCTGAGACAGTGCATGAGCATAGAAGATATATGTGAACTTACTGGATTCCAACCTCTGGACGGCCACCGCTGCTTGAACGGCACAGAGCCGGTAGGGTGGTACACGAATGTTACAAGGGTTCTGGCTGCTGAAGAATATTATAAGTAAGTATTTAGAACATAACATAACATAAGCTCACGCTTGTATCCCCGAAGGGGTAGCAGAGGCGCACTAGCGAACTAGAACACCGACATTTCGCCGAGCTTAGTTCCGTCCCAGATGTGATAGGGGGCGAGCCTATCGCCATATCGGGCACAAATTCCAGACTCCGGGCTGATATGGAAAAATCCAATATCACTTTGCCCGACCCGGGGATCGAACCCGAGACCTCAGAACCGTAGTCGTACCGAAATACCACCACGCCACCGAGGCAGTCGAGGCAGTATTTAGAACCCTGGTATTTAATTGTAATATAATTTAAATCATAAAGCATTTACCTGCCGCTATTTTGCTGCCTGTCGCATACAATTAAATTGCAGCAAATAACTTACTTAACTTCACGTAAGTATAGCTAAGTAATTAAGAGCAATTATGCAGGATGTGGCAAAAATTGGTATCAATAATAACTACACATATAAGGAGGATGGCTATCAATTTAGCGGTAAAGATTCAAATTCGTAAGGCTCAAAGTTTTAGGAATAATAGAAACTTGGATTTATGAAGAAAAATTTGTTTCTAGCCCATTGGTTCAGCTGCAGTACTATATTTAGCAAACAAGCTAAGAGGTAATTGATTATTTTTGGCATAAACAAAGCCGTTTCTATGCTAACTGCAACGATACAGGTCGCATTCCGATACTTAGTAATTATAAATGACATTAAAATAATCACAAGTTTAAAAACTTAACGGACCGATTTCAAATCCGATCGTGACCAAATTTATATGGGACCACTCTTGAAAGAAGCTCTATCGAACACAAATAGAGTTTTGAAAATCGGTCCTCATTTGGCGGAGATATCGCGTAACATACATAAAAATATACAGACGAATTGAGGACCTTCTCCTTTTTGGAAGTCCGTCGAAAATTAAGTCGTATTTGTATTTTTTAACTTTACCGTTACCCTATAAATCGTTTTCCCTCATCGATATATTATATACCTAGATGCACAGTTGACGTTCGGAAAATGGGACAGCAAACGAGTGCTTAAGCACTCCTTTTGCATACAGTTGGACGCCGGTAGAATTCTAAATGTCAATTTTCAAATTTAAGAACGCTTGCTCATTTCGTTTAAAAAGCTACTTTACAACATGTGCATAGGGTTATATTTGTGTTGATTTAATTAGAACTTGTGATCTTTTTCTTTGTTTTATTCCTGAGACCACTTTTTAGGAGGATATTTGCAAAGAACTGTGCATCTAGGGTATATTATATTGATGTTTTCCCTCTATGTACAATTGTTATTGGTACCAACTTTCTGCAACACCCGGTATAACGACGACCAGTTGGAAGCGACGTGCATCCAGCGATTTCCTGCGACCTTTATCAGGTCGTCTGTTTAACCATCTATACAGGAAGCCCATGTTCTGCAGTGGATGTCTTATGGCTGATGATGATGACTATGACGGCATTTAAATAAGGTGATCTACCTCTACTATTTGTCGCTTCTTTCTTTTCACCGGCCCTTGTCCCGCCCAAAATAGAGTTGAAGCGACACGCTGTTCCAAGCATGTTACAAATAGGATTCGGCATAGTTTTTGCGACCGGCCGCGTGTCTGAGGCCAATCCCCTTTCGAAGTCCATTCCCAAACGCAATCGCCCTGCCCAACCTGCACTTTCAAATCCAGAACCCCTCGGTTCCAAGCCTCTATATTATGCTACTAGACCAAGGACATTACATTATCTATCTATAATAAATAATAATAATAAATACACCCAACAATCACACACATAGTCCTGACCCCACAATAAGATCGAGTCTTGTGTCGTGGGTATCAGGAACTACGAGAGACTTCAGGTCTCACAACACCCAGACCCGAAACAAATATCTGTGGGCCACACAGACGTTTGTCTCGGTGCGGGAATTGAACCCGCCACCTCACGTTTCACAGCCGGTTACTCGCCCGCTGCGCCACGGAGGCTGTCAATGCATTAGAAAACAATTGCCCATCAAATAATCGATATCCAATGTAAACATGTTTTCAAGAGATTAATTAAGCAATACCTACTAGAGGTTTTACAATATATTTTGTGCGCGGGCGATTTGTATTATCTATATGCGTATTTAAACATAATTATGACAGCTGACTAGCGCAATCAACTGCGATAAAACTCTTGAATTAGGTAACGTTATCATAATTCTGACAAGATTGCATAAAGCAAAGCGTGTTTTATTTTATAGCAGAGGTTGTCAATAAAAAAATATTCAGTTGTACACATAACAACATAACGTAACGTAACGTAACGTAACGTAACGTAACGTAACGTAACGTAACGTAACGTAACGTAACGTAACGTAACGTAACGTAACGTAACGTAACGTAACGTAACGTAACGTAACGTAACGTAACGTAACGTAACGTAACGTAACGTAACGTAACGTAACGTAACGTAACGTAACGTAACGTAACGTAACGTAACGTAACGTAACGTAACGTAACGTAACGTAACGTAACGTAACGTAACGTAACATAACATAACATAAGCTCACGCCTGTATCCCCGAAGGGGTAGGCAGAGGCGCACTAGCCAACTAGCACACCCACATTTCGCCGAGCTTAGTTCCATCCCAGATGTGATAGGGGGCGAGCCTATCGCCATATCGGGCACAAATTCCAGACTCCGGGCTGATATGGAAAAATCCAATATCAATTTTCCCGACTCGGGGATCGAACCCGAAACTTCAGGACGGTAGTCGTACCGAAATACAACCACGCCACCGAGGCAGTCAGTTCAGTTGCAATATAGATTAAAAACAATCAAAACACTTAAAAAGACTTCAGATGTTAAAAATAATTTATTTTTAAAGCGTCTAAGTAGGAAGTGGACCCTGGCATAAGACTGGGATAACGTCAGGCAGAAAGAAAAAAGCCGGTGCTAGGGCATGTGCAGATCATATAAAAATAAATTCTTTTAGATTTTTGAAGTTGGTTTGAACTTGTCATTTAACTTCAAAGACATTCAACAGTACATAGACGGGCCAACAACATGAAACATGTGATACTAAAGTTATGACCATAAGTATTTGACACTCGGGCGTATTTGAAATATAATGTTTGTTGGTTAATTGTTGTGTGAGCTCCATTTTCCGCACCCAGCCTTATAAATAGTGGACCATTGTGCGTGACGTAAACGCCAGCTAAAAGTTTAGCCAGCCTAGCTCCGACAACAAGCGCAGGATCTTCTTGGGGTCACAGGCTTCTCGAAGCGACCTCGGTGTGTTAAGGATTTGTAATAATGTTTAGGCGTTAAAATTGTCTTACGTGATTCTTGAATATTCACAAAACATTCTAAATCTAGGATGTATAATCACAAGTTTAAAAACTTAATTGACCGACTTCCAAATTGTTTCGAACGTGACCAAATATATATGGGACCACCCTTGAAATAACCTCTATCGAACACAAAAATAAGTTTGAAAATCGGTCCATATTTGGCGGAGATATCGCGTAACATTCATACAAAAACACAGACGAATTAAGGACATTCTTCTTTTTGGAAGTCGATTGAAAATGTAATAAGCGCCCTCGCATTGTATTAAATGGAAGATGGCGTTACTGACGTTTGAGATTATTTTTTTTGTACGGAAACTTGCTTGATAGCTCCTCTGTATTTAGTAATATTAAATATCTTTGTTGAACTTGAATGTATGCGATTTTGACGGGAAGACTGACAGGGTGGGCGTCGTTTGTTAACATTATTTCATATTATTATCTAGAGCTGTGTTTGTTGGTTTTAAGTGATGTGGTTTAATGCATAAAACTTCAGTGAAGATGGACAGTATAATGTGGAAACTTTTTAACCGGTGATCTTCGATGAGTTTTGCTTGGTGCGTTGGCTGGCTTTGTTCGGTCGATTCGCCGAGTGAAGGTCATCTGTAGAGCACCGCACTGGAAGGAATTACCGCTATAATCCCAGCAGGGCCTTGAGATCATTCACATCTGGGTCTCATGGTCATTGTGAAAACATAATTGCTCTATTTACCTTGACATTGGCTAAATCATCGCATATGCGTGGAAGCCATTATTTTTAAAAGAAAAAGAAGAAGAACTTGAATGTAATGTTTCAGCGAGCGCGTGTTGGGCCGAGGCGATGCCTCGTGGGAGAACTGGGGCACCATACAGTGGCACCTAGTCGGATGTTTGTTCCTGTCATGGTTTATTGCATTCTTATGTGTTATCAAAGTGAGTATGTTACTTTACACCTATTTTCAATTCTAGTAAAGTAGGTTACCAACTAGTCCGCAGACTCTATCGCGTAAGGGGGCGACTGGTTGATGAAATTCGTATGCAAAAGTATTCTTTATAGATAGATAGATAACACTTTATTGAACACAAACATTTTGAAACAGTAAAAACAAGAAACAATATACAATTATCTTTAAGTGTATATTTCATTACTTTAGGTGTATTACTCGTTATTAACGGCAGCGATAGAGAACTAGCCTAACTAGCCTAGCCGTGCTATTTCCAGTCAAAATACTCTTGTTCTCTTCTCTAAATCGGCGACAAACATTCTCTATGAGCGTACATTTAACGCACTTGCGTAAGTTGACTTAACGATTTTTGTATGGAAAAATCTATTTACATAAATGTCATAAGATGCAGTTCACGATATGTTAATAAGACTAAGACTAAGGCTGGGATCTATAGAGCGAACTTCGGCTAAGTCTAAGTCAAAGAAACGAACTCATCGAGGATTTGGAATTTTTAAATCCCCTGTATAGACAATGCCCCTGACTATTGTATGAAAATTTATGTCTATCCCACTTTTCCAATTGAGTTATCCAGCAACGGGATTAGTTTTTTTTTATAGCATAGACTAGCAAACGAACAGATGGGTCACCTGATGGTAAGTGATCTCTACCGCCCATAGACACCCAAGACACAAAAAGAATCATGGGTGCGTTGCCAACCTAAAAGGAGGGAATGGAAGGGGAGGAAAAAGGAATTGGGAAAGGGTGGGGGGAAATGGGCCACCGGAAATCTCACTCACCGAACGAAACGCGACAGCGAGCTGCCACTTTACGTCGGTTTTCTGAGTGAGATAGAGATTTATCTTATTATATATGCAAGGCTGTTTTTATAAATATTTTTAATAGGCTCGCAGGTCAGCTTAGTCTGATTGTCTACCTTCATAAGCTTATCAATAAAGTCTATTTTCGACTGACTTCCAAAAAGGAGAAGGTCCATTCGTAGTTTTTTATTAATGTTACGCGATATCTCCGCCGAATATGGACCGATCTTCAAAATTATTTTTGTGTTCGATAGAGCTTATTTCAAGGGTGGTCCCATATAAATTTGGTCACGATCGGATTTGAAGCCGGTCCATTATGTTATTATAACTAATATTCCAGGGTGTCCAGTCAGCTGGTAAGGTGGTGTATTTCACTGCACTCTTCCCGTACGTGATGCTGACTGCTCTATTGGTCCGAGGAGTGACGTTGCAAGGTGCTGCTGAAGGTGTGCTCTTCTACCTGTCACCTAAATGGGAAACTCTGATGGAAGCTAGAGTGTGGGGAGATGCAGCTTCTCAGGTATTTATTGCCATACCATTGCAACTTTTACCACACGTTCAATAAGTTAAGGATGAAATTTGCTAGCTTCCACAGTACAGCAAATGAGTAGCTGGCTATGAAAGAGAGTGGATTTCTTCGGCCCCTTACTTATTTTATTTACAATATTTGTTCCGAGTCTAGATTTTATGATATATAATAATCTCTCGTAGTTTTCTATGCATACGATACAATAATCGAATCTTACCGAAGGCTCAGACATAGAGGTAATATATTTCAACTGACTTGTTAAGAAAAACACATTATAGCGAATAGCGACAGTATATTCATCATTCTTCTGCCTTGTCCTAATTTTACTTGAGGTCGACGCAATATGTTTTCGAATTCCATGCCCATCAACCGTCATCTCGTCATTCACCCCTTTTTATTCCATGTCCTCTCTCATACATTCGACCCTTTTCTTGGATTTCCTGTCTGCATCCATAAACATTCATAATAATCTCTTTCTTACCCATGTATGTCTCTTCTCTCATCATAACATGTCCAAGATAAACACAGTACAGACTTAAACACACTTATAATAATCACAAGTTTAAAAACTTAACGGACCGACTTCAAATCCGATCGTGACCAAATTTATATGGGACCACATTTGAAAGAAGCTCGAACACAAAAAGAATTTTGAAAATCCGTCCACATTTGGCGGAGATATCGCGTAACATAAAAAAATACAGACGAATTGAGGACCTTCTCCTTTCTCGAAGTCAAATATCTAAACACTGATTTCTTTCCCACCATCAAATAAATATCCTATAATCAGTCAAGGCGAACAAAAGACATCAACCGAAAGAAAATAACTTAAAAGCAAGTGAAAAGTCCATCGAAAAAGTTTTTATCGACGAAAATAAAACATTCAGCCTATAATCGCACTTTAAATAAAATAGCAACTATTTAAGAGGGTCGGGAAGTTAAGTGAGTCTGGCAATAAACATCAATTCTTAAAATATTGATTATCTTCATCGATTAAGTGCTAAATTTTCAACAGCCACATAAGGAGAATAATAATAATAGCCCTGTAATATTACTGTCCCACTGGGCATGGGCCTCCTCTACTAATGAGAGGGGTCAGGCCTTAGTCTACCGTAGCCTAATGCGGGTTGATAGACTTCACATACCTTCGAAATTCTTGTGAAGAATTTTCTCGGGTATGCAGGTTGCCTCACGATGTTTTCCTTCACCGTTAAAGCAAGCGATAATTCACAATGAAAATACACTCAGGCTGAGATCTATAGAGCGAACTTCGACTAAGTCTAAGTCAAAGTAACGAACACAGTGAGGATTTGGGATTGTTAAATCGAAATTTCATTTAGTTCGAGTCATTTTTTACAAGAAAAATAGAGTGTCAGACGGGCTAAGCAAAGATTTTCTTGTAAAAAATGACTCAACCTAAGTCAAAATTCTCACTGAGTTCGTTACTTTGACTTAGACTTAGTCGAAGTTCGCTCTATAGATCTCGGCCTTAGCATAGAAAATGTCAGAGGTGTATGCTCTTTTTGGGGTTGGTCTCGAACCTCCGACACTCGTCTTGGCAGTCCGTACTATTCCCAACTGAGCTATCACTTAATAAGGCTCAATTGCACCACTATTATTAACCTAGAGTTAGTCCTAACCGCAAGCTAAATTGACAGAAAATGTATGAATGACATGTAACTTAACTTGCGGTTAGGACTAACTCTAGGTTAATAATAGTGGTGCAATTGAGCCTTAGTAGAATAATTGGTTAAAATTTTTGTTAATGTTTAAAAAAAATGTATAAAACAATAAAATATAAACAATTTGGCGAATTCAGCAAAGGGTTTCAAAGTACCTAATGATAAATGTCCTTGAAATATATCTTTTAGATACGAATCGAAAAAATATATCCAACAAAAAAATGTGGTGGGAATACTTGCGTTAATATAGAGGTATAATAATATGTTTAGGCCTTTAAACTGAATCCTATTTTTTATTAGTCAGTTAATTGCAGTGATAAAACCAATGGACCGCAATTAGCTTTGTTTATAATATACTTCTGTCGGTAAAGGTTAAATAATCTACGAAATTATTAGTTTTTCTCAAAATTATTAATTATTTTAAACTGAAATGTATATAAAATTTGTCCGTCAAAATAATATTTCTTCATATTTCAATCCGTCCCGGAATACTTTTATTTCGCCATAACACAAAACAAACCTGTGCTAAAATTGAAACATCAAAATTCAATTGCGCCGGTATAACAAAACTTGAACAAAAGCTAAAAAAATTGTTGAATCTGGAGTTTTCATATTTTTTGATGCGCACACGTGAAAATAGCAATTGTTAAGATTTTAATTAATTTTCAGCGCAGTTACTATGAATAGATTTGTTAAAAAATGTTTCTACTATAGTCATTATACTTTAGTTTTATTTTTTGGACTTTTAGCGAATATGCGCTACAATACATATAATTTTGGTACACTCAACGTTTTGACAAGCCTTTGAAAAAGTAAAATTACAAAAGAGACAAAATTAATACATAAATAAAAAATAAATGGATAAAAAACATAATAATAATAATAACACCCAACAGTCACACACACTAAGATCGAGTCTTGTGTCGTGACTCGAGGGTATCAAGAACTATGAGAGACTTTCGGTATCACAACACTAGACCCGAAACAAATATCCGTGGGCCACACAAGCATTTCTCTCGGTGCGGGAATCGAATCCGCGGCCTCCCGTTTCACAACCGGCTACTCGCCCACTGCGCCACGGAGGCTGTCAAAAAACTACCCAAAACAACAGTTTTTACTAATACGATTATATTACGATACTAGAGGTATATAATCACAAGTTTAAAAACTTAACAGACCGACTTCAAATCCGGTCGTGACCAAATTTATATGGGACCACCCTTGAAAGAAGCCCTATCGAACACAAAAAGAATTTTGAAAATCGGTCCACATTCGGCGGAGATATCGCGTAACATACATAAAAAAAAAAAATACAAACGAATTGAGGACCTTCTTCTTTTTGTGAGTCGGTTGAAAATTGAAATGGCATAAAGTAAATCAACGCTTTTGTGTACTACGATCATATGAAGTATTATATACCAAATATTCAATAATTACAAATATATCGAATGGAAACAGTAGTGATCTAAAAATATTAGAACAAAAATATGGAAGCCTATCAAAAAATTTACTGAAATCGTCTACACTATTAAAATGAGGAACAGCATTCAAACGTACTTATTAATACACATTTATGGGTTATATTTAGTAAATGCTAGATGCATCGATATAATAATATACCTATTATATCGATGGCTAGATGTTTCAACTTTAACAGACAGAAGTTTATGACATATATCAAGAAAAGGAAAAGCTTCTCCTAAAAGCATAACGAAAATATAATTGCAATAAAGTATAAACAGAGGATCGTTGTAGCAGTTCCAATTAGCGAGTCTCGTCAAAATTAATTGCCTCCATTCAGGATATATTGTGGCTGTTGTCATATGGTCTTATTACTCGTAAAACAAGTTATATTTCATACAGAAAAGTTTCTGAACAACGAGACTGATTGTGGATTCTTTCGGAATAAGACAATTAAATACTAGTTAACATGATACGATATTCGATTCGAGGCAAAAGTTGTTTATAGATCTTCGATGAATCCGAGTGAAATGTTAAAGATTTTTCCTTTTGGAGGTTGTCGTAAAAATTAAAGTTAAATCTTTTCTGCAACATCATTAAAAAGTGTGTTGCACCGACCCCAAAATGGAGTGGGATTAGGGAAGTCAATTAAATGTAAAAGTTACTTAAGATATGGTCTTCTTTCTACCTGCCCTTATCCGACATTAATGTGGGGTCGGCGCAACACACGTTTTCAAGCATGTTGCAGGAAGGATTTGGCTATGTTTTTACGACCAGCTGTCTGCCTGACGTCAACCCATCCTGAGGGATCCAGTTCCGGGCAAATTAAATTAGAAAATTCGCTTTGTCCGACCTGGGAATCGAACCCACGACCTCCCGATCCACAGCCCATATACGCTGCCACTAGACCAAGGAGGCGACCTTATTTAAGAGATTGTATGTAGAAATAATATAACAGCAGTGCCACCACACACTCCAACAACTTATGAACCGCTTCAATTGTGTACTATTGTTCATCATGTACCCTTGGCCCACTCCGGTGTAGATCGGCGCAACACACTTTTAATATGGCCACAACACTCACAAGTATAATTAAACTAAGTACATTAATCTACATTTCTATCAACTAATGTATACAATGAAATAAAACTATTTTTACGGATTCTATCACGATTTGTTTTAAAACAGTCCGACCCGTGACCACGAAGACTGCATAAAAATTAAAACAAATCGTGATAGAATCCGTAAAAATAGTTTTATTTCAATGTATAAAATTCGCGTAAACTTAAGAAATCAGTAATGTATACAAATTTCTGGCTTCTTACAATGATTCTGTTAAATAAATATTGTAGTTACTTGAATGACAAAAAAATATTAAAGCTGCAATTATTCCTAAAATGATCAATAGCATGCCCTAATCATGATGGTTTTGCCACCACCAGATATTCTACTCGTTCGGAGTGGCGTGCGGGTCCCTGGTCACGCTGGCCTCGTACAACAACTTCCACAACAACTGCCATTTCGACGCGGTCTTCGTCGCCATGACGAACTTCCTCACGTCGATATACGCTGGCTTCGCCATATTCTCCGTGCTTGGATTCCAAGCGCAGCTGATGGGAGTCAGTGTCGACGGTAAGTTCCACTTAATACGTAGAGATGTGATTCTTTGGATCTTCTTATTCTTTTATTTAAATAGGGTATTTTACTCTATACGAGAAAATATCTAAAACTATACAAATGACATAGTTTAGGCAATAAGCAGTCGGAAAATGTTAGTGTTAGTTCATAAAATGATAAAATACATTTTATAATACAATTCAAGTTTTGAGTTTTTGTATCTGTTCTTTTACTAAGCGATATAGTAGCCGCCATGATATACGTCATACAGTCATGAATACAAAGTATAGTAGTAAGTGATCAACATTAGGTTGCTTTTGTATTATATTTTATTATCCGTGTACTTTTTACTTAAATAGTATCATAGAAACCGACGACATTTCATAAAAACATAAACTATCTAAGATTAAACTTGAAATAATGTACGGAGTAAACTCTTTTCACGTGATCCATTTAACCAAGTTTCTCTCATATTTACATTACTTGACACTTCAATCCACAATGTGTCCGCTGTTTTACACTTATATTCTCGCATTCAGGAACAACACAGGTTAATAACTCATTCCTAAATTGCAATAATTTACAATTCCAATATTACGCGTATTTGTTTACGTTCCTAATGACGTCTTGACTATGGAAGAAAAATGGCTTCTCGCGCGCGTTAGCGTTTTCGCCAAATTACGTGCGGTATAAAATTAAAACGCATTTTTAAGACACTTATCGATTGAATAAAAATGTTGTAATTTTTTTAGTAGTATATTATTACCTTAAGATCGCATTAAAACACATTTCAAAAAAATGGTGTAATACCGTATTGTGGCTCCACTATGACGTACAGTGATTTAACAGCATCTATGTCTTATACTTCCAGCCTCCAATTTCCTGCCTAACTTAATCTTAACAAATTATCGATTTTGTATAATCAAATAGGAACAAGCTTTACCACACAGCCTCCGTGGCGCAGCGGGCGAGTAGCCGGTTGCGAAGCGAGAAGTCACGAGTTCGATTCCCGCACCGAGACAAATATTTGTATGGCCTACAGATAGTTGTTTCGGGTCTGGGTGTTGTGAGACCGAAAGTCTCTCGTAGTTCCTGATACCCACGACACAAGGCTCGATCTTAGTATGGAGTCAGGACTATGTATGTGACTGTTGGGTGTTATTTATTTATATTTGCCTAATATCCACTTATCCAATGCAATACTATTTATGATTGATAATACATATTTATGTATTGCTGTTATTATTAGTCTAACATCTTTTGAAATAATATACATTAATATTTTAAAACCGCGTAGAAAAGAAAAATTAAGATTAGACTTGAATTGTTATTTAATGAATTCATTTGAATAACTATTGAATTGGTAATATAAATCTTGTCTCCTTCATTTGGAAAACTAGGGACCGATTTCGTTTTATGTATTTAATCATTTGTAAACCTAATTGAAATTGGTGAATCACAATCAGGCTAAATGGTAATGAAGGTGAAATCATTACTTTAAACAAAAATACGAATACAAGCTCTTTTATCCGAGCTCGGTAAAGTAACTACACTAAACATAGTGATATTTAAGCACAATTCCGTTTTACACACTAGTGACCACCAATAAATAATTGGTTTATCCAGACAATGACTAACTCGTCTGAAACAGACGTACTAGGCCAATGATGATGATGAGGCCTGTATAAATGCTCCTTCACGAACCTAAGAGGGACAATGCAATTCGAGGGGCCTGCGACGGGACAGTAACTTTAGCTTAACTTTAGTTAACTTTAGCAGAGGGACACAATACACCTCCATACCAAACTGGGAATTTTTAAACCCCTCGGGAAAGTGAGATAGTGATCCAGAAACGTAACACACACAAGGTGTTTGGGATTATGAATATCCTACCACCGGCATCGCTCAGATATGTTAATATACAAATGTTGGTATCTATCGTAAATCACTCTAATATCTGTTAATTACTTTTGGTTATAGATAAAAGTTTTATTAGCAAATACTGAGCCTATAAAGCCGCAGTATCTGCATTTTACCTTTGATAAAACCTTTATTACCCTCTCCAATGTCCAAAATTATTAGCTCTTATGTCGTTTTGTGATGTATTTTATGTTTTTGCCCGAGAAACAATAAATTTCGTAATATCGCATGAAATACGGCCATCACAGGCGTATATGTAGATATTCCACACCTATTGCTTCTTTAACGTCGTGTTTTTATTCCATCTGAGATATCGTAAGTCTTAGAAGCCCTGGTATTATTGTTGACTTCATGCCAGAATCATATAATGGTTGACAACACAATGCTCTAAGTAGACCTAAAAAATGTAGCAAAATATATATGTAATACTCGTCATAAACGCTAATTGGTAATGTGATATCTAATCATAACATTACAATTACTGCTATAGATTAATTTTATTATAATAATATTAATTAAATAGCCATCAGCATGACAATAGAATAATAAGCTTTAAATATTTAAGCTAACGGAAATAATTGCTAAATACTTTACCTCTTATGGATAAATTTGGATTCACAGATGTGGCAGAACAAGGTCCTGGACTTGCCTTCGTAGCATACCCTGAGGCACTGCTTCAGATGCCGATCCCGCAGTTCTGGTCGATCTTGTTTTTCTTCATGCTGTTCATCCTTGGCCTCGGCAGTCAGTTCGCCGGCGTCGAGGCCATCAACACGGCAATTGTCGATCAATGGCCTCGCCTCAGGAAGAATTATTGGAGAGTGAGTTATCACGTTTTTAATAAAATGGTCAAATCAAGTTATTTCTTTCTTTCTTTTTTCATTTTTTCTTTCTCTATTCTTTCTTTCTTTTACTTTCTTACTTTATTATCTATAAATAAAACATATTTTGTATCATTAACTTCCCATAAAGCTTTCTTTCCTTCCTTTCTCTTATTTTGAATTAAAATATTTTTTTACGGATTATGTCAGCTCCCATAAGATATCCTGTAGCTACTTATAATTTCTGATTCCGTTATCCCATTTTTTTCACGACTAATTTTCTCGTAATATTTATGAATGTACAAAATATAGCCCTCATGTTATTATTTGGGGTTCTCTTTATACTTGAATAGTTATTCTTTGTCTGTTATTCCACATTTTATGGTCTTATGTTCCAGGTGACCGCATTCACATGTTTCTCCTGTTTCTTACTCGGCCTGCCGATGTGTTTCAGCGGTGGCGTTTTCTTATTCACAATACTTGATTGGAACACTGCCTCGTGGGCGATACTGCTGCTTGGTATGGCCCAGGTGAGTTACATTTTTTACATATAGTTCTTTATCAATGTGAAACCCGAATGTTAATCGGTGGACTCTTCTGTTTTTAAAGCGAGTTTAACAGGTCCAAATAGCACTGAAGCTTTAAATTGATACATATGAGATCTAAGATACAGAGTGACCTAGTTCATATCAATATTTTCTACTGCGGGGCACAAGCTTCTGCCACTTTGCAGTTTGCAAGCCTCATCTTTCCCAGGTGGCTAAACGCTGGGTCGTAAGAACGGCGAGTCCAACATAACCATTCCACTTTCCCCCGAAGTAGATTCGTAGCGATAAATCGTTTTCCCAGCGAAAAAACAAAAATATTAAAAAAAGGAAAAAAAGGCCAGATTCTGGCGAAAATCGATAAACTACTGCTAATCGGTGGTCGTTGTTTTTTGGACTGTACTGCGATTACCACCAGATGTAGTATTGTCGCTTTGCCAAGCTCGGATAAAAAAACTTAGCTCACATCTATATCCCCAGTAGGCAGAGGCGATCAAGAATTTAATGCGTTGATTTCTAAAAATACAGTATTGTTGCACATATACTTCAGTAAATCAATTAATATATTTTTTTAAATGCAAAATCTGTTCAAAATGTTGACATAGGCATTGTTCTGATTTTGTCAATGCATGGGATGCTTTGAACATAGACTGACATCGGCTTTTGTTTTCTCATTTAGTGTGCAGCAGTCGCTTGGAGCTACGGTATAAATAGAGCGATAAAGGACTTAGCTACAATGGATATGAAGTTGAATAAAGTTCAACGCTACTATTGGAAAGCAGCATGGACTGTTGTCGTTCCTGTTGCCAGCATTGTAAGTATCATTGTTAGCTATGCTTTAATTTACCAGAGACTCAAGGAATACCCCAGCTACTTTTAAATCCTCATTCATTTATTTAACTATAGAAGTATTTTAGATGGATTTTTTTCACTTGATTTGATTTAAAAACCAATTTACTGCGTATTTCTAGTAAAGTGCGATCCTACATTCTCCCACGCACTAGCAAATTCTGGAATGAATATACCTCCAATGTGTTTCTGCAGCACTATGACTTGTGTTTCTTCAAACAATGCTTAGAAAGGGCCACGGTGAGCTGCAACCTGGCTATGACCTTGACTTTATTGATGTCCATTGACGATGGTAGTCACATACCATCAACTGGGCCATCTTCTTTTCTCATTTAGTAAGCATATGAAAATAGTCATTCATATTTTATAGCATATTATTATTATATTTATTTTATAGCGCCATAGTACTGCGACCCGAGCAGGAAAATTTCTGATAATCGTAAATGTATTTGAGCTTTATGCACGTCTATGAATTTGGAGGAAATATTAAACAAATGTCATCATTGCGCAGCGAGCTCGAATACATTTACGATTGTCCGAATTTTTCCTGCTCGAACCGCTGTTCTGATGCACCTAAGCCCCACGCTGGGCGCCAAATGTAGTCTGCCTCACGGAATCGACCCGTGCGCATGCACTCCTGCGCTCGCGCCTGACACCTTAACTGACTTTGCGTGTAAATTTTTGTTTAGCGTCTAAGCATTCAATACAAATTATTTTGTTTTTATGTACATAAATAGATTAAAGACTTTTATTTCCGGCAGTAATCTCACTGCAAATGTATATCTTAACAGAGTGTGCTGATATTTATCTTCGTGGAGTGGACTGCACCGGCGTACAACGACTACGTGTTTCCGTTATTTGCTGACCTCCTCGGATGGGCGGTGGGTCTCTCTACCCTGGTGCTGTTCCCAGTGGGAGTAGGTTGGGCTTGGTACAATGGCTATGTAAGTAATAAATTATACCTACAGTACACTTCACTTGTGACCCCTCAATTCTGATTCTAAGATAGTCGTATATCATAAGTATATGAAAGTATCTACGACAAACTCAGCATCACATCATCCAAATGTTTGTTGATTACACAGAAGGGTTATAAAACATGCAAAACATTATCAAAACTGTAGTCAAATTTGGAAATATTTACGTAAGGACATGATACTGATTTAATACATATCTTCTACCTATTGCATGAGCCACTTTTTTCTCTTGAGCTTGAATTTCTTTATTTTTCTCTCGTCACCTTAATACAATAAACATAATGATTTCTTAGGTTTACGTGAATGTTATTCATTGAAATTAAACTATTTTTACGGATTATATCACGATTTGTTGTTACAATAAACATTTTGATTATGATTATTCTGATGATTACTGATTTCACTATCTCTTATAAAACGTGTAAAACGCATCTATTTCAGCGAGGTAAGGACCTGTTTACACCAACGCCAGATTGGAAACCAGCATACAAGGGCGTTGAGGAACCGTTCGCTCACTCTAGCATGACGATGGAGCAGCGGATGCCAGATGAACAGGCCCACGACAACAGAGGATTCACCATGTGAACACGACTTAATAAACCGAGCGTCTAGTCAAACGATTATGAGGACTGATCGTTGGAGATTAGGACATTTTTTTATATGCGTTTTCACTTGTCTTTCATTTCTTTCCACTTGACATTATCCCACATCAATGATATTAAACCAGGTACACAGGGTTCAATTCTCGCACCGAGACAAATGTTTGTGTGATCCACAGATATTTGTCTTGGATCTGGATGTTTTGGGACCATAAGTACCTCATAGTTCCTGATACCCACGATACCGGTTAAACCTAGTGTGGGGACCGAACTATGTGTGTGATTATTGGGTGTGTTTGTTTGTTTATTTAAACCCAATCATTAGGAAACTCCTCGAAATATCGTGGTGAGAACACTCACTGGCAATCGAACCAAGAACCTTTCGGTTTCAGCCGCCACCACTGTACCAAGGAGGCGACTATTTTCACTTGTCTTTCATGTAATTAATATACATACGCTCAAGCTTGAATCTAGCCAGAGGCAAACTAGTGAACTAATACACCGACATTCAGCCGATCTTATTTCCGTCCCAGATGTGATGGGAGTGAGCATATTGCCATATCAGGCACAACTGAGGATTAGGTGTGTGACTATTGGGTGTTATTTATTCCCTCGTATACGTACTAGATTATGTCTAAACAGATTTTGCTATCACTTTTTCTATTTCTGAATTGCGTAATATGCAAGTAATAATGTGTATCGGTTTCAAGACATTGAAGTGAATCTATTAAATTCAATTTTTTTATTTTATTTTATTAATATTATGACAGCCTCCGTGGCGTAGCGGGCTAGTAGCCGGCTGTGAAGCGTGAGGCCACGGGTTCGATCCCCGCACCGAGACAAATGTTTGTATGGCCTACAGATATTTGTTTCGGGTCTGGGTGTTGTGAGACCGAAAGTATCTCGTAGTTCCTGATACCCACGACACAAGACACGATCTTAGTGTGGGGTCAGGACTATGTATGTGACTGTTGGGTGTTATTTATTTATTTAGTTGGAAAACTTACAGCTAGCACATTTTTTTATTGAGATAGTATAAAAAGCAGAAGGCCCATTTCAAGTTTCCACAGATAAGTTATATGAATATAAGAATAAGAAGGTATATGAATAGCTAACACAATGAATATAATAGATTTTACCTTAAATCAATGTTAATGCTACTAACAGTTATTAAAGGAATAATTAGCAAGTAGCCTCTTAGTATTCCTATTTCTAGAATTATATAAATCTATATCTAATCATAGTGTTGTAATTTTATTGACATTTCTACTCGCTCGCAACAAGAAAGAGTTCTGCCTGTAGTTTGTTCTCGCTTTTGGGACATTCATAGTGCAGGATCTGCGATGATTGGAATGAGGGATACGTAATCCAATACACTCAAGAAGCTCCGGACAGTCAATCAAACCTTTCGCTATGTTGGTCATGTACACCAGGTCAGCTATCCGTCGTCTCTCATACAGCGGTAAAATATGGATTTTTTTACAACGTTAAATATAGTTAGGAAGGTATATTTTTATTTTGTATTGCAAATAGGGTAGAAACCGTTTTTGGATGCGTTCTAAACGCGAGATGTAAATGTCGTATGTAGGATTCCACACATGAAAATGGCATTTGGATATAACCATTTTCTTATACGACTATATTTTATTCAGCGTATATGAGCTTTGGCAATGTATACGATCCGGGGTAGGTAGGTACTTGGTTCGGATCTCAGTCCGGATTACGTGATTTTTTCTATCACAATTTGCTAGAGATTAGATCTCCTGGACGAAGTGGCCTAAGGTAGGTGACTGGTCATAAACGCTAAGCCAAATCCCAAAATTAGCAACACCCAAGTGATGTTCCGATATCACATCAGAATGAGATAGGGTAAGTGGAAGAAGAAGAGTATAAAGGAATCAGATCCTAAAAGATGAGGTACACTGGTATTAGACCAATCAGATGGCCTCCATAGTACATAGTATTATATTAGAGGTATAAATGAAATTAACTGCAAAAAAACGCTCACATTATTTATAATAACAAGTTTAAATACTTAACGGACCGTCTTCAAAACTTATCCAATCGTGACCAAATTTATGTGGAACCCTTGGAATAAGCTCGATCGAACACAAAAATAATCATGAAAATCGGTCCACATTTGGCGGATGGCGGATTGACTGCCTCGGTGGCGTGGTGGTATTTCGGTACGACTACGGTTCTGAGGTCTCGGGTTCGATCCCCGGGTGGGGCAAAGTGATTATGGATTTTTCCATATCAGCCCGGAGTCTGGAATTTGTGCCCGATATGGCGATAGGCTCGCCCCCTATCACATCTGGGACAGAACTAAGCTCGGCGAAACGTGGGTGTACTAGTTCGCTAGTGCGCCTCTGCCTACCCCTTCGGGGATACAGGCGTGAGCTTATGTTATGTTATGTTATGTTATGTTATGTTATGTTATGTTATGTTATGTTATGTTATGTTATGTTATGTTATGTTATGTTATGTTATGTTATGTTATGTTATGTTATGTTATGTTATGTTATGTTATGTTATGTTATGTTATGTTATGTTATGTTATGTTATGTTATGTTATGTTATGTTATGTTATTTTATGTTATGTTATGTTATGTTATGTTATTTGGCGGATACATCTTCTTTTGAAGTCGAGCGAAAAGTCAATTTAAAATGAATCACTAACAAGTGTTACAAAACCACTTTGTACATTGAATTAGAGCCAAGCCAAGATAAAAATATTACATTAAGCCATGGAAACATATCAAATGGATTACCTAACCTTCATAAACCGGATGAATAAACTATGACAAACTGTTGAAGTTAAACAAACTGACCTCCACAATAAAATTCAAGTCTTATGTCGAGGATAGGGAACTTCGACTTTCGAGCGAGAGACTTTCGGTCTCACAACACCCTGACCCAAAATAAATATTTGTGGGCCATACAAACATTTCTCTCGGTGCGGGGATTCTGCGGTCTCTCGTTTTACATCCGGCTACTCGTCTACTGCGATAAGAATACTATCAATTTTATCATAAAACTGTTCGCAAGAAGCATTGGTCCATAATCTACTGCCACAATGAGTTTGAAACAATCCCAACTTAAAATGAGGCCATCAGGGCAAAAGCGGCCTAATCCCCATTTTCTCAAGGGCATTTTTCCCCAAAGGCCTGAAATTATCCATCATAGCATACTAAAGCGGTATAATGTCGCAAAAGCAATTCATATCACGGATTGATGAGATGACTAGATTAGATCGAACGGCTAATCCCCTATCAGTACGTATTATGCTCTGATTACACGCCACGTGAATGCCATCAATATAATTATATTATAGATGTTATTTTCCTTGTACTAGAATATACGGTTAAGAGGAAGGTAAGAGGTAGAATAGTACCCCTATTACCAGTTTGACAAATACAGATAATCCTGAGAAATGGTGCCACACCCTGATGGACGCATAATAAAACGACTGTTGTCAATAGACAGGCCATCTCGCCTAGACGTAGGGACGATATATATATTTTTTTATACACCCTACAGTCTCACACCTAGTCCTGACCCCACACTAGGTATAATCTGTATCGTGGGTGTCAGAGACTATGAGAGACATTCGGTCTCACAACACCCAGACTTGAAACAAATATCTGTGGGGCACACAAACATTTTTCTCAATGCGGGAATCGAACCCGCGACCTCTCGCTTCACAGTCGGCTACTCGCCCATTGCGCCACGGAGGCTGTTATTGGACATTGCCCACTTAACAAACATCATTATGTTCTAGATATGACTGACAGCTCCATATGTAGGGGATGCCTGTTAGGCGATGAAACAGCTTTCCATGTCAACCTGGAATGCGAAGGCGTAGCTACACTATACAGCTATGCTGGCTTGATTTCTAACTGGCATTTAATACATGCACAATGCCTCAATTTAACAAACTAAGTGCGGAGTAAGGTGCTCACAACCAATACCAATACCAGTTTGACAGTTCTCAAAATCGATGAGTGTTATTTTTCTACATATTTCTTCACACTACTTGTGAGGTTCGCGTTCCAGGATCATCCAATATATCTGTTTATATCGAGAGGCTTGACTTGAAAGTTGGTTGAGGCTTGTATATGGGTACATCCCCGTGGCTGCTTTGGTCGTCCGTTTGTCTTTTCGTAAGCCCCTCGATTTGCTTCTTTCCTCTTGGGAGTCTTCTGGTGACCACTGATAAAACCGTTTTGTCGGTGGTCGCTGTTTTTTTTGGACCATCAATGGTAAGCGCAGTGCAGTCACCTAAGTGTAGTCACTTTGCCGTGCTAGGATAAAAAAAAACAATTTTAGTGTAAGTTATTTCGAGAATATAGGTGATGGTACCGCTTTAATGATACTAGATTTACTATAGAACAACTCTTAATCTAAGTAAATAGAACCGGCGGAAAAACATATTTACACAAAACTATAAATATCTAATTAATATATTTTTACTTTATACACTATCCTTAAGTTTCTATTAAAACCTTGTAGCGACCTTCCGATATTTCCATTTTCATACAATATTATTTGGCAATCAGGATCAGAAATCAGCTTAAAATCCTTGTCAATATTTGAATAACACTCGTATTCTTATCAGTTTACTTTGTGATTAAAAACAGCTAATTAAGTGCAACACTCATATAGCGATGATGCAGGTATACAATTGCAGGGTGATAAATTACCGGTCCCGTCACCAACTCGCATACGTATTTTGTGTTGGATAATATAACCACAAGTTTAAAAACTTATATGGAAAGAAAATAAAGAAAGAAAGAAATAATTTTTTTAAAGAATAAAAACAAAATATGTAGTACTAAGAGTTTACTACTATATGGGACCACCCTTGAAATAAGGTCTATCGAACAAAAAAAGAATATTGAAAATCGGTCCACATTTGGCGGAAATATCGAATAACATACATAAAAAAAATACAGAGGAATTGAGGACCTCCTTCCTTTGTGGAAGTCAGTCGAAAACCTTTCAAAACCTTAGTCGCGACGACTATGTTGTGGTTTGTTAAGTGCTCCTCCGTGCTCCTTTATCAGATTTTGACCAAATTATACAGGGTGGCCCAGAAATAGTATCAAGCGAAGATCCAGAGATAAAGCAACTTTAGGATACCCGAGTCCCGTATGTTTTCTATTTATTTTATGACAAATCGCATAAAATAAATAAAAATCTTCATTGATCACGTGACATAAAAAGCACTTATGACGTGTCAAAAAGCATAATTTAGATTGAAGTATTTTTTATAATATTATAGAATGCTATGAATTTGGAATCAGGCAGGCAGGTTCACACACAGTAATAAGAATGAGGCTAAGAATAGGGTCAAAAGGGAATCGAGCGGTAAGAGGTTGTGAACCGTGAAGAGGGAACGGGATATAGCAGGTACGCCGACAGGGAAGCGACGGGAATTAATGGAAGCTGTTGGGATTTGATGAAAAACTATAAGACCCTATCCTAGCTAACCTACCAACCTTCCTCTAGCTACCTACGGATGTTGACCCGAAGAAGAAAAGTTTCAAATTATGTGTTTTTTTTTCTAATTTTCTGGGAATTTTGGACCTGAGTGAGAGAGATAGCAATAATTCTATCTCTTATTCTCTCGACCTATTGTTATTACAGGTAAAAGAGTTGAGCCCAAGTTCGCAACGAATAATATGAGTTATTGCAAATAATCGCAAACTTAAGGCAATCGTTAATATAGATAAAATATATTAGCATTCTTTACAGTCAAATATTATGACGTTAATTAAAATATCATTAGGTATGTCAATATTTTAATAAATGTAATCAGATAAATAATGGAGAAGATACGAGTCAGGGATAGGCAATTTGCATTCATGTAATAGAATGGATCAAATATATGATGGATCAAATAAGCGATGTCCTACGCAAAGGGCAAGTTCGGAGTATCCTCAACCAACCAAAATGCGTAAAAGTAGACGAGGCAAAAGAGGTGTGTCAGGATCGTAGCTTGTGGCGCTCAACTGTCTCTGTCTACCCCCATGAGATACATGCGTGAGTGTGTATGTATGTTTGTAATAGAAGTTCAAGTTCCAACCCAGGGTCATACGTAATTTTTAGTTAGAAAAATTACATTTGCTGATATCACACTCCAGTGTGGAGTAAGCGCAAAACATTTTTCGTAGCATATTGCAGAAAGAGTTCAACTTAACTTTTACAACCGGCCATCTTCTTGAGTTCTCTCATATGCTTTGTTACCTGACCTGGGTTTGAATCCAACACCTTCCAGTCTACCGCCCATATACTGCACTAGACCAAGAAGGCAACAATTGATGACGTTGACGTTGAGACGTTGTAATTAACAATTGATGGCAGAAATTATTTTCACTTAACTCATTATTTTTACTCCTATAGCTGATGATGATGATAATGATGAACTCATTAAAATTTGATTAATTTCGAAGAAACCCAAAAAATCTAACAATCTCTAAATTTGTTTAAAAGCTCGACTTTAAAACACAAATAACTTTCGAATATCCGAATCGAATTGAGCTTGGAGTCATGACATCTGTAAGAGACAACAACATAGAAATATTACTGTAAATTACAACGTCTTTGTACAACAAATATTACGACTTCATGAGTCCGCAGTGAAGTCGATTCGAGTATGCAATCGATTACTTATTCGTGCCCGAATTTAAGGTTTAATATCTAAGGGTGACTTGCAGCCTTGCGATAAACGACGTTTAATCGTAAAATAAACTCCATTTTGGCATAATTTCAGTTTAACGTCTTGCACGTCGTGGTTTTACCCTTCATCTCGATTTAAATAAACGTTTAACTTAAATGGGCATGGCCGCCGGTTTAAAGTCGCTAATCTTGATTATAATGACAAATAACATAACCTTTTCACATTATTTATTGTTGTTTAATGAAAATCTATGATAAAAATGGCTTTGTTTTTTACACTGAACACGATTTGGTATCAAACAAGGATGATGAATTCGTAAAATATATAAAAACTCAAGTTTTTTTTACGAAAAGTACTTTATTATCAATAACCCATACATATACCTTACAAACTAACATTGTTTGTACATAATCTCTTGAAAAACCACATAATTACAACACTTCACTATTATGCACGATATTTGTGTCCGCACGTGTGGCACTAGTCCTTGGAAGCGGTGGTATACCACCCACGCCCGATCCGGCACTGCAGTCAAAAGTTTTCCTCGATGTCTCGTCGCACCTCGGTGCAGTAAAGGCTTCGGCACACGCATCACAAACGCCTTGAAACTGGCGCAACTCCACACTTAGTTCACCACCATCAGCGACTACCTTGTTTTCTTGTGCACGCTCGCACTCCGCAATGTTCTTCTATTACAAAGTACATTAGTTATTCTATTTTCTAGGAGAGCGTTGTTTTCGAGATGATAAATTTCACTTAAGTTAACTAATTGCAAAGTTACTTCTTGATAAAATTTTATTATACCTCTATTATAGAAATTACCATTGTGGACAATAGACTTGTATAGTTCGCGAACGAACTAGTGCGGTGGACAGCTCCCACAGAAGAAATGAACGAACTAGTTCCCGGATCTCTCGTTCTTTAGTTCGTTAGTTCGTTTGATAAGTTAGATAGATTCTAAGACTTGAGTATCATCCAAAGTAAGACCATTGGTCCTGATATCATTCTCTAAAAAGTCCAGCTAGCGCTTTTGGGGTCGTCTGGATTTTCTTAAAATAACACTGACAGACTACGTATCGTACATATACACAGAAGTACTGGCCAAATGATGGTCTTGTTTTCGTAACGCAGTCAATAACCACTAGGGCAATATGGTGCTTTTTCAAGCTATATTCAAATATGGTGCGCAGCACTTTTTAGTCTCATAGATAGCAACAAATCATAATGTTTTCTTTTACTTTCTTCGATAAAAAATATTTGAAAACATTTATAAAATACTACGTGTACGCAAACTCATGTACTTAACCTTTAGCACATTTCCTTTCAGTCGGCCATTTTCAAGCGGTCCCTAGACGCTGTTTGTCTTAGACATATGCGTACATGAACACCCACGGTGGTTGCTGAATCTCCATAGTGAACGGGAAGGGTTTGCTGACGCCAAAAGCAGTCCGAATCAAAGACTTTGATCGGAAGAACATGTCTTCGATAACGTCAACATAAGCTTCTGGCACCCCTTTGAACCTTAGGGTCCTAACGTCGGGACACAAAGTTAAAAGCCTTCTGCAGATCCAGGAATGCGATATGCAGAAGCTTCTTTTTCAACATGCATACCTCTCAAAACGATCTAATGGCAAACATTTGGTCCATGGTCTGTCCCCCATATCCTGCAAGGCAAGAAACCAGGTTTCGCCAGCACCTAGTCCGTTACTCAAAAAAGTGTACCACATGCAGATAAAGTTGGCTTAAACCTAAAGGTGTTGGTGACCTACTGTGTAAGTAGGCCACCGTCATCGTTGGGTTCGTTTGGTATGGGTTGTCCCTTAGACGATGTCACTACTCCCCAAGTATGTACAAGTAAAAAAAAATTGCAGCATATTATGAAAGAATAAAAAAAATCGAATCGGCCCAGGCGTCTTCGAGTAATCCGGGAACATACATAAAAAAAGATTCCAATGAATTGTTAACCTCCTCTTTTTTAAGTCAGTTAATTCACCTCCTCCTTTTTTTAAGTTGGTTAAAATTCGTGCAAATAATATTTTTTTAGCCTTTCTTTGGTTCGAGACGAGAACTAGTTCTAGTTCGTTGAGGAGCCGCGAACTAAAGTGACCATTCCTTATCGCGAAATATTATACGTATGTCTAGTTGACAAGTCGTAATCCAGACAACTGACACTGATTTTTTTTTTTCAATTTTGCCTTTCATCAGTTAGGCAAAGGAAGCAAGCACATACAGCCTCATCGTATGTGTGTTTATATTACATGTATTAAAACTGAATGAAAACTAAATATTTGACAACTATTGACACAAGATAATCTATTGTAATATCATATAAAATAAAATACAATTCTTTCTACGCGAAATTGTGATGATAGATGTTGCGAGACGGCACTATAGATAATAATATGAAATTTACGGAACGTAAATAATGAGTAATTGTTGGGATTTATTTTATTTTAAAATGCAAAAAATATTTTTTTATGCGGAATTTTGAATGTGGTTATATATATTTTGTGAAACGGAACTTATGAACTTGGAGTAGTGGAGACTTGCAGGCATCTTGCTCGCGTTGCAAAAGTTCCCGATTTATCGGGATATCTACTGATTTTGGTCATTGTCTCACGATGTCTCGATGTAGCAGTCATATCTGCCGAATTTTTGAATTTTCAACTAATGTAAAAAAATATTCTTATAAAAAATGGAAAATAATATTATTAATACGGCAGAACTAAAAGAAACCTGTAATACAATACAATAAAATACGGCCTATACGACAATAATACATAAATAAAATACGGCCATTCAACTTCGCGGTACATTAAAGCAAATTGCTCTGAAATACCTTATAATAGAGTTTATTATTGTCTGGTGAGTATACAAGGGAAAATAAATAAATAACACCCAACTGTCACATACATAGTCCTAACCCCACACTAAGATCGAGTCTTGTGTCGTGGGTATCAGGAACTACTAGATACTTTCGGTCTCACAACACCCAGACCCGAAACAAATATCTGTGAGTCACACAAATATTAGTCTCGGTGCGGGGATCGAACCCGCGGCCTCTCGCTTCACAGCCGGCTGCTCGCCCTCTGTGCTGCGGAGGCTGTCAAATGTCTCTGAAGATAACTTCGTTCGGGTTGTTTCCCAAAGTGGATAACTTATATTTACTTTAGTCGTTCATTATAGTCCATTCATAGAATCGCATGCACATGTCATAGAAATATAACACATAGAACGACAGTACACGGCCGCGGCGTGAAGGCTTTCCAAGTGAGACATTATTGTCTCACTTGCACGGCGTCAGCATCCAAGGTTAAAACTTAGTTACGAAGAGCTCGCACAAAAATAACGGAATAAACTTTCCACTAGGTCAATGGTTCTTCTACACACAAAAAGATGTATAAAAGACAACAATCAATGTTGTTACATTTTTAATAAAGATGAGAAAATGTTCACGAAAATAGGTGGTAAGAAGACGAAAATGATTAATCAATGTACAATATATCAAACTATAAATGATTATATGCAACTAACTGATTATAATTAAACAAATTAACGCATTATTAACATAAAATACTTGTGTTTCATTCCGAATAAAAATCTCCCGATTTTCAGATGCCAAATCTAACGATTTTTAATTTTACACTTTTGCAACACTGCATCTTACTCTATTCGCCGTTTTATTAATACACGAGTCAGTCCTAAATGTCATTTAAATCAAATGTCCCATTAGTTGTCTTGCACATACACATTTCTGGTTCGATTTAAGAAATCCGAGTGTAGACTCTTGATCCGCGATTTCATTACTACTACTCATTCTTTACGTTCCGTTAGATTCATATCTAAAGTTCCGTCTCAAAACATCTATCATAACAATTTCGCATAAAACGAATTCTAACATAACACATAACATAAGCTCACGCCTGTATCCCCGAAGGGGTAGGCAGAGGCGCACTAGCGAACTAGAACACCCACATTTCGCCGAGCTTAGTTCCGTGCCAGATGTGATAGGGGGCGAGCCTATCGCCATAATCGGGCACAAATTCCAGACTTCGGGCTGATATGGAGAAATCCAATACCACTTTGCCCGGCCCGGGGATCGAACCCGAGACCTTAGAACCGTAGTCGTACCGAAATACCACCACGCCACCGAGGCTTAGGTAGACTTGCACCAATTTTGAGGCGTTTGTGTGCGTGTGCCGAATTCTGATCGTCGCGCACGACAAGTGGCTTATGTGGTAGTCGAATAGAATATTCGAATAGAATAAATGTATGGAAATGACATAAGGTTACGCCGCATATAGCGTACTCCTCCGTGCTGTGGCGACGCGACGACCACACAGCCGATAGCCTCCGTGGCGCAGCGGGCGAGTAGCCGGCTGTGAAGCGAGAGGCCGCGAGTTCGATCCCCGCACCGAGACAAATGTTTGTATGACCTACAGATATTTGTTTCGGGTCTGGGTGTTGTGAGACCGAAAGTATCTCGTAGTTCCTGATACCCACGACACAAAACTCGATCTTAGTGTGGGGTCAGGACTATGTTTGTGACTGTTGGGTGTTATTATTATTATTATTTTCATAAAACAACAAGAAATAATATGAAAATGTTATGTTGTTTGATATTCAATAATCGCGATTAGCCATTTAAACCGGCGGCCCCGATGATTTAACTTTGTCGTTTATTTTAATCCAGATAATGGGTAAATCGACGACGTGCAAGACGTTAAACTGAAATGATTCCAAAATGGGGTTTATTATAAGATTCATCGTGGTTTACTGCGGAGCTGCGAGTGAATTCGGGACAACTAATATGACATTTAATTTCAATCAAGTTTAGGACTAAGTCGGGGACTAATAAAATGGCGATTATAGTGAAATTCCTGCAAGTCACCCTAAGGGTGACTTGCAGCTAGGCGATAAACGACGTTTAATCGTAAAATAAACTCCATTTTGGCATCATTTCAGTTCAACGTCTTGCACGTCGTGGTTTTACCCTTCATCTCGATTTAAATAAACGTTTAACTTAAATGGGCATGGCCGCCGGTTTAAAGTCGCTAATCTTGATTTTATTGACAAACAACCAAAGAATTTAAACACAAAAAACATAACCTTTTCACATTATTTCTTGTTGTTTAATGAAAATCTATGATAAAAATGGCTTTGTTTTTTACACTGAACATGATTTGGTATCAAACAAGGATGATGAATTCGTAAAATATATAAAAACTCAAGATTTTTTACGAAGAGTATATAATTATCAATAACCCATACATACACCTTACAAACTAACATTGTATGTACATAATCTCTTGAAAAACCACATAATTACAACACTTCACTATTATGCACGATATTTGTGTGCGCACGTGTGGCACTAGTCCTTGGAAGCGGTGGTATACCAACCACGCCCGACCCGGCACGGCAGGCAAAGTTTTCCTCAATGTCTCGTCGCACCTCGGTGCAGGATAGGTTTCGGCACACGCATCACAAACGCCTTGTAACTGGCGCAACTCCACACTTAGTTCATCACCATCAACGAGTACCTTGTTTTCTTGTGCACGCTCGCACTCCGCAATGTTCTTCTATTACAAAGTACATTAGTTATTCTATTTTCTAGGAGAGCGTTGTTTTCGAGATGACAAATTTCACTTAAGTTAACGAATTTCAAAGTTACTTCTTGATAAAATTTTATTATACCTCTATTATAGAAATTACCATTGTTGACAATAGACTTATATAGTTCGCGAACGAACCAGTGCGGAGGACAGCTCCCACAGAAGAAATGAACGAACTAGTTCCCAGATCTCTCGTTCTTTAGTTCGTTTGATAAGTTAGATAGAATCTAAGTCTTGAGTATCGTCCAAAGTAAGACCATTGGTTCTCATATCATTCTCTAAAAAGTCCAGCCAGCGCTTTTGAGGTCGTCTGGATTTCCTTAAAATAACGCTGACAGACCACGTATCGTACATATACACAGAAGTACTGGCCAAATGATGGTCTTGTTTTCGTAACGTAGTCAATAACCACTAGGGAAATATCGTGCTTTTTTAAGCTATATTCAAATACGGTGCGCAGCACTTTTTAGTTTCACAGAAGGAGATCACATCATAATATTTTCTTTTACTTTCTTCGATAAAAATATTTGAAAACATTTATAAAATACTACGTTTACGCAACTCATGTACTTGATCTTTAGCACATTTCCTTTCAGTCGGCCATTTTCAAGCGGCCCCTAGACGCTGTTTGTCTTAGACATCAGCGTACATGAACACCCACGGTGGTTGCTGAACCTCCATAGTGAACGGGAAGGGTTTGGTGACGCCAAAAGCAGTCCGAATCAAAGACTTTGATCGGAAGAACATGTCTTCGATAACGTCAACATAAGCTTCTGGCACCCCTTTGAACCTTAGGGCCCACCAGACTACCCGTCGGGACACAAAGTTAAAAGATCCAGGAAAGCGATATGCAGAAGCTTTTTTTTTCAACATGCATGCCTCGCAAAACGATCTAATAGTAAACATTTGGTCCCTGGTCTGTCCCCCATATCCTGCAAGGCAAGAACCCAGGTTTCGCCAGCACCTAGTCCGTTACTCAGAAAAGTGTACCACATGCAGATAAGGTTGGCTTAAACCTAAAGGTGTTGGTGGCCTACTGTGTAAGTAGGCCACCGTCATCGTTGGGTTCGTTTGGTAAGGGTTGTCCCTTAGTCGCCGTCACTATTCCCCAAGTATGTACAAGTAAAAAAAAAACAGCAGCATATTATGAAAGAATAAAAAATAATTAATCCGGGAACATACATAAAAAAATATTCCAACGAATTGTTAACCTCCTCTTTTTTAAGTCGGTTAATTCACCTCCTCCTTTTTTGAAGTCGATTGATTAATAACCTCCTCCTTTTTTAAAGTCGGTTAAAATTCGTGCAAATAATATTTTTTTAGCCTTTCTTTGGTTCGAGACGTGAACTAAAAGAACGAACTAGTTCGTTGAGGAGCCGCGAACTAAAGTGACCATTCCTTATCGCGAAATATTATACGTATGTCTAGTTGACAAGTCGTAATCCAGACAACTGACACTATTTATTTTTTTTCAATTATGCCTTTCATCAATTAGGCCAAGGAAGCAACCACATACAGCCTCGTCGTATGTGTGTTTATATGACATGTATTCAAACTGAATTAAAACTAAATATTTGCCAACTATTGACACAAGAGAATCTATTGAAATATCATATAAAATAAAATACAATTCTTTATACGCGAAATTGTGATGATAGATGTTGCGAGACGACACTATAGATAATAATATGAAATTTACGGAACGTAAATAATGAGTGATTGTTGGGATTTATTTTATTTTAAATTGCAAAAAAATTTTTTTTATGCGGAATTGTGATTGTGGTTATATATTTTTTGTGAAACGGAACTTATGAATTTGGAGTAGTGAAGAGTGTAGGCATCTTGCCCGCGATGCAAAATTTCCCGATTTATCGGGATATTTACTGATTTTGGTCATTGCTCACGATGTCCCGATGTAGCAGTCCTATCTGCCGAATTTTTGGATTTACAACTAATGTAAAATAACATTCTTATAAAAAATGGAACATAATATTATTAATACGGCAAAACTAAAAGAAACCTGTAATACAATACAATACGGCCTATACGACAATACTACATACAATAAAATACGGCCATTCAACTTCGCGGTATATTAAAGCAAATTGTACTAAAATACCTTATAATAGAGTTTATTATTGTCTGGTGAGTATACAAGGGAAAATAAATAAATAACACCCAACTGTCACATACATAGTCCTAACCCCACACTAAGATCGAGTCTGGTGTCGTGGGTATCAGGAACTACGAGATACTTTCGGTCTCACAACACCCAGACCCGGAACAAATATCTGTGAGTCATACAAATAATTGTCTCGGTGCGGGGATCGAACCCGCGGCCTCTCGCTTCATAGCCGGCTGCTCGCCCTCTGCGCTACGGAGGCTGTTAAATGTCTCTGAAGATAACTTCGTTCGGGTTGTTTCCCAAATTGGATAACTTATACTTGCTTTAGTCGTTCATTATAGTCCATTCATAGAATTGCATGCACATGTCATAGAAATATAACACATAGAACGACAGTACACGGCCGCGGCGTGAAGGCTTTCCAAGTGAGACATTATTGTCTCACTACGTTGCACGGCGTCAGTATCCAAGGTTAAAACTTAGTTACGAAGAGCTCGCACAAAAATAACGGATTAAACTTTCCACTAAGTCAATGGTAGGTCTTCTGCACACAAAATGATGTATAGAAAACAACAATCAATGTTGTTACAATTTTAATAAATATGAGAAAATGTTCACGAAAATAGGTAGTAAGAGGTGGTAAGAAGACGAAAATGATTAATCAATGTACAATATATCAAACTATAAATGATTATATGTAACTTACTGA
Organism: Clanis bilineata; assembly: GCA_036417725.1. Taxonomy (NCBI): domain Eukaryota; kingdom Metazoa; phylum Arthropoda; class Insecta; order Lepidoptera; family Sphingidae; genus Clanis; species Clanis bilineata. The sequence continues at coordinate 3,206,743 of CM071145.1, read as the reverse complement.
TTATAATTAAATAAATTAACGCATTATTAACATAAACTACTTGTGTTTCATTCCGTATAAAAATCTCCCGATTTTCAGATGCCAAATCTAACGAGTTTTAATTTTACACTTTTGCAACACTGCATCTTACACTATTCGCCGTTTTATTAATACACGATTCAGTCCTAAATGTCATTTAAATCAAATGTCCCATTAGTTGTCTTGCACATACACATTTCTGGTTCGATTTAAGAAATCCGAGTGTAGATTATTAATCCGCGATTTCATTACTTCTACTCATTCTTTACGTTCCATTAGATTCATATCTAAAGTTCCGTATCAAAACATCTATCATAAAAATTTTGCATAAAACGAATTCTAGTTTGTTTTATATGATTTTTCAATAGATTCTCTTAAGTTAATAGTCGTCAAATGTTCACATGTAATACGAACACACATACTATGAGGCTAGTTATTTATTTTTATTAAGGAGTAACTAGGAGTAACTTTGCACTTTGTTAGCTCAAGCGGAATTTATCATCTCGTAAACAACTGCAGGGTTAACACCACCTCTTATAGCAGTATTATTATAATCGTTCTTCGTTTGTTTTGTATGGGAATCGGTACAAGTAAGATTATAATAAGACTGCTATAAGAGGTGGTGGTAACCCCCTATCTCCTAAAAATAGGAGAACATCGCGGAGTAGGCACATGACATGGTAGGCATAGGACATGGTAGAAAACATAATATAAGCTCACGCCTGTATCCCCGAAGGGGTAAGCAGAGGCGCACTAGCGAACTAGAACACCCACATTTCGCCGAGCTTAGTTCCGTTCCAGATGTGATAGACGACCACACAGCCGATAAGGCTATCCGATAAGCGAGAGGCCGCGGGTTCGATCCCCGCACCGAGACAAATGTTTGTATGACCTACAGATATTTGTTTCGAGTCTGGGTGTTGTGAGACCGAAAGTATCTCGTAGTGCCTGATACCCACGACACAAGTGTGGGGTCAGGACTATGTTTGTGACTGTTGAGTGTTATTATTATTATTATTTTCATAAAACAACAAGAAATAATATGAAAATGTTATGTTGTTTGACATTCAATAATCGCAATTAGCCATTTAAACCGGCGGCCCCGATGATTTAACTTTGTCGTTTATTTTAATCCAGATAAGGGGTAAATCGACGACGTGCAAGACGTTAAACTGAAATGATTCCAAAATGGGGTTTATTACAAGATTCATCGTGGTTTACTGCGGAGCTGCGAGTGAATTCGGGACAACTAATATGACATTTGATTTTAATCAAGTTTAGGACAAAGTCGGGGACTAATAAAATGGCGATTATAGTGAAATCCCTGCAAGTCGCCCTAAGTAACTGTAATGGAATTTAATAAATTAATTACGATCAAAAACGATTATAATAAAAAATCGATGCAATACGATATGAAATAACTACACCGACGCTTAGCGACCACAATGGGATACGCAATTCTTTTTTCCAAAATAAATTTTTAGAATAGTCTTGTGGAGAAACGGATGCCGGGGTTCCTCCACCAGAGGGGAGATCTCCTCATCAGGCGGATGTTGAGCATGACCGTCGTGGCCCCTCCGGTGGTTCATTTTCGAAAGTTATATGTATATGCGACGTCTGCTCTAAACTTTGCCACCGTGATTTGGAATGGATGCGTTGATTGGTGGTTTTTATGCTATAGGCTCCGCCCATGGTCTCATAGCTACTGCCGTTTGCGTTGACGCTCGATGATTGTAGTTAGTTCGGCGCGCATTGCAGTGATGTCGCCACAGTCTTTTTTATCTGAATATGTCCAAACATCAGCGACCACTTACAAACAACGGGTCAATCATCTTTTTGGCATCCTTTGATCTAATTCTCATAATTCTATGATATATCATGAATTCAAATTTATGGTGTTAAGAACAATTACATCCCCGTAAATAAACTTTTCACTGTATATAATGTAAAAGGTGTTTGCCCTTTTTCAGGCTCTTAAGTATCGATATATATTAGATAATAATAATCATCAAATTTAAGGTTTCGAAAACTTCAAAACTGTGATCGTGGCTTCTATTTTGCGGTTTAGCTTAAGGAATTACTCAATAGATCGTACGCATTCATCAATTTTTGACCAAATAGAATGTACCTAACTTAACTATACTTGACTGCCTCGGTGACGTGGCTGTATTTCGGTACGACTACCGTCTTGAGGTCTCGGGATCGATCTCCTAATCGGGCAAAGTGACAATGGATTTTCCATATCACCCCAGACTCTGGAATTTGTACCTGATATAGAGATCGGCGCGCCCCTATGACATCTGCGACGGAACTAAACTCAGCGAAATGTGGGTATTATAGTTCACTAGTGCTCCTCTGCCTATCCTTACGGGGATACAGCCGTGAGCTTATGTATGTATAGATGTACCTAACCTAAAAATAACATTTGGATTAAGTTGTATTGAAGATAAAAATATTGTTGAAAATCACATTTGCCAAAAAATTTGCAAAACACACATAATATAGACGTAATGAGAACCTCCTTTTTTAAGTAGGTTAAAATATCATCACAATAAGTGACTTGCTACAATTGTGTACGATATCGTGATTATTCACATCAGTAGCTTATCACTTTCTTATCTCGATCCCCTGTTGGTAAGTGATCATCGCCGCTCGGTTGGTAACCTATTGCACTAAATTAATTTCCGCGGCGTGAATAAATTGATAACTCGACTTGAAGCATTACGTTAAAAATGTAGTAGCGAAAAGTCTATACAGCACGGTTCTTTCAAACTACCCTTTATATTTTTTTTTTAATAGAGACTTAAATTAAATACTGCATTTTAAGATATTCTCTTGTCGTATTTTTGACATGCCTAATTACGCACCAATTCTCAACAAGTTATATAACTAACATTCTATACCTCAATTGAATGCAATCACATATCATACTACCTTACTACTGTTACAGATGCCAAATTTTATGAAATTTAGCATAGAGATATTAGAATCTACAATAGAACATTTATGCTACTTTTAATGCTGGAAAAGGTACGTTTCCCGTGGAATACCTTTATTACTTGCAAATTTCTTAGATTATATTTTGATTCGAAACTTAGTCATTTTTGTCACCAAAACCGCCCATGTGGTCTGAAAATAATGTACAAACAAAGGATAAGACACAGGTTAATGCTTAGATTATAGCGGTATAATGATTAGGCAACCTAACGAGTCAGTTATTACATCACCATAAATTAGGCAACGTATATGCCAATTTTGTCATAATGCTTCAAGTCGACTTATCAACTTATTCACGTCTTGTGGAACATTAATGACCCACCTAAGAAAAAATAAAGAGTGGTATCATATGATAGTCCTAGCTTTCTCACTCACCAACAAAAAAACAACACTAAAGCTAGAAACTTTGATGGTCAACATTCAAACCTAATCTTAGTGCGCTTCTACCTAACATTAATTAATATTTTATCTTTCACCGAGTTGTTTTCGATAACGCGGCATTCGAATGACGGCTGTAGGCACATATATTCCATATATAGATGGTGGTCAAACACATATTTGGTGGTAGTCGCGTGTTTGTTGTGCTTATGGTACGGGACTACCTCTCAACGCATATTTAAGATGTCTAGTGGTGATTACACTACCGAAAAGGTATTTATTATGTTTATTTTCATTATTTTTATCAGGACTTGGTGTATAAACTAGTTTATAATCTTTTTATGAAAACAAATCTGATAAATTATGTTTTATTTCGATTATGTTTTGAAATAAGTCGTCTTCGTTTTGGAATTGTTAGAATAAATTTGTAAACAAGAAATTTACCTTACCCAAAATGTTACTATTGGTTTAAGATTGCCAAGGATCTAAGTATGATCCCTTATATGAAACTGTTTAGAGCATTATATTATCTAGGTCTAACAATAGACTTAAGTAAAATATCTGCTTAACTTATGGTTTACACTAATTTTACATATTTGTTGTATACTAATAATTCTGTTCTTCGCTGGGATAATCGCCAATTTTCTGTCTTATACTTTTTTCCTTTCAACCTCTTGGTCCGACACTACAAATGCATTCTCCTTAACCTTAAAATAGATTTTTCTCTGTCTTCCCCTGTCCCTTCTTCATTATGTTTTTACGATTGTCTTAAAAAGTCATATACGATGAATCAATCATATAGCATATTACCAAGTGCACAATCATTTTATTGTAACAGTTGTCTTGTGGCATCAAATGGCTAATCATCGTCATTTGGAAGTAAACATATTAAAAACTTAAGGAAAAAAGCATTTAATTGAGGACTACAAACATCAGCAGTGAAATCCTATGATAATATTCATCCATTTAAGCATTTGTATCTATATATATCGATTCCCATTATGAAAACTTTGCCCAAGGCATGAATAACTTGCGAATATTATTTGAATTGAATAAGACCACAAAAGTCGCATTCGTTTGGTTTCGTTTTAAATTTTATGGTAACATGTTAACTCAGCGATCTCGATTCGAATACAAATTGAAAAGTTATTCGTGCTATAGTGCTTTGATTTGTTGTAGGAGAAACCCTATCGCAGGTCGATGAGATTTCTAGATAAGATAAAACGATTAATCTTCTACAAGGACGTATTATGTATTGATTACGCCACAGAATGACATTGACATAATTAACTATCCTGTATTCACTAGATTAGCTTATCCGCGGTTTATTTAATTCTTACTTTTAGGATTAACTATTTGCCTTAACTATAAGTTCCCTAACTACATTATAATAATGATTATCCAAGTTCGTGTAAAGTGTTCTAAAATTAAACGTTGCAAAAGTTAAATTCCATCTAAGTTTTTCTTGTTTCATTTCCTATTAAGCTTATCCAAACCCCTAATATATGCGTCACAAAATACTGGTTTTCTTCAAATAAAATTATTTTATTTCTGAAATATTTTCTATGAAACTTATATTTCGTCTCATTGCAGGTAGAACCAAATGGAAAGGAGCACGATAAGAATGGCTCCGATTTAGTTGTTGCAGCACCAAAAAGAGCCTCATGGGGAAGTCCATTAGAGTTTATTTTGGCTACTCTTGGTTATGCTGTCGGTTTGGGAAACGTTTGGAGGTTTCCCTATCTATGCTACAGAAATGGAGGAGGTATTGAGTTGATTCGAAGTATCAGATTCTTGTCTAACTACAGTTTCAGTTGATTACCAAATACGATTAACAATATTTTCAGTCACGTTTAAATAATAATTATATTAGCCCTGTAATATTACTGACCCACTGCTGAGCATGGACCTCATCTAATAATAAGAGGGTTAAGACCTTTGTTCATCGCGCTAACTTAATGACCGGATTGTAAAATTGTTATGGTGTAATTGTTATGTACCTTTGTCGAACTAATTATTAAAATTACCAGAAGGAATTATTGATCAGAGACTATTGAATTTTGTTCCAGGGGCCTTCTTAATTCCATTCTTCTTAATGATAGTGCTCATCGGATGGCCTCTCTTCTACTTGGAGTTATTTATAGGACAGTACACAGGATTAGGTCCGATACACGCTTTCAAAGCCATTGCACCATTCTTCAGCGGTGTCGGCTACTGCAGTTTAGCAGTCGTCAGCCTCATCTGTATCTACTACATGGTCATCATCGCGTGGTCCCTGTTCTATACGATTGTGTCCATCGCAGGAAATTTGGGATGGGGATCCTGTGAGAACGATTTTAACTCTATATGTAAGTATATTATGATCTATCGTATCTATAAAATATGCTGAACATTATTCATTAATTATCACTGTCCTTGTGCTTAGTCGTTCATCAGTAAAGTGAATTTGTCCTTGCGAGCAACTTGCTTACATTGGTACTTAAGACTCCATACCAATTTCTCCTATTTGTTTCCAGTCTGTTATAGTGGGGAGTATGATGCAGCATGCAGGGTGAACAACACTGGAGTGGCAACTGATTTAACCTACTATTTAAGACAATGCATGAGCATTGGAAATATATGTGAACTTAATGGTTTCCAACGCCTGGATGGTAGACAGTGCTTAGATGGTACAGAACCGATACCTTGGACCACTAATGTCACTAGAATTCTGGCTTCTGAAGAATATTTTAAGTAAGTGTTTTCTTCTTTATATTTTGGCATACTTTGTTGCACAGTCTTTTGGATTCTTAAATATCTACAAGGAAACTGGATTCGATATCTTGTCAAAATAGATTATGAAATATGATCATTTCAATATTTCCCGTCCAGGGGGATGACTCCTGACGCTCGATTCGAACTTGAATTCGATTCGGTTTCATTTATTGACTTAAAATTCCACCTAAATCGAGTTAAAAAGTGCATTAATGTCATGTTAACAATTACCAAATGACAAGTTCTCAAATATTATGCAACATTAGCGCACTTTAAAAGTCGATTTTGGTAGAATTATAAGTCAATAAATGAAACCAATTCGAAATCACAATCGAATCGAGAGTCAAGACTAAGGGGGCAGGTCGTCTCTCGTTCAGCGATTTTCTTGTGTCTTGCGTCCAAATTGTTTTCCGTCCAGATTATATTACTTCTACTATTCACTTTCTTTCTATTGAGTTTACTTCAGTATGATATATTATAATATACATATTGGTAACTTCCATACTATTTTCCAGTCAGCGTGTGCTGGGTAGAGGTGACGCCACGTGGGAGGACTGGGGCTCGATACAGTGGCATATGGTCGGATGTCTGTTCCTAGGCTGGCTTGTTACATTTTTCTGTATAATAAAAGTAAGTTTATTATAAATCAACTGTTATCAGTAATGTTATTGCGTGTTACACAATATAATATCCGCCTAAGAGAACCGATTTCGATTATTCAGTTTGAATTCAATTAGTTTTTGTTGGAAAAAATCGAAAGCTGGTCTTTTAATTAGGATCGTGATGTCAGAGTGTTAACAAATGCTTCTCACCGAAGACCTATTACCAAGTTTTGAAGTTGTTTAATTATGTTATTAAACCAATTTCCATTTATCAGGGCATCCAGACCGCCGGTAAAGTGGTGTATTTCACTGCACTCTTCCCGTACGTGATGCTGACTGCTCTATTGGTTCGAGGAGTGACGTTAGAAGGTGCCGCCGATGGTGTACTCTTCTACTTGACACCAAAATGGGAAACTCTTCTAGATGCCGGAGTGTGGGGAGATGCTGCTTCACAGGTAACTAACTCATTAAGATTCTATTCATTAAAATCTTAAGGCTGCTATAGAAGACTTGATACTAAGTACAGCACTGTCTGTATACTCCTGAGACATAAGCCTCGCGAGTATAGTACGCTATCCAGGCTAGTACTACCTATAATCTGATACTATTATTTTTACTATCCACCAGACATTCTACTCCTTCAGTGTGGGTACTGGAACCCTGATCACACTGGCTTCGTACAACAACTACAACAACAACTGCCACTTTGATGCGATGTTTGTCGGACTTATCAATTTCCTTACTTCCATTTACGCTGGCTTTGCTATATTCTCCGTGCTTGGATTTCAAGCACAAATAATGGAAGTTAGTGTTGACGGTAAGGGGTTAATTTCTTATATTATGATTTATCTTCTAGTTGAAAAAGACTATACACCTCATTATTTTCATTGTATCTTTACTTATCATTCACCTAATTAAAGTGAAGGTTTATTTTATTCCTGTGAGCAAATTATAATTTTAGAAGAATTTATAATATTTGTTTTTTATTTTCGTTGGTAATAAAAATCGAAGCGAATATTATAAATCAATATCAAAACTGGTAAACCCGTTATTAAGTCAAGATTACTGATTAGGAATATTTGTAGGTACTTAGGTAGTTTTATGTGGATACAAAGCAATATAATTTTCTTAAATAATTGATTCAACCATGTGGCCAGTTGAATCGAGAGCTTCCATTCCCTATACAGGGTTTCGTGAGGATTCTAAGAAATTTTGTTGACGAAATCTTTTGTTTTACTATGTTCGTAATTAATTGAATTATCAGCGTATTTATCGTTCGGGACGATCTTTTTAATAAGTAGGTGACAAAGATATAATATGCGATAAACGGATTAGTTTGTTTTCTAGCAAACATGTGCATGGAATTCTTTGATTGCCTCATTATTGATTATTTTCATAATATGTTAATAGCTATATGATTATCGGCTTATGAAAATACAAATGATTATAGTAGCTTGTGATTCCGACATATCCTTATATTGGAAAATATTCCTAAAACATCTGTGTTAGTTACCATAAAAGCAAATGCTTCACAAGTCTTATTATATTGTTATTATAAACAATAAACAGTAATCTAATATCAATAGTAAAACTCATCCTTATTAACTCTCACAGTCATTACTAACGACTCATTAGTAGACTTGAAACCCAAAAAAACTATAATTCTGAATATAAATCTACCTCTTAATTTACGTTTCTTTTTTCTAGATGTGGCAGAGCAAGGACCTGGTCTTGCTTTCGTGGCATACCCTGAAGCACTTCTTCAGATGCCGATACCACAATTTTGGTCAATTATGTTCTTCTTTATGCTGTTCATCCTTGGTCTCGGCACTCAGTTCGTCGGCGTCGAAGCTGTAAACACGGCTATCGTCGATCACTTCCCTCACCTGAGAAAAAATTATTGGAGAGTGAGTTACCTTACCATTTTGTTAATGTTCATATAAAATATACATTAACTTGGTCATATCAACTAATACTTATTCTGAATATAAATGCTAATTTATAAGAATAAATTCATTCTGTAGACTTACTCTTGTTATAACTTTTCACTCTTGCTTAGTTAGATTTTCATCCTTAGCCTTATTTACTTTATCATTGTCCATATTAATCTTGGCTTCCAGGTGACCGCATTGACTTGTTTCACGGGTTTCTTACTCGGATTGCCGATGTGCTTCAGCGGCGGTATTTACATGTTTACATTGATTGATTGGAATGCGGCCTCGTGGGCTATTTTGATGATTGGTATAGTTGAGGTTGGTTACATTCTACTTAATAATAACATTACCCAAAATTAACAGTGAAATATAATAACTAGAACTAGAGAACTTATGAAAGCGCATACACGCCAAGAAATTTATTTTGAGTGCATTCCTTCATTTTAAATTGATGATTTTGATGATGAATATTTTAACATTTTATCATACAGGCTTTATCAGTGAGCATTTGCTATGGAGTGAACAGGGTAATCAAGGATCTAGCTACAATGGATATGAAGTTGAACAAAGTGCTGCGCTTCTATTGGAAATCTACGTGGTTGATCTTTAGTCCCGTCACCAGTTTTGTAAGTAAAGATATAAATACCTTCTTTCTTTACAATTATTTATACAACGTGACAATGAACTAATTGAAAACCCGAAATTATTTGTATCAGATTTGTTACAGATCAAACCTATGAAATCGTTGTCTCAATCTAATTAATAGTAAACGATGTCATTCGCATTATTACGATTCGGTCAAAAAGGTAACTAAAGAACAAAGTAACAACCTGAGGCTGAACAATAAAGTATTTTGACAATCGCTTTGTACCCAAAAATAGTTATTAATGACAAGGTGATCTAATTCATGAATAGTCCACATTGGTGCCGATAACAATGTTTTGATTTTTTTATCAGATATTTTATCTATACGTCCAATTATGCCAACAACAAAAATACAAAAACTGTCACCACAATTATTGACCTCAACTAACAAATTGAATTCTTAATATTAAATCCACAGGCCATACTGATATTTATTTTCGTGGGGTGGACGGCACCAGGGTATGAAGACTATGTGTTCCCATTGTTCGCCAACCTTCTCGGATGGGCAATTGGCTTGTCTACTGTTATTATGTTCCCCGTGGGAATTGGCATAGCATGGTATAAAGGTCACGTAAGTAAATTAACCATTTATATTAATGTGTTTTTGCTTATTTAGTTTTAACTCTAAATATAAATTCTATACGTACTTTTTTCTCCATACAAACTTCCCCGATTTCAGCCATAAGTGGTTGTGTTTACGTAAACCATGAAACCATCTTTAATTATTTATTTTTAGGAGTATTCGTTAATTGTTGTCCATACATACCATAAAGTAGAAATTTCTAAAAAAAACACTTTTTTTAAAAGATGCTTATTCAATAAACCTTACCATAGTTTTGGCTGTGCGTACATCATCAGACAGGACAAGCAATCTTATAAGTGTAAATTTTCTCTAGATTTTCGTCGTCAACAGAATTTACCAAAGATGCGAGGTCAACCTCAACTATTGTGAGATGGTAAAAGTAATTACTCAAACATTCCATTATTTTCTAGCGAGGTAAAGACCTTTTCACACAAACACCAAACTGGAGAGCATCAAACAAGGTTGATGAGGAACCCTGCGGTGACTGCAGCATGATGATGGACCTGCCCAACGAAGAACAAGGAGCACGTGACAATGAAGGATTCACTGTGAACACACCTTAGATTACTATAGGGTGTACGTGTGTAAAACTATAAGGGCAAGTTGTTGTTGTTGAAGCGTATGTCAAATGATAAAGAATACGTAAGATATTTAACATTCTGATTCTTTTGGTATCATGGGTGTATAGGAGTGGAAATCATTTAGTATCAGGTGATGCTACTCCTTTGCCAGTCTCTAAATCATCATCAAATGAATTATCATCATGGAAACAAAATAATATAAAGAAAGATAAAAGAAAGAAAGAAATATGTTATATAAATCAAAATCATGAACATAAATCACGAACCATGTTTAGCGGAGTAGTTTGAAAAGAAATGACGCGAACCAGTGGATAATGCATTTGTAAGCGTAATGGTAATATTTTTTTAACAAGGGTCAGGGGTGTAACAACTCTTATATTTGTTTTCAAAATTGTTAACGGATTATTTTACTCTTAAGCGTACGTAATATAAATCTGAAATTACTGGGGTTAATTAAGTATTCACTCTAAATGATAATCTACTTCCACACCCAGTGTTGAGTACATTTTGATTTCTTACATTATCTTAAATTGCAATTAACAGAATTCCGAAATATGCTTTTGAATAATAAGTAGGGTTTAAGTATTTATATTTTAATTCTGATTATCTTTCCGAAATTCTTATTATTATTTCTCACATAAATTATTATCTATATAGCATCATTATAATAGTATAGTCTTTATAGTAAAAAATCCGCTACTGATTAGTAGCGGATCAGTATTTCCACTCTTTATCACTTCAACTTATACAATGTGATTTTAGGATTATAAACGAGCATTACGCTGGTGTCACATTGCAAAGATGATGCTATACTTTTATCTATCTGTCCTTATCCCACTCCAATGTGGAGTCAACGCAATATCTTAAAATAAAAGGTCTTCTTTTAAATCTACATGATATAAGCTCGTGTCTGTATTCACGATTGTAGATAGGACACCACAAAGACGCAATTACTAAACCCATAACTGGCCAATGATATGTCATTCTAATGAATGTATCTGAATATTTCTAGGAAATGGGGAAATCTCGACAAGAATAGATATTTTTAAATTTTATAGATTCACCTGCCCGCCTAGCATGCGCGCCACGAGAACATTTTGTCTACGCTTTTATGGTGTTATAACCGGTTTTCTCTATTTGTCTACGGACGCTAACACGCGTCCTCGTTTATTTTCATACAATATTGTAGACAACATCTCGATAATGGATTATCGGGATATATCGTGACACGCATGCTAGCCGGGCTGGTCGAGAAATGTTTAAATCAAAGTAATAAAAATGTCACTTGTAGTTCGAAAAATCACAAATATCTTAAACATTATTTAAAGAGCATTGCGATCGTATTTTTATCGCATAGCATGAATCCTGCACTGGGACATCATTTGTAGAATCATTATGCAGATAAGATAAACAAGGATTTTGTATATGAGTAGGTATTGTAAAATTCTATGGTAGTAGTGTGATGTAAACCGATAAACCTGGCGTTAACCTCTAAAGGGGGTTGATGTTATGCAGGCAGCCGGACATAAACACCAAGCCGAATTCTTTCCATAACATGATTGAAAAAGTATGCGTCGACCCTGCATTTGAGTGGGATAAGAACAGGTGAGAGTATAGGCGCGTCTCCTGCACTTGTTTTTCTCGAAACAAAACACAAAAATACATACGCAAAACAACTTTCGCTGTCTCCTCCTCGTAGAACAATGGACCATAGATAAAAATGTGTAGCAAAATGTTTTGCGTATGTTTTGTGTAATGTTTTAGTGCAGGAGACGCGGCTTAATACAGCGTGACATAAAGATATTTTAATTATTATAATAAGTAATCACGAATCTGTACATATACATATGATGAGTTCGGGTAGGATCTGACCAAATGTAAGAACATACAACGCTAAAATACGGCGTAACTATAGACATATTTAAATGTTTCAACTTTTTTGTAGATTGGGACTCTGAGCAACAACTTCTATGTTTCAAAATTCGTTTAAAAAGGTCTTTAGTTTCGCAGTATTTTAGCATTATCTGATTTTACATTTCGTCCGATTTTACCCGAACTGACTCTAATTTAAATTAAATGATAATTATTGTGTTAGATTATTAAAAAAAATATAGCTAGAATTACTGAGAAAGTACGTTAAAGCGGCGGCCGAGCAGGAATATTTTTGACAATCGAATTCGTATGGAGCTCGATGCGCGTCTATGAAATTTGTATGAAATATTAACCAAACGTCATCAGTGCGCAGCGAATTCGATAGGAATTCGACTGTCAAAAATATTATTGCTTGGGCCACTGTACCTACTGTTTTTAAATATATCATTGTTGCTAATAACAGTTCAGCCAGTTTATAATTGGACCGTGTTGCAGAAATGAAGCAACCCACAAAAAAAAAAAAAAAAATCACATATGGTCTATAATGGTTTAGATCATGTTGCCATCAATATTTTTTTATGGATTGGCTCATTTCTGCACAACACGGTCCAATTATGGTTAAGAAACAAAATCAGTATCTTTCTATGCCGTTTTACGTTAGCTCCGTTTGATCCAATTGGGTACCAATGACTAATGTAAAACATTAAAAACTGACAACGTTTTTATTTCTCGATTCTTTCGTCGAGAACTTGTTTTGATCGTAGGTACTGAGTGGACTTTGCATTTCATAGGAATGCGTTTAAGAAATACGCAAAAATCATCTACAGTAGATAAACTACGAGACTTCAGCAATATTGTAGTAGGATGTGTTTATCCATGTATTGACAAGTCAATGACGCATGTCCATAAAACAGATTAAATTAATAGTTATGTAGAAATTCATTCGAACTAAAAATGATTGGTGTTTTAGAATAATAAGAAAAATATGTAATTTAAAACTTGTAAATATGAAGAGTTTTTAATAAATATTATCACTGAGATACTGTGGCTCATTTTAGAGGTACTATTATTTTCCACTCCTTATATTCCTATTTAAAATATAATTTCGACAGAAGTGTATTGAGTGAAATTAATTTCGCTAATATGAAATATCTAAAATCGATGCATGCTGAACATGGACATTGAACATCCTCCACTAATGAGAAGGATAAGTTGATGAATGATGAGTGTTGGACGTGTTGGTGGTAGCAGACTCTCATATGTGGGAGTCCGTCTAAGTAGGTACCACGGACCACCGCATTGTCTATTTCTGCTTTCAAGCCAAGCAGCATGATCCAAGCAAAGTTGTATTTCTATTTGTGTTTTTTACACATATATAGCCTAGTGGGTCGCCTGAAATGATAAATGGTCTCCACCGCCCATAGAAACCCCGATACTAAAATTTTGGTATGGATTTGGGATATTCCTCGCCAAACGCAACTCAACAGCGAGCCACTTCACGTTGATTTTTTAGAAGACAGTGGTATCAAACTATTTGATACGCCCATTCGTGCTAAAAGTTACTATCTACGCCGTTGCGCTACCACTCGATAATCCATCATGACAATATGACAAGGTAGACCACATTCGACATAAAGCTATAGAATTATTTGATAATAAAATACGGTAAGTGCCTATCATGCTTCAATAGCATTAACCAAGATTTACGCAAGATAAGTAAATAATACAAACATGACAACCGCATTAGAAATAGAAAAATAAAAATCTTTATTGGCATAATCTACGTAGGCATATACCAACCAAGTTTTAACTAGTCAAAACAAAAGCAAAATAATTTAAAAAGACATGTTGATCGTTTTGGATACCGTGTGAATGACAAGGATGGAGCTAAGATAGTGATATGAGAAGATAGGAATAGAATAAAAGGGTTATGATTTATAGTAAATGGGACTGAATATAGCAGTGATACGGGCAAGGAAGAGACAAATATATTGGAGGCTAGTGAGACTTCAAAAGAAAGGGTGTATAGAAAGGTATTGTGGTCTTCATCGGCGATGACGATAAGGCTCCTATCCTCACTAACAAAAAGGTACTGTTTCTCAGTTATAGAAGTTTTAGTTGTACAAGAAGATTACTAAGTAAATAAATTACATTATCTAAAAACTTAAATAAACCCATTTTTATTTCTAAATATAAAGATTCTTTGAATTTTCGTTTTTTTATTTTTTCTCCCTGTAAATACTCTACAAAGTTTGTTCTATCTATAATAATTAAAACAAGGTGTTATTTTATCGGCAATCAGCAGAAAAAATACTTTTCAATGTTTGAACACTCATATTTTATCAGTTTACTTTAGAATTTGGACCTGTGATGAAAAACATAGCAAATTAATAAGCGTAAAGAGCAATACACACATAACGCGGATTGTAAGACACGGCGGGGCGCAAGTTGCACGGCGCTTTTCCTGTTATATAAATACAGGAGAATAAATAGCTCATTCAGATTGATATTGTACAATAATACACAACATAAAATGAAACAAACAATACATTTTATTCTGAAAATCACAGACATAGAGTGAGTGAGATAATCTCATAGATTGACTAATGGAAAGAGTCGAAGATAGATTTACCATATATTTGAGCGAGTTGAGTTGGCGAAACAAGTCTTGAATACATGCATATATAATAACACGCCTGTGTCTCATAGGGGTAGGCAGAGACTATGGATTTCCATTTCGCCCGATTCTGACAGACTACTTTCGCTTCATCTACTTTCATCAATCTCTTCATACATTCGCGTCGGTTAAGGGTACCTTTTACCTGTCCTTTAGTTAATATATCATCGACTTACCTAAAATAAGTGCGATGCGGTCGACCTTTACCGACTTTAAGTCTTGAATGGTATTATACTCGTATAGTAAAGTTTGCATATTTTTCAACGTAATCTTTTATGTTTATCTGTGTAATCTATAGATGGAGCACATCTGAAAGCGGGAAAATCCATAAATACACACCTTTTTACATAACTAACACTTTGTTATTCTCTCTATCTTTAATACTTAAAATATTACGTGTTTCTATATGCCAATGGGTAGGAAACAATCTAATTTATTCATATTCATTGCACTAGATATACTCTCAAGCAAATCTCTTTTGGTTTCGTCTTCAACGCCTTACATCCATCTATAAGAGACCAAGCCGTCTCTACATCTATGGTGAAAACAGAATCAAAACCTAATCCTATTTGTTATATTAAGTGGTTTGTTACGTTGAATGGTAGTCATGCTGTAGACAGTTACGTCTACACAGATATGTAGTCTGCAGCCCGAATGGGCCGGCTTGAGCGCTTTGATACCAAGGTTTCACAGAAAATCAACGTAAAGTGGCCGTTCACTGTTACGTTTCGTTCGGTGAGTGAGATTTCCATTGACCCATTTTCCACCTCCCTTTCTCAAATCCATTCCTTTAAGGTTGGCATCTCACGCATGATTCTTTTTGTCTTAGGTGTCTATTATTGTATCATTTATCAGTTACCCTTTGTACTAAATTATTTGAATGTCTTCGATCATTTATTTTTCAATGTTCGCTTCAATTTGCTGGTGGTAGGATCGTGTCCGATCGGATGGCGACCACCGTACACATGGTGCTAAAGCCTGCCATAGAGACCCACACTCCGTGTGTGGTTCGCGTTTCAGGATCAGCCATTGTACTTTCGGTTCTCTCGAGGAGCTTGCGGCATGACTTGATGGCTGGTTGAGACGGGTATGGGAGTATCCCTGTGTCTGCATCTGTCATCTGCCTACCTTGTCGCAAGCCCCCGAGTTGCTTCTTCCCTCTTCGGATTCAGACTGAGAAGAAGCATAAATAGACCAATAATAGCATATAGTAATAAATATATGATTCTGGCGACCATTGCTAAACCCATTGTGTGTCATTTTTTTTGGACTGCACTACGCTTACCATCAGGTGCAGTGTAGTCACTTTGCCGTGCCCAGATAAAATAAAATCATAAAGTTACTTATATAAGTAATGAATTAAAAAGTTACGTTCGTCATAACCATGACCCGCACGACGTGTGTGTTTTGCTTGGTAACAAATCATCGCAAAATAAATGTTATCGTGTAATTTAGATAAAACAAATTAGCACCTTTTACAGTTAAATATGATGACGTTAATTACAAATCAATGCTTTAACATAATCATTACGTGAATATTTTCGTAAAGGTAATCAGATAATGAACACTCATGCATACATACTCTCGCGCCTAGTGCGCTAGTTGCCCTGTAATCACTTCGAGGACATTATCATGAGTTTATTTTAAGTCATGTTAAAAGTTTAATAATAACTTGTAAGTTACTATTTTACCTAACGATTTACTTCATCCTCATAAGTTAGACAATCTATATGTCAATTTTGACACAGTGATTCAATTCTACTTATACATGGAAATGAATGCTCAACTTCAGGAAAAAGGAAGCGTGGCCTAGTGTTCTCGCTTTCTCACTATTTCATTTCCACCTGCCTTTATCCCTCTGCAATGTAGATAGAGCAAGCGCAACACACTTTTTCAAGCATGTTGCAGAACGACTTCGGTTTTAGTTTTTACGACCAGCTGCCTGTTTAAAACCAACACCCCTTTGAGGGATCCAGTCCCGGAGAAGTCGTATTAGAAGAACACCACGCCTGATCTGGAAATCGAACCCAGGACCACCTTGACAGCCTATATACGTTGCCACTAAACGGTAGACCAAGAAGACTGTCACTTTCCCACTGACCACACAAAACACTAAAGCCTTCTTCGATTGTCAAAGTTCAGAGCTAATCTTTGGTGTATTGCTACCTAACATTAATTATTGGTTTATCTTTTACCAACTCAGCAAGATTTTGTCGATAACGCGGCATTCGACTGGCAGTTGAATGCATATATACTAGTTATGTAGATGGTGACCGAACAAATATTTGGTGGTAGTCGCGTGCTTGTGTGCTTAAGGGACTACCTTTTAATAATATTTAAGATGACTAGCGATGATCACACGGAAAAGGTATTTGTAATGTGCATTTTCGTTACTTTTATCAGCGTTTGATTTATGAGTTATTTTGTTATCTTTTTGTGATACAAATCTGATTTGTTACTTATTTTATGGTTTAATGTTATGTGATTTATTGCCTTCATTTGTGGATTGTTTGATGAAACTACTATATTTTGATAGGATTTTTTGTAAACAAAAATATAGGTTAAAAAAATTTAGTTTAATACAATTATTACACATTTTTTACGTCTAACATCTCTATGATCTCAGTATGATCGTCAGCAATGTATAAACTAGTTTATAGCTATTTTCTTTTCGTTTTAATTTTATATAGTTCAGGTTATCTAAATCAACCTGTACTATTTTGGTTCTGCTTAGCATATTTCATACCTTCATTTAATACCATTTCGCTCTTCGGTGAAGCCAATGTGAATTAGGTCTTATGTTTTCGTTTTTTCCGACACTACTACAGTATCTTTAACTTATAAAAAAAAAACTTCTTCTCGGTCTTCCTTTACCACTTTTTTCTTCCAACATTATCTTAGGCAAGCCGTACGTTCAGTATAGCACAATTTTTGAAAAAGCGCAATGTTTATGACCGTTTAAGATCAGTACTGAAATTACTGAAGATTAAACACCATGAATAAAACAAAAGTTTTGATTGCATTTTATTTAACCACCACCTTATAATTGCATCATGTAGGGATACTTTGGATAATCTCTATAAGTCTACTATTTTCCAACAATGTACTCAAGGTCATGCTCACGCGGAAAGATTCATATGGGCCGTTAAAGCAATTGCGTGGAAGTATATTATAGGTATAAATAACCATTGTATTATAGCTTCCTATTGGAGATACGAGTTCTGATCTGTAGACCAAAATAAAGCTCCTTAGATACACACTTATACAATATCTCTAAATGATCATTTAACAAGCAAAGGTACAAGAGTATTAACCCACTGCAAGGCACTAGTTTAGTTTAAAATGTTTTAGTTTATGGGCTGCTAAATTACACACTATCAAAATTTAAAAAATGTCAAGTTTTTTCCAAGTGGTCAATATAGATTACTTAACAGATAAAACAGTCAATGTTATTTATCAAAACATCAGTGATAAAACTGTTCGTAATAACACCGGTTCAGGAAATTTATTCATACACAATACAGCGATGTGTTTAACCAGTAGCACAAAAAACTTTCGAATATTATTCAGAACTACTTGTCCGAATTCGTTTAAAAAAAAAGTCCAACCATGAATGTGCTCAATGGCTACCAAATTTGCGAGCTAAGTTCTATGACAAGCATTCCAATTTGCCAATCTACTGGATGTATCCAGTATCCAATTGATCTGTAGATCAATTTCAACAAGTCGATCTGGACTTGGATGGTGATGATGAGCATGCAGCGAACCCGAATCGAATACAAATTCGAAAGTTATTCGTGCTATACACCTCTGATTTGTTAAAGAGAAGCCGTATCACAATTTGATGAGATGTCTAGATAAGATTGAACGGCTAATCTTCTCTATTGACGTATTATGTATTGATTACGCTACGGAATGTCATTGACATGATTAATTATTATCCCCTGTAATTCACGAGATTATTTTGCCGTGGTTTCTTTATTTGTTATCTTTAGGGTAATATCATCATCATCATCATCATCAGCCATAGGACGTCCACTGCTGAACATAGGCCTCCCCCAAAAATTATAAGATTGGGGTAATATGTTTATCCTCTTTAATACACACGTCCCACGATCAGGTGCCATGTCATATAACGCAGAGTTAACACAAAAAAAAATTTGGGTTCAAGCCGCATTTTAGTTTGAACTAAACTATTTTCAACAAACATTTTTCACCTTTCTAAGAAACACGTATATTTTGTCTTGTTGCAGGTTGCAGAAGCAAATGGGAATGAGGTCGATAAGAAGGGCACCGATACAGATGGGGCACCGAAAAGAGCCACATGGGGCAGTCCATTAGAATTCGTTTTGACAACTCTGGGATTTGCCGTTGGGAAACGTTTGGAGGTTTCCGTACTTGTGCTACCGAAATGGAGGAGGTCATGATTGATTGATTTAAAAACCTACCAAGTATTAACCTGAAGTTTGAGACCAACACTTTAGTTTATTGCCAAATACAATAAAACTAGGTGACGACCTCAAACGTTTTTATTTTTTTCATTCATTTCATCAATATTTTAAATGGTGATTTTTTGTTCCAGGGGCCTTTTTAATTCCATTCTTCTTAATGATATTAATAATAGGACTACCCCTCTTCTATTTGGAATTATACCTGGGACAGTACACGGGGTTAGGCCCGATACACGTCTTCAGAGCTATTTCTCCATTCTTCGGTGGTGTCGGCTACTGCAGTTTAGCAGTCATCACTCTTATCTCTATCTACTACATGGTCATTATCGCGTGGTCCCTGTTCTATACGATTGTGTCCATCGCTGGAAATTTGGGATGGGGATCCTGTGAGAACGAATTTAACACTATATGTAAGTATACTATCTATAAAATCTAATGTTTGCTGAGAATTGTTCGCTAATACTCATATTGTCATTGTCATAACGGTCATTTTGCTAAATAGAAGAGATGATAATTATCTCCTACGAAAAATATCTCCACCTTATTCCACCAAAACGTAGGGTTGCTGCAACACACTTTTTGAAGGTGACATAAGATTTTACGACCAGCTGCCTGCCTGGCGTCAACTCCCTTTGGAAGGTAATTATACCTCTAGTATGCCAAAATTACGAATTTCAACTCATTAACTATTCGTTCCCAGACTGTTATAGTGGAGAGTACGATGCAGCTTGCAGACTGAATAACACTGGAGCGGCAACTGATTTAACCTACTATTTGGGACAATGCATGAGCATCGGAAATATATGTGAACTTAATGGTTTCCAACGCTTGGATGGTAGACAGTGCTTAAATGGTACAGAACCGATACCCTGGACTACTAATGTCACTAGAATTCTGGCGTCTGAAGAGTATTTTAAGTAAGTGTATTTTTGTGTATGACCATAGCATGTCACTTAGTATTGTGGCAGAATGTTTTCTGAGAAAAGGATTTGACTTAACCTTCAAATCCAGCTGCCTGTCTAACATCAATCTCCTCTTAGAGATAATACGCTTTGCAAAGTGCTATATGTATATGTTAAAATATGAAACTTAGAAATGACTTTTGAACTATACACTCACTGTCTCTTCTAAACGAACATGTGGATCACTTGATGTTAAGTCATCTTCACCATCCATAGATACTCACGATACCAAAAAAAATAACGGGTACGTAGTATTTTAAAGGAAGAAAATAAGTATTCAGAAATCCGGAAATGTGCAACAGCATTTCATTCTTTATCAAAATAGAATACTGGGTCAGGGATTGATTGAATAGGATATTTATTAGCAGAAAGCTATTATTATTGAGATAATAGAAAATTAGCGCTAAGCAATCTGGCGCCAACAGTTATATTCAGGCCCTTTGGTGATGTCTACGTGGCTTTATCCACTGGATAGTGTTTTTATCCAGTTTACTTGATGGAGAAATAAACTGTACTAATGTTAATAACTCCAATGACCGTCTCAGTGGCGTGGTTGTATTTCGGTATGACTGCCTTCCTGAGGTCTCGGTTTCGATTTCCGGGTCGGGCAAAGTGATATTGGATTTTTCCATATCAGCCCGGAGTTTGGAATTTGTGCCATATATAGCGATAGGCTCGCCTTCTATCTGGGACGGAATTAAGCTCGGCGAAATGTGTGAGTTCTAGTTCGCTAGTGCGCCTCTGCCTACTCTGGGTGATACAGGCGTGAGCTTATGTTATTTTAATAACCTCAATACCATTTACAGCGAGCGTGTGCTGGGTAGAGGTGATGCCAATTGGACTAACTGGGGTACCATACAGTGGCACATGGTCGGATGTCTGTTCCTAGGATGGCTTGTTACATTTTTCTGTATTATCAAAGTAAGTTTCTTCAGTGTATATTTCTTTTATTATGACATAATATGACTTTGAATGTGGACCAATTTTAACAATTCTTTTAATCGAAAGAGGTTGTTTGGTAGACAACATCAATTTGATTAAGATCTGATAATGGAAACGCAGAAGTATTCGTTGAAGTTTCTTACCGCAAACTCAATGTAGCATTGGAGTCAATTGTTTAGTTAGATTACTTTATTATTGAAATTGAAATCATATTATCATACAGAGACAGGGTGATACTGGTGATGTCTGGGATTATACCCAATAATACAGTATGTTAGTTATACTACCATTGAATGATCTCCCATATTCTCCACACGGCATGGATCGGTCACTCAAGTCTCCCACCGGAAAATTATATAAACCAATTTCTACCATCCAGGGCATCAAAACAGCTGGTAAAGTGGTGTATTTCACGGCATTGTTTCCATACGTGATGCTGACCGCTCTACTGGTCCGAGGAGTGACATTAGACGGTGCCGTAGATGGTATAATCTTCTACTTGACTCCCAAGTGGGAAAATCTGCTTGACGCTGGAGTGTGGGGAGATGCTGCTTCTCAGGTAATTCATTATCACCTTTTATGTATTGGAATAGTTGTAAGTAAATCCTGATTAGTTGTGTATTCTCTTTATTGCACATTTTAATCCAGTTTCTTGATTTTACAACAATAGATCCAGGGACGATAAAAGAGCAGACATTTAGTGTGTACAATGCTGTCGAAATATAATATGTGTCAACGGATAATATGTCTTTCTAAGGTCACCAAATTATGATAGCCTGATGTTACTGCGGCCCGAGCAAGAATATTTTTGACAATCAAATTCTTATCAATCTTGCTGCACACTGATGACGTTTAGATAATAATTTCATAAAATTTCATAAACGAGACATTGAGCTCGATACAAATTCAAATGTCGAAAACATAACGAACTACTATAGCAGTATTTTCATTAAATGTATAGTAGCTATACAGTAAAGAAGGGTATTAATGTATTCTGCCCATTCCTATCAGTACCTAATCTATATTCTCATTTCATTATTTCTGCTACCAGACATTCTACTCCTTCGGTGTGGCGACCGGCTCCCTGATTTCACTCGCTTCGTACAACAACTACAATAACAACTGCCACTTCGACGCGGTGTTCGTTGGTCTCACCAACTTCCTCACTTCCATTTATGCTGGCTTCGCTATATTTTCCGTGCTTGGTTTCCAAGCGTATATCATGGGAGTTAGCATAGACGGTAAAGTATTATTTCATTATTATGTTTAGTTATATTAGTTGCTACCATTAATTATTTAATGACATCCTCTGTGGGCCAACAGCCGGCTGGGAAACAAAAGGCCGTGGATTCGTTTCTACCGAGATATTTGTGTAATCCATATTTGTTTCGAGTCTGTTAGCTCTTAACACCCACGATACAGATTAAACATAGTATTGGGTCAGGAATATGTTTGTGACTGTTGGGTGTATTTATTTATTATTATTATTTTGATATAAAGAAAATCAAACCTTATTTAAATACATTCAATTTTAATTTCCAGATGTGGCAGAGCAAGGTCCTGGACTCGCCTTCGTGGCATACCCCGAGGCACTGCTTCAGATGCCGATCCCTCAGTTCTGGTCGATCATGTTCTTCTTTATGCTGTTCATCCTTGGTCTCGGCAGTCAGTTTGTGGGCGTTGAAGCTGTTAACACGGCTATCGTCGATCACTTTCCCCAATATAGATCAAAATATTGGATGGTGAGTTCAAGTCTCATTCAATTACGATTTTTTTTATTAAAGTACCTGTATTTTATATAATATAGCTCATTTTGATCTCATGATATTTCAGTAATTATTGATTATGTTCAGATGTTTATTGACACCATTACTAATAAATGAAATAATAATAAATAAAGCCCTTTATATATTTGTTGTATTTTTTACAGTTACTTCACTACTACTATCTTTTACATTTGCTTACTTAATTTTTTCTCGTTCATCATTATTCTCCTTTTCTTATTTATAGTTGACCATTTGATTATCGTGTTCCAGGTGACCGGTTTCACATGTTTCACGGGTTTCTTACTGGGTATACCGATGTGCTTCAGCGGCGGTATTTACATGTTTACATTGATCGATTGGAATGCGGCCTCTTGGGCGATACTGATGATTGGTGCAGCCGAGGTTAGTTATTTTTTTTATCTTTACACGCCAAAATGACTACACTATACCTAATGGTAACCTCAGTGCAGTCCGATAAAATCTAGTGACCATCCGCGAAGATTGAAAGAAAGAAAGAAAGAAATAACTTTATTTGACGGTCGCTACAAGGCACAAGTACACAGATGAGATTATTATTAGATTTTTTTTATCCGAGCACGGCAAAGTGACTACACTACACCTGATGGCTTACCATCAAGTGTAGTGTAAGCTTACGTAGTGCAGTCCAAAAAAAAATTGAGATTATCAGTGTTCACCAGAATCATGACCTGCTTCTTCACACTTTGAAGAGGGGAGGAAGCAAATACAGAGCCTGCAACAGTACAGGCAAATGTCCGGTGTAGGCACAGGGATACAAGATCCGTACCAACTAACCACTACTGACTAATCAACCAACCATAAAGTCATGTCACAAGACCCTCGAAAAAAAACGGAATATTCTACGTAATCACGTTAAAATGACAATAAATCAGAGCACTAATTACTCGCATAGATCATTCTGGATACATAATTTGTAGACCATGTTATTTTGATATACATTGTTCCGTATTTTTTTCTTATAGGTTTTATCAGTGACTATTTGCTATGGAGCGAACAGGGTAATCAAGGATCTTGCCACAATGGATATGAAGCTGAACAAAGTGCTGCGTTTCTATTGGAAGTCCATGTGGTTGGTCTTTATTCCCATCACCAGTTTAGTAAGTATTTTTCGTTATTTGTACATTTCCTACGCAATTTATAAATGCGGTCATTTTTTCTTTAATAATATTTTGAACGTATCCGCCTACACTACTTTATTTTTCTTTCTATCTGCCCATATCCTACATCATTGTCGAATCGGCGCAACACACTTTTCCAGTATGTTTAAGAAAGGATTCGGCTTAACTTTTTACAATCGGCCTTCTTACAGTCAACCCCTTCTAAGAGTATCCGTCTGAGACAAATAATTTTAGAAAAAACTGCTTTGCCCGCCATTCGTAACCAAGACCTTTCAGTCTACAGCGCATATATGCTGCCACTAGACTAAAGAGGCCACATTTTGTATACATTTGTATTAAAAAAAAAAAAAAAAAAAAAAAAAAAAAAAAAAAAAAATCCCAGCCCATTTCTACCATAATTTGATTATTAGGAATGTAAAATTTTTTATTAGTAGGAATGTAGAATTTTGGAAAACGCCTTGTAGTAACTGAATCGAAGAACATGTACATATACCAATCTTCAAATAAATTGGACAAAAATATTTATAGGTTAACAGCAAAACACTGTGATTTAAACACAATAACGAATAAAATGCTAAACTTAGTTAATATTAATTCCACAGGCTGTCCTGATATTTATTTTCGTGGGGTGGTCGGCACCGGTGTATGAAGACTATGTGTTCCCGTTATTCGCGAACCTCCTCGGATGGGCAGTTGGCCTGTCTACTGTTATTTTGTTCCCCGTAGGAATTGGCGTAGCTTGGTACAAAGGCTACGTAAGTACATTTTAAAACAACTATTGTAACCCCTTGAGTCCCCAATATTCACTCATTATCATCATCATTTTCATCATAAATATCATCGTCATTATCATCATTATCATCACCATCAAAATCGGCATCATCATCATTAATATCAAGGACATCCACTGCTGAACATATGTATGCATTCTCCAAGGATCTCAATATGGACCTGTTGGAAATTCGACAAATAAATAACATTAACTCCAGTCTAAATTCTGAATTATATTCACCTTGGCTATTAAACCAGCAATAAAGTATATAACGAAATTCTAGTTGGAACATCGTATTTGTCATTGAGCGAATGAAATGCTTATTAATTGAATAACAGCAAAATATAGGAAAAATAACATTTATCTACTAAACTGGCGTGGAGTATGATATAATTATATTTATTGTGCAATTATTTTCTAGCGCGGCAAAGAGCTTTTCACACAAACGCCAAATTGGAAACCATCGACCATGATCGATGAAGAACCCCGCGCTGACTCCACCATGATGATGGATCTACCGAATGGAGACCAAGGAGCGCGCGACAACGAAGGATTCGACGTGAACACACCATAATTTTACTATAGGGACCATCTTGTGAAACAATGTGAAACTATAAGAGATAATCCTCACTGATCAATTGCTTTTACGCCTAGTATAGAGTTCATTATTACTAAACTTTCATTATATAACAGAACAATATACTTGTAATTAATGTAAATGATCATGACACTAGTGTCCACCACAGGGTGTCACACTGCATAACGACGCTATTCAGTTTTCCTGTACCAAAAAAGTAAACAAATATCTGTCCTCTTTCTTTTGAGTGGTAGAGCCACGCTGTAGATAGTAACGTCTACAGCATGAATGGGCCGGCTCGAACGGTTTGACACCATTGTCTCACAGAAAACCGACGTAAAGTGGCAGCTTGCTGTCTCGTTTCGTTCGGTGAGTGAGATTTCCGGTGGCCCATTTCCCCCTTCTATTTCTCAATCCCTTTTCCCTCCCCTTCCATTCCCTCCTTTTAGGTCGGCAACGCACCCATGATTCATTTTGTGCCTTGGGTGTTTATGGGCGGTGGAGATCACTTACCATCAGGTGACCCATCTGTTCGTTTGCTAGAGTCCGATTGCTAATTAAACGGAGTAATCTGACAGATCGAAATGTCACTTTCCAAAATAATGTTGCTTACTTTCAAAACATAGTGATTGATCTAGATCAATTTTAATCATTCAAAGATACAATAACTCAGCACTAGCTTGCAAAATTGGAATTTTATTGCGTATTTTTAGAAATTTTAACTTAACCCAACTAGTAAAAGACCGTGTCAATCATTTTGCGTAAATAATCACAACAGATACGCGAAATGATAACGATGAAAATTATAAATATTATTTTTATTATTTGAGAAAAATTACGTTCCGCACATTCATAGCTTTTGTAAGTTTTGTTTATAATGAACCATAACTATAATCAGGTACAGTAGTCATGCAATAACTTAGCATGCAGTAATTTACTATGATTATAATTCAATAGACATGCAATACTAATCACACATTAGGCAGGAATTACGACTTTGAGTCCGACTTTAGAAAATGAAAGAATTAAATGGTTCACTGAATTGGAATGTTTAAATAATCTTGATCTTTTTACCGCAGCACTATTTAAATTTCCTAAAAAAGTGGCAACATTCGAAATGTCAGTTTACTCCGTTTAATTAGCAATCCTACTATAGTGTATGCTTTAAAAAAAATATATTCCGCGATGAAAGCTAAATAAAACTGATCCAAATTGTATACCGGCGCCATATCCAATAAGCAACATTCAATCTATACGAGAGCGTTCTATCCCCATGTTGGTTTTACAATGTTACGAATGCAAGGCTTTGTTTGTATTCAGCTGCAAGATAATGGATTGATTAAACTGTAAATATTTCACCGCTTTGCGGTTAGTTTGTAGTTTTGGCAATCGAAGGCGCAATCTGTTCGACTCTGGCTGCTCTGTTGCTAAATAAGTTTCAATTGCTTTGTTAGCGAGTTTGGAGATTCGCTCAATGATTTCTTTGACTTTGGTAGTTCAAGAAATGGCAGGGTATAATAGTACATTATTTAAGACACAAGACTAGTATCTTAGTGTGGGGTCAGGACTATGTGTGTGACTGTTGGGTGTTATTTATTTATTTTACAAAACATAATTATTATCTTCTTAATTCACAATTTTGTTGTTTTAAATAACAAAGATATATTCTCCTCTTGCTTACGCTCATTGTTATGGCATTTTTGTTTTCCTTATTTTGTCTCAGAGTATATTATATTTTAGCCCTTTAATACTACTTATAACATACCTCATGGTACGAGAATACATTATAGTCACACCTACTGCTTCTTTAACGTCATGTTTTTTCCTCGTGTGATCTCGTGAGGATTCGTAGAATTTTAGTGTAGGGACACATCATTATTATTATTTGTAGGTCACATTAGCGCGATGCATGTGTGCGAGGTGCATGAATCTGTTTTTACGCGTGTGCAATAATTTAAAGTGGCTGCGCCCACAATTATTAGGCAGTCGCAAATAAGCAGTCGTGAATAAACTTTTACAGTGTACAATTGTGTCGTCATTTTCCGGCCTTCCAACCAACAACCGGCTGCCCATTAATAAGTTTATTGGGAAAAATCAACAGAAAGCTAAATTTAGGAATAAATCTTGTTTACATGAGCAATGTAATTTTTTCAACTGTATACATACGTTTTATTTACGACGATCTAATATATATATCATAAGTAACAAAAATAATGATTTGTATTTTAAATTGTTCGCCAACCTACACGGATGGGCAATCGGCCTGGTTACTGTGATCATGATCATGTTCGCCGTGGGAATTGGGTTAGCGCTCTACCAAGGCTACGTAAGTAATCAATTTAACCTTTTAATAAATAAGATGCAGAAAAATTAAGATGACATGATCCTGGACAGAGCTTAAGCGTATTTCACGTATAGTACTTTTTATGGATTTTTTTTTAGTACTCCTCAAATCATAACCAAGATTTAAATCAATTTGCTTGATGGCACGATGCCATAATATTCCAATTATTTTCCAGCAAGGTAAAGACCTGTTCATACAAACCCCAAACTAGAAGTCAGCATACAAGGGTGATGAATAGCCTTGCTCTGACCATGACATTAGACCGGCTCACAGACCAAGGACAAAATCTGGCTTTACCGTAAACACACCCTAAATTGTTAAGGAAACATCTGTTAAAAAATGATAATTTGTAAATATGACGACCGATTTCTACTCTCAAAATAAGTCAAGCTGGATTGTAGAGTCGACGACAGCTTGATGTCAACCCCCAAGTCTGGGAGATCCTGTCACGAGAAAATCGGGTTTAAAAAAATAAATATTAATGTAAATTATGAGTTCCTACGTCCTACAATTTAAAAACATATCGTATATAAGAATAGTGTAAACAAATGAACATTAGATTCTAATGTAAAGCAATACTAGTTTTAATAGGTGTAGTAAATTATTGACCGAATGCTGATCACGTAGATTCTAATAAGATAATTTTACTATCTACTTTACTACAGTTTTCTTTAATACAGTCATACTCAGATAATAATGTTAATAAAAATAACATTACATTTAATGTTTCAAAAATCACATTTAACATGTAAATATATACCTCTATTATTGAATAAATATACAGAAATGTTATTTGCTAATTTTCTTGTCCTTAGAAATCTCGATCTTAGAAATCCTGATCTTAAGGAAAAGTCTGAAGATTTTCTTACGACGCAATAATTATTTGAAGATCCAGACGTCATCTGAGACGGTATTCTTTGGATCGACCGTCTTGAAAATATAATCACGTTTCCCAAAGTCAAATCAGTTAAAAAGAACAAACAAAATCAAACAATGAAACCGTCAACTCTACAGATAAAGATGGATAATTAATTAAAAACAACGATAATAATTCCTAGAGGGAATGTTGAATCTCGCTAAACTCGTTTGAATCAGCCTAATCCCTTTTAAATTGAACAAAATTAATGTGAATTTAATCACAACAGACGTCTTTAAGTATTCGCGGGATTTCTTTATCGTTTCCACTGTCTTTCATCGAGTTCCGACGTTTTCAAGGACGATTCATATTCCATCGTTAGGGTGCTCATTTTGTTTTCTCATTTATTGCTGTCCACAGTGATTTTTGACCAACTTCAAAATATGGGGATATCAATTCATTTGTATGTTTCCTTCCTAAAATATCTGGAAAATGTTGAGTGATTTATATTTTAGATACGGTGGTAGTTTTTAAAAAAAGTGACGTATCGGAATCTTTCATGGTCTTATACTTCAGTATAATAATTAATATACAATATAACTACAATTTCAATACAATGATCTAAATATATTAAAATTTAAATTTGCTGTAACTAAAGTATTGACTAATTACTATGTTATCCTAAAAATATACATAAGTTGATTTATATAATTTTTATATGTATTGATTTGTATGTTATTATTATATGTGTTGACTTGTCATAAGAGCTATTTATTAGCTTACTTGATTAATAAATCATTTCATTTCATTTCATAATTTTCTGATAATATTTAGTCTAAAATCAATTTCATGAGCCTTGATGAAAATTTACAATTTTATTTCATCAGCTTCGACACACCAGCGAAGGAGTTAAAAAAACTGTACACTTCACATCGGAAGACAGGAAAAAGAAATCATCTCAGAAATAAAAGGACGTGGCTAGTCTTTTCCTGTTCTCTAGCTAAAGTCTTACCCAGCCCTTAAATTAGTCAATGGCACCCCTAGCAAAACCTCCGTTATATCATTTTGATTGCTTCCAACTTTTTAATTAAACGCGATGACGGGGCCAAGTGAAGGAATGTTATTTAAAACCTCTTTTAGATAACTAATTTAGATCTTTCAACTTATTTTGTCGAGTGTCGCCAGTTTGATGGAATGAATTAAAGGAGCTTTGTGGTTTTATAAATGCTGAAAGTTGGTGCCGATGGTAGATATGCTTGGCATTTCAATTTGAAATGGGTGTGGTTGTTTATGGAATCTAAAGTGGATGAGTGAAGGCGGTCGGTCGTAAAACTAAGCCAAATCCTTTCTCCAACATGCTTGAAAAAGTTGTTTTCAAGCACGTTACGACCGGCTGCCTGTCTGACGCTAATCCCTCGCTGAGGGATCCCTTGCTAATCATCATCATCATCATCAGCGAATACATTTACGATTGTCAGAAATTTATCTGCTCCAGCCACAGTTATCATGGAGTGACTAGTGTGCAAAAAACATATCTATTCATATTATTATCCCAAAAGAAATACAAGATAATGAAAAAGATGATTACAAAAAGTAATTCCAATATTTCCTACGTTAAAAACCATGTAGCACGCAAACATCACGAGCATAAATATATTGGAACAAATCCCCAACATTATTCCCTTTGGCAAATAACCAATTTGAACCGGATAAATCCGGAACCGTATTCATGGATATTTCCAGTGAAATGCCTTTCACTAAATCCTTGCACCACGATCAGTCATCAGGCGTTCTCACCAACTAACATAAAGTATTGAAATAAAACTATTTTTACGGATTCTATCACGATTTGGTTTTAATTTTTATTCCAGACGTTTCGAAGGCATTGCAGTCTTCGTGGTGACTGTTTGTACTCCAGTCCAACCCGTGACCACGAAGACTGCAAAGCCTTCATTTTATTTCAATGTATAACATTCGTATAAACTTAAGAAATTGGTAACATAAAGTATCTGTAAAAAGTCGCACAATATTTTATAGCATTTCTGAGTGGAGATAGAAATGCTAAGAATCAACAAATTGACAGGATTTTGTTATGTAAACAGTTTGGTTTTTGAATACATACATAAATGAAAATGCAGCTAAAATATCCTTTGATTTACAAACGTGAATTCCGAAGCCCGATTCGTATAAATAAGTAACAACTGTTTCTGAGTTACAATTTACGTATTTAATGGGCAATGTTTTTTCTATGTATCAAATAGTTTGGTATATATTTTATCTTGCTTTCTATGATGTTAAACGTAACACAACAAAACAAAACATTTTATAACTTATAACAGACGTAAACAACAATTCGTTAGGAAAACTGCAAATATTAAATATCTCATAAGGTACCCCAGATACTGCTGTATGATATAATACTGTAGAGGATGTTAAAAATATTCCAAGGACAGAAGTGTCTAGAAGTAGCAAATATTTTACTGTTACATCACCATCATCAGATTTTCTTATAGAAACCTCTCTCTACTTTAGTCATCGAAGTAATTAATTTACGGTTAACGATATTTATTTTTTCAAAAAACACAAATATTCACTTATAAGAGAAACACTGGTTATATAAATCTAAAAAAATTAACAAAAGCAAGCATCAAAACACACATACATGTCAAACCGATGTAATGGTAACATAATTTAGCAAGAAATAATGACGGTAGTTGTATATACAACATTTCAATAATGCATACGCGAATAATAGAAATATGGTTATACCACAACTACCTCTATGATTTTATGATATGAGTATGAACATGACCTTTACGGATGCTTTTAATTGATCTATAATACTACTGTATCAAGAGGAAAGATTTGTTTTTCTGGATTTGGTAGTACCTTTACAACACCAGCGCTATCTTCCTTCTATCAACCATTACCAACACACCAACTAAATAAACCCAGAACCAGGAAGCAAAGTTACAGTTAAACTTTCCGTCGCACAAAAAAGATCATAAGAAGCAAACAATCTAGCCAAAGTTGTTACAAGTTAACGCCTACGTCTGCGAGCCGCACCTGCTCCTCAACAACTTGCTACATACTTTGAAACAACACTTCCTTCACACCCGGTAGTGACGTGCACAGGCATTTAGATATGGATAGACAAAAATCTTGCACAATTATTTGTTCAATTTACTCTTGCTTGCTAACCATCATGATCATTCTAACGTCGATTTAAAACACCCAGCGCTGTTTGAAAAACTCTTTTTGTTGACATCTTTCGTTATGTAGTTTTAGCAAATTGTCAGAGTAGGCAATGGCTCTTTGTCTCTATGACATGCACGCCACTCACACCCGGCTCTGGTCTTGGCAGCAAATTAGCTGGTAAATACTTGTGCAGTTGGATTAATTGCGTCCATAAGTTTTTGCGTATGGGGTTTTAGGTTATATTACATGTAGACTGCCTCGGTGGCGGAATTGTATTTCGGTATGACTTCGTCCTGAGTTCTCGGGTTCGATCCCGGGTCGGGCAAAGTGTGATTCGATTTTTCCATATCAGCCCGGAATCGGGAATTTGTACCCGATATGGCGATAGGCTCGCCCCCTATCACATCTGGGTCGGAACTAAACTCGGCGAAATGTAGTTGTTCCATTTCGCTAGTGCGCCTCTGCCTACCACTTCGGGGATACAGACGTCAGCTTATGTCCACGCTGATACTGATACAAACAATTGACTGACAAACTTCACATACATCAACAATTTTTTTGATAGTCATAATGAATCATTCACGCTAATATATGAATAATGAAGGTGCAAACTTTTGTAAAAATAAAATCCCGAAGGAACTTAGTTTCACACAATATAAATAACTGACGCGCCGACGTTGTTACTAGATAATATGAATTTATAGTCAAAATGTAGCGTTCGTTGCAAAAATGCAGACTGCGTCGTGGAAAGCGTTTAAAATTATTAAAAGGTGAATTTGTTAAGTGCAAATTCTTATTGTTATCGTCGCGTTTTGTCTTCTCTTGTACTGTCTTTAATTTAACAAAGTACTTCGCTTTAACAATTCTCCAATAATTCCATTGTTGTATTTTAATTTGCGCCAATTGGTCTCATAAATTGAATTTAAACTTTCTACGGAATTATTCAGTAATTTCGACCAACAAGTCATAATTCTATGTATAACATTATGGAATAATATAATAATAATATTAGCCCTGTAATATTACTTTCCCACTGCTGGGCACAGGCCTCCTCTACTAATGAGAGGGGTTAGGCTTTAGTCTACCAAGCTAGCCTAATGCAGATTGGTAGACTTCACATACCTTTGAAATTCTCGTAGATAAATTCTCAGGTATGTAGGTTTCCTCATTATGTTTTCCTTCACCGTTATAGCAAGCGATAATTAACAAATAAATACACTTAAAATAGAAATTTCAGAGGTCTATGCTCCATTTTGGGGTTGGTCTCGTACCTCCGACACTCGTCTCGGTAGTCCGTACCACTCCCAATTGAGCTATCGCTGCCATATCATACCATATATTATGGAATATATTTAAGACTATAATATAGGTATTGATTTGTATACAAAACATCTAATTTTAAAATCAACAGAACTATGAAGCCTAGATTTCGACCTCAAGATTGATTTGCATTTGTAAGTGTATCCATATTCCATTCACTCGAATGAAAAACTGTAAACATGTAGAGAGTCTAATATTAAAGGGCTAATATTATTATTATTATTTACAGAGAGTCTGGGGGCTGATTCTTGACTCTGGATTCGAATTTGACTTCAAATGGACTTCATTTAGTGACTTAATTCCACAAAAATAGAGTTAATAATCACAAATTTAAAAACTTAAGGGACCGACTTCAAATCCGATAGTGACCATATTTATATGCGACCACCCTTGAAAGAAGCTCTATCGAACATAATAAGAATTTTGAAAATCGGTCCACATTCGGCGGAGATATCGCGTAACATACATTAAAAAAATATAGACGAATTGAGGACTTCCTCCTTTTTGGAAGTCGGTCAAAAAGTCCACTAATGTCACGATAAAAATTATCAAATGACAAGTTCTCGAATCTATTGCAACATTAGCGCACTTTGAAATTCAATTTCGGTGGAATTTTAAGTGAATAATTAAAACCGAATCGAAGTCATGTTCAAATCGAGTATCACGAGCTAGGACGCTGGACATATTCTAATTCGAAAATATTAGTGGGAGATTCGAACCTCAGTCTAAATACTAATAGTTGAAAGTCTATCAGTGCTACTATCTAATAATAGCTAGATTAATAATTGAGTGGTAGAGTCACGCTGTAGACAGTTACATCTACAGCACGAATGGGCCGACTCGACCGGTTTGATACCACTGTCTCACAGAAAACCGACGTAAAGTGGCAGCTTGCTGTCGCGTTTCGTTCGGTGAGTGAGATTTCCGGTGGCCCACTTCCCCCCCTTCCTTTCCCAATCCCTTTTTCCCTCCCCTTCAATTTCCTCCTTTTAGGTTGGCAACGCACCCATGATTCCTTTTGTGTCTTGGGTGTCTATGGGCGGTGGAGATCACTTACCATCAGGTGACCCATCTGCTCGTGTGCCAGTCTCTGCTAATAAAAAAAAAAATGTAATACGTGAATGGTGCGTTCTACTTTTTAAGCAACTACGCTTAAGCTTAATTTAATCTGACTTCATGTCCAGCACAATTATGTCTAAATGCAATGTAAGTAAAGGAGCTAATCGCCGAATGCTCATACACTTAAGGTTGCTTTTGTCGTTTAAGGCCGCCTCATCTGTCAAAATTGTATGGCGAAAATCAATGCAAGAAGCCATTAAAATTGAGTAGAGTCTGACGTAAGCCGTAAGACTTCCAATTTAAGTCTTCAATTCAAAATAAAACCCATAACAGATCTTTTTACATTTAATACAAAAACACAACAGCCGCGTTACTCGCGTGTGAAAATTAAATAAAATAAATAAAACAGCATTACCACAGAGCAGAGCCGCGATGCCCCGGGGTGCAATGAATCAGTCAACACCATGTTCCATTTAATTACCTCGCTGGCAGATAGCGTGCAAATTTATATTTTTAAACCGTTTAACACAATTACTGATGCTTTCTTAAGAGTGTTTTATATATTTTATTTCTGCTTCGCGTTATCCCGGCCTTCTGCCAGGGTCCGCCTTCTTAAACAGATGTGGACCGATTTTCAAAATTCTTTTTGTGTTCGATAGAGCTTATTTCAAGGGTGGTCCCATATAAATGTGGTCACGATCGGATTTGAAGTCAGTCTGTTAAGTTTTTGAACTGGTGATTATATTACTAAAAACAACTCTTTAATTGTATTTGATTACACCACTTATTAATATACTATACAGCGCGACTCAGAACTTACTTACTAAAAAAATATTGATTCTTAAAAACAAATACATGTGCTGAACACTATCCTAAATATTAACGCTATTCGCTATAATATACCGCCCACACGAAGCAGTTTCACATGATATCACGTAGTAAGAAGCCAGTTTTATTACACAATATCCCATTTAACACATTGTCATGTATTATTAGAGGACATAGAGACATATAGATATAACTATAGACGCAAGTTAGCACGTATTCACGGACGTAAAAAAAGATGGACTGAGCGCTAGGAACATTGAAAGTGAAGCAGCGTTTTCGGCTCATTCGATCAGTCGCCGCCATTACGTGTCGATAGATCCAATGAACAGAAAACCTTGCTTCTTTTACGTCTGTGCACGTAATATATTATTTTCGACCGAATTCCAAAAAGGACATGGTTTTTATTATTTTTTTTATTACCAGA
This sequence comes from Clanis bilineata, assembly GCA_036417725.1. Taxonomy (NCBI): domain Eukaryota; kingdom Metazoa; phylum Arthropoda; class Insecta; order Lepidoptera; family Sphingidae; genus Clanis; species Clanis bilineata. The sequence goes on along the minus strand of CM071145.1, from coordinate 3,171,046 downwards.
GACTGGTAAACGAGCAGATGGGTCACTTAATGGTAAGTGATCTCCACCACCCATAGACACCCAAGACACAAAAGGAATCATGGGTGCGTTGCCAACCTAAATGAAAGGTGGAAATGGAAGGGGAGAGAAAAAGGGATTGGGAAAGGAAATGGGTCAATGGAAATCTCACTCACCGAACGAAACGCGACAGTAAGCTGCCACTTTACGTCAGTTTTTTTGTGAGACAGTGGTATCAAACCGGTCGAATCGGGCCATTCGTGCTGTAGACATTACTGTCTACAGCGTGACTCTACCACTCACAAACATACATACATCTTTATAATACATAAGTTAAGTATAAATTTTAGTTGAAAATCGTGTGCATTGTTTGTAGCAAAGAAATTGAATGTCATAAAACTGAAACTCATAAAAACACAGATTAAAAAATACATATTCTATTCCAAAGCGAGCTGTTTATTATTTTCCGAGGCATCTCATTAACTTGCCAATTTCATAATAATAAATTTTTGTACGAAAATCGTAAGCACATTTTACAACATTCATGATGTATTTTATAAAGAAATTGCACATAAATTTCACCCGTAGGCAATAAACGAGTTGAAGTAACGACACGAGAGGCATTTTTATTAAATTGAATAATGTTATGTGCTGTTTTAAATAAAAACCTTATAACATACTTGAAAATTGGCCTCTTTTGCATATTTTGTTTTTGATTTAGTTATTCCAAAATTACTTTAATGTGTTCTTTATTTTATGATCTGTAGCCAGAGCACGAAAAACTAATGTAAATGTATTCGAGTTCGCTGCGCACTGATGACGTTTGGTTAATATTTCATACAAATTTCATAGACGCGCATCGAGTTGGAATACATTTACGGTTGTCAGAAATTTTCCTGCTCAGGCCGCTGAATTTAGACGAAACTTGACTGTATTTGTAATTTAATTTTTTTTTTAATGGCGAATGTTATAACCATTAACCCAAATAGTAACTGGACCATGAGTTTTTGGATATTTGACGATAGCGGCTACGTCGCCTCCTCCTAATAGCAGCATATATGGACTGTGGATTGGGAGGTCCTGGGTTCAATTCCCAGGTCGGGCAAACCTAATATTTTTGACAATCGAAATTGAACTCTCAGTAGAAACCCATAATTTTCACGTACATTTCGCCAAGTTTATTGGCAATACTTTCATGGGATAGTTCGCTATTCGTTCCTTATATCCACCACAAGTTCCGACACCGAGCAACCTAGATTGCCCAACCTAGGACCATTTTCAGTCTAAATACGTTTCCACTGGATGATCGCGCCACCAGACTGCCTTAGTGGTATTGAGTGCGTGGTACAACTATCGCCCTGAGCTCTTAGGTTTGATTCCCGGGTCCGGCAAAATAATATATCACTATCAGCCCGGAGTCTAGAATTTGTACCCGATATGGCGATAGGCTCGCCCCCTATAACATCTGGGACGGAACTAAGCTCGGCGAAATGTGGGTGTCCTAGCTTGCGAGTGCGCCCCTGTGACAATGTGGCATTAAATCTAAACCATTTCCATTATATTTATAGCTACAAGGCCACGCATACAAAACAACAAAACGGCTGTGTTTACGCCAACTTTCCTCCCAACATATTGCCAAACCAGGGGAATCAATCAACTCAAATCGAGTGGCACAAACTGCACAGACGACCCCGGCGCCCCGCCGCGTACTTCCATCTTATTAGCCCCACAAACATTATACAGGGTGTGGCCAAAAGGAGAGGATACATAATTTTATTACGGCTTTTTAGGGCTATCCAAAATAGCGAAATGGCAATATTGATTGATTATAATTTCGCTTTGTCCGTCTGTCTGTGGGTCTATTTGACTGTTTTAGCTCAGAGACTATTAATACTGCCTCGGTGGCGTGGTGGTATTTTGGTACGACTACGGTTCTGAGGTCTCGGGTTCGATCCTCGGGTCGGGAAAAGTGATATTGGATTTCAGTCCGCAGTTTGAAATTTGTGCCCGATATGGTGATAGGCTCGCCACCTATCACATGTGGGACGGAACTAAGCTCGGCAAAATGTGGGTGTTCTAGTTCGCTAGTGCGCCTCTGCCTACCCCTTCGGGTATACAGGCGTGAGCTTATGAGATGACTATTAATACTAGACGTAGAAAGCTGTAATTTAGCATCGGAATACGAATCAATTAAGTGGACAAAGTGGTTAACATAATATCGTAAAAAAATCTTCTTAGGATATCTCCCCTACACTTAAAGTGGGGACGAATTATTTTCTAGACCATGATGTCGTTCGGGAGGGATCTCCACAACATTTTTTTCTTTCTGCCTGGCGTTATCCCGGCCTAGTGCCAAGGTCTGCCATCCTACTTAAACGCTTCCACTTCACCCGGTCTTGAGCGTCCTCCATAGTAAGACCTTATCTCTCCACACGCCATAGGCGATCGCCACAACCATGATGAATAAATTATACAAAAACTAACCGACTTCAAAATTTAACATAACATAACATAAGCTCACACCTGTATCTCCAAAGGGTATGCAGAGGCGCACTAGCGAACTAATACACCCACATTTCGCCGAGCTAAGTTACGTCCTAAATGTGATAGAAGTGGGGATGTGGGGGCAAGCCTATCGCCATATCGGGCACAAATATATAGTCGGCAATTATATGATTTTGGCGGCGATATCGGGTAACATACATAACAAAAAATTAAAAAATACAGACAAATTGAGGACCTTCTCCTTTTTAGAGGTCGCTCTACGTGTAATAAAATTGTTATTAACCACCCTTATTGGACCAACCTGTATATATACTACTTAAGCTAATGTTTTACTTTATCTAAGGATAGGTAGGATACGTTTGATTAATGGAAAGTTACTCAATGCAATTCATCCATTAAGCGAAGCCCGTTTCCTGGAAAGTTAATTGGATATTATCAGCAGGTAACACTGTGCGTCTAATGCGAGTTTGTGCGAATTTTTTTACGAGTTCGATCGCGATAACGTACCTGTAATTTTGATACAAATTATTGCCAGACATACGAAGTTATTCATAAATGTACTAAATTTTGTGGAATTTATTACAATTATTATTATTATTATTTATTACGTACAACACAAAACACAAACAAAAAACACTAAACAAAACTGTATACTTGCGCTTTTTTTAAGTTGATATACTTTTTTAGCTTAAACATACGGATTTTTAAATATCGGAGCATCACAGATTCGACCGTACGTCTCGTTAAAATCCTCGCGTTTAAAAGTAAAACACGCCTGTATCCTCAAAGGGATAGACAGTGAACTATATAACTAAAAAAACTTTTCAGTGATCTTATTTTTATACCTCCATGATGAGATTTTGAGTGGTAGAGCCACGCTGTAGACAGTAACGTCTAGAGCACGAATGGGCCGGAACGACTGGTTTGGTACCACTGTCTTACAGAAAACCGACGTAAAGTTGCAGTTTGTTGTCGCGTTTCGTTCGGTGAGTGAGATTTCCGGTGGCCCCTTTCTCTCCCTTCCTTTCCCAATCCCTTTTTCCCTCCCCTTCAATTTCCTCCTTTTCAGGTTGGCAACGCACCCATGATTCTTTTTGAGTCTTGGGTGTCTATGGGCGGTGGAGATCACTTACCATCAGTGGGTTTAGACAAGTGGTTTTTGCGCTATTCGAATAGAATAATAAATGTATGGAAATTACAAGAGTACGCTATATGCGGCGTACCCTTATGTCATTTCAACACATTTATTATTCTATTCGACTAGCGCACAAGCCGCTTGTCTAAACCTGCAGGTGACCCATCTACTCGTTTGCCAGTCTCTGATAAAAAATTGTGATAGAGGTGAGCCTGTCATTATACTGGACACGAGTTCAAACCCGACGTTCCGACTTACGCTTTAGGTAAGACCAACCTTGAACTAAACTATAAAACACAAAAAGTATACTGAAAATCACTTGATACTGATATATCACTTTGGCTGACCCGAGGATCGAAACCTTAGGACGATAGTCGCACCGCGCATGCAATACCACTACGCCATCGTGGCAGTCTTTTAAACTAGCACTTTATGACGTCTATACTATGTATATTAATATTATAAAGCTGAAGAGTTTGTTTGTTTGTTTGAACACGCTAATCTCAGGAACTACTGGTTCGATTTAAAAATCATTTTAGTGTTGGATAGCCCGTTTATCGACGATGGCTATAGTCTATAGAGTGACGGACGGAGTGAATGAAGGAATGACTGACGAACTGACCGAAGTCACGTACTTTCACCTGTAGTAAAGTAGCCTATGGTATAATATTAACGTAGATAATCCCATTACCTCATTTAGAATTGTGTCATAGGTGCCTACACCTAACTCTTTGTAACTCTCTCTCTCATATGTAACGCAGACGACGTTGCGCGGGTCAGCTAGTTACTGATAAACCACCTACGTCCGGTTCCAATAAACAATCTCAGTTCGAATTTGCAGATAGATTACAAAAATTAGCCAATAAGAACACAGTTTGAACATGACTCCGTCAAATGACTTGATTTGATTGGTTCATAATCGCGATCTATCTGCACTCTAAACTCAGTTCGATCGTCGAAACCGGCCGCTAGACTGTAACTGTATAGCTATAGATTATACTCTAAATTAATGGTTAACGCATTATCTTCAGAAATCCATTAAACTGTCAATGGATCGAATGTTTTATCTACTAAATGTAATTACGTGAAGTAGTTTTAAGTGAGCCGTCGCTAGTATTTGTGATGTCACAAAGTTAATTAAATTAACTAAAACGTCTATATAATCGAATTTATATTGTTCGATTGTATCGTAATACGTAGTACTTGTATGAAAACTCAGTCTCAAATGTATGAAATATCATGTTGAAAAGTGGTCTTTGAGCTATTTTCATTAAAAAAATAAAATAAAAATCTTTATTGATCACGTAGGCATGTAAAAAAGCACTTAAGACAAGTCAACACAAGTAAATGTTTAAATTAGGATTAATATAATTTACATTATATATTTGAATTTGACGACAGGCAGGCAAGTATGGACATAATAACGATGGGATGGCTAAGATAGGGTGATAAGGGGAGATAGGAATAGAGTGTAAGGGAATGGATTGTATGGGAAAGGCATATGGCAGGAATGGTGGCAGGGGATTGACTGGAAATACTGGAAGCAGTTGGGATTGGTGCGTGAGGCCCTATCCTAGCTAACCTACCAGCCTTTCTCTAGCTACCTACGGATGACGACCCGAAGAAGAAAGGCAGAAAGAAACTCCGGGCTTATTTTTTTCATCATCAATTGTCACCATTTCTTCTTTTTTTCTTTTGTCAATTTTCCTTTTTTAATAATTTGATTTACAAATTGTCAATACAATTGATAATCATATTTATATGGATTCACGCATACTCAATACCACTGGAGGTGTAATTTTCCGATTAGTAATAACCACATTGTATCATAATACTTCTTCATCTCTTTTTAAACCTACTATAATATGGGGTCACCGCAACAACTTTCTAAACCTTGTTGCAGAATGGATTCGACTTTGTGTTTTCGACCGGCTCTCTGCATTATGTCAACCTTCACTAAGGTTGAGATCTATAGAGCGAACTTCGACTAAGTCTATAAAAATGTGATCAAACTTAAAATAAAATTGTATAAATTGAACCAGCCTAGTATCTCCTACTACCCCTCTCCCTTTCCTAATAACTTTTCTCTCCCCTTCCATTTCCTCTTTTTAGGTTGGCAACGCACCCATGATTCTTATTGTGTCTTGGGTGTCTATGGGCGGTGGAGATCACTTACCATCAGGTGATCCATCTGTTCGTTTGCCAGTCTCTTCTATAATAATAAAAAAAACTCTATAACTAGATTGTAAATATAAAACTGCATCCAGAAACGCATTAATTAAAACTGCGATCAATAATAAACTTTTCCATTTAAATTCATTAATTAAAAATCAATCAGGGCTTATGACATAAAATAAAAAAAAAATTGAAAAGCCAAACGGAATGAATGGGCCCGCGCCGGTGGGAGTAGTAAGTTAAATGAGTCTAGAAGGCTGACTTTATCTGAAAGCTCTGTAGTCGCGTAACTACGAAACTTGATTTTGGATACGGCTTTATCCGATAATTTTATTATTTTTATTTATAAGCTCACGTCTATAACCCCGAAGGGGTAAGCAGAGCCTACCTAGAGAACTAGACTCCTAACATAAGCTCAATCCTTTGTCCCCGAAGGGGTAGGCAGAAGGCGAACTAGAACATCCACATTTCGGCAAACTTATTTCTATGCCAAATGTGATAGGGAGCGAGCCTATCGCCATATCGTGCACAAATTCCAGACTCCGGGTTGACACTGAGTAGGATCGAACCCGAGACCTCAGAACGAAGTCGAACCGTGCACGCAATACAACTACGCCGTTGCGGCAGTCCAAATAATTGTACAAGTTCAAATCAATAATAATATTATGCAAATACCCAATAGGTCATAATCACACACATTGTGTATGATTGTAATCATTATGAAGATGGTATTGAATTATAAAGTAATCGTTTTGAGAATGTGATTGTAAAGAAAGAAAGAAAGAATGAAAGAAAGAAAATATTTATTCGGCACAGCATTACTGTAACACCGTTCGTGGCACAGGCAGGCAATGTTCATACAAAATATGTTTTATTTATAGACGTGCGTAATTTTAATCGTCAATGAAATATAAATATTTGCTTATTTGATGGACGGCAGCATAGACCAGCGGCCTGAGCAGGAAAATTTCTGACTACCGTAAACGTATTGGAACTCGATGCGCGTCTATGAAATTTGTATGAAATATTAACCAAACGTCATCAGTGCGCAACGAACTCAAATACATTTACATTAGTTTTTCGTGCTCGGGCTACTGATTTGGTGTTTGGCCCCGTGACTGGCCGAGAGCATCTTTTAATGTGCGCATCTAGAATCCTATAAACGGAGACGGCCAAAAACACGTTTTATCATGTAGATATCATATTTCTAAATACAATCTACAAATATTTAATTAAACTGTCTCATCTTTTCTGCGACGTAGCTCTTTGTAGTTCGCTCCCAATAGATTCCTTCGGGATCTGTCGGCTTAAAGTTTAATTAAAGATGCAACCTTAAAGAAAGAACCTTCGGTTCAGTCCACTAATAGTTTTCACTGGTTGCATTCACTGATAACGTTCTCATTTCCCTTTTCTGCTGGCCCTATGTTGTTTATTTCATTTAAACATCATTTCCATAAAAGATGTATCTTTTAATGAGATTTTTTTGCAACTATGCGTTTTATATGAAAAAGAAAGTTTTGTATTTCTAACCGACTTCAATAGAAAGAGGTTCTTACATAACATAAGCTCACGACTGTATCCCCGAAGGGGTAGGCAGAGGCGCACTAGCGAACTAGAACACCCACATTTCGCCGAGCTTAGTTCCGTCCCAGATGTGATAGGGGGGAGCCTATCGCCATATCGGGCACAAATTCCAGACTCCGGGCTGATACGGAAAAATCCAATATAACTTTGCCCGACCCGGGGATCGAACCCGAGACCTCAGAACCGTAGTCGTACCGAAATACCACCACGCCACGGAGGCAATTCTCAATATGTCGGTATTTTATGTATGTTGTATATGTGGTGTTGTATGTTGGTATTATGAGATCGAAAGTCTCTCATAGTTTCTGACACTCACGATACAGGTTATAGCTAGTCTAGTGTGGGGTCAGAACTAGGTGTGTGACTGTTGGGTGTATTTATTTATTATTTTTTATATGTATGTATTCGCGTAACAACTCGATATCTCTGACAAATAAGTATGCATCGATTATTAAGAGTTTGGTGATCGATAGAGCTTGTTTTAAAAGTGATTCCATATAAATTTACTCAAAATCGGATACATATTCAATCGGTTTAGAGGTTGAAGGCAATTTGAGGTGCATTCTGTTGTATGTATTGCAAATCTATTTTTTTTCTTTCAGTCGCCTCTTTGGTCTAGTGGCAGCATGGATGGGCTGTGGACCGAGAGGTCCTTGGTTCGATTCCCAGGTCGGGCAAAATTTCTAATTTAATTTGAGACTGGATCCCTCATAGAGGGTTGACTTCAGGCAGGCGGCTGGTCGTAAAATTTAAGACAAATCCTCTCTGCAACATGCTGGAAAAATTGTGTTGCGTCAACCCCGCATTGGGGTGGGATAAGGGCAGGTAGAAAGAAAATTTTAGAAGTGGTAGCGATACGCTGATGTTAACGATGCGATGTCAAAACAAGCGGCTGGAGGCAGCATCTATCGAGCAGTCCAGATGATCAATGACCACTCAGTTTTGCGACGGACTGTATGTGATTGCGATCCCCAGCATTGAGGCACCGACGAAGAAGATGACTTAGCAACACATAACTAGTTTTTTTTATAGCAAAGACTAGCAAACAAGCAGATGGGTTACCTGATGGATAAGTGATCTCCACCGCCCATAGACACCCGAGACTCAAAAACAATCATGGGTGCGTTGGCAACATAAAAGGATGGAATGAAAGGGGAAGGTAAAGGGATTGGGAAAGGAAGGGGAAATTGAGCTACCGGAATTCTCACTCACCGAACGTAACGCGACAGCGAGCTGCCACTTTATGTCGGTTTTCTGTGAGATAGTGGTATCAAACCAGTCAAGCCAGCCCATCCGTGCTGTAGACGAAATTGTCTACATCTCTACCACTCAACTAGTTAGCAATCTTTCGGTCTTACAAAAACACCAAATGTAACAACAAAAATGTATTACATTTTTAATCCCGGACCTTCAGAATAATACGCAGGTCCTGCGGGATGAACAGACTGCGGACAAAATGACCGCATGTGTTATTCAATACACGAGGCTAATAGAGCACATTAAAGCTAATGCGTGCCCGTAGCTCAGAGACCCGGCCATGTGAACCTCTTATGGGCCAACTATGCTCACGTAGCTGTGTCTAGTGAATTAATCCTACGGTTTATAAACCTGCGCGTCTTACTCAATGGATTAATTATGTCTTCTTTTATATATATCAATCCATTCCCTTACACACAATCCATTCCCTTACACTCTATTCCTATCTCCCCTTATCACCCTATCTTAGCCATCCCATCGTTATTATGTCCATACTTGCCTGCCTGTTGTCAAATTCAAATATATAATGTAAATTATATTAATCTTAATTTAAAAATTTACTTGTGTTGACTTGTCATAAGTGCTTTTTTACATGCCTACGTGATCAATAAAGATTTTTATTTTATTTTTATTTTTATATAAAAATCGAGTTTCACAGTGTTTGTCCCGGATATACTCTAAAACTACTGGTGCGATCTTAATGATGTTTTTTCTTATTGTAATTGATTTGTTCCAACTTAGCAGACAAGGTACTTTATTTTTTTTAAAACTCCAAAGCAATGAAAAAGAGGTTGAAAGTTTGTATGGGAATTCCGAAATTGTTGAACAGATTTTGATGAAATTAGGTATGGGGACACCTTTAACACTGAGGACGGACATGGGGTTTTTGTTAAATAAACAAACCCCTAAAGATAAAATCGGGTATGAAATATATAAGGGAATTCCGAAATAGGTAGTTAAACGGATTATGAAATTTGGTATGACGATATTTTGGACGAAGTATTTTTGCACAATAACTACTAGTGATGTTATAAGTCGCCTCCTTGGTCTAAGCATGTATGTGCTGTGGACCGGGAGGTCCTGGGTTCGATTCCCAGGTCGGGCCAAGGAAATTTTCTAATTTAATTTTTCTGGGACTGGATCCCTCATAGTAGGCTGACGTCGGTCGTATAAACTAAACCAAATCCTCTCTGCAACATGCTTGAAAAAGTGTGATGCGCCGACCCCACATTAAGGTGGGATAAGGGCAGGTAGAAAGAAAGATGTTATAAATCGAAAAAGCGACACCTATACGTAGCAGTGAATAACTTTGGTTTAAAATTATGACTACATATACTACTATGATACTGCATACGCATGTACGCGAATCTAATGATACAAACCTAAGTCACAAACAATGTAACAATATTACAGCCAAGTACCACTTGAAACGATGCAACGTAAATAACAACAGCTAAACCAACTTCATACATCAAAACTGCATTTAATACAGAGTGCCGTGAAACAATAGTTGCAGAACCAGTAATGGTTGCGATAAAATTGAATTTATTACAACCGCTAGTAAAGGATTTAATCAAAAAGAAACAGCATCTGTGAGAGCTATTAAAACGGTAAAAGCTCTAATATCAAAGCACATTAAGCTGAGGTTATTGCAATAAGCTTTGTGACATACGGATGCGCAAGCGAGTCAATAAGAAAATATTATTGATTTGGTTTGTTTGAAAGTAATTGACGCTGGAAGCAGGAACCATAAACCGGGTTATAAGGTTAACCGATGTTCTCAGATATTCGTTTAATCATAATACGCGTTAACATTATAATATTGTTGACAGATTAAAAGAGGAAAAAATGCGGTGCTAATACAGTCGTTCTTGTTTTTTCGACGCTAGAATCGACTTTACACCAGAGGTCAATCATTTGAGTATTAATTATGAGACAAAAACTCCCGTTGTTTCTGAATGACTGCACAATGATTTATAAAAAAATACATAAATTTCTATCACTTATATAGATAATAAATACAACCAAGAAATTTCAGTGTATTATTTTTTTTGGGTTTAAATAAATTCTACGACGTACATAGCTTCTGCTGTTCCTTTTAATTTAAAAAGAATCTTTCATTTGATATGTGAATTTGCATTACATAATATTTTCTAGCTATTTACCGTCGAATATCCATACACTTAAGGTCGCCTTATGTCGTTTAAGGCCGCCTTATCTGTCAAAATTATATGGCGAAAAGCAATGTAAGAAGCCCTTAGAGTTAACTAGCGTTCCAGTATTCGGGCGTTACATAACATAACATAACATAACATATGCTCACGCCTGTATCCCCGAAGGGGAAGGCAGAGGCGCACTAGCCAACTAGTACACCCACATTTCGCCGAGCTTAGTTCCGTCCCAGATGTGATAGGGGGTGAGCCTATGGCCATATCGGGCACAAGTTTCAGACTCTGGGCTGATATGGAAAAATCCAATATCACTTTATCCGACTCGGGGATCGCCCCGAGACCTCAGGACGGCAGTCGTACCGAAATACAACCACGCCACCGAGGCAGTATATATTTCTGTTTGCAATGACGAATTAGAGATTATTTAAATCCGACACTCGACGTTTCCGTGTGTCCATAAAATCACGCACGACCCATCAACGCGATGTGAAAACTGACCGATTAAACAACGCTTACGCCTTATTGGTACGTACGTTAAACAAAAACAAACACTTTTCCTTTAACATACGGTTCAATTTCATCCGCACATCAACCCAAAAGGTAGGCATTAATAGAGGCGTATAGAATTATAGCCCAAAAAGAAATATTGCGTGCCGTGGAAATTATTGCGTTGTCACGACTTTTATGCGAGTTTTATTTCACGGTTAATAAAATGTTTGCTTTTTGATGTAATCAAAAGTTCCGTTTCGGAATTTTCATGTTTATTTTAAATGGTAACGGACGATTTTAAAATGAGGATTTTGGATTGGGCTTTTGCATTTATGATATTTGTTTAAGTAAGGTATGTAGATCTGTAGCCCGAGCACGAAAAACTAATGTAAATGTAAACTCGCTGCGCACTGATGACATTTGATTAATATTTCATACAAATTTTATAGACGCGCATCGAGCACGAATACATTTCCGGTTGTCAGAAATTTTCCTGCTCGGGGTGCTGTATCTACCAATTTTACCACTTCAGGTATATTTTAGGCCCCGTGTGGAGTTGCTGGTCTTCCATCGGGCGCGTCTCTCTGGGTGGCGGATAGGGGAATGGCCCCTCGATTATGGGGGGTTACCGGAAACGGCGTGGACCAAAACCAGCAAAGAGGTTTCTTCTGCGTGTCCCTCTGATTAGCAGAGGGCACAGTGGAGGAACACTGACGGGCTCCGTGTGCACTAACCCTGCCACGGAGCAGTCTAGGGCAGAATTTATTCTCCCTAGTCTCCGTCGATCTCGAAAACTCAACTAGGCGCTGTGGTCATGTCTCGCGGCGTCTGTTGAGAGCGAGGGTCTTGGCTTAATCGCCCGGGCTGCGAGGAAGAAAACCTCTATAAAAAATTACCCCGAATCCCAAGCGGCGGCGCACCGCGAGGGGATGCATGGCCGATGGGTAGTTCGGTCTCAAGTGCGACCCCCGTGGAGTACCGGCCGACACTCTTAGCGGGTTACTCCTAGGCTTACTCAGGTACAGGGGGCTCTGCCTGGGTGGACTGTCTTTCCCCCATACTCGTGGGTATACAATGGAATCCAATTATAACCAAAACAATAAAAAAGATGGTGATGTGTCTGTTTCGGAGCTTAGCTTCGTACAGCGGGTGGTCGACGGGCGCAAGCCCGGCGATGATGATGTATTAGGAGTGAAGGTGGATAAGAAATCCTCGGAGAATGGGGCTCCTGATAATGCGTTTATATCTGAGCCTGGTCACAGCCACACAAACTTGAGGCGAAGCAATCGGCTGTGGCAAAAACAAACGGGTACGGTTAATCGATCTCGATCTCGATCCCGATCTCGTTCGCCACTGTCAAGCGACACTGATGGTTTGGCTGGTCCAGCGGCGAAAACAAGTAGTGCCACAAGGGGTAGAGGTCGTCGAATCCCCAGGGGATCGGCAGTGGGAGCACGCGCTTTTTTAAAGTCACCGCCGCCGCCGCCCCCTAGCCAAGAGCCAACGGAGGAGACCCTTGAAGACAGTGAGCAGATGCCTTCAGATGTGGAAACGCCTCTGATGGCAGAGGTGGCTCACTGGAAGGCGGTAAGCGTCCGCCATGAAGAAGAAAGTTCCCGCCGTGCGGCGGAAATCTCTCGCCAGACGGAAGAAAAGAACCGCCTGACAGAGGAATTATCATCGATGGCCCGTCGCCTTGAACAGTTAGAAAACCGCTGTTCAGCGATGTTCGAGGCAATATTGATGCGACTGCCGCCAGAGGCACCTATAAGGCCGCCTTTGGCTCATGAATCAAAGACTAAACAGGCACCAGTGGCACAGTCGCCCCCTGGTCACACTAAGCCAATGCCTTTGCTCCCGCGTACTGATGCTGGACCTTCGAATTCGGTTGGAGGAAAGGGCAAGGGTAAGGGAAAGGGGAAGGGAAAGGGCAAAAGTAGCCAGTCCACTCCTGCCTCTACTGTCACAGTCGTGACGGCCGGTCCCTCGACCACACCGCCGTCTGTAGTCGCAGGAGGCTCTAGCGAATATCCGCCGCTGCCCAAGCAGAGGCATAATGAAGCTGCAACTGAGGCGCAGCTTACCCGAGATTCTGGCCTACTAGCCTCTACGTCCTCAGAACTTCCGTGGACCACTGTGGTACGAAAAAATAAAAAGAAAGAGAATCCACAAGCCACCGCAAGTGCTCAACAACCACGCAAATCAGAGCCTAAACTTCGTGTGCCACGCTTTGCGGCTTTCACCATCACCTTGATGCCAGAGGCAATACAACGTGGTCTTACATATGCGGAGGTGATGTTGAAAGCCAAACAAGTAGACCTTGCTAGCCTAGGTATTGAGCGTCTCAATTTCAAAAAGACGGTAACAGGCGCCCGATTATATGAGGTGCCTGGTGAAAATAGTGAGGAAAAGGCCGATCTCCTTGCTGAAAAGTTAAAAGTACTTTTTCGGGAATGTACAGGCGTACACATATCACGACCGGTTAAAACGGCAGAACTTAGATTGTCGGGGCTGGACGACATGGCCACCCCGAAAATGGTTGCAGACGCTCTTGCCAACGCTGGCTGTTGCGGAGTAGATGCCATAAAAGTCGGTGAGATACGTTCTGAGTACTCGGGACTGGGCACTGTATGGGCCAAGTTGCCTATTAAAGCAGTCCAGAGAATAAAGTCTGCGGGCCGTGTCCTTATAGGATGGGTTGCAGCTAAAGTGACCATCCTCGAGCAGCGGCCCCTACGGTGTTTCCGTTGCCTTGAGGCCGGACATGTGAGGGGTCGTTGCACCTGTGCTGTGGACCGCAGCGACCTATGCTACCGTTGCGGGGAGCCTGGCCATAAAGCCCGCATGTGCTCTGCTGAGCCGAATTGCGTCCTGTGTGTTGCGGCTGGTAAGCCTGCCGGGCACCGTATCGGAGGAAAAACATGTTCCGTCGTCTCCCGTAAGGCCAGACGCCCGCGACCGAACAGATCGACTGCCATTCCGTTATCGGCCAAGCCGCAGTCGAAGAGCCCACCGCGGGCCGAGACCGAGCAAATGGACACCGCCCATTAATGGCTATAAAGTTCCTCCAGGCTAACATCAGCCACTGCGCCCGCGCTCAGGACCTTCTTGCCCAGAGCTTGGCGCAGTGGTCGGTACATGTGGCCGTGGTCGCCGAGCCGTATTTTGTCCCTCCCCGTGACAACTGGGCTGGGGACATTAACAGGTCGGTGGCCCTCATTACCCGGGGTGCTGCCAATTCCCCTCCGTTCGCAAGAATTACTAAGGGGTTCGGTTGCGTGGCGGCTCTGTTGGGAGATTTTTGGATTATTGGGGTTTATTTTTCTCCCAACAGACCCCTTGCTGAGTTTGAAGCGTTTCTAGTTCAGCTGGGGACCCTGGTGCAGCAAGGCCACCCTAACCCGGCGATCGTCGCCGGCGACTTTAATGCCAAATCACTGGCCTGGGGTTCGCCGGCGACCAACGCTCGTGGTCGGGTACTGGAGGAATGGGCAATCTCAGCCGGTCTGGTTGTTCTTAACAGGAGTTCGGTGCAAACGTGCGTGCGGCACAATGGCGGCTCAATTGTAGATTTGTCCTTGGCAAGTCCGTCTGTCGCACGTCGCGTCCAAGGTTGGAGAGTGCTCGCGGGCGTGGAGACTTTATCGGATCATCGTTATATTCGATTCGATGTCTCCACGTCCGTTGCCTCTCAGCCTGACGGTGGGCCGAACTCCCTGCATCGGAATGGTCCGCGGTGGGCAATAAAGCGTTTAGACAAAGAGGCCCTAGAGGAAGCTGCCCTGGTAATGTCGTGGCTCCCCGTGCCAGAAGGGCCCACTCAAATTGAACAAGAGGTCGAGTGGTTCGGGGTAGCCATGACAGACATCTGTGATGCTGCTATGCCACGGGTTCGGTGCCTTCCGCCACGACGTCAGGTGTACTGGTGGTCGGCGGAACTGGCACGACTGCGCGTTTCTTGTGTTGCTGCTCGTCGCCGGTACGCCAGGCACCGGCGTCGTCGGCTTAGGCCACTTGATTACCAAGACCAGGAGCGGCTACTCTATGGTCTCTATAGAACTGCGAAGAGAGCGCTGCAAGTAGCCATCAGGAGAGCAAAGGTCGCGGCTAGGAAGGAGTTCTTGGAGACTCTTAATAATGACCCATGGGGGCGACCTTACCGCTTAGCGATGAACAAACTTCGCTCGGCGGCGCCCCCATTGACAGAGAGTCTCCAACCAGAACTGCTGAGGAATGTAGTCGCGACTTTGTTCCCGGCTACTACAGAGACCACTCCTCCACCGATGGCTCCACAACGATTGGAGCTATCGCCAGATATGAGTACGGTAAGAGAAATTCCGGAGGTTTCACGTGCGGAGCTCAATGTGACAGTGCTTCGACTGCGGAGCAAAAACACGGCCCCGGGACTCGATGGCGTTCCCGGACGTATCTGGGTAACAGCCATCGAATATTTGGGGCCGAGGCTCCGCAGCCTCTTTTCCGCGTGCCTCGAGCAGGGCGTCTTTCCATCACGTTGGAAAACCGGAAAACTAGTCCTGCTCAAGAAGGAGGGCCGACCCGCAGAATCGCCGTCGGCCTACCGGCCCATCGTGTTGCTCGACGAGGTTTGTAAAATTTTCGAGCGTATTATTCATGCTCGCCTCGTCGGGCATCTCGAGAGCGCTGGTCCAAACTTATCTGATTGCCAATATGGCTTTCGGAGAGGCCGATCAACTATACACGCGATTTTGCGGGTGAAGGTGCACGCGGAGAACGCAGTAGCTCAGGGCAGGGTGGTATTGGCGGTGTCCTTAGACATCGCTAATGCGTTCAATAGCCTTCCTTGGGCCTGCGTTGAAGAAGCATTGAGGTACCACGTAGTCCCACTGTATCTTCGGCGTCTGGTGCACTCGTACCTGTCTCACAGACAGGTAGTGTATCCGGGCGCCGACGGGTGGCAAAGTAGACAAATGGTTTGTGGTGTTCCGCAGGGTTCCGTCCTCGGCCCTCTCCTGTGGAACATTGGTTACGATTGGGTACTTCGTGGTACTGACTTCCGGGACGTTGGCGTTACATGCTACGCCGACGATACGCTGATTACAGCGTCTGGCAGGACCTTCCAGGAGGCAGCAACGCTCGCCGTTGCCAGCACCACCTATGTGGTTAACCGCATTCGGCGGCTGGGTTTATCGGTGGCTGTACACAAAACCGAGGCCATCTGTTTTCATGGGCCTCGAAGAGGACCGGCCACCGATGCCCACATAGTTGTGGAGGGGGTGCGGATTCCCATCGGCCGTAAGATGAAATATCTTGGCTTAGTGCTCGATGGCCGATGGAATTTCCGCGCCCATTTTGAAACATTGGTTCCAAGAGTGTCCCGGGCAGCGGGCGCACTTGGAAACCTTTTGCCGAATCTGGAGGGTCCTGGCATCTCTTGCCGTAACCTATATCTTGGTGTCGTGCGATCAATGGCCCTATACGGCTGTCCCGTTTGGGCGGAGTCTCTGGGCGGGCGATGCGCCGCTCTCCTGCGTAGGCCGCAGCGTGTAGTGGCGCAGCGCGTGATCAGAGGCTACCGCACGGTCTCGCACGAGGCGGCCTGTGTTTTAGCTGGTTCTCTTCCCTGGGAATTGGACGCAAAAGCCTTGTCCGCCACATTTCATTGGCGGGAGGCTGCGGTCAGTCGTGGGGAGAGACCGGCTCTAAGAGAAGTAGATGCCATACGTGGCTCCTTCCGCAGAGCCGCCGTGGAGGAGTGGCGTCTCAGGCTGGAGAATCCCTCAGCAGGTCACCGGGCCGTTGCGGCGGTGCGTCCTGTATTCCAGAAATGGTTAGACAGGCGCCACGGTGCAGCGACGTTTCGATTGACACAGGTGCTCACGGACCACGGTTGCTTTAGTGAGTACCTGTGTCGAGTAGTCCGCAAGGAGCGGTCGGCCGTGTGTCACCATTGTGACAACTGCCCGCAAGATACGGCCCAACATACGTTGGAGGTATGTCCAGCCTGGGATGAAGAGCGCAGCGCTCTCGTGGCAATCGTCGGAGGGGACCTCTCGCTGCCGGCTGTAGTATCAGCCATGGTCGACAGCGCGAGGTCTTGGCGAGCGGTGGCCACCTTTTGTGAGAGGGTCATCTCCCAGAAGGAGAGTGCCGAGAGGGATCGGGAACTATCCGATCCCTTCCGCCGTCAAAGGAGACGTAGGAGACGCCGGAGTGACGACTAACCGGCGTCTCCCGCCCTGTGGCATGGGGGCGTTTAGAGAATCCCGCCACGGTATCCCCTGCCTGTCGTAAGAGGCGACTAATAGGGGTTATCTATCAGGGGTCGCAAGCGCACAGCGGGGGCTGTCTCTAGCGCCTTTATAATGCGACCCTCAGATTGATACTTGGACGTGTGGATGGCCTCGTCGCTTTCATTGACGCCGACGGCGTTTATTGGTGTAGGGGGCGTCTGAGCTCCTTCTATAATAAGAGATGGGCCGCAATGCGGCGCCGCGCAAGGGTGGCTCCGGCTGAAGCTGAGGCGCTTCTCGTCTTGGGAAACCCGGAGCCGTCCTTAATGCGCTGATGAGGGCCATCGCGGGGTTTTGGTTGGTATTTTCGGTATAGGGTGTAAATAGTGTTAGGGACTCGGCCCAGCGGTTGCCTGGATGTTAACCATCTTTCCCAGGTGGCTTAAAGCTGGGTCGTAAGACCGGCGAGTCCAACATAACCATTCCACTTTCCCCCGACGTGGATTGGTAGCGATAAATCGTTTTCCCCGCGTAAACAAAAATAAATAAAAAAAAAAAAAAAAAAGGTATATTTTAGGCCAAAACACGTATTACTGACGTGGTAAGAGAGACGGCCAAACTAAAGTGGAACTGGGCAGGGGATGTGGTTCGTATGCTACCGGATAGGTGGGCCATAATCTGCACAGAGTGGAGACCTTCAGACGGCTGGCGACGCCGTGGTAGACCCAGGAAGAGATGGCGTGACGATTTGGATGCTTAGGCTCGTAGGACGTGGACTGCACATGACAGAGAACAGTGGAAAAAATGGGGGAGTCCTTTGCACAGTTGGGACACAATAGGAGAGAAAAGGTATATTTTGCAAGGGTGCTAAAAAGCTTTTTAATTATTCCACGGATGACTCACTGCATCTATCAAACTAAAGCTTCAAGGTAAGAGTCAATAGGTATCTTTTGGGCAGGCGTGTAACAACGTAGAGCATATCATCACATTCCATCAGGTGTGATTATGGTTAAACGCCTTGCCTGTTTTATTATAAAAAAGTGTAGTTTTTGTGCCATCTATACTTGTAACTTGTAACCATTTCTCTTTTTTTTTATATATATATAATAATGAATATATAACGAATTTCGATTTTAAGTGCCTTTTAAGCAAATGCAATGTCAATTTTGTTTTTGATTACCAAAGACATTAAACAGTAAGTAATATTGAATCTTTCTGTTGATTACATTCCAAAGTGTGGATTACCAAAATTCTATTACCGGTTGGTGAAACATAATTTTAAAAGGTATCTGAAACTTTTGAAGTATGGCATGATATATCAATGAAATAAGTTAGAAAACTAAGAAGTTAAAAGCTTCTCGTAATATGCACAATATCATGTATTTTAAAGTAGCAAATCTTTGGTAGCAAATCAAAATAATTTTAACGAAGCTATTAAGACAGAATATGGAGGCCATAATGTAACTACTACGAAGCTAAAATAAAGAAAAGAATTTAACAATGCCATTAAAGGACAGTGAGTATTAGATTTATTTTATCGTTTAATACTAAAACTGGAACTTACTTAAAGACGTTTTATTCCCTATAAATCCATTTAGTGTTCCGAGAAAGGTCTAAAAACATTATAAATTAAATGAATTTTAGTACCTTTACAAATTTATTGTTGGAAGACAAAATTCTAGGATAATCGCCAGTTTAGGTAGCTTCTGGCAAATTCACTTGGAGTTATTTGCTTCATTTTATGTTTGTACAGCTTCAATTTACTAAGGTAATGAATTCCACCGATATTATCATGCGTAATACACTTTTCAAAATCAGTAACCCGAGCACGAAAAACTAATGTAAATGGAAATGTATTCGAGTTCGCTGCGCACTGATGACGTTTGGTTAATATTTCATACAAATTTCATAGACGCGCATCGAGTTCGAATACATTTACGGTTGTCAGAAATTTTCCTTCTCAGGCCGCAGTAGACGGGAGCCTAAATGCAAAATGCATAACAAAGATAAGACAACCTCGGTTCATCTCATCTCTGGTTTGGTCCTCTAGATCGGGCAAAGTAGTATTGGGTTTTTCTATACAATAGCGGGCAGGGGTCTCGAATCTATGCCCTAAATGGTGATAGGCTCGGACCCTACCACATCTGGGACGGTCAATAAATTCGGTCGAGCCGGCCCATTCCTGCTGTAGACGTTACTGTCTGCAGTATGGCTCTACTATTCAAATTATCGGATCGCGGAGATGATTAATAGTGATAGAGCCACGCTTCGTTCGGTGAGTGAGATTTCCGGTGGCCCGATTCCCCTGCCTTTCCCTCCCCTTCCATTCCATCCTTTTAGATTAGCAACGCACCCATGATTCTTATTGTGTCTTGGGTGGTGAAGATTACTTACCGTCAGGTGACCCATCTGCTCGTTTGCCGTCTCTGCATAAAAAATATAGCTAATAACATATTATTCCGTTTGAAGACGGTTAAAAAGGCCATAATTACAACTTGTAATTAGTACCAAACCTTCTATATTAAACATGAGTTGACTAATCGGGTGACATAAAAACAGTTTCCTGACTAAAACGACAAAACTAGAAGACGCTGACAAAGTGAAAAAGCAGTCTTACACGCCAAAGGTCCCTATTGTCACAAATAGAGCCCAGTCATCGCAGATTACATAATTATTAATGCTTAGATACGCACATAATTGGTATTTCAGACGGTAAGTACGTTCGCGCTGAATCATCTCAATCAATCAAGTCATGTTGCGAGGGTTGGGTGGGGTGTTCACCGCTTGAGGACATTTTGGGATATTTTTCCTTAGTTATTGAAATATATGAATTTCATACTCGTACATTTTCAGGTAGAACTGCACCTATTTTTGGCCAAGTTTATGTCCCATGATGTGATAGAGTGCTATCCTGTCGCCAGATTAGGCACAAAACAGACTCCGGGCTAACACTCAGCATAAAAACACAATATCACTATTATACTTGACCCGGGAACCAAACCCATAGAGAATTAATCGTCATCAGCCAATGCAGTAAAACTACTGCAGAATACTGTCATATCACTATCAATTTGAAATTGATATTCGTTTCTTCTCACCTGTCCTTATTTCACCTCAGCTCCCAGCAAATGGTGTTAGAAAAACGGCTTTGCATGACCTGGGAATCGAACTTAAGACCTTCAGATACACCGCCACTAAGCCAGTTTGAGGTAGGATTAAACATTAAAAAATACAGGCAAAATTTCCGATTGAATTTGGTAAACCGCAGGTTAGCCAAATAATTCGACATCCACGCGTTAGTACGATGCGCCACGTTTGTTTGCTGACGTCATTATTAATTTAACAATTTCAATTTATAAAACCACATAGTTCGTATGTTTGTGAGCATTTGAAATCCTGGATTGTGTATCTATCCAGATGTAGTGACGCGGATTAATGCTCAGTATTTGATATTGATGAAGCATTAGGAATTTAGGATGATACTGGTTATTGCAATATAATATCAATAAGCTGGCTTGTGAAGCATTTAAGCAAAATCATTGCAATATGCACTCATGTATTTCCACCAGAAATGTAAAATTGATATATGCTTGCATGAGGCAATATTTAAAGCTACTGAACTGATTAAAAAAAATTAAAACGAACCCAGGGCATCTCCTTGCACTGCTGGCTAATAACATAACATAAGCTCACGCCTGTATCCCCGTGGGGGTAGGCAGAGGCGCACTAGCGAACTAGAGCAATAATTAAATAAAATCGTATCTCAGGAAAACCAATAAAGGTTTTAAAAGCCAGCCAAAACTTTTATTTGAGAGATAATTTTACTGCCTCGATAGATTATCTGTCAAAAAGTCATTTTTTCTCCGATAATAAGTAGCTGGATATTGAAATTTACCATCAATAAAATAATCCACAAAACAAACCAAGCATGGTCACCGTACTGAAGTCGCGTGCCGACCTTGCCTTCAATTCACAATTGCTTGTACCGAAGCCTACCAATATCTGGCATTATATAGAGTCACGATATCCTACAAGTCTTTGTGCCTATTCCGATGTGTCAGAATAGCTTGAGAAAGACAAATGCTGAAGCGATAAAGCTAAAACAAATTATTTTTGTATTAGTCTGAATTGGATTTCGTTTTTAGTATCCATATAAGTACTAGGGAGCATGATGGTGCTTATACTTCATTTAAAATTCAATGCCTTATGTTTTGTGATGGATGAAGTTACTTTATCCATCACAATATCCTTTTAGGAGTGGTAGAGCCACGCTGTAGACAGTTACGTCTACAGCACGAATGGGCCGGCTCGACCGGTTGGGTACCACTGTGTCACAGAAAACCGACGTAAAGTGACAGCTTGCTGTCGCGTTTCGTTCGGTGAGTGAGATTTCTGGTGGCCCATTTCCCCTCTGCCTTTCCCAATCCCCTGCCCCTCCCCTTCCATTCCTTCTTTTTAAGTTGGCAACGCACCCATGACTCTTTTTGTGTCTTGAGTGTCTATGGGCGGTGGAAATCACTTACCATCAGGTGACCCATCTGCTCGTTTGCCAGTTTCTGGTATAAAAAAAATCAGATAAATGAAAAGCCAATAAACTTAAGGTCTAAATCAAATTGTATAGAGTGTTTCTCATTCGACTAAAGTCAATCAACAAACTGTTATTCTCGAGGTAACGGCATACGATTCGACAGCGAGAATTTTATGACCTTACTTCACTATTAAGAAGACTCTCAATGGATAGTCAAAACTACTAAACCTAGAAAGCTGAAAGGAACCTGACTGTCATAGAATACCTCGGAATAAATAAAATAAAAAAAATAAAAATCTTTATTGATCACGTAGGCATGTAAAAAAGCACTTATGACAAGTCAACACAAGTAAATGTTTAAATTAGGATTAATATAATTTACATTATATATTTGAATTTGACAACAGGCAGGCAAGTATGGACATAATAACGATGGGATGGCTGAGATAGGGTGATAAGGGGAAATAGGAATAGAGTGTAAGGGAATGGATTGTATGGGAATGGCATATGGCAGGAATGGTGGCAGGGGATTGACTGGAAATACTGGAAGCAGTTGGGATTGGTGTGTGAGGCCCTATCCTAGCTAACCTACCAGCCTTTCTCTAGCTACCTACGGATGACGACCCGAAGAAGAAAGGCAGAAAGAAACTCCGGGCTTATTTTTTTCATCATTAATTGTATGATGATAAGGAATGATAATGACATCAACTTTAAGACGAGAATTTGAAATTATGAAGAATTAATGATAATCAAAGAGATTTATGAAAATGCAACGGGAAGCACTCCTACGTCGGTAAAGCCGCAAGCTAAAGCTAGTCTTAATCATCAAATAAAACCCGATAATCTGTAATAAACACGAAACTACCAGTATTAGCAACATTACCAGCACAATAGCGAAATATCCGCGAGTGGTGTTAATCTATCACACTGACAATCCATTGAGGGAACAGAGAGAATAAATATTGTTATTAACTCCGCCGTGTAATGGCTCCCAGGCCTTCTATCATCAGGAATTAAGAGATAAGGGCTGCCCAGAATGCGTTCGATGTGATAATCCCGCTGGCAGGCGTATTCTGGTACAGAGCTGTATCATTTCGATGTATTAAGCTTGGATATGGATGAGAATTTGAACTTTATACAGTAGTAATAAAGACCACATTCGCTTTTATAATAGGGTTTCTTTTCATAACGGAATCTTCATAGAGTCGCCTCCTTGGTCTAGTGGCAGCATATACGGGCTCTAGACCGGAAGTCCTGGGTTCGATTCCCAGGTCGGGCAAAGCAAATTTTTTCATTTAATTTATGTCTGGATAAGAAGAAAGCTTTTTCTAACATCTACAATTATTCAAATCCTTTTTACATCATTTCTTAGGGTTTTATAATACCAATAGCAATGCCGAAACGATAGTCGACTTCAACCCCTAAATCATGCACTTCTGACTTTTTTTAAAGTAAACTGTATTTTCATGGTGAGTTTTCGCTCGCTTTAATAGCAAATGAAAAACATCGTGAAGAATTTCTCCACAAGAATTTCTCTAGTATGTGAAGTCTACCAGAAGTCTACCAACCCGAATTCGGTCAGACCCGCTCACTAGTAGTTTACTAGAGGAGGCCCAGCAGTAGAACAAATAATAACACAGAGCTAATATTGTTATTAGTTCAGACATCGTGGTTGAAAAATCTAACAAATCTTCAAAAAGTAAAACTCTGTTGAACTAAAGATCTGTATCATCAAAGTCTGCTAATGTACCAACAAGCAACATTTTTCGATAACGACCGCGTTAAACATTATTCGAAACGTAATAAGGCGTCCGGATATCGGGCCCTGTACCGACGCCCAAACGTTCACTTAATGGGGATTTTATGTCTGTTGTTCGTGGTTTTGATGGAAGCTTTTATACTATAGATAGATGTAGCACTTTGAAAAACATCTTTACATCGGTAATTAAACGGTGTATAGTAGGAAATTATTACAATGAAAATGAACAGACATGTATGGGATTTCCCTTATATTAAGTCTCCTCTCAAGAAGAAATTTAGAACGAAAATTAAAAATCAGGCGGAGAACTGACGGCCTGGTAAGATGCGAAGTATCTAAAAAAAAATTAATTTTCAAACCAACAGTCAACACCTTATTTTTATAACAGAGACTGACAAACGAGCAGATGGTAAGTGATCTCCACCGCCTATAGACATCCAAAAAACAAAAAGAATCAGGGGTGCTTTGCCAACCTAAAAGGAGGAATGGAAGGGGAGGGAAAAGGGATTGGGCAAGGGAGGAGCTAAGGAAATCTCCCTCACCGAACGAAATGCGACAGCAAGCTCACGTCGGTTTACTGTTAGACAGTGACTGTTAGACAAACAAGCCGGCCCATTCGTGCTGTAGACGTTACTGTCTACAGCGTGGCTCTACCAAACTCTAACAAAGAATATTAGTGGATCACACAAACATTGGCCTCAGTGCCGGAATCAAATCCACGGCTTCTCGTTTCATTGATGTTTAGGCTACAGAGCATGCAGAAAGTTAACATAGTCTAGAAATGCTTTGCTTAAAAAAGTAACATCAGTCAGGTCGAAATTCCTTCACTCATCAGAAACAGTAGTGCTATATGAATTCTTTACGCGGAATAGCAACGCAACTGAATATTTTTAATTAAATTTTAATGCAATTAGCCACCAAAACGGCGGGTCTGGGTTTTCTTTTTATCTCTACGTACGGCAGTTATTTCGTTTAAAATTCTTAGCTCTGGACCGAGCTATTAAAATAAGTGTATTTATGCGAGAAATTCTAGTTGTTTTTAAATTGTTTGAGTCTAGATAAGTGGGTGATGTAATTAAGTTTTTTAATATAAAAAATGATTTTCAAAACAGAAAGCATGAAATGTAATACGTGCCTGGAAAAGACACTTAAAACAAATTATCTTGATAGTTTTATTAACTGAATGAATCTTTGTCGTGGTGACATAGGTGTATTGCGGTACGACTACCGTCCTGAGGTCTCTGGTTCGATACCCGGCTTGGGCAAAATTATATTGAGTTTTCTATTTAGTATCAGCCCGAATTTTGGATCTTGTGGTCCGAAATGGCGATAGGCTCGCCCTTCGGGACGGAACTAATTTCGGCGAAATGTGGGTGTTCTAGTTCACTAGTGCTTTGCCTACCCCTTCGAGGATACTGGCGTGAACTTATGTTGACTTATTATTTTTTAAATTCCATTTCATAATTTAAACAAACCCGTGCAATTCTACAAAAATGCACATTTAAAAACCTGAAACAGAAATATACAACTGCGCAAGAAATCGGACACTGAAAAAGTTGATTCAGAAAATTTCAGACGCGGCTATTTGTAGAGGCAGTTAACTCGATCCGAGAGAATTTATTGCAAGCTGGCTTAAAACAAGGGTGGCGACCCACCTCCCCCCGAGCCGTTATCTTGCGCGTAATATATTATTTACAAGGGGAAAAATTATGGTGATAAGTCTTCACTTCGCGAGATGTCACGTATTTCTTACAATTGTAACCATTTTTTGTTACGTCAGAATTGGGTTAAGGCGGCGTGAAATATTGTTGCGTTAATTTTCGTCTGGAGCGCGGTTGGGCTAATTATTTTGGGCAAATCTTGGGACGTTTTCAGTTACGTTTAGCCTCAAAGACTTTTGTAGGCGAGTGTTAAACCTGCATAATGCGGATCGTTTTATGTGGGATTTTTAGAATTCCCTTTTGTGACCAGAAATTTTTGCATAATTATCGGACACGGACATAAAAACAAAATTTTTAGGCTATGCGGAACACAGTTTAAGTTTTTTTATATTAAGATCTTATTCATTGCCTTTTTAGGCTTGTGGTAGCATATATGGGCTGTGGACAGGGAGGTCCTGGGTTCGATTCCCAGGTCGGCAAAGCGTATTTTCATATATAATTTGCTCGGGACTGGCTCCCCCCAGAGGGAGTTGACGTCAGGCAGGTAGCCGGTCATAAAAACTAAGCCAAATCCTTTCTGCAACATGCTTGAAAATAGTGTGTTGCGCTGACCCCACATTAAGGTGGGATAAGGGCAGATAGAAAGAGAAAGATCTTATTTACCAAGATACTGCTTTGAGTTAATAGGACAGAGATAATTTTCGGCGAACCATCGCTGCAATCCCACTTCTGATTACTTATGTACATACGTAAAGAGGTTGGTTGGTTGAGACGCGTATGGGGGGATCCCTGTATCTGCATCGGTCATCCACCTGTCTTTTTGCAAGCCCCTCGATTTGCTTCTTCCCTCTTCAGATTCAGATTGTGAAGAAGCATAAATCTGCCGGCATGGTTCTGACGACCACTGATAAACACAGTGTTTGTCAGTGGTCGCTAGTTTTTTTGGACTGCACTACGTTTACTATCAGGTGCAGTGTAATCACTTTGCCGTGCTCGGATAAAAAAAAGAGGTATGCCAGAAGCCCAGCAAGTGGAAATTATTTTTTTTTACCTACGTGTATGAAAAAAAGATGTGACTGTGTTATATTCTGGCAAGTAGTTTTTTTTATCTGTAAATTTTGAACTTCGAATCCCTAATTCAACCAAAATATTTATCAATCACTACTATTTCACTATAAGAACCGATGTTATTGTAGTTTCTGTCTACCTACCGCGTCACGAAGGTTACAAATTACCAGATGGCAGGCCATTACCGATGTCCTTTGCAAAGATCAAATACCTGTTCGATATAAACCCTGGCATCCACTAAACATAACTTACTATCTTCCGTGTCGCAAGCTACATATACTAATGACCAAAAATACTATCTAATTTAAATCTTTTAATTCAAATGTTCAATTTAAATATTAAAGCGTGTTTATTATTATTAACCTCTGGATTTATTTTTTGTAATAAAATGAAAAAAGAATTAAATGGGATCAGTAGCTCCACCATGAATTTTGTTGGAATTTTACGCCATGGACTACGTAAAATATTTATACGACAAACACCCGAACGCCTCTAGCGGTTACTTGGGGAATTGACGTTTTTCATACAAATTATTGTACGTAGTCGTTAACGTTAAATGTAAATAATCACAAGTTTAAAAACTTAACAGACCGATTTTAAATCCGATCGTGACCAAATTTATATGGGACTACCCTTGACATAAGCTCTATCGAACACAAAAAGAATTTTGAAAATCGGTCCATATTTGGCGGAGATATCGCGTAACATACATAAAAAAAATACCGACGAATTGAGGACCTCCTCCTTTTTGGGAAGTCGGTCGAAAAACTCATGGACGATCTACGGGTTGCTTGATTTCGTTACGAAAGAAGTTTTATCTGTTGAAAAGAGATTTATTTTCATAGATTTTTTTTCCCAAAAGAATATAAAAATGCAACTTGGATCATATCGTCACGACTATTTTGCCAGTGGGCCAGTTATTAAACCCAAATATGTTGGGCCATTGTGCGGTATATGTGAAATTAAATTGCTAAGGGTTGGTTATTAGTTACTGCCCTTAGGCGTGTATAAATATACTTTGGTCAGGAATGGCTCTTATTTGATTTGGCGGAATTGGAAAAGTTATATGGGTAATGTTTGGGTCATCGTGGTTCATGTTTCGCATATTTGTACGGAATACCTCATGTCAAGTTACTCTAGTACTTATAGTTTCTGAGATAAACAGCGGTCAGACAGACAGGTCCGTCTGTCAGAATGAACATGGTGAAAATATAATGATTCATTTTTTGCCATTTGGCTTCGGAACACAAAAAAATATTCGAATGCATAATAATTGGTGGGAAACAGCAAGTAACATACTAATACCGCGTCTCTTGAACATGTTTTTTCGAAACAAAACACAAAGAACACCTACAAAAAACAAGGTTTTTCATTGTCTCCTTTTTTTGTTTTCGCGGTGAAAATGATTTATCGCTACCAATCCACCCCAGGTGAAGTGACCTGGTTATGTTGGACTCGCCGGTCTCACGACCCAGCATTCAGCTGCCCGGAAAGATGGTAAACTCATGTAACAATAGACCATACACAAAAATTTTTAGAAATATGTTTTGTGTAGGTGTTTTGTGTAATGTTTTAGTGCAGGAAACGCGGCTTTAGAATTTCATGTACCTTTCCCAAAGATAACATATAGGTACATAAACTGACGCTTGTAAGTAAACCAGCGGCCTGTAGCTCAACTGTGAATTTTTATGACATTTCGTAAAATTAAAATTTCACGGAGTCGCTAGCGAGATGTAAAAAAGACTCATAATCGAACTACTGTCCAAAACGCGGTCGAACGATTTCGAATATCAAAATTATTCAGAAACTTGTGGCTCTTAACACTCGATTCGAATTTGAATTCGATTCATTTAGTGACTTAAAATTCCACCGAAATAGAGTTAAAAAGTGCACTAACGTTACTTTAAAAATTACCAAATGACAATCAAATGCAACATTAGCGCACTTTTTAAAGCGATGTGTGGAATTTTAAATCAATAAATAAAACCGACTGACTGCCTCCGTGGCGTAGTGGTATTTAGGTACGACTACGGTTCTGAGGTCTCGGGTTCGATCCCCGGGTCGGGCAAAGTGATATTGGATTTTTCCATATCAGCCCGGAGTTTGGAATTTGTGCCCGATATGGCGATAGGCTCGCCCCCTATCACATCTGGGACGGAACTAAGCTCGGCGAAATGTGGGTGTTCTAGTTTGCTAGTACGCCTCTGCCTACCCCTTCGGGGATACAGGCGTGAGCTTATGTTATGTAAATAAAACCGAAACGAAGACAAATTCGAATCGTTCTACCTGTGACCATTGTGATACAATCACTTATTATTTTGTTTACTTTTATCTTGCTGAAGACCGGGTGAATTATTCTGTTGTTTACTGCTACCTGTTTTAATGTGTTTTTACAATACTTTTTATCTATCCTCCCACGACAGTATTTTTAACCTACGCCTAGTTTGAAAAAATCTCTAACGTCCTTCAGTGGAATCAAATCCCAACCTGATCGCAGCACGCAACGGTCGCGTGACATCCACACGAAATTATTATTGATTTAAAATAATTACAGCGGGACAAAGCAAACAGCGTGTAACCGAGCAATCGAACGAGTCGCGGTGCACCCCGACACGCGATCCTAACTCACTAATGTACATGCGAAATTGAGTTCTTCCTATTTAAATATTTTATTTTAATTATATTACTGCCTCGGTGGCGTGGTGGTATTTCGGTACGACTATGGTTCTGAGGTCTCGGGTTCGATCTCCGGGTCGGGCAAAGTGATATTGGATTTTTCCCTATTAGCCCGGAGTCTGGAATTTGTGCCCGATATGGCGATAGGCTCGCCCCCTATCACATCTGGGACGGAACTAAGCTCGGCGAAATGTGGGTGTTCTAGTTCGCAAGTGCGCCTCTGCCTACCCCTTCGGGGATACAGGCGTGAGCTTATGTTGTGTTATGTTTAATGATATTTTAAGTTTACACGAATGTTCCATTATGTTACATTGGAATAAATATATCAATATTCGTGTCCGACCGGATGGCGACCACCGTACACAGGGTACTAAAACCTGCCATAGTGACCCACACTCCGTGTGTGGTTCGTGTTCCAGGATCAGCCAGTGTACTTCCGGTTCTCTCGAGAGGCTTGCGGCATGACTTAATAGTTGGTTTAGACGAGTATGGGGGTATCCCTGTATCTGCATCGGTCATCCGCCTGTCTTGTCCCAAACCCCTCGATTTGTTACTTCCCTCTTCGGATTCGGAGTGTGAAGAAGCATTAATAGGCCGGCATGATTCTGGCGACCACTGATAAACCCATTGTTAGTCAGTGGTCTCTAGTTTTTTTGGACTACACTACGCTTACCATCAGGTGCAGTGTAGTCACTTTTCCGCACCCGGATAAAAATAAAACGTTTTTACGGGCGAAGAGTTCATAAAATGCCTATTAATATATATGAATACCAGTATATAGGTGATGGACGGCAACACGCGTAGTCGGCCTCGAGTTATCGTTGACGCCGAGGGCGTCCTTCGGCGGCGGGGGCTTATGAGCTCCCCCATAATTGGAGACGGACCGCAAGGAAGCATCGCGTAGGGGCGGCTCCGGCCGAAGCCTAGGCGCTTCTCGTCTAGGGAAACTCGGGGCCGTCGTTAAAGCGCCGAAGAGAGCCACGCGGAGCTTTTAGTCGATATTGCTGGTGGAGGGTGTTCATAGGTTAGGGACTCGGTCCAGTGTCGCCTGGATGTTTCCATCTCTTCCGGGCATAATGGCGCTAGGATGTAAGACTAACGACTCCGACATAACCGTCACGTCTCCCCAAACGTGGAGGCAGTGTTAAAACACTTTTTCTCGCGATAAAAAAGTTCTCTTCAACTGCTTATAAGTCAAAAATAAGTTTTTTTTTATTTATTATAGCAGACACTGGCAAACGAGCAGATGGGTCACCTGATGGTAAGTGATCTCCACCGCCCATAGACACCCAAAACACAAAAAGAATCATAAGTACATTGCCAACCTAGGAGGAAGGAATTAGGGATTAGGAAAGGGAGGGGGGAGAATTGGGTCACCGGAAATTTCAGTCACCGATCGAAACGCGACAGCGAGCTGCCAGTTTACGTAGGTTTTCTATGAGACAGTAGTATCAAACCGGTCGAGCCAGCCCATCCGTGCTGTAGACATTAATGTCTACAGCGTGGCTTTACCACTCAAGAAGAATATTATATTGAAATAAAAACATCGTTTCGACAGACGAAGAGTTCATAAAATGCCATGTTCATAAATGTTACTTCAAAATGCTTGGAAATAAAAAATAAGAAGTTAAGCTTATAACACTCGTTTTTGAGTCGGGGGTTAAAAATGACATGCAACAAAAAGAAACAAGTACCGAGTTAGCGTGTCGAACGAGCGTATTTCGCTTAGATCCATATCACAAAATGAGATGTAACTTATTCACTCGTTTGGATAAAGGCAAAAATACACGAACAATCTTGGATCGCTTAATCAAACCGCGTCTTGTTTCCTAGATTTTTGCACGCGAACCGCGAGCTTTTGGTTTCGAATGGTTAATGAGTTATTTATAAAGTTGGTGGAGGTACTTAATAAAATAACATCGCATCGCGTCCAGAGGGGTTACCACCACCTCTTATGGCAGTATTATTGTGATCTTACTTGTACCGATTCCCATACAAAACCAAACGAAGAACGATTATAATAATACTGCTATAAGAGGTCGTGGTAACCCTGCAGTATAATAACGCATTTAGGATGCTTTTGGGACTGCCCAGGTACTGCAGTGCATCAGGAATGTTTGCGGATGCTCATACTGATGGTTTCCATGCCATACTAAGAAAGAGAGCCGCCTCAATGCTGCGCCGTATTCGCAACAGTGGTAAGCATACTTAACGTAGTAGCTAATAGAATAGATTGTCCATTAATGAGGAGACTGATTCAGTTCCATATACCGGTAATAGTGAAATAATGAATTAATGTAATAATCATATATAAAATAATAATACATAAGCTATAATGATAAGTATGTAATAGGTTTAATGTTTAAATTATATGGACTTGAACATAACATAAGCTCACGCCTGTATCCCCGAAGGGGTAGGCAGAGGCGCACTAGCGAACTAGAACACCCACATATCGCAGAGCCTAAGCTCTGCCCGATGCCCCCTATCACATCTGGGACGGAACTAATTCCGTCCCAGATGTGATAGGGGGCGAGCCTATCGCCATATCGGGCACAAATTCCAGACTCCGGGCTGATATGGAAAAAAATTATATGGACTTGTCTGATATAAATAAATAAATAAAATTAATAAAAATGCATACAATGCTAATTACTCAGTGTTAGATATTTAAAATGTAATAATAAATAATAATAATATCAGTCCTGTAATATTACTGTCCCACTGCCGGGCACGGGCCTCCTCTACTAACGAGAGTGGTTAGGCCTTAGTCTACCACGGTGGCCTAATGCGGATTGGTAGACCTCACATACCTTCGAAATTCTTGTGGAGAAATTTTCGGATATGCAGGTTTTCTCACGATGTTTTCCTTCACCGTTTTATAGCAAGCGATAATTCACAATGAAAACACACTTCACATAGAAAATTCAGAGGTGTGTGCTCTTTTTTTTGGGGTTGGTCTCGAACCTCCGACACTCATCTCGACAATCAGTACCATCATCAACTGAGCTTTCGCTGCTGTTTATTTAAAATGTATTCATGGGTAAAAAAATGATGTCACAGGAAGAAACTAGCATAGATACAGGCTCGGTCTAGTTTAGATGCTAATGTTTAAAGTATTCATGTTATTTTCGAGAACACAAAATTGTACAACTAAAAGATGTATGCGAATAAGTTTGGTGTCAATATATATATATATTTTAAATGAGAATGTTATTTAATTAAACGTTTAAATGTATAAAATTCTAAAGTAATAAACTTAAAGTCATCAACGTTGATTACTTCAAGTTTATTACTTTGAGTGCAGAGCTACGCTGTAGTCAATTACGTCTACAGCACGAATGGGCCGGCTCAAAAACAAGCAGGCAGGTTAGTTGGGTATGGGGGTACAGAGATGTGATGATACATGACCCCATGACCGATGGGTCATCCGCCTGTCCTGTCGCAAACCCCTCAATTTTCGTCTTTGCACTGTGTAGAAACAAATACCACGGCATGATTCTGATAACTACCGATAAACCCATTGTTGGCAGTTTCCAGAGTGCTAGGATTAAATAATATACATTTTCTAACATCCATTTTCACCCAAAAGTTCTTTCTTTCTACCTGCCCTTATTCCACCTTAATGTGGGGTCGGCGCAACACACTTTAAGCATGCTGCAGAAATTATTTAGCTTAATTTTTACGACCGGCTGCCTGCCCTTCAATCTCTGACGAATCCAGTTCCGGTCAAATTAAACTAGAAAATTCGCTTTGCCTGCTGGGAATCGAACCCAGGACCTCCCGTCCACAGCCCATATATGCTGCCACTAGACCAAGGAGGCGACATATTTTCACCCAAAAGTATTCTACTTTTTTTTTATCCGGGCACGGCAAAGTGACTACACTGCACCTGATGGTAAGCGTAGTGCAGTCCAAAAAAACTAGCGACCAATGACAAACAATGGGTTTATCAGTGGTCGTCAGAACCATGCCGGCCTATTTATGCTTCTTCACACTCCGAATCTAAACACAAATTAAATAGTCACGGGCGGCTCGGCCTCCGTTAGCCCATACGCTTATGTAACATATACATATATGTGTCGCCTCCGACGGGTTAAATTCAAATACGTTCAAAGCATCACCATTATTGACTTCATAAGAGCCAAGTCAAATACGCTATCAATAGTTCCAACCATCTATTACATTCAAAACGAATTGAGAACCACTTTTTACGTAACATTACGGCAATATGTGTCACCGACAGCGCACAACGTCGCAAAGAAAGTATTGGGCCATTTATCTAAACTCCCATCTCTTTCGTTTTGTTCGTGCTAAGTGCATTTCGCGTTGCCGCCTTTCTGCGCCTTTTGTCTTTGCATTTTTCAAACACATTTTCAAGCAATTTTGTAATTTGCTTTGAAATAACACAGTTAGGTTGTATGATATTAGTCGCCTCCTTGGTCTAGTGGCAGCTTGTATGGGCTGTGGACCGGGAGGTCGTGGGTTCGATTCCCAGGTCGGGCCAAGCGAATTTTCTAATTTAATTTGCCCGGGACTGGACCCCTCAGAGGGGGTTGACGTCATGCAGGCAGCCGGTCGTAAAAACTTAGCCAAATCATTTTTGCAACATGCTTGAAAAAGTGTGTTGTGTCGACCCCACATTAAGGTGGGATAAGGGCTGGTAGAAAGAAAGAAAGGTTGTATGATATTATTTATTTTTATTATTAGCCAGGTACACCGAAACTGAGACATCACGAGTGTAATAACACACTCATAATCCTGACACTAAAATACGAGTCTTGTGTCGTGGATATCAGGAACTACGAGAGACTTTCGGCCTCACAATATCTGTGGGCCATACTAAAAATATCTATGGCCGACACAAACATTTGTCTCGGTGTAGGAATCTAATCAGCGGCTTCTCCCTTCACATACAGAAGGCTTCTTACTAATTTAACAAAATTATTGAAAAAAAATATTTTATTTATTTCTTAATTTGTCCGTTTGTATTCGATAATCTCCAAAACAGCTAAACCGATGATCATTATTCCCTTGTAAGAAAGCTATACACTATTTCCGGTGACATAGTTTAGTTTTTTCCTGAAATAGACTGTACAGTCTACTTTTTTTATCATTTCTGCCCATGGTTTGATACCAATGAGCCTCGACCAACGCCTCAAGATGCTCTCGGTTGATGTTTGGGTCAAGAGCCAAATGGAGAAGGATACGGCACGAATTGTAAGGAGGTTCCTCACTCTGGGGTCCTAACCGCCGGTGGCTTGGATCCCGAGCCTCGCCATCGGAGTGGAATATTTTCATATTTTTATTTTTATATATCATATATTTAAAAATGTAAGAAGCACCTTATATAACAAAGAGTACTAAATATTGGGCTAACATAATCCGTACTACTTATAGAACATGCATATTCCATAAGACCCTTTCACAAGGCTGCAGATAATGTCTCAGGAACGACAATCGCTATCATTTCACAGCGCACCGCACCCTAACAATAAGACTACTCAATCAAGTATTAAAACGCCACGGCAAGTCCAATTCCTGTAGATAAATTCCAGTCTCTGAGGCAATAACAAACAATCTTTTCCGATACACCGCCTTTGATAGCGCTAGGTGAATGTAGTCCAGGAGCAAGATGCATTATATTTTATGATATTTGAATGATAGAGTCACAGTTATGTCTACAGCACGAATGGACCGGCTCGGTTTGATTCCTTTTTCTCACAGAAAACCGACGTAAAGTAGCAGTTTGCTGTTGCGTTTTGTTGGGTAAGTGAGATTTCCGCCGTCCCAATTCCCCCCTGCCACTTCCCCAATCCCTGTTTCCTACTTTTCGGGTAAGCGACGCACCCTTGAATATTTTTTGTTGTCTTGGGTGTCTGTGGGCGGTGGAGATCACTTGCCATTGGGTGACCCATTTGCTCATTTTCAATCAGCAGTCTCTACAATAAAAAAAGAATTTATAACAGTGTCTGATAAAATATAATATTTGTTGACTAAAAGTATAAATGTGTCTTCATGTGGTTCATCATCATCATTATCATCATGAGCGAATGTCCAGTGTTAACATATGCCTAATAAATTATTCTTTTGGGGAAAATGACAGCGATTAATTTATGAAAAGTCTGCATTTTTTTTGTCACTAGTAAATTAGAAATCGCTGGATGCAGAGCGTTTCCACTAAATCGATGTGGTAACCTTTAGGGGAGGCCTATGTTCAGCGGCCCGAGCAGGGAAATTTGTGACAATCGAAAATGTATTTGAGCTCGCTGCGCACTGAGACATTTGGTTAATATTTCATACAAATTTCATAGACGCGCATCGAGTTTGAATACATTTACGATTGCCAAAATTTTTCCTGCTCGGATCGCAGCTGTGGATGACTGTCTGTAGCTGATGATGAATATAAATGAAAATCTAGTACATTTTCGTGGAGAATTAGGAATAAAGATATAAGGTGTTTTTTCTAACTAGGTAAGGACAGTTTGTTGAAATATTTTGACATCTTCACTTCGTCAAATGACTAGAATAACAGGCAAAGCTTTATTTGATCTAGACGTTATTGTTTTTTTTTATCAGTATTTGAGGCAGTAAAGTATTAATATGTTAAATAACACTCCCCGTTATACTACTGATTCATAAAAAATAAGAGTTTTGGAATTGTAAATATATTTAACGATACTAGCTCTTGGTCTAAGACACTGTAACGTACGAATATAGAGTCGGCTGGATCTACTTTACGTACGTAATATGCGGCACCGTACAAAAGGAATCCTTTCAATCAAATGATATCGTATCATATAATGTTTGAAATGAAACATGCGGATGCCGTTCCCCGAATTAATTTCTGGAAACCTTGCGTTGGTCTCGGATTCCATTGTAATTGAGAGAATAAGTTACGTTTATTTTTATTTTATTTTATTTATTTGGCCACCAACAATTGTTTACATAAAAAATTATGACTATTATAATTATGTAGCGTAAATGTAACAATTAGTTAAAGGAAGGCACAGCATGCCCTAATTGGAGTGTTTAACTCAATTGGTATAAAACGTCGCTGATATAGAGGTATATATATTATTATTTCTTTTTTTATTGGTTAAAATAAAAAAAGAAATAATAATATATATACCTCTATATCAGCGACGTTTTATACCAATTGAGTTAAACACTCCAATTAGGGCGATGTTAATTTAATACGGTAGTTATACATTTTTGTACCTACTTCACAGATTGCTTCGGTGGCGTTATTGTATTTCGGTATGTCTAACGTCCTGAGGTCCTCGAGTTCGATCGGGCGGGCAAAGTGATATTGTTTTTTTTTAAATCTGGTCCATTGATGCTATAGACGTAACTGTCTACAGCGTGGCTGTACCACTCAATGGTTGCCGCGTTATTTAGGAAGTGTTCCTGAACCTCCAAGCTGAACACCCCAAAACCTTTTCAATGCTACGCTTTGCAGCACGTCAACACCCTTATTATTCGCGAATGAATAATATTTACATAAGCTCACGCATGTATCCCCGAAGGGGTAGGCAGAGGCGCACTAGCGAACTAGAACACCCACATTTCGCCGAGCTTAGCTCCGTCCCAGATGTAATAGGGGGCGAGCCTATCGCCATATCGGGCACAAATTCCAGACTCCGGGCTGATATGGAAAAATCCAATATCAGTTTGCCCGACCCGGGGATCGAACCCGAGACCTCAGAACCGTAGGCGTACCGAAATACCACCACGCCACCAAGGCAGTCTACGTAAGTAACATTAATCTGCGTATACACTACAGTCAATACAAACATCGCATTAACACCGCGCCGCGCCGCGTCGTCGTGATGTAGACTAGATGCCTCTAATTACCGCGCATCGCCTCCGGCAACAAACACCGACGATAATTAGCGCACCTTGTTTTATGTTACGATATTCAACATTCTATATACTGAGAAATAAGAATGAGTTGTAGCTTAGATCATGAAGAACCCACAAATGCAATCAATGCTGTATACTGTTATACTGTATACATCAATATAATATACCCTAGATGCACAGTTTTTTTTTTATGGCAATTGAAATACATTATGCCAATGTCAAGTTAGGGAAATTGTTTTCAAACATCAAGTTTTTGCAAGTGCAATGAAGTCGGATGTGTTCGATTTCAAGGCCCTGCTGGAGTTTTGGCGTCAATTCCTACCAGTTTGATGTTTTTTAGACGATTTTCTCGCAGCGGAGGAATCGAACATGGTCGACCCATCCACCCGACAAAAAGCATCCAAAATCACTTATTTCAAAGCTTCCACATACTGTGCCTCTTCGTTGATGTTAATTGCTTAGATAAACATCACATTTAAACCACAAACACAACTTTAGACTAAAATATGAAATCATTAAAACAAGCGACCACCCGCACCGTCAGAATTCCCGCCAAAACTCTCTAGATGCACAGTTCTTTGCAAATACCCTCCTAATAAGTGGTCTCATGAATAAAACGAAGAAAAAGATCACACGTTCTAATTAGATCAACACAAATATAACGCTATGCACGTATAATAAAGTAGCTTTTTAAACGAAATGAGCAAGCGTTCTTAAATTTGAATTTTGAAATTTTAAATTCCATCGGCGTCGGACTGTATGCAAATCGAGTGCTTAAGCACTCCTTTGCTGTCCCATTTTCCGAGCGTCAACTGTGCAGCTAGGTAATTAATATATCGATGACTGTATAGCACAACGGTTTAAGCGACAGTGTTTTTGTTTTTTATTACTTTGGATTAAAATCCACTTTACGACCGAGTTTCATAACGGCCCTCAATTCGTTTGTATTTTTTTTTACTTTTCGACCGAATTCAAAAAGGAGAACATCTGAATTGTAATAATAGAGATAATATGTATGTTACGCGATATCTCCGCCAAATGTGGACCGATTTTCCAAATCTTATTTTGTATTAGATAGAGCTAATTTCAAGGGTATATAAATTTGGTCACGATCTGATCAAGTCGGTCAATTAAGTTTTTTAACTAGTGATTATTTGGTACGTCCTTTGGTCTTTTTATAATTCTACAATATATAAATAGACATCATTTTTCATTTATGAAGACTTATTGTTAAGAATAAAGTGAGAATCAAACCGATTGAGTGGCCTATTCGTCCTGTAGACGTTACTGTCTATGGTGAGGCGTTACCTCTTTTTTCGACCTGCCCTTATCCCACTTTAGGTGGGGTCCAGGTAACATACTATTTAAAGCCTGTTGCAAAAAGGATCTTACCGTCAATCTCTCTCTGGGGCATCCAGTCCCGGGCAAACAATGTTAGAAAAACACCATACAAGACCTGGGATTCGAATCCAGAAACTCCCGGTCGACAGCCCATATATGCTGGCACTAGATAAAATTGCTAACCTAAACATAAACAACATATGTATATTTTCTTATCTGTCCCAATTTATCTGCTTATTAATATTGACAAATATGAATATACAACAGAACTTTACTTTAATTAACTTACAACAAAGTTAAATGTCAAGGTCAGACCGTCCGAAACTCTGTTAAATCTACACGAGGGCAAACTTCACGAACAACAACCTGTGCAACTACCAGGGCCGAATCTTAACGTATATGGGGGGGAAACACCCACATTTGTAACTCAAGCCTTGCAGATTAGGAGAGCTAGTGCCTTCCAGCTGCCTTTAATCTACGCAAAAATCATATTATATGAAGCATCAACAAAAATCACTCCCGCGACGTGCCTCATGAGTACCAAAATAACGTAGATTAATCACATTATTGATATGTGATCAAGAGAATCACTGAATGGATTATACATGTAATATAATATACTTCCTCAATACAACAATAATTGTAAAGGGAAAGCGAAATGTCTTAATTCAAATCAATTCCTTTTCAAAATGAAATCACAAATACATTAATACAATGTCACAAATTAGGTAAACATATTTTGATGTACATTTATGTCACGATGTGAGTGTAGCAATAATATTATATCAACATAATCCCAGGTTAAAAACATAACGGACCGACTTCAAAACTTATCCAATTTTGATCAAATTGGGAATACCCTTGAAATAAGCTCTATCGAACACCAAAATAATCTTGAAATTTGGTCCATATTTGGCGGAGATATCGGGTAACATACATAAAAAATACAGACGAATTGAGGACTTTCTCCTTTTTTTGAAATCAAGTCGGTCAAGAAACTTTAATCTATCGGCGAAAGTGCCCCCGTCCAGCTTCCTGAATCCATGCCTGCCCCCTGTCTAAATTAAACTCATACAAGCGAATGTAATTTACAAACACAGTGTTACAGTATTACAATTTAATATTGCATAGTGCTTGCTAGTCCGTCAGAGAATATCACCTCTGGTTCACACTTGGATTATGAAAATACTTTGTATGACGTAAAATGACATAAAACTTTATTGTCTCGAAACATTTTGTTATTATATGGACGAGTATAATATGAGTAAAAAATAATGACTGATATCAATCACATTTTGTCTGTGACTGTCTTGGTGGCGGGTTGTATTTCGGTACGACTACCGTCCTGAGCTCTCGGGTTCGATCTCCGGGTAGGGCAAAGTGATATTGGATTTTTCCATATCAGCCCGGAATCTGGAATTTGTGCCCGATATGGCGATAGGTTCGCCCCCTATCACATCTGGGGCGGAACAAAGATTGGCGAAATGTGGGTGTTCTTAGTTCAATAGTGCACCTCTACCTACCCCTTCGGGGATACAGGCGTGAGCTTATATTATCAATCACATTTTGTTTCTTTGAATGGACAAGTGTGGACATGGAATGGTATTTTGAAACATTAAAGAGGTACAAAATCATAAAAACACTCCACATTAAGGTACCAGCCTAATTTCGTGATTATCAGGAACTTTTTTATAGCACAGACGTGCAGACGAGCTAATGGGTCACCTGATGGTAAGTGATCTCCGCCGCCCATAGACACCCAAGACTCAAAAAGAATCATGGGTGCGTTGCCAACCTAAAAGGAGGGAAATAGGGATGAACAAAAATGGAGAAGGTCTCTAATTCGTCTGCATGTTTTTTTTTAAGTATGTTAATCGATATCGCCGCCAAATGTGGAACGATTTTCAAGAATATGTTTGTGCTCGATAGAGCTTATTTCAAGAGTCACCGTGACAGTCCATTTTGGGCAATTGGTCACTATCGGATAAATTTTGAAGTGGGTCCGTTAAGTTTTTATTTTGAAGTTGAAGTTGGGGAAACTCAGTAGTAAAAGATAAAATATTTAAAGCACAAAATAGATGCATCAGGGCGATTGTTAAAATAAAATCCACAGAAAGCTGTAAACCCCACTTTATGTCATTGAGATTATTAACATTACCATCTTTATATATATTGAAATAAAACTATTCTTACGGATTCTATCACGATTAGGTTTTAATTATTATTCCCGACGTTTCGAAGGCTTTGCAGTCTTCGTTGTCACGGGTCAGACTGAGGTGTCATTTGTCCAAAAAAGGTTAGAGTTACAATATCTACCATCATTAAAAAATTATACAAAATCAAAAAAGGTTAATTATTAGTGTTCCGATTTATGCAGTACGAGCTCACGGTGTCTTGAGTTCTGGCAGCTGGTCTTTTGGGTTCCGATTTAATAAGATGTATAATTGGATCCCAGGTTTGTGCAAGCTTCCAACCATCTTCTCTATTGAAATTAGGATGTTTTTTAATTTCAATAGCCTCGCGTATCATCCTAGGGAGGAATCGGTGTTCTTTGGCGAGGATTTGTGGTTTATCAAATCTAAGATAATGTTTGGAGCCTTCCTCTGAATGTTCAGCAACTGCAGACTTCGTAGAGCGTCGGTGTTTTACGTCAGCTATGTGTTCTTTTACGCGGGTCCCTATATTCCGTTTTGTTTGTCCGATGTAAGAGAGACCACAGTCGCAATCAATTTTATACACGCCTGGGTCTTGCAGAGGTATGTGACACTTGACAGATGGTAAAAATTGACTAATCTTCTTGG
The DNA here is from genome assembly GCA_036417725.1 of Clanis bilineata. Lineage (NCBI taxonomy): Eukaryota > Metazoa > Arthropoda > Insecta > Lepidoptera > Sphingidae > Clanis > Clanis bilineata. Next base: position 3,129,821 of record CM071145.1, on the reverse strand, counting down.
GCGGCTTGAAGTAAGTTTTGATAGAAGCACGCCTCAGGATATAGCCAATCTTGTCAGTGACTCCTCTTACATAAGGTAAAACAACCGGGACGCGTTCGACGGTGGCTGGTTTCATTCGCTTTCTGTGACGGCGCCGTGGGATTTGGAGCTTGTTGTCTCGCAGGACTTGCTTGACATGACGCAGCTCAGCGGCTAGATGTTCCTCATCACAGATTCCTTGTGCTCTCTGAAACAAAGTTTTACCCACGGTAGCTAACTGTTTCGGATGGTGGTGAGATTCTCCATTCAGGTATTTATCGGTATGGGTCTTTTTCCTATACACAGTATGACTCAAAGATTGATCAGGATTACGGATAACTAAAACATCTAAGAAGGCAAGAGATTTATTATGTTCTAACTCCATTGTGAATTGAATTTTGTTATTAATGGAGTTAAGGTGATTTAAAAATGCAGTTACTTTATCAGATGGTAGAATTGTGAAAGTATCATCTACGTACCGTTTGTAAAACCTTGGTGAGACCGGGGCCGTGCTGAGTGCTGTCTGCTCAAAGTCCTCCATGAAAATGTCGGCGACAACTGGAGATACAGGTGAGCCCATAGCTACGCCCTCAATTTGTACGTAGAATTGATTATTCCACAACATATAGCCAGATGTAAGGCAGTGTTTGAGTAAGTCTGCATATGCCAAGGGTATGTTATTCTCTGTTAACCTCTTAGAGACTATTTCAATACAGTCTTGTATTGGTAAGCTTGTAAACAGCGACTGAACATCAAAACTGACCATAGTTTCATTGTCAGCTAATTTTAGGTGTTTAATGTCACTGACGAATTGGTATGAATCCTTGACAGTTGCTCTAGTGTTTCCTCTGAGAGGTGAAAGAACTTTTGCTACGTGCTGAGCCAGTCTGTAGGTTGGTGTGTCGATCTGACTTACAATGGGACGTAGCGGAGCATTTGTTTTGTGTATTTTTGGTAAACCATACAATTTAGGTGATTTCGCTGACGATGGGATGAGTAAGTTTACGTCGAGACTCAATAACTCGGAGTAATTGCTTATTAAAGAGCTGGTGGCCTTTAAAATTTTGCTAGTCGGGTCTGTTTTGACTATTTCATAAGTACTTTCATCCGACAAAAGTTATTCCATTTTATTGTTGTAATCAGACGTATCCATTACTACTGTCGCATTCCCTTTATCTGCACGAAGAATAGTTAGGTCCTTCATTGATCGCAAGTTCTTTAACGCGATATATTGTGTTTTAGGAAGATTTAGTTTGGGCAACCTCGTTCGACGTAATAATGAAGAGATGTCTTGACGAATTGCCTCCGAATCTTCCTTTGCTAAATTATTCTTGAAGAGACTGTTCTCTACGTTACAAATAATGTCTTCATACGGTACCCTTCGTGGTGTTACAGCAAAATTTAAACCTTTAGTTAATACCTGAAATGTATTGTCATCCAATGTTTGTTTTGACAGATTAATCACAGCGCGTTGTTCATTGGCTGCACGAGAGTGGACGTCTATGGTAGTTTGCGTTCCGTTACTGCTATCATTTTTGTCTTTGGCATTCGATTTAGATGTTAATTTATTAAATTTTATTATGTGTTTATTTTTGCATTCATTATATTTAGATGTTTCTCGTTTATTTAGATTGTCAATGCAATTTTTGAAATCAAATGCTGATAGTTCTGTCTTTAATTCATTGGATGTATTCTCAACACAATTATTTAAGTAATGTAGGTCGGATCGAGCTTCATGTATGGTAGCTTGTAACAGTTTTTTACTTGCCTGGTTTAGAATTTTAGCGCTCCCACGTATGTTTTTCTTAGGTGATATCTTCACACACGTAGGGATGAGATTATGATCGCGGCATCTCTTCAAGAAATTAAGGGCTGACAAATACCTTGCGCGCTTAGTCTTCAAATTCTCCAACCGGCGTATTTTATTTGCAATTTCCAGTCCGTACTGGTTTTACAAACGGTACGTAGATGATACTTTCACAATTCTACCATCTGATAAAGTAACTGCATTTTTAAATCACCTTAACTCCATTAATAACAAAATTCAATTCACAATGGAGTTAGAACATAATAAATCTCTTGCCTTCTTAGATGTTTTAGTTATCCGTAATCCTGATCAATCTTTGAGTCATACTGTGTATAGGAAAAAGACCCATACCGATAAATACCTGAATGGAGAATCTCACCACCATCCGAAACAGTTAGCTACCGTGGGTAAAACTTTGTTTCAGAGAGCACAAGGAATCTGTGATGAGGAACATCTAGCCGCTGAGCTGCGTCATGTCAAGCAAGTCCTGCGAGACAACAAGCTCCAAATCCCACGGCGCCGTCACAGAAAGCGAATGAAACCAGCCACCGTCGAACGCGTCCCGGTTGTTTTACCTTATGTAAGAGGAGTCACTGACAAGATTGGCTATATCCTGAGGCGTGCTTCTATCAAAACTTACTTCAAGCCGCCCAAGAAGATTAGTCAATTTTTACCATCTGTCAAGTGTCACATACCTCTGCAAGACCCAGGCGTGTATAAAATTGATTGCGACTGTGGTCTCTCTTACATCGGACAAACAAAACGGAATATAGGGACCCGCGTAAAAGAACACATAGCTGACGTAAAACACCGACGCTCTACGAAGTCTGCAGTTGCTGAACATTCAGAGGAAGGCTCCAAACATTATCTTAGATTTGATAAACCACAAATCCTCGCCAAAGAACACCGATTCCTCCCTAGGATGATACGCGAGGCTATTGAAATTAAAAAACATCCTAATTTCAATAGAGAAGATGGTTGGAAGCTTGCACAAACCTGGGATCCAATTATACATCTTATTAAATCGGAACCCAAAAGACCAGCTGCCAGAACTCAAGACACCGTGAGCTCGTACTGCATAAATCGGAACACTAATAATTAACCTTTTTTGATTTTGTATAATTTTTTAATGATGGTAGATATTGTAACTCTAACCTTTTTTGGACAAATGACACCTCAGTCTGACCCGTGACAACGAAGACTGCAAAGCCTTCGAAACGTCGGGAATAATAATTAAAACCTAATCGTGATAGAATCCGTAAGAATAGTTTTATTTCAATGTATAATATTCACGTAAACTTAAGAAATCAGTATCTTTATATATATTTGAAGTAGCAGTATTTGTTAAAATGTTTGTTAACATTTATATTTGTTAACATTTTGAAATAAATGTGAGTTCACATTTATTTCAAAATGTTTCACAAGCATTACACCGAACATTACGAAATAATCAGCGATTTAGAATAGTACCATCTAATACGAAATTGAAACATGAAAGTTTAGTTTGCTTGGCTCCTAAAATATACAATAAAATACCAAATTCAATAAAAACACTCAATTTAATTCCTTTTAAAAATAAATTATATAATTTACTAGTAAATAAGTGTTATTATTCTTTGATAGAATATTTAAATGATGAAACTCTATTATTGATCTCATTTTCATTTATGTTAATTTGTTGTATAGGAGTTTATTTGTTGTTAATTACTTACCAATAATTATGAACTTACCCATAATTTTAATTGTGTGTGAAGTGATATAAGCTACACTACTGTGATTGTATTCATTTATATATATAATCACACAAATATAAATATTGATATATATATATTTGTGTGATTATATTTGTATGCCGTTTAACGGCAAGGCATGGAGAACTTGTACAATACTATGTATGTAGTAAACATCTGTGAAAATACCTATGCTTACAAATAAATTATTTTGATTTGATTTGATTTGATTTGAAAAAGTCAGTTTAAAAGATATTAATCACAAGTTTAAAAACTTAACTGACCGACTTCCAATTTACCGATCGTGACCAAATATGGGACCACCCTTGAAATAAGCTCTATCGAACACAAAAAGAATTTTGAAAATCCACATTTGGCGGAGATATCGCGTAAAATACATAAAAAACCGATGAATTGAGGACCTTCTCCTTTTTGGAAATCGGTCGAAAAATCATCCGATCGTGACCAAATTATATGGGACCACCCTTGGCACAAACTCACAAAAATAATCTTCAAAATCAGTCCACATTTGGCGGAGATATCCAGTAACATATATAAAAAGATACAGACGAATTGATCACCTTTTCGGCCTCCGAAAAAGGAGAAGGTCCTCAATTCGTCTGAATTTTTTTTAAGTATGTTACCCGATATCTCCGCCAAATGTGGATCGATTTCCAAAATTATTTTTGTGTTCAATAGAGCTTATTACAAGAGTGGTCCCAATATGTCATTGGGCATTATCGGACAAATTTTGAAGTTGGTCCGTTAAGTTTTTATTTTGAAGTCAGTTGGAAAAGTGTCAGTGGGCAACTTAATGGTAATTTATTACCGATACCCATGAACAGTACCGAAGAATAACTAGCGCTGCCAACCATTGTAAATACGACCAGAGCTTTATTGCATGCGGGTTTACGTCGACAGTTTCATTGCATTTAATTTATTAACCACTAAATATTATAATCAGAATAATACAGCACCACTCTGCACGTCAAAGGGAATTATTCATTAAAAATTAAAATCGTAATCGCCCACACGAACGTTTAATAGTCCAAATAAAAAACTTGAATTACCAAATTAAAAACGATCCCGTGATTAACTCAGTAGGTCGTAAAGCGTAAATTCACAGTTTAAACTGGCAACACCGTTTGCATTTAAAAAACAAAAGGGTTTTGGCGGGAATTCTGACGGTGCGGGTGGTCGCTTGTTTAATGATTTCATATTCTAATCTAAAGTTGTGCTTGTGGTTTAAATGTGATGTGAATTTATGCGATACACATCAACGAAGATGGACAGTATGTGGAAGCTTTGAAATAAGTGATTTTGGACGCTTTTTGTCGGGCGGATGGGTCGACCATGTTCGACTCCTCCGCTGCGAGAAAATCGTCTAAAATGTATCAAACTGGAAAGAATTGACGCCAAAACTCCAGCAGGGCCTTGAAATCGAACACATCCGACTTCAATGCACTTGGGAAAACTTAGATATAGAAAACAAAGTGTAATAAATAATAAAAAGTATACGGCTGAAGGACATTGTATCCATGGCTATGAACAATATAAAAAAAAAAAAACAAAAGCCCACCGTATGACGCGTCCTTTACTGTTATAGCCACTTGTTTAATGCGTCTGTAAAATGAATAACTGCATGAACGGGATTGTGTATGTGAATAAGAGTTATAATGGCGTAATATACCTGAAACATGGACGTAAAAAAAGAAGGACGGAGCGTTAGGAACACTGAAAGTGAAGCATGGTTTTCGGCTCATTCGATCTATCGACACGTAATGATGACTACTGGTCGAATGGGTCCTGCTTCTCTTTCAATGTTCTTAGTGCTCCGTCCACCTTTTTGTTATGTCCGTGACCTGAAATTACATTTTAACAAGCGTTTATATTATAGTTTCACCTGTCCCAAGCTAACTTTAACCCGCTTCCCGATGTCCGATTGTAATCAAATTTGTTGTACTTATATATCTTCGGTGACAACTTTTTTCTATGGCCCTACAGCTGGCAGCCCGACCGAGTCGGCTTACACAGCTACACCGGTCTAGTGGGTTAACGCAGGTGCGTTGCGAACCCATAAAGTTAGGTGACCATGCTGAGGGCAACCCACTAACGGGTTACGAACCTCGGCTCAGGACGGCCACTGAGAGAGAGATGTTGAAGACATCATCGATTAGGGACATCATCGATTAGGGGCGGTGGCAATGGAATGTTATGGTACTATGGAGCTGGTATGATGGAGATGGGAACTGAGCAAATGTCTAAGAATAGTCTGCCACTTTTTTCCTTGTGTCACATTGTTTGAAAATAAAAGAGACAAGCTATTATTAACCATTTGCTCAGTTAAACTGTTTTTATAAGTATGCCCTTAATTAAATGAAAAAAAAAAAAAAAGTATGCCCTTATACAACTAGAAAAATCGTAATTCCTAAAACTAACAAAATGGGGTTCATATTATAATCAATTACATTATTTTCATTGTAAATTCTAAACATAACATAACATAAGTTCACGCCTGTATCCCTGAAGGGGTAGACAGAGGCGCGCTAGCGAACTAGAACACCCACATTTCGCCGAGCTTAGTTCCGTCCCAGATGTGATAGGGGGCGAACATATCGCCATATGGGGCACAAATTCCAGACTCCGGGCTGATATGGAAAAATCCAATATCACTTTGCCCGACCCCGGGATCGAACCCGAGACCTCAGAACCGTAGTCGTACCGAAATACCACCACGCCACCGAGGCAGTCTATAAATTAAAATTGTAAATTCTAAGATTTCCATATTCTGTAACTTGTTTTAGTAAACAACTCTGTTTTATTTATCTGCAACTCAGTGTCTCGTAGCTCATACTTCTTGCTCAAAATAACTAAAAGTTGAATCGGTGAGCGTATATTTAAGATATGTGCAGCGATGCTGATATGAAGGAACAAATGTATTCATCCTTGCTTACGTAAACCAAATTTCAACATGCAATGTAAGAAAGGAAAAATGATACAATATGCAGTAATACAAGAATGTGGAATCTTCTTTGGAATAAATGATTATGTGGGATATACTTTTACTTAACGCCTCCTTGATCTAGTGGTAGACTATGGATTGTGGACTAGGAGGCCCGGGTTCGATTCCCAGGTCGAGCTATTTTTCTAACACTATGTGCTAGTTGACATCAGCTGATCGTAAAAGCCAAATCCTTTCCGCAAAATACTTGAAAAAGTGTGTTGCGCCGACTGCCCTTATCTCACCTTGATGTGGGGTCGGCGTAACATACTTTATCAAGCATGTTGCACATAGGATTTGGCTTAGTTTTTACGACCGGCCGCCTGCCTGACGTCAACCCCCTATGAAGGATCCAGTCCCGGGCAAATTAAATTAGAAAATCTGCTTTGCCCGACCTGGGAATCGAACCCAGGACCTCTCGGTTCACAGGCCATACATGCTGCCACTAGACCAAGAAGGCGACATTAAGGTTAACACTACATTAAGGTAGAATAAGGGCAGATAAAAAGAAAGAAAGATTAAGCTGAAATAAAAAAAAAATGGAATTCCACGAGCTATTTTGATCTTTCGTCTTAACTAACGCAACGAACCTACCATAAATATCTCGTCCGAAATAGACAGTAACACTTGTGTACTCGTGTACATATCAGTTTTGTATCAGATTTTCTCAAGGAAATTCTGGTGACCGGGATTGTTTTTTATAAAAAGTCTAGACTGTACGTCGCCGTAGCCTAGTTGTCATATGTGGTTCGGAATGTGAGGAGATTTAGGGTTCCGTAGTTAGGAAAAACGAAAGTGAAAATTAAATTCATTAGGTACCTTAGGTACCTTTAATATTTTCGACCTACTTCCAAAAAGGAGGAGGTCCTCAATTCGTCGTTTTTTTTATATAATTACGCGATATCTTCGCCAAATGTGAACCGATTTTCAAAATTCTTTTTGTGTTCGATAGAGCTTATTTCAAGGGTGGTCCCATATTAATTAGGTCACGATCGGATTTGAAGTCGGTACGTTAAGTTTTAAACTTGTGATTATTAAACTGCCCTTATCCCATTTCCACATAGTTTTTAAACATATTGCAGAAAGTTTAGGTTTTAGGACCAACTGCCGGCCGAACGTGACGTCTATCTCTACTGGGGGGTTACCACCACCTCTTATAGCAGTATTATTATAATCTTACTTGTATCGATTCCCATACAAAACAAACGAAGAACGATTATAATAATACTGCTATAAGAGGTCGTGGTAACCCTGCTGAGTGATCCAGTAAAACGTGTTAAAAAAAATAACTGCCCTACCCAGGATTTGACGCCAGGGCCTTTCAATTTACAAACCATTTATGCTGCCACCAGACCAAGTTTTAAAGAAAGTTAATAATAAACATACCTGTTATACAAGGAGCCTAACGAGACCTGAAAAAAAATTAATATATAAATATAAATACACCCAACAGTCACACACCTAGACCTGACCCCACACTAGGTATAACCTGTAGCGTGGGTGTCAGAGACTATGAGAGACTTTCGGTCTCACAACACCCAGACTTGAAACAAATATCTGTGGGCCACACAAACATTTGTCTCATTGCGAGAATCGAACCCGCGGCCTCTCACTTCACAGTCGGCTACTCGCCCGCTGCGCCATGGAGTCTGCATGTATGGAACATACATACATAAGCTCATGTCTGTATCCCCGACGGGGTAGGCAGAGGCGCACTAGCGAACTAGAACACCCATATTTCGCCAAACTTAATTCCGTCCCAGATGTTATAGGGAACGAGTCTATCGCCATATTGGGCACAAATTCAAGACTCCGGGCTGATATTGAAAAATCCAATATCACTTTGCCCGACCCGGGGTTCGAACCCAAGACCCCAGGACGGCAGTCGTCCCGAAATACAAATACACCACAGAGGCAGTCAAAAATTGAATGACCAAAATTAAACAAAAGTTTTATGGGAATCTACGGGACCCATATCCAGCCTACTCTACGAGCGTATATTCGAATGTTCCCTGTACCCGAAAACCCGCGTCTTGTCTTCGGCCATATGAGCTGGAAAATGCTTTGTAGCGATCTGAATATAAAATATCTTGTTGAGGGAAAAGAATCGAATACTCCGCTTTTTTGGAGAAAACAAAACTTGATTTGGCATATTGTTATTTTGGTACCAAGGTCACGTTCAGGAAAATCTGGTGATAATTTAATTTTCTGGAGTCAAGTGGTAAACGGTTTACTGATTTCTTAATTATTAACCAACTTCAGAACAGTAAGTAAAATTTCCTAAACCATAAATTCAACAACTTCCCAATCCACACCTACATATTGTCTCATCATCATCATCATCATCAGCCTGTATCCGGACATAGGCGGCTGGATGAGGAAGGCGGAGGACCGCGAAGGCTGGCGCAATCTGGGAAAGGCCTATGCCCTATTGTATACTATCGCAAAATATTTCTTTCTTTCTTCATACATCGTAACGGTTCCTTCCAGCTATCCTAGAGACTACACAGGTCATTTCTATAAAAAGCGGTTTCCATAGTACATTAGTAAGATCGGGTAGCAGCGGTTCATCATTAGCCATAGGTCGTCCACTGATGAACAAAGGTCTCCTCCAAAGATTTCCAGATGCGGTAGTTATAAGAAAAATATTGTCTTTTAAAATTTAAGTAACCTATATCATAGCCAATTACATAAAGCGATCTCCTGGGTTACAGAGCATCTTATCAGAACCCCTACTCCGAAATGTATTTCATAAGCCAATTTAGCTAGTTTAGCTTAATTCGCATTGCAGACGTAATTCTTCATACTTGTATACCTCTACAAACTGAACTACAAAGATAACATATTTTCGTACCGAATTCAAAAAAGGAGAAGGTTCTCAATTCGTCTGTATTTTTCTTGTATGATCCCCGATATCTCCGCCAAATGTGGACCGATTTTCGAGATTTGTGTTCGATAAAGCTTATTTCAAGGGTGGACTCTTATGAATTCGGTCACGATCAGATAAACTTTGAAGTGGGTCCATTAATTAATTTAGGTAAAGTTACTATATTCTTCTTCTTATTCGTTTCAACAACTAGATATTTGTTATCTGGAGATAATAAAATATCTGTCATAACATCAATATTTCTTGGATTTTTCCATATCAGCCCGGAGTCCGGAATTTGTGCCCAATATGGCGATAGGCTCGCCCCCTATCACATCTGGGACGGAACTAAGCTCGGCGAAATGTGGGTGTTCTAGCTCGCTAGTGCGCCTCTGCCTACCCCTTCGGAGATACAGGCGTGAGCTTATGTTATGTTATGTTATCAATATTATCTTTCAAAAAATATTCGGTTTGAAAAAAATCCCAAAGTGTAATTAAATATAACTGGGATATTTATAAAAAGACAAGCTATGCATGACTTAGCACATTGTCAACTCTAACTAAAGTTTCATAGTAGCGCTCCCGAGCGGTGATGGAAGTGCAATTTCTATCCAATCGTCGGAGGACGCCGCAGGAGAGTAGTCGATACGGATTAAAGTTAAAACTGTCCTCAGGGTACGCTCCATACAATATTTCACTCAAGCTAAGTGTTTGAGGGCAACCGTTACCCTTTTAGTGTTGCATTTCACGAAGTCGCGCGGACTCTGAGCTGTATCGCTTACTGTGCAGACATCCATGATTTATTTATATTTTTAATGTTTCTATATAATATATTGTCACCTCCTTGGTCCAGTGGCACTGTGTATGGATGTACTCCATCACCCAATCTATCCAAAATTTGGGATAAATCTTGGTAACCTAAACCATGAATATAGGAGTAAATGCTCTACCATTCCAAAAATCAATACCAGAATCTGTACTTTGACGATAAAATTAAAAATTCTAATATTACTGTATTGTTAATATTATAACTATACTATAATTTAATATTATTGTACCTCTATTGTTTTATACTCAGCGTAATATTTTTTATTACTTTTGTTTTTTTTTTGTTTTTTTTTTATTTTTAATTTTTAAATACACCCCGATCACTTATTTTGTTAAATCTTCTCCATCTAAAGGTTGTCTGGTAGAAATCGCTGTAACCGATAAGACAATACTGTTTACACTTTGTATTGCTTATTCCTTTTTGTAATTTATTTTTTCTTGGTGTGCAATAAAGAGTTATCTATCTATCTATTCTACCACCTACTTCAGAACCTTTTAAATAAAGTTAAAAACTGCGGCCTGAGCAGGAAATTTATGACAACCGTAAATGTATTCGAACTCGATGCGCGTCTATGACATTTGTATGAAATATTAACCAAACGTCATCAGTGCGCAGCGAACTCGAATACATTTACATTTACATTAGTTTTTCGTGCTCGGGCTTCTGTACTTAGTGTCAGCGACATTCTTATTATTAAATTAATGAGGGTATCGATAAGGATATTAGGTACATAATAACTGTACCAACAGTAATATTATTAAGGTTGGTGGTAAACATATCAGTTGCACCCAATGGTGGGGCGACAGCTGTATATAAGGGCTGGTCATGACATTTGGGACACAGTTTGTGTTCACAAGTTAACAAATGGATAGCACGCCGAAGCTATGTATAAAAAAGCTTTATCCGGTTATAATAGTAAATAAATGGTCGTATATAGTGAAATATAGTGAAGTCCTGACAAATAGTTGCTATTAAAGCATTCGTATTTTGAAAGTGCTAACAAGAATCAGCACGATGTCACCGAAAAGTATTTTTAATTAGACACATGACGAAATATCCCGCACCTCCCGCATAAAACAGAGTACCGTATTTTTTCGGGTATTTTCTTTTCGTTTATTTACTACAGTCACGTAGATGGCGGGGCTCTGAAATACATAATGTTCAGTCGGTGGGTAATTCAGATGTTTTCTTTTCAGTCTGACTTTCATTTTATTTCGCCCCGCCGCCTTTTTGTAAATGACAATGTAAGGAATACTTCGTTTTTTTTGCAGGTGTTAATAGTCTTTTATGATAATGTAGGTGGGTGTTGCTCTAGATACAAACCTATGTGAAACATTTGCTAATGTAGGTTGTGTTTGTTAGCTCTTACAAAATATGTACGTATGCCTTAATAACAACCATTTGTCAGGACTTCACTATACTTCACTATATACGATCACTTATTTACTATTATAACCGGAGAAAATTTTTATACATAGCTTTCATATCACAAATCGGCGTGCTACCCATTAGTTAATTTGTGAACACGAAGTGACTCCCATATGTCATGACCAGTCCTTATATCCAGCTGTCGGCCCACCACTGGGTGCAACTTATGTTTACCCAACAACCTTAATAATATTATTGTTGGTACCGTCATTATATACCTAATATCTTTATCGATACTCTCATTAATTTAATAATAAGAATGTCGCTAACATGTTGTCATTAAATATACAAAATAAACTTACGCGGTTACTTCGGAGGGGTAGGCAACAGTCCAATTCTCTCACGATTTTCAGTGTCATTTTCGTTCTTAGGAAAATTATAGGAAATTAATCTTTCCTTCTACCTGCCCTTATACCACCTTAATGTGAGGTCGGCGCAATACACTTTTTCAAACATCTTGCACAAAGGATTTGTGTATGTTTTTACGACCGCCTGCCTGCCTCACATCAACCTCCTCTGGGGGATCCAGTCCTGGGCAAATCAAATTAGAAAATTACCTTTGCCCGAACTGGGAATCGAACCCATGACCTCCCGGTCCGCAGCCCATGCTGCCACTAGACTAAGGAGGCGACAATTGTGGGAAATCCATACCGGAAAGTAAATAGTTCGAATTATGATTTGTGCATATTCCTGTTCTCATGGATTATCATCAGTCTAGGTCTAGACTATCACGAAACGAAAGAAGCGAAAGAAAAATATTATGAAATATTATCCACAATTACACTATGCTATGTATTTGTTAATACTCCTCTTATTGGTGGTCAAATATATCTAACCTATCTACAAACTGATTCAAAGTTTGATCCCAAAATCAGTTCCAAGTCAAATAAATTTTGTGACACAGACACAGAAGAAAAATATTAAAACTTTTAAGGACCCATCCAACCAATAGAAAAATACGATTGTATTATAAAAAATGCCAGTCAAAACCAAACCGTACGTGTCCTAAAATCACTCTACCGATCTGACTTCGGTAAAAACAATAAACAATTGTTCAAAAGGTTACCCTTTTTCGTATAAACTTTGCACCTACGTTATTGAATTTGGAACAAGGGTCAACCCTCAAAAGTTGAGCTGAAACTATCAAGTTTTGTTTAGCCTCGACTCTGTGTTTTATCATTTCCAAAAGGCCTGCAAATTTTGTTGGATCGCTATAAATCTGACTGAAGGGTCACCATGACGACGGAACTAAGAGGATTAATAAAAGTTATAAATAAATACACCCAACAGTCACACACCTAGTCCTGACCCCACACTAGGTATAACCTGTATCGTGGGTGTCAGAGACTATGAGAGACTTTCGGTCTCAAAACACTCAGACATGAAACAAATATCTGTGGGCCACACAAACATTTGTCTCAATGCGGGAAACGAAACCGCGGCCTCTCGCTTCACAGACGGCTATTCGCCCGCTGCGCTACAGAGGCTGGAGTTTGAAAGAAAGAAATAATCATTTATTGACACAAGTATGGTAGCGTACTGGTACAAGACGTAGAAACATATATTTAATTATACAAATATTTATGTATGTATGTACCTAATTATTAAATATCAATTATCAGATCACTTCTGTTTGTTTGGAAATCATAATAATTTAAACCTATCTCAAACTACCTCTTAATTCATCTGTATTTTTTCTCTAATCTAAACTGATTTTTGAGATTCTTTTCATTGTCGACAGTGCTAATTTCAAGGGTCACGTATTAATTTCATAAAAATCTTATATGGCAATTGGCATTTGGTAATGATCTGATTTAGTACGGACTATAGTTTCTGGATGCAGGCCGCTTCCAACAGGTCGATCTGGAAACCTTTGGGGGGGGGGGCTATGTTCAGCAGTGGACGTCCTATGGCTGATGATGATAATAGTCTTCATCAAACAACATCAAAGACATCATGATTGGCGTTTGGTATGGACTGCCGAGACTCAGTTGGATGTGTTACGGATTACCAAGACGAATCTGACTATCGATATATTATTTTTCTAGATGCACAGTAGACGCTCGGAAAATGGGACAGCAAAGGAGTGCTTAAAGCACTCCTTTTGCATATAGTCCGACGTCGATAAAATTCTAAATTTCAAAATTCAAATTTAAGAACGCTTGCTCATTTCGTTTAAAAAGCTACTTATAACACGTGCATAGGGTTATAATTGTGCTGATTTGATTAGAAATTGTCATCTTTTTCTTTGTTTTATTCCTGAGACCACTTTTGAGGAGGATATTTGCAAAGAACTGTGCATCTAGGGTATATTATATTGATGTACCTAAAATCTGACAACCAATGCAAAGTCCGTATTAGTTCATGGTAACCCTACATAAGTTGGTATTCTGAATTTTTCCGCTTCGCCATGTAGAAAAAGCCGCGTTCTTTTCTTATCTGCTTCGTAAAAATTGTCTTTCAACTAACGATATACACCATATAGTTTTTATACGGATTCGAATATATCTAGGAATACTATATATCTACATACATAAACTCACACACAATAATCCTAAACCCACACTAGGATGTCTTGTGTCATAGCCATAAGGTTTATTGTAGCTTAACAAGATAATTTATACTATGTCAAAATCATTGTACCCGCAGTGTGAGGACACTTGAGACACCGGCGGGTTAACGGCCCATAGAAAATATATGAAGCGTCGCATGACACACGGACGGACAGGAGGACAGCGGTCAGGTCTTCAACTGATTTATTGTTATATGCGTAAAAATTATGACAACTGCCAAGATTTCCTTGAATAAACAGGTAATACTGAGCGATAGGAATTAATACAACAAATGTTAATAATATTTATTTATAACTTTTGTTCTTTAACATAACATAACATAAGCTCACGCCTGTATCCCCGAAGAGGTAGGCAGAGGCGCACTGGCGAACTAGAACACCCACATTTCGCCGAGCTTAGTTCCGTCCCAGATGTGATAGGTGCGAGCCTATCGCCATATCGGGCACAAATTCCATACTCCGGGCTGATATGGAAAAATCCAATATCACTTTGCCCGACCCGGGGATCGAACCCGAGACCTCAGAACCGTAGTCGTACCGAAATACCATCACGCCACCGAGGCACCACTTTTGTTCTTTAATCGTTAATATTTGTGTCGGAGACCACGGGATACGTGAATGCATGCAGCCGTAGCCTTAGCAAGTATAGGCCCTTCTGCAGGGCCTCACTCTATCAGAGTTTAAATCTCTGACGCAGCACAAAATGAGTTAGAAGGACGCGCCCACCTCGTGCAGCTTAGCTTTGTGAGGTCGGCACTACACACTTTTTCAAGAGCGTCACAGAAAGGATTTGGCTTAGTTTTTACGACCGACTGCCTGCCTGACGTCAACCCCATCTGAGGGATCCAATCCCAGGCAAAACAAATAAGAAAATTCGTTTTGCCCCACTCGGGCGATCCAGTCTCTGGAAAATAGTGTTAGCAAAACACCACGCCCGACCTAGGAATCGAACCCAAAACCTCTCGGTCCACAGTCCATATACACTTCCACTAGACCAAAGAGCTGATTATACAAACTTACCAGCTCCAATTCCAGTTTCTGCTAAAAAAAATTAAACCACATACTCCTGTAACTTGAACCTCTATTCGAGTAGCTGAACCAAAGAGATTTAATATTACTAACTGTAGAGGGGCTATAAAGCCAGTTTCCATACAAAAAAAAAATATCTTAAACTTCAGTACCACCATCAACTAATTATTACAATGCAAGAGCGATTATTACAATTTATAGAATATTTTGTGAATGGTTAAGAATCACGTAAGATAAGTTTATTCTCTCAATATTATTGCACTGACCGGCTTGCGTGCGTTTATTTCAAATAAACTGAGCGACTTATGACCACTAGGTCATAACTTTTGGATCACAAGTTTTGTGCTGTTGTCCTATCTATATACTGTTGAATGTATTTGAGCTGAACAAATATACTGAATCAATACTACCCTACAATCAATTTGTACGGCAAATAAAAAACTAGGATCGTATTAAAGAAAAGAACAATGGCCGGGGAAATCACATTTCCCGGTGAGGTGTGCGTCTTGACCGCGGGCGGGCAGCCGGGATTTCCCCGGGGCCGGCCCCTTTTAATTACGGCCTCCCTCATGCGGCCGCCCCTGATTTGTTTAAAGAACCATTTGATATTTCTTTCGGATAGATTTCTATTAGCTGAGTCGGTCTTAGGATATCGATTTTTGTTTATTCACCTCGATGATTTATTATAAAACTGTGAAAGGATTTTTGCGTAGGTGTTTTGTGTAATGTTTTACTGCAGCAGCCCGAGCAGGAAAATTTCTGACAACCGTAAATGTATTCGAACTCGATGCGCGTCTATGAAATTTGTATGAAATATTAACCAAACGTCATCAGTGCGCAACGTACTCAAATACATGTACATTAGTTTATCGTGCTCGGGCTACAGGAGACACGCCTTAAGCTGAACATATTATGGCGAGTGTACCAACCGAACGAAGGCGAAAGAACGTTTGCGAAGGACCATCGGCGATGGGTACCGCACGTTCTTGCATGTTCGTGAATCTTCGCTGTTGCGACCGAACGCTATCGAACCACACCGAAGCTTGACGAAGGCAAGATTTTTAGGGTTCCACAGCCAAATGTTAAAAATTTTAAGGGTTCCGTTGTAATTTCGTCATGTCGGTCAACCCAAAGGTTAGGAAAAATAGGAAATTAGGAAAAATATTGTTTTGGGATGTGTATAAAAAATCTATACCTATGTCTAGAAAATATATTTTTTACTGTAATCAGATACGCACGTGTTGATAAATGTGTAGTTACCTCAACCTTCGAAAGTTAATTTCACGTTTATCTTACTCGAAAAATATAGTTTAGAAGTAAAAAAAATTAAGTAACTCCTTACGAAACAACAGCATATACATCGCAAATGGGGTTTAGAAGTATTTTTTTTTAATTATTGATATATACATTATCTATTATGTACACGACTATATCGTACAATAAACTATTTCCAACTAAATGTTTAATATTATAAATATATACTATCATTTACACCTATCTATATACACAAACCGTCAGTTGAAAGCAAATTGAATACACCGACAAAGCTTGTACAAATCCAACATGATTATGGACTAGATTGTACAAACAAAATCCCCTTTATATCATCCTCATTAGATATTATTGATCGTACAAATTGGAATTACCGCAGAACACCACACGTGTAACATTGTACATGAGGTGAATTTTAATTAATTAATTTATTTATTTTCATAGCAGAGACTGGCAAACGAGAAGATAGGTCACCTGATGGTAAGTGATCTCTACCGCCCATAGACACCCAAGACACAAAAATAATCATGGATGCGTTGCCAACCTAAAAGACGGGAATGGAAGAGTAGGGAAAAGGAATTGGGAAAGGAAGGGGGGGAATTAGGCCCCGGAAATCTCACTCACTGAACGAAACGCGACAGTAAGCTGCCACTGTACGTTGTGTTTTCCGTGAGACAGTGGTATCAAACCGGTCGAGCCGGCCCATTCGTGCTGTAGACGTTGCTGTGTACAGCGTGGCTTTTAGCATTAAAAAATATTCCTTCTCGGGCTGCTGATCTCTAAAATAAAATAATTTTTTTTGTTCAAGTCAACTAATTTTATTACATTTGTTTACGCTTTAAAAAGGTCTCTTACGTTTATCCAGCACTTTAAAGATTTTTTAACTAAAAATATTGTCACGTAATCGAGTTAAGATAATTATGTCTCTCGGCACTCAGTTTTCCAGTTAATTTAAGAAATTAAATTTAACGTGCGCTCAGAATCTTTTAGTAGCGAGTGGCAATTTATTTTTACAACTAATAAACTGAACTGCAGGGAATTTTTCAAGCAAAAGTGAATATAATTTTATCTGCGCTGTGCACGCCATTTTTAATAGTGGGGGTATAACTTAGTCGGTATCAAGCGATTTATGTGACAACTATGCTGGCGATATAGGATTCATTTATAGGCCGATTGCTTAGAATTCATAGCAGCAATGCCATTGCAGCCAACGATTACTGGACGCTATGACACACACCCCCAAATTTCTTCATTCGAAACAAAATTGAAAGTTTTGTATAATTAAAAAACAACGGCTAAAACACTTCGCAATCTAAGATTTTGCTGCCTTTGCCATTGATTTAGCCTAAATAAATTGTACTTGTGCCTTGTATATGGACAAATAAAATTTCTTTCTTTCTTTCTTTCTTTCTTTCTTTCTAAAGTAATAGCAATATATTCACCTGCCTCAACATATACTCATTGGCAAAAGACAGTTTAAACTTAAAAGGTTAAAGGCAAAAGAAATGAAATAACTTTAGCTTAGTCTTACTCAATGTTTTGTTATTCAAAGTGCGGTTAAGGAATTTGAAGGGAAGCCTGACTGGGTGGCGTTGCTTGTTAAATTATTTCATATTATTATCTAGAATTGTGTTTGTTACTTTAAAGCTATGTGGTTTTATGCACCAAACTTCAGCGAAGATAGTATAATGTGGGAACTTTTTAACCTGTAATCTTTGATGAAATAAAACAATTTTATACGAATTCTATCACGATTTGTTTATATTTTTAGGCCCGACGCGACGTTTCAAAGGCTTTGCAGCCTTCGTGGCCACGGGTCGGACCCGAGTCGTGGTAGATTCCGTATAAAATAGTTTTATTTCAATGTATAACATTCGCGAAAACTTAAGAAATCAATATTTGATAAGTTTTGCTTGGTGCATTGGCTGGCTTTGTTCGGTCGATTTGCTGAGTGAAGGTTATTTGAGGGGCATCGTACTGGAAGGAATTGCCACCATAATCCCAGCAGGACCTTGAGATTGCCCACATCTGGTCATTGCGTAAACTTGATAATTGCTCCATTTACTTAGACATTTCTGGGTTTATTTCTGGGTAGTCGTTTCACTTAGAAATACCATCAGAAAGCGCCTTACTCATCTCATCATTTTATAGCAAAGAAATCAACCTGACGATTAATTAAGAATTATACAAAATAATAAGTACAAACTGCCCTGTAACATTACTATTCCATTGTAGGAACGGGCCTCCTCTACACATGAGAGGAGATAGGCCTTTAAAAATAATACACCACTAAAATACACGTACTCGATAGTGAAAAAAAATATTAAAATAACTTCGATGTTCTATTGGCGAGCGTGCTTGTGTTTCAGCTCAGCCGACCACCGGCCATGCATGCGAAGTTATTGCCATGATGTTTTCTTAGGACGGCAAAAATATGTTTTTATTCGGAAGGTCTTTCATTTTGAATATGTTAATGCTTACATATTGATTTTTTGTGGACGTAAAGTTTTAGTGGGGACTATTTTCTTATATTGACTAAATTTACCTATGTGTATGGATTGGATATTCTGAATATAAGCTTCTTCCAAAGATTTACAGACTGACAAGTAAATAAATGTTCAGCATTGAACATCACATAATTATGATCTGTAGCCCGAGCACGAAAAACTAATGTAAATGTAAATGTATTCGAGTTCGCTGCGCACTGATGACGTTTGGTTAATATTTCATACAAATTTCATAGACGCGCATCGAGTTCGAATACATTTACGGTTGTCTGAAATTTTCCTGCTCAGGCCGCAGATATTGCATAGTATGAATAAAGCTAAGGAACAATTAATTGATATCAGTTACTAGTTAAGCTAATAATGCCCCTATTGATGGTTTCTGGGGTGATTGATCACACATCTCAAGATTATCAGTATTGCATGTAGTTAAAGATTAATTTGAAGCAATGTCTCTTTAAATTAAATACATTGTAATAGTATAGTCGCGAATGCTATTCATTGAAATAAAATTACTTTTACGGATTTTATCACGATTTGGTTTTACGTGGTCACGGGTCTGAGATGTCATTTGTCCAAAAATGTTAGTATTACAAAATCTACCTTCATTTTAGAATTATACAGATTTTAAAAAATTTTTTGGACAAATGACATCTCAGTCCAACCCGTGACCACGAAGACTGCAAAGCCTTCGAAACGTCGGGAATAAAAATTAAAACCAAATCGTGATAAAATCCGTAAAAGTAATTTTATTTCAGTATATAGTCGCGTTTTAACGAAACCACAGGAGTACGGCGGTTGCAAGAGTTTCCCAGGTGGTAGAGCCACGCTGTAGACAGTAACGTCTATAGCACGAATGGGCCGGCTCTACCGGTAAGATACCACTATCTCACAGAAAACCGACGTAAAGTGGCAGCTTGCTGTCGCGTTTTGTTCGGTGAGTGAGAATTCCGGTGGCCCATTTCCCCACTCCCTTTCCCAATCCCCTTCCATTCCCTCCTTTTAGGTTGGCAACGCACCCATGATTTTTTTCGTCTTGGGTGTCTATGGGCGGTGGAGATCACTTACCATCAGGTGACCCATCTGCTCGTTTGTCAATCCCTGCTATAAAAAAATAAAAAAAGAGCATGGAAAGTAGTATAAAAAGTACTCGGGGTTCTAATGCGTCTCCGTGGATGGCCCAAGCGACGTTTGGGCGGAACATAATAATATGAGAGGTGATGTCACTGTGGAGGATGCTCAATAAAGGATGAATATTATATAGAAGTGTTTAGGTAGGAAGGCGGGCCCTGGCATTGAGCCGAGATAACAGAAAGAAAGACATGACTACCTCGGTGGCGTGGTGGTATTTCGGTACGACTACGATTCTGAGGTCTCGGGTTCGATCCCCGGGTCGGGCAAAGTGATATTGGATGTTTCCATATAAACTCGGAGTCTGGAATTTGTGCCCGATATGGCGATAGGCTCACCCCCTATCACATCTGGGACGGAACTAAGCGCGGCGAAATGTGGATGTTCTACTTCGCTAGTGCGCCTCTGCCTACCTCTTCGGGGATACAGGCGTGAGCTTATGAATGAATGAAGATATAACAATAATCTATCTCGATGTCGGTGCTATTGTTGCTAAGGCCGTACTCTATCTTAAGATCTTCACTAAAATATGAGAACAATCTTAGAACACCATTTCAAGTCAAAACGAAGGCGAAGCATCATCTCATTTTTATCTCGGTTATTATTTTTCGACCGACTTCCAAAAAGGAGAAGGTCCTCAATTCGTCGGTATTTTTTTTATGTATGTTACTCGATATTTCCGCCAAATGTGGACCGATTTTCAAAATTCTTTTTGTGTTCGATAGAGCTTATTTCAAGGATGGTCTCATATAAATTTGGTCACGATCAGCGGCCTGAGCAGGGAAATTTCTGACAACCGTAAATGTATTCGAACTCGATGCGCGTCTATGAAATTTGTGAAATATTAACCAAACGTCATCAATGCGTAACGAACTCGAATACATTTACATTTACATTCGTTTTTCATGCTCGGGCTACTGATTTCAAGTCGGTCCTTTATGTTCTTAAACTTGTGATTATAAAAATCAACCAATTTAGTAACATATCACAACACAACTCCAAACCTAAACAAGATGACGCGAACAAGTCAGGGATTAGCCAACTTCGAAATGGCGATGCCGTGTTCGGCGCCGCCCGCAGCGGATCACTCCAACTTATACAGAACCCTTATTACGTATCACATTAATTACTTATCACGCGAAAGTCTTGCCATACACGTAATAAATAGTGATTTCAGTGCGTGTTGTTGTGTGACTCATGCGTTTATGTCTTTACACAAAAAATCAGATGTAAGTATTGCCACACGAAAAATCGCTAATACACATAATAAATTATGACTTGTTAAACATTTTTTCCGTATTGCAGAAATTACTTCTCCCACTTACAGCCTCCGTGGCGCAGCAGGCGAGTAGCCGGCTGTGAAACGTGAGGTCGCGGGTTCGATTCCCGCACCGAGACAAATGTCTGTATGGCCAATAGATATTTGGGTGTTGTGAGACCGAAAGTCTCTCGTAGTTTCTGATACCCACGATACAGGTTACACCTAGTGTGGGGTCACGACTATGTATGTGACTGTTGGGAGTATTTATTATTATTATGTCTTGTTACACAAAACAAAATGCTTAAACATTATAAATAAATAAGTAACAGTAATTGTAAAATATTATTTGTTTGTTAACAGAGGTTATCAATTAAGCTTTAATGACTCAACCAATTCCAATTTTAAGAATACAAATATAATATGACCTGGATAAGGAAAGGATAATTGTTACTCAGGTAGTATACGGCCACAGAATACAACTGTCATGCAGCAAATACTAGAATAATACATAAAATTCAATACTACTACTTAATCACGTAGATTCTGCGCGGTTTGGCATTCAGAATTAAATCCCAGATTAAACAAGTTCTAATACAGTGTGGGCGATGGATGGCCCGGGTAACGTAAATTGGGAGCTTAGAAAACCTCTGGATGGATTAAATCATTTGGTTGCTAAGTGTTTTTATTTGTTTATAAAACTAAACTCGCTAGCTCGCCCAGTTGAATCCGACACAGTAATAAACTCGTATATAAATACATAGATAGATTCACGTCTGTATCCCCAAAGGGGTAGGCAGAGGTAAACTAGCGAACTATAACACCCACATTTCGCCGAGCTTAGTTCCGTCCCAGATGTGATAGGGGGCGAGCCTAACGCCATATCGGGCACAAATTCCAGACTCCGGGCTGATATGGAAAAATCCAATATCACTTTGCCCGACCCGGGGATCGAACCCGAGACCTCAGGACGGTAGTCGTACCGAAATACAACTACGCCACCGAGCCAGTGAATTTTCTTATCAAAATAACCTCGATTCTATACAAAAGGCTCTTGACTATCTGAAAAGCAAATCCTAAATCAAGATTGATGTCTCCACTTAACAGTTGAAAGCACTAAGGATGTCCAATCAATTATTCTACATACCGGAGGCCGGACCCGGCTAATACGATCCATACTAATAATATGCGAAAGTAAGTTTGTCTGTTGCGATTTCAGTTTCCACGGTTAAACTACAGAATAGCTGACCCCCGTTCAGCAGGTCGATTCTCTAAGATTTTATTTGTGAAAACAACGTTGCGGCAACGATGTTTCCATTTTTGTATTCAGCAAGGTACAAAGCGCACGCACTAGCGCTATGCACGATGACGGCGCTTATGCGAACTAGCTCCCTCGGGCGAGGCGTTTCACATAAATGTATGGAAAATGGTATTCTCTAAGACCCAACAACGTTGAACGCTCCGTCGATCTCAACGATGTGCGCTGCCGGAGCTCGTCGTCAATCGCAACGTTGTGGCGTTTATTAGAGAATCGACCTGCAGAAGATGCAAAATTGTTTGTCAAACTTTATACTCTAATTTTTACCTGAGGTCAGTCTAATTAGAATGTTATATGGTTTGGTTCTTATTGAAATGGGTAAGAACTCTGTACTTATTATATTTTACATAATCATACATAATCAAATCATGATTAAGCTCTGTAATAAATAGAAAAAAAACTACAAAACAGATTTTGATACACAATTTTAAAACATAAAACCGACTTCTTTTATCAGAATATTGTACCACCCTTGGATTAAGCTCTATCGAACACAAAGAATCGTGAAATAGCTCCACATTTTCCGGAGATATCGTAACGTAGGCTCACGCCTGTAAACCCGAAGGGGTAGGCAGAGGCGCACTAGCGAACTAGAACACCCATATTGCGCCGAGTTTAGTTTCGTCCCAGATGGAATAGGGGCGAGCCTATTGCCATATTGGGCACAAATTCCAGTCTCTGGATAAAGTGGTAGTAGTAGTACTGAACTAAGGGCTACTGGCAGCTCCGCGATAAATCTCTATTTATCCCAAATCTTGCTTTCGAATTTAGGTTTAACTCTACATAATTAATAGCGCTGAAAGTCGCCCTTAGAACCTTATCTTTTTAAACGCGATTAAATTTTTGGTGGAAAAAAAGCTGAAACCCTAAGGAAGAACACTGGGCACGGGCCTCCTCTACTAATGAGAGGGGTTAGGCCTTAGTCTAACGCTGGCCTAATGCAGGTTGGTAGACTTCACATACCTTTGAAATTCTTGTGGAGAAATTCTCGGCTATGCAGGTTTCCTCACGATGTTTTCCTTCACCGTTATAGCAAGCGATATTTCACAATGAAACCACACTTAACATAGAAAAGTCAGAGGTGTGTGCTCTTTTTGGGGTTGGCCTCGAACCTCTGACAATCGTCTCGGCAGTCCGTACCATTCCCAACTAAGCTATCGCTGCTTAAAATATAAATATAATACTCGGAGTTAAATCCCAGATTGATTCAGGCGGAGTCGCGATCAGAAACAAGTCACTTATAATTAGGGTTCACTCACATTAAAAAATTAATTAGCCTCGGTACGCGTCTAATGAGAATAATAAATTTCTTTGTACCAAAAGGAAACTGTTTATTTAATAACCGCAGCTTTGTTTGCTCGTGTGTGTTGTGTACAAAGAGTTAATTTTCTTCCTTATTCCCCTTTATTTCTTCTCGTAAATAATTTATGAAGGGGCTCACAATAATTTTGTTAAAGTGATTACGTGCGTGACACTTGGAAGGGCGGTTTTCGTTTTTATTCCATGTTTCTCCTATTGTGCGTTTTTAGATTGTATTACGAGAGATGCTTATTATCTTAATGGTTTTTATATCTGCTTATATATACCTACACTATATTATTATGTAGGTATTCCTATATATGGGGATAGAAAATGGGGGCAAAGTGATATTGTTTTTTTCTCAATATTAACCCAGAGTCTAGAATTTGTGCGCGATATGGCGTTAGACTCGCCCCCTATCACATCTGGAACGGAACTAAGCTCGGCGAAATGTTGCTGTTCTAGTTTGCTGGTGCACTTCTGCCTACCATTTGAGGGATAGAGGCGTGAGCCTATTACATTATACACTATCCTGCCTTTATCCGATTGTAATGGGAGGTTGGCGCAATACCCTTTTTCCAACGTATTGCAGAAAGAATTTGGCTTTATTTTTACCAGATGTATGCCTGACGTCAACCCTCTTTGAGGGATAAACTTCCCTTTAATCCTACATTAATATTTTAGCGTTTGATTAAACGAGCGCCTCCTTGGTCTAGAGGCAGCATGTATGGGCTGTGGACCGGGAGGTCCTGGGTTCGATTCCCAGGTCGGCCAAAACAATTTTTCTAATTTAATTTGCCCGGGACTGGATCCCTCATAGGGGGCTGACGTCAGGCAGGCGGCAGGTCATAAAAACTAAGCTAAATCCTCTGCAACATGCTTGAAAAGGTGTATTGCGCCCACCCTACATTAAGATGGGATAAGGGCAGGTAGAAAGCGTTTGATTAAAGGATAAAACCACCAGCTTCAAACACCGTATTCAGCCAGCTTAACCACGCAGAGATATCACAAATACGGACAATACGTCCTTCGTCCAGCTTGACAAATGTGCGTATTCCGTTGTAATTCGACCGATGTGCGCTGGATGCAGTTATTTACAGCTCTGGCAAACCACTAGGGTTTGACTGGCAAGAGGACACACGTGATTAATTTAAACAGGGCTGTGTGCGGTATAACTCATACGCCCGAATGGTCAAACGCTACTTAATTTTAACGGCTTCTTACATTGACTCGACTCGACTGCCTCGATGGCGGTATTTCGGTACGACTACGGTTCTAAGGTCTCGGGTTCGATCCCCGGGTCGGGCAAAATGATATTGGATTTTTCCATATCAGCCCGGAGTCTGGAATTTGTGCCCGATATGGCGATAGGCTCGCCCCCTATCACATCTGGGACGGAACTAAGCTCGGCGAAATGTGGGTGTTCTAGTTCGCTAGTGCGCCTCTGCCTACCCCTTCGGGGATACAGGCGTGAGCTTATGTATGTCTTACATTGATTTTCGCCGCTCAATTTTGGCATAAGATACAAGGCGACCTTAAGTGTATGAGCATTCGGCGGATAATTTATTCATGCAAATCAAGTTTTGATAAATAAGTACAAATAATACATTTTATACTACTTTCAGAAATTTCCTAAATATCCTTAAAAAAATATGTTTTTTTGGGAAAATTGCACTTGTTTTAGATTGTGTTAAGGCGAGAACATACGAACTTATCTGGCATGCGACATCTGACGAAGAAAATGTCAGAAACTTGACAAAAAATATGTGTATATTTTATTGCACTTTTTTAATAGCAAAGACTGGCAAACGAGCAGGTGGGTCATCTGATGGTAAGTTATCTCCACCGCCCATAGACACCCTTTTCTAAAATATACTACCACCACTACTAAAATAATCAAGAGTGCGTTGCCAACCTAAAAGGAAAGAAATAGGGATTGGGAAAGGGAGGGAGGGAATTGGGCCACCGGATATCTAACTCACCGAACGAAACGCAACAGCATGCTGCCTTTACGTCGGTTTTCTGTGAGACAGTAATATCAAACCGGTCGAACCGGCCCATTCGTGCTGTAGACTTAACTGTCTACAGCGTGGCTCTACCACTCAATAGGGCATATGATTATCAAAACTAAATGAGAAAAATAGCGTAATCATAACAGCTTTAACGACTCACCACGTAAATATTAACAATGCATAACAACTAATTAATACATACATGTTATTAATTAAAATCTCACTTTATTCCAAGTAATTTAAACCATCAAAGACTACATACATACATACATACATAGACTCACGCCTTTTTCCCATAGGGGTAGGCAGAGACAACGGATTTCCACTTGCTACGATCCTTACACACCTCTTTCGCCTCATTCAGTCTCATTACATTCTTCATGCATGCACGTCGGTTTAGGGTACTTTTAACTTGACCTTTCTCGAGTAAATCTCTGACTTGGTCAGAGAATGTTCGATGAGGTCTTCCCCTTCCAACTCTACCATTCACACTTGCCATATATATTTGCTTCGTCAACCTCCTTTCATCCATCCTTTCTACATGCCCAAACCACCGCAACATTCCTTTCTCAATCCTCGTTATTATTTCCTCTTTTAATCCACACCGCCCTCTCACCACACCATTTCTTACCCTATCTCTCAAAGTCACACCATCAAAGACTGTCTTCAATAATACATTTATTTCCCCAATAATTGATTTCTTCCTTCACTCACAACCTTAACTCAATTGAGACGCTAAATCCACAAACCGGCACCGCTCTGACACTGACGCGAGCAAGATTGACAGGCGGGCGACGCGTGTGCACCCACCCTTACAGATAGCCGACAACCATGATATAAGCCTAGCACACACTGCGGTATCGTGCCGAAAGTTTTCAGCCAACGGGATTTCGGAGGATTCCGCATTTATCCGTTTTTCACGGTTGCCGCCTCCCGCGCGATAAACCGTCCAAGGTAAGCTTTAATATTTATCGTTTCTCCGGTGTAAGTATTTCGTAAGAATTTTTAAGGTTAAAATATTGCGCAGAGATAGGGGCGTCCGTTGTCGTCTGTCTCGACGTCTCTGATTCCTTCCGTACGGAGTTGACCTGAGAAATATTGCTTTGGAAGTAGGGATTTATGTGAGTTTTAATGGGATTTTGTTTGCTTTGTACACATATTTTATGCAGTAATATCATTTTAGAATTAAACTGTTATTTAATACGTACATATTATACGTTTTCGACCGACTTCCCAAAAGGAGAAGGTCCTTTTTTATGTGTGTTACGCGATACCTCCGTCGAATGTGGACCCATCTTCAAAATTCTTTGTGTGTTCGATAGAGCTTCTTTCAAGGGTGGTCCCATATAAATTTGGTCACGATTGGATTTGAAGTCGGTCTGTTAAGTTTTTAAACTTGTGATTATGTATGTATAGTATGAGTCTAGTAGAGTTAAAAATTAACGGAATCTAAATAATGTTTGAACATTTCATGGATTCAATAAATGATTTGATTTGATTTGATTGATGTCGGAACCCTAATAAATAGATAATGACACCTCAATAAGTATTTATATGTCCTCAAATAAATATTTCAGATGCAACTAGTACCTTCACAGTACCCGAGCTTATTCAGTTTCTTTCTTTCCTCATGCCCTTATCCCAAAATAATCGATCGATCGGATCGGTACAACATACTTTTACAAGCATGTTGCAGAAAGAATTGGTCTTATTTTTTACTACCGGGAGCCTGCCTAAATAATTATATTAACTTTTTAGTCAGGTGTGTTATAAAAACGCTTTTTTTATTAAACACTAGCTGACCCGTTTAACTTCGTCTGCATATGACAGAGAGGGTTGAAAGAGTGAGTCGTAGACCTATAAACCAATAATTCTAAAGGAGGTAATGGGATGATCTATTTCGGTCCGGTTTCGTCAGTGACCCTGTCCGTCATCCCGTCAGTCGCCCAGTCAGTCACCCCGTCAGTCACCCCGTCCATCATCTCGTCAGTCACCCAGTCAGTCAGCCAGTCAGTCACCCAGTCGGTCACCCCGTCGGTCATCCGCTACTATTGGTCATACCGTGATGTTATACAGCCTATAGCCATCCTCGATAATTGGGCTATCCAACACTAAAATAATTTTTCAAATCGAACCAGTAGTTCCTGAGATTAGCGCGTTCAATCAAACAAACTCTTCAGCTTTATAATTATAGTATAGATTAGTATAGATTAACCACACACAACACACTATAAACATAGCTTTTTTAATGGCGTTTATCACACGCTTATCTCTCTGATAAGCGTCTCTCTTTGATACATAAACCTTTGGCTTTTAACAAATTACTTTTAAAACACGCTTCAGAGCTAAAGCATGTAAATTCGAGTAATAACTGGAAATTTTCATAAAGGTCCACGCTTGAGAGCGTTTAATTGGTCACATGAGCCAACAAATGGAGGTAAATGGGCCCTTTAAGACGTTAAAATGTAATTTGTTATTGAGTAACGCTAATAGGCACTTTGTGAAATTGTATGAACATTTTGGTATTGAAGTTGAATGGAAATGGAGTACCAATACTTATTATGTAGAATAAATTAGCTTCTGTAGACTGCAGTTATAGTATAATGAGTGACCACCAGTTTCTTCATGTACAGCTAAAGTAACAAAAATAAAAGCAATATAATAGCTTTATCTTGTTATGACATTATTATATTCTTATACAAAAGCTTACGCCTGTATCCCCAAAGGGGTAGGCAGAGACGAATTAAATCACCCAGATTTGGCCGAGTTTAGTTTCGTCCCAGATAGGGGACGAGTTTATCGTCATATCGGACACAAAATCGAGACTCTACTATTAAAATCAAATATCACTTTACCCGACCCGGAGATCGAACCCGAAACCTCAGGACGATAGTCGTACCACGCACGCAATACCAATGCACTACGAAGGCTTTCAATGGAAACCAAACATCGAAACCCGCTTCAGACAATGCATCCATACGGAAACTTATGTTTTCCGAGCGAACTAGTAAGCAGGGATTCTGTATTCATGTCATTGCTTTCTTTAAAGCTCACTGAGAGCTGGTTTCGAATTCTATCTTGTGCTAACTGAATGCCTTTTCAATTCAACAATGGATTTTACTGGATGTGGTAGTTTAGAGTTACATAACATAAGCTCACGCCCGTATCTACTAAGGAGTAGGAAGAGGCGCACTAGCGAACTAGAACACCCACAATTCGTCGAGCTTAGTTCCGTCCCAAATGTGATAAGGGTCGAGTGTATCGCAATATGGGGCACAAATTCCAGACTCCGGGCTGATATTGAAAAATCCAACATCACTTTGCCCGACCCGGGGTTCGAACCCGAGACCTCAGGACGTAAGTCGTACCGAAATACTACTACGCTACCTAGGCAGTCATAAGTATAAAAAATCATAAGCAAATAGCGTTGGACGTCCACCTGCTAAGTGGACAGACGACCTGATAAAGGTTGCAAGAAATCGCTGGATGCAGGCCGCTTCCAACAGGTCGATCTGGAAATCTTTGGGGGAGACCTATATTCAGCAGTGGACGTCATGGGGCTGATGATGATGTTAATGAAATAGCGTAATTTAAATACGCGCTGACTGAATTAGTAGCTACCACAAATGGCTACGAGTATCTTATACTTCTCTTACATCAAATATAAATTCTCCTATAAAGACATTTTCCAATTCAGATTTCCCCTCAATTTGGAATTACCTCAAGAAATTATGATTGTGATTAGTCAACGAATTTTTATGTACAATATAAAAATTACTGGTTTATGTTTTGGTATAATAAGGTTGTTTAGGTAATGCCATAACAAGTTATTACTATAATAAACCTAACTCGGTTATACTTCATTACACAGCTGCAAAGATATTAAAAATATAAACGTTATTAAATATTATCCTTAAGCCATTGACGTAAAAAACTGTAACTA
This sequence comes from Clanis bilineata, assembly GCA_036417725.1. Taxonomy (NCBI): domain Eukaryota; kingdom Metazoa; phylum Arthropoda; class Insecta; order Lepidoptera; family Sphingidae; genus Clanis; species Clanis bilineata. The sequence continues at coordinate 3,099,804 of CM071145.1, read as the reverse complement.
AATGTAACTAGACTGCGTGCCTGGGATGTAGATTCACGTTGTTTTTAGATTAATTTAGACATTTCATTGTGCATGCTTCAATATGTTCGCTCTCAAATTTTTACTCGTGAGAACCTGTTATTAAGTATTTTATCTCTTATTCTGTTATTATTTTTTCAAGTGGTAGAGCCACGCTGTAGACAGTAACGTCTATAGCACGAATGGGCCGGCTCGACCGGTTAGATACCACTGTCTCACAGAAAACCGACGTAAAGTGGCAGCTTGCTGTTGCGTTTCGTTCGGTGAGTAAGATTTCCGGTGGCCCATTTCCCCACTCCCTTTCCCAATCCCCTTCCCTCCCCTTCCATTTCCTCCTTTTAGGTTGGCAACGCATCCATGATTCTTTTTGTATCTTGGGTGTCTATGGGCGGTGGAGATCACTTACCATCAGGTGACCCATCTGCTCGTTTGCCAATCTCTGCTATAAAAAAAAACACATTGAAAATAAAGCAGGGTTTTCGGCTCATTCAATCAATCGTCAACATTATCGAATGGGAAGAAAATCCTACTTCACTTTCAATGTTCCTAACGCTCCGTCCATCATTTTTTACGTCCGTGCCATAGGCTTGCTAAACTTGCATAAAATCAAGTCTTTGAAATAGCGCTTAATTCTAAAAATGTTTTGACTTTAATAATAAAATCCATAATATTACCCGTTGTGTACAAGAAAACTGACTGCCTCGGTGGCGTGGTGGTATTTCGGTACGACTACGGTTCTAGGGTCTCGGGTTCGATCCCCGGGTCGGGCAAAGTGATATTGGATTTTTCCATAATCAGCCCGGAGTCTGGAATTTGTGCCCGATATGGCGATAGGCTCGCCACCTGTCACATCTGGGACGGAACTAAGCTCGGCGAAATGTGGGTGTACTAGTTCGCTAGTGCGCCTCTGCCTACTCCTTCAAGGATACAGGCGTGAGCTTATGTACAAGAAAAATAAATGTCATTTTTTTAAGTAGTAGAGCTACACTGTAAACAGTAAATGGGCCGGATCGACCGGTTTGATACCACTGTCTCACAGAAAACCAACGTAAATTGTCAGGTCGCTATCGTATTTTGTTCGGTGAGTGAGATTTCTGGTAACCCAATTCCTCCCCCTTTCTTTCCCAATCTTTATTTCCCTCCTTTTTGGTTGGCAACGCACCCATGATTATTTTTGTCTCTTGGCCTCTTGGGTGTTTATTGTTTATCACTTGCCGTCAGGTGACCCATCTGCTCGTTAACCAGTCTCTGCTATATAAAATAAAGATATGAATATATAATTTATACCATAGTAATATTACTAAGTTTTTGCCTGGCAGTATCCTGGCCTCATACCAGGATCCGCTTTCCTATTTAAACGCTTCCACTTCGCCCGGTCTTAAGCATCATCCACAGTGAGACTATTGGCTATCATTGTCATCGGCATAGCACAAATAAGCTCCCATGGAGGCTGCTCCAAATATCGCGTAACATACTTCTTCTTGCCTTTATCCCACTTTAATGTGGGGTCGGCGCAACATACTTTTCAAGCATGTTGCAGAAAGGATTTGGCTAAGTTTTTACGATCGGCTGCCTGCCTGGCGTCAACTCCCTCTGGGGATTCAGTCCAGGAAAAATTAAATTAGAAAATTTGCATTGCCCGACCTGGGAATTGAACCCACGACCTCCCGGTCCACAGCCCATATAAAAAATACAGACGAATTGATTGCCTTTCTTTTGAAGTCGGTCTAAAATAAATTGTCACTAAATATTCAATGTCCAGAAAAGATCGAATAAAATACACTTAACGCATGACATTTAATGTAACATATGAAAAAGGGTGGAATATTTTACTTCACGCCTTTATAAAAGTCAGAAAGGGTAAATGGTACTGACAGGGGTAACCGTACGTCATAAACTCGAGGGACGAAGGAAATTGAGCGACATATTCCATATACTTTCAAATAATATCGTATTATGATGGCCTCTTTGGTAAGGAACAGCTCGACGTCAAGGCATGGGTCTGTGAAGGACTTTTTCCTAGATTATAAGATTGCCAGACATCAAAAAGGCATATTTGTAGTTTTCAATCGACTTTCAAAAAGGAGAAGGTCCTCAATTCGTCTGTATTTTTCTTATTTTATGTATGTTATGCTATATCTCCGCCAAATGTGGATCGATTTTCAAAATTCTTTTTGAATTTGAGCTTATTTCAAAGGTGGTCCCCATCGATATATTATTTACCTAGATGCTCAGTTGACGCTCGGAAAGTGGGACAGCAAAGGAGTGCTTAAGCACTCCTTTTGCATACAGTCGGACGCCAATAGAATTCTAATTTTCAAAATTCAAATTTAAGAACGCTTGATCATTTCGTTTAAAGCTACTTTATAACGGGTGCATAGGGTTATATAACATAACATAACATAAGCTCACGCCTGTATCCCCGAAGGGGTAGGCAGAGGCGCACTAGCGAACTAGTACACCCACATTTCGCCGAGCTTAGTCCCGTCCCAGATGCGATAGGGGGCGCGCCTATCGCTATATCGGGCACAAATTCCAGACTCCGGGTTGATATGGAAAAATCCAATATCACTTTGCCCGACCCGGGGATCGAACCCAAGACCTCAGGAGTGTAGTCGTACCGAAATACCACCACGCCAGCGAAGCAGGCATCGACTAAGTATAATTAAAATGTTATCATTTCAGTTCAACATAAACTAATCATGGACGCTAAGTGGATTTAAAATTAAGTTGGAATATGGAGATAAACACCTTTAAATAGGAGATCTCCATCTAATACACACACACACACACACCATACCAGAAAATCTTAAATGTTGTGCTAACCTTAAACTAAGAGAATAAGAGAACGGCAGGAGAAATTTCATTGTATCAGCCACAGGACGTTCACTACTGAAAAAGTCCTCCCCAAATATTTTCATACCAGCTTTTTGAGACGACGTACATCCAGTTATTTTAGACATAAATAATTTGGACCACCGTTAATGTCATTCGCCGAACGAAATCCAATAGCGAGCTGTCTATTTACGTCCGATTTCTGACAGACTCACAGACTACCTATCACCAACAATCATTGCTCTCTAGCTCTATAAAGTGTTGAATATACCACAGAGTACACATTCAGCCTCATAAAGATGAAACAACGAACCAGTATACTATGAATCCATTCGCAACCGAAATAAATATTTAACTGCATTATCGCCGTGTATTTCCCCGGGGCAACAGTCGGCAGTAAACGAATTTAACTTTTAACACGAATCCGTCTAAGTCCAAGTTATTTTAATAGAAAAAACTTAAGACAAGTGGGCTGCAGACAAAACCTTGGACGTAGTTTTCTAAGTCATTAGTCACACAAGTTGCTTGTGACACACGGATGGGAAGTTTGTACGACTGATACTCGGTGTTTGAGGTCCAACAGTTGAATGTATTGGATAATACGCTACACGTTTTTTCGAAACAAAACATTTAAAACACCTACACAAAACAAGGTTTTTCATTGTCTCCTGCTCATAGAACAATGGACTATAGACAAAAAATATATAATATCAGTTGTTTAGTCTAGTTGATCAGTCACTAAAGTTAGACCGTAACGAGATTAGTAAAGTAGAAAATGAGGAACAGGATTTTCTTAGATTACGGTAAGCTTTAACATCCTGACGAAATCTGCATACCCGACAATTTCGCCACAAGAAGTTCGAAGGTGGAGTCTACTAACCCGCATATTACAGTGCTAATATTATTATTTATTATTATTTACTAATAATACATCATATTTATTATTATGATGATGATGATGATGATGTGTATTATATACTGTAAGCTTTTAACAGTTAAAACGTAAAAAGTGTTCACGGAACTTCCCCTCAGTGTGTCAAGCGAGTTTGTCCCTCTTCTTAAATGATGAAGCGACGACACGTCAGGGAAGAGCGCCTCCACTACAAACTTATGCAAGACACTCGCAGTAACTCGCGAGTCGTGACTCTCACCTCAGAGGTGCCGACACATCATTACGCCAACAAACTTGTGTCATTTTATACTCAACTCTATAATACGGCTCATGGCTCATAACCTTATGTCTGGGACGTTATAACTTGTTTAATCAAACAATATCTTGGATGTAATATCAGGATGCGTTGTTGACCAATGCAATCACAGATTGATGAGTGATTAATAGTATTAGTTATGGTTTGTCTAATGATACATTGATGAGGTACCAAGTAAGAGCCCCTCTTCAAACTTAATTAAAATCCACTCGCCTCACACCTCAGAGGTGCCATTATTAAACACCAACAAACTTGTGTCATTTTACACTCAACTCTATAATGCGGCTCATGGCTCATAACTTTATGTCTAGGAATAGTGGGACGTTTGTCAGTCTTATAACTTGTTTAATAATGTATTATCATGGAATATCATTGTGAATTGAGTCCTAAAATAACTGATTAATTGTTATTAATGAAGCTTAGTTCCGTCCCAGATGTGATAGGGGCCGAGCCTATCGCCATATCGGGCACAAATTCCAAACTCCGGGCTGATATGGAAAAATCCAATATCACTGTGCCCGACCCGGGATCGAACCCGAGACCTCAGAACCGTAGTCGTACCGTAATACCACCACGCCACCGAGGCAGTCATAGACTAATGATTGATTAATAATAATATTTTCTGAGTCATTGTGTCAAGTGAGACTTCTGGTGGCCCAATAATAAACCTCCTCCCTTTTCCAATCCCCTTTCCCTCCCCTTCCATTCCTTCCGTTTAAGTTAGACGCACCCATGATTCTTGGGTGTCTTGGGTGTCTATGGGCGGTGGTCTCTGCTATTAAAAAAAATTGTCATAATGAAAACCACCTCAAAGAGTCTATAAACCTAGCTCCACATATTTATTTAAGTGCTTTTAATTGTCAAAACGACAATCGCTAAAACATTATCATTAAAATATCTCCTATTTGCAAAGCAATAAGGACGATCTCATAAAATCTTTGCGTCATAAAACAGCAGTTAAAATTAAACTGGTCTCAAATAGTTTGAACACAAACTTCGCATCAATAATAGTCGACAAACCACTTTCCAGTTAAGAGACACGTACTATCATACAATATACAAGAACTATTAAGTTTTACAATCACAATGGATGTAGGAATGGGACGTATTCGAGTTTGGATTTAAGGACCTTAAATTAATTTATCGACAGACTTCCAAAAAGGACAAGGTCCCAAATTTGTCTATTGTTTTTTTTTTATATATACGTTACGTGATATCTCCGCCAAATGAGGACCGATTTTCAAAATTATTTTTGTGTTCGATAGAGCTTATTTCAGCGGTGATCACATATACATTTTCACGATCGGATTTGAAGTCGATGAACTTGTGATCTTTTATTTATCTCATCTTCAAATTAGAGGATACAACCTTATAAAGTTTACAATTCATAGCGTAGAGATTGGTGTCTGATGTAGGCAATTCAGGTCACGAGGTTCTCAATTCTTAAACGTACAGGAATGGTTTATTAAAACAATTTAAAATACGCTCGATCGTGTGAAATAGCATAATAATATTTTAAACTTAACCTTAAACTGGATGCAGGCCGCTCCCAACAGGTCGATCTGGAAATCTTGGTGGGAGGCCTATATATGTTCAGCAGTAGACGTCCTGTAGCTGATGATGATGATAATAATTGTTTCGGATATTCATGTAATTTTTATGTTTTAAATCCGTTATCTTTGGTGAAGATTACAATTGGCATATAATTATGTAAAGTTAGTTAGAATTACATGTCCTTCACATATTTCTATTTCAATTTAACTTGAGGTTAGGACTAACCGTTGGTTAGTAGTAGTGGTGCAAGTTGCCCTTAGTGAGGTATTATTGTTTTTATCACATCAGATTTTTAATTAGCGGAGCTAAAAGTTTTAAGGAATCGAAGTCGATTATGAGTAAGTACTCATAATAACTCACAACAAGAAAAGTGCAAATCTGAATAATACGATAAATTTCTATGAAGTTATCTTTCTTTCTACCTGCACTTATCTCACCTTAATGTGGGGTCGGCGCAACACCGCAACACATTTTTTCAAGTAAGTTACAGCGTGGATTTGGCTAAGTTTTTACAACCAACTGCCTCTTTGACGTTAACCGACTCTGGGGGATGCCTGAGGGCAATTTATGTGATATAATACTGTGTTTATTAACCCGTTGTAGGCGGCACATATACCTCTATATCTTACATAAGTGTCTCGGACTCCGAATGCCGAGCCGCTCGTCACTATTTAAAGACGCCTAAACCGAAAAGGCTATTTAAATAAATAACTTAACAAGCTGAAAACCTAAGCTACGCTGAATCTGCCATGTTGTAGGGACTCAGAGCGCACATTTGTATCCAAATCCTCCCCTGGCACAAAACGAGAGGCGGGCACATTACGCGGGCGACGTAACGACACCGTAACGATCAGTTTACGTCCCGGTTAACGAACACGTGTCGTGTCGAGATCGTAAACGGGAACCTTGTATTCGCTTCCGAGCTTTGAATGTTCGAAAACGATGTTGAAGATTTAAGTCCAGTTCAAATTGAGAGAGTTTATGGCAACATCAAGGCTAGCATACTACTATAACATAAAACTTTTGTTTAAAATAATACGATGTATGCCAGCACTACAAGATCGTCTTACAATCCAACATGTGTCCAAACCGTTCCAACTAAAGATATATGAGATAATCACAAGTTTAAAAACTTAACGGACCTACTTCAAAACATATCCGATCGTGACCAAAATTATATTTTATGGGACTACCCTTTTTTATATGGCAATTGAAATACATTATGCCAATGTCAAGTTAGGGAAATTGTTTTCCTACATGTAAGTTTTCGCAAGTGCAATGAAGTTGGATGTGTTCGATTTCAAGGCCCTGCTGGAGTTTTAGCATCAATTCCTTTCAGTTTGATGTTTTTAGACGATTTTCTCGCAGCGGAGGAATCGAACATGGTCGACCCATCTACCCGAGAAAAAGCATCCAAAATCACTTATTTCAAAGCTTCCACATACTGTCCATCTTCGTTGATGTTTATTGCTTAGATACACATCACATTTAAACCACAAACACAACTTTAGACTAAAATATGAAATCATTAAAACAAGCGACCACCCACACCGTAAGAATTCCCGCGAAAACTCGCAGGGACTACCCTTGAAATAGGCTCTATCGAACACAAAAAGAATTTTGAAAATCAGTCCACATTTGGCGGAGATATCGCGTAACATACACAAAAAATACAGATGAATTGAGGACCTTTGCCTTTTTGGAATTCGGTCGAAAAGACTAACATCGTCGGACATTGACGAAATATGTACATATATAAAAAAACTCAATAGTCACACACGTAGTCCTGACACACTATGTTTTACCTATATCGTGACTACCAACTATAAAGGATTTATGGTCAAAAATAACCCAGATACGGAACAAATATCTGTAGCCTGAGCACGAAAAACTAATGTAAATGTAAATGTATTCGAGTTCGCTGCGCACTGATGACGTTTGGTTAATATTTCATACAAATTTCATAGACGCGCATCGAGTTCGAATACATTTACGGTTGTCAGAAATTTTCCTGTCAGGCCGCTGATCACATACACATTTCTCTTGGAACAAGAATCAAACCCGCTGCCGCTCGTTTCACAGCCAACTATCAAACTATATCTTTATACGAGGCGGGTTGGACTGTTGGACGTTCGTGTAGCACAATTGACATGAGGAACTAAAATTTCGAAACAAGAATCATATGACAATCACAGGTCGATCTGGAAATCTTTGGGGGAGGCCTATGTTCAGTAGTGGACGTCCTATGGCTGATGATGATGATGATGAATCATATGACAATTTTTGTATTCTGTCCTGCGATAATCTCTCGTCAGGTAAATGCGGCTTTAGGAGTCAATTAATGTGAAACGTTGATGTTTAACGTTAGAGTTTATAGAATTCCATCCATTTTTTTCAAACCATTTATTATTATTAAGAGATCCAAAAACCATATATATGCAAACATAAGTTTACGCCTGATCTCCGAACCGGTAGGCAGAAGCGAAAAAGCGAACTAGAGCACCCACATTTCGCTGAGCTTATTTCTGTCCCAGATGTGATAGGCATACATACTACATATGTAGCCCGATATGGCGATAGCGAGCCTATCGCCTACCGGGCACAATAGATAAATAACCTTCGAATTTTGACCTCCCGATGTACTCAAGAAAGATCATTAATACCAAAAAAATATCTGATCATTCCCACAAAACATTCCTTTGAATACCCTATAATCTCCCCTAGACATACACATAAAAACAGTAATCTTTAAAATCAACGACATCCACGCGTGAGTTTATGTCACATCACAGCAAGGGACTTCATTCTCGTAAACACGAGTCATTGTGTATCGGAGAACTGGTTTTATGTCCTCTTTTACGATGGATCATGGAAGATACCTGATCATCAGTTTGGTGAGATTCGAACCGAGTTGCATGAATGAACCTACAAAAAAATAAAAAAATATGTTATTGATGATAACATTAGTCAATCAACATACATTAGTCGCCTCCTTTTTCTAGTGGCAGCGTATATAGGCTGTGGACCGGAAGGTCGTGAGTTCGATTCCCAGGTTGAGCAAAGCAAATTTTGTAACATAATTTGCCTGGGACTGGATCCTTCAGAGGGGGTTGACGTCAGACAGGCAGCAGGTAGTAAAAAAAAGCCAAATCATTTCTACAATATGCTTGGGAAGTGTGTTAAGGGCAGGTACAAAGAAATGAATAGAATCAAAAAATACTGAACCGATTTTAAAAATTCTTTCAACGCTAACGAAGTCGGCAGCAACAGCTAGTAATTAATAAAGAGAAACTATCGGCTTCCATTTTGAAACTTTACACACTTCGCCACTAGAACGTAGCACTAGTATTCGTTCCAACTAGTTAAATTAGTACATATGCGATCTCTACACAGCGGACTTAGACAAGTGACTTATGCACTAGTCGAATAGAACAGTAGCCTGAGCACGAAAAACTAATGTAAATGTAAATGTATTCGAGTTCGCTGCGCACTGATGACGTTTGGTTAATATTTCATACAAATATCATAGACGCGCATCGAGTTCGAATACATTTACGGTTGTCAGAAATTTTCCTGCTCAGGCCGCAGTTGAATAGAATAAATGTATGGAAATGACATAAGAATACGCTATATGCGGCGTACTCTTATATCATTTCCATACATTTATTCCATTCGTTTATTCTATTCGACTAACGCATAAGCCACTTGTCTAAGCCTACTGTACTGCTATTATCACCAATCAAGACCATTTCTTTACGACTCATAATCCTTATCATAAACACATTACTAATGAACCCTTCGGGATATTCCAAAGAACAGATTTATCAGTTGACTATCGAGCGGACAGTTAACTAGAGTTAACGGTACTTCGGTAGTTGATATGGGCACGGTCATTCATTGTTTACGATCATATGAGCCAATCTGGCGACCCGCCGCGATCCGATGTTATCCCTTGTAATAAAGTTATTAAAAATGTGTCTATCGTAAAGGTGTAATGATCGATGGATATGCGTTCGTCTAGTGGCATTTACTGTGAACCGGGAATCCAAGGTCCAAAACTCACGTGGGCTAATGTTTTCCTAACATGATTTTCAGCAGCTAGATCCCCTATGGCCTCAGGCAGGTGGCTGGTCGAACTACGAATTTTTTTAGCAACATGCTTAAAAAGTGTGTTACTTTGACATTGAGTGAAGAGATAAATATAGGTGGTAAGATATGTATGTAGGTACATATGTGACCTCCATCAGCCATAGACACCCACGATACCAGAAGAATCGTGGGAGCGTTGCGAAGTTTAAAAGAGTGAACAGGGGTGGGGATTCTAGCTACCAAATATCTCACTCACCAAACAAAACGCAACATTAAATATCATTTTTACAGTGGTAGAGTCACGCTGTAGACAGTAAAGTCTATAGCACGAATAGGCCGGCTCCACCGGTTAGATACCACTGTCTCACATAAAAACCGACGTAAAGTGGCAGCTTGCTATCGCGTTTCGTTCGGTGAGTGAGATTTCCGGTGGCCAATTTCCCCACTCCCACTAATCAATTGTTTATTGTTCATTTTATGTTAATTATTGCGTATCCTTTTTTGATTTGACATTTTTCTTTTTCTTTCTTGCTTTTTCGTTTCTTTCTTTCTTTGTTTCTTTCAACAGCAAGCAACAAGTTATCGTCCACACAGTCCCTGGGTAAGCTTTAAAAGGAAAATACTGACGAGAGTAGATTCGCGGGCACAAGCTGTATCAAATATTTCGGACTACATAGCGCCAATTAAATGCTATCATAATCCCAATTCGTATAATAACATTAATAGCGATCGGGGAGTCGTTTTCCTTTATGTTGCTTTTAGGATGTTATTGCAATGTTATCTGAGATAACATTTGATATAACATAAGATCACGCTTGTATCCCCGAAGGGGTAGGCAAAGACGCCCTAGCGAACTACAAAACCCATATTTCGCTAGGCTTAGTTCCGTTCCAGATGTGATAGGGGAGCCTATCGCCATATCGGACACAAATTCCAGACTCTAGGCTGATACTAGAAATCCAGTATCACTTTGCCCGACTCGGGAAACGAACCCGAGACCTCAGGACGGTAGTCGTACCGAAATACGACTAGGCCACCGAGGCAGTCCATGCATAAAATAATATGCTATTGTTTTATCATTAGCACGTTACGTGCATCTAATTTGAAAAGAAAACTGATTTGGAAAGAATTTTGATATATTAATACAATAAATGTTGATAGTCGCCTCCTATGTCTAGTGGCAGCATATATGGGATGTGGACCGGGAGGTACTAGGTTCGATTCCCAGGTCGGCCAACGTTAATTTTCTAAGTTAATTTGTCTGGGACTGGACCCCTCAGAGAGGATTGACGTCAAGGAGGCCGGTCGTAAATACTAAGCCAAATCCCTTCTGCAACATACATGAAAAACTGTGTTGCGCCGACCCCACATTAAGGTGGGATAAGGGCAAGTAGAAAGATGGTCAGGTACAAGAATAAAGTAATTACAAATGTTGGGAATACGACGTCTAATTTATTAGACGCCCTAATCTAATTCTAATCAGTAATTTCTCCAGGTGCGTTACCTGAGGCAGCTTCCTCTTCCGAATTACATTAAAATACTCATCCTTTTGTTTTCGAGAATTTTCGAAATTCGGGACGGAACGTATATCGCTAAATTCAATTAAGTCACTAACTTCGGTCCAAGTTATACGCATTTGGTTGGATTTTAATTAAATTATTTTTATAGATGACGTCAGACCTTGATTTAAGTCTACATACACGAAAACTCTTTTACGTTAAATGTCGACATAAACTAAACTAATGATCGACACATAACATATGTGTTATGTCAAGACTAGGTGTGTGACTGTTAGGTGTCATCATTATCATCATCATCATCATCAGCCATAGAACATCCCCTGCAGAACATAGGCCACCCCCAAAGATTTCCAGATCGACCTGTTGGAAGCGGCCTGCATCCAGCGACTTCCTGTGACCTTTACCAGGTCGTCGGTCCACCTTGTAAGTGGACGTCCTATGCTGCTGTTAGGTGTATTTATTATTATTATTAAATACTTAACGGACAGACTTCAAAACTTATCCGATCATGACCAAATTGGGAGCACCCTTGAAATAAGCTCTATAGAACACAAAAACAATCTGAAAATAGGTCCACATTTTGCGGAGATATCGCGTAACATACATAAAAAACAGACGAATTGAGGTCCTTCTCCATTTTAAGTCGATCGAAAATAACTTTACCTCATTCAAATCGCTTGCATCATGTACCACAAATATAAAGGCGGGCGTTACTCGCGTGCTCTCCAAACGTAAATCGGACCCCGTTAAATCAGGTCTGGGCAATTCTCACGGGGGTTACTCGCTCTTTAAAATTTCTTAAGATATAATAAGGGAGTGATAAATTTGGAACATTTACATTTTGAATTACCGACAACCAATCGTGTTGGCAAATGACTCGTGGTTTTAATTATAATTTAAAATTATTTTCATAATTTTATCGGTTTATGAAGTTACTAGCTGCCTCGCGCCACTTCGTCGGCGTCACATAACAGAGAGAGAGTTAGAAAGAGTGGGGTGTAGACACCTATTATATATTAAAAGGACGTTCAACTCCGGATCCGTGCTTTGGAACCTCAAAGCTACACAAAAGCTTTACATATCAGATCATGACCAAATTTATATGGTACGATCCTTGGAATAAGCTCTATCGAACACAAAAATAATCTTAAAAATCGGTCCACATTTGGCGGATATATCGGGTAACATACATAAAAAAATAAAAATTGAGGACCATCTTTTTTTGAAGTCGTTCGAAAATTAACTTAAGCCTTTAGCTAGGATTCAAGCTTTCTTCACACCAAACGTAACAGACAGAGTTACTTTCGCATTTATAACATTAGTGTGGATTTACAAAGGCAATTTATTATGGTGTTGCACCGCCAATTTTTCTAACTTGGAAAAATAATGTAGGCAAGGTGAATTACTTAATTACAAAATATGGTTCCGAAATTAATAACCGTCAGCCGGGTTTAGGAATAAGCTGTGTTTTAACACGGTTTTATTATGATTTACGTTCTGAGGTGCTGGGGTTCAGTAGCTGAGAATCTGATATGTATAAAACGGGGGAGGGAACCAGAGGCGCGAGCAGGAGGCCAACTATATTTTTTGACAATTCACGCTAGCGACTTCGTAAAATAAATTGTATGAAAAACGTCAGCTCCCCAAGTAACCGCTAAGGACGTTCGGGTGTTTGTCATACAAATATTTTACGTAGTCGCTAGCGTGAAATTCCAAAAAGCTCTTACTCGAGCTACTGTGGCTCTTTCAGGAATATTTATATGAAATACTAACCAAATGTCATATACGAATTCGATTGTCATAAATATTTCTGCTTGGGCCGTCATACAATTTATTTAGGTAGTCGCTGGCGTGAAATGTCAAAAACTCATTAGCTCCACTACAGGGATATTTTTGACCTTTGAATTCGAATCGAGCTCGATGTTTGTCTATGGCATCTGTGTGACATAACATAAGCTCACGCCTGTATCCCCCAAGGGGTAGGCGAAGGCGCACTAGTGAACTAAAACACCCACATTTCTCAGAGCTTAGTTCCGTCCCAGATGTGATAGCACCATATCGGGCACAAACTCCAGACTCCGGGTTGATATGGAAAAATCCAATATCATTTTGCCCAACCCGGGATCGGACCCGAGACCTCAGGACAGTAGTCGTACCGAAACACAACCACGTCACCGAGGCATTCATCTGTATGAAATATTAACTTAATGTCATCAGTGCGAATTAGATTGTCAAAACTATTACTCCTAGGGCCACAGATGCCTGAGTAATAATCTGGTATGCGGCGGTATTCTTGTTTCTGGTGCAAAGAATGCTCCTGTGACGTCACGGAAGCTGTGCTCATCGTGTATGCGTCGTATCCGTTTTCAAGACGTTTTTCAGTCACTCAAAGTTCAGCATTCAGGACGTGATCGGACCCCTACTATGAATAAACGAATACGCGAATAGATATTAAAAAAATATGTTGTAATAATATTTTAAAGGAAAGACATGAGAGCCAATTGTACCAGAGAATTGGCTCCTTTTTATGCAGTAAGACAGTATTTCTGAGTGTTGGCCGGAGACCGATATACACGCATCGTAGTTCGACTGCGTTTTTTTTGACATTTCACGCTAGCGAGTACGTAAAATATTTTTTTGTGAATAACCGTAATTCTCCACGTATCCGTTAGAGGCGTTCGGGTGTTTTTCATATAAATATTTTAAGGAGTCGCGATAAATGTCAATAATCACAAGTTTAAAAACTTAACTCACCGACCTCATATGGGGCCACCCTTGGAGTAAGCTCTTTCTTTCTACCTGCCCTTCATCATCAGCCATAGGACGTCCACAGCTGAACATAGGCCTCCCCCAAAGATTTCCAGACCTGCCCTTATCCCACCTTAATGTGGGGTCGGCGCAACACACTTTTTCAAGCATGTTGCAATGAGGATTTGGCTAAGTTTTTACGACCGGCCGCCTGCCTGACGTCAACCCCTTATGAGGGATCCAGTTCCGGGCAAATTAAATTAGAAAATTTACTTTGCTCGATCTGGGAATCGAACCCAGGACCTCCCAGTCTACGGCCCATACATGCTGCCACTAGACCAAGGAGGCGACTTGGAGTAAGCTCTATCAAACACAAAAAGAATATTGAAAATCGGTCTACATTTAGCGGAGGTATCACGCAACATACAAAAATAATACAGACGAATTGAGGGCCTTCTCCTTTTTGAAGTCAGTTGAATAACGTCATGGTCGACCCACTGAAGCACCAAACGCGTCACTTCACTAAGCGATCAGTGAAAGAAGTCCAGTTTATATACTGATTTCTTAAGTTTACGCGAATGCTATTCATTGAAATAAAATTATTTAATCTTTGGCAAGGATTTGTGGCTTGTCAAATCTTAGGTAATATTTGGATAATATTTAAATATTATCCAAACATTACCTACCTAAGATTTGACAAGCCACAAATCCTTGCCAAAGAACAACGATTCCTACCTAGGATGATCCGCGAGGCTATTGAAATTAAAAAACATCCTAATTTCAATAGAGAAGATGGTTGGAAGCTTGCACAAGCCTGGGATCCAATTATACATTTAATTAAATCGGAACCCAAAAGACCAGCTGCCAGACCTCAAGACACTGTGAGCTCGTACTGCGTAGATCGGAACATAAACTTTTTAAAATCTGTATAATTCTAAAATGAAGGTAGATTTTGTAATACTAACATTCTTGGACAAATGACATCTCAGTCCAACCCGTGACCACGAAGACTGCAAAGCCTTCGAAACGTCGGGAATAAAAATTAAAACCAAATCGTGATAAAATCCGTAAAAATAATTTTGTTTCAAAGTCCAGTTTATATTTGATCCCTCGTGGAATCTATGAGACATTATAGTAGGGCATCTATCTCTGTAGAAATCTAGACGCGCTGTAATATCCGGCATTCGCCTTGAGCGTGTGAAATAACAACAGTGAATACGCCGATAGCTGTTTAAATAGAACTCGCAAGCCATCTGGATAAGTTTTCTTGTCTCCGTCTTGGTATCAACTATCATGTTTGTATAGAGAGCATGAGATTTTTATATGAATACTTTGTGCACGGCGTGAGTTGCAGAGGCTCTAGCAGGAATATTTTTTAATAAATAAAAATACACCCAACAGTCACACACCTAGTCCTGACCCCACACTAGGTATAACCTGTATCGTGGGTATCAGAAACTATGAGAGACTTTCGGTCTCACAACACCTAGACTTGAAACAAATATCTGTGGGCCACACAAACATTTGTATCAATGCGGGAATCAAACCCGCAGCCTCTCGCTTCACAGCCGGCTGGCTACTCGCCCACTGCGCCACGGAGTTTTTTGACTATCGAATTCATATCAAGCTCGCTGCGCACTGATAACATTCTGAGCCACGTAGAGCCACGCTGTAGACAATTACGTCTAAAGCACAAATGGGCCGGCTCGATCGGTTTGATACCACTGTCTCACAGAAAACCGACGTAAAGTGGCAGCTCGCTGTTGCGTTTCGTTCGGTGAGTCAAATTTCCGATAGCCCAATTCCCCCTACCTTTCCCAATCCCTTTTCCCTCCCCTTGCATTCCATCCTTTTAGGTTGGCAACGCACCAATGATTCTTTTTGAGTCTCGGGTGTCTATGGGCGGTGGAGATCACTTACGATCAGGTGACCCATCTGCTCGTTTGCCAGTCTCTGCTATAAAAAAAGACATTTGGTTAACATTTCATAGACGCGCATCCAGCTCGAATACATTTACGATTGTCAGAAATGCTGCTCGGGCCGTTGGTTAACAAAAAATAAAAGGCTTTTTTATTTACATACACACTCACGCATACACCCCATAGGGTAGGCAGGGACTATTGAACACCACAAGCTACGATTGTGGGGGCCTAGTTTGTAAAACGAAATCCGCAATTGCGGACTTCGTTTCAGACGTTTTGCTATTCTATGTGGCTCACGTGTCCGACAGATATCGGTGCTATAAGTTTCGTTTCGGAAAATGCTATGTTGTAAACCGTTTGACAGCCCACTCATCGGTGTTTGACATTTATTTGATCCACGTGCATCTATATTAGTCTGTGTGGTAGAATATCGGTCCGATATCGTTCATCCGATATCGTTTTATAGAATAGACACCGTGATGCGTGCGCGGCGCGACTTCCATCTTAATCTACCTACCGTCCTACCGTCCTGAGTCTGGAATGTGTGCCCAATAAGGCGACAGGCTCGCCCCCTATCACACCTGGGACGAAACTAAGCTCGGCGAAATGTGGGTGTTGTAGTTCGCTAATGCGACTCTGCCCACCCCTTTGGGGATGTAGTGAGCATATGTTATTATGTGATTATTTTCCAAGAATCGCTTGCGAGGCGAGGCGGAGCTGATCGGGTGCTGAAGCGTGATAATGGTCGGTAGCCTTTGTTATTGCATTCTAGGTCCTGAAGACGACATAATCTCTTAATCTAAATTGACATGTTATCATGTTTTGTCTTTGAGTATTTACCTACATACTTGGAACATATTACTCATAGCATCGGTTCTTCCCCAAAGCTATAGTTAAACAAAGATGGCAGTATCGAAAATGTGACGAGTGATAGAGACAAATAATCGTGATAACGAATAAATTAACAAGGAAATCGTATATAAGAATAACGAAGTTTATGAATTTTTAATACTTCGTTTAAGTTAAAACTAGAGTGAAGAGTGAAGACCTTTCAAATATGTCTCGATACTTCTTAATATTTGGTGAGTTTTGATTCTATTTCTTATTGTTTATTTCTTTCTTTCAACCTGTCTTTAGCCCACACTTTTCCAAGCATGCTGCAGAAGGACTTCGGCTTAGTTTTTACGAGCGGCTGCCTGCCCGATGTCACCGTCCGATATGACCGTCTGGAGATTTCAGTCCCGAGCAAATCAAATTAAAAAATCACTTTGCCTGACCTGGGAATCGAACTCAGGACCTCACGATCCACAGCCCATACACGCTGCCACTGGATCAAGGAGGCGACTCTTCTATTTATTATTTATTTTTGAATAAAAAACTAAAGTCGAACCAGCCGGCTCACTAAATCTTTAGACAAATTGTGTGCAACGTGACTCAATAATCAATAGCAAAAATGCAGAAGTTAAGAGGAACTCATCATCATTATCAGGACAACTGCCACTTTACGTCGGTTTTCTGTGAGACAGTGGTGTCGAACCGGTCGAGCCGGCCCATTCGCGCTATAGACGTAACTGTCTACAGCGTGGCTCTACCACTCAAAAATATGTATAAAACATAACATAAACATAAGCTCACGCCTGTATCCCCGAAGAGGTAGGCAGAGGCGTACTAGCGAACTAGAACACCCACATTTCGCCGAGCTTAGTTCCGTCCCAGATGTGATAGGGGGCGAGCCTATCGCCATATCGGGCACAAATTCCAGACTCCGGGCTAAAATGGAAAAATCCAATATCACTTTGCCCGACCCGGGGATCGAACCCGAGACCTCAGAACCGTAGTCGTACCAAAATACCACCACGCCACGGAGGCAGTCAAATATGTCTAGTATACCTCTATATAGTATAATAAAAATATAGTAATATAGATAGTAAATAAGAGCCTTGATATAATGATAACGATGATATCTATATGTTTTTCAGTTGCGCTGCTTGTTGTCATGGCTGTATATACTCCCGGCGCTGAGGCTCAAGGTAAGACTTAGTACATAATACGCATAACCTCACACCTGTATACCCGAAGGGGTAGACAGAAGCAAATTAGAGATCTAGAACACCCACATTTCACCGAGCACACCCAGAAACACCCACAATTTAGAGGCCGAGCCTATCGCAATATCGGGCACAAATACTGTATAGTAAAACCCTATATAACTTTGTCTAACTTGGGAATCGAATCCGAGACCTCTACCTACACTTATCCCACTTGAATGTGAGGTCGCCGCAGCGAACTTTTCAAGCATGTTGCAGAAAGGATTTGGGTTAGTTTTTCAACCAGCTGCCTGCCTGACCTCAATCAGGCCACAATCAGTGGGCATTCAGGCGACCACCACCAGGGTTACCACCACCTCTTATAGCAGTATTATTACAATTTTACTTGTACTGATTCCCATACAAAACAAACGAAGAACGATTATAATAATACTGCTATAAGGGGTGGTGGTAACTCTGCTGGTCTCGGCAGTCCGTACCATTCCCAACTGTGCTATCGCTGCTAATACTATTATTAGCAATATCTATATATTAATAGAAATCTTATTTAATTTCCAGTCAAACCAGGCCGTTGCCCCCCAACCAGACCAAGTGATGACTTCTTGTGCATCCGAAGATGTTTTACTGACAATACATGTCTAGGCAGAGACAAATGCTGCAAGAACGGCTGTGGATTCCTTTGCAAAAGACCTATTTAAATCTATTAAAAACCTTAGCTACCAACGAACTGTCTATAGACTCTAGCTGCTTTTACTGCAGTTTTTTTTATAATTATCGACGACTATTAAATAAGCGAAATTATATAAGCCAGTTAAGCTGAAACCAATGCATTTTTATTTTTGGCCGGCTTCAAAAACAGAGGTTATCAATTCGACCTGTGTTTTTTTTTTTTTTATAGCAGAGATTGGCATACGAGCAGATGGGTCACCTGATGGTAAGTGATCTCCACCGCCCATAGACACCCAAGACAAAAAAAATCATGGGTGCGTTGCCAACCTAAAAGGAGGGAATGGAAGGGGAGGGAAGGGGATTGGGAAAGGGAGTGGGGAAATGGGCCACCGGAAATCTCACTCACCGAACGAAACGCGACAGTAAGCTGCCACTTTACGTCGGTTTTCTGTGAGACAGTGGTATCTAACCGGTCGAGCCGGCCCATTCGTGCCATAGACGTTACTGTTTACAGCGTGGCTCTACCACCTGGATAATGTATGTAATATTGTCAGAATTGCAAAATATTATATGTGCTTCTGAACAAATGTACTTAATTTCATAAATGTATGTATTTATGTATTTGTGTGTATGTATGTATGTTTGTCCACATATATCTCGGAACTATTCATCGGATTTCCGTAATTCTTTTTTTATTGGACTAGGTTTCAGCTTAGGGAATAGTGCAAGTTTAATCAAAATTGGTTAAGTAATTTTCAAAATATGGACTTAAGAGTGCTCCAGTCAAACATAACGTTCTTCAATCGCTATGTTACGTTTACTATAGTCAATATAGCAGAATCAATATTACTGCCCGGGGACCGAACCCGAGACCTCATGGCGGTCGTCATACCGTATACGCAAAACAGCTAAGCAAGCGAGGCAATCTCAACACATAAAAGATTTCCAAAAATATGCGTCGCCTCTTAGTCTTTTCCTCGAAACACTAAACAAACACAAAACAATGTCTTTGTTTAGACACACGTTGTCTCCCTTGGAACAAAGTACCATAGACAAAAATGTGTAGCGAAACATTGTTTTGTGGTGATGTCACAGAAAACCGACGTAAAGTGGCAGCTCGCGGTCGCATTTCGTTCAGTATGAGGTTTCCGGTGGCTCAATTCCCCCTCTCTTTTTCAATCCCGTTTTCCTTCCCTTCCATTCCCTCATTTTAGGTTAACGCACCCATGATTCCTTTTGTGTCTTGGGTGTTATGGGCGGTGGAGATCACTTACCATCAGGTGACCCATCATTCTTGCCAGACTCTGCTATATAAAAAAATGTAGTGTTTTGAGAAAAACATTCGCTAGTGTTTAAAAAAAGTCGCTTCCTCGGTCTAGTGGCAGCATATATGGGCTGTGGAGTGAGAGGTCCTGGGTTCGATTCCCAGGTCAGACAAAACAAAGTTTATAATTCAGTTTGCCCGGGACTGGATTCCTCAGAGGGGGTTGACGTCAGGCAGGCAGCCGGTCGTAAAAACTAAGCCAAATCCTTTGTGCAACATGCTTGAAAAAGTGTGTTGCGCCGACCCCACATTAAGGTCGGCTACGGGCAGATAAGTCTGGTAATAGTAAAGTAAGTAATATAGGTCTGGAAATCTTTGGGGGAGGCCTATGTCCAGCAGTAGACGTCCTATGGCTGATGATGATGATGATTATGAAAGGCAGGTAGAAAGAAAGATTAAAAAAAAACATTGGCATAAGACGCGCCTTAACTCCAACATAATAACACAAAAGATATAAAGTTTCAAAGGCAACATCGCTGTGCATCATCGCATATTGGCAGCGAGTTTAAACCGATCCAAGTTGGCTGTTTATGTACCGCCCGAGGCCTCTGTTTTGCTTACTCTACCCACAGATACTTCGGAGTCCGGATATTACCAATTTCTTTGTAGACCGTACGTACCGTTATAAAGTTTAAAACAATAATGGAATAAGTTTGTGGTTTCAATACAGATACATCATACAATGCGATTCAAATAAGAATAGGAACGTCAATGACCTCTGTCTGTCTAATGTCACTTGAAAAGTAAGGTTTGCAACGAAACCTTATAATTTTAGACGTTTTTCACTTTGAGTAACTGAGACGGTAAAAAAAATTATTGAAACGCTAATAAGGTTTCGTTGCAAACCGTTACTTTTCAAGTGACATTTGACAGATAAAGGTCATTGACGTTCCTATTCTTATTTGAATCGCATTATAATATATATGTATGTATAGTCTTCGATATAAGCAAAGATATTTAATATTAGTAACTATAGAGGCGCTACCGAACCCGAGAGCTAGTACGGTAGTCATTCCGAAATATAACTACGGTACCGAGCCAAAACCAAATCCTGTAAACCCACATTAACCCGTCGGAGGCAGCACATATATATGTTACATAAGCGTATGGGCCACCGGGGGCCGAGCTGCCCGTGACTATTTAATATTATAGAGCTGAGAATTTATAAGCTTTTTAGTAGTGGTAGAGCCACGCTGTAGACAATTACATCTACAGCACGAATGGGCCGGCTCCACCGGTTTGATACCACTGTCTCACAGAAAACCGACGTAAAGTGACAGCTCCTTATTACGTTTAGTTCGGTGAGTGAGATATCCGGTGTCCCAATTCCCCATCCTTTACCCAATCCCTTTTCTCTCCCCTTCCATTCCATCCCATCCTTTTAGGTTGGCAACGCACCCATGATTGTTTTTGTGTCTTGGGTGTCTATGGGCTGTGGAGATCACTTACCATCGGGTGACCCATCTTCTTGTTTGCCAGTCTCTGCTATAAGAAAAACTAAAAATATCACCTTTAACTGTCAAAAATCTGAAACCATAAAAACAATTCAGTCGCCACGGGGAGCACAGTATCCATTAATTTGTAGGACGTGTGTCGCCGCCGACAAGCTATCTGCGACCCACAGATCGCGGCGCGTTTCATTTTTTCACACGCAGCTCCGAATCCGACTGGCACTTTTGTTTTACTCGTCATTCCATTTCGTACCATGATTCGATTGACGTGAACGTCGCCAAATCTAAACGTATAAGGATTTGCATCCACTCGCGTTTGATTTTTTTAGTGCCATCGATTTTTTTGTGACAAAACCCACTCACTTGGTTAGCGGTGCGACTAGACAACGGTCAGTGACGAAGTATCTACAACACGATTCTAACCGACTGACTTGTGTCGAATAGTCTATTAATAAATAGGTGTTCATTTAAAGACAGTCTAGAGTCGGCGTTCCCTTTAGAATTTTTCATTCTTCGCCCGTGATCCATGATGACATGATCCTAAGAACACCACTCACATTGTGAATAATAAATAAATAACACCCAACAGTCACACACCTAGTCCAGACGCCACACCAAGATCTTGTGTCGTGGGTATCAGGAACTACGAGAGTTTCGGTCTCACAACACCCAGACCCAAAACAAATATCAGTGGGGCACACAAGCATTTGTCTCGGTGCGGGAATCGAAGCCGCGGCCTCTCGTTTTACAGTCGGCTACTCACCTGCTGCGCCACGGAGGCTGTCAAACTGTCAATATAGAGGTATTTCGGTGGAAAGGACCTCGCTAATTTCGCCGACGCGACGTTTAATTTTGGTCTAGCGCATAGAGTAACTTACATATACTGAGTCTAGCATCAGGAGAGTGTACGAATCTTCTGATGCTAAGTGATGACCGATATCACTTACCATCAGGAAAGCGGCTTGCTTGTCTCGTCAATCGATTCACATAAAACAATCGACCAATGAATTATGTCTCAAATAACTTCAATATGAAGACTCTAACTTCAATGAATCGACTAACAATACACTCCTTCTATAAACTTCAAACGCTTCATCAAAACGGCAGACACAAAAGATTACTGAACGTAAATCAAGGCGTAATTACATAAGCCGCGTCCCGTGTTCGGCACAATGTGAGAATCCCCATCTGTTGTGAACTCTCTTATTAATTAAATTTAAATATGCCGAGTGGAGGCATTGTTATTAGAGGATGCTAGGCAATAATGCCTCTTATGGCTTCCCAACAAAATTAACTTTCGTTGTAAATTGAAGGTATTGTGTACGCGGGGGACGCCTTATAAAGTCGCGCAATAGATTATTTAGCCAAAACGATAAAGAGGTCTCGTTTGCATACAAAGTTCGTTAAGTTTAATTACTTGGCTTCGCGGACAGGTCGGCTATCTTCGCTTAACCGCGAGCATGTTTGGAAACTTCGTTGTTTAGTTGATGTTTATGGGTGAAGGTTATGTTCTATATCGCTAATGGAGTCTATAAATAAATAAATAACACCCAACAGTCACACTCATAGTCCTGACCCCACACTAAGATCGAGTCTTGTGTCGTGGGTATCAGGAACTACAGGAGACTTTCGGTCTCACAACACCCAGACCCGAAACGAATATCTGTGGGCCACACAAATATTTGTCTCGGTGCGGGGATCGAACCCGCGGCCCCTCGCTTTACAACCGGCTACTCGCCCGCTGCACCACGGAGGCTATCTATGAACAATTGGTGAACAGTTAAAATCAAGGATAAGTTCTCAGAGGCGCGAGTACTAATAATTACCCGACTGTCTCGGAAGGAGGGTAATATTTATGACAATAGAGCTCGCAGCGCATTGATGACAATAGTTTATAGTGACTATGTTAAAAAAGTTAAAATCAAGGTTATATTCTCAGAGGCGCAAACATGAATAATTACACAACTATCATGAAGGAGGTAATGATTTATTTACAATCTAATTTGTAAAGAGCTCGCAGCACGCTGATGACAATTGGATAGTTCACACCAAAGACACTGTTCATATCAATATGATAAACTCGCTTTGAGCTTGTTTCCAATTGTCGGTACTCAAAACATTAGCATTTTTCGAGACTGCAGCGTAATAACATAGATTTCACTACTGTACTATACTTTTAATACTTTCAAGAAAAAGCAAATAACCAAAACACAACTCTTTAATTAAATAAATAAATTATTCAACCAAACGAATCCAATTAATTGCACAGAGCAGAAAGAAGGCAATAAAGTTGCGGGCAAGGTCCCCGCAATGATTCTTATAAACCTTTAAATTACTAGCGAGTACAACTCCTAATTATTTAGTGCAGCACGCCTGCCGAGCTCGTAGTACGAGCCAAATGAATATTCAAACAAAACGTATAAAAATACGATATAAATACACTCTAGTTTCATGGTTAGTTTCTCGCATTCTAATGTACATATTCAATTTATGGGCCCTATTAAAGACATTGCATTGGCAAGATGCGGCAGGCACGTATTTGGGTTTCTTATTGGGGGATTAATTATTTATAATGTATTCGCAACGGTGCCACTATGTTTGCATATAATACATTCATAATAACTTAACATAAGCTCACGCCTGTATCCCCGAAGGGGTAGGCAGAGGCGCACTAGCGAACCAATACACCCACATTTCGCCGAGCTTCGTTCCGTCCCAGATGTGATAGGGCGCCCCCTATCAAGGCTCGCCAGCCTATCGCTATATCGGGCACAAATTCCAGACTCCGGGCTGATATGGAAAAATCCAATATCACTTTGCCCGACCTGGGGATCGAACCCGAGACCTCAGGACGGTAGTCGTATCGAAACACAACCACGCCACCGAGGCAGTCATAATATTTATAATCTATCTTGATTTATATATAAATACATAATTTGGAATCATTTACATCACCCATGTAATTACTCGTAGACGTCTAAAACTATTTTATTAACTATAATTAGTGAAATATTATTGCTTAAACTTATTATGACGTAGATATACTTACAAATTTGCTGAGAATATCTTGATGGATAATCCAAAAACTGAAACAAATGTAAGTAATGTGAAAATCGTATTTATATTGGAACAACAATTATTTATTAATACCGTCGTCATCTCAAATTCAGTGACATCAATCTTTATAAAGGATCACCCTAATAAAACATAAACCTTATCAAATAGAAAGTTAGAGAATATTCTTTCTACCTCGGAGTCGGCGCAACACACATTTTCAAGTATGTTGCTGAAAGGATTTGGCTTAGTTTTTACGACCGACTACCTTCCTGAAGTCAACCTCCTCTGAGGAATTCAGTTCCGGGCAAATTTTATTAGAAAATTCGCTTTGCTCGACTTGGAAATCGAATCCAGGACCTCACGGTCCACAGCACATATACGCTACCACTAGACCAAGGAGGCGACCAGACAAAATCAGTGCACATTAGACAGGCATATAACACAGGCAGACAAAAACCAGACATATTGATAATCTGCTCATAGACTGCCGGTGGCGTGGTGGTGGTATTTCGGCACGACTACGGTTCTGAGGTCTCGGGTTCGATCCCCGGGTCGGGCAAAGTGATGTTGAATTTTTCCATATCAGCCCGGAGTCTGGAATTTGTGCCCGATATGGCGATAGGCTCGCCCCCTATCACATCTGAGACGTAACTAAGCTCGGCGAAATGTGGGTGTTCTAGTTCGCTAGTGCGCCTCTGCCTACCCCTTCGGGGATACAGGCGTGAGCTTATGTTATGTTATGTTATGCTCATAGAAGTTACGAAAATACATGCGACCACCCACAACCCCCTTCTAAGTCCGTCCCAGCATCCAGTTTTCCAAGTCGAAGCACGTCGGTCGCTCGTGTCGGCCAGAACGTGGAATATTAACAATCCTGGCACACGTTAGTTTGCACAAAACTGCCTTTTAGCAGACACTGAAATATAAAATCGCGTTACGTATGCGCGTTAGACGTGAAATGAAAAATCGTTTTACGTTTTTCGACAATTTAGAGGGGCACGTGCGCCGACATCTGAACCTGCGTTTGACTCTGTTTGAGTACTGTTTATAAGGGTATTGCTTGTTTAGGTTATACGTGGGGATCATGACTTTACATAAATGCTTTAGGATTTTTAACTTTCGTATTGTCTATTATTGTCTTTATTTTGATATAAGTTTTAAATAATTTGGTTTTCTTTAAAGTAAGATGGGTTAATATGTATATGTAGAGGTATATTAGTTATCGAACTGCGAAATGTAAGTGCTACTGTAATTTGAACATGAGTTTTTTTTTTATATTTTACGCTAGCTGCTACGTAAAATCTTTGTATATTATCTTTATACACCTATCTATCTTTATACATCTTTTTAAGAGAATTGGTGTCCAGGGTCTGTCATACAATCAGCAATAAAAAAGCTCATGTACAAGCTACGGGGTCTTAAAAAATACCCAAAAACAAACAACACCAAACAACAAAAAGATATAAACAAGTCATGACAAACTGATCGCGTGCTAAGTAAACGTAAATTGGGTATGATAGTGTCCCGACGAGCCGCCTGAATCACCTCCCGCGGTATATGCGGCCGGAACACTCCCGAGACTTGTGTAAAATTGTGAGCCTCATTGCGGAGGCAAATTAGATATCCTACCGACCAAGCAGAAAAGTATAGCAGAGAGCTCAGTCAGGAGTGGTACGGACTGCCGACACGAGTGTCGAAGGTTCGAAACCAAACCCAAAAACGAGCATGCCTTTTCTATGTCAAGTGCCACAGTGTCCCATATTAACATATGGCTTCTCCAATATGAACTAGTATATTATGTATTTTCGCTTATTGTAATGTAAAAAACGTCGTGATAAAAGCTGCATACCTGAGAAATTCTGCACACAAATTTCGAAGGTCTGTAAAGTCTACCAACCCACTTTAGGTTAGCGTGGTGGACTAAGACCTAAATCTCACAGATAGAGGAATCCCGTGATATCTCTCTCTCTCTCTCTCTCGTCTCATTACGAATAGTATGGCAATTTTCATCTTAAGGTCTTAATTTTTCTTTAAGACTTTCTTTTCTAATGTTCTTTCATGAGTCAAAAGTCAAATCAAAAACACCACTCTAACGCCTGAATGTTTAAACGCTACTTAAATTTAATGGCTTCGTACATTGATTTTCGCCATACAATTTCAACAGCTAAGGCGGCCTTAAACGACATAAGGCGACCTTAAATGTATGAACATTCGGCGGTTAATGGTCTGGCAGTAATCAACTATCAAATTTGTAGTCTCAGTTACCCTGATATATCTCTTCCATATTACTTACCTACTTTATTCGTAACTATCGGTACACTAAGAAAAAGAACTAGAGCCAAATGATAAAAACTGAAGTCAGATTCGAAATCAGCAACGCTAAAATAGTAAGAAACTGTTAAAAATCTCCGGCAACAGAAAAAGTTTGATTTTGTTGGTCAGTGTTATAACGACATAAAGGTTAATTAAACACTGCTTTTTAAACACTACTTTTTTATTCCACGAGTAATTACGCTGGCACAGAGACCGCTATAAGTCATCTCAATATCTCACATTTACGTCGCAATACATCGTCGTTGCAAAGGCCCGGTTATAAATTAATTTCTCGACGCAACCTCGCCACACTTTTGTTTGCAGAGTGGCCACAAAAGACCAGTCGAGTAAACAATTGACCGACTTGGCAGCGACCCAAGTGTGGGCTATAAACTATGCATTAGGATACGCCAATTGTGGTTATGGGATTTCGGTATATGCCAATATAATAATTTGCTTTGGGCAAAAAATATATTTTATTATTAAAACGGGTTGGGTAATGTGATATTAGAGTTTTTCATATTAGCTTGGAGTCTGGAATTTGTGCCCGATATGGCGATAGGCTCACCCCCTATCACATCTGGGACGAAACTAAGCTCGGCGAAATGTTGTTAGTTCGCTAGTGCGCTTCTGCCTACTCCTCCGGGGATACAAGCGTATGATAAGTTATGTTAAAAACTGACTTCACAAACAAAGCAACACCTATGCTGTTGTTTGGTAAAAAAATATTCTGTACTCCTTTACAAAGTCTTAAACAATAACATAACATAACATAACATAAGCTCACGCCTGTATCCCCGGAGGGGTAGGCACAGGCGCACTAGCGAACTAGAACACCCACATTTCGCCGAGCTTAGTTCACTCCCAGATGTGATAGGGGGCGAGCCTATCGCCATATCGGGCACAAAATTCCAGACTCCGGGCTGATATGGAAAAATCCTATATCACTCTGCCCGACCCGGCCGACTGCCTCGGTGGCGTGGTGGTATTTCGGTACAAATACGGTTCTGAGGTCTCGGGATCGATCTTGAACAATATGGCCGATATTTGGGATAATCAAAGAAGCCAAAAATAATCTTGAAAATCGGTGCACATTTTACCGGAAATATCGCGTATCTGAAAATATTTGGGGAGAACCAGTTAGCAGTGAATGTTCTAAAGCTGATAATAATGATCGCTTAACACACATTGAAATACAGATTAATTAAAAACGTCCTTTTTTAAGTAGGTTACAAATTGATCCCTACTATGGAACCCTTTAATGTGCGTGGTCTGGCAATGGAATGTTTTTTTATTAATTTGTACATAAATAATTTTGCATTGAAGATTAAGACATTTACCTCTAAAAACTCTTGCAAATTAAGTAAAACCTCAAAGTCCGAGTGTGCGATCTCAATTTACGATATAAACGTGACGGTTGTACAGAATGCAGACCTAATATTAATATGCAAGAGGGTACGGAGCCACAATAAATTGAATCACAACATTCATTGCTGCACATTCATCACCCTGATGTCTGAGTCTGAAGAAGAAATACAATAAATAAAATAAAGCACGTTATGTTTTTATAATCAAATGACGAGGCGAGCAAGCCACTGATCTAATGGTAAACGATATGACTACCCTTGAACTTAAATGAAATAAAAATAGTGGTGTTATAGCAACATCAGCGCAGCGTAGGACGGCCACCTACAAGGTGGACCGACGACCTGAAGGTCACAGGAAGTCGCTGGATGCAGGCCGCTTCCAACAGGCCGATCTGGAAATCTTTGGGGGATGCTTTGTTCAGCAGTGGACGTCCTATGGCTGATGATGATGATGATGATAGCAACACCACTGGCACGTTGAGTAGCAAGCTCTAAGTCACTCTGCATTGCACTTGTCATCCCGAGACATTAGAAGCAAAATCTTGTCGTCAGGCGGGTGTCGTGCCTGATCGCCGCTGCCCCTCCGACGGTTGATGTTAGGAGTTTGTATACAGGATGTTTCATAAAGTTGGTATCAATAATAACTGCACTTAAAGAGGGGATGGCTAATAATCTGGCGGTAAAGTTTAAAAATTCGTAAGGTTCATAATTTTTGAATAAACTATAAGCTATAAGAGCTTGTAAAATTATTTCATGTATAGAAGATCCAAAATAGAATAAGCAGGTGTCGTCTGCGTAAAGGATTGGATGTCGATATAGCCCAATTTCTTGCATATTATTGATATAAATCAGAAACAACAGAAGGCCAAGAATAGATCCTTGCGGAACTCCACATGTTATTGGTAATTCACTACTTTGATCATCATCATCATCATCAGCCATGGGACGTCCACTGCTGAACATAGGCCTCCCCCAAAGATTTCCAGATCGACTTGTTGGAAGCGGCCTGCATCCAGCGACTTCCACTACTTTGATATTTGTTTATTTTGACTACTTGTGCTCTATTGGTTAACATAACATAACACAACATAAGCTCACGCCTGTATCCCCGAAAGGGTAGGCAGAGGCGCACTAGCGATCTAGAACACCCACATTTCGCCGAGCTTAGTTCCGTCCCAGATGTGATAAGGGGCGAGCCTATCGCCATATCGGGCACAAATTCCAGACTCCGGGCTGATATGGAAAAATCCATATCACTTTGCCCGTCCCGGGGATCGAACCCGAGACCTCAGAACCGTAGTTGTACCGAAATACCACCACGCTACCGAGGCAGTCTATTGGTTAAGTAGGATTTAAACATTTCAAGAGCACTTCCAGTAGCATTTAAGGTTTCTAGTTTTTTAAAGTACTTTGTGACATACAGTATCGAAGCTTTTTTTTAAATCTATGAATTTACCGAGTAATTTTTGTTGTCTATGTTATGTCTGATTAAGCTCTATCGAACACAAAAGTAATCTTCAAAATCGGTCCATATTTATCCAGATCGCGTAACATACATAGAAAAAAATACAGACGAATTAGGTACTTGACTATGTTTGATTTTGTACACATTTTTATATGTACTAGCAAATAAAACAAAAAATAAACTCTTCAGTAAAATCTGCATCGAAATTGGTTGAAAAATGAGTCAGTAATTCATATTTTAAATTCTGCAATGAGCAAGAGTGGGGCCGTAGTGGGGATATCTTGCTATTCCTTTCTAACGCATGTACCGTTATGGCCCTGACGTGATTTTACTGATACTTCTCTTCCGCAGTTTGAAGGTTACACCAAATTTCAAATGCTTATAACTTTTTTATCTGTGAGAATATTTCAATAATTGTTTCAGTGCTATATTTTAGATGGCGTTAACTTCATATTTTTTTTTTTTAAATATTAGTCAAGTACGCAATTAAAGACCTTCTCCTTTTTTTAAGGCGGTCAAAAACACTGATCATATAAAACATTTGTTAGGGAACAATTCCAACGTCCCACAAGAAAAGTTAGAAGTTATAAAGGTCATGTCCCCTCGAATTCACATAACCCTTAATGTTTAAAGGTCACCAGGCGGATTGGAGCTCGTAACATAATATTGTCGTTATTTCGCCACGTGTTAAAGCACACGTGACGCGTGTGAACCCACGGGACTGAACTGTACAGCCTTTTGACTTTGGATTAGTAGCTAGATAACAATTCGACTCCGTAGCGCAATAAGCGAGTGGCTGAATGGCTGTGAAGCGAGAAGCCGCGGGTTCGATTCCCGAGACATTTGTAAAACCTACAGATATTTTTTTCGGGTCTGGGTATTGTGAGACCGAAATCTCTCGTAGTTCCTGATACCCACCATACAAGACTCGTATCTTAGTGTGGTGTCAGAGGTCAGGACTGTTGGGTGTTATTTAATTTTCAATATCCACTGATAGACTCTCTTTCCAACCGACTCCAAAAAGAACATCATGGATCAACATGGGTTCATTACCGAACTTAGAAATTAATTGGGATTGGAAAGGGTAAATATTTTGTATGTCGGTAAAGATAAATATGTATCTTTATTCTAATGGTAGCATATATAGGCTGTGGACTGGGTGGTTACCACCACCTCTTATAGCAGTATTATTATGATCTTACTTGTACCGATTCCCATACAAAACAAACGAAGAACGATTATAATAATACTGCTATAAGAGATGGTGGTAACCCTGGTTTCGATTCCCAGGTCGGTCTAAGCGATTGTTCTAATTTGATTTGCGCGATGCTGGACGGCGGTTGACGTCAAGCAAGCAGCCAGTCGTAAAAACTAGGGCAAATCATCACTGCAACACACTTAGGCTCAATTGCACCACTATTATTAACCTAGAGTTAGTCCTAACCACAAGTTAAGTTACATGTCATTCATACATTTTCTGTCAATTTAGCTTGCTGTTAGGACTAACTCTAGGTTAATAATAGTGGTGCAATTGAGCCTTACAAAAGTATGTTACGCGGCAAATCCAAACTGCAACATAATTGAAAACGTTTGTTACACGAACCCCACATTGAGGTGGGAAAAAAGAGGCAGAAAGAAATTTAGAGATAAATATATATTCCATCTACAAATACATGTTTCAAGCCTCGTTATAAAACCAACCTTTAATACATCACTGAAATATAAATAGCATGTAGAATTCCTGAATAAGCATAAGTGGCCGCGTGCGGGCCGGATCTGGGCTGGTTGTGGCCGCACGCCGCGGGCCGGATCAAGGCATCTCGGGCAAACTGTTGTGGCTTCAAAACAATGTGACCCCGACATTAGTTCACGTTGCCGACATCATATACATAAGTGTCTGGGTAATAAATCTAATATGATAACAGCGGTTCATAACGTATGCTTCAGGTTGTTTTTTCTTACCACAGTGAAGGGACAGCCGCCGCCTTTAGTCCTTCGGCTGTGGCTTGGTCGTGGGTTCGATTCCCAGTTCAGGCAAAGCGATTTTACTAATTTAATTTGCTTGGAACCGGATCCCTCAGAAGGGGTTAACAGCAGGCAGACAACCGGTTGTAAAAACTTTGCCAAATCCTATCTGCTACATGCTTAAAAAAGTGTGTTGTGCCGAACCCACATAAACGTGGGATAAGGTAGAAAGACAGTGAAGTGACAGCTGATGATAAGCAAAGTGCAGTCCAAAATATCAATGACCACAGATAAGCAGAGGTCTATCTTAGTACATAAGCAAAAGCAATATGTGTACACAAGTAAAGTGTACATATATGTATATGAAAGAACCATCCCAACATACCAATTTGAACTGCACTAATGGGATCGTGCCCTCAATAGAGTTTAAAAATATCAAAACCTATGTTAAAACATTGATTTTGAAGTCAGTTTTATTTTTTAAACTTTAAAAATCAAAGTTAAAGTCGATTGAAATTAGCCTCAGTTCAGCGTATCAAAAAATACAATACATCAACTATTTTCATACAAATTACAGTATAAACCATATACAATTCGATACAATCGTTTATTCAGCCAGTAATCACGCTCGGCCCGTATTCCCAACACAGCTAGCGGAAAACACATTTCAATTCTTTATTGAATCCCCTCAGTTTCCCATAACTTAAATCCCCTGGGCTTAGTCCGCTATCGCTCCATCAAAGTTTCTCGCGCTAATGTTAAGGACTTTGACGACCAAGGTTCAAGTTACATTCGGAAATTAAATGACATTTCTGGGGAGACGATCAAAAAAGATAATCAATAGTTTCAGGTATGTACAGCGGCCTTAACAGGAAAATTTCTGACAACCGTAAATGTATTCGAACTCGATGCGCGTCTATGAAATTTGTATGAAATATTAACTAAACGTCATCAGTGCGCAGCGAACTCGAATACATTTACATTTACATTAGGTTTTCGTGATCGGGCTACAGGTATACTGTGGGAAATAGCCCAATAATCAGTTTGAAATGTCTCGCTAGCGACAACAACGGCTTTATCTACACTAATTACGTTTTTTTTGTATTTTAGTTTGTAATTAATAAGCTCAAAAACGACGGAACCGACTTTAGAAATTCTTATTCCTATGTAAGTTACAATTCCAGCGAGTAAGGCTACTTTTTATCTCGAATAAATTAACAGTTCCGTAGCATATCCACGCGAAGTCGCGAGCACCAGTCTTTATATTAGACCGTTTATCAAATCTGCCCGGTTATAAATAACGATTAAGCTTATTTCGGTGAAGTTCAGTCTAAGCGACGATACACGTGACTCCCAAAAGGTCAAAAATGTGAAACTACGTAACATGTATGGAACTCAATTTCATCGGCATTGATTTAATCCGCTTAGCACGTGAGACCGTTTCGGACTTCTAATTCAATTTCTACGTAAGCTATAACGGTTTAAATGAAGCTAGTTTTTATCCAGGGAAAGTACTTATTACGAAAGGATCCATGAACAAAGCGAGCTTTTTAATCTGTCTTTATCCCACTCCAAAAAAGGGTCGGCGCAACACACTTTTTTAAGCATTTAACAGGTTTTTATTCCCCGGGACTGGATCCCCAGAGTGGGTTGACATAAGACAGGCCAGATATCGTCATCGTCATCAGACATCGTCAAAAACTCCTGCTGAATTATTTCTGCAAAATGCTTGAAAAAGTGTATGCGTCGACTCCACATTGAACTGGTATCAGAGTAGATAACACTTAGGCCAGCATGGTAGACTAAGTCCTATCCCCTCTCATTAGTACAAGAGGCCCGTTCCCAGCAATGGAACAGTAATAATACAGAGCTAATATTATTAAGGGTAGATGGAAAGCATAGAGCTCTCGAATGCTAGAACCTAGAGTTCATCGAGTCCTCTCAACTAAAGAGATCGATTTATTTAACCTCAGTCTCGACTTACAAGTAATAGCCTGCCCGCAAACTAATGGCTGGTGACAAAATGGCATTTGAGAATCATAGTTTAACACTAATGTTCGCAAGATAAGGCCAAGAGCACTGAATGTTATATATGAAAAATATCACTGCATCGGTCACGTAGTTGTATTTCGGTACAACTACCGAGGTCTCGGGTTCGATCCCCGGGTCGAGCAAAGTGATATAGGTTTTTTAATTCAAAATCAACCCGGAATGTGTGCCCGACATTGTTCGCCCCCATTTCAAAACTGGGACGGAACTAAGCTCGGGGAAATGTGGATGTTCTAGTTCGCTAGTGCGCCTTTTCCTACTCCTTCGGGGATACAGGCATGAGCTTATGTTATATTAAAAATAGCAGCTAACCCAAGTAGATTGGTATTTGAGATGTATCTAAAGGTGCAATACGTAGTGCTATTCAGAGCTTGCAATTTGTACCACTGTACGGCAAACAAGCAGAGTTTTCACTGATTGCGAATATTTGACCACCGCTTGTACGGTCTGCGTAAAAATTATACAGATTTTTTTAAAGTATACGCTGACAAACGAGCAGATAGGTGACCTGATGTTAAGTGATCTCCATCGCCCATAGACACTCAAGACACAAAAAAAAATATGTGTGCGTTGCCAACCTGGGAAGATGTAGAATGGAAAGAGAGGTAAAATGGATTGGGAAAGGGAGGGGGGAAAGTCAATCTGGAAATATTTAGGGGAGGCCTATATCCACTCAGTAGACGTCTTGTGGCTGACGACGACATCTAGGACAGAAATAAGCTCGGTGAAATGCGGGTGTCTTAGTTCGCTAGTTAGCCTCTGCCTACCCCTTCGGGGATATACAGGCGCAAGCTTATGTATATAGAGGTACATTGTTTATAATCGTGGTTGTTTTTGAACCTTTTTTTTGTCGCGGGGAAAAGTGTTTTACCACTGCCACCACGTCTGGGGGGAGACGTTACGGTAATGTGGAGTCGCCGGTCTTACAGCCCACAAACAACGGTACAGCAATGAACGCAAGGAATATTACAGTTGATGTACATAAAAACATAAACATAACATAAACTCACGCCTGTATCCCCGAAGGGGTAGGCAGATGCGCACTAGCGAACTAGAACACCCACATTTCGCCGACCTTAGTTCCGTCCCTATGTGATAAGGGCAAGCCTGTCGCCATATCGGGCACAAATTCCAGACTCCGGGCTGATATGGAAAAATCCAATATCACTTTGCCCGACCCGGGGATCGAACCCGAGACCTCAGGACCGTAGTC
This sequence comes from Clanis bilineata, assembly GCA_036417725.1. Taxonomy (NCBI): domain Eukaryota; kingdom Metazoa; phylum Arthropoda; class Insecta; order Lepidoptera; family Sphingidae; genus Clanis; species Clanis bilineata. Next base: position 3,064,989 of record CM071145.1, on the reverse strand, counting down.
GTACCGAAATACCACCACGCCACCGAGGCCGTCGCATCAGTCAGTTTTGATGTACATAAATAGTTGAAAAACATTACTTCTCTTAATTTGAGGGGTATCATAATTATAAGACTACAATTTTCTTACTAACCCTACTCAACCAAACTCCCACTAACAAACCATCGACAAACTGCAAAAGTGAGAATTTATTAGTTCAACATTTGGTAATAAGGTTTGAAGTTCAATTTAAAAAAGCTATTGTAAATATTAAATGGTTACGTTGTTGGACTCCCTTTGTAATAAATAGTTGAAAAATAATCGCATGTTTAAAAACTTAACGGACCGACTTCAAAACTCATCCGATCGTGACTACATTTTTATGGGATATAAGCTTGGAATAAGCTCTATCGATGACAAGTAGAATTTTTAAAATCATTCCACATTTGACGGAGATATCGCGTAACATACTCGTACATAAAAAATACAGACGAATTGAGGACCAACTCCTTTTTTTGAATAATAAAAAAATACGATTTAAAACATCCTCCGTGGCGTAGTTGTATTTCGGTATAACTACCGTCCTGAGCTCTCGGGTTCGATCCCGGGTCGGGCAAAGTGATATTGGATTTCTCCATATCAGCCCGGAGTCTGGAATTTGTGCCCGATATGGCGATAGGCTCGCCCTCTATCACATCTGGGACGGAACTAAGCTCGGCGAAATGTGGGTGTTCTAGTTCGCTAATGCACCTCTGCCTATCCCTTCGGGGATACAGGCGTGAGCTTACGTAATGTTTTTATGTTATGATTTAAAACTAACTAAAGAGTTTAAAAATTATTGTTCAGTATAAAGAATTTGTTTTAAAGCGATATAAATCGTTGTAAAACGTGATGATAAATAGTTAGATTCTTCCCTTTGGTGACAAGCTTCCGTTTAATCACATCATGGGATAAAAATACAGCATCTCTGTCTTCACAAGCAAGGCTTAATACATTGTCTGATTAAAATTATGTCCTAAATTATGTATTCTCAGGCCTTTATTGTTGTAATACACCTAAAGCAAGCCTGTTAACTTATGAATTTCCTTTAAATTGCGTAGGTCAGGCGGTGTTCATATTACCCTTGGGAGGGCTCATAAAGCGAGGATATTAAGACGACCGTTCCCGACCCAGTTGATGAAGATACGATGTTCATTTCTATGTATAGCGTTATTTTATTATTTTGGATTATCCTCTATCGATGACATTCGACATAGAGTACATAGACTGAACAGCACGAAAATTGTGATCCAATAGTTGTGACAGTCTCCATGGCGCAGCGGGCGAGTAGCCGGCTGTGAAGCGAGAGGCCGCAGGTTCGTTTCCCGCATTGAGACAAATGTTTGTGTGGCCCACAGATATTTGTTTCAACTTTCAAGTCTGGGTGTTGTAAGACCGAAAGTCTCTCATAGTCTCTGACACCCACGATACAGGTTATACCTAGTGTAGGGTCAGGACTAGGTGTGTGACTGTTGGTTGTATTTATTTTTATTTATTTTACCTAGGTCATAAGTCACTCAGTCGTATTTGAAACATACGCGCGTAAGATCATGCCAGCGTAGTAATGTTTAGACAATTAAATTGTGTTACAAGATTCTTGAACATACATTTTTTTTTTATATGAAACTGGCAATCGAGCAGATGTGTCACCTGATGGTAAGTGATCTCCACCGCTCATAGACACCCAAGACACAAAAAGAATCATGGGTGCGTCGCCAACCTAAAGGGAGGAAATATAAGGGGAGGGATAAAAGGGATTGGGAAAGGAAGGGACGAAAAGGGCCACCGGAAATCTCACTTACCGAACGATACGCGACAGCAAGCTGCCACTTTACGTCGGTTTTCTGTGAGACAGTCGTATCAAACCGGTCGAGCCAGCCCATTCGTGCTGGAGACTTTACTGTCTACAGCGTGGCTCTACTACTAAAAAAATATGATTTGCAAAGAACACTTAATATATCTCTAAAGACTGTTTTAATCCTGCAATCCTCATCTCAGCAGCTGCCGAGCCACGCCTCGCTGACTTAATGCTTATTCACATTGCAACATAAAAATTACCATGAAACATATCATTGAACAGTTAATAATGATTGAAAATACCGAAAGCAGCGAGCGTCATGCATATTTATTGGACGTGGCATTTTAAATATTGATAAACACGAACATCATTACATGCACGTCATGGGCCTAGCACGAATAACTATCGATTACTTACTAGAATCGAGCTCACTTCTTCCTTATATATATAAGTGAGTAGTAAAATATTCGCTGCGTTTTGGATTAGGACGAAAAAGTTTTAGATGCGACATCCCGTTTTTACTTTTATAACAGAAACGTCAACCTGCCCCTATTCCACCCCATCATCAGCCACAGGAGTCCACTGCTGTAAATAGGCCTCCCCCAAAGATTTCCAGATCGACCTGTTGGAAGCGGCCAGCATCCAGCGACTTCCATTCATTCATTACATTACATTCCACTCCAATGTAGAGTTATCTTTTTTAAGCGTGTTGCAGAAAATTTTCGTCTTAGTTTTTACGACGGATCGCTTGCGTCAACTCTCTCTAATCAAATCAAATCATTTATTGAATCCATGAAATGTTTAAACATTTTAGATTTCGTCAAATTTTAACTCTACCGCCTGTTCGGAAGGCTGTTTCGCCAGAGAAGAACGTGCAAGAAACTCTGACGTTGCTCTTTTTAACACCAATTTACAGTCAGCTACTAATACAGTACAGCACCAGATACAGAAAGACCTTGAATTAAAGCAGCTAAACCATGATAACAATAGATATCTTATAATATAGGACAAGGTAACATACAAGATACACTGAGCGACCCCCATAGCCACGGCAAGTTGAATTGACACAAGGAAACAAAACAGTCCAGGCAAACCAGTCTCCACAAGCAGCACGCGTTCACGAGTATGACGCAATATGCAAATCGTTTGACAACCAATTCATTCAACATAAACTTTAAAACAAAACCTTTTAGTTTACAGCCCATATATGCAGCAGACTAGACTAAGGATGTCTTTTACGCTCTTATTGCATTGTTATAAAACTCTTTCTGACATTGAATTCGATTCTGCGTCAAAGCGTGGTCACTTTTACCCCATAACGATCGAATAGGATTTCGTATGTAAATGTCATAAGAGCGTAACGTACTAGATTCGAGCTCGTATCGAAAGTTATTCGTGCTACAGGCTAGTTGTATTGTATGCGACGCTTCCCGCGTAAATGGATGCGATGGAATATTCATAAGTTACCATCAGTCGTATAAGATAATTGTCGCTTTTTCAATTAAACCATGGACGCTTTTGGTGGAATATTTATTTATGATCAGATAATGAGATTTTCCTACGGTAACAACTGGTAATTTACACTAGAGTCCCAATATAATGTCGACGACAACCTTTCTTGATACGATGATCGACTGACCGACTCCGATCGAAGTCGCTGGATGCAGGCCGCTTCCAACAAGTCAAATTAAACGTGCAAATTAAATTAGAAAATTAGCTTTGCCCGACCAGCGCGCCTAGCATGCGCACCACGAGATATCCCGATGATCGACTGTCGAGATGTTGTCTATGTGTTGTCGACAATATTATATGATAATCATAAGTTTAAAAACTTAACAGACCGACTTCAAATCCGATCGTGACTAAATTTATATGGGACCACCCTTGACATAAGCTCTATCGAACACAAAAATAATTTTGAAGATCGGTCCACATTTAGCGGAGATATCGCGTAACATACATAACAAAATACCGACGGATGGAGTATGTACCTCCACCTTTTTGGAAGCTGGTCGAAAATAAACGAGGACGCATGGTTGTGTCCGTAGACAAATAGAGAAAACCGGTTATAACAGGACAAGAAGCGTAGATAAAATGTTCCCGTGGCGTGCATGCCAGGCGGGCTCGGAATCGAAACCATATCTACTCATACCACAGGCTAATTATATGCTGCCACTAGACCAAGGAGGCGACTGGCGGAGATATCGCGTAACATACACAAAAAAGACGAATTCATTACCTCCTGCATTTACCCCATACGCTTATGTAATATATATATGTACCGCCTCCGACAGGTTAAATTTCGTCGAAAAAAAAGAGATGAAATTTTAATATTACTTGAATTTCTTTGATCGAAAATAAAGCACACGTGCGTGGTTGAATGAAGGGAAAACCTAGTGAAAACTAGCCAGTCCCCTAGGGATGTAGTGAAATGAATAAAGGCCGGTCGGACAGGCAGGCGTCGAGGCATGTCCCGCCAACTCCTGCGGGAGACGGTGCAATTTCACGCCACCAAAAGGCACTTAGGTTGTTTTTTCCAAAGAAATTGTCAAGAATACTGAGATTTCGTTTGCGAGCCGTGTATTTCCCTGGTGGTGGGATTGCATATTTTGATGTGATGACGTCTTCCGAGATTACATTTGGTATTTTTGTAGAATTAGGCAGATTATAAATATTTTTTTTTAAATCATTTGAAATTGTATTGTGATTGTTAATTAAAAAACCACTTTGCCCGACCCGGAGATCGAACTCTACACCTCAAAACCGTGTTGAAGACGTATTTAAACAAAATCTCATATACACATTATATAGGCTCACGCCTGTATACCCGACAAGGTAGGCAGTGAAATTTCAGTGGTAGAGCCAGCTGTAGACTGTAAGTAACGTCTACAGCACGAATGGGCCGGCTCGACCGGGCAGATACCACTGTCTCACAGAAAACCGACGTAAAGTGGCAGCTTGCTGTCGCGTTTCGTTCGGTGATTGAGATTTCCGGTAAGCCAATTCCCCATCCCTTTCCCAATCCCTTTTCCCTCCCCTTCCATTCCATCCTTTTAGGTTGGCAACGCACCCATGATTCTTATTGAGTCTCGAGTGTCTATGGGCGGTGGAAATCACTTACCATCAGGTGACCCATCTGCTCGATTGCCAGTCTCTGCTATAAAAAAAATGCCTATAATTATAGGATTAGTCTACCTGAGAATTGAACCGATGATTTCGCAGATTGCGATGAGTCGGGAAAAGGCAATGGATGCTGTAAATTTTCTACACAAACATTCCCATACCTAAAGTTACCGTAAACTTACTGCCTACTTAACTAAAAATGTTATGAGAATTCACCAATTTTAAAGAATTTAGTTTACTTTGAAACCGTTTTTCCCTTGCAATTTTTCTCAAGAACGAATATTTTATGAACAAGTGAACATTTAACAACATAGCTGTTCTTAAAGAAGTTTTATCCGAATGGTTAGGCAAAGGAATCGCTGACCATACAGCCCTGCTTTAAAATAAATTGTAAAATTCGTTTGGAAAAAATCAAAGGCATTTCATTCTTATGGATTAAACCATTGGAAACGATTCAGAATAATTCTGTTACATCGAAATTTTAAATTAAAAAAGATAAAAAGATTTTCTAATGCTATCGATAATTCAAAGTAAACGTCACATACATAACGTCATGAATCTTTAAAAGCTGCTGGAATGTGAAAGCAGGAATCAAAAAAGTTCCTTTTTATTCAAATAGGATAAGCCTCAAAGATAAAAGCATCGTTTGTGAAGACGACGACTGATTTATAGCGCGCACTAATAAACGAATATTCAAGAAAGTCTTGCTGTACTGTCGGGATGCGCTTGCTTGTTGCTTTCTTGCATTCAACACAATTACGTAACATAAGCTCATGCCCGTATCCCTGAAGGGGTAAAACACCGTATTTATAAGGGCGACTTGCAGCGCTATTACTAATCTAGAGTTAAACCTCAACTCGATTTTACTACAGCTCACTCCTACCTTGTAATTAATTTGGGATAAATAGAGATTTATAGCGGAGCTGCAAGTGTCCCTAAGTGAATAAGTATTTATAGGTTATTTAAATCTTGAACACGGTGCAAACTTGCATATATATATATGTTTCTCTTCTTCTTACACCTAAACTAGTTGTAGTTAAGTATATTTATTCATTGTTCACGGAGACTTGTATAAATAAATACGTAACTATTGTTATTTCCATTCGGCACTATAGGTCTTTAATGTTTAGTGTAATATTATATTAAGTAATCTATTTACTTATACATTAATGTAATATTGTAATGACTGTTTGTTGCCAAAATAAATTAAATAAAAATAAAAATATTCTTCTTCGCTCGATTTATTCACTACCGAGAACCAATAATCATAATCGCAAGTTTAAAAATTTAACGGACCGACTACAAATTCCATTATGACCAAATTTATATGGGACCACCCTTGAAATAAGCTCTATCGAACACAAAAAGAATTTTGAAAATCGGTCCACATTCGGCGGAGATATCGCGTAAGATACATAAAAAAATACAGACAAATTGAGGACCTTCTCTTTTTTGGAAAGTCGGTCGGAAATGGCGGATCCGGCTTCAAAGTAAAGACGTTTTTTCGTAGTTATGCCAAAACCTTATTTTTTTTTGTCATTGGATCCAAGATGGACTTGACGCACCAAACAGTTCGTATGCAACAGTCGCAACACATTTTTTGGGAATTTCGGCTCCAGTCAGTCGCCACTTTACGAGTATAAATCGACTTTCAATAGACTATCCTGCTAATGATTAGTCGAAATGGGGCGAAATAACCAGCCGATTATTGGTCGAACGCACAAAAGAAAATCATATCGCCAGAATGATTCTTAAGTTTACGCAAATTTTATACATTGAAATAAAACGACAGTTTATACGACTTCTATCGCTAATTGTTATTATGTGTATTATAAGAGGGCGCCCGACACGATCCTATATGGATCAAATAAGCTATCTCCTTCGTAAAGGGCAAGTTCGGAGTACCCTCAACCGGCGGAAATGTATGAAACGATGCATGAATGTGGATGAGGCAAAAGAGGTGTGTCAGGATCGTAGCTTGTGGCGCTCAATTGCCTCTGCCTACCCCTATGGGATACAGGCGTGAGTGTGTATGTATGTATGTGTATTAGAGACTGGTGTACTCACAGTCAAACTGCGGATGCAGTTTTGTGGGGCATGTATTAGCTTATAAGTAATATGTAAATCTAACTGTTTTGTCTCAAATGGACAAAATGAAGGTTTCGTGGTTTAGAAGTGACAAAACCTTGAGATTCCTTGAAATCTAATTTATTTCGTAACTTTTACAATAATTTTGTCTTTTTAGCTAGCGCGTGCGACGTTTAAGTCCGTTGACAAAGAGTGGGGTGGTGGCGTAAAAGGGAACTAATGATCAACGGTTTTTAGTGTTGTTCGTGTCTGCGACACACGATAAGCAGTTGTTGTAGAACCAGCTTTTGTGGCTACATTTCTGGTAGGCGTTAACATCTTCCCCCTCGTTGAAAGGTCCCTTTCAACTGAATTCAGCAGTCAACGTTGTCATCAGAAGGTAAGGGGCAGATGCGAGTTGTAGGTCTTCTGAAGCATCCTCGGGTTGTTTGGACGTCCACCACACGTGATATGCCATCGGGACCAGGAAATAGACGGTTAACTCTTCCAAGGCGCCAGCAGAGCGGAGGCACGTTGTCTTCTTGCAGGAGGACTAGATCACCAACACGTAGTGTCGCCATGTTTGTCCGCCATTTAGATCGCTGCTGAAGTTCTCCAATGTATTCTCTCTGCCAGCGTTGCCAAAAATGTTGCTGAATTTGTTCTAGTCTTAAATAGCGCTGTTGAGTAGTACACTTGTAATCTACCAGCGTTGGCCCTGGCAAGCTCTTTAGGGAGCGTCCAATCAAAAAATGCCCGGGTGTAAGGAAATGGTAATCATTGGGTGAGTTGGAAAGAGGACATAGTGGTCGGCTATTAAGTACAGCCTCTACTTGTGCAAAAAGTGTAGAGATTTCTTCGAAGGTCAGGTGAGTATTTCCCATAACGCGTTTAATGTGGTATTTCGCGGATTTAACTCCGGCCTCCCAGAGGCCACCGAAATGAGGAGCGTAAGTAGGAGAAAATACAAATTTTATGCCCTCACCGTCTGCAAAATCGTTAACAGGTTCTTGATTATTTTTTAGAAAATAGCCTATATCCTTTGACGCTGCGACGAAATTGCGTCCATTGTCGCAAAATATTTCCGTCGGCTTGCCTCGCCTAGCAATGAATCTACGTAATGTTAATATAAACGCATCCTTTGACAAGTCGCTTACGGCTTCTAGGTGGACGCATTTATATCTAAAGCACACAAATAAGCACAAATAAGTTTTAGTAACTCTAGCACCTCTGCCCTTTTTATTGATTGTGTAAAATGGTCCTGCGAAATCGACACCAACTGTACGAAATGGAAAGTCTGGTGTGATGCGTTGAACTGGTAATCCTCCCATCATGGGAGTAATCAGTTTGCCTTGCAAACGACGGCAAACACAGCAATTGTGAACTGTACGTCGAGCCAACTGTCTCCCATTTATTGGCCATACAGTTTCTCGAACGCATGCAAGGAGCAATTGTGGTCCTGCATGCATATTGTAAATATGATGATATTTAAAATATAGTATAGTCAGATGATGTGATGAATGCAAGAGAACAGGATGTTTTTTCGAGTAGTCATAATTAGAGAGGTCAATCCTACCTCCAACTCGAATAACTTCGCTGTTATCTAAAAAGGGAGCAAGACATAAAATTGGTGACTTCCTACTTAGAGATCTCTTTCTAATAAGTGTGTCATATTCTTGTGGAAATGATTCTTGTTGGGCCAGTTTACATAGTATTAAAAATGCATTATTAATTTCATTTAATGTTAACCTACCAATAATTTTGTTTTCAATACATCGTGTATTGTGTATAAATCGCATTACATACGCGAAGGTGCGTTGAAGCTTGGTGAATGACGAGAATTTATTTATGAATTGATTATTTTCTTTATTGACTGCAGAATTTGATTTTATTTCCGGTAGATCCGATTGATCTATAAAATTGTGCAGCTTAGGCCAGTCAGACTCAGATTTCATGAGAAAATCTGGACCTGACCACCACAGAATATTGTCACCGATTTGATCCGGCTCTACACCTCTTGAAATTAAATCGGCGGGATTCTGATCAGTAGGTACATACCGCCACGATGAACTATCAGTAAGCTCGCTTATTTCGACAACTCTGTTAGCAACGAATGTTTTAAGTTTCCTAGAGTTGCCTTGAAGCCAACCCAGCACAACACTAGAATCACACCAATGGATTACTCTATTAACTGAATGCCTTGATGAAACGATGACACTATTACATAATTTAGCTGCCAACAAGGCAGAACAAAGCTCCAAACGAGGGATTGTTGTGGGCTTCAAGGGGCTTACCTTAGATTTGGCACATAGTAATTTAACTTGGGTATCGCCTAATGAATTAGTGGATCGCATATAGATGCAAGCGCCAAGAGCAACTTGAGATGCGTCACTAAACGAATGGATTTCTACGTCACGTGGAGATGCACAAATTACAGATCTTGGAATGCGTAAATTTGATAAGCAATGGAGTTTATTGATAAACCTTTTCCAAGATTTCTCAATTGTAGGGTTGACTGGTTCATCCCAATCTGCCCTTTCAAGCCACAAAGATTGTAATAATATTTTAGGCAAAATTATGCACGGACTAAGAAGACCAAGTGGATCGAAAATTTTGAAAGATGTGGAAAGTATTATTCTTTTAGTGATTTCTTGGTTGTGATTGATAAATTCAACTGGGATATGAAATGTATCGGCTACAGGATTCCAACCTAAGCCCAAAGTACTGGTTGATTCGCTTATAATAACATTTTCGTTATTATTGTTTGGTACAGACCCTGTTATAATAGAGGAGTTGGATCTGTACTTGCGTAAATTAAAGCAACCAGAAGCTAGTGTAGATGCTACCGTGTGCTGTATATAAAGTAATTCTGTTTCATCATTGGAACCGGTAATGAGGTCATCTACGTAAAAATCTTCTTTGATGATAGTACCTATAAAATCATCATTGCAAAGATCGCCTAATGTACTCAAACATTTAGTGCTCAAGTATGCTGCACTTGCAAGCCCGTAGGTCACAGTTTTGAGACGCAATGTTTCAATCGGCCTAAACTCGTCCTCTCTCCATAAAATGAGTTGCAAATTACGGTCTCGTGCGTCTAGTTGTATCTGACGGTACATCTTTTCGATGTCACCGGTCAACATGAACTTGTACTGACGTGCACGAACCAAGATAGAGAAAAGCGAGCTTTGTATGTTGGGACCTACCATTTGTAAGTCGTTGAGGGAAAACCCTGAACTTGTTTTTGCAGATCCATCAAAGACAACACGGGTTTTGGTAGTTTCGCTAATTTGTTTAAACACTGCGTGATGACATAAATAGTATGATGGATCGGGATTTTGAATTGGACACTTTTCTAGGTGACCTAAATTTGTATACTCTTTTATGAAGTTGACATACTGAGACTTAAGACCTGGGTTCCTACGGAAACGGCGTTCCAGAGTTAACAATCGTTTCTTAGCCATAGCGTAAGAATTGCCCATACAGTCCGGTGTATCTATTAGTGGTAGTCGAACACAGAATCTACCTGTTTCTAAGCGATAAGTATTAAGGGAAAAATGTTTTTGACATAATTTTTCTGTTTCACTAAAATGTGGTTTGTGGGGAACATGCTCGAGTTCCCAAAACTTCGTTAGTTGATTATGAATAGAGTCACTATCGACATTCGTGACCGATACATTGCAATGAATATTATTTGATAGCAAATTTCCCTGATGGGGGGACGATATTCGTCCAGCAAAAATCCATCCTAATCTTGAACTGCGTAGTTTGGGCATGTTAGGTCCTAATGAAATCTCATTTGACCCCAGCAAATCCCAGAATAGATCTGCACCTATGAGCACATCTACAGAAGCAGGCTGATTAAAATTAGGATCGGCTAACCTTACGCCTTTGGGTATTTTGAGGTACTTCAAGTCGATGAAATGATTGGGAATTAAGCTTGTTAATTGCTGAAGTACATAAAAGTTTTGAACAACTCTATAGTTATCGTCAGTCAATGAACTTAGTTGGGCAACGCAACTGTTATTTACATGTTCAGATAGGTTGTTGCCTATTCCAATAATATTAATGGTATTGACTGGAGAAGAATGAAGTTCTAGTTTGTCCATAAGTGATTGAGTGATGAATGTGGACTGACTCCCACAATCTAGAAGAGCACGCGCTATAATATGATTGTTAGTGTGGGGATTAGTCAGTTTGATCATAGCAGTTGATAAGAGAATCTGACTTGTATCAACGCTGCAATTTGACGAACTATGTGCAGATATATTATCATTGAGAGTTATTGTTTTAGGACTGTCATTACTTGAGGTTGGTGAGTGTAAGAGAGTGTTATGTTTACGTTTACACTCACGGCAGGGACCTAATCTGCAAACACGTACGTTATGACCCATTCGTAAGCAGTTGGAACATAAGTTAAGTCTGTACACTTCAGCCTTTCGTTCCTGAACACTCTTTGATTTGAATATCGGACAGTCGTATATTCTATGATCATCCTTACAAATAATACACTGATTTGTAATAAATTTGTTTGAGTTCGTAATTTGATAAGTGTGATTTGTACTGGGTTTTACAGGGTGTGAGACATTATTGGAAGGTCGCGAGTTTGTTGGTTGTATTGCCTTAAGTTTCTCGACCTTACCGCGGTACATGTTTTCCAATATATCGGCACGATCAATTAAAAACTTATTAAATTCTTTAAGTGAAGGAAACTCCGACTTACTTCGATACTCTTCCCACTTTAACGCAGTACGATTGTCTAACTTAGAGGCAAGAAGGTAAACGATTAACGTATCCCAATGTTCAGTGGGTTGACCTAAGTTAGCTAAGGCTCGTAAATTCTTAGTAATGTGATCAACTAGAAACCGAAGGAACTTGTCTGCTTCACGTGGTGCTGAAGTAAAATTAAACAGGGATGCAAGATGATTATTAATAAGTTGGCGTTTGTTATCAAAACGTTCGCATAAAAGTTCCCATGCAGTTTGGTAATTAACTTCGCATATTTCTAGATTAGAAATGACACTTGCTGCATCGCCTTCCAAATACGAAACCAAATAATTAAACTTATGTATAGGCTTAATGCGTTCATTTTGATGAATCAAGGATAAGTAAGTATCGCGGAAGGAAAGCCAACGGAAATATGCGCCATCGAATTTAGCTATTTGAATTTCTGGTAACTTAAAATCTTGGTCATGACAACTTGATGAACAATCGTGATGATGAGATGAATTGTGTATATCAGAATCATTTAAATTGTTACTATACTTGCATAATATTTCCTCAGCAAGTGCAATATGAGAAGTGAATATTTGCTCAATGTCATCACGTTCGTCAATCTCGCTGTCCATGTTGTCGCAATTAATGACCTCGATTTGCCCTTGCAGCTCATCAAATTTGTTTGACATGTCCCTAATTTTTTGAATATTAATTTTTAATTCCTTTACTTGCACTGATGATAGTTTTGACGAGCAAACATTATCCAAATATTTTTTAAACTTTGTTAAACGGCCTTTAACAGAGCTACGTTTAGTATATAATTCTTTTAATAGTTTTACGTTACTGTCGTCACTTGAAGACATTGTGAATTACTTTAATAACTTGTTAATTTAACGACACAATCAATAGGATGCCTGCTGAATTTTACGATAAAAAAAAACTAATTAATAGAACCGTTAATTCAAATGCAGACAAATGGAATAAAGAATAAAGCAATAGTCTTAGCTGTCACTCCTCAACGTCGGTGCTCTCGGAGACCGGGTATGCTTGGTGGATGGAGTAAGGCGTTGAAACCGCACTGCAAGTCGATTCAGCTGCGGTGGCGTAACCTTTAGCAGTCTCGTACCACACTGAAATAGTCAGCCAAAGCGATTTACAAACACCTGTTATCAACACGGAAAAAGTGTACATAGATACGATTGCATATAGCGTTCTATCCACCCCAATCGTGGTATAGCGTGAAGAGTCTAACTTTGAATGTCAATGATATAGTAATTGCAGACTATTTACTGTATTTAATGTTATAAGGGATGTAAAAATTCAAAAGACTGTTAACATTTAAAAATGTTGATGGTAGTTTTGAAATTAACGTATTTTATAATTTTGTATGAAGAAAATGACGAATGCGCGATAATTTAAACAAGATTTATTAATTATTAGGATGTAATTGAATTTAAATGTTAACAAAGAAATGAATTTACTTAATTTTATGTATCTGGTATATAGAAAAATGGAATTGTATTTATGAAATTGCACAAGTAGATTACACGACACAATAGCCTTGAAAATTGTTTAGGATAGGGAATTATGAATAGGAAGGGCACTTATCTGTGAGTTGCTGCCTTCGGTGTAATCCTTGCTGGTGGCACAAATTGGCAAATTATTCCGATTGTCGGCTGGATTTTGTTCCGATAGAATTATTGTGAACTGGTTGACACTGGATGCGGATGCGATGCTAAGGCTGGCACGGTGCTTCGATGCTGACCGACCTGGCTGGCTTAGTCGTCCAATATAGTGTCCGTTATAACCTCTAATTGCTTGATGTCGGAACGTGTCTTCGAAATCCAAAAATTTGCAAATTGTCCTGTCACGGTCGCCAGATGTTTTGTCTCAAATGGACAAAATGAAGGTTTCGTGGTTTAGAAGTGACAAAACCTTGAGATTCCTTGAAATCTAATTTATTTCGTAACTTTTACAATAATTTTGTCTTTTTAGCTAGCGCGTGCGACGTTTAAGTCCGTTGACAAAGAGTGGGGTGGTGGCGTAAAAGGGAACTAATGATCAACGGTTTTTAGTGTTGTTCGTGTCTGCGACACACGATAAGCAGTTGTTGTAGAACCAGCTTTTGTGGCTACATTTCTGGTAGGCGTTAACACTAACTTATTTAATAAATAAATAAAAATAATACCAAAACCACATGTAAGTGTCAGTACTCTGTGCCCTGCATTCACTTCAACGTGTATCATCCAGTAGCCATTCATAATAGAGACGTTACGTCCGAACTCTGAATGGTTTACCGTGCACGATGTCTGAGATACACGCATGACGGGTTTGAAGCCTCGTACAAGACAATAGTATTTACCGGCTCCGCCACGTATTGATGATAGGCTTGATGTGCTTTGTGAAGTATCATGTTATAATTGAGACGTGATAGGTTATAACATAAGCTCATGCGAATATCCTTGAAAGGATAGGCTAGGTAAAACCGTATTTCCTTGAGCTTATTTCCATCCATATTGACTGCCTCCGTGGCGTGGTGGTATTTCGGTACGACTACGGTTCTGAGGTCTCGGGTTCGATCCCCGAGTCGGGCAAAGTGATATTGGATTTTTCCATATCAGCCCGGAGTCTGGAATTTGTGCCCGATATGGCGATAGGCTCGCCCCCTATCACATCTGGGACGGAACTAAGCTCGGCGAAATGTGGGTGTACTAGTTTGCTAGTGCGCCTCTGCCTATCCCTTCGGGGATACAGGCGTGAGCTTATGTTATTTCCATCCCTTCATGAGAGTGAGCCGTCATTCCGGGCTTAAGTTTCCATCCCGGGAAATGTGTCTTTGATATTGATAAACACAAATTATGATTGGCCCACTTAGTATTTGAAGCCACAACCTCCCGGTCCACAGTCCATGTATACTGCCGATACACTAAGAAGGCAATTATTATATTATTCAATATAAGTAGAGGAGACTAGTACCCACCAAATGGACGGTGACGTTATTAGGGTAATATTAGGTAGTGACTGCCTCGGTGGCGTGGTTGTATTTCGGTACGACTACTGTCCTGAGGTCTCGGGTTCGATCCCCGGGTCGGGCAAAGTGATATTGGATTTTTCCATATCAGCCCGGAGTCTGGAATTTGTGCCCGATATGGCGATAGGCTCGCCCCCTATCACATCTGGGACGGAACTAAACTCGGCGAAATGTGGGTGTACTAGTTTGCTAGTGCGCCTCTGCCTACCTTCGGGGATACAGGCGTGAGCTTATGTTATGTTATTAGGTAGTAGGTATGTTCATGTGCCTAAAACATAAATCTCTTACATTATAATATTAAAACTCGCTTCATTAAGAGAGTTGCTTTCTCGCTCTTCAATTCACTCGAATTCTAACAAATCCTCAATTATTTAAAGCCGTAACAAAGACCGAAGCCTCAATTGTAAGAGAACTTCAATTTTGATAAAGAACACAAGATATCATCCAAATTCACATCCAAGTAACTAACAATACGAGTCGTTGACTCGAAAGCAATTCAATTATAGCATTGCCAAATTACGTAAGACCTCTCTTCTGTACAGAGCCGCTTGTTTTCGGGAGTCTTCGCAGATTTGCCAGAGTGTACAGACCGTGGGCGACCTGAAACGACCTTCGAGCATCCTTAAGCTTGTTGAGCTGACAAAACAGTGGAACGAAGACAGATTACGAGTGAGCAAAAACAAGCAGACTAAAGGAAACGATGAGAATGAGCACGCAATGGTAACGGGCCGAAAAAAATAGGAACAAATGGAAGCTTGAACGTTGGGGATCGCTGTTGTTATTAGAGGGCGCGAGGGCCGTTATGTACAAGAATCATTTGTTAGATGGTTATGCCTTTGTGTTATTGTTAGTACTAGTTGTAGATACGGCTAAGGGTCGAAATCGTAGCTAGTTAATTAAATAAAGGGTATATCTGTAAGGCATTGTAAAGCTTTATTTCATATTTCTGATTGGGAATTTTCTAATATGAATATCACTTGCGTAACTCCCAAGTCCCAACTCGCCTTTCGGGCGTGCTACGCTCCGTAGCAAACCGTAGCGTTCGTAGCATTCGTAGCAATGTACATCAGTTGAGTATCGAAAATACATTATAATTCCTTAGTAATATAACTTATTGCAAAATATCATTTATTATGTATTTCAAGTGAAAATATAAGTTTTTAAATATACATAATAATTTTATTAAGGGCTGATTTTTCAATATTAAAATACTTTTATCTGGGGGATAGCTTGGTATAACTATTTCCAAAATACACTTGATATTATGCACTTTAGTACTACAGAATAAGGATTATGTTAATATATGAAAACTCGCGATACAACGTGAGTATGAGTGTCCTGAATAAATTTGCAAGTGGTAAACACGACGAGGAAAGGCGAGCTTTTAATATATCTGAATACAGAGTCACAGTCAGGAAGACCTAGCCAAGTTAATTGTGGACTGGAATTAAAATTAAGAAAAACAGTTGAAAAATTGATTAACTATTAAAACATTTTCGCTTATCTTTTCGCTGAGAGTAGCCTGTCACTTTTTTCCTTGCGTTACATTGTTTAAAAATGAAAGGGACAACCTATGCTTAAAGATAAGCAACGTTGAAATATTTTTATAAGTAAGGCACAATATGTATTTTGTAATAAAGGATATCAGAGTCTGCAAAAGTTGATCTTTAATTACTGTTTATAATTTTCAACCGACTAACAAAAAGTAGAAGGTCCTCAATTCGTCTGATTTTTTTTGTATGTTATGCGATATCTCCGCCAAATGTGGACCGATTTTCAAAATTCTTTTTGTATTCGATAGAGCCTCAAGGGTGGTCCATATAAATTTGGTTTGATCGGATTTGAAGTCGGTCTGTTAAGTTTTAAAACTTGTGATTATTATTCATTCTTGATTTCCTTTTTTTTCATCTGCCCTTATCAGTCTGCCCTGCCCATATGCCCTATTACTTGCATTGAAGTGTCAATGCAAGTTCAACGCAACAAACTTTTTGATTTTCTTGCAGAAAGGATTCGAATTAGTTTTACGACGTCTGCCTACTTGACTCTGTCCTCCTCTGGCCTCTAGAGGATCCAGTCCTGGGCAAACTTTGTTAGAAAAACCGCTTTAACCGACCTAGAATTCAAACCCAAGACGTCCGGTCCACAGCCAATATACGCTGCCACTAGACCAAGGAGGCAAAAATTTTCACTGTTGTCGATCGATATTAACATCAGAAATTGAATTTCAAAGCAACTATTTGGCTTGAAATGTCGGGACTACAAATAAAAAAAAACAAATCGCTAGACAATCCGTATAAACTAGAATGATATCAAGGCTTGTGTTCGTAAAGGCCTTTAAAAGTTTTAAAACAGATAATGCTGAAGTTTTAGTCGTATTAACTCAATTTTTTTCTTAGCCTCCACTGTGTCCCACTGCTGGGCAAAGTCCTCGCCTCGCCACTTGTCCAAGATCGCTGTGTCAAAACGGCCACGAATTGCACATAATAAACGCGAACGGCCAAAAAAAATTTAAAGATGATTTGGTTATTTCTGAAATATGGAGATAGCTGACAAAAGATAAATTATAATTACTAGATACAATTAATGTGGACATTAATTGTATCTATTAAGTATAATCTGAGTAGGTTCTAAGTAGGTCCTTTTTAATTTAAATTTTTGTAAATCTCATGATAATGACATAGCCCCTTACTTATAAAAATATTTAAGCGCTGCTTAACTCTATACGATAGGTTGTCCCTTTCATTTTTAAACAATGTAGCGCAAGGAAAAAAGTGACAGGTTATTCTTAACCATTTGCTCAGCAAAAAATGCTTTTATAAGTAAGGGCCCATAATATCTGAGATAAAAGAAGATAGACAGGGCATAACTACGAAAAAATGAAGCATTCCTTATATATGGAACGAAACCAAAATGGTGACTTTGCGAAAGAAAGGTCCAATTAATATAACCGTTAGGCATCTTCTTCGTATTCTGAAAGTAGCATTATTGTAAATAAAATACCGTACTTACAATATAATCATAAAGTATTTATACGTTATGTAATTCTTATGACACGGTGACAACTTAAATGTAAATAAATCGCGAAACCAAAATGGCGGAACCGGCTTCATAGTAAACATTTACTTTTCGTAGTTATACCGGGTCCTCTTATTTTTTCTTTAGTCATTGCATAATATGGACTCAATTTTGTTTGAAATAAACGATTTACTTTTTTTAACCCTCTGAGGGGTTATATTATAATTTTACTTGTACCGATTCCCATATAAAACAAACGAAGAACGATTATAATAATACTGCTATAAGAGGTCGTGGTAACCCTGCAGTTTACATCCCTTTAATTCGTAAATGGGGGGTGAGTGATCACCGCAAGGACCCCCTGTCTACGGACCTGCTTGTTTTATATTAACCATCAGAAGCGAACGGTAATGGACACCGTACAAATGTGGAGTTTCACATTAACATGTACTTTATTCTTCGGTTTATATGTAAATTTCGGTCATATCGTATTCGTTGAGATAATTATCAGTGTATTCACCTCTTCACTAATAGCCGAGTAGAGCAGCAGATCCAAATAATAGTAGCATTAACCATGAACACCAACCTTGGCAGTCCCGTAGTCGCCAGTAGCCGGCTGTGAAGCGAGAGATCGCGAGTTCGATCCCCTCACCGAGACAAATGTTTGTGTGACAAATATTTGTAGGTACGCCAACCATGAGTTTTTTTTTCATTACTCGCTAGCGACTACGTAAAATATTTGTATGACAAATACCCAAACGCCTCTAGCGGTTACGCGGGGAACTGACGTTTTCCATACAAATATTTTACGTCCTCGCTCGCGTAAATACGTGCAAAAAACTCATGGTTGGCGTACAGGTCTGGGTGTTGTGAGACCGTAATTCTGTCGTAGTTCTTGATACCCACGACATAAGACTCGATCTTAGTGTGATCTTAGTGTGGAGTCAGGACTATGTATGTGTCTTACCGCCGAATGTTCACACACTTAAGGTCGCCTTATGTCGTTTAAGGCCACCTTATCTGTCAAAATTGTATGGCGAAAATCAATTTAAGAAGCCGTTAAAGTTGATTGGCGTTTGACCATTCGGGCGTATGTTTATTTTATTTACCTGGGATCCAATTGACGACGTCATGGAGTCACGATCCCCAAGAATCATGATGAACGATAAAGAAGGAGCCTGGCTTCCTCACTGGAGTTTTTAGATGCTTCATTAATTCAGCTTTATAACCACTTATCACACAAATTAAGAGCACACACTTAAAAAGCACTAACACCATCAATTACTTGGCACAAAGATAAACGCACGTACGCGAAGTACGGACAGCATATAAACCACGACTAGTACTGCCAACTTTACAACCCTCCGACACAGAATAGTATGGAAATAAACCTAAATAATAATAAATATACCTTCGATATGGAAATAAAAAATACTACCTACATACTGATTTCTTAAGTTTACTCGAATGTTATACATTGAAATAAAACTATTTTTACGGATTATATCACGATTTGTTTTAGTTTTTATGCCCGATGTTTCGAAGGCTTTGTGGTCACGGGTTGGACTGACTCCAAAAATTAAAACAAATCGTGACAGAATCCGTAAAAAAAATATTTCAATATACTACCTTAAAGCAAATTTTGTAATTTAATTTGCCCGGGGCTGGGATCCCTTACAAGGGGTTGACGTCAGGCAGGCGGCCGGTCGTAATAACTAAGCCAAATCCACTCTGCAACATGCTTGAAAAAGTATATTGCGCCGACCCCACATTAAGGTGGGATAAGGGCAGGTATTAAAAAAAGAATACTGCCTACATTTCAAACGATGGAAGGTGAATTTTTTTTGGTAATTACCACAGACTGCCAAACGAGTAGATGGGTCACCCATTTTCTGTGAGCCACTGGTATCAAATTCGAGCCGGCCCATTCGTGCTATAGACGTAACTGCCTACAGCGTAGCCCTACCACTCAAATATTAAATGAATTATTATTTTATATATTTTATATGACGATCTAGATGCCTACGATCCTACGTGGACTGAACTAGCCCATGGCAGAGAACAGTGGAAAAAGATGGGGGAGTCCTTTGCCCAGCAGTAGGACAGGATAGAAAAGAAAAAAATATTTGTATAATAATAATACCTACACTCGAAATAATGTGACATTATACTGCATGCAAAATTTTGCATGTCTATGGTTTTTTACTAATTCGATCTTGTTAATTTAACTTCCATTTATATAGGATATATAGGGCCTTATAAAAACATTTTCGCTTATCTTTTTGCTAAGAATAGCCTGTCACTTTTTTCCTTACGTTACATTGTTTAAAAATGACAGGGCAACCTATGGTTAAAGATAAGCAGCGCTTAAATATTTTTATAAGTCAGGGGCTATGTGTCTGTCAATAATCTGAAACTGTACAAGCACTTTCATAAATCCGAGTACCTAGAAATGTAGAGGTATTCTGCATTTGGCAGAGGTAGATGGCAGAGGTAACTGCCACTAAACGTGCCATTTCTCAAATCTTCTAGATTCTAGAATTTACACTCTAGAAGTCTATCCTATAAGCTACAATACATATGTAGAAGTAACGTAAAATACCTTAAAAGCTGGTAAAATTTTAGTGTGACATGTTAATCAAATGTAAACGTAAACCCGAGCGGGGAATAAAAAATAAATGGATGCAATTTCGTTTTTATAACAACGATTACATAGGTGCAATGGTTGTTGGGAACTCTGACGAATAAAGCGAGCGAGGCGCGTAATTAGAATCGTTTGTAGGGGGGGGGCAACACGCGGAAATGGGGGACGAGGACTGTAAAATGTCGTAAGTCACCCGAATGGCGCCGTGGTTTGAGTTCTCCTTTATTTCTGTTTGTGAATGTAGCTTTTTAATGTTTACTGTGAAGGATTCATAAAGGCACCTATTTTAAAATGTCAGATCTTTCATCGTACACTAATTGCCCCGAGCATCAATATATTATACCCTAGATGCACAGTTCTTTGCAAATATCCTCCTAAAAAGTGGTCTCAGAATTAAAACAAAGAAAATGATCACAAGTTCTAATTAAATCAACACAAATATAACCCTAAGCACGTGCTATAAAGTAGGTTTTTAAACGAAATGAGCAAGCGTTCTTTAATTTGAATTTTGAAATTTAGAATTCTATCGACGGCCGACTGTAGGCAAAACGAGTGCTTAAGCACTTCTTTGCTGTCCCATTTTCCGAGCGTTAACTGTGCATCTAGGTAAATAATATATCGATGGTTAAGACCGCCAATTGTACTCTATTATCATTTTTATGTTTTATTTTATAACTATGTATGTTTCTGGTGTACAATAAAGATTGTAAAATAGAATAAAAATAAATAATAAAATAAGTGTGAGTGATACACTTTATTCTGTAACATATCCACCGACATCTTCTATAATTTAAAAGGGTTATTCACATTTATTACTGGCACATTGATGTGATCACGCACGTGTCGGACTGAACGAACGAACACAGACGGTAAAGCTTTCGAAAAGATGGGACTGAAATTAAAAATAAATAAAAAAAACAGTAAAAAAACAGTTTTATCTTAATGAATAACATTCGCATAAACCTAAGGAATCATTATCATTATCATTTTGTCGCCATGAAGGCACGCAACATTTTAGTACGAGTTATTTTTAAATTATGTGTAAAAGACTTGGTTAAAACGTGCCTCTTATACGCACTATATTGACTACACAACTTTACTGTATATCTAAACTAGTTGTGTACACTTCCAGCTCCAAAGGGAGACTAACTCAATAATGATAGCTCCCGCTCTTTTATACCTTTTGCTTTAGTTAATAAAGAAATACCTTCTACAAATATTATGAATTACTTGGAGGGTAGTTAATATAAATATAATTAACATACTACCCTTCAATATCGTGTACTAAATCACAACAATTATCCGAATTCGTAACATATGTTTATTTTATGTGAGTAAGTTGATGCCGTCCTTTTTTAGTTTGACAAATAAACTTTATTTATTTCTTTCTTTCATTATACTATAGTATGTTAGTCATGGATAATTGGGTGGTGATGAACCCCGTTTGCCTTTCGCCGGGTCTGCCCCAACACCCTGGTGTAAGGTTCGTGCTATTGCGCTTTTAACGCGATACGTTATCGGGCCGCATCTCCTCGGTACCCTGTTGCAGCAAAAATAATGTTTATGCGCCACTAACGGTCTCCTAACAACAATCAAATGTATGACTTAACTGAAATGTTTGCGACATTTTTTAGTTTCACGCTTTGTTCCTTTTTATTTATATTTATAACATAACATAACATAACATAAGCTCACGCCTGTATCCCCGAAGGTGTAGGCAGAGGCGCGCTAGCGAACAAGAACACCCACATTTCGCCGAGCTTAGTTCCGTCCCAGATGTGATAGGGGGCGAGCCTATCGCCATATCGGGCACAAATTCCAGACTCCGAGCTGATATGGAAAAATCCAATATCACTTTGCCCGACCCGGTGATCGAACCCGAGACCTCAGAACCGTAGTCGTACCGAAATACCACCACGCCACTGAGGCAGTCTGAGATTTATATTTATAAAAACTTAATAGACCGACTTCAAAACTTGATCGTGACTAAATTTATATGGGACCACCCTTGGAATAAGCGCTATCGAACACAAAAATAATCTTGAAATTTGGTCCATATTTGGCGGAGATATCGCATAACATACATTTTAACTCGATTTCGGTGGAATTCTAAGTCAATAAATGAAACCGAATCGTAGTCAAAATAGAATCGAGTGTCAATAGTCAGGAGGCTGGTTTTTGCGCATCATTGACAGCCTCCGTGACTCGCCCAGCTGTGAAACGAGAGACCGCGGGTTCGATTCCCGCATTGAGTCAAATATTTATGTGGCCTACAGATATTTTTTCAAGTCTGGGTGTTGTGAGACCGAAAGTCTCTCATAGTCTCTGACACCCACGATACAGGTTATACCTAGTGTGGGGCATTGGCGTGCAGTACATATAGACAAAGAGACAATGTCTACCCTGACAATTTGCTATTGACATAGAAAAAGAATTAAAATCATGACGATAGATTTTGAAAACAGCAGCACATATTTTAAATCGACTTAGGGATAATAATGATGATGATGTAAAAGTTGAAGAAAATAATTTTGCAAGTTTTTGTCTACCCTAATCACAATGCCTGTGCACGTCACTGTGGGGGTCAGAACTAGCTGTGTGACTGTTGGGTGTATTTATTTATTTTTATCTTTGATATAAAAAGGGGAGTTACTATTGTATACCTCTGAAGTAATATAGGCTCTTGTTTAGTTATACCAACAACACAAGTGTCATATTTTTATCCGATGATTTACTTTTTTAACACGAAATAAAAGTTAAAATAAAAATATGACTGTCTCCGTGGCGTGGTGGTATTTCGGTACGACTACGGTTCTGAGGTCTCTGGTTCGATCCCCGGGTCGAGCAAAGTGATATTGGATTTTTCCATATCAGCCCGGAGTCCGGAATTTGCCCGATATGGCGATAGGCTCGCCCCCTATCACATCAGGGACGAAACTAAGCTCGGCGAAATGTGGGTGTTCTAGTTCGCTAGTGCACCTCTGCCTACCCCTACGAGGATACAGGCGTAAGCTTATGTTATATTAAAAATCGAAAAGCTGTGAAACTTACATTGTAATATGAAACAGCCCCTCTTCATACGTTATTCGAGAAATAAATGTTTCAATACATATTCTCATTTTTATTAATAGCAAAGTTGGCAATCCGCGAAGTAATAACAGTAACCGAATGCAGTAACCGAATGCATGCATATTCGATGACAGGCGCACAGCGACAGCCATTGTGAAATCATAACAGAAAAATCGGGTTGCAGGGTTGTATTTAGTGGGGGATTTGTTAAAAATGACCCCCCAGTCACGCTAGCAATGTAGTATTTCTTTAGAATAAAAACGATTATGGTCCGTTAATTAACACATTTTTATTTTAAGACATAAGCTCACGCATGTATCCCCGAAAGGATAGGCAGAGGCGCACTAGCCAACTAGTACACCCACATTTCGCCGAGCTTTGTTCCGTCCCAGATGTGATAGGGGGCGAGCCTATCGCCATATCGGGCACAAATTGCAGACTCCGAGCTGATATGGAAAAATCCAATATCACTTTACCCGACCCGGGATCCAACCCGAGAGCTCAGGACGGTAGTCGTACCGTAATACAACCATGCCACCGAGGCAGTCTATATTTATTTTAAAGCACATCAATGAACGCGTTCTGGTTTAATTTGTAATACTTTTTCAAAATTTATAATAACTTTAAATGTGGTTTGCTTAAACCGAGCTCTTGGGGCATAGATTATAGTCTGGAATAGGACAAAGGCTACTATTTATCCTGCAAAAATTTACGGTTCCCGGATAAAGTTAATTTTTCACGCGATCGAAGTCACAGGCAATAGTTTGTTTGGTATAAATTGAAAGTATAAGAAAATAAAAGAACAGTATTAGGATAATGATTTCTTAGGTTTACGCGAATGTTTTTCATTGAAATAAAACTATTTTTACGGATTCTATCACGATTTGGTTTTTATTTTTATACCTACCCGACATTTCGAAAGCTTTGCAGCCTTCGTGGTCACGGGTAGGACTAAGGTGTCAGTTGTCTAAAAATGTTAATATTACAATAACGTACATACTACAACAATATACATAAACGTCGGGCATAAGGGTTAAAACCAAATCGTGATAGAATCCGTAAAAATATTTTTATTTCAATGTACAGTATTAGGATTTAGGGAAACTCCCCTTTGAAAATCGTCCCCTTTCGCCGCTTATATAGAAACACTATTGTTTAATGTCTCTGTTAAGCCTCGTCTCCCGCACATGTTTTTCCGAAACAAAACACTAAAAACATCTACACAAAACAAGGATTGTCGTTGTCGCCTGAGGGGTTACCACCACCTCTTATAGCAATATTATTATAATCTTACTTGTACTGATTCCCGAACAAAAAAAAACGTAGTAAGACTATAATAATAGTGCTATTAGAGGTGGTGGTAACCCCCCTGTTCATATAATAATGGACCATAGACAAAAAAATGTAGAAATACCATGGTTTAATGCAGGAAACGCGGCTTTGGAAACCTATTAAAATCCAATCCCGACAGCGAAAAGAAGTTCGCACAATTACAGTCGACGTTAAACGCGAAATTGGCTGGGACCAATTAGGTACAATCTGCATATTGGTAAGTGAAGCATAAACAAGCTGATCGCAGAGCATTTGCCGACAAGACAGCTGACACACGGCGCGGCGCGTGGCGTCGCGTGCGTTTTGTTGAGCGGCTGAACGCGCCGGGTTCAACGCTTCCGACACGCGAACGACTGATGCCTTGTTGGGATACCAGCGTGAGGCTCAAGATTTTGTATTTTTCTTCATAGTTCAGAAGAAATAATCATCTATCAAATAGATTTTTATCTGCTGTAAACTTAATGTGGTTCATGAATGCTAAAACGAAAGTCAAGTACCTAAAAAAACATACATAAGCTCAGGCCTTTATCCCTGAAGGGGTAGGCAAAGGCGCACTAGCGAACGAGAACATCTACATTTCGCTGAGCTTAGTCCGTCCCAGCTGTAACAGGGGGGCGAGCCTACCGCCATATCGGGCACAAATTCCAGACTCCGGGTTGATATTTAAAAAATCCGATCCGTACCCAATATCACTTTGACCGACCTGAGATCGAACCAATCCTCAGTCTCAAACTCAGACCTCAGCCCCCTGACCTTTGACACTCGATTTCATTTTGACTATTTATTTCATTGACTATTCTATTCGGTTTCATTGATTGACTTAAAATTTACCTAAATTTCGGTGGAATTTGATGTCAATAATCACAAGTCTAAAAACATAATAGACCGAATTCAAAACTTATCTGATCGTGACCAATTATATGGGACCACACTTGAAATAAGTTCTATCGAACACAAAAATAATTTTGAAAATCGGTCCACATTTGGTGGAGATATCGCGTAACATACATAAAAGAATACAGACGAATTGAGGACCTTCTCCTTTTAGAAGTCGGTTAATAAAACCGAATCGCAGTCGCACTCGAATCGAGAGTCAAAACCCTACTGGACAGTATTCGTACCGTGTTCGCAACACAACCACGCACCGAGTCAGTAAACAAAATAGCGATGACAAATATTTTACTTGCCTAACAACCGTTCATGTAATAACCAACAAATAAATAAATACATCATTATGTGCACATTCTCTAATAACGTAACATAATGAACAAACAACGAACTTCTTGCGCCACTGCGTGGAAAATGAGATACTTAAGCATGTAAGTTTATGAACACTACACTTTTGTACTAGGACCTAAGTCTCTAATTAACACGACAAACAACACAAACTACAGTGGTGCTTGTACAGTATGTTTCGTTAGCGTAGTAGTAGCGTAGGTATACTTTGAATAAGTACCAATGTACTTTGTTAGCTAGACATATTCGAATTGAGAGTACATAAATACGAATCACATAGATAGCTATGGTATATACGCTTTAGTTCAATCCTATACAAATAATAACTTCATGATAATATATCAGGAACGATTATTGTAAAGCTACACAATTTATTTAATAAATTTAATTTAATAAATAATATCTCTAATTCAATTCGAAAGCTCAAAGTAGCCTCTGTATAATCCTAAAGAGCAAATGTGTAGCAAATTGAGCACGATACTAGTAATTCCACACAAGTTGAAAACGTAAATTTTAAAATTCAAATTCAATTGCCAAACGACCAATCTACAAAATGTATATACGCAATTTGTTATTTGGTGTAGACATAAAGCCGACTTTTATCCTCTAAATAACTGCATGAAATACGGCATTTTTATATCGCTGGCAACACATTGCACTACTTCAATATTCCTGCCATTTCCACGGAGCCAGGCGTGGCGATTGACACAGCGGATATTGAAACCACCGCCAACACCTCACTCTTTGCAGCCGTACATTGACAAGTCTATTCTGCGTGATGTTTCTATCGATGTTTATAGATCTGACTATACAATGTTTACTCCCTTGCGGCAACGGAACTATGGTGTCAAGTATCGAGATATGGGTTTATCGTAACAAGCAGTAATGGTTTAGTGGAGAGTTGGGGAATGGTACTATGGAGTATGGACTACCTACTGCATATATACGTAGCGCCTGTCCCTATTAACAGTGTCGGAACTGCAAATCCATAAATTGCTTATCCTACATTGTTAATAGAGACAGGCGATAGACTCACGTCTCTTTTCCGTATGGATTATGGATATGCAGAGACAACGACTTTCGACTTGCTACGATTCTTGCACACCACTTGCCTCATTCAGTCTCATTACATTCTTCATGCATGCACGTTGGCCTAGGGTACTTGTAGCTTGATCTTTCTCGAGTATATCTTTGACTTGGTCAGAGAATGTTCGATGAAGTCGTCCCCTTCCAACTCTACCAGTCATAGTTGCCATATAGGTACATTTGCTTTGTCAACCTTTTCATCCATCCTCTCTACACGCCCATTTCTACTGCATTTATTGTACCTACTTTCATTGCAAGTTACAGTTTTATATTCAACCTCGATCCTCGTCTCTCTGTAAGAATTTCACAGCTACGACGAAAAGTTTCTGAGCAGCGGTCAGTAGTTGGGTACCTACATAACATTACTAAAAGTCTTTCTTTCTACCTGCCCTTATCCCACTTTAATGTGGGGTCGGCGCAACACACTTTTTCAAGCATGTTGCAGAAATTATTTGGCTAAGTTTTTACGACCGGTTGCCTGCCTGACGTCAACCCCCTCTGATGGGTCCAGTCCCGGGAAAATTAAATTAGAAAATTCGCTTTGCCCGACCTGGGAATCGAACCCACGACCTCTCGGTCCACAGCCCATACATGCTGCCACTAGACCAAGGAGGCGACTTACTATTACTACTTACGATTACTAAAAGTATATAGTTGTAATATATATGAAAGTTAAGTTTAAGTTGTTGTATAATTACGGTTAATATTAAACTGTAGTAGAATACATTGCAATGCCTTAATGGGACCTAACGACTTCGGACGCTCAACGAGGAATGTTGTTTTGGGGCTCCTTTTAAGCCAGGACTCCTGCACTAAAATATTACACCAAACACCCTAAAAACACATACGCATAACGCAACACAACGATTTTAGCTATCACCTGCTCGTAGAACAATGGACGATAGATAAAAATGCATGTTTTGTGTAAGTGTTATGTGTAATGTTTTAGTGCAGGAGACCCGAATTTAGATTATTCTAGAGTTATGACTTACGAATATTATTTTAAGGAAATAAACGCAACTGTAAAAGGTATTTATTCTTAACACCTTGTCCTGACCCCACACTAGGTATAACCTGTATCATGGGTATCAGAAACTATGAGAGACTTTCGGTCTCACAACACCCAGACTTGAAACAAATATCTGTGGACTACATAAACATTTGTTTCAATGTGGGAATCGAACCCGCGGACTCTAGCTTCACAGCCGGCTACTCGCCCGCTGCGCCACGGAGGTTGTTTACAATCTTTGTAGAGTGTAAGATTTATGCATCACGCATCCGTTATTCCACAAACTTGCTAGGTAATAAGTACCTACTTGTTGGGTTAAAACCAGGTTGCAAATAAAATTGTGATTTAATTTATAAAATCAAATTTAAAAAATTTACTTACACGTTACAAACGCTAATAAGGGCAATAGATCAATGTAAAGTAATGTAATAACAAAACGTGTTGTCAAAACGCAAAATTGACAATTTCAATTTGACAATTCGGACTGTCATTTGCCAAAACAAAAATAATTTTGCCGATATTTTTGCGATATTTACTTTTACCACATATGGTCTCTATTTAATTTGGGCCAACAAATAAATATCTACCAACCGACCCATGGTTATTAGCCACGTTACCAAGTCTATGTCTGCTTTAATACGAACAAGTAAGTGTTCTCCTAACCTTTAAAGTAAAACAAAGTAAGTTTTTAATATCAACTTTTCGTATAGATTATGATGAATGTATAATCATCTTTAGGAATAAGGGGAACACAATAACTAGAAAGTTGTAATAGTAGGTAATAGATTACATAAGTCAATTCTTGAAAAAATCGATCCCCGCACCGAGGCAAATGTTTGTTTGGCCTACAGATATTTGTTTCCGGTCTGGGTGTTGTGAGACCGAAAGTCTCTCATAGTTCCTGATACCCACAACACAAGATTCGATCTTAGTGTGGGGTCAGGACTATGTATGTGACTGTTGGGTGTTATTTATTTATTATTCACAGGTATAGCAACATTCCGAAGAGAGATGTCGTCTACTCCAGGAGCAGTTGAGAGTATCATAAGAAACAAACTAGAAACAGGACTCGAAGCAAAACATTTGGACATTATCAATGAATCGTACATGCACAATGTACCTAAAGGGGCTGAGACACATTTCAAAGTAGTTATTGTGTCTGACAAATTTGATGGACTAACATTGATCAAGGTAATAATGAACATACCTATTATGATTAATGTATTAAATATATAGATAGGTCACCTGATGTTAGGTGATCTCCACCACCCATAGATGCCCAAGATACAAAAATAATCACAGGTGCGTTGCCAACGGAAAACGAAGGACATGGAGACTGGGAAAGGGAGGGGAGAATTGGGCCACTGGAAATCTTCACTCACTGAACGAAACGAGACAGCAAGCTGCCACTTTATGCTGATTTTCTGTGAGACAGTATTATCAAACCAGTTGAGCCAGCCCATCCATTCTGTAGACGTAACTGTCTACAGCATGGCCTTGCCACTCAAAAATATCATCCAACTTACATTTTTCAGAGGCATCGCTTAGTAAATGATCTACTAAAGAAGGAACTACAAAGTGGGGTCCATGCTCTCTCAATTGTAGCTAAAACTCCATCACAATGGGAAGAAAGTGACAAAGCAGTGGAAAGCAGCCCCAACTGTAAAGGTGGTTTTGGGAAATAATATTATTATTATAGATTAGATGAACTGTTAATAAATTAAAGACTGTTATTTGTAGTTTATATTAGTTCCTACTGTGTCATTGTTTATTCTAACTTCTCAGTACTAGAGTTGCAACTTTGTTACCCAATAATTTTTAGATTTGAAAATCTTTAGATAGTATAATAATAAATGCACCCAACAGTCACACACATAGTCCTGACTCCACACTAAGATCGAGTCTTGAGTTGTAGGTATCAGGAACCTAGAGAGACTTTCGGTCTCACAACACCCAGACCTGAAACAAATATCTGTGGGCCACACAGACATTTGTCTCGGTGCGGGAATCGAAACTGCGACCTCATGTTTCACAGCCGGCTACTCGCCCACTGCGCCACGAAGGCTGTCAGTATAAAACAAAGTCGCTTCCCGCTGTCTGTCTGTCCCTATGTATGCTTAGATCTTTAAAACTATGCAACGGATTTTGATGCGTTTTTTTAATAGATTCGAGAGGAAGGTTTATATGTATAATACATAAATAAATTCATCCCCTAAAGGGATGTAATGAGGGATGAATGTTTGTCAAGACTCTCACGCGGGCATAGCCGCAGGCAAAAGCTAGTTAATAATAAAAGTGGGTAAAAATATTGTGAAGAACAAAAGAGCGTTATATAAAAAAATTGTGCAGATAAAGATAGAAAAATGGTTTTGTGTAAAAAAGGGAATTCTCACTTTTAGATGTCTATAGATAGAACTATAGATCATACAGGTAACAGAACATGATAATAAACACATATTGTAAGACATAACACTGGATATAAAAAAAAAAACATTTCTTAAGTTTACGCGAATGTTATACATTGAAATAAAACTATTTTTACGGATTCTATCACGATTTGTTTTAATTCTTAGGCTTTGCAGTCCTCGTGGTCACTGACTGGACTGTCGGACAGTCGACCCGTGACCACGAAGACTGCAAAGCGTTCGAAACGTCTGGCATAAAAATTAAAACAAATCGTGATAGAATCCGTAAAAATAGTTTTATTTCAAAATATGCAGAACTATAATAATGCAAGATAAGTGCCAAATATATTATAGACCCTCGACATTCATTAATAGGTTCATATACTATTAGGAATTCTACTCGGAGGTTATGGCTATTTTTGCCTGTTTTATATCTTATACATGCAATAAATCTGCACCATGATGATTTTTCACGGAAAATTAGCACACTGATGTTTATAAATCGTAATAAAAACAAGTAATTTATTATAAAATATTTATTTTTTACATTACTCAATTCACAACAATCAATCACAGAAGGTGAAAATGCATTTTTTGCACAACCTATTTATAGGTTACAATATTTTTCAATATGCTATCTGGAATAGTATCAATTATATATCAAATATTGATTTATATTTTAATACTTTATAATACATTCGTAGAATAGGATTATAGAATTTAATTTATACAGATGGTATCATAATTTCAAAAATATTGGTATACAAGAGATTCAATAGAGGCATATTTTATACAGCTTAACATGAAAAAGTAATGCGAGAATTTGATCCCAAGGCAAACTTATAGCCCCTTACTTATAAAAATATTTAAGCGCTGCTATCTTTAACCATAGGTTGTCCCTTTCGTTTTCAAACAATATAACGCAAGGAAAAAAGTGACAGGCTATTCTTAGCGAAAAGATAAGCGAAAATGTTTTTGTAAGTAAGGTCCATAATAAACATTTTATGATGTAGTAAATTTTAACAAGAATTATACAGTAATTATTAGTGTATACAGTAACAAAAAGCCATTAGGTTTAGTTTTTCATGGAATTATCATGAAGCCACATTATTCACTTCGCCGAGGATAGATCCAGATGGAGGATCCTCACAACCTCAGCCTGCTGCGGTCACGATCCTCAGCATAACGCCCATGGTCAAACGCTACTCAACTTTAACGGCTTCTTACTTAGATTTTGGCCATACAATTTTGACAGATAAGGCGGCCTTAAACGGCATAAGGAGACCTTAATGTATTCGGCGGTAAGAGAACGATTACTTTGATGGTTCATGAAGATATTTCCAATTCACATCTAATCGGACATTTTACAGCCCACTAAGCTGTAAATCATTTTGGAGTATGTAAATACTTTACTAAAGTTTTATTCTTAAACGTTTGAAGCACGTTAAAACACGTGAAAGAATCGCCTTGTGAACCACTTGTTCACTTAACTGGTTCCCGCCGCAAGAGAAAACTGCTTACACGCTCGTCTTTATCGGTCGAAATACATGTATAAGCAGTAGGGTAACTTTTGACACTAAATTCGATTGCAACTACGATTCGGTTCTGTTTATTAAAATTCCACCGAAATCGAGGTAAAAATTGCACGAATGTCGCATTACATTAACAAAATAAATACTCCCAATCACATACATAGTCCTGACCCTACACTAAGATCGAATCTCGTATCGTGGGTATCAGAACTACGAGACACTTTCGGTCTCAACACCCAGACCCGAAACAAATATCTGTGTAGACAGAGGCGCCCTAGCGAACTAGAACACCCACATTTCGCCAAGCTTAGTTTCGTCCCAGAAGTGATAGGGGGCGAGCCTGTTGCCATATCGGGCACAAATTCCAGACGCCGGGCTGATTTAGAAAAATCCAATATCACTGCCCGACCCGGGGATCGAACCCGAGACCTGAGGACGTCAGTCGCACCGAGGCAGTCAAAATCGAATCGTGTCAAAAGTGAGGGCGTAGTTCTCTCTTGCGAGGTAAAGTAGTCATTAATGAGTCCGCTTCGTTCGTGGTGAGTCTTTACTGTTTTATGTCACACATGAAGCATGCAGGTAGGTATGTTCATTCATCACAATCACATGTCATCACTATATTTCAGTCACACCGCTCCGGCGGCGTTAGTTGTATCAGAGGTTGAAGTTGTCGAGCCGCAGCTTGCCCTCATTCTCCGTCAAGTATAGTAGATCGGCCATGGTTTGCTCGCATATCGCCTCCTCAGCTTTCTCCGACATCTGAAAATTGGATTATTAAATATTGTTACATTTGCGAAGATTTTTTTCTAGATCTGGGAAATTAGAATACAATTGTTTGCGAGATTATTGTCTGCATTTTCAAGTGACTAAGTACATTTTTTTTTTATAGCAGAGATTGGCAAACGAGCAGATGGGTCACCTGATGGTAAGTGGACTCCACCGCCCATAGACACCCGAGACTCAAAGAGAATCATGGGTGTGTTGCCAACCTAATAGGATGGAATGAAAAGGGAGGGAAATGGGATTGGAAAAGGGAGGGGGAATTGGGATACCGGAAATCCCACTCACCGAACGAAACGCGACAACTAGTTTCCCACTTTACGTCGGTTTTCTGTGAGACAGTGGTATCAAACCGGTCGGGCCGGCCCATTTGTGCTGTAGACGTAATTGTCTACAGCGTGACAGCTCGCTGTCGCGTTTCCATCGGTGAATGAGATTTCCGGTGGCACAATCACCACCCGAACCCCCAAATCCCTATTTTGCTCCTTTTAGCTTGGCAACGCACCCATGATTCTTTTGTGTCTTGGGTGTCTATGGTATCAGGGGACCCATTCGGATTCGGAGTGTGAAGAAGCATAAATAGGCCGGCATGATTCTGCCAACCACTGATAAACACTGTTTGTCAGCGTGTCAGTGACTGCACTACGCTTACCATCAGGTGCAATGTAATCACTTAGCCGTGCCCGGATAAAAAAAAGTCTGCTATTAAAAAAAAAGTACAAACACAAAAACTTTCACTTTTATAATATTACGACGGTCCCTACGTACAAAGCAACATGTCAAAAACTGAGGTTTTCAGGAGAACGAAATGAAGTTCATTTATAAGTTTAGGAATTATCATATTTGTTATATTGTTCGATTAGTATTTAAATTAGAATTTTTAGAATACAATATAATTGAAAAATATATCTATATAGTTATGAGCGTGTGGATAATCTAAAGCCATATATGCAATAAAAAATATGACATTTTGACATGTCGCTTTGTACGTAGGGACCGTCGTAGTTTAATCACTAACCGGCCTGTACTGATACTCCATGCCAGGAGCATACTTGAAGTTCGGTCCAAAGTTGACACTGACAGTGACATTCTTATGGAGCGACACGGTGGGGTAGTAACAACCCTGGTATATGTCCAGGAACGCCTCCCCCTGACATTCGCCGTTCTTGAAGAAGTATATCTTGCTGTTGGGCAGCGGCTTGAGATTGCTCAGAGATTCCTGTATGTTGTCCTTGTCTTCGTAGTATAGGTGGCTTTTGAATTTCACCAGTGGCTGTGAAAAACAATTTTTGGTGTAAATAAATATTCTTTACTGACAGCCAGTATGTACCATAAAAGTACTGCGTGTGCAGCAATGGCGATGGTTCCATACAACATTGAAAGTGAAACAGAAACATGGCTTTCGGCTCTTCGATCAGTCGCCGCCATTACGTGTCGCTCGAATGTGCCGAAAATCCTGCTTCACTTTCAATGTTCCTAGCGCTCCGTCCATCTTTTTTTTACGTCCATGCCAATTCCTACCGACTTTCCTTTTCCGGATTATAGGCTCTTATTCATTCTTATCCAGGTATTAACTAGAGGATAAAGTAGCACTGGCATCCCTTTTGAAAATTTTCACCGGTCGCCACTCGTGTGCCGGAACAATTTCGACAATCGAATTCGAATCGAGCACGATGCGCGCTTCTGACATTTGTATGAAATTTTAACCTAACATCAGTGCGATTTCGATTGTCTGAATTATTCCCGCTCGGGCTTCTGATATATAGGCAAATAACAGAGCCTTGACTTTTATATGGATAGTGATTGCCAGAGGCAAAAGCAATAGTCAAAATTTAACTGTTACTTTTATTTGAACGACTTGTGTTATTAATAAAGAAATTGGCTTCAAATTGTATATTATTAGTATAATGTATAATACATATATATCTCGTGATATTATGTTATAGGCGATGTAAATCATTTATCATCAGGTGAATTTGTCATTTGTTGGACTCTGGTGACGGCAGGCGTGTACTAACCCTGTCCTTATAAGTATTGGGCGTGTATTTAGTGTTGGTATTGTTGGGCAGCACCACGAGGAAGCCCAAAGTGTCTCCCTCACCGTACCCTGTGCTGTAGTGCTTGCCGCGAGACTCGTGGAACCTGCATACAGAAACTCTTGGATTGATACTTATTCATGCATGCACGAAATGTCTGGTTTCGAAGGACCAAAAGAGAAAGGTGCGGTGTTTTCAAACTTTTTAATGCTGACGCTCAAAATTTACTTTTAAATTCTTATCAGCCCGGAAATAGACCTCAAAAATCTTTTGTGACCTCCCTAGTTCTACCATAAAGAATATGTCTTCGCGACACCTTTAAGGTTTTAACTCATGCTAAACTTGATTTTACGTCAACTTTGGGAGGCGACGATCGTTCATCTGGACCATGTTTGCGAACATATATACACGGAATAGGAAGTTTATTCTTTGGTCTGGCAGTTATCATAGACTTTTATTGGTTTAATATGATAACGTCTCTATAATAATTATCTAAATCATCTAATAATCCGCAAAAGTCAATTTATTTCCTCAACTGCCCTGGGACATCAACATAATAATGTTCCTTGTTTTTTACATTGGGTTAATAAGATTTGTATTTTCTATACACCAACATACACATGTTTGTGAATAACGTCTTATACAAAGATAACGAACGATTTATCTCCAGAGCTACATAAAATCACACATGGATGTAATTGCTCTTAGGAATTTCTTTGGGAATTTCAGGCGTTTTCATGTGACGTGTTTTTTGGTGACGTCATGGGAATGCGTGTTGATTCGAATAAAATAAAATAAACTCAAACGTATTATCAGAATAAATTCAATGAATTAAAAGGGTAATTTATAATTTTAAACTTCGTCAAATATATTTGTTATGGATTTACTAAATTTCGTATTTCTAATTTTTGAACGATATTTTGAACACAATACCTAATTTTGACAAATAAAATGACGCTCGGAGACAGTGTTGCCATATATACCGATTTATCTGAATTTATACAGATTTTAGGCTACCAATAAAAATTACAAATTTTACTCCACTTTGTACAGGTTTTTGGACTTTTACTTTTGCTATGTATATTGGTTGGTAATAGAATATAGAATAGAATTTTTCGACCATCATTTATATTTTTAACTTATTATTATGTATGTCATGGTTGACGTTACTACAAAATTACAATAAAACAAGTTAATGTAAATATATGTATATTGGATATATAATGGTATATTGGAATGATTTTACTCAAGTTGATAGAGCCGGATTACAGATTTTTGGTATCACCTATAGCAACACTGTTTGCAAATCGGAATTCGAGTAGGTACATTTTTATAATATACAATCTCACGACTTCGGCTTGTATTTGGATTTTGATCACATATTTCCTTGTTCAAATTGTTTCTTGACTTCTCGCTGATTTGGAACTCAAATTTTTATCATCGGTCAATGTTATACTGGGCGCTGAATTGTCGAAACATTGGATTACCTAAAGCAAGCGTAATAAACAATAACCTTTTACCGGTTCAAAGAGAAAACCTAAACAAATTGGCAGGTAGGTACTTAAATATATTTATTTTCCTGGATAGGATATTTAGTGTCCAGTGTTAAAACCTGTTGTGATGATCCACACATATTGTGTGTTGTACCTACATATTGTTTTGCATGTCATACATATGTCTACACTTTGCTGTGTATTGACAAAAAAATTACAACTATCTTATATTTGTTTGGTTATAAAAAAATAGGCATGTGTTACATAAAATTGTAATTGCAGATATTTGGCCCATATGAGATTGTTATCTCGACAATGCAGAAAAATATTTGTGTTATTTTTGGGACTTTGCATCAGATATTTCACAGCCGGATATAATGTAAGTATTTCTAATTTGTAATTCTTCAATAAAGAGGGAAAACTAAAAGAACACTAAGCAACAAAACTTGACCAATAGTTTTATTTAGATGAGTGACTGTTAGTGAAAATGAGTAATTACAAAAACACTTATTGGCCAAGAATTTCATAATTATGTTGATGAACTTTAAATAGGTACGTATTCAAATAGTGACCGTTTAATACAGAAAAAACAATAAAGCTGTTATTATGAATTTACTATTTAAGTTTCTGGCATATTTAGCTTCTGGTTGGTCCCTTTTCATCATCCAGCAATAATTGCCGAACATCCTTGTCAGTATACAGGGTAATCCTGTATTTGATTGTTTTTACGTGTGAGTTTTTCTGTGTACATCATCATCATCATCATGATCAGCCACAGGACATCCACAAAACAAACATACGTCCAACAGGTCGGTCTGGAAATCTTTGGGCTCCCCCAAAGAAGCCTATGTCAAGCAGTGGACATTCTATGGCTGTGTACATATAATTGGTAGATTATGTCTAAATATTCAAACCATAATCTCATGATTGAGTTATAACATTCCTCAACTGATTCAAATAATAAAATAACATACATAAGCTCTCGCCTGTATCCACGAAGGGGTAGGCAGAAGCTCACTACCCTGCTAGTACATCCACATTTCGCCGAGCTTAGTTCCGTCCCAGATGTGATAGGAGGCAAGCCTATCGCTATATCGGGCACAAATTCCAGACTCCGAGCTGATATGGAAAAATCCAATATCACTTTGCTCGACCTGGGTGGGGATCGAACCTGAAACCTCAGGACAGTACTTGTACCAAAATACAGTCACAGTTACTTATAAAAATTTATAAAAACAGTCATGAAGTCGGAAACCAGCCCTTGTTCTGTTAAACCACAGGGGACTATTGCCAGGGGACTGTTTAATTTTATTTAATTGAATGGTTGCATAAAAAGTTTTTGCTGTACACAGAGGATATTTATCTGTTATCTATTAAAATGGAAGTCTACCGCTAACAGCGGTCTAATTAACAATCCTTACTAAATAATAAAAGCGAAAGTAACTCTGTCAGTCTGTCTGTCTGTCTGTGGCGTTTTCACGTCTAAACCGCTGAACCGATTTTGATGAAATTTGGTATGTGGGTACTTTTAACCTCAAGGACGGACATAGGGTACTTTATTTTTTTAAATCAACCCCTAAAGGGATGAAATAGGGGATGAAAGTTTGTATGGGAATTTTGGAACCGCTTAATTGATTTTGATGAAATTTGGTATGAGTATACATTTGACCCTAGGGATTAAAATGGGGTACTTCATTTTTTTCATCAACTCCTATAAGGATGAAATAAGGGTTAAAAGTTTGTATGTGGATTTTAGGTCTAATTAATGGATTTTTATGAAATTTGGAATGGGACAGTGGATACCTTTGAGTTTAAGGATACAAATGGGCCACTTTTTTTAAATCAACACCTAATGGGATGAAAAAGAGGATGAACGTTTGTATAGGAATTTTAGGCCCACTTAATGGATTTTTATGAAATTTGGTATGGGATAGTGCATATCTTTGAGTTTAAAGACACAAATGGGCTACTTTTTTAAATCAACCCCTAATGAGATGAAATAGGGGATGAAAGTTTTTATGGGAATCTAGAAACCGCTGAACGGATTTTTAAGAAAGTTGGTATGAGGATAGTTTTAGCCCTAAGGACAGAAATGAGATGCGATATATTTTTATCCTACAAAGGGATGAAATAGGGGTTGAAAATTTGTTTCTTTTTTTCTGGACCGATTGACCTCAAAATCGATATCTGAGTCGCCCCGTGGTTTCAAACGACAGAACCGCTGTAAACCTGTCAAAAGTGGCCGCCATTTTGTTTTTCTTTGGGTTTGGGCCGATTAACTTCAAAATCGATATCTGAGTCGCCCCGTGGTCTCGAACGGCAGAACCGTTTTCAAATCTGTCAAAAGTGGCCAGCCATTTTGTATTTCTTTGTTTCTGGGCCGATTGCCTTCAAAATCGATATCTGGGTCGCCCCGTGGTTCCGAACGACAGAACCGCTGTCAGACCTGTCAAAAGTGGTCGCCATTTTGTTTTTCTTTGTTTTTGGGCCGATTGACTTCAAAATTGACATCTGAGTCACGCCGTGGTTCAGAACGACAGAACCGCTGTCAAACCTGTTAAAAGTGGCCGCCATTTTGTTTTATTTTGTTTTTGGGCCGATTGACTTCATAATCGATATCTGAGTCGCCCCGTGGTTCCAAACGACAGAACCGCTGTCAAACCTGTCAAATGCGGCCGCCATTTTGTTTTTCTTTGTTTTTGGGCTGATTGACTTCAAAATCGATATCTGAGTCACGCCTTGGTTCAGAACGACAGAACCGCTGTCAAACCTGTCAAATGCGGCCGCCAATTTGTTTTTCTTTGTTTTTGGGCCGATTGACTTCAAAATCGATATCTGAGTCGCCCCGTGGTTCCAAACGACAGAACCGCTGTCAAACCTGTCAAATGCGGCCGCCATTTTGTTTTTCTTTGTTTTTGGGCTGATTGACTTCAAAATCGATATCTGGGTCGTCCATATTTGGACTAAAACGACAGGGCGGATCGACAAATCTAAAGTTTTTCTGTTGGCCCTACAAAATACGAGTGCGGAGCCGCGGGCAAAAGCTAGTCCTTACTAAATAATAAAAACGAAAGTAACTCTGTCTGTCTGTCTCTGTCTCTGTGGCGTTTTCACGTCTAAGCCGCTGAACTGATTTTGATTAAATTTGGTATGTACCTTTAACTCCAAGGACGGACATAAGGTACTTTATTTTTTTTTAAATCAACTCCTAAAGGGATGAAATAGGGGATGAAAGTTTGTATGGGAAGTTTGGCACCGCTCAATGGATTTTGATGAAATTTGGTATGAGGATACTTTTGACCCTAAGGACACAATTGGGGGACTTCATTTTTTTATCAACCCTTAAAGGGGTGAAATAAGGGTTGAAAGTTTGTATGGGGATTTTAGGTCCACTTAATGTATTTTTATGAAATTTGTTGGGATAGTGGATACCTTTGGGTTTAAAGACACAAATGGGCTACTTTTTTTAAATCAAGCTGTCAAACCTGTCAAAAGTGGCCGCCATTTTGTTTTTCTTAGTTTTTGGGCCGATTGACTTCAAAATTGATATCTGAGTCACGCCGTGGTTCAGAACGACAGAACCGCTGTCAAACCTGACAAATGCGGCCGCCATTTTGTTTTTCTTAGTTTTTGGGCCGATTGACTTCAAAATCTATATCTGTGTCGCCCATATTTGGACTAAAACGACAGGGCGGATCGCCAAATCAAAAGTTGTTTCCGTTGGCCCTACAAAATACGCGTGCGGAGCCGCGGGGAAAAAGCTAGTTATTAAATAAAAACCATTTACTGTATAAATACAGAAACTAATGCATGTAGGGAAATACAAAATAATATTGGTGAAATAGTGGAAAAGGTGAATTTATAAATATACTATTCTTAAGACTTCACCTGTAATTTTATTTGTATTTATAACCAGTGCATCTACAGTGGGATAGATAAGTTATTAGTTAACTTTGTCAGAACAATTTCACTCTTAATCTCAACATTTACATCTTTCCGAATCTTTCAATACTTCCTAGCACTGTCAGAGCATTGAAAGTCCCGCATGTTGATACCTTGAGACGACTATGTCAGAACCATAAGGGCTGACTATGCCCTTTCCTGCTTTTTCGTAGTTATTAAGTATTTTGTTAGTTAATGTATACTACATTATTTTAAATAATCTTATTGTTTATTACTGTAATTAACAACTTTTTTATTTTTCACAGAATCCTGAATGTGAAAAAGAGGATATATCACTAGTAATTGAAATTGAAAATAATAAAGATATGTTAAGAAACCTAAGGGCCGCCGAATCAGCAACGTTAATTATTTTTTTGAAAAAATGTAAGAGATTGCTAACCACGGCTTAGGTTGCGACATAAATTGTCTCAATCTTATTTCTGAAAAACTAAGAGGATTTAAATTCAACTTTCCTATTGTATGCAAAATGTGGAATATCAATTTTTTTTGAAAATTATTACGGGAATGGAGTCAGCAATACTATGAAATAAAAATATACCAAGTCCTGTCGAAATTATATAAATTGTAGTTTTGGTTAATAAACATAATGTTCCTCAACTGTTACCAATGAAAATCGACCTATCCAAAGAATAAAGTTGCATATGATAATTAATCGAAATTGCTTTTATATTTTTCTGAGCTTAAATTAACCTATATATTTAACTAATACTAGTATTTTTTTTAAATTTATGACATAATAACAAGTTAAATTATGACATAGCTTAAAAAAATATTCACTAGTTAAATATACAGGTCAATAAATAAGCTCAGAAAAATAAGAAAGCAATTTCGATTCATTGTCATATGTAACTTTATTCTTTGGATAGGTCGAAATGTATAACAACAGTCGCTCCCCCTGAAGTCCGAAACCACCCCGTGTCCTGTTGAGCGACAGGGGTCTGTTGCCAGGGGACTGTTTAATTTTATTTCATAGAATGATTGGAACAACTTTATAGTCCTGATATTTTGCTGTACACAGGGGATATTTATCTATTATAACAATACATCATTTGTAAGATATAAATAAACTATAATAATCCTTGCCAGAGGACTGATGGCTGTCACGTTACAACGCGGGTTCCACAAAGGAATGGTCGTGCAGCATTCATTAACTTTTCCATGTAATATCGGCCACTGACCATGAGTTACCCAGTTTACAGAGAAACACCCATGTATGTTGTCACCGTGTCGTAACTCGTAATACCTAAATAACGTATAAATACATATTAATTTTAATATAAAAAATACGGTGTTTTATTTATAATAATATCAATTTCGATTCCATGATCTAAGATGCCGAACTGCTAGGTATATTCGATCTTTCTGCCGCCATTTTGTTTTCTCTCCACACATTAGGCATATGTACACGTATTTTTTCGTAGTTATGCCAAGTTCTTATTTTTCTTTTGTCATTGATAGCATCTCAAATATGTTATTAAATCTGTTATTTGTTTTTTTTTCTAAAGTAAATAATTATTATGTGAACAAAATTGTAAATAAAGTATTTTCATAATCGATATTTGGGTCGCCCCATGGTACTGAAGAGTGAATCCGGTGCAAAAACTGAAAAATCACTGTAAAATTAAAGGGATGCCTTAGATTTTTCTGGGATCTCATCATCAGAGCCTGACTTGACATAACATGACTTGACATGACTTGACATGACTTGACATGACTTGACACGACTTGACACGACTTGACACGACTTGACACGACTTGACACGACTTGACATGACTTGACATGACTTGACTTGACATGACCTAACACGACGACACGACGGTATTGAGTTTTACTGTTCAGTATCAGCGCGGAGTCTGGAAGCGTGCTTGATATGGCGATAGGCTTGCCCCCTATCAAATCTGGGACAGAAATAAGTTCCGAAACAAATCGAGATGAAATAAGAGCAGATCGAAAGAATGTTTAGATACCTATTTATCCACCAACTGCGCGGAAAAACCTGCCTATCCAACTAGCCATTTTTGTAACGAATATCAGTAGAATAATGAAGATAACAATAATACAAGAAATAAAGAGTACTGAATATTATAATAACATAGCATAACATAAGCTCACGCCTGTATCCCCGAAGGGGTAAGCAGAGGCGCACTAGCCAACTAGTACACCCACATTTCGCCGAGCTTAGTTCCGTCCCAGATGTGATAGGGGGCGAGCCTGTCGATATATCGGGCACAAATTCCAAACTCCGGGCTGATATGGAAAAATCCAATATCACCTTGCCCGACCCGGGGATCGAACCCGAGACCTCAGGACAGTAGTCGTACCGAAATACACCCACGCCACCGAGGCAGTCTAATATGAATATTATAATAAATTAGGTAATGTGAAATGAAGTATAAAATTGTATTTATAATATGCTGTGTTGATATTACTTATAATACATTCAAGAATAACCACAATAGAATTGTGTTACAGTCCATTTTACGAAATCGTCGTTGATTTTATGTGTCAACTCAACTGTCAACGCTTTGCTCGCGACTGGCGTTATATAGATATGTACAAACATTGAAATGACTTCGTTTCTAAACGCAATATTGACAATCCATTGAAAATATTAGGTACGACGTCGCCCTCTGGCTGCCTACATACGCAACTTTCGTACGCAAACGCTACGATCGGCAAGGTCATTGGCATTACTTCCATTCTTAAATTTGGTCGCGTGAGTCACTAATCAAGATTTAAAAGACTAACGCCCGAATGGTCAAACGCTGTTCAACTTTAACGGCTTCTTATATTGATTTTCGCCATACAATTTTGACAGATAAGGTGGCCTTAAAAGACATAAGGCCACCTTAAGTGTATGAACATTCGACGGTATTTCTACGCTCTTGAAAAGACTAGATAAGGGAGAAAGATAGTTCATGTTGTATTATCTCAGGTAGACAAAGCTATTTTCCTAATAAGATTTGCTGGACTCTAGATCCTCCAGGGGGTTGACGTTAGAAGCCAGTCCTAAAAACTAAGCCA
The DNA here is from genome assembly GCA_036417725.1 of Clanis bilineata. NCBI lineage: Eukaryota > Metazoa > Arthropoda > Insecta > Lepidoptera > Sphingidae > Clanis > Clanis bilineata. The sequence continues at coordinate 3,021,614 of CM071145.1, read as the reverse complement.
AAACCTTTCTGCAAAATTCTTGAAGGAGTGTTGCGTCGACCCCTCATTGATGTGGGGTAATCCTCACGCATTTCGAATTGGGAATTCGAGTTTGAACTATTTTTAGAGAATGATTTCTTAGGTTTACGCGAATGTTATTCATTGGACTAAAACTATTTTTACGGATTCTATCACGATTTGGTTTTAATTTTTAAATTTATTTAACGCTGCAAAGAAACGAAACGTCAGGCATAAAAATTAAAACCAAATCGTGATAGAAACCGTAAAAATAGTTTTATTCCAACGTTTTTAGAGAAGTTTAAGTCAAATTACCCCCCCTCTTTCCCCCCAGTTGTACAGAAAGCGATCTGACCTGGTGCCCTTGCGACTGCGCCACGAGTACCCGAACTTGTCGTACCCGAGCGGCGCCTGCAGGTTGGCGTACCGCCGGCCCCAGCCCAGCCGCGTGGCCGCGCCCTCCGGCATCTCCTCCACGCACGCCTCCCAGTACCACGAGCCGCGCGACACGCCTGACATACACACACATCACGCATCACGCTTCACGCTTGTCTCACATTGGACATTATAGTGACTCATGTCCAGTCCAAGAGATGTCCCATGGACGCATATAAGGGAGGGGTTAGGAGGTCTGACCCCCCAATATGTATAATGATCATCACAAACAACATAACATACATACATAAGCTCACGCCTGTATCCCCGAAGGGGTAGGCAAAGGCGCACTAGCGAACTAGAACGCCCACATTTCGCCGAGCTTAGTTCCGTCAGATGTGATAGAGGGCGAGCCTATCGCCATATCGGGCACAAATTCCAAACTCCGGACTGATATAGAAAAATCCAATATCACTTTGCCCAACCCGGGGATCGAACCCGAGACCTCAGAACCGTAGTCGTACCGAAATACCACCACGCCACCGCGGCAGTCGGTAGAGCATTATTAACAATCACTACATATATACCTTTCTTTCTTTCTACCTGCCCTTATTCCACTTTAATTTGGGGTCGGCGCAACACACTTTTTCAAGCATGTTGCAGATGTCAGGCAGGTCGTAAACATTTAGCCAAATCTTTTCTGCAACATGCTTGAAGACGTGTGTTGCGTCGACCCCAAATTAAAGTGGGATAAGAGCAGGTAGAAAGAATTATAAGTAAACCACGGTCCACTCACCATGTGTAGCCCGCACCATGCAGTACCCCTTCTCTCCCGTGACAGCCAGCCTGTCCTCAGATATCTTGAGCTGGGGCGCGCGATCATGCAGCGCCAGCAGTACTATCCCTGGACACAAGGAGCGGTACAACCATCCTGGAATCGGTTTCCCACTCCATTCGTTGCTCTCGTCAAACTCCTGAAGATAATGGAGAAAATACTTTGAAGGCGGCCTTGAGCTTAAAGAGCTTAATGAGCTTAATTAAGATCTTTTCCGCTATATCTTCTGTAGTAACAATGCCCAGAAAAGATGCCAGCGATATGACTCCAGCAGTTTCAATATTCATTTGAATCACAAGAGTCCAGACGACTATCAATAAGCTGGATAGCTAGCGCACGCCCAATCTTACCTTTTTTTTTAATAGCAGAAACTGACAATCGAGCCGATGGGTCACCTGATGGTAAGTGATCTCCACCGCCCATAGACACCCAAGACACAATAAGAATCATGGATGCGTTGCCAACCTAAAAGAGGAAATGGAAGGGGAGGGAAAAGGGATTGGGACAGGGCGGGGAGAATTGGGCCACCGGAAATCTCACTCACCGAACGAAACGCGACAGCAAGCTGCCACTTTACGTCGGTTTTCTATGAGACAGTGGTATCAAACCAGTCAATCCGGCCCATTCGTGCTGTAGTCATAACGGTCTACAGCGTGGCTCTACAACTCAAAGTCACCAGTAATGTCTTGGCTTATGTATAACAGAGACGGACAAAAGAACAAGTTTGTCATCTGAAGATAAGTAATCTTCAACGCCCAGACATCCATGATACCAAAAATATCAACCAACGTTGGCTATCAACTTTTGACACTGATTTCAATATAACCCATCGCCACTTGGTTGTAGAAAATAGTCCTGCGGTAAGTGGATTCTAGCAAGACAAGAGATCTAGCATCTATTCTACATTACTAATACAATTATTAGGTTTACATTACAGGGCTCAAGCTAACTAGCTTCTACCAACAAAAAATCACATACCTGTCGAAAAGGCGCGTGCGGATCAGGTTCGGCGAGTATGTACCGATAACCGTCCTTATTGAAGGGATGCTCGGTGGGGTAGCCGTGTGAGGGTAGTTTCAACGCACCCAGGTCAGCAGTACGCCCCTTCTTACCGACAGGAGCGCCAGCCTCGGCAGCGCCACCCACAGCTGGCCGACGCTTGCCTTGACGCCCTTTCACATTACCCCCTAGTGGTACTGGAACAATATGGACCTTTTGGTGTTTGATTTGTCGACCGACTTCCAAAAAGGAGAAGGTCCTAAATTCGTCTGAATTTTTTTTAATATATGTTACGCGATATCTCCGCCAAATGTCGACCCATTTTCATAATTATTTTTGTGTTCGATAGAGCTTTTTTCAAGGGTGGTAAAAACCCATATAAACTTGGTCACGATCAGATTTGAAGTCGGTCCTTTAAGTTTTTTTTTTAACTGACTACCAAACGAGGAAATCCTCGTATCGGTGACATAAATATGTCACCTGATGGTTTTTTATAGCAGAGACTGGCAAACGAGCAGATGGGTCATTTGATAGTAAGTGATCTCCACCGCCCATAGACACCGAAGACACGAAAGAATAATGGGTGCGTTGTCAACCTAAAAGGAAGAAATGGAAGGGGAGAGAAAAAAGGAAAAGGGATTGAGAAAGGGAGGGCGGCAGCGGTAAATGGGCCACCGGAAATAAGAGTATAAATAATAGTACGTGATATTCACCGCCCAGACACCCAAGACAAAGAATCACAAGAAAAAAAGAATCATGAGTACGTTGCCAACATAAAAGGAGGAAATGGGGATTGGGCGGAAATTAGCTTATAGCTATTATATATATAGATTGGGCGGCCTTATCTGTCAAAATTGTGCCACCGGATATCTCTCACCGAACGAAATGAGACAGCGAGTTGCTACTTTACATCGGTTTTCTGTGACACAGTGGTATCAAAAATTGGTCGAGCAGGCCCATTCGTGATGTTTACATCAATCATAATGAGCAACCAATAATAACATTGCCCGAAAATGGATCTATGAGAGGGGGGTTTATCTTTCTTTTACCGTCCTTTTGATATACACAATACTAATCTTTTTGTGAGTTATGCCAAATTTTGTTTACTGACACTTGCCTCCTTTTATAAGGCCTCTTTGACGAAGTAGGCCAAGAATCCAACGCAGACCGTTTTTAATCAAAGCTAACACACTAGTGCAAATTAATACGTTGCATATAAGTTTGATTGGCCATGTATATGGAAGATATCAAGATTTAAACAGACATTTATGATTTGGCTTGGCATATTCCTGTTTTAAGAACCAATTATTCATTGGTATACAATACACAATATTTATTTCATAGGATAGCATAATAATTCGACCTTCTACTAATTGCATATTAATTCGAGTCGTACTACTTTGACAAGACACCTGAAAGGAAATTTCTATTGATTTTACACACAATATTAAGCTAATTCATCATCCACAACATTATAGACGGACTAAATAAAACTGCACCAGACGATCTTAATAACCTAAACGTTGAGGATCATCAATCGCATCTTACTATTTTCATGGACAATTTAGAATGACCCCACGTTTTACGGGCTAGTGCGGAGAAAAAAAAAACAAGTCGGTTCTGGTTCTGGCTACCATCCATTCCATCTATGTATTTATCTTTGGCGCTAATATTTAATGAAATCTAATGAAAACTCTAATAAAATTTATTGAAATAGGTTTTTTTTATAGCAGTGATTGGCAAACGAGCAGATGGGTCACCTGATGGTAAGTGATCTCCACCGCCCATAGACACCCAAGATACAAAAACAATCATGGGTGCGTTGCCATCCTAAAAGGGAATGAGAGGGGAAGAAAAAGGGATTGGGAAAGGGAAAGGGTAAAATGGGCCACCAAAAATCTCACTCACCAAACGAAAAGCAACAGCAAGCTGCCTCGTTAATTAATTAAATGTCGTCACATATTATTTGTAATGACATGTAATGAATTACATGTCATTCAAATATATCTTTTTCAATTTAACTTGAGGTTAGGACTAACTGTAGGTTAGTAATAGTGGTGCAAGTCGCCCTAAGCATTATAAACATTACGCGAACTATAACATGGCAAGACAATAAACGTTCAAACAATATACTAAGACCACTAGTCTGCAGGGTTACTCTCCTCTTATAGCAGTATTATTATAATCGTTCTTCGTTTGTTTTATATGGGAATCGGTACAAGAATATTATAATAATACTGTTATAATAAGAGGTGGTGGTAACCCCCCTGGTCTAACTTTCCTTTATTACTTAACCATCTGGCCGGCTCATTTGTACTGAATCGTGCTGAGGTTAAGCAATAACTTTAATAGCCAGCTTGCTAACCAAAGAAATGGGGTTGGAATAATTTCGACCTCAAGATTGGGAAAGTTCGAGAACGTGTCCTTTAAATAATCACAAGTTTAAAAACTCAACGGACCGACTTCAAATCCGATCGTGACCAAATTTATATGGGACCACCCTTGAAATAAGCTCCTTCGAACACAATACGAATTTTGAAAATCGGTCCACATTTGAAGATATCGCGTAACATACATAAAAAAAACCGACGAATTGGGGACCTCCTCCTTTTTTGGAAGTCGGTCGATACATATTAGTCTTGAGTCGAGACCTACACGAATTACTTTATTGATTACCTAGATCTATTGCACTACCTATTGTCATAATAAGGAAAATGACTGTCGTTATTATATAGGTACTTACGTATCGTTCAAGTGTCGACCACTTTGCAGTATATATGAGTGATACAAGTGTTATAAACAAACTCGGGCGTAGTTGTATTGCGCGCGCGGTATGACTACCGTCCTGAGGTCTCGGGATCAATCCCCGGGCCGAGTAACGTTATTGGGATTTTTTTCTCTATATCAGCTAGGAGTCTGAAATTTGTGTGCGAAATGGGGATAGGCTTGCCATCACATCTGGGGGGGGACATAAAAGATGTGAAATTATATACAAGATTTATATAAAACCACTGGAATACGACGCGATCATCCCAAATGCACGTAGTAAATCGTACCATGGTTATAATTTCGCAGACGGTCCAGGTAACATTGGGTTGGAGTTTTGAAGAAGTCATGAGATCCAATGGTCAAACCACGGAGAAAGATCAAGATGGGGCGAATTGGAAGCGTTGTCAGGAAGACTTGGCATAAAACTGGGGTAACGCCAGGCTGAAGGATAAATTACCTGACACAATTCAGTGTGTAGTAAACAGAACAATAACGTTCGGAACTCCACATAAGCTAAGATTGAAATGAAAACTATTCTAATAATAATGTCGAAGAAAGGTTGAAAAAAGTGAGTGGAGTTTAATTAAAGTAACAAACACGGAATGTACAGGTTAGGCGTGTGAACGCAGGCCACACCACAAATGAAGCTAAACAAAGTTAGCATCTCTGAGCTGCAGATAGTTTAACCGTGTAGTTTGCGGTGTACAAGACGCTACAGCTTCTAGAGCTCAGCTAGCCTAAGCTAAATGAAGTTAGCTTAGCTTACATTACTACAGCTAAACTATATACATAACGGCGGGTATTGTATAATGCAATTTGAGTGGTAGAGCCACGCTGTAGACAGTAACGTCTACAGCACGAATGGGCCGGCTCGACCGGTTAGATACCACTGTCTCACAGAACACCGACGCAAAGTGGCGGCTTGCTGTCGCGTTTCGTTCGGTGAGTGAGATTTCCGGTGGCCCATTTCCCCCCTCCCTTACCCAATTCCTTTTCCCTCCCCTTTCATTCCCTCCTTTTAGGTTGGCAACGCAGCCATGATTCTTTTTGTGTCATGTGTGTCTATGGGCGGTGGAGATCACTTACCATCAGGTGACCCATCTGTTTGTTTGCCAATCTCTGCTATAAAAAAAAAAAAATGCGCCGAGTGCCGACTTGAATGTTTATTATCAACTGACATTGACCCAAGAGATCAATGAAGCCCAAACCTCGGAATAAGAAACATCATACAGCCTAACCAATTAGGATACTACGATAAAATTATGCACTCTAGCATTTTTAGGAATACGTGACTGATGTGCCACTTAAGAGAAAAATAAAATATGATGTAACAAGTTTTACGTCACGTTTGTTTTTGGTTTGACGACGTTGAAAGGACGGATGAAAGTAAAGTGACGAAAGAAATTTATGTAGCGAAAATGAACCGAGGCCGAGGACGTCCTAGACGTATCTTTATGGACCAAATTGGAGATCTTTTAAAAAGGGCCAAATAAGGAATTCTCGTAACCGACGAGCGTGCATGAAAAGACTGATGACTGTAAAAGAAGCGAAAGAGGTGTGCTTGAACCGAAGGAATTTGCGCTCCTTAATCTCTGCCTATCCCAGCAGGAAACAGGTATGAGTTTTTTTTTTCTTTGCAAAGAACCGGCTTAGGTTTAGAAACTGAACTGCCAACTCAATTTTTTGAAATTCTTTTAGAGCATTATTTTTATTTATCGGCGCATAAAATTGATGCCGGTGACGCCACCAAACGGTCCATCGGAAGATCAGCCAATTGACCAGCATATGCTGAGTTTGGGTCGTTTTTGTGACGTGCGCATGAAAACATCATGTTATTTGCTAATTTTAGTTCAGATATGTAAATGTATTTACATGCCATGTCATAAATAAACATTTCTTTCTTTCTTTCTATCTTTCAGTTTATGTAGTATGTTTTTCCAAAATAGGTAAAGATTGCACAAGAGCAAATTTTTAGCTATAGTTAATAGTTATCAAGGTCATTACTCAATACAAAGTACTCAGTGTAAACTGGGCTGGAACTGTGGAAGTCGCATGTCAAACCTTTGGAAAATCGATAGCTGACGCTTTGCATATCTACAGTTGTAACAAAATGTTTAATGTGTATCTCATGCTTATGGAAAACATAATATTATTATGGGTTATAGAAGAACAACTCCATAGAGATAAGAGAATTCAGTCACTCGAGCAAGTCGGTCACCTGATAATGTTGACGCCATGAAATCTTATTGACCATACGAAGCGCAAAAGCAAACTATTCTTCTACGATTTTCTTTGAGACAGTGGTAATAAGCCAGTCGAGCCGGTTCATTAATTATGTACGCAAAACGATGATGATATGGTTTCTTAAAAATTTTACACGGGTATAATAAAAGAAGGATTTCTTAGGTTTACGCAAATATTATTATTCATTGAAATAAAACTAGTTTTTACGGATTTTATCGCGATTTGTTTTGTATTTATTTTATTTTTAATCCCGAAGTTTCGAAAGCTTTACAGCCTTCGTGGTCACGGATCGGTTAAAAATAAAATAAATACAAAACAAATCGCGATAAAATCCGTAAAAAATAGTTTTATTTCAAGAGAAGGACTTTCTTATTAAAATAAAATAGGTGAAGGCTGTGGCACGCGCCTTTAGCTTCGACCTTCTACTATGTTCCATTGTAATATTGTGGTGAAAAAATATTCCTAATTCTCATGTAATGTAAAATCCTCCGACAGCCTCCGTGGCGCAGCGGGCGAGTAGCCGGCTGTGAAGCGAGAGGCCGCGGGTTCGTATCCCGCATTGAGACAAATGTTTGTGTGGCCCACAGATATTTGTTTCAAGTCTGAGTGTTGTGAGACCGAAAGTCTCTCATAGTCTCTGATACCCACGATACAGGTTATACCTAGTGTGGGGTCAGGACTAGGTGTGTGACTGTTGTATGTATTTAAAAAAAAAATTGTATTGTACCAACTATTTACTAATACGTGGTTAACACTTTCATAGATCATAAAGAATGCTTCGGTGAGGTAGTTGTATTTCGGTACGACTACCGTCCGGAGGTCTCGGGTTCGATCCCCGGGAAGGGCTAAGTGATATTGGATTTTTCAATATTAGCCCGGAGTATGGAATTTGTGCCCGATATGGCGATAGGCTCGCCCACATCACATCTGGGACGGAACTTAGCTCGGCGAAATGTGAGTGTTCTAGTTCGCTAGTGTGCCTCTGCCTACCTATTCGAGGATAGAGGCGTGAGCTTATCTATATAGATTCATAGGGAATTACGGGCTTAACAATTTCATGTAATTTCTTACATGAGCGTATATACAGTTTATGATACATTAAAATTAGCATATCCTAAATCCTAGGCAGGTTATTTCAATGTCACAGTATCACATAACATAAGCTCATGCCTGTACCCCCGAAGGGGTAGCCAGAAGCGCACTAGCGAACTAGAACACCCACATTTCGCCGAGCTTAGTTCCGTCCCAAATGTGATAGGGGGCGAGCCTATCGCCATATCGGGCACAAATTCCAGACTCCGGGCTGATATGGAAAAATCCAATATCACTTTGCCCGACCCGGGGATCGAACCCGAGACCTCAGAACCGTAGTCGTACCGAAATACCACCACGCCACCGAGGCAGTCAGGCCACAGTATCCTATATGACCTTAACAATATTTTGCATTGTTATAGGTGTTTTATTACAATTTAACGTAAAGTAGGAAACTTTGTGCCGTGGCCTACGGGTGGAGAATATCAATTGAGACATTATACATTCCGATTGGGATTATGAGGCGACCGATGGATTCCGAACGTCAAAGCTGAGCTTACTTGTGTTCATAATGAATCATTGACTGCATAGGCCTATAAAAAGGCGCAAGAGAAAGTTCGTCAAGTTTTAAAAGTAAAAAAAACATTCAAAAAAAATATGGGACCAAGCTTTATAGAAATCAAGAAAACCTTGAAAATCCATATTTACCGGAGATATCGAGTAACATTTTTTACTTATAAAATCATTTTAGCTGAGCAAATTGCTAATAGGCTGTCCCTTTTATTTTTCAAACAATGTGACACAAGGAAAGTCACAGAATATTCTTTATCACGTGCTCAGCTAAAATCTTTTTATGAAAAAAAAAGACGTAACTCCCCAAAAATAATGGAGAGGATCGTGGTGGAGAGGAACAAGGGTTTTATATCAATAAAAATACGTCTTGGATCATATACGCCTTTACATCTATGTTAAAGGTCATACCTCGGACTGCCTCGGTGGCGTAGTGGTATTTCGGTACGACTACGGTTCTGAGGTCTCGGGTTCGATCCCCGGGTCGGGCGAAGTGATATTGGATTTTTCCATATCAGCCCGGAGTCTGGAATTTGTGCCCGATATGGCGATAGGCTCGCCCCCTATCACATCCGGGACGGAACTAAGCTCGGCGAAATGTGGGTGTTCTAGTTCGCTAGTGCGCCTCTGCCTACCCCTTCGGGGATACAGGCGTGAGCTTATGTTATGTTATGTTAAAGGTCATACCGTTGATAACGACCGCAATACTTTCTATGAAGTCCCAAATCGTAATCCAACCTAGTGATTATGAGATTATCCGCCGAATGCTCTTACATTTAAGGTCGCCTTATGTCGTTTAAGGCCGCCTTATCTGTCAAAATTGTATGGAGAAAATCAATGTAAGAAGCCGTTAAACTTAAGTAGCGTTGGAACATTCGGGCGTATGTTCCTCGAGTATATCTACAATATAAATCAGGATTTGTATCACTAATCATTAGTTACTGTTATTATTGTAAATGCGAAGTTTTTATTGGTTTTGACGCAACAACGAAGCAAGATCGACATGTTTTTTTGCTAAAAAATAATATATGGACCGGAGATTTGCACTTTTTATCTCAGATAATGTAAATGACTTCCTTGATACGAAAGCTCCGACAGAATCTAATGTTTAATAACCGATGCAATAATTTTTTTACTCGAGTGCTCCGGAAGGAGGTTAATTGTTTGGAACTATAAAGGCAGCATTCGTAACACGGGAGCCAAGTAGTCGATTGTGAAACGAAAGGTGCAGGTTCGATCCCCTAGACAAAATAAACATTTGTATGGTTTGCGAGTCTCGATAGCAAGTGATTTCTACCGCCCACATAAACGATACCAGAAGAATCATGAGTTAGTTTCCAACCTCAAAAGACGGGAATATGGATTGGAAAGAGGGGTAATTTGGGCCATCAAAAAGTGTTTGCTAAAGCGTATATAATCGCCAGCATTACTTTGCAAATCTTTTACTCAGGACGGCGATCATAAAACAATGACACAGCTGTCTTAAATATATTTCCCCTGGCTGCCAGTTAGATTAGTCAGGAAAACAGTTCTGATGCCTAGTAAAGGCTTTTTGGAGGAAATATCAATAATGAATTTGATACTTTATTAGTAATTTATTATAAACTGGCATTTAAAAAAGCAACGCCAGAGTTACTTGTCTGTTCTTCTCTGGCGAAACGGCGGCCTTCTAACTAGCGGCAGAGTAAAATTTGACGGAATCTAAATTATGTACAAACCTTTTAAGGATTGAATAAATATTTGGATTTTAAATGACTTATTTGACTAGGCAGCACGTTTCCTAAAATACACTTGTTAAATCTTCCTGCCTACCCCCGTACAATCGGTCGCGATGTAGACCGTGTCGCATTACCGCCGCACGTCGCTCTACCGGATGTTTAACGTTATCTACGGCGATTGTGACGCCCTTATACTAAACTCGTGATAAACAAAATAGTTTTTTTATATTGAACTGGCAAGTTTTAATTATGGTGACAACATAAGCTCATGCCTGTATCACTGAAAGGTAGACAGAGGCGCCCTAGTGAACTAGAACACCCACATTTCGCCGAACTAAGTCCGTCCCAGATGTGATAGGGGGCGAGCCTATCGCCATATCGGTCGCAAATTCCAGACTTCGGGCTGATATGGAAAAAAATGCAATATCACTTTGCCCGACCCGGGGATCGAACCCGAGACCTCAGGACGGTAGTCGTGCCGAAATATAACCATGCCACTGAGGCAGGCATTATGGTGACAATGTAGCTAATTTGAAAATCAACCACTTGGTCTGGAGTCTAGATAGACATACCAGCTATAGATATACCTTGTAGGAGATCCAGAAAAAGACCATAGGGACCATGAAGCGATGTAGTGAAGAAAGACATTGCATGCGAAGTTTCATAAACAATACGTCAACAATAGGCAAAAGAGTGAAGAAAGGAAGGAGGAAAAAAGGCGGAAAGCTAAGCTGGTCACCATGTAGGTTTAATTAAAGCTTAAAAGAGAGAGAGAGAGATAACGTAGCTAATTTGGTCAACAGTATACTTGTCAGGTGTAGGTTTGATCTTAAAATCATTAGAACTGCCAGGATAATAATAGCTTCTAAGATGACTTTAAAAAAACGTTATACCATAATTTTAAAAACGTCTCGCCAGTGTGCTTATAATAATTCTTCAAATACTGATTTCTTAAGTTTACGCGAATGTTATACAATGAAATAAAACTATTCGTCTTCGTGATCACGGGTTGGACTGTAAAGCCTTCGATTCGTTGGGAATAAAAATTAAAACCAAATCGTGATAGAATCCGTAAAACAGTTTTATTTCAATTCTTCAGTTTTTTTTGGGAAATCATTAGATTCACTGCAAAATTATGAGATTGTCAAATCTATGCTACTACATGGATTTATAAATGAGGAGCTTGACCGGGATGGCTTGGTGGGTCGACTACACTGATTGTAAATAGGTACAGACTATAAAGCAATTAACAAAGTAGACCATAAGGCAATATAATTACGAAACACATAGAAATTACTGAAAAATATAGATGTAAAATCACAAGTAAGATATCATTAAAAATATTCCTGAAAGAAATAATACATAATAATAATATTATGTACGTAGATAGAACTTCATAGTCGCCTCCTTGGTCTAGTGGCACCATGTATGGGCTGTAGACCGGAAGGTCTTGGGTTCGATTCCCAGGTCGGGCGAAGTAAATTTTCTAATTTAATTTGCCCGGGACTGGATCCCTCATAGGGGGTTGACGTCAGGCAGGCGGCCGGTCGTAAAAACTAAGCCAAATCCTCTTTGCAACATGCTTGAAAAAGTGTGTTGCGCGGACCCCACATTAACGTGGGATAAGGGCAGGTAGAAAGATAGAACTTCATACAGCAGCATACAGATCTTTGATATAAATAATAAAACCTCATAAAATATATGAGTCCATTACAAAAAGAATTATGTTCAACAATCAACTAGAGGCAGAAGTAAAACAAAGAGATTTATTAACACTGAATATTGTTAAAACATTTTTCATTTACAGTCTAATTAACAAGTTAACAAACTTGCTAATTCTTGATACTTGCTGCGATTTGAATTCGTGTACGTGCCTCATTGGATTACCAATACATAACGTAAAACATGACCTAAATAAACTCGCATATAAAAAAATTAAAAACTTCCGAGATTCTAGAAATTAGGGAGTAAAATATTCCGAAAATAACTCAAGAGTGAGGACCTTCTCCTTTTTGGAAGTCGGTCGATTATAAAGTGAGTGAAATCTAAAATATGTATGGATTCTTAAAGTAGATGACTTATTAGGTGTTATGAACAATTCGCGAATGGAATTTTTAGAACAATGTTTATTTATAGACGTTTGTTATCGCTATGTTGAGGAAATTAATGTTTAACACATAAATATATTTCATACATAATGCTATCTTGATATACGAAATGCTACATACGAATAATAAATTGTGTAAACTAGATGGAAAGGACATAAAAATATAGGACAATGTAGAAATGATGACGTCACAAGTAGCTACTGCTAGACTCGCTACATTATACGATAATACAACCTATATTAGCAAGCGACGTATCATTAACACAGGAAATAATTATACATTTGCAAAGGATGTCGACGTACACGGGCAAGCGAATGGATAGCATAAATAACTTACTATGGTTATTATCCATGTCGTAAACGCCGAAACACGAATGACCGTCTCCATGCCTAAGCAAGTGTTGATAAGATACGAGTGCGACGTATCGCGAGCGCTCCCATCACCGAATCGAATATAAACAAAAAAATGCGCATAATACGTTTCCCACCACCGCGTAGAATAAAACGGCGCGACACAAGAATTGTTAATAGAAAATATACTCACCAGCCATAAGTTCAAGGTGATGCCGTGGTGAACTATTTAAATCTAAAATCAATAGAGAAATCGCAGCGCTAACGCGACGCGATGTAGTGTTATCGTCAAATACGTGTAAACATCAATGTGCCGGCAGTGTGAGTGCACACTTGCACAGTGTACGCGCGCGGCTGTGTGCGTGCGTGGCTGTGTGCGTGCGTCCATACAACACAGATGCAAGGGAACAATGTCATTACGACTGAGTCTTGGTCTAGATTTTTACGTGAGCGCGCTGCGATTTTTCAGCCTGGCTGTGTGCCAACTTCATGTATATGATACGGTACTTGGTCAAGTTTATTGTTTTATGAGGAGCTTCAAGTCGATTCGTGATCGGCATAAATTGAACTGTTCTAATTTCAAATAAATCGTATGGAATGAGGAGCTTCAAGTCGACTCGTGATCAGCGTAAATTGAACTGTTCTAATTTCAAATAAATCATATGAAATGCGTACTTAAACATTACACTAAATATGGTTTCCCTTCACATTTTTTTATCTATGGTTCATTGTTCTATGAGCAGGAGACAGCGAAAATCAGTTTTGCGTTTGTATGTGTTTTTGTGTTTTGTTTAAAGAAAAACAAGTGCAGGAGACGCGGCTTCAGAACCATACTCGAAGGGAGCAATGCTTGCGTCCTGCCACTATTGCTATAGCGAAACAGTTTTGGTACTTAGTAAAACATAACATAAGCTCACGCCGATATCCCCGAAAAGGTAGGCAGAGGTGCACTAGCGAACTAGAACACCCACATTTCGCCGAGCTTAGTTTCGTCCCAGATGTGATAGGGGGCGAGCCTATCGCCATATCGAGTACTTAGTAGAGTGAAAAAAATACGGAATCTCAGAGATTCAATAACATTTTAATTTGACCGGAATTAATGTTGTACGTCAGCGCGTAAATAGGTCAAGCTAGTATTATAATAGATGGTACACAAGTTATATTTCACGCTTTACATCGCACCAAATGGCTTTATAAAAGTTCAAATACAATAATATTGAAGTGGGTAGATGTAGTTATGATGTGATTACGTACCGTCCATTATGAACACATAAATCTCAATAAACGGCGCGTTTTAATACTGTCTGTTTGCTTGTACAATGCGATGGTGACGTCACACATAATAACAAAATATGAAACATGTAGAATGACGTCATGAATGGTAGAGCCACGTTGGAGACGGTTACGTCTACAGGACGAATGGACCGGCTCGCCCGGTTTGATACCACTGTCTCACAGAAAACCGACGTAAAATGGCAGTTCGCTCAGACCAAAATGGCAGTTCGCTCAGATCACTTCGCTGTCTTGTTTCGTTCGGTAAGATTACCTTTGCCCAGATTCCCCCCTACCTTGCCTAATCCATATTCCCTACCCTTCCGTTTCCTCCTTTTAGGAGGGCATCGCAACCATGATTGTTTTTGTGTCTTGGGTGTCTATGGGCGGTGGAGATGACTTACCATCAGGTGACCCATCTGCTCCTTGGTCAGTCTCTGTTATAAAAAAAAAACTACGAATATGCACAGATATGCAAGTATCATCCGCCAGATCCAATAAAATAAGCATATAATACAGAAGTTCGATCTTTGTATATCCTCATGATATATATGTACATAGAGGTATACAGTACATACAAGAAGGTATGGTTTACGGGTTCGTTTTTCCAACCTACTTTAAACAATTACGAGCATATAGGTCATTGATTGTAAAAAAAACGAAAAATGCCAAAGTTACATCAGTTAATCGTAATACCGTGTAGTGAAATTTAAAAACGTCAATTTTTTGATTATGCTCATTAATATGAATCTCTTTGTTATGAGAGGACGAAAAGCTTTTTGAATAACTTTGTCTCAATGTGTCTATAAATTTAAAGGTTTGTTCAAATTGTTACGTATTTCTGCTGGCTGGTGTTTAGAATAACCTCTAATCAAATCAAATCAAATCAAATCGTTTATTGAATCCATAAAATGTCACACATTGTTTAGATTCCGTCTAAAATGTTTACTCTACCGCCAATTCGGAAAGCTGGTTCGTCAGAGAAGAACGGGCAAGAAACTCTGACGTTGCTCTTTTTGAGAATAATAACCAGTTTATAGTCAGATATTAATACACAACCAAAAAAAGAAAACAAAAAATTTCAATAATTTACATTAAATTAGAGCAGCCAATCTACAACAAGGTAACCTCCATGTAAAATAAAAACAATAAAACGTACAATTTCGATTGCTGAGCGACTCCCACAGGCACGGCGAATAATCGCCAAACTAAACGGATGGATAAAATTAATGAATGTAATAAAGTCAGAGCAGACCAGTCCACACAAGTAGCACCCGTTCACGGGTATGACGCATGTGCCAGCCATCGGCCTCCTCAACCATGTTGCAGGGAAGTGACCGACCCGGCACACGACGCCGCCACAAGCACAGACTTTTAAGCGAGCATGACTACCCAGACCAATTACAATAGTAAAAAAAAAAAAAAAACCGCCATAACATCACAACATCGCTATGAAAGCCACACAGCATCACTGTAATAAATATTAAAAATTAAATTAAATACAGCTCCTAGGTACCTAACAGTTAAATATAAATTAAAGTAGTTTACTCCCAGGATTTTTTATCAACTAAATATTCAGAGACTTTGTAATAGGCTTTATTACAAAGTTTATGTTTGATAACAGTTTTGAATTTATTCACATCTAGTTCTTTGATGTGAGTGGGAACCTTGTTGTAAAAACGTGTACAAAGACCCTTAAAAGAATTGCCGATCTTGTGGAGCCTAGTTTTATGATCAGCTAGGTTGTTTTTACTTCTAGTATTCAAGCTATGTACATCAGAAACCTTATGAAATTTATCTATATTTTTCTTAACATACATTAAATTAGCAAATATGAATTGTGATGCTACTGTCATTATATTTATTTCTTTAAATTTTTCTCGTAAGGAAGTTTTAGGGCTTAGCGAGTAAATAGATCTTATAGCTCGCTTTTGGAGGACAAAAATAGTATTAATGTCAGCAGCACCACCCCATAACAAAATTCCATAACACATCAAACTATGGAAGTATGCAAAGTAAACCATCCTAGCCGTGTTAGAGTCCGTTAGTTGGCGTATCTTGCTCACTGCATAGGATGCGGCACTTAATTTTTTTGCCAGCGCAAATATATGGGGACCCCATTGTAGTTTAGTGTCCAAAGTAATACCTAAAAACTTGGTTGTCTCCACAAGGCTCTGATGATAATATATTAGATTGACGTTAGACAGGCAAACGGTATAACTAAACCAAATCCTTTCTGCAACATGCTTAAAAAAGTGTGTTGCGCCAACCCCACATTCTGCCGTCCTATCGCTAAAATGCCGTTAAATGACTAAACGTAATTTTGAAATGTTGCTGAAAATAGTGTTCCTGCCCCAACCAACCATAATTTTATATCGCAAATTACTAGTTATTCGAGAGAATCAGATACATACTATTGAAATAAAACTATTTTTACGGATTCTATCACGATTTGATTTGGCTTTGCAGTCTTCGTGGTCACGGGTTGGACTCCAGAGACTCCAGAGTACAACCCATGACCACGAAGACTGCAAAGCCTTCGAAACGTCGGGAATAAAAATTAAAACCAAATCGTGATAGAATCCGTAAAAATAGTTTTATTTCAATGAATAGCATTCGCGTAAACTTAAGAAATCAGATACATACTAGCTGATTCTTCAATGTGATCCTCACAAGGACTGTGGATCACTATCAATGTTATTATAATGGCAACGATCGGAACCACTGGCCATAATTTATTTATAGTGCTCAAACTGGACCTTTTCACGAAAATTTGCCCCTGCGTGCCGTTTTTTTGGATAGACTTCAAATTCCCTATTTGAGGCAACGCTGTAAGATTATTTTTCACGAAAGGGAACGCCATTCTCATGCGCTCGTCAATTACGATGACTGTTTATTACACGAATTAAATAGTTCAACAACGCCACCACTGCTAAACTAGACACAAGAGATAATTGAAATTTATCTTCTATACTGATTTCTTAAGTTTACGCGAATATTATACATTGAAATAAAACTATTTTTACGGATTCTATCACGATTAGGTTTTAATTATTATTCCAGACGTTTCGAAGGCTTTGCAGTTCGTTGTCGGGAATAATAATTAAAACCTAATCGTAATAGAATCCGTAAGAATAGTTTTATTTCAATTTATCTTCTAGTTTGCGTCTAGCTATCCCTTCGGGGATACAGGCGTGAGTTTATGTACAAAGAATTTAAACCAAAGAATAATAAAAAAAAAATTTAAAAAGGCCAATAAAAAATAAACCTGACCCAACGTTTAACCGAACGCGCGTTTTTTTTACTTCAGTGTGGATGTGGCACATCCTTATTATGCCGCGTACACACCAACCGAATGAATGTTCGCAAATCGTCGCCTGTTGCATTCATACAAACACAATTTCGCTGTTGTGTGAGTGAAACAGGCATAGATTCGCAACATTCGTTGCGTTGGTGTGTACCCGCCATTTAGTGTTGCCAGATGTCCCGATTTGCGCGGGACGTCCCGATTTTCAGGGGTCTGGTGACCCGTCCCGATTTACCCTTGATCGGGACGCCGAATGTCCCGATTTCTGACTATCCTTCTTAGCATGTACTTTAATAAAAATTTAACAGTCGCTCATACTCGTTTACCGACAAAAGTGGTAAATATAACGCTTGTATGTTAAACTATATTTCAATTCAGCTGTCCGTTTGCATAAGGTAAGTGCTAATAATTTTTTGTTACAATAAATAAATAAAATAAAATCTTTATTGGTCACAACAATCAAGGTCTCAATCTTAATTTAAATAATAATTTATGTTATAACGCTATCAATTTTGTAACAAGCAGGCAGGTAAATGGGATGGGGCTTAGATTAGTAAGAAAGGAAACGTTATATGGCAGCTTATTTTTTCCCGTTGATTGCAATGCTAGCAGACAATCAACGGGAAAAAATAAGACGAGTTTTAGAGTCAAATGTCCCGCTCTTCTTTTGACAGCTTTCTTCTGGCGTGAGGAGGCGTCTCATCGCGGGTTAAGGCAGGCTTCGAGGAGATAAAGGCTCGACAATACTGCGGAGAGAGGCTCTCTCTCTCAGAATTCGTCCTGTGCCATCATTGTAGCAACTGCCCCGAGGATACATCCCAGCACACTCTCAAAATGTTTCCAGCCTGGGATGAAGAGCGCAGCGCTCTCAGAACTGTAGCCGGTAACGGCCTCTCTCTGCCGGCAGTAGTAGCTAGTAGCTACAATGGTCGGTAGTCGGAGGTCGCGGCGCGGTATGACCTCATCTGTGAACGTGTTATGTTGAAAAATGAGAGACGGGATCGGGAATGCTTAGATTCCAGTCGCCAAACAAAAAGCAAAGCGCCTGGTCGTTGACTGACGCCTCCAGTCCTGCGGATTGGGGTGAGGGCCGTACAGCGGGGATGTGTGGCATTCGTATATTACATTGATGCAACCTCTTAGATGTACAACTCGGCTGCACAAAAACATCTTCTTGACGTGCTTACCAAAGGCGGCATAAATATGTGGGGCTCCCGCCCCTAAGAGACGGGCCAAAAGGCAACGTGCAGAGTGTGTTCCAGCAGCAATCCAGAGGATACTCTGCATCATCCAGAACCATCTCACTTGCGTTAAATAAGGCAACTACGGTTTTTTAGTAGATAGTGTCGGTATAGGTATTTTGGTTAGGGACCTGTCCTGATCCAAAGTCACTGTGGACTAGAGCGGAAGACGACGAGTCGGGCATAACCATCTCACTGACCCCAGGTTGGGAGATATCCGTAAAGAGTTGATTTTTCTCCGTGGATAAAAAAGTGTCCCGCTCTGCCATCTAAATGGTTGTTTTGTGTAAACGTTTCCACTTCGCCCAGTCTTGATCATCCACCGAAATAAAATCTCTTTCTACCTGCCCTTATCCCACCTTAATGAGGGGTCGGCGCAACATACTTTTTCTAGTATAGAAAGGATTTGGCTTAGTTTTTACGACAGGCTGCCTGCCTGACGTGAACCCTCTCTGAGGAATCCAGTCCCGGGCAAATCAAATGAGAAAATTCGCTTTGCCCGACCTGGGAATCGAACCCAGGACCTCCAGGTCTACAGCCCATATATTTTGCCACTAGACCAAAGAGGTGACAATAAAACCACTGGCTTTTATACTTTTTACCAAAACGACAAGCCGCCCCTTTTTTAGGCCGTCCACGAGAACGCACCCCTGGCATGATTGGTCCAAAAACTTGCGACCGACTGCTCCCGTGGTTTGCTCAAAATATGACAATACCTTTCAAGCGACATTCCTGCAGTTTATCTGACACCAATTTTCGTATTTGGTCTAATCGTGTAACGTTGCACAACGACCGCCGCATCTTCATCTCCGCAACGTAGTTTCGCTAACATGATGCTTACGGGCAGTCACGTCAATGTTTTTCTGTTTATTTACTTATATACTTTCAACGAAGCTAACTAGCGGTAAAATCTTGGAAATCAAGTTTCCGCGGGGAAAAAATGGTACAGGGCCATAATGCCCGGGACAGATGGAAAATGTCCATGCGACACTGGGCTGAATCCCTAACACATACTGCACTAGTTATACCGACTAAAAGCCTGGCAGCGAATAGGAATAACTGCGGATTTCCCTAGGCGAGAAGCGCCCATGTTTTGGCTGGAATCGCTTCTATGCGGTGCCGTCTTTGGGCCGTCTCCAATCGCGGAAGAGGCACTCATAAATCCCAGCCGCCGATGGACCTCCTTGGCGTCAATGACAGAACAAGGCGGTCCACCTGCATTGCTGTCCATCTTGGGGGCGCTATAACAGCCACCTGCTACGACCTCCGTTAGCCCCTATAAGTCAAAGCTTACGACGGGCAGGCGATACCGAGATTAAATTTTTCAAACGCCCCCAGCCACAAAGTGGGAAGCGAGGGAGAGTCACGCCCCCTCTGGCGGCTGAAGGGATCAGATAAAAAAATCTGAGAAACAAGGATTAGATTGTTCCCGATCTCTCGGCACTCTCCTTCTGTGAGATGCATCTTCTCGTTAAAGTTGGATTCTGCACGCTAGGCTCCCAGGATCTCGACCATGGTTTACGTCACACCTGGCACCGAGAGGTTTTTTGTGACGACAACTGCTCTGAGAACGGTACACTCTTTGTACTAGGCTGGGCATATTTCTATTGTGGGTAGAATTGAAGTATGAACTCAATCCCGGGATTGAATCCTCTAAATGTGGGGTATATAACTTTTTTTTGTTATCGTGGGGAAAGTGTTTTGACACTACCGCCACGCCTGGATGAAGGCGTGACGGTTATGTCAGTGTCGCCGGTCTTACGACCCAGAGCCATAATGCCCGGGAGAGATGGAAAACATCCGGGCGATACTGGGTCGAGTCCCTAACTCTATGTACACCCTACACCGGCAATACTGACTAAAAACACCGCGGTGGCCCTTTTCGGCGCTTTAGGCACGGTTCCGGGTTTCCCTAGGTGAGAAGCGCCCAGGCTTCAGCCGGAACCATCCCTGCGCGGTGCCGCTTTGCGGCCCATCTCCAATTGTGGGGGGGGTTCATAAACCCCCGCCGATGGGGTATATAACTGCAATTAAAAAAGGCATTGAAACTTCGCCAATGTTGAGATTCGACCATAAATTTAGTTATATTTAAAAAAAAACACTTATTATAGTTTGATTTCTTTGTTATACTAACCGGCCGGTAACGTCCCGATTTGAAAACCTATGTCCCGATCATTTTAACCTTGTGTTCCGATATTTCACACAATAGATCTGGCAACACTACCGCCATTATGTATGAAAGTTAGCGCGCGGATCACGTACCGCGATGCGTGCGCTATTCTTGCCAATTATTGATGTCAAGCTAACATAATGGGCCTTACTTATAAACAAAGTTTAACTGAGCAATTGGTAAAGAATAGCCTGTCTCTTTTATTTTCAAGGAATGTGACACAGGGAAAAAAGTGACAGGCTATTCTTCGCCATTTGATCAGCTAAACTGTTTTTATAAGTAAGCCCCTATACATACATAGGGCCTTACTTAAAACAGCATTTTTAGCTGAGCAAATGGTTACGAATAACCTGTCACTTTTTTCCTTGCGTTACATTGTTTAAAAATGAAAGGGACAACCTATGGTATAAAGATAAGCAGCGCTCAAATATTTTTATAAGTAAGGGGCAATAATACTGAGTCACGCTTACATCCCTGCAGAGGCGAACTAGAGAACTAAAACACCCACACTTCGCCGAGCTCATTTCCAACCCAGATGTGATAGGGCGATCCTAACGCCATATCGTGCACAAATTCCAGACTCAGATATTGAAAAAAAACCTATATACTTTTGCCTGACCGGGGAATCGAACTCAGGACGGTAACGTACCCAAATACAATCACGCCACCGAGACAGTCAGACAGGTAGAAATAAATAATATAAAATTACGACTACGCCATATTAAGATTTCCACGGCTGACAATTAAATTACCTGTGCAAATAAAAACAAAGAGACGCAAGTAAAAATGACAAACTAGTTTTAGGGTCACTTGCAGCTCCACGATAAATCTTTATCTGAAATCTTGATTTAAAGATAGGAGTGATGGGATAAATCGAATTTAGCTTTAACTTTACATTTGTGAAGTCTACCATACCGCATTAGGCCAGCGTGGACTAAGGCCTAACCCCTCTCATTAGTAAAGGAGGCCCGTGCCCAGCAGTGGGACAGTAATATTACAGGGTTAATATTTTTATAACATAAAACATAACATAACATAAGCTCACGCCTGTATCCCCGAAGGGGTAGGCAGAGGTGCACTAGCGAACTAGAACACCCACATTTCGCCGCGCTTAGTTCCGTCCCTGATGTGATAGGGAGCGAGCCTACCGCCATATCGGGCACAAATTCCAGACTCCGGACTGATATGGAAAAATTATTATTTACATTAGTAATAGTACTGCAAGTCGCGCAATATAAGAACCGCGTAAATATTGTTATAAGGGTCTATGGGCCTTACAGCAGTTTAACTGAACAAATGGTAAAGAATAGTCTGTCTCTTTTCTTTTCAAACAATGCGACAGAAGGAAAAAAGTGACAGACTATTCGTAGCCATTTGCTCAGCTAAATTGATTTTATAAGTAAGGCCAAATGAGTAGTAATATGATTCAATACTCACTGGTGGCGATGCCCATGTCTGTGACCTTCAGCTGGCCCTGCTTGATCATGGCCTCATAGTTGGGTTTGATGGAGGTGAGCTCCATGTTGTAGAGGCCGAACATGGGCCCCTGAGAGGCGTCCTCTTCGTACGTGAATAGGACTTGGATGTCTTTGATCAGAGCACGCTGGACTGTCGCGTACCACGACTGTGTTACCCTGATGACAAGGGGAAAGATGATAAATGTTATGCTGGTAGGATATTCGTATCGTATGGCGACGACTGTACACATGGTCTTAAAACCTGATATAGTGACCCATACTTGGTGTGTGGTTCGCGTTCCAGGATCAGCCAGTGTACTTCTGGTTCTCTCGAGGAGCTTGCGGCATGACTTGATGGTTGGTTGAGACGGGTATGGGGGTATCCCTGTATTTGCATCGGATATCCGCCTGTCTTGTCGCAAGCCCCTCAATTTGCTTCTTCCCTCTTGGAATTCGGAGTGTGAAGAAGCATAAATAGGCCGGCATGATTCTGACGACCACTGATAAACCCATTGTTTATCAGTGGTCGCTAGTTTTTTTTGGTCTGCACTACCCTTACCATCAGGTGCAGTGTAGTCACTTTGCCCGTGCCCAGATACAAAAAAAATGAATTAGTAAAACTAAACTTTGCAGCTCCGCGATAAAACTCATAACATAACATAACATATGCTCACGCCTGTATCCCCGAAGGGGTAGGCAGAGGCGCACTAGCACACTAGAACACCCACATTTCGCCGAGCTTAGTTCCGTCCCAGATGTGATAGGGGGCGAGCCTATCGCCATATCGGGCACATGTTATGTTATGTTATGTATGTGGAATAAGATCTGTCGAACACAAAAATAATCTTAAAATCGGTCCACATATGGCGGATATCGCGTAACAGACATAAAAAAATACAGACGAATTGAGGACCTTCTCCTTTTTGGAAGTAGGTCGATAACACCCAACAGGCAACATAGTTCTGACCCCATACTAGGAATAACCTGTATCGTAGGCTAAGATCGTAGGTAGACTGCCTCGGTGGCGTGATGGTATTTCGGTAGGACTACGGTTCTGCGGTCTCGGGTTCAATCCCCGGGTCGGGCAAAGTGATATTGGATTTTTCCATATCAGCCTGGAGTCTGGAATTTGTGCCCGATATGGCGATAGGCTCACCCCCTATCACATCTGGGACGGAATTAAGCTCGGCGAAATGTGGGTGTTCTAGTTCGCTAGTGCGCCTCTGTCTACCCCTTCGGGGATACAGGCGTGAGCTTATGTTGTGTTATGTTATCGTCGGTTTCATTACGAAAGACTTTCGGTCTCACAACTTCCAGACCCGAAACAAATATTTGTGAGCCACACAAACATTTTCTCGGTTCAGGAATCGAACTCGCGGCCTCTCGCTTCACAGACGGCTAATCCTCTTTTGCTCAGCGGACGCTGAGCAAAAGAGGCTTTCTCACAACAAAATACTCATACACATGTTTCCATGTTTCTTCGAAGGGATAGCCAGAGGCGAACTAGCTAATTAGAACATCCATATATCGCCAACCTTATTTCCGTCCTAGATGTGATAGGGGGCATATTATCGGGCACAAATTCCAGACTCGGGAATAAATTTAGTTGAAAAACCCATTATCACTGCCCGATCTAGGAATCGAACCCCAGAACTCGGGACCGTAGTCGTACCGCAAAACATAATACGCCATCGAAGCAGTCTCACGCTAATCGTTGTTAGGCTATTTAATTCTTCATTTTACCTTACAAATTATTATCTTCTTTTAAAATAATTCTATATCCCAAAATATCACTGATTTCCTTAAACCAATACTGATTTCACTGATTTCATTTTCATTTAATATGACAAGTATTCTGCCACAATATCTATGGCTGTCGATTGTTTGCTTTATTTCCATAAAGAATGATCTATCAAAAAGTTGTTATAAAAATGGAATTGAAACCTAAATGTTATAAAGGCAGCTTCATATGGATAATTTTTTTCATAGATATAGGCCTAGGATCTTAGACAAAAGAAGATAGAGCACAGGACATATGTAACTACGAAAAAAATAAGCATTCCTCACTGGCGTAGCGTGGGGGGGGCCGGGGGGCCCCGGGCGGCACATGAAGGGGGGCGGCAAATTAGGAGAGGCGGCACCTGAAGAGGGGCGGCACACGGCGCGGCGCGACAAGCGCCGCAATTCTTTTCAGCATAAAAAGAAAATAAAGAAATACGCCCAACAGTCACACATAGCCCTGAACCCACACTAGGTATTATCCACTGGTGTAGCGTCGGGTCCATAGCACACGGTGGCACATGAGAAGGGGCGGCAATCGTTGCATTTTTGTATAGGTACTTATGAAATAAAAAAATCAAAACGTATGCGCTAATGCACCATGTGTCTCGAGTGCGACGGATTCACGCGATACAATACGACGCGACGGGGCGGCGCGGGCTCGGGGCGGCGCGGGCTCGGGGCGGCACAGGCACTGGGGCGGCGCGGTCGCTGGGGCAGCGTGGGCTCTGGACGGCGCGGGCACTGGGGCGGTGCGGTCGTTGGGGCGGCGCGTTCGCTGGGGCGGCGTGGGCTCTGGACGGCGCGGGCGTTGGGGCGGCGCGGGTGCTGGAGCGGTGCGGGCAATGGGGCGGCGCGGTCGTTGGGGTGCACTTCTTCTGGGACCGTGCGGTTGCTGAGGCGGCGTGGTCAATGGGGCGCGCGGGCGGCGTGGGCGCTGGGTGTCGGCAGCGCTGGGGCGGCGCGAGCACTGGGGCGGCACGGGTGCTGGGTGGTGCGGGCGCTAGGATGGCGCGGGCGCGGGAACTGAAGCGGTGCGGGCGATGGGGCGGCGCGGTCGTTGGGGTGCACTTCTTCTGGGACCGCGCGGTTGCTGGGGCGGCGTGGTCACTGGGGCGCGCGAGCGGCGTGGGCGCTGGGTGTCGAGAGCGCTGGGGCGGCGCGAGCGCTGGGGCGGCACGGGTGCTGGATGGTGCGGGCGCTGGGATGGCGCGGGCGCGGGAACTGGAGCGGTGTGGGAGATGGGGCGGCGCAATCGCTGGGCCGGCGTGGGCTCTAGACGACGCGGGCGTTGGTGCGGCGCGGGTATTAGGGCGGTGCGGGTGCTGGGTGGCGCGGGCGCTGGGGTGGCGTGGACTCTGGACGACGCGGGCGTTGGGGCGGCGCGGGCATTAGGGCGGCGTGGGTGCTGGGTGGCGCGGACGCTGGGGTGGCGCGGGCGCGGGAACTGGAGCGGTGTGGGCGTTGGGGCGGCGCGGGTGCTGGGGCGGTGCGGGTGAGGTGGCGGTGCGGTCGTTGGGGTGCACGGCCTCTGGGACCACGCGGTCGCTGGGGCGACGTTGTCACTAGGGTGCGTGGGCGGCGTGGGCGCTGGGTGTCGGGAGCGCTGGGGCGGCGCGGGTGCTGAGTGGCGCGGGCGCTGGGGTGGCGCGGGCGCGGGAACTGGAGCGCTGTGGGAGATGGGGCGGCGCGGGTGCTGAGTGGCGCGGGCGCTGGGGTGGCGCGGGCGCGGGAACTGGAGCGCTGTGGGAGATGGGGCGGCGCGGTCGTTGGGGTGCACGGCCACTGGGCCCGCGCGGTCGCTGGGGTGGCGTGGGTTCTGGACGGCGCGGACGTTGGGGCGGCGCGGGTGCTGGGTGGTGCGGGCGCGGGCGCTGGGATGGTGCGAGCGATGGGGCGGCGCGGTCGTTGGGGTGCACGGCCGCTGGGATGGCGTGGGCTCTGGACGACGCGAGCGTTGGGGCGGCGCGGGCATTAGAGCGGCGCGGGTGCTGGGTGGCGCGGACGCGGGAACTAGAGCGGTGTGGGAGATGGGGCGGCGTGGGCTCTGGACGACGCGGGCGTTGGGGCGGCGCGGGCATTAGGGCGGCGCGGGTGCTGGGTGGCGCGGGTGTTGGGGTGGCGCGGACGCGGGAACTGGAGCGCTGTGGGAGATGGGGCGGCACGGTCGCTGGGGCGGCGCGGGCGCGGGAACTGGAGCGGTGTGGGAGATGGGGCGGCGTGGACTCTGGGTGGCGCGGGCGCTGGGGCGGTGCGGACGCTGGGGTGGCGTGGGATCTGGACGACGCGAGCGTTGGGGCGGCGAAGGGATTAGGACGACGCGAGCATTGGGGCGGCGAGGGGATTAGGGCGGCGCGGGCATTAGGGCGGCGCGGGTGCTGAGTGGCGTGGGCGCGGGAACTGGAGCGGTGTGGGAGATGGGGTGACGCGGTCGCTGGGGCGGCGTGGGATCTGGGCGGCGCGGTCGATGAGTCGCACGCGGGCGGAATACAGCGCCCCGGTGCCAGACGACCGCTAGATACTTTGACAACCGAATTTTAGGACATTATCTGGGAAATGTACTTCCAATTCGAGTCTTTAGTTTGCACTGCTATTGGTGGCACCAAATATTTCCCGATGACAGTGTCAATTCCCACACTGCGATAGATTTTTTTGTGAGTTTCGCTTCAGGTGTGGGTGAAGTGGAACCGCAAGGCCCTTGTAGTTCTTGATACCCATGATATAGGTTCAATTCCACCTAGTGTGGGGTCTGGATTACGTGTGTGATTGTTGGGTGTATATTTTATTATGTTCAGTAATTTTTATTTTAGAAGCTTTTTAAAATTTTTAAATATACATATTAAAAAAATAAAACATATCTATAAATATAAATGTATTCCCCTCCGATGACGGGGCTCGGGACCCAAACCATCGGCGGTTAAGACTCCCGAGTGAGGAACCCGAATTCGTATGTGCGACTACCATGAATTTTTTCAAATTTCCAGAACCAACCGTTTAGGTGGTAGGGGGAGCGGACACTTGACTCTAACAAACATTCGCTGATTAAAGTTTAATATTTCGCAAACGAATTCTTGGATCAAAAAATGGTTTCAGCAAACCCGTAATGTTTTTGAACGATCTATTCAACGATACCCCACATCACGTGATAATCGTAAAATAAAATCATCACAACTTTAGATGTACCCTAAAAAATTTTTTTCAAGATTTTATAATACCATTTTGTAGGCGTGATTGATATGTATACACATACCAAGTTACAGCTTTTTAGTACTGATAGTCTTTCAGCAAAACTGCGGATAGACAGACAGACAGACGCACATGACGAAACTATAAGCGTTCCATTTTTTCCATTTGGCTTTGGAACACTAAAAATTAAAAACCGGCTTTAAAATTCTTCAGATATCGACCAAAGGACAGTGTTCAAATCCGCCTATGAATACTCCCCCAAAAGACATTAACAATTGTTAGTAATTCATTGAGTAGTTTAGACATCAATTATTACAATCTCATCAGTTCATAATCTAGAAATCATAAAAAAAAAAATTTTACTCTGAATAATCCGGCTGCCATTTTAAATGATATTTTACCAGTGTTGTCAAAGTTACAATTCTGCCCATGTATTTGCGGATTTAATTATAGGTACCTACTAACTTTGCGGACGTGGTAGCTCGGGTTTATAAGGGATACCCATAACATCTATTATTAATAATATTTTTGTAATTATAAAAAAGTGAATTTTAGCATACACAAAAATTTTAAGTAGTTTATTCAGAATCAGTAGTTTAATCCAATATAGTTTTTACATAGTATGCTATATATTTTCCTAAAACCAAAGTAAAATTCTTGCAAGTTGGGTGCTCAATTACTACCATTGTATTCACTAATTATCTGAGACAAATTATAATTTAACAAGCAGCAACGCCTTTTTCTTTTGCGGATTTACTGGCTGTGAACTTTACTTTATTTCGGTGTAATATTATATTTGTTATCATCACACAAAACACTTTTTTTAAATTGTTGGTGATTTAGGCTAAAAAAGTATGCAAGCTGCACAATGTCCAAATATATAGGATTAACTACGGTTTACCTAAGCTCTATTAATAATAATATTAGCCCTGTAATATTACTGTCCCACTGCTGGGCACGGGCCTCCTCTACTAATGAGAGGTGTTATTAGGCCTTAGTCTTCCACGCTGGCCTAATGCGGGTTGGTAGACTTCACATACCTTCGAAATTCTTGTGGAAAATTCTCGGGTATGCAGGTTTTCTCACGATGTTTTCCTTCACCATTATAGCAAGCGATATTTCACAATAAAAACACACTTAACATAGAAAATTCAGAGGTGTGTGCTCTTTTTGAGGTTGATCTCGAACTCCGACAATAGGGAACTTGCATGTAATTTTTTTTTTAGTTCATTGTTAAGAACTAGGTCTCCGATAAACACACCAGAAAGAAAATCATTAAAATATGCACAAATCATTTAATTATCGCAAGCCAAAATATGACTTTCAAAACCCCGCGCCAAAAAAGGACGTGACGTCACTGCTTAAACTTTGCTTTTTGTTGACATCTCAGTTGACACTGACGGCTACAATGACGTTTGAACATTGCCAACAATGACGTTTGAACCGCTATAATTGCCTATCGTTTAAAATTTCCCCATACCGAACAAAAAATTCCCCACAAGCTATTTCATTAAATAACGAATTAAAAATAAGATGCACTCTTGAGCGGAGCGATGGGAAAGTTACACGAAGATAAGAATTTGGAAAGAGGAGGACATTCGAAATTTCATTCATCAATCACCATACTAAACATAACAACTGTTTTCCGCAAAATTGGGAAAATACCCCAACCTGGAAACACTGCCTAATGCGACGACGTCACTTGGGTTTTGCAATAACGTTCCATTATACGTAATTTCTAATTAAGATATTTTGTAAAATGTCAAGTATTTTATCCTACAAATTTCAACATAGCACATTTCAAGGTTTTGTTTACTGATTTATCAACACAATTGCTCGTTATAATTTTCGTGCAAGTTCCCCATCGTCTTGGCAGTCCGTACCATTCCCAACTGCTCTATTGAAGACAAAAATAATTTTAGAAATCGGTCCACACTTGCCGGAAATGTCGGGTAATATACTCGTACAAAATTAGTCCGATGACTTGAGAATCTCTTTTTTTTAAGTCGGTTAAAAAGGGCGGCAAATTTCCGAGCGGCCCCGGGCGGCGAAAACCCACGCTACGCCGCTGGCATTCCTAATGTATGAAACGAAACCAAGATGGCGACATCGCGCAAGAATAGTATATAATAATATAAATAAGCTTTGATGTTTATAAAATGCAACAAGAGAACATTGCAGTCGCCTCCTTTGTCTAATGGCAGCGTTTATGGGCTGTGGACAGGAGTTCGTGGGTTCGATTCCCAGGTTGGGCAAAGCTAATTTTGTAATTTAATATGCCCAGGACTGGATTAGAGTTGACGTCGGGCAGGCGGCTGGTCGTTAAAACTTAGCCAAATCCTATCTGCAACATGCTTGAAAAAGTGTGTTGCGCTGACCCCACAGTAAGATGGGATACGGGCAGATAGAAAGAAAGAAAGCAACAAGAAGACATTGCATACTGATTTCTTAAGTTTACGTGAATATTATACATTGAAATAAAACTATTTTTACGAATTCTATGAAATTAAAACCTAATCGCGATAGAATTCGTAAAAATAGTTTTATTTCAAGACATTGCATCTTATTATCAGACTGTAACTTACCTTCTGGGCATGGTGGTCATGGCCTCCCAATACTGGTCTATGTACGGTATGATCTCCCGATCTTTGCTGAAGAGCATCTTATGGCTGCCATCCTTCACACTCTCCTGCCTTAGATTTGCGATAGCTGTCAGACACATTTGTGGGAATGCTGCAAAAATGCATTATATTAGAGTATTAAGAAATAACATAACATAACATAACATAAGCTCACGCCTGTATCCCCGAAGGGGTAGGCGGGGCGTACTAGCGAACTAGAACACCCACATTTCGCCGAGCTTAGTTCCGTCCCAGATGTGGTAGGGGGTGAGCCTATCGCCATATTGGGCACAAATTTCAGACTCCGGGCTGATATGGAAAATCCAATATCACTTTGCCCGACCTGGGGATCGAACCTGAGACCTCAGAACCGTAGTCGCACCGAAATACCACCAGGCCACGGAGGCAGTCTTAAGAAATAATCTGGAATTTATGCCTGATACTGAAGGCTTGCTCCTGACACTCAATTCGATTGTGATTTCGATTTGGTTTCCTTTATTGAATTAAAATTCCACCAAAATCTACTTTTAAAGTGTGCTAATGTTGCATAATATTCAAGATCTTGTCATTTGGTAATTTTTAACGTGACATTAATGCACTTTTTAACACAATTTTGGTAGAATTTTAAGTCAATAAATGAAACCGAATCAAATTCAAGTTTGAATCGAGCATCAGGAGTCACCCCCTGTTCACATCTTAAATAGAACTAAGCTCAGTAAAATGTTGATGTTTTAGTTCAAAGTTTGTATCTGCATACCCCCTTGATATTGGTGTGAGGGATGTTGAATGTTTGTGGGATTTAGTATGGCATGCACAATAGCTCAACATTTAACAAACTAATGCCCAAATACTAAATTGCAACACAGAATTTAAGGTAGCATATCAATTGACACAAAACTATCTCCTACACACTAGCATCAATGTAAGTAGTGAGAGTTTAGAAGAGTATTAGTATTATGGGAGGTCAAGAAAAAGTTCATGAATCTTCCAGCAATCAGTCTATTAACATAACATACATAAGCTCACGCCAGTATCCCTGAAGGGGTAGGCAGAGGCGCACGAGCCAACTAGAACAACCACTTTTCGCCGAGCTTAGTTCCGTCCCAGATGTGATAGGGGGCGAGCCTATCGCCATATCAGGCACAAATTCCAGTCTCATATTACTTCTGTTATTCAGATCAAGTTTCTGTAATACATTTTATTGTATTACATTTTAGACAAAAGTAGTACATTATTATTACTTACGAGCTTGGTTCTTTTTGAATGTCTCCAATCCTGTTGGTGAGCAATTTTTACATATGAACAAATAGTTGGTCATGAACGGCACCAGTTTGCCTAACTGGTATCCGATACAGGACTCGTGGAACCATCTGTTGCATGAAGCACATAGCAGTTCCGCAATGTTGAGATTGCGGTCCTTTCCACTGAAAATAAATTGCAACACATAAATATTGTAATACCAGTACATCAATTGTAAAAAACATCAATATATTGTTATTTGTTGTAAATAAATAAATAACAACATATAAATAACAGCATATCCAACTACTCTTTGAAGCATATGTAACTATAAATAAATAAATGGTAGTGCTTTTTATTTGGCGCTAGATTAGCAAAGTAGGTTAGGAATCAATAAAAAACATTTTGAATTTAGAATCTTAGAAAAGTAAACAGTAATAAAAATATACGTACCAATAACATGATCCTTGAGATTCACTAGAGTTTTTGTTTATTTTGCTTTTGTCAGCGTTATCAGGCTTTTGAGATTCCAAATGCGAATTATTACCGCCGACATCTGCTTCACTTGATTTCTTCATAGTGTCGGAAGTAGAAGACATTTTGAATGCTAAATTAATTATACGCTACATCAAATCAGATCTACATTAATTTCATCGAAATTCTTAAAGATTCAAGTGGAATATAAATTCAATTAAAATTACAAATACATTTGATCATTTCAAAGCGAACCACTGCAAAGTACATTGCATTATTATGCAAGCAATTTAAATTGTTATCTATCACCAGTAAAATATATTTTGTCTCTTTCGCAGTAATGAACTTTGCTGAAGGATAAAGGAGAAAGTATATACACCGTTTCTGCAGGCCTTCGCATTTACACATAGGCGCTTTATTTCCGTTCAAAAACAAAAGTATTTAGTTTTTGCTAATTCATTAAAATAATTAAAAACTACAGTATAAACTTTATATTTGAATGACAATAAAAATATATAATTTTAATCATAAAACAACATTAGCAGAAATTTAGAAGCTGCTACTTGATTATTTGTCAGCCGCTGATTTGTCGCTTGACGCATTAAAACTGCAGTGGGCATTGTCCATTTTTTTTAATTACGTGTAAATGAAAAACCATTTGGAGAATTTCTTTAGCTTGTTGCAGAAAATTGATTTTTAATGAAAAAGGATCGTGATTTACCAAGATTTTTAACAAAATATATTTGCCCTTTGTTTGACCTCTAATGACGTCATTAATTGGATTCGTTTGTATTATTTCATTGCCTGATTTCTTTTTAGAATCTGACGACTGTTTATATGTCAGTTGTCATTTGTCAAGTACACATTATAGACGTGCGCTTTGTAATGATGTTACACCAGCCAACCTGCCAGCTGTATGTAGTACTTGTATTTCCTAAAGCTATAGTCGGCTATAGTATTAGGTGATAAGTTCAATGAAATGTCACTGAATAAAAAAGAATATCTATCAAAGAGACATCTACGTTCATTTATCCAACTTATTTTTTTTTTTTTTTTTTTTTTCTTTTTCTTTCTCCGTAGATATTTATTCATATCCTTTAGACTACCTCAAACCTATAATACAGATTTCTTTTGTCATACTTCCTACATCATATTCTTCTAATAATTTGTACACCTTTTTTTCTTTTTTTTTTTTTTTGTATTTGATAGTATATATATATTATTCAGTCTAAGATATATACACTTTTTTTTTTTTTTTATTTCTTTAATATCTAATTCTTTCTTATAGTATTGGCAATTCCTTAGATAAGTCTATGGGCAATTCATATTCCTACGCTCAATAAATTATCCTATTTATTTTGCCTTGCTTAAAAGCTCATCTTAATTTCGCCCCCTATTTTTTAGGTCAAATTCAGTAGAGAACTTCAGACCGGGACTTAAATACTGGATACTGGCAAATCACCGAACATTCCGGTGGAGCCATCTTATAAAAGAAGAAGAAGACGTGCGCTTAATAGTTCGCGACAAGGAGCGGTCACTTTAGTTCGTGGCTCCTCACCGAACTAGTTCATTATTTTAGTTCTCGACTCGAACCAAAGAAAGGCTCACGCACGCATTTTTTTCTTTAATAATATGCTGTTATTTTTTTACTTGTACATACTTGGGGAGTAGTGACGTCGTCGAAGACGACCGACGTCCTTAGACGACGACGACGACGACGACGGTGGCCTACTTACACGGTAGGCCATCAACACCTTTAGGTTTAAGCCAATCTCATCTGCAAGTGGTACACTCTTCTGAGTAACGGACTAAGCGCTGGCGAAACCTGGGTTCCTGCCTTGCAGGTTGTGGAGGACAGACAGCACCATGTACCCAGTGTACGTCATTAGATTGTTTGCGCGAGGCATGCAGGGCGGAAAAAAGCCTCTGCATATCGCTTTTCTGGATCTGCAGACTCTTTTAACTGTTATGTTCGTTTCCGCCGCCGAATAGTATCCAGACGAGCTTTACGTGAAAACAGACAAGTTTAAGTACCTAGCAACATCAACTTCGACGTCAGGGTTTGAAGTGGCGCAGCATGGGCTACTTGCTTTAATTTTTATACCCCCCCTCGCAGTAAACCCGTAGTATATGCCAAGACCCCATCCCACTCTAGTTTTTCGTAGTAATTTATAAATATGTTTTATTTTTTTTATCCATGAGATTAGAAAAAATATGTGTTGCTAAAGAGATTAGAAAAAATATCTGTGAGTCAAAAAGTGCTGCAGGCTATATATTTGAATATAGCTCTAAAAAGCACGAGATTTCCTTAGAAGACATTGACTACGTGACGAAAACCTAAGACTTTAGACTAGACTTTAGACTACCTAAGACTTTAAGGTCTCATAGACCATCATTTAGTCAGTCCTTCTGTATGGGTGCGATAAGTAGTCTGTTATATTAAGGAAATCCAGATGGCCCCAAAAGCGCTGGCTGAACGTGTTGGAAAATGATATGAGAACCAATGGTCTTACTGTGGAGGATGCTTAAGACGAGGCTAAGTGGAAGCGTTTAAATAGGAAGGTGGATTAGGCATTAGGGCGGGATAACGCCAGGCAGAAAGAAAGACATCGGATAGCGCCGCGCTCTCGCTCACGTTCACTATTACATATAATCATACAATTTAGAATCTAACATATCAATCGAACTAAAGAGCGAGAAATCTGGAAACTAGTTCGTTCATTTTGTCAGTGGGAGCGGTCTACCGAACTAGTTCGTTCGAGAACTACACAAAACTAGTACCTACACAACATAACTTCTTCCTTTACGAGTAAATAATAAATACTTTTCTAGTAAATCATCGTATTATAGAACCACGCAAGAACAAAAGATACATATAACAAGTTATATTATAAGAAGTGTTTCAATCGAACATGAAAAAATAACTTTCAGCTTGAAGACACGACATGGCATACAAATATAACTTCAGTGGAATAAAGCGTGTAAAAAAGTAATCTGCGGTATATCTTACAACCAAATCCTATTGGACTAACGGACAGAGGTTTTAAGGAAACTGATAATCTACTTATTCACATAATTTTGGACTTTCAAGGCCATCAAGTGTGCATTCAAGAATCAAGCAAATTTTCAAAGCCTCACAGAAGCACTTAAAAGTGATACGATAGTTTAAGAGTTATTTTGTTTTGAACATGTAATTAAACATGTACTTGGGAATTTTGTATTATTGAAACCTTGTGCTGTGATTATAAATATGTGCTACATTTAGATAAAATTGCCATCATAGTTTGTGGGATGATTACTGGTTTCTCTGTTCTGTGGATGATTATTATATGAGCTGAAATAATAAAAAGGCCCACAAAAAGGTTCGGAAGGTTTGTAGGAGGCATACTGCAGGATCACCAGTAAAATCAATGCTCCGGCCCTACCCCGGGGGTCCTAACCAACTGGCTTGGCAGGGCGTGTTTGGGCAGCCGTGGGTGGATCTGAAAGATGTAAACCTGAAGAACCTCTAAGTGCTCAAAGGCTAATCTGAGAGCTACAGAAAATCTCAAATGGTGAAGCACCTCTTGGGAGCTGCTGTGTACCTTGGTCATCTTCGAAGCCAAAGTGGAATACCAACCAGACTGGGATTAAGGGTGACAACATTCTAATAGGTGAGCTGATCACCTGTCTGTGTGAATGCAGATGTCCTCATCATAAATAATAAAGCTTAAAATTTTCAATTTTTTTTTTATTGAAATACATATATTAAAACACAAACAATGAATATGAGAAAATATAACAATACATGATTTATTTGGTAGCACCAGTCATTTTAAATACAATAATAAAAAGCAATATTGGATCCATAAAATCTCTTAAATTGTGACTTATGTAATATATATAATGCCACCTCCAACGGATTAATGTATACCTGTATTTTTTCTCATAGTTATTGCTTGTTTGTTTGTTACAATGCTATGTAGTTGTACTACTATATAGCCTATTAGGTAAGTATTAGTAAATATATAAACTTTTTGTCACTATAACAACACTTGTCACTGCATCAATACACCATTATTATTGTGAAGCATGAAACAGCCCAGTCATCACAATCTGAGCTGATGACATTATTCTGTTCATCAATTTGACATTAGATACATGTATGCAACTTAGGTTTGCAACAACTGTTCTATTCTGGCATTTCTGGCAACAATATGTGATCTGAAACAAGCACAAATAAATAAATGTGGAATACACACACTACTTACTTTAAATAAACCATCTAAATGGGTAAATTATGAAGTTAACCTACATAAATCTTATTTTAGAGGCTATTAATAGCGATGTATTCCAATAACATTACGGTGACTGCATTGGGAAAGATCCTTGAGTCAGTTTTATAATTAATGTAGTCATATTGATGCAACTTAGGTTTTCAACGACTGTTCTATTCTGGCAACAATATGTGACCTGAAACAAGCATAAATAAATAAATGTTGAATACACACACTACTTACATGAAATAAACCATGTAAATAGGTAAATTATGAAGTTAACTTACATAAATCTTATTGTGGAGGCTATTAATAGCGATGTATTCCAATATGAAATATTATTACGGTAAGTGCTTTGGGAAAGATCCTTGAATCAGTTTTATAATGAATGTAGTCTTATTGATAGATATTATTATGATATCTATTATATTTGTATCGTAAACACGACTGTAATTAAATAACAATATCTTATTGGTCTGAAAAACTGTCGAACACTAGATTTTTCAATATTTTATTATAGAATTTAATATTGTTGTTTACAATCGATCGACACATGTACACAATGGCCGATAGAGGTGGACGATCCTGGACTGAAATATAATTTCGAATCAAATCATTCGATTTTAAAACTGCAGTGAGATATATCGATTATAACCTTTATTTAATTAATAACTTTTTTAGTCACATACATACTTAAGCTGACATCTTTATCCGTACGTAGGATAATGCACATTGCCTTATCATGTATCATATAAGCCACGTTCTGCACACACATTTTACGATTTGACCAACAGAATTTAAGACCTTCATAATGATGTAAGATTAATAGTACAAATAAGTAAAATTAAAAATACTAGCCCATTTTGAAAGTAAATTATTTACTAATTTCATAATCGATTAAGATATTTAGATACATCTCGAATAGTACATCATTTATGATCGCGCATCTCTACTTAACAGCAGTGTGAAGTGTCATTTTATCCGTCAGCTGACATCACAGATAGCAGAAAATATAGGCAATGAAATAACACTTTTCGCGCCATTAATGACGTCATCACGTAGAATCGTCAAGATATTTTCAAAAAAATATTACAAAATAATTACAGCCCTAAAAACAAAAATATTCAAATTAGTATCTTAATTTGGTCTATATTTTTAGAAAAAAATATAAAAACCAGGGGTTAAAAAATATGGACAATGCCCGTTGTGTGGAGTGTGACAATGGAACAAGCTTTACTTTTATTGACATTTTCAACGGTTACCGTGGATACGAATTTGTTATTTATTTTGAAAATAATAACTGAAGGCACTACATATTACTTTATCGCGAAAAATGGATTCGATAACTAGCACCGATGACTTAAATATCGAAATGAAAACTACCCAAGAGAACGTCCTGTTAGACATAATAAAGGAGTTGCGCAGTGATAGCAAATTATCGTTGAAACTGAAGGGGAAAGTGAACAGAATAATAGCTGAATGTGACCTCACGCATCACTCCAGTCTGCACAAGATGAGCACGGCTGATGAAAGCACCTCCACATTACTGGGTAAACCAA
This sequence comes from Clanis bilineata, assembly GCA_036417725.1. Taxonomy (NCBI): domain Eukaryota; kingdom Metazoa; phylum Arthropoda; class Insecta; order Lepidoptera; family Sphingidae; genus Clanis; species Clanis bilineata. Next base: position 2,984,056 of record CM071145.1, on the reverse strand, counting down.
AGTTACTTGGAAAAAGATAATATCACTTGATTTCTTAAGTTTACGTGAATATTATACATTGAAATAAAACTATTCTTACGGATTCTATCACGATTAGGTTTTAATTATTATTCCCGACGTTTCGAAGGCTTTGCAGTCTTCGTTGTCACGGGTCAGATTGCAAAGCCTTCGAAACGTCGGGAATAGTAATTAAAACCTAATCGTGATAGAATCCGTAAGAATAGTTTTATTTCAATATCACTTGAATTAGATTTATACCTTGTTTTTCTTTTTTTTATTATTATTGTTTATAGCAGAGAGTGGCAAATGAGCAGATGGGTCACCTGATGGTATGTGATCTCCACCGCCCATAGACACCCGAGACTCAAAAATAATCATGGGTGCATTGCCAACCTAAAAGGGTGGAATGGAAGGGGAAGGGAAACGGAATGGGAAAGGGAGGTGGAATTGGGCTACTGGAAATCTCACTCACCGAACGAAACGCGACAGCAAGCTGCCACTTAACATCGGTTTCTGTGACACAGTAGTATCAAACCGGTCGAGCCAGCCCATTCGTGCTGTAGACGTAATTGTCTACTATGTGGCTCTACCACTCACTTTACGATTAGCTTATGAATGTTGCCATCTCCTTGCAGTTCTTTGGATAAGATAACAGTAACCAAGTCACCTGTTGCCACTATCACTTAGATATACCTAGTCTCTAAAGCTTGCTAAAGCATGTCACATATCCATTCAAATATTGCATTCATTCATCATCATCATCATCAGCCATAGGACGTCCACTGCTGAATATAGCCTATGCCCATAGAACACATGCCCCCTAAAATTTCCAGATCAATCTGTTGGAAGCAGCCTGCATCCAGCGACTCATTGCATTCACTCATACATAATTAATTATCCCAGGTTTCATGCACCAAACATCAGCTGAGTTAACATTTGAAGAACAAGCAGAACTGAATCAGGCTATCATTCAGAAGATACAGAACAAGATACCAACACTCACCTCTGAGCTGGAACAACTCAAACAAACTGCTATAAATGGTATATGTGCAGTTTTATTCATAAAGTCGCATCTTTGGTCTAGTGGCAGTATATATGGGTTGTGAACGGGGAGGTCCTGGGTTTGATTCCCAGCTTGGGCAAAGCTAACTTTCTAATTTAATTTGCCTGGGATTGGACCTCTCAGAGGGGGTTGACTTCCGGCAGACAGCCTGTCGTAAAACTAAGCCAAGTCCTTTCTAAAACATGCTTGAAACAGTGTGTTGCGCCAGCCCCATATTAAGGTGGGATAAGGGCAGGTAGAAAAAACAATTCATAAAGACATTCTAACTTTATTTTTGAAACACTACTCAACTTTAAGTACTTAAATTTTTTGCACTACCTATACAATTAGGACAGATAAAAAAATGCATGACAAATGTTGTTATAATATTTTATGAAACGGACATTTTTTTTTGTATCCACTTATGCAAATGATCAGTAAGTTTATTTCTATTACTTGTTGTTTAGTAGCATTAAGGGAAAGGTATAGTATTTATATTGTTCCTAGTTTTTTTGAGTAATGGATTTATTAAACACTGTCATTGGCAAAATCATCAACCTTTTACAGAGGCCATATTTTTTAAATAAAGAAGAAGAAGAAATTATTCCTACCATGCTTTGTTCAATTATTTGTCACAGGTAAGAAGTCCCGCAAAGACCAGATAAAGGAACTTCAAGAGGGTCTTGATGACAAGCTGACCACCCTCCAAGAGCAGGAGAATGAGAAGGTGGAGCTGATGATGGAGTGGCTCAACCACCGGCTGCAGGAGGTCACCAGGTTCAACGACAACTCCAGTGAACTGCTCACATTGAAGACCAGGGTCTTGGAGCTTAAGTCTAAGTATGTTTCATTGTATTTGTGATGTGAATAGATTAATAAGTTGACATAACATAACATAAGCTCACGCCTGTATCCCCGAAGGGGTAGGCAGAGGCGCACTAGCCAACTAGTACACCCACATTTCGCCGAGTTTAGTTGTGTCCCAGATGTGATAGGGGGCGAGTCTATCGCCATATCGGTCACAAATTCCAGACTCCGGGCTGATATGGAAAAATCCAATATCACTTTACCCGACCCGGGGATCTAACCCGAAACCTCAGGACGGTAGTCGTACCGAAATACAACCACGCCACCGAGGCACTCAGTTGTTGCAGTAAGTTGACATACAATTTGTATTTGGTATTCATATTTTATTTATCTGGGTATGCCAAAGTGACTTCACTACAATGGTAAGCATAGTGCAGTCCAAAAAACAGTAAACACCGACAAACTCCTAAAGTCTCGGGTTCGATCCCCGAGTTAGTGTTTCTGTTCAGTATGAGCGCTGAGTCTGGAATTTGTACCCGAAATGGCGATAGGCTCGCCGCTTATCACATCTGGGACGAAATGAACTCGACGAGATATGGGTGTTATAGTTCGCTTGTCCGCTTCTGCAAATACAGGCAGTAGGTACAGGCATGAGCTTATGTAAGTAATTAAGTATGTATTAAACAGTCATCGCTTCAAAATAAAATAAATACACCCAAACAGTCACACACCTAGTCCTGACCCCACACTACTTATAACCTGTATCGTGCGTATCAGAGACTATGAGAGACTTTCGGTCTCATAACACCCAAACTTGAAACAAATATCTGTGGGCCACACAAACATTTGTCTCAATGCGGGAATTGAACCCGCGGCCTCTCGCTTCACAACCGGCTACTCGCCCGCTGCGCCACGGAGGCTGTCAAGGCGTACTATTAGGCTTAGGTTTAGATCGTCCCCCCTATCTTGATGTCCCTTTAATCTTGAGCAACATTCGCGACGGATTTTAACTGATCTGAGATTTGAGTGATTCCGAAATAAGTATATCAACCTTTTTACAGGATCCTACATCTTCAAATCCTGCAGAATATCTTCACTGAAACAAACCAGTCCATAAAGGCGTATAGTGAAGTACACAAGGACCTCAGAGACAGCATTAAAGAGACAGAACAGAGAATAAAAACCTTCAGAGATATTATAGAGAGTGATTTTGATTGATTTTTGTTGTATTTATTTTTTACTACAAAGAGAACTGCCTCGCCTGTTTTAAAGGCGAGATTTGAATTAATTTTGTGTCAAGAATATTGTTTATAAAAACAGATTTGTTTTAATAAAACATTGGCATTTTGTACTAATTGTATTTTTGTTTTATTTATATTAGAGACCTAATAAATAGCATAAAATTACTACGACCATTAATCATGTTATGATTATGGATCTCTGCCTACCCCTTGAGGTAGGTCTTACAATAGTTAAAAAGAGTTCTTTTTATACAAAAAACAAACAATAGAAACCTACAGGAGACGCGGCAGTTTCCTGCACTAAAACATTACCCAAAGCAAAACACGGTGTTTTTTGTCTATGGTCCATTCAATGAGCAGGAGACAGTGAAATACGTTGTTTTGTTTGGGTGTTTTAGGTAGGGACGCGGCTTTAGGTATCATATAGCTGAACTCGGTAGGAGCAAGTTTTAGAATACTAACAAGTCACTACAATTAGATGTCAAAACTCAGAACTGGGGGGTTACCGCCACCTCTTATAGCAGTAGTATTATAATCTTACTACTTTTTTTTGTACGGGAATCGGGAATCGAACCCACGACCTCCCGGTCCACAACCCATATATGCTGCCACTAGACCAAAGAGGTGACTAGGTATACTATAATAGTATATTACTATGGTATATAGTCGCCTCTTTGGTACATAACATAACATAAGCTCAGGCCTGTATTCCCGAAGGGGTAGGCCGAGGCGCCCTAGTGAACTAGAACACCCACATTTCGCCGAGCTTAGTTCCGTCCCAGATATAATAGCGGCGAGCCTATCGCCATATCGGGCACAAATTCCAGACTCCGGGCTGATATGGAAAAATCCAATATCTCTTTGTCCAACACAGAGATCCAGACACAGAGAGAGAGATGAACCCGAGACCTCAGGACGGCAATCGTACCGAAATACAACCACGCCACCGAGTCAAAATGTTCGTGTTTTGTTTCAGAAAAACAGATGCAGGAGACGCGGCATAAAGTTGACCACGAGTAACATCGCACCACGGACATAGGATATCGACGAGTGTCGTACAGTTGTAGAATAATGACAATGAACTCTGGAGAACAATCAGATAAACTCCTCGTGGGTAGATATTTCAATGTAAATATTATTTGCATTCTCCAATTGGAAATGATTCACCATAATCAGTTGGTTTTATTTAGTTGGTGCGGTGAGCGCATGGCGCGCGGACGTTAGACGTGGCCCAGTTTTATTTTGGTTACAAACATCGGGAAGTAACGCGTGCGATGGTAGACATACTGCGTAAAGTTTTTAGGTAAGTAACTATTTATCATTAATTTTATATAGACTGATATGATGATCACATACGTAAGGTCAGTAAGATAAAGTGGTGTAAACATCAAATTATCATTGCATTTATGGACATTAAAACTACATTTATCTTGTTTTTCTGATATACTCTGCGTACAGTTGATCAGCGTCCAATAATAATATTAGATGTTTACATGAAGGAAATTGATAAAGTATCTACCTACTCTTGGAATAGATAGCTACCTACCTACAAGTGTATTTGTTCTGTGGGTATCAATAAATATCATACATTGGACCCTTTGGGTATAACACCGTCTTAACCGTCTCTGATAAGGCGATTATTTGAATTTGTACTATAAGATTGATGCCGTTTCATCGAGTTCATAAAACGCTGTCAAAAATACTACAGAACATTTATGACACATAGGACATTTCTGACAAAATAAGCCATCCTCAAGCCAGAAAAATAGATCGGAATCACAAGGCAAAGTTGGATTCAGGGGTCTATTAGATTTTTCTTTGTCCCTTTATTATGTTTAAAAAAAAGGATGGGATTTTTTAAACGCGTATCCGGGTCCTTTGTTGCCTCCTTGATCTAGTGGCAGCATATATGGGCTGTGAACCGGGAGGTCGTGGGTTTGACTCCTAACGGGACTGGATCCCTCGGAGGGGGTTGACGTCTGGCAGGCAGCCAGTCGTAAAAACCAAGCTAACTGCTTGCTGCAATATATTTGAAAAAGTGTGTTGCGCCGACCCCACATTAAGGTGGGATAAGGGCAGGTAAAGTATGTAGGAAAGTATGGGTCCTTTCCAATCCCTATTCCCTTCCGCACCCATAACTATTATACCTTTAAATCATGGTTTCTATCAATGGACAGTTGACTAAAAACCATTTGGAGACCTCGTGCTTGTTTCCCAGACTCCGGTGTTAAAAATAATGTAAAATTAACGAATCAATAAATAGATAACAAAGCAATATCACATAAAACAGATGTCCTAAGTTTCTTTTTATGAATTTCATTTATCTTCATAACCTATTTAATTTAACACCCGCATGTGTGTGCATACGGCAAAGACTAACCTAGATGTGGTTTAATTTATGGTGTAATTGAACAAGAACGTGTTAATATTTGTCAACGCACCGCATCAACATATTTGTGCAGCAGTAATTTTGTGTAACAGTCCGGATTACAAGATAATTTAGTAAACTGGTAGGCTAAAATTATACAACCATATGATTGTACATAATTTACAATCTATGACTGAATTTTTGGTTTATGCGAATGTTATGCAATAAAACTGGTTCATACGGATTCTATCGCAATTTCTTTTAGGCCTGACGTTTCGACCCGTGAAGGCAGCAAAGCAGCGAAACGAATGTGGGGCTTAAAAATAAAAACAAACCGCAATAGAATCCGTATAAACTAGTTTTATTTCAATTCACGATCTACTAATTACTACCACGTGTCTGGTCCTCGGACATTTGTAGTCATTAAACGTGATCCCGAGATGTTATAAATTACTTACGAGTGACAATTCTCAACGGACTGGAGGATTGAGTTTCGCGGTTTTGAATACATAAAGAGCTACTCTAGTTACTTAGTGGTTATTGTAGACTAATTATATCACTGTCACTGGTAAATTTCCCTTTGTAACTTTCTTTATTTATATCACTTTACTTTTAGCAAATTTTAACGAAATGCCCCCTTTATCCTAGTAGTTATCAATGAAGTTTCAACGCCAAGATAAGATGCCTCATGCCGAGGCTGTCTAGTCTTTTGAAGAAGCACAATAGGCCAACAGAAATATTATTTATAATTGCAAGCGATCTTTTCTAAAGTCTATAAAATCTTGTAAGGGAATCAATTAAAAAGAGCAGTAGCCCGAGCACGAAAAACTAATGTAAATGTAAATGTATTCGAGTTCGCTTCGCACTGATGACGTTTGGTTAATATTTCATACAAATTTCATAGACGCGCATCGAGTTCGAATACATTTACGGTTGTCAGAAATTTTCCTGCTCAGGCCGCTGATAATAATATTCGGTGACGACCATTACAAATGAAAAAAGAATCACATACTTTACGTAGTTTTGTACACTGTACGTTTCCATGCGCTCGTGAATAAAAATAATATAAGGAAAACACCTAAATAACTGAGTTACCTTATCTCTAATAGAGGTAAATATCTGTTACCTACATTTGACTAGTATTTGAATAATAACGATAAGGATATCCTACTCCCATATGTCCCAAACGCCTGTGACTACTGTTTTGAACTAATTAGGATTTTCAATAGTTATTCGTGTAGATAAGTTGAGTTTATATAACACATAAGCTCACGTCTGTATCACGAAGAGGTAAGCAGAAGTGAAAAACAGACCTAGTGCATCCACGTCGCGCTCGGCTTATTTTCGTTCCTACATGTCATAAAGCATACCTGAAGCCTCCCCCAAAGATTTCCAGACGCACATGGGAGCAGCCTCCATACATGCCTGGGGAGGCCTATATTCAACCGATGATGACCATGTGAAAGGGGCTGAAAAAGTCAATACCAAAATCCACCCACGCGGAGCACATCAGTAGTTTTTGGTATTGAAAAGCTCATACAATAATTGATTGCCGGTTTTTAAATTTAAAACCAGGACCTGGCGATTCTCAGCCCAGATACGATGCGACTAGCCCAATAAAGCAGATACAATTTCATACAATATAATCATACTGTGTTAATAGCAGATCCGTGTAGGTAGTAGGTAGTTAGCTAAGTACTATTATTACCTGTTAATCCGTAGAAGTTGTGAAAGATGTCCCAAATAATAAAAATATCACATTAGATAAGATATCACGCCTATATTTTCTTGGCTGATAAAATTCGGTAACCATGATATCATAGTTCACATAACATAAGCTCACGCCTGTTTCCCCGAAAGTGTAGGTAGAGGCGCACTAGCCAACTAGTACACCCACATTTCGCCGAGCTTAGTTCCGTCCCAGATGTTAGGGGGCGAGCCTGTCGCCATTTCAAGCACAAATTCCAGACTCCGGGCTGATATAGAAAAATCCATTATCACTTTGCCCGACCCGGGGATCGAACCCGAGACCTCAGGACAGTAGTCATACCGAAATACAACCACGCCACCGAGGCAGTCATAGTTCACAATCACACTATTCTTTCCACCAACTTCTATGCCGCTCAAAATGACACTCGACGGACACACTATTTAAAGCGTGTTGCAGAAAAGATTCACCTTGGTTTTTACGATCAGTTTCCTGCCTAACCTCAATACTCAAAATGGACAGGAACGTGTTGGAACGGCGATCCCTTTCGTAAAATGGCCGTTCCATTTCGTAAAAAGGAATATCACACCGTTCCCTTTCGTGAAACAACCGTTCCCTACAAAAACAGCGTTTCAGAAATTGAGGAACGCAGGGAATTCACAATGCTGTAGTGGAAGTGGGCTGGTCATATCTGCAGTCGGACAGACGGTCGGTGAGGCAGACATGTGCTGGAGTGGAGACCGCGTTTAGGCTAGACGTAGTGTCGTAGGACGTCCTGCTGCACCATGGACCGACTACTTGAGAAAGGTGGCGGGCAGCGGTTGGATGCGAGCTGCGCAACACCGGGATGGTTGGCGCTCACTCGGGGAAGCCTACGTTCAGCAGTGGACGACGATAGGCTGAGATAGAATTTTGAGTACTGTCTGACGTCAATCCCTTTGTAGGAACTTATTGCGGGTAAAGCGTGTTAGAAAAACCGAGTTGTCCAACCTGTATTCGAACCCAAGACAGTCCGGTCTTCAGCCGTCTAAACCAGATTAACCGCCGAATGCTCATGCACACATGCCTTGAATCGTTTAAGGCCGTCTTATCTGTCAAAATAAAAAAAAATCTTTATTGATCACGTAGGCATGTAAAAAAGCACTTATGACAAGTCAACACAAGTAAATTTTTAAATTAGGATTAATATAATTTACATGATATATTTGAATTTGACAACAGGCAGGCAAGTATGGACATAATAACGATGGGATGGCTAAGATGGGGTGATAAGGGGAGATAGGAATAGAGTGTAAGGGAATGGATTGTATGGGAATGGCATATGGCAGGAATGGTGGCAGGGGATTGACTGGAAATACTGGAAGCAGTTGGGATTGGTGCGTGAGGCCTTATCCTAGCTAACCTACCAGCCTTTCTTTAGCTACTTACGGATGACGACCCGAAGAAGAAAGGCAGAAAGAAACTCCGGGCTTATTTTTTTCATCATCAATTGAACGGCCAATATCAATATAAGAAACCGGTTAAGTTGAGTAGCGTTTGACCATTCGGGCGTAAATAGCACTAATATAAAGCTGAAAGTTTGTCAGTGTGTGTGTTTGTTAAAACCCCGTCTCCTGCACTAAAACATTACACATAACTTGGTTTCGCTCAGTTTCGCGACATATTTTTATCTATGGTCCATTGTTCTACGAACAGGAGACAGTGAAAATCATTGTTTTGCGTATGTGTTTTTGTGTTTTGTTTCGAAAAAACAGGTGCAGGAGAGGCGCAAAAGCTACTGGATTTTAATGAAACTTTACAGCTATATAGATTACACATAAGAAATACATTAGGCTACTTTTTATCTCGGACTTTTTTCCACGCGAACGGAGTCACGGGCTACAACTAGTCCGATATACTTATGATCTTTGCTCTCAATGGACTTTGTTGCTTGAATGACTAAATAAAACAATATTCAATGAAATACTATGACGCGGACGTAGTCTACACAAATGTTTGTAAGTATAAAGGCAATGACTGTATTTTTATCTATACTTTTAAACAGAAGCGTGAGATCATTAGCATAAGGATAATAAGATAATGATTAAGTTAAGCAAGGCGCAGGTATACTTTTTATCTAGTACAGATACTAATATTATGATTATCTAATATTTCCATCATTCAGTAAGAGAATCCTAACTAATTATTCAAAGTCGTCCGTCCAACTTATTAGTCTGGCTGGCATTGTGAGCTAATAAAACCGTGTTAAAATGGATTTGCATAAATGATGCAAGTCCGTTTTGATTATGCAGCATAATCCAAACTAAGGATAATTAACAACAGTAACAGGTATGTCCTTATTACTTTGGTATGTCCCTATAAGTCTTTTCCCCCTTTTTTGAATTTTGTGAAAAATAGACTGACGCTCATATGGATCTCAAGGGTGTTTATTATTTTAATGTAATAAAGCGATTTTGTTTTGAGGATACATCATACTGTCATACACCTTATAAAGTTATACATTCATACCTTTACCTATTGTCTTATGTTTTCTGGACTTTCCTTTATCATGCGAGTAATGCATATAATAGGTACGTCGTAATTAAACAGAGTAATTCTTCGTAGCTAGTTTCGTTTGTTCTTGGTTCAATGAAGTTGACTTACTAATGAACTTCTTAGTCAATATTTAGTGATATATAGGTTGAGATCTATAGAGGGACTTCGACTAAGTTCAGACTAATAGAATTATATGACTTACTTATGGAAATAAGAATTAGTTTCTTTGACTCACGTCAAAAAAACGAATTCAGAGAGGATTTGGAATTTTTAAACCGAACATCGACTTAGTCCGAGCCATTTTATACAAGAAAAACAGATTGACAGACCGACTGAAAAATGACTCGGACTAAGTCAGACTAAAAAAAAGAAGTCAAAGTTAAAAAATCCAAATCCTCACTGAGTTCGTTTCTTTGACTTAGACTTAGTCGAAGTTCGCTCTACCTCTATAGATTCGATATTGACCTCTATTTATCCATCACGGCCGCCGGCTTTGTCGTAATAAATGCTAACTAACATCTACGGTCACCGTATTCTGTAATATATATAGCTACTATTAGCTGGTTTACAAAATTAAATAAATACAATTATTTTGATCTTAAAAGGACATTAAATTATTTATTTTTATTCATTTTCCAAGATCCTGTATGTATTATAGTAGTTTGTCCATGGAATTTCATAATTAAGTATAGTGAAGTTAACACTAGACGCTTAATATCACTTATTTCGACTTTATAGCCTATTCAGTCTAATTCTGGACAAACGATTTCTGAAATTTCTGCAATGTCTTGCGCTATAGAGACGTACGGATCTCTGCAAAGACAAATCGACTGTACTGTCTATATCTTTTCTAGAGATTTGTCGCCCACATCGTCGGCTAACGATCAATCCCTATCTCTAACCAATCCATAACCTTTCTCTTTTAACCTCTACTTTAATTGGCAATAGCATAGCTATTTATCGCAAGCTTAACGAGAAGTAGCCGCTATATTTCTCTATTTCTGTCTACCTCTTCAGGGATGCAGGATGAGCTTATGTTTTGTTATTCTTTCCAGTAAGATATCAGACGTATTGGGAGTGGAATGGGCGCCCCTCGACATCCCTATGTCGCGGCGCCTCCAGACCCTCGGAGCGACGGCCTGGGTCTGCTTGGCGCTGTTCGGAGAGGCAGTTGCTATATACCTGTACATCAAGTTGGTGTACTCGGACTTCTGGTGGCTCGCCTTACTCTACGGCTACTGGATGCTGAATGACATCGATATATGCCATAAAGGAGGTAGAACGTGAGTTGAATCTTTTGCAGTAGTTATTACCAAAAAAGAAATAGGTAGGAATAGATTATGTCTACAAAACGAATCGGCTCGACCTTTTGGATACCACTGTTTCACAGAAAACCGACGTAAAGTGGCAGAGTGAGATTGCCCGGTGGCCCATTTTTTTCTTTTCTTTCCCAATCCCATTTTTCTCGTCTTCCATTCCCTGCTTTTAGGTCGGCAACGCACCCATGATTTTTTTTATGTCGTGGATCTTGGTCTTGGTCATCTGCTCATTTGCCAATGTCTGCTATAAAAAAGGTCACTAATTTATATTGTTTTCGCGTAAAAAGCTTATAGATAAATCAATAATTGGCCAAACCTATGCAGCTACTCTTCTAACATTTGCTCACATACTGCTTTATTCCAATGGGGGATCGGCACAACAAACTTCTATAAAGATTTTGCAGAACGGATTTGGCTTAGTCTATCGACCGTCTGCCTGCCTGATGTCAGGCCCTTCTGGGGGATCCAGTACATCTAGAGTAGTCTAGACAACACACAGGAAACGACGGCAATATTGACTGTTACTTATTTTAAACATTTAACTGCATTAATTTTGCTCTTTTCAACTTTAAGGAAAATAAAAATGTAATTCGAATACGGCGCATTCTGTACGTATGTTTACGCGAGTAGGTAAAGGGCTGGTTCACCTTGTAAGTACCCTGACACGACAGTCGTACTTATTAAATTACTATGGTGCGTTGAAATACCTACTTGTTTATAACTGACAATGTAGGTTTTTTTATAATATACATAACATAAGCTCACGCCTGTATCCCCGAAGGGGTAGGCAGAGGTGCACTAGCGAACTAGAACACCCACATTTCGCCGAGCTTAGTTTCGTCCCAGATGTGATAGGGCGCGAGCCTATCGGCATATTATATATACGGGCACAAATTCCAGACTCCGGGCTGATATGGAGAAATCCAATATCACTTTGCCCGACCCGGGTCGGGATCGAACCGAGACCTCAGGATCGTAGTCATACCGAAATACAACTACGCCACCGAGGCAGTACTATAATGTAATTATGTATTGTATACATTCTACATACATATATAGACTCACGCCTGTATCCTCTAAAGGGTAGGCAGAAGCGAACTAGAGAACTAGGTCACCTATTACGTCGCGCTAATTTACGTCCCAGATGTGATAGGGAGCTCGCTTATCGCTATATCGGGCGCAAATTCCAGACTCCGGGTTGATACTGAAAAATTCAATATCACTTTCCTCGACCATAGTCATATCGTAATACCACTACGCCTCCGAGACAGTTATATTCGGTAGCTACGGATTTTCGATTAATCCTTTTATTCGATTTGGGCCACTTCTAGCTCCGCGATAAATCTCCAAATCTTGATTTAAAGATAGTGAGCTATAGGATAAATAGAAATAAGGTGTAAATCTAGATTAGTAATAGCGCTGCAAGTCTCACTTAGAATCTAGAATGGAAAAATCCAATATCACTTTGCCCAACCCGGGGAACGAACCCGAGACCTCAGGACGATAGTCGTACCGAAACACAACCACTCCACCGAGGAGTCGGTAAATAAATATTAATAGTTATAATTCTAGTGAATTTATAAATATTTAACATAACATAAGCTCACGCCTGTATCCTCGAAGGGGTAGGCGGAGGCGCACCAGCGAACTAGAACACCCACATTTCGCCGAGTTTAGTTCCGTCCCAGATGTGATAGGGGGTGAGCCTATCGCCATATCGGGCACAAATTCCAGACTCCGGGCTGATATGGAAAAATCCAATATCACTTTGCCTGACCCGGAGATCGAACCCGAGACCTCAGAACCGTAGTCATACCGAAATACCACCACGCCACCGAGGCAGTATTTATCCATATAAAGTTATGTGGCTTGTAAAAGGGCGCGTTTCCTGCACTAAAATATTACACAAAACACCTACCTACACAAAACTTGGTTTCGCTACACATTTTTGTCTATGGTCGATTGTCACATTAGCAGAAGATAGCGATATTGTTTCATGAAGGTGGTTTTGTATTTTATTTCGAGAAAAATACGCGTAGGAGACGCGGCTTTACTGATTTAAAGTTATTTCAAAACAGAGATGATGTCATTGCCAATTGATATGCTGTCGGTATTCCAGACAATAAACTTAATAAATCTGAATAACGTATGCTCGACCTATGTAGCTCGGAATAACGTTGCTAAATGAGTGTCAGGTTCAGGCTTGAATCCCAGGGCTAGTAATTACAAAATGGAAATAATTGAAAAAAATATGAACCTGGAGGAGTATTTTGTACTGGATGGACATACATATTTGCTACAACTAGTTTACCTACACGAAAATAACAGAAAATGTGGATTTTTGTCCCACCAAAGTTATAAAGATCGTTACTTAGTAAGTTCTCAGAATTCTTCATCAATAGGTACTCAAACCCCTTTTGTTACATTTCAGGATCGAATGGGCCCGCAATTGGCCATGGTGGCGATACTTCTGCGACTACTTTCCAATCAAACTCATCAAAACCGTTGACTTGGACCCCTCGAAGAACTATCTGTTCGCGTGCTACCCACACGGTATCTTCTCATCAGGAGCCTACGGTTCCTTCGCTACCAACGGCGCCAACTTCCCCAAACTGTTCCCTGGGATGTCTGCTCATCTCATTGTTCTTGGAGGACATTTCCTAGTACCACTGTTTAGAGATCTTATACTGGCTTTAGGCTTGTGTTCGTCCTCTCAAGAGAGTCTCCTGCATTTGCTGGACCCGAAGAAGTACCAGGGCAACTGTGTGGCGATAATGGTGGGTGGGGCGGCTGAGGCGCTTGACTCGCATCCCGGGAAGTATAAGATTATCTTGAGCAGGAGGAAAGGGTTTATTCGAGTTGCGATGAAGTCAGGGTAAGTGTTCTACTATATTGACAATTTCCAAATTATGTCATTTAAGTTTGGCTTTTAGTCTATGGGCCTTACTTAAACAGCATTTTTAGCTGAGCAAATGGTTATGAATAACCTGTCACTTTTTCCTTGCGTTACATTGTTTAAAAATGAAAGGGACAACCTATGGTATAAAGATAAGCAGCGCTTAAATATTTTTATATGTAAGGGGCAATACCTCTAGTTATTTACCTATGCATAGGAATATAGTAACGTAAATAATTTATAACGTTATGAAACGGGGCTAAACCACATAATGTTCGGAAACTACTTACAGAATATTCTCTATCGATTAATCCAGAACAACTATGAACTCTATTCTAATCTCTATTAATGGTGATTTAATTCTAGTTTGGAATGTACTTATCTCTATCCTACCTTTTACGACAGATGCTTAATAGACCATAGGTGTCTTATCAGATATAAACAACAAACCTTATCCTGATTCCTCAGGGCTAACTCAATTTCCCGTTATTATTTCAGGGCATCCCTAGTGCCAGTGTTTTCGTTTGGCGAAACCGACGTGTTCCGTCCAATCGAAAACCCTGAGAATGGTCTTCTCAGAAGAATGCAGGAGAAGGTTCGCCTTTGGACCGGCATATCTCCGATGTTCCCGCTGGGTAGAGGCGTGTTTCAGTATTCCTTTGGTGTTGTGCCTTTGAGGACTCCAGTTACGACTGTCGGTGAGTTATCAGCTTTTAAAAATGTTTATTCTGTGTGATTTGTTTCATTATCATCATCAGCCACTGTTGGACATAGGCTTCCCCTAAAGATTTCCAGATCGGCCTATTGGAAGCGTCCTGCCTCCAACGATTTCCTGCGACCTTTGTCAAGTCTGATTACTAGTGTTGCCAGATCTATTGTGTGAAATATCGGAACACAAGGTTAAAATGATCGGGACATAGGTTTTCAAATCGGGACGTTACCGGCCGGTTAGTATAACAAAGAAATCAAACTATAATAAGTGTTTTTTTTAAAATATAACTAAATTTATGGTCGAATCTCAACATTGGCGAAGTTTCAATGCCTTTTTTAATTGCAGTTATATACCCCATCGGCGGGGGTTTATGAACCCCCCCCACAATTGGAGATGGGCCGCAAAGCGGCACCGCGCAGGGATGGTTCCGGCTGAAGCCTGGGCGCTTCTCACCTAGGGAAACCCGGAACCGTGCCTAAAGCGTCGAAAAGGGCCACCGCGGTGTTTTTAGTCAGTATTGCCGGTGTAGGGTGTACATAGAGTTAGGGACTCGACCCAGTGTCGCCCGGATGTTTTCCATCTCTCCCGGGCATTATGGCTCTGGGTCGTAAGACCGGCGACACTGACATAACCGTCACGCCTTCATCCAGGCGTGGCGGTAGTGTCAAAACACTTTCCCCACGATAACAAAAAAAAGTTATATACCCCACATTTAGAGGATTCAATCCCGGGATTGAGTTCATACTTCAATTCTACCCACAATAGAAATATGCCCAGCCTAGTACAAAGAGTGTACCGTTCTCAGAGCAGTTGTCGTCACAAAAAACCTCTCGGTGCCAGGTGTGACGTAAACCATGGTCGAGATCCTGGGAGCCTAGCGTGCAGAATCCAACTTTAACGAGAAGATGCATCTCACAGAAGGAGAGTGCCGAGAGATCGGGAACAATCTAATCCTTGATTCTCAGATTTTTTTATCTGATCCCTTCAGCCGCCAGAGGGGGCGTGACTCTCCCTCGCTTCCCACTTTGTGGCTGGGGGCGTTTGAAAAATTTAATCTCGGTATCGCCTGCCCGTCGTAAGCTTTGACTTATAGGGGCTAACGGAGGTCGTAGCAGGTGGCTGTTATAG
Source organism: Clanis bilineata (assembly GCA_036417725.1). Classification (NCBI taxonomy): domain Eukaryota; kingdom Metazoa; phylum Arthropoda; class Insecta; order Lepidoptera; family Sphingidae; genus Clanis; species Clanis bilineata. The sequence continues at coordinate 2,968,300 of CM071145.1, read as the reverse complement.
CGCCCCCAAGATGGACAGCAATGCAGGTGGACCGCCTTGTTCTGTCATTGACGCCAAGGAGGTCCATCGGCGGCTGGGATTTATGAGTGCCTCTTCCGCGATTGGAGACGGCCCAAAGACGGCACCGCATAGAAGCGATTCCAGCCAAAACATGGGCGCTTCTCGCCTAGGGAAATCCGCAGTTATTCCTATTCGCTGCCAGGCTTTTAGTCGGTATAACTAGTGCAGTATGTGTTAGGGATTCGGCCCAGTGTCGCATGGACATTTTCCATCTGTCCCGGGCATTATGGCCCTGTACCATTTTTTCCCTGCGGAAACTTGATTTCCAAGATTTTACCGCTAGTTAGCTTCGTTGAAAGTATATAAGTAAATAAACAGAAAAACATTGACGTGACTGCCCGTAAGCATCATGTTAGCGAAACTACGTTGCGGAGATGAAGATGCGGCGGTCGTTGTGCAACGTTACACGATTAGACCAAATACGAAAATTGGTGTCAGATAAACTGCAGGAATGTCGCTTGAAAGGTATTGTCATATTTTGAGCAAACCACGGGAGCAGTCGGTCGCAAGTTTTTGGACCAATCATGCCAGGGGTGCGTTCTCGTGGACGGCCTAAAAAAGGGGCGGCTTGTCGTTTTGGTAAAAAGTATAAAAGCCAGTGGTTTTATTGTCACCTCTTTGGTCTAGTGGCAAAATATATGGGCTGTAGACCTGGAGGTCCTGGGTTCGATTCCCAGGTCGGGCAAAGCGAATTTTCTCATTTGATTTGCCCGGGACTGGATTCCTCAGAGAGGGTTCACGTCAGGCAGGCAGCCTGTCGTAAAAACTAAGCCAAATCCTTTCTATAACATACTAGAAAAAGTATGTTGCGCCGACCCCTCATTAAGGTGGGATAAGGGCAAGTAGAAAGAGATTTTATTTCGGTGGATGATCAAGACTGGGCGAAGTGGAAACGTTTACACAAAACAACCATTTAGATGGCAGAGCGGGACACTTTTTTATCCACGGAGAAAAATCAACTCTTTACGGATATCTCCCAACCTGGGGTCAGTGAGATGGTTATGCCCGACTCGTCGTCTTCCGCTCTAGTCCACAGTGACTTTGGATCAGGACAGGTCCCTAACCAAAATACCTATACCGACACTATCTACTAAAAAACCGTAGTTGCCTTATTTAACGCAAGTGAGATGGTTCTGGATGATGCAGAGTATCCTCTGGATTGCTGCTGGAACACACTCTGCACGTTGCCTTTTGGCCCGTCTCTTAGGGGCGGGAGCCCCACATATTTATGCCGCCTTTGGTAAGCACGTCAAGAAGATGTTTTTGTGCAGCCGAGTTGTACATCTAAGAGGTTGCATCAATGTAATATACGAATGCCACACATCCCCGCTGTACGGCCCTCACCCCAATCCGCAGGACTGGAGGCGTCAGTCAACGACCAGACGCCTTGCTTTTTGTTTGGCGACTGGAATCTAAGCATTCCCGATCCCGTCTCTCATTTTTCAACATAACACGTTCACAGATGAGGTCATACCGCGCCGCGACCTCCGACTACCGACCATTGTAGCTACTAGCTACTACTGCCGGCAGAGAGAGGCCGTTACCGGCTACAGTTCTGAGAGCGCTGCGCTCTTCATCCCAGGCTGGAAACATTTTGAGAGTGTGCTGGGATGTATCCTCGGGGCAGTTGCTACAATGATGGCACAGGACGAATTCTGAGAGAGAGAGCCTCTCTCCGCAGTATTGTCGAGCCTTTATCTCCTCGAAGCCTGCCTTAACCCGCGATGAGACGCCTCCTCACGCCAGAAGAAAGCTGTCAAAAGAAGAGCGGGACATTTGACTCTAAAACTCGTCTTATTTTTTCCCGTTGATTGTCTGCTAGCATTGCAATCAACGGGAAAAAATAAGCTGCCATATAACGTTTCCTTTCTTACTAATCTAAGCCCCATCCCATTTACCTGCCTGCTTGTTACTAAATTGATAGCGTTATAACATAAATTATTATTTAAATTAAGATTGAGACCTTGATTGTTGTGACCAATAAAGATTTTATTTTATTTATTTATTGTAACAAAAAATTATTAGCACTTACCTTATGCAAACGGACAGCTGAATTGAAATATAGTTTAACATACAAGCGTAATATTTACCACTTTTGTCGGTAAACGAGTATGAGCGACTGTTAAATTTTTATTAAAGTACATGCTAAGAAGGATAGTCAGAAATCGGGACATTCGGCGTCCCGATCAAGGGTAAATCGGGACGGGTCACCAGACCCCTGAAAATCGGGACGTCCCGCGCAAATCGGGACATCTGGCAACACTACTGATTACTAAACAATAAATACATTGAGATATGTAGATCTGTAGCGGAGCCATAGCAACGATGTGTTATACATGTAGAACAAATGTTAGTGTTTCACACAAAATCTGTTTTAGTACAATTTGGTACGTGGTCTCCACTCGAGAACTTTTCTGCCCCATCGGCTATCAGTTCTACGAGCTATGGATGCAGGCCGCTTCCAACAGGTCGATCTGGAAATCTCTGGGGGAGGCCTATGTTCAGCAGTGGACGTCCTATGGCTGATGATGATGATAATGATAGTTTATTTATAAATTCGGTCAAGATCGGTTAAATTTTGAAGTCGGTTGGTGAAGTTTTTAAACTTGTGATTATTATTAGTTGAATTGTAAGGCGAGGCGTTGTAATAGACGATGACCCTTAAGTAGATGTTTTTATAATTCCAGTCGGAGAACCAATGGAAGTTAAAAAGAACTTGGACCCAACCAGCGAAGAAATAGACGCCGTACATGCAGAATTCACGAAACGGCTAATGGATCTATTTGAAAGGGAAAAGTCGAAATATCTTAAGAATCACGAGGGAATACATCTAGTCATTACTTAAAATACATCTTAATAGTAGATCTATATAGAGAGTAGAGGATCTAGCACGTATAATTTATGAAGCTATTCGAATCGAAAAATAAAATTTTGATAAAAACACGTTCATCGTGCAGCGTGTTGATTCTTGTAGTTTCTTAGTTATACGTGATTAGATAGAAGTACCTTATACCTAAGTATCTATAAAAAACGTACCAATATGGTATACCTACCTACCTACACCAAATTTTGTTAAATGATTAATTTCAAGTAAACTAAGAATATTGGCTAAAATTATTACCCACCGAAAAATACATAGATAGACAAGGGTTTGGAAACGGGAAAAGGTACACAATAACGCACATATTACAAGATCTATATTATTATTGTCCTTATATGTCTATCTAAGGGCCACTAGCAGCTTCGCGATAAATCTGTATTTATCCCAAATCTTGATTTGTAGATTGGAGTGAGGTGTAGGGTAAATCGAGATAAGGTGTAACTCTAGATTAGTAATAGCGCTGCAAGTCGCCCTAAGAGCCAAAATGGGATTGAAACTAATTAAGTGCCGTTTTGAACAACAGAACCGTGGTTAAGTAAACCGTGGTAAAGGTTGTTCATAATTTGATTATTCGCCTAATGGTCAAATATTTATGTTGTAGAATTATAATTTACCAATAGACGCAACAATAAAGCGATTTATAACCTTAAAAGTTGACTTACAAAGATGATGTATTTTCCCATTATGGCTGTATAAATGTAAACAATAATTTATACTTAATAGCAGCGACTCAAGTTTTACTTATCGCCATAAGCGGATCAGTTGGTAAATATAACGACTTACGCCCGGTTTCAATAAACAATCTCAGTTCGAATGAGCAGATAGATTATATTAGCCAATAAGAACACAGTTTGAACATAACTCCGTCAAATTACTTGATTTGATTGGTTCATACTCGCGATCTATCTGCACTCTAAACTGAGATCGCTTATTGAAACAGGCCGTTAATGTATTTTGAAATACGGAAATAATTATAATTGTAAATATGGCATTTCTCCATAGTAATTCAGAATAATATTGATGATTTTTACAATTTTATAGAGACTGATTGTTATGAAATTATAGCAGCGGTTATGTGCTAACTTTGTTTTTGATAAATATTTTTATTTATTATTGGCTTTACTTTTATATTTACGCTACCTATTTAATTAAGGATCTAATGAAGGATGGAATATCAAACTCCATAATTTTTCAATTTTTTATTTATTTTATTATATTTACATTTTATATACAACGTTAACATAAACGAATGCGCATGTTTTAACGCACTTGCCTCCTTGAGCATATGTATTAGTCAAAGTTGGCAATTCATGATAGATTAGGACATTGGGAAAGTGCCAAAATGGCACATAAATAGTAATTTGGGACCATTTGCCATTTTACCAAAGATAACTTAAAAAGACACAAAACTTAAAATAACGAAATTTATTTTTGCATTTCGTCTCATGTGCCTTGAACATGATGTTTCCTAAGTCAATAAAAATTTGTGAAAATGGAATCCAATAAAAATTTAGTATTCTACAATGATCAACTTTCACGTATTCCCAACTTTATGCTTCCTTTGGTGTTTATAAAGGTATCATTATAATTATAAACATTAATATACAACACGAGCGGGAATGATACAGAATATTTCGGGCATGGTACTACGTTACACTTACGAGCTTATACAAAAACAAAACAATGGGACAAGTCTATTATAGATTCTAATCCTCGAATACTAAAATGTAACTCAAAAAAATAGTAGCACAAGAAAATCTGTAGGCATTAAAGTTTAGTAGCGTTTCAGTATTCGGGGGTAAACGTATTCAATGTAAACGATTCAAATGAATTGTCATCATGACGCGTTTTAATTTTTTTAACTCATCAACATTATCCAATATTTAACACGCCAAGGGCGACTTGCACCACTATTACTAACCTACAGTTAGCCTTAACCTCAAGTTAAATTGAAATAGAAATATATGAAGGACATGTAATTCATTACATGTAATTAATTAAATGTCATCATTGATTATCTGTAATTGCATGTAGTACATTACATGTAATGAATTACATGACCTCCATATATTTCATTTTCAATTTAACTTGAGGTTAGGACTAACTGTAGGTTAGTAATAGTGGTGCAAGTCGCCCTAAATAATTAGAAAGTTAAGATTTTCAGATCTGGTAGAAGAGATAACTGTCAAATGATGAAAAAGGATGCACTGTTGCCAACGTGACGTCACGCCTGTGGATTGCCATTACGGTGCCGGGTGCAGACGTCTCAGATACAAAGATATTCGTATTGAGCTTACACTTTTGCACATAGCAATATAATACATATTATTAGCGTACTCATTTTTGAACAACATTATTTGATCCTATTTTTACAAGAAGTATTTCTTATTTTATGTTGCGTATTAAATATTGTACAAATGCAATCAGATTCATCTACTCAATTATACAATTACGAACTTTATTTGTAATCCAAAAACACGCCTACGATGTATTGCGATTTCAAACGGACAGTAAAAAGCTTGGTACAAAGTTGTTTTTGCTTTCGCTCCACGTATACAAAGTGGGGTATGATGTGTTTTTGAAACGCAAATGAATTTGTAATCGCTAGTAAATTCATTTGAAACAGGTGTGATAACGTAGTAACACGCGGGCGTCGGTCCTCCCGCCCATTGGACAGTCACTCGAAAAAAGAGCTCAAGAGCAAACCACTAAAAATAAATTTCAGCGCTCGTATATTTCTAGAACAATTTACGACACATAAACCACGTTATATCAAAACGATTACAATCAAAACAAATTAGAACATCCACAAATTAGCAACGTCTGTCAACTACGCAGAACCGTTGCTAAGAAAAGAGTGAGATTACTCAAGAGCTCGTAAAAAACGCAAACTTAACAAAGGCTCAACGAAACCTAAATGGCTATATAGAAGAAAATATCGGTGTGTTTGTCGATTATCTTAATTACTGGATAAACTGGGAACGGTTCGTCTCACACTAAACCATACTGTTCTACCGAAATTACAGTCTTAAAGAGGGCAAAGTTAAAATGCCTTAAGTATACAGATAACGCGAATGTCATTAGTAACACAAGATAAATTTATAAAAGAATAACAAAAACTAAAATGTTCCTAGTTGTCGATCCAGTGTCTCGTAAGGTATACGAGTGTACTTCTAAAATCTCTATCATTGTAAAGTTTGATCCCAAGAACGTGTTACGTTTAAGAATTACTCCGTGTTATGTTGACAGAAAATGTCCACGGAGTAATTGTTGTCACAATCGGTGCAATAGCAGAATTGCCAGAAGGACGCGTAAATGAAGAACAAAAGGATACGAACACGCTTATTTATATTTTTCACTTTTTAACTGAGGACCGGCCTCTTGGTAAAAACATATCAAAAACATGTTCCAATCTGAAACTTTTGTTAAACAATTCTTCACAATTGATAATTAAACTAAGATTAACAAAGTAAATAGGATTCTGGAAAACTAAACAGATCTGGCAACACTGCTATATCTTCTATTATCGTAATCAAGGCACGAAGCCGATAAGTCACTGAATGAAAGTCTGTTTGTGCTCACGCCTGCTTGGGATGCTGCGTGGGCGTGGGCGGAGCAGGCTTGAAGCACTGCAGGAGGAACGCCGTGTACATTATAAACGCTATCGATAACGCTATAAGTGCGTACATGAAGATATTCAACTCTGGCTGTCTAAATCTGTTCTTACGCAGCCATTCCAAAACTTCTTCTTCAGACATCAAGTCACCTGGAAAGGATATTTTTTTGAAGATTCCAAATATAGTTACATTATCCAAGTTGAATGATTTACAGAAATAAATACAAAATATTCTTAAAGACTAATTTTCTTCAAAATAATTTATTAAAACAAGGCAAATTGCATTGATGGATAACAAAAATGTATAAAATCAACATCAAAAATGTATAACTCGGATGAATATGAAAAACGAAATCAAATCCACACTTACCTCGATATATGCTTGGGAATCTTTTCCTGAAATAAACAATAGCCGGCAGTTTTGTGACGCCCCACTTGCGAGCATAGCGCGGATCCTGCATTTTCACGAATGTTATGTCCAAGTTGTCAGTTTCGCTGTCAATGTTCTCTAGTTTGTCTAAAACTGCTCGACTTTCTGCGGATTTTTCATCTACAAAAAAAAACATTCTGATAAATCACTACTAGCATTAAAGTACTTGTCAGTCACTCTCAATTTACTGCCTGCCTCGGTGGGGTAGTTGTATTTCGGTACGACTACGATCCTGAGGTCTCGGGTTCGATCCCCGGATCGGGCAGAGTGATATTGGATTTTTCCATATCAGCCCAGAGTCTGGAATTTGTGCCCGATATGGCGATAGGCTCGCCCCCTATCACATCTGGGACGGAAATAACCTCGGCGAAATGTGGGTGATCTAGTTCTCTGTTTCGCCTCTGCCTACCCCTTCGGGGATACAGGCGTGAGTCTATGTATGTATGTACTTTCAATTTAATAAAACCTCTGTTAAATTAAAATTGCAAGCTTTTAACAATATCGATTTTTTTTGGCATGTTTCGTCAGAAAATACATTTTGTTTTTTATATACAATTTTTCACACTCACAGAAGTAAACGGCCAAGAATTCATTTTCTTCCAACAGTTTATCCAACATCTTCCTATTAACTTCCTCGATCTCGTTTTTGATTTCAAAAACATCCTGAGAAGTAAGCCATTGCAGTACTCTATCAACTTGATGTAGGTCTCCATCGTAAAGCATAGGTACTTGTTTTCTAAAGTATACTAGAGATGGTATGTGCACTATGTTATATGTAGAAGCGGCTTCAGGACTAGCAATCTTTACGAAATCAATGCCATATTGGTCCACTTCTCCATCGATCTGTTCAAGAGCTTCAAGTATTTCAGTACATTCTGGACAGTCCTCATCGTCATCTGAGGAGACGTTATTTTTAAACACGACATTATTATATACGACATAATTAAACACGTTATTTTGACATCACCCACTCATAAATTAATAAAAAACGATACTTACAAAAGAAGACCACAAGTAAATGTGATTCATATAGTAGTCTCTCCAACATTCTTTCGTTAACCGACTCTATTTCGTCAGCCAGTTCTCTGTTGTCGTCATCAATTAGCCATTCCAGTATAGATTCTTCGTTTTGCAGGTCTCCCTCGAAAAGAAGTGGATTACCATTTCTAAAACAAGATATGGTTTAATTAAGTATAAACTTAGATGTACAATTTTCTTTTTGGTAAGATGCGACACAAATACATTCTATCATAAATGTATATGTACCTGAAATAAACCATAGCCGGGAATGTTTTGATGGAATATCTCTTTGCGAGTTGTGGATCTTGAATCTTCACCATATGAATACCGTATACATCGCACTCGTCGTCAATACTTTCCAATCCTTCGAGAATATGATCGCAGATGTGGCAGTTCAGTTTGTCTACAAAAATCATTTTATTATTTAAATCAAATCATCAAATCAACAACATTATATCAGTCTTCGCTAACTTACAGAAATACACAGCTAAATACTGCGTCTCCTCAACCATATTTTCAAGCATAACTCTTGTGATCAATTCAATCCGATCTTCTGTTTTTTGTGTGATCAACCACTGCAATACTTCCTCTTCTTCAGACAGTAAGCCTTCGTACACATTCGGCACATTATGTTCAAAGTAAACAAGAACTGGGAAGTCAGTGACACCGTACGATTCGGCAATGGAGTAATCTTGAGTCTTCACAAACTTGATTCCATGTCTATCGCAATCATCGTCTATATTCTCAAGCTCCTCCAATATTCCAGCGCATTGATCGCAGTCGGGACCATCTGGAATTTCCAGGTCTGTTGCCAATTATGGTGTTTTTACGGTTTATGAGTAAATACTAATAAAGGCAAAGTTGTTCAGATACAACCGTGTTTTCGGAATGTCCTAGGTGCAATCAAATCCCATAGTCTACGATGCGAACATTGAACAAACTGCGTTATAATTGATACAAAATAAATTCGGACGTTAACACAAACATAGACTCCTAGACACAAAACTATTAGGCTGGTGCCTTAACAGAACATGCGGCATGCAAAGTAAGAACAAATGCTAGTAGTTCTATAGGACGTGTCATTAGAAAACAATTTATTTCTAAGGGATTGGGGTATACCCTCTTGTTCCAGTCCCTCTTCGTCGTCTTCCCTTTCTTTCTTTTTCTTTTTCAGTGTTTTCGAATTGCAAATTTCACATAACGTTTTGTTCCCTAATAAAAAGCAGTTAGGTTAATAAACGCTGAAGAATATTATATTTTTACCTTAGCGCAAACAAAACAGTTGTTGGTGTACGTACACCCTCAACTTTCACAACATCAAGAAAAATATTAAAAATATATACAAATTAAATTCGGAAATTTAGCAGATTGTGTTAGTGTGTCATGTTTGTGCAGTGTAGAAGTGTATAAAGACATTATATCTATCAACTTACAGAAGTAAACTGCGAGTGAACTTGACTCTTCTATTAGATCTAGCAAGTCTTGTCCCTCCAATGCTTCGATGATGTCTCCTGCAGGGTTCTTTTGTGTCAGCAACCAACTCAATAATTGCTGTTCATCGTAAAGATCGCCTAGGAATAAAAAAAAAATAAGTTATTCAATTTATGCATTAAACACAGAATATCAATTATTTCATTAATTCCGTATTAGTCTTCAGTCAGTTCACTATAGAAGTATGGACATACCTGCGTATATCACAGGATCCTTTGAGCCCATTTTGAAGAACAAAACAGCCGGTAAAGCAAAAACTCCGTATTCCTTCGCCATTTGTCTATCATCAATCTTCACGAAATTGATACCAGCGGAATCGGCATCGTCGTCAATGTGTTCGATTTCGGCAAGCACTCTTGGACACTGTTTGCAGTCATTACTGTCTAAAACATTGGATATGTGAAATACAATTTTATTTATAATCAACATTTCAAAATTTGCTAAATCCATCTCAAATGTATTTCAAAAGCGATGGTTTTTGTAACTAATTAACTATATAATTAATGCGTAAACACAAACTCACAAAAGAACACAGCAACGTAATCGGATGTCTGTCTTATCTTATTAAACATCTTGCTGTTCACTTTTTCAATATGATCTGTGAGCTCCATGTTTTCGGGGTTAGTCAGCCAGTCCAATATTTCTTCTTCATCATCAATATCTCCGTCGTAATTTATGTATTTAGTTTTCCTGAAGTACGTGATGCCTGGCGGGTTACGGAATCCATATTTCTTTGCCATCAGTCTGTCGCTACATTTAGCAATTTTTATGCCATACTCCGCTGCTTCGTCATCTATTAATTCCACATGTCGTAGAATTCTCGGACTTTCTGGATCATCTTCTTTGTCTGCAATTTTTTTTAATAAGTCTCAATAAAACAAGCATTGTGTGCGTCAAGAATACTTTAGAAACGATCAATAATAAACTTACAAAATATAACCGCCAAGAATTCCTTTGATTCAATATATTTGAATAGTTTGTCTCTGTCAATTTCCTCTATGCTCTCGTCTTCTTTTTGCTTTATCATCCAATCCAGTACTTCAGACTCATCCAACAGATCTCCTAAAATATTTGCACACTTTACTTCATGCTGAAATCCCTATAAACTAACATTGTCTTAAGAAACCACATCCATTTCATTTTGGAAACTCACCGGCTTACATCCAATAAAGGGCATGCGTGGGCAACTACTGGTATACCATGCTGACATCATTCTTTTGTGAAATGAGCAATGACATAATTGTTTTAATAGAAAAATGTATTTATTAACAAAAAAGTTGTTCCAGCGCCGACTCAACAATTCAACGTAACAAATAAATAAGATTAACATCCATGCGAATTTTCGGCCAAACAATACAACTTACATATCGACATATCGCCACACAACGCCAGCACTGTTCGACCGGATCACTCCACACGATCTTGACCAACACGATGGTGAGCCAGTCAATTGTTCCTTATTCAATGAACAAACCATCATGGTGGTGGAGTTCGTGTGCAGTCATCCAATAATATAAATAAATTATAAAAGATATAGTAGGTAATGAAAAGGTTTATTGCACTGATATCCGGCACTGAGCTTAGTCGTGTCCATTAGTTTGTGTACATACAAAATATTAAATACTATAATATTTTTAAATTCTATAAATAAAATTATTATTTTATCAAATGTATTATTACAAAATAATGAGATTCCATGAAGACTAGAAAACTATATGAACATGAAATCCTTACAACAAATTATAAGTCTTTCAAGATGGCACGGCGAAATACAATTAAAAATGCCTTTATGTTGTTACTGTTACGTCTCGTTTCTTTAATATAATTTCTAAATATTGGAATCAATTAACAATGATTATAACGATTTGTACACCAGCTCCTAACGTCACTATACGCTCCAATATTTAGTCTCCACGTGATCTTTAATTTATAACGTAAAGCGCAGTACTTTGAAAAGGACTTCAGATCGAGCTGTATTCGCGTTTTTGGAGGCAACGTTGGGTTTCTGTTATTTTGTGACCAAGGCTCCAACAGAAGCCGTTCTGTTACGTGAAGATGGGTGGTAGCTAGCGAACACAGCCCGATCGCAACATGTCACAACATACAACCCTGTTAAGTGCTTGCAGGATCAAGGGACACGAGGTTATACAAAAGCTAGCAATGTTAATGCCATGACAAATAGATGCATCGTTAGACCATACTAAATACTATAACGGGGGTGAGATAGATCTGCGAGGGTGATAACATTCGTGTCCACTTGATGCCGCGAGTGCACATTCCATCCGCACCAGTACGTCGACATTAGTGCGTTTGACATTCTAACATAATTATTTACCACCACCAGATATTGTCTGACTCGAATAGACCACCTTTCTTTCCCTTGGAAGGTTTGTCCGGTTTGGCGAGCGCTTTGTTTTTGCCCTTGGTGGGTTTCTCGGGCTGCCGCGGCTTCTCCTTTTCTAGTTTCTTGGGCGGCACCTTGGTCGGCGTGGCTTTGGCTACTTTTGTCGGGCTCTGAACTTTAGTGGGACAGCACTGGTAGGGTTCATAGGTCAGTTTTGGGACAGCCGGTTTCGCCCCCAATCCAATGTAGAAACAGCGATCGCCTGCAGTCAGTAAAAATCTTTGTTTACACCCGTATATACGGTAATATTAAAACAGTTAACTGCGAGTTAATACTGTGCATTATTTATAATTTATGCGCTAATCGGGAAGCGCAAGTACATCTAAATGTTTTGTTAGTAAGTATAAGAATTGAAAACGTTTAGATTGGTAAGCGCGAATGACTGCAGGCGATAGCTACGAGTGCTAGTTAGGACCCATGCGGGCTCTGATATTCGACCATGCAGATGTGACACTGGGGGCATCCCTCGTGCAGGGGCATCTCTCGGGGGCCAACGCTACTCATTTACCTGTGAACATTCGTTTTATTCTACTAAAAAAACTATCATCTTCATCTTTGTTGTCGACCTCATCATCATCATCATCATCATCATCATCATCATCATCATCATCGTCATCTTCGTCATCGTCATCATTATCATCATCTTCATCCTTCCGATGACGAACATTTCTAGCTAAGTTTGATGTGGCCTTTTGTTTAGTCTTACCGTGCTTGACCCCAATTTTATAATCATCATTGTCTTCATCGTTGTCATCATTATCGTCATCATCATCGTTATCATTGTCATCATCGTTATCATTGTCATCATCATCGTCATCGTCTTCATCATCATCGTCATCATCGTTGTCGTTATCTTCACCATTGTCTTCATCGTCTTCAAATTCCACTTCATCATCATCTCCGTCATCGCCATGGCTTTTAATTCTAATTTTACTTCCGCCACGATTTGTCTTTAGGCTGCTCGTAACTGAGAGTTTAGGGGATCCCACGGATTTCAATTTGAAAGTCTTGACATTTTTATAGGCGTTTTTGTTCGTGCCAACGCTGCTTTTGCTCCTCGAATGCCCCTTCAATTTATCACCATCTGCATTGGCCATCGACTTAACATTAGCTTTACTTTTATGTTGTTTGCTATCTTCACCTGCAGGCATTAGTAACTGTCATGCAAAATGACATAGCTCAAACATCCAGCATTTTAGGCGTAAAATATTTTTTTCATACAAAAAGAACAATATTAAGAACGATGTCATGCACGTATTTATTTCAATTCAATATAATTTTTTAGATATTCTGGACCTTAAAAGACAAGTTAAAAACGTTTATAATATGGATGTGGAATCTTACTTTTCTGATCTACAAGCCACTGCAGAACCTTATTTTCGTTCTTTAAATCACCTATAAACAGGACAAAGGTTAGTTTTATATACACAGAATTTTCTAGGAGTCCTTTTATATAGTGACGGGCGGCCACCGGTGGCCGAGACACTAATGTAAAATATATTTGTGCCGCCTCCAACGGGTTAAGTAAGGTTTAAAATACCTATATGATAGGATTAATAATAGGAAGTAGTTGAATATTTACAATAACTTACCGTCGTACATAATTGGAACTCCAGTTTCGTAATAAACCAAAGCGGGGAAGCTGAAAATACCAATGTCCGAGGCGAGTTTAGAATCTTTCGACTTAACGAACTGAATGCCATGTTTATCAGTGTCGTCGTCTATCGTCTCTAGTTCTTCAAGAATGTCTTCACATGTGTCACAGTCTTCGCTATCTGCAAAGACAACAACATTTATGTCGATTGGCCTATCTAGTAATATAATTATCGGTCTGTAAAGTTTATATTACTAATTTAGGATTTTTGTGTTTCTAAATTAAATAATACGTACAGAAGAACACGGCAAGATGTTCAACGTCATTAATAAGGTCTTTTAAAGTTTTCCTGTCAACACTTTCAATGATATCAGGCTGAGAGACGTGGAGTTCCAAAACCCATTTTAGGATAGCTTCTTCGTGCATCAAATCGCCTTCATAAATTGTCCTGAACTTGTGTCTGTAGAAGGCCAGAGCTGGGAGGTTAGGAAGGTCATATTCCTTATCGATTCCATCATCAGATGTCTTAACGAAGTCAATGTCTTTCTCCTCGCATTCATCGTCGATGTTTTCCAATTCGCTAAGGATCTTTTGCGATTTTTTGTCGCCTTCTTTATCTGTAAAATGTAAATGGTGACAAACACTTATACCAAAAATTCTGCTTACTTGTTAAGATATAAAGACTATGGGGTACTTACAGAAAAAGACAACGATATGATCGTTTTCTTCCAAGATCTTTTCCAACATTTTGGCATTGACTTCTTCGATTTTACCAGGAATTTCTAGGGTGTCTTCATCAGTCAACCATGCCAATACTTCGTCTTCATCTTCGATGTCACCTGTAGATTAATGTTGTTTTTACAATCGCTGGTAATTGACAATTATTGTATGATGTTTTATTAAAAAAAACCTTATTTGCAATTAAACGTATTAAAACTTAATTTAAACTTCTAGATGAATCGAATGTCTATTTAAGAGGTAATACCACAAATATTGTTCTAAGTACCTTTGTAAACAAGAGGATCTCTGTTCCTAAAGAACACTAGAGTAGGGAAGGTCTTGATGCCATACTTCTTGGCGAGCGCGGTGTCCTCAGTGGTAACGAATATGATGCCAGTCTCATCAAGCTCATCGTCAATGTTTTCTAGCTCGTCTAGAATATTATCGCACTCTTCACCTTCCTCGCAGTTGCCACCTGTAAAGAAAAATGTTGATTGGTAGTATTTTTTTTAACCAAATAACCTTTGTTAAACTAATTGTGACTAGAAGGTGATTGTTCATTCGGTAGATTTTTCATAAATATTTTTTTAGATAAGTTGACTCATTTATAAAAAAATATTATACTTACTAAAGTAAACAACGACGTATTCATGCTCTTCAATTAGATCATCCAGGATCTCGTCAGTTACTTCTTCGATAGTTGCGGTGTTTTTCTGTTCAATCAACCATTCCAGTACTTCATCTTCGTTCATCAGATCACCTTCGTAGATTGCTGGGATGTGCTCTTCGAAGTACACTAATGTTGGCAGATGGTCGATACCGAATTCCTTCGCTTCAGCTTCGTTATCCATTCTCACAATAACAATACCTTCCTTTTCTAGTTCATCGTCAATGTTTTCTAATTCGTTCAGGATTCTGATGTCTTGTTTGTCGTCCTTGTCATCTACGATTGAAATGGATAACATTAGATTATGCATAATACTGTTGATATTAGTAATATGAAATATGCTATATTTGTGTGATGCATAAACCTCTATGTATTGTATACCATGTTTAAAATACAATGAAGAAAGTGATGTTTTATAAAGTCAGAAGAAAAATGTTTTGCCGCTACGTCTACGTGTAGCAGGAAGCATTACATATTTAGGAAGTAAGCATGTGTTTATTCCCTCAATGCGATTACAGGTAAACAAAAATCTCTTATAAAAACTACTTACAGAAAATAACAGCTAAATACGGAGTACTTTCTATAAGTTTGTCCATCATTTCATCAGTCACCTCGGGGATCTCACTATGACGTTTCTGGTGCAGCAACCATCCCAACAGCTCTTCCTCCTTCATTAAATCTCCTTCATACATGTGCGGAATGCCTTTCTCGAAGAACACCATTGTTGGAATGGTTTCAATGCCGTACTCCTTGGCTTCTTTATCGTCGTCGATCTTGACAAAAGCGATATCATTCTGATCACATTCATCGTCAATGTTCTCCAGCTCAACCAAAATCTTCTGACTTTTCTTCTGATCCTTGTCGTCTGAAATGAATTCGAAGAACTGTATTTCATTTATATGTCAGTTCTTGACATTATAGACTAGAGTGAATTACATGCGACGGCATCTAAATTTAGACATGTGAATATAAAAACCTGGCATTGTTTCAAACGAGTCAATGTTAAGGCCTAGAGAATGATGTGTAAAAAATGCTTACAGAACAGAACGGCGACGTACGGCATCTTTTCTATGATCAGGTCGAGCATTTCATCAGTGATGTCTTCAATTTCGTCACTCTCGGCTTGATGTTTAAGCCAGTCAAGGACTTTCTCCTCCTCTTCCAAGTTTCCTTCATAGTAAGTAGGAATGCCCTTTTCAAAGTACAAAAGCGTGGGGATCTTCTCAATACCATATTCTTTAGCTTCCTCATCATTGTCGATTTTCACAAACGCAATACCTAGTTCGTCACATTCATCGTCAATATTTTCCAGTTCGTTTAGTACCTTCTGAGATCTACGGTCGTTGTTATCATCTAAAATTATTAAACAAATATTAATAAATATTTCATTAGCTATTAAAAATCTGTAGTTATTATTGCATGTTGATATCGTAACGTTCATACCAATTATTAATATCGACTAAAAACATTTAATACCAATCATTATACTATAGAAAACTCCATTTTAATGTAGTAAAACATTAATTGCAGCCAGTTTATAATTTATGTTCGAGTCGTAAATATCTCATAACTATAAGAAAGAAAAACAAGGTTGTTTACAGAACAGTACGGCGACGGTCTTTCCGTCCTTGATTAAGCGGTCTAACATCTCATCAGTAACGTCCTCGATCTCATCCTTCTCTAATTGGTCAACGAGCCATTCCAGAATCTCTTCTTCATTCTCAAGGTCACCTGTAACATTAATAACGTTAAGTCACTTTCTCGACAACGTACAGTATGCAAGTATTTTTGTTACGAAAATAGTACCGTCATAAACATTTGGAATCTGCTTTTCGAAGTAGACGATGGACGGCATGTCATCTATACCGAAGGCCCTGGCGGCTTTCTGGTCATCAATTTTAACGAATTGAATGCCGTGGCGGTCGCAGTCATCGTCTATCTTCTCCAGCTCTCCGAGCACGGTCATTGATTCTTCTTCACCATGGTCATCTGAAAAACGTGTAGTGCAGCGATTATTTTTGTTTACGTAATTTTTTGTTGGCGTCATGCAGTATTTCGAATTCTCATGCCAACCTTGACTGCCAACAAAATGTAGAATATGTGAATTGTAGAAATTTTTATGTGATAAGCGATAGATATTTTTGAATTTAGTGTGACTTTGTACACATAAACAAAATTATCTTTAATTTATAATACTAATAATTTATGAAGTGGATTGAATGAACTTAATCAATTTTTTTAAATTATTATTACAAAAGAAGTATAGGTACTCAACCTTAATAATACCTACAATAATATACTTACAGAACAGCACAACAAGATGGTCGACATTTCCGATAAGCGTATTCAGTGTTTTGGCAGTGACATCCTCAATGACGTCCTCTTCATCCCCAGTTGATTTGTTAGCAATCAGCCACTCCAGCACATCTTCCTCCCTGCTCAATTCACCTGGAAAGTTAACAGGATTTCACATAGTATATATATATATATATATATATATATATATATATATATATATATATATATATATATTACATACACGAGATTAGAGATCATCAAAATCTCCGCTTAGCTAACATTAGAATGTCAACATTTATTGAATTAAAATAATTCCCGATGAAATAATGAAAATAAACATTGTTCATCGACACTTTCATATCGTATTTTTAAAAAGCCACGTATGTAGAAGGTACGTAATAGACCAACAATAAATATCTGAACACGATCAACTCAAATTAAAACCAAGAGTACATTATTGGTGAATATCTGAATACAGTTATTTCTGTACTTGCGCAAAAAGATAAAGAAAACTAGTGTTTCACTAATAAGTTACTCAGTTTATGGGTTAATATTTCACGAGGAGAACACGGTTTACGATCAATTACTTGCAGCGTAGTGAAAGTCTATCAGCGGATTTGACGAGAAACAGCAACAAGAGCCGGCATCGCTACTCGATTTTGTAATACACACGTCAGAAGTAATAATGAGTCACAAACCTTCATAGATAATAGGTATTTGATGCCTGTAGTACACCAGTCTTGGCAGGTCTCCAAGACTGTACTCCTCGGCTAATTCCTCATCGTGGATCTTCACGAATCCGATACCAAGTTGATCGGCCTCGTCGTCTATGTTTTCTAACTCTTGAAGAGCTTTCGCACATTTCTTGCATTCGGGCTTGTCTGAAATACCAAATCAGCTCCTCAAATACATGACGGGACATTCAGCTACGGTGGGGTAGATCCTAGATCATGCTCCTTAGAGGATCGAAGCAGTGGAGTTAAGTGCATCGCCTACGTGAATACGCTGTGTGTTAAAAGAGAGTGTGAAGTATAGGTACATAAAGCGTGTCTCGTGCAAAGTGATACAGGTGTCGGTGCTCACTAACCACTGAAACTAAAAGGTGATGTTCAGTGGACACTGGGTTCAAACAACTCTTCTAAGGTTGCTCTAATTAATGTGTATAGAAGAGTGTCATTGAAATTGCTTTGAGTTATAAATAGTGTTTAGTACACCTTTGCTAGACAGCACACGGTCGCGTAAATATGTAGGTCAAGGTCATTGTTAAATGATATTTTTTGTAGTACGGACACTGCTTCGTACAATGACGTGCATGAATAAGTTTTAAATAGTAGTTTTGCATTCGTTAAGGAGACACAACGGGCATTTGATGGCGCGGTCGTCACACGTCGGTTCGTCAATCCGAGCTTGCTGGCAAGCCACAAATAGCCCCACAAAAATAACTCGCCTCACAGCCCGATAATGCAAACGTGTTTTTGATTCTAGATTTCCTTTAGACAAGGCCCACGAACACCTATTTAGACACAACATGGGTGCTAGTTAGGCGGAAAGTTACTGCGATAGTTTCAGAGTTAATAAGAAACTATGAACGCAAGTATTTTAATTGAAGGTCATTAGAGTTTAGTGGAATGGATATCGATCGCAATTATGTTATGTATCGTGCATCGGTATCGTGTAGTTCTTAAAGTAAGTAAGTCTGTGTATTGATTATGACACGGGTTGTGTTCACGTCGTTTGTATCGGAAAAAGCTTGTTCATACTCTAATTTCCAATTCAAAGTTCCTCCTTTCGACTATATATCGCGCATAAAGCTAAGAAGCGCGGCTGAAACGTAAAACTACACCAATTACTATTCTATAAGCGAGAAGAGTTACTGCCAAACCGACATAAAATAGTCCATGCCGCCATCTGAGGGCTTTACTTACTGTTTGACGGGCCGCAACTTTTGTGATCGGGACCTACGTCAAAAACACAATCAAACACACTGGCACAATATACAGACGCGTCCTCTAACCTTCGTTAACAGATGATTATTGAGCGAAAGATACCTCTACCAGACAGAACTACAATCATAGACTTTACAGTTTAACGAATGGTTAGTTGAAAAATGCCTCGAATTTACCACAATAGCTGATTTAAGAAAACCCAATCGCTTTGATGCAATACTTACAGAAGAGAACCGCTACATAGTCCGTTTCATCGATGATTTTTGCTAGGATCTTTTGATTGACTTCTTCTATTCGGTCAGGAAGGTCCATTGCTTCTAAACTCGTCAAGAAATCCAGGACGCTTTCTTCGTCCATGAGATCTCCTACAATAATAAGTTTAAAACAAGATGATTAAATAATAATAATAATGAATTAAATGTAGACAACATTTGATTCAAATTTGATTTCAGTAACAATATAAAGATATTGACAACGATACATTTAATTGCTTAACATTAATTATTATTGCCTTTGAATTTAAATATCTACGTTGATCTATTAGATAAAAAAGGAAAGTCAATGAATTAATTTCTTATATGTACGTATGTCCTTATAGGTACCTATAATGTACAAAAAAGGCAAGCCTTTCAAACAATTTAAAGAGTAACGAATACAAAATGCTTGGCGTTCTTCCTAAGAGCAGTTTTGTTGCCAATGTCACGGCATCTTTCCGGCAGAGTGACAGATTGGCAATTTCGTCTACATGAGCGTAAATATTGACATAACTGTGCCCCTCGAAAATAGAAACAAACGCGGTACGGTTAATGCTTTTAACGGCAGCGTAAAATGTTAAAGACTCATTAAACCGAGTGTTTCAGTTGTAATGTTTGAAAACTAAAAACGAAACACAATCAAATCTACATTTTATGTCACTTTTGTGTACTCTATTTTGGCGTACTGTGGTCATTTATGCAAACATGATACCTCAAATTCCTTCTAAACTTCGTATGTCGTCTATATTTTGAATATTAAACTCGTTTTATTTTCAATCTTCCTCCATAGTTAATCCTTTGATATTACTCATTATTATTATTATTACTCATTACTCATGCTTCTGAGGTAACCCATGAATCTAATTCAAGTATTATAATAATAGTGTAATTCGCATGAGCAGACCTTCAATTCGTCTTAAAACCACCCAAAAATAATAGAAACAGTCAACCGAAACCTTGGCACTCGAAGTCGGGTTGATAAATACGACCGACCTAAGATTAAAATAATTCGCTTTGATATTTAGTTTCATACAGAAGACAATGTCTCCTTGCCTTGCATGCATTGGATAAGAAACATCTTCTAGTGCTACTTATACGTCAGAGTCAAAAACTACTGCGTGTAGTACTCTACAGGTTTTATTGATACTGTATTAAAATCATTCGTAATTATTTATAATAACTTCGGTTATAAAACATGACTTAAATATGATGATACTCTTCAATATTTAGTCAACGTCAATTTATATTCCCTGCATCCTTTTCATATTCTCAAAGAATTAACTAAAAATCCTTACCTCAGTGATGATTAAAGGGAAAGCACAAACATTTGAGATTTAGATCTGACCTTCGTAAATGATCGGTTCCTTCTCACGGAAGTACGTGAGGGCGGGGAATTTCGTGATGCCATACTGCTTCGCCAGCCGCTTGTCGTTGATCTTAACGAAGTCGACGCCAAAGGTGTCCGTGTCATCGTCTATCTTCTCTAGTTCGTCGAGTACTTTGTCGCATGTCACACAGCTTCTTGCATCTGTGGAAATTGTTGCATTATTTGTTTTATTAACTGAAAGTTTGCTTGACTTTTTATCCATATTATAAAGAGGGAGCCCCTGAGGGGTTCACGTTAGACAGGTAATAAGTCTAACATACTGAGGCTGAGATCTATAGAACTTCGACTAAGTCTATGTCAAAGTCACGAACTCAGTGGGGATTTGGAATTGTTAAATCGAACTTTGACTTAATCCGGATCATTTTTTACAAGAAAAACAGACTGACAGACAGACTAAGCAAATATTTTCTTGTAAAAAATGACTCGGACTTAGTAAAAATCCTAACTGAGGTCGTGACTTTGACTTAGACTTAGTCGAAGTTCGCTCTATAGATCTCAGCCTAACCGCCGAATGTTCATACATTTAAAGTCGCCTTATGTCGTTTAAGGCCGCCTTATCTGTCAAAATTGTAAGGCGAAAATCAATGTAAGAAGCCGTTAAAGTTAAGTGGTGTTTGACCATTTGGGCATAAGTCTTGTCTGCAACATGTTTCAAATAAAGACGTCATATTGAGTAAAGAAAGATACGTGTCGTATTGATGCCGAAACAAAATATCAATGAGTTTGCTTTAGCAACTGAATACAATTCAGAAACCCTTTTTACTACCCAGTTGCTAATAGAAATAAAATATAACGAAATTTATTACAAATTATAGAAACATATTAATCAACATTAGGATATTCCTGACATAGGTTTAGTTCGAAGCTAGACGATTGTTAATTAACGCAAGCAAACGCACGTATAACCATGCCAAAAATACATTCTACTATCCGTAGGAACAACATACGAATTCACTAAATATAGACACCAAAGCTCCGCAATTATTTTGCTTTAGTTTCGCGGAAGCTGTAATTGAAATAGGGCGAGCTGGATGAAGATTTATATATGTGTAGATTTGCGTACTGACTGATTGTATATTCCACGGCGGGCTAAAAAAAAACGTAAGTATCTTTACAGAATTATCTTGAAAGTTTTTGGCGGGAATTCTGACGGTGCGGGTGGTCGCTTGTTTTAATGATTTCATATTTTAGTCTAAAGTTGTGTTTGTGGTTTAAATGTGATGTGTATCTAAGTAATAAACATCAACGAAGATGGAGAGTATGTGGAAGCTTTGAAATAAGTGATTTTGGATGCTTTTTGTCGGGTGGATGGGTCGACCATGTTGGATTCCTCCGCTGCAAGAAAATTGTCTAAAAAACATCAAACTGGAAGGAATTGACGCTAAAATTCCAGCGGGGCCTTGAACTCGAACACATCCGACTTCATTGCACTTGCGAAAACTTAGATGTAGGAAAACAATTTCCCTAACTTGACATTGGCATAATGTATTTCAATTGCCATAAAAAAAAATATCTTGAAGCAGACACTTAAAACAATATGGGTATTCAAGAGGTATATCTAATTGAAATACGTCTCTTTGTTTGTGATAAAATTATTTGGAATTTAAGAAGTACCTAGACTAGATAATATTTAAATTATTTTCACTCATGTTGATAGTGCGAATTGTGTACTTGACTATGTTTCATTTCATACACATATTTATATGTAATAGCAAATAAAACAAAAAAGAAACCTTTCTCTAAAAACCGCATCGAAATTGGTTGAAAAATGAGGCAGTAAGGCAGTAATTGTAAATTCTGCAACGAGCAAGAGTGGGGGCGTAGTGGGGATATCTTGCTATCCCTTTCCAACGCACACACACCGTTATGGCCCTGACGTGATTTTACTGATACTTCTCTTTCCCGCAGTTTGAAGGTTACACCAAACTACAAAGGCTTATAACTTTTTTATTTTTGAGAGTATTTTAATATTTCTTTCTATGCTACGTTTTAGATGACGTAAATTTCATATAAAATCAATAAAAAAAATGTCAAGTACCCACTTGTCACAACATCTCATAAAAGTCGCCATGGCTTGTTCCGTGGAGACTCGAGTTACGTTTCATAATAAGCCATGATTACAATCTAGGAAACAATTTAAACCAAAGCTTATGGTGCGGAAACGCATTGTGTCTGCCTTTGGTCCAAGCGTTATTATTTCCTAGTGATGTATGAACGACGATGAACTATTGCTACTACGGTATAACTACTATTACTGCGAATTTGAGTGGTGGAATTGTAAAAGACGATATTTTAAACCTACTTGAACCTACTACCTACCTACTTATCTACTTGAATCTCTGAATCCTTGCTCCACTCAATCCTTGTTATATTTGTGGAAGCGTGCAATTTCTACTACCACATTTAATCCATCAACATCAATCACGCGTTTTCATTTCCCTGACCTCACCCACTACGTGGGATTGCCGTCTACATATTTGAATGCAGTACGTAAATGATGTAGAGGAATAAGTTTTTAAACAATTGGTATTACATACAGAGCTTCGCTGTACAGGGGTGTTACCACCACCTCTTATAGCAGTATTATTATAATCTTACTTCGTTTTTTTTTGTATGGGAATCGGTGCAAGTAAGACTATAATAATACTGCTATAAGAGGTAGTGGTAACCCCTCTGGTCGCCTCCTTGGTCTAGTGGCAGCATATATGGGCTGTAGATTGGCAATTCGAGGGTACGATTCTCAGGTCGGGCAAAGCGAATTTTCTAATTTATTTTGCCCGGAACCGGATCCCTTGACGTCTGGCAAGCAGCCGGTACTAAAAGCTAAACCAAATCCTTTCTGCAACATGCTTGAAAAAGTGTGTTGCGCTAAAACCCACATTAAGGTGAGATAAGGGCGGGCAGAAAGAAAAAAAAAGGTATTAGACACAGGCATTATCTAACTCTCTGTAGTATTGGATTTTAATTTGTGTTTAACATACTTACATACTGCATATTGCATACATAGACTCACACCTGTATCCCCGAAGGAACTAGAAAAGTTTTGAAGTTCCACAAAATATAACATAACATAACATAAGCTCACGCCTGTATCCCCGAAGGGGTAGGCAGAGGCGTACTAGCGGACTAGAACACCCACATTTCGCCGAGCTTAGTTCGGTCCCAGATGTGATAGGGGGCGAGCCTATCGCCATATCGGGCACAAATTCCAGACTCCGGGCTGATATGGAAAAATCCAATATCACTTTGCCCGACCCGGGGATCGACCTGAGACCTCAGAACCGTAGTCGTACCGAGATACCACCATGCCACGGAAGCACAAAATATAACTACAATAAAATATCGAAATATTATTGACTCTCTTTAGCTGTAGGTGTATGTTTACTTTTTTGTTTAGTATGTTTTGCTACTCCCATTCATCCTTGGTGATATATTTATTACATTACAAAAGAAAAATATTTCTGATCATTAATATTGCTACATTGACGACTATGTAGCCAATACTAATAGTACCCTTAGTTACTGATACTTGTTAGCCAGTATGAAATATATCCAGATAATTTAAGCCCTGCCTCGGTGGCGTGGTGGTATTTCGGTACGACTACGGTTCTGAGGTCTCGGGTTCGATCCCGGGTCGGCCAAAGTAATATTGGATTTTTCCATATCAGCCCGGAGTCTGGAATTTGTGCCCGATATGGCGATAAACACGGCTTACACAAAAATCAAGAGCAACCTATTGAAAAACAATATTTTCAACTTATGGTGTATCTACAAACAACATTAGATTTACGAAAACAAACACACAAATCTGTAAAATGAAGAGTTCATTACTAGTAACATTTATGACACGTTTCTGATACGGTGTAATTCCAGGCAACAAAGCTTTTAACTTTGCTTTTATAGCTCTAGTTTATTGTGTAAATGTAAAGAAGTCTATACTGTTAATAAATAGAAGACTATTATCACCTATTCACGATATTATGATAAATTAGTAAGCACTAAATCTTGGGAAAATACGGCCTTTCAACGTACGACAGTGATAGCATAACGTAGTTGCGTAGGTTATGGAAATATGTTGATGGAGGGCAGAAGATCAAAACAAAAGAAATAGTGGATGGTGAATTATTGGATGATCAATAACACATCGCTGATTCCTCTAGTAGTTTTGGATTTAATGGACGGCAGTAATCACTTAACATCAGGTGAATCAAGTTATTGTTTGCCCCCTCTCCTCTTACGGCCGGTTTCAATAAACAATCTCAGTTCGAATGTGCAGCTAGATTACAAAAATTAGCCACTAAGAACACAGTTTGAACATGACTCTGTCAAATGACGTGATTTGATTGGTTCATAATCGCGATCTATCTGTACTCTAAACTGAGATCGTTTATTGAAACCGGCCATAAAAGAAACATTGAATCAACAAATGTATTAACGAAAATGTAGTGTGATGTTTATTACCTACTTTTTTAAAGTAGGTAATAAACATAATGAGAATTGAAAAGACCGCGATGGCTGAAAAGAATAAACGGAATGGTTATGGATATGAACAATATAAATTCTAGAATAATCTTTGTAAATATTATATATTTTATAGTTAAATGTAAACGGAACACTAAAATTACTCAAAATTGTTTTTCAGAAATGTCCATCATCAAATTATGTTTTTCACAACAGATATAAATGTTATGTATACTTCAAAGACTACAGAACATGTGCAACAATATTGTTTACAATAGTGTTAACGTACATACATAAAGCAAAAGTCACCGTCGAACCCCTTATTGAGATATTCGCGCCAATCGCCCGTTGTAAAGCATCTTTCAATATAATGCGATTCAAATAAGAATAGGAACGTCAATGACCTCTATCTGTCAAATGTCACTTGAAAAGTAAGGTTTGCAACCAAACCCTATTTGCGTTTCAACATTTTTTTGTTTGTTGTATTGTCTCAGTTCATCGATATATTATTTACCTAGATGCACAGTTGACGTTTGGAAAATGGGAAAGCAAAGGAGTGCTTAAGCACTACTTTTGCATACAGTCGGGCGCCGATAAAATTCTAAATTTCAAAATTCAAATTTAAGAACGCTTGCTCATTTCGTTTAAAAAGCTACTTTATAACACGTGCATAGGGTTATAATTGTGTTGATTTAATTAGAACTTGTGATATTTTTCTTTGTTCTATTGCTGAGACCACTTTTTAAGAGGATATTTGCAAAGAACTGTGCATCTAGGGTATATTATTTTGATGTCTCAGTTACACAAAGTGAAAAAAGTCTATATTGATTATAAGGTTTCGTTGCAAACTTTACTTTTCAAATGACATTTGACAGATAGAAGTCATTAACGTTCCTATTCACTTTCACTCACTTTTGTAACCTGTTTTCGATATAATCAAACTTTCATCGCACATTCAGTTCCACGATATCATTATTAGTCGTCATATTCATTCTTATAATAACACTCAGTAATATAAACAAGACCGTCCGGAGGACATTTTGACAAGTTATTTTCAACTGTGTATATAATTTGTTTTGAAAATAAGTCTACATAACCAATCTCTCTTTCTTTCTGCCTGCCCTTATCCTACCTTTTCCCTTTCAAGCATATTTCAGAAAGGATTTGCCTAAGTTTTTACGACCGACTTTTGCCTGCCTGACGTCAACTTCCTCTGAGGGATCCAGTCCCGGGCAAATAAAATTAGAAAATTCGCTTTGTCCGACCTGGGAATTGAACCCAGGACCTCCCAGTAAACAGCCCATATATGCTGCCACTAGACAGGAGGCAAAGTATATTCGACCAACTATTGGATTTAAATTGAATTTACATCGTGTAGTCTTCGCAATATTTTACGAGCCAATGTAATACATTTATCATGTCTACGGCACGAATAGGCAATCTCGATCAATTAGATTCCATTGTATCAAAGAAAACAAAGTAAAGTGGAAGCTCGGTTTTGCGTTTCGATTGGTGAGATTTTCTGTGGCCTAAATCTGGGGAAGGATCATTTCATTCCCTTCATTTGAAGTACTCGTAAGCCCTCCTATCTATAATTACGTTGGTGTTTGTCTATGGGCGGTAGAGATCCCTTAGCACGTAGGTAATCTATCTGTACGTTTGTCAATCTTTTTTGTAAAAAACGTATGTTTTGTACCTTTCTCTATGTTTCGTATAAACATAATATTATTTGTAAAATCAATAAAATCTACGGCAATATCAGATTATTTTCGTACATCTGTTTACTTCGTCTGTCGAATTGATCAGCCTGCGTATTTTGTTTATTATTTCTTATAACTTCAACGTTTGTAAATAGTGTGTATAATTTGTCATTGTGTAAAATATTTATTTTTATTACACTTGGGCATTATCCAGCTGCATTAAAAAATATTGAGCATGCTGCTTCGGAGTTACACGAATTCCTCTGTTATTTTGCAAACATACCTAATGTTTGTTAAATATGTTTATAGATTTATATTGCATCAGAAAATAAAATAACGATCTAGCATTTTGTGATTATTACAACACAATTTTCACTGGGCACTAGGAAATCTACTGAACACGTTTATTGTTTTACTATCTACATACAAACAACGCACTACAAACTCAGATGTGTTGCAGTCTTCTTTAACAACTAAAATTATACCATCTTTAAAATCACCAACTCGTGTAGGAAAATTAAAATTACAACGACCCAGTTTTAGTTTCAGGCCTATAAATCTTCTTTATCGCCCTCCGGGAATCTTTGTCCTCTCGAACTCATGAAATCATCGCGACACGAAACGGTTAGTTTAAATGCTTTTATATTTTTATTATTATCACTATGACGCGAATGGCGTCCCATTTCACGTATCTTGTTTATTTTTAGCGCTCACTGATTCATGGAGAAAAGGAATGGCCACGTAGGAAACATGTAATGACGTACGGTGAGAATTTGGCAGCGTATGCCCGTCATGTCGAGACTCGCATCTGGATTTGTACCTGTGTTGACTGACGCTGGCGCTACATAACAGTTTTGATATACGACTAAGATATAACACAAGTCAGTCATATTAGCTCAAACGATTCGATTTAGGTTTGAAGTTCTAAATGCAACAAAGGTAACTGTAAGAAATTGTTTCAAAGTATCATAAATGTAGATATAAATATTGGAATCGTAGTAGGTACGAATGCAAACATGGGTTTTGTCTTAGGGCTAGTTTACGATGTCATTAAAACATACCTAGGTACATAACATAACTTAAATTATGCCACCCACAACCCAATATTTAAGAATCATATTATAATTATATTTAATTATTTCAGCAACAGTCAGAGTACCAACAGTCGCATTCCGACCCCATGCAAGGCATCAACATTATCATGGATATCAGGAATTATAAAAAAATTAACGGTCCCACAACACCCAGATTTGAAAGAAGTATTTGTTCACAATAACTTTTAAGTCATTGTGTTGGTGCGGGAGAACAACCCCGGTTTCCCGTTTTACAACCAACTAATCACTTGCTACGTCACTACGACACGACGATTGTCGAAAGTAAGTGGATGGTGCTTCCTTCTTTTAGGTATTGTGGAATTCCTCTACGTTTTTTAAAATGATTTGTAGGTAAGGTGACGACGAAGTTTGTTAACTGAGGATACTGGCCAGCGCTCATGAACTTGAACATCTTCAAGATATTTAACAAGGAAAAGATGATTGGTAGAAGTGAGAGGATTAAAGCTTTTTGTGGTAAGTACTTTAGTACCAACCCTTCGAATTGGTCTAATTATGCTAAGCAAAATCAACTATGAATCTACCACCAGAGTGCCGTCCCTCAAACGGGAGATTTGCGGAAAAGTGAAAAAGGGTCGGAAATAATTCATTTGCGTAGATACATCGAATAATCAACTCAAGCTATTTAAATCAACGTAGCCATCTGTTCTGGAGATTTATTTAAGAATTACGACTCATTCCGTTAACGAATAAGATATAATAAATTCTAAACAACTCATATGAGTTGACGTCAATTTTCAGTCTACTGTACCTACATACCACCAACAATGTTACTTACTAGTTCAGTTTTGTTTATTATAATAACATCATTTTCATGTTATTACGAGTTATTGTTTATATGACTTTATACCTACAACTTATAAACAATATTAATATCTAAATTAGCTGTTAGTTGTTACACATGGCTCTTCCTTAATACCCGTTAATAATTAAAAGTTTCATATCCCAAGTCGGACAAAGTGGTTTTTGAACTTGATTTTCGGGAATGGATCCCCAGAAGCCATTAACGTCAAGCAAGCAGCCGGTTGTAAAAAGTCAGCCAGATCTTTTCCGTAACATACTTATAAAGTGTGTTGCTCAGAGCCACAGTACGGTCATACAGTGGGATAAGGGCAGTTGAAAGAAGTTTATTGCGAAATATATAATTATAATGCTTGCAACATAGATGATAAAATTTTAACAACGCGTACTATGGCTTAAATCTGAAAGTTAGAATCGAGAAGTTGTGCTACCTTGTAGCGTGACTTATAACGTGTATAAGAGAGGAAGATGAGGACGCTAAGAAGATCATTACAATACAGTTCTGCAAAAAAACTACATTCATCTTATCAATAAATTGATCCATCAGCTCAGTTAGTGGTTGATAGGCATTAAACAATCCAAGCTTTATATGAATTATTAGTATTGCTACAGAGTATGAGATACTTGAATCTAGCAACATGTGAAACATTGCACCTTCTATTTAAAATTATGTGAAATAAGATAATGTGAATAAATAAGAATACCAGTAAGCAATTCCCCCTCCCTGTCTAATCCCCATTCTTTTAATTATTTTGATGGTAGACACATACGTTTATACATCTATGGGTGGTGGAGATTATTTACCTGCTTTTTCTATACGATAAAAAATACAATTGTGTATTTTTGGCACCTTAAGATTTGAAGAGCACAAACTCCCTGGTCGGTTTCAACAGCAGCTTACAAGTCATTAGACAAAACCCCCCACAATATTTAAATAGTAGAATTTGATTTGAACGAATCGCAACTGTTGTAAGACTTGCAACTGCTGATACAGCATCACAACATTTGTGGCCCTACGTACATATGGGCGCATCTGCATTACACCCTCAATTAAAAAACAAAAATATAAAGTTGTTAGTATCTGAAAAACTAAGATTGTAATTTTGGAGTGAATTACGTTCTATTAATCATTTAATATTATTTGCTGTTTTATCTGAATGTTTAAATTGTTTTAAAGCTATGTTATAAAGTAACTTTCAGTAACCGGATATATGTTTGTGTAATAATTATTGAACTTATAAAGCATGTCGTAAATTTATGTTTTATCACTCTAAAGTGATTTTAATATTTATCTGATTTTAAGGTTTGGATTACAATTAACCAATATCATACTTTAAATTAATAATGCTTGGCGGATATCCGCCGACTGTAATTTTATGTTACATTGTTATAGCGGTGTTTTAATTACGCTGTGAATTAATAACAATTCATTATTTAAAGGCCTAGAGAACTCTTAGTTTTTATAATAATTATTTGTCTTGTTTTAAATTCGTTTCAAAGAAAATCATTAATGTTATCGATTATTAACAAAAACTCGGACGGTATTTCTATTATAAGTTTCCTATTTAAAGCCATCGCTGTTCAGCAGCAGTGACAGTAATTTTGTGTAAATGATGTTAAATACATGCAGTGCTAATTTGTGTAAATGTGTAATAATAAGTTTAATTGTCAAAAAGTGCTGTAAATCGTGTTGTGAACTTCTGTGACTCGTTTTACTGACTTTTGGAAAATATAAAAGATATGTGTTTTTGTATTACGCCATGAATATGGGTGGTTGCCCGATATGGCGCCGACATACACAAACCACAATGACATTTGATTTTGGCATGGACGGATGGGGATAGAGTGGTTCCACAACATAAAACAATATCGAAGGAATAATATTACATGTAATACAGCTTCAAATTATGGATGAAGTGAAACAATCAGATGATTATTTATTGATGATGATAGGAGATTGACGAAAGACGAAACAGGTAAAAGACGATTGTAGATGGAAAAGGACAGGGCGACCGCATTGGACTTATATTAAGCAATTCAATGACTTGCTTAAAATAAGTCCGATGCGGTGCCCTTGGGGTGTTACCATTACCTCTTATAGCAGTATGATTATAATATTAACATAAAAAAACACAGTAATATTAAAGTAATACTGCCATAAAAGGTGGTGGTAACCCTCTAGTTCAAAAGTACCCTAAACCGACGCGAATCAATGAAGAGATTGATAAAAGTAGACGAAGCACAAGTAGTATGTATGTCAGAATCGGGCGAAGTGGATATTCTCTGCTTACCCCTATGGGATACAGGCAGTAATCGACTTCTGCTAAGGCCAACTAGGTCCGGGCCTAGAGCGGCTGTACCATTAGGGGTAGTCAAACATGAAACAAAAGCTTTGGCCTTATTGACATTTTTTTGGTTAAAAACATGGAGCAGCAGCTAGTACCGAACCTACGGCGGCTAGCACTGTAAATCCGTCATTGGATACAGGCGAGATATTATGTACGTATGTACTCCATGATGCTCTTTTACGTCAACTTTCCTAGACAATAGGAATTCCAAGGTGAAATATTTATTGAAGATTCAGAAGGAAGGAATAAAATTCACAAACGACAATAACACAGTAAGTAGTTTTATCTTTCTTCAGTTCTCTAAAATTCAATAATTTACTACAACCTACTAGCTTTATATTTTCATAACCAAAACCAACCAATGTTGCTATGCAAGCCCAATTCGAAATCCTAAATAATAAAACATTATTACTGTAAAATTTAATCGCCCTAAACATAAGTAAGCTATATATTTTACGTCCAAATTCCCAGGCAATAACATGTTTCATTGCAAACACTACTATGAAAATAATAAACCTATGCATATTTTTGTTTACAAAATATATGTTTAGTACACAATTAGGTAATGTTTTGTGTTTTAAATTTAATAGCGTTTACATCTCACTTATACCGAATCTGTGGGCTCTTGTGAATGTTGTTTTTAAGATTACTGAAATGCTATTGAGTTATTCAGTAAAATAAATAAAAGATGTAAAATGGATTAATTTCGACGTTAACACGGATCGATTACTTGGTAAATAATTGAAATGGGGTCATTCGTGACTACAGCCAAATCCAACTAGGACAGATAATTTGTATCCACGCAATATTGGTTTACAAACCTAAGACGCTATTGTTTTGGTAGATATACCATAATGTGAATGACACAGTTCGTGTTTTCGAAATAAAATGGTTTAACTTATTTTCCAATTTAAGAAAAAAGGATGCCACACTTTAAAATCTGAGTCCCTGTGATGGTCTTTACATAAGGTAATTAACTAATTTAAATATTAGTTTCTAAATATACGAGTAGAGTAATATTACTATAAGAGAAATCGTCCTTACGATTAGTAATTTCCCAAACCACTTTTTTAATATTTTGATTCATACACGGTCCAAGGAAATACAAATCACTACAAATCAAACAAAACGTCCATCGTTATGAGTCATAATCGATTAAAGATTATTCTTATTAAGCAACCAAAGTACATAAGATCACGGACTAATAATGATAAACAAATCTAAAGATAGGTATGTACATGCCATTGGTATGAAATTATCTTTTGTTATGTAGTGAGTGGGTGGTTCTAATCAGGGTCCCAATCCAAAACCCTATAAACAAATTTAAAAGAAGGGCTTTCAAGCCAACGTGGCACCGACGCCAAACGTTTGGCAATCACAAGTATTTGAAAAATAGAATTGGAATGAGGAAACTCGTCAATGAACTAGAACAATCCAATTGACCGACATATCGATAGCTGAAGTGACAGTGATCAGTGACAGAATCCATACTAATGGATGCATGTGGAGATGAGACCCGGAATACAAAACGAACAGTTGCAAATGTACATGGCTGCTACAGATATCAGATGCAAGACTTAATTTCTTCCTTTTGCGAATTGTTAAGGCGTTGACACTGTTCTCCTATTTACTAGGAGTTGGCTACGCTTCAGCTATTTCATTTTCATTAATTGTTAATTGATACAACTAAGAGCCGCGAATCAACAATTTTCTTAATTTGTTTAGCTTTAGACATGCTTTTTCCTCATTACATTTCATATGACACGTAGTTGAACCAGTCATTAATTGTATAAAAGTATTTAATGTTTAAAGTTACTCATAAACATCTGCTAGTCTGGTGTTTGGTTTTCACACTTTTAATGTTGTGAAAGCGAAGCTACAAACATTGTTTATTAACAACTTTATGAGTATCGATGATGTTAATAACTTCCTTTGCAATAAGTAATTACGATTGTCAGTCTACGGAAAGTGTTACTTCTTCGGCTGACTAGCTGTTATGAAGCGTCACACAGTCATTAGCTCTTGAATTATTAGTTAATTTGTTAAAATTAATGTATTCTTGTGCGTAAATTGTCGCAGTTTTCATTAATCCAAGAATTAACGACGGAATCCACCATTTTGGACGTTTTCCAATTGAACATTTGTAATCGTGAGAGCATCTTCGTAATTATGTATATTCTCTAACTCTCAACATTTACTAGGCAACGGGAACTATTTTTGTGTTACAAAAAATGTTTCGAAACGTCAAACCATCAAGGCCTTGGTGTTTGCATTGAAACAATTCTACCAGAACTTGGATTTGTACAATTTCTCAGAAGGTCCATAATAATTAGCAAGAACTTAGCAATAATGCTCTTGTTTAGTTTGAAAAATTTGAGCAGGTGCTCTCGATATAAAGGATTAATTTGCAAAATTAAATAATATAAATCCTTGATATCGAGAGCGTTTAAGGAAGGCGGACCCTGGCATTAAGCCGGGAAAATGCCAGACAGTCAATGATATTGTATTGTGTCAGGTGTTTTATTACCTCTATAGCAATACTAGAGGTAATTTCTAACATAAGAAATAAATGGTCTCTACACAAGACGAATAATATTGTCCTGTATACGACTCAATTCAGAGGTATAGAATTAGCATTCATAATAGAGCCATACGAAGGACTTTTTTCTCATAATGTGTACAGTGACATGTGGGGCCTCAGCCAAAGGTCGATATTGCATCGGTGCCGGCCCCGACAGTGATGTATTGCACTTTTTGCGTCTAGACCGGTCATCGCATCCCTCGAATGAGTGAGAGGTGC
This sequence comes from Clanis bilineata, assembly GCA_036417725.1. Classification (NCBI taxonomy): domain Eukaryota; kingdom Metazoa; phylum Arthropoda; class Insecta; order Lepidoptera; family Sphingidae; genus Clanis; species Clanis bilineata. The sequence goes on along the minus strand of CM071145.1, from coordinate 2,934,310 downwards.
ATAACAGACACGTCAGCGGCCCGCGCGAGCCAAGATGCTTAATGAATAGCCGACCAGATTAGATCGGACACTCGGCAACAGGCGCGCGCGACCGCTCTCACCACACAAGTACACATAACTGGCACTTTTGCGAAAAGACCACCAAGAGGAATGCGATGCGACCGCGGGATCCACGACGACGGTCGGCGACAAAAGAAAACGGCCGGAACGCCGGCACCGAGCAATGGAAGTCTATTTCAGCGGCACACGGTTTTAGCCGAGCCGCGAGCGTAGGCGCCCGCGACCTCGGCGTAGCGCGCTCAGCGGGGAAACGAGACTCGCCACCATTTTAGGTCGCGCCGGCGGCCGCAGCGGCCGGCGCCCGGGTCAAGTTTTATTGTCTCCGCGGTCCGGTTGCATAATTGCGGACGGCTAACGAGCAGCTTTCAAAATATACGGGCGGGCGACCCGCGCGGCCGCCGCGACGTTCTAAGGGACGAGCGGTTGTGCTGGCGGCCGGCCAGCCGCGACCGCCGGCGGTCTTCGCTAAATTAGACGGCGACGTGACGACTGTTCGTGCCGCAGTGTCGCGGTGCCGCACTTACACCAGTACACCGCCACGAAGTCCTTCTCGTCGAGCACTCGCTCCAGCTGCTTAGCGGTGACCTCTTCGATGCGGGGCTCCTGTTTGGTCGGGGGGGCGGGGGCCGACTTTCGCGCGTCGGTCGTCGCTGCTGCGAGCAGCACCACCGCCGCCAGAGCGAGCGGCCACCGAGCCATGGCGAAGGCGCGCGCGGACTGAGCGCCCGCCGCCCGCCCGCCCTGCGCCTGCGCCGCCCGCCCTCCGCGCGCTTACCACCCGCGCCCGCCCAACGAGGCCGCGCCTGCGCACGCGCCTCCGATCGCCGCGCCGCGCAGATGCACTAGGTTTTGTTTACATCGCGCCGGCCTGTCTCACTGTTACGTGCCATCTAAATCAAATCACGTTCTCTCTTATCTATTACTAGTTTGAAATATTGACATATTTTCTTGGATGCTAGTGATTATGACTCACCCAAGAAATAAGAAATTATAGAGAAAAGAGAAAACATATTGTAGATTTACACATTCTGTTCCTTATTAATTTTCGAAGCGAGTATTATGTATTTGAGGAATCTTAAATTCATATTGATCAAGCAGCACAATAAACATTTTGGTCTCTGGTGAGTTTCTTTATGCGATAAAATCGGTCATGGGTCTTAATTTAAAGTTTCTTTGCCAGGTCCATTTCAAAAAGTTCTGACAAGTACATATGAGTTTGTTGATCAGTGCGGCTCTACTCTGCGTAAACAGATTTGATTAAGGTAGATAACGCCCGAATGGTCAAACGCTACTCAACTTAAACGGCTTCTTATATTGATTTTCCCCATACAATTTTGACTCATATGGCGGTCTTAAACGACATAAGGCAACCTTAAGTGTATGAGTATTCGGCGGTAAACCTACTAGGTACTACCTACCATCATGATGTCCGGCTGCTCGTGGCACAAATTCGGCACAAAGTCCAGACTCTGGGCTGACACTGAAAAATCCAATATCACTTTGCCCGATCGAAATCAAAGACTGGGGTCTCGAACCAGAGACCTCAAAGGCCAGAACAGTCGCACCGCGCACGCAATACCACTACGCCACCGAGTGCGTTCCCTTGGAAGGCCCAAAAAAAGCTGGACGGACGTTTTAGAGCAAAATATGAGAAGCAATGGTCCCACTGTGGATGATGCTCAAGGTCGCGGGAAATGGAAGTGTTAAGTAGGGAGGCGGACGCTGGCATTAGGCTGGGATATTGCCAGGCCGAAAGAAATAGTGTAACTCTACCATGACTCAATTTGAGACATTACATTACATTTTCGTATTCCACATAATATGGCAGTGTATATGTGCTGTGCTGTGCAACGATAAATTCTGAATTCGAATAGGTCGGGCAGCGCGGTTTTTATGGTTCCGTAGGCAAAAGGCAAAATCGGAACCCTAATAATACTAATACGATTTGCCCAGGGACATTGAAACCCCAAATCAAAGTCGGATCCTTTCTAGAGTGTGTTGCGCCGACTACACATTGCAGTGGAATAAAGACGAGGAGACAAAATATTATAATTAGATATTATTCTAGTGCAAAATAACTGAGTGCATATCAGATGCCTATGGCGCCACTATATGGCGAAGTAAATAATTTCTTGTTATCAGTCCTCAAAAAAGGCGCACCCAGTTTTGCCCGCATTTATTTTAATCATGTTCTTCGATCGTTTGATAATAAAGGTCAAGAGCTGATGAAGGAGTACCAGCAGTAAGATGAACGAGATTTCTGGTGCGGGGTGCCCCAAATCCCATCTTCCTTTCCCAACAAATATTCCCTTACTATTTGCCAATAATTTCATAATTACCTGGGTGTCTATTCTATAAAACGTTATCGGATGAACGATATCGGACCGATACTCTACCGCACAGATTAATATATGTATTTAGTCTAAGTAGGTATATGTAGATGCACGTGGATCAAATAAATGTCAAACACCGAAGAGTGGGCTGTCAAACGGTTTACAACATAGCATTCTCCGAAACGAAACTTAAAGCACCCATATCGTTCGGACGGACACGTATAGTAAAACGTCCGAAACGAAGTCCGCAACTGCGGAGTGCGGATTTCGTTTTAAAAACTAGGCCCCCTATTCTATTATCGTGGGTATCTACGGACGACCTCGAGATCACTTACCATCAGGTTATCCACGTGTTCGTTTGCTAGTCTCCGCTATAAAAACAAGAAAAATAATAATAAGCTGGTATCTATCTTAACATGTTTCCAAAACATTGTTGCCTACGTCAATATCTATGTATAAAAATAAAACTAATACCCTAACTCGCGATGCGACGCCGATAAAACGTTACAGTAATAACGTCTATTAGTAGCAAAATAGCTAGTCTACGGTTAGGTATATGTATTGTCATTTTGCCAATACCACAGCGCGTAATGGCGTAAACATTACTTATCTGCATACTACCACAAAAATACTACTGTTTTTATAAGTAAGGCCCTAATGTCATCTCTTATCTCTATGGTCATCTCTTACATAAGTACCTCCTCTTATTATTTTAATAGTTACTTATAAAAATAAAACTCAAAGGTGGTGGATTCAAAGTGCTTCCTTGGTCTAGTGGCAGCATATATGAGCAGTGGCTCGGGAAGTCCTGGGTTCGATTCCCAGGTCGGGCAAAACGATTTCTTAATTGATTTTCCCAGGACTGGATCCCAGACTGGTTCATGGCAGGCAGGCAGGCGATCCTAAATACTAAACCAAATCCTTTCTGCAACTTTCTTTCTACCTGCACTTATCCCACTTTAATGTGGGATCGGCGCAACACACTTTTTCAAGCAAGTTGCAGAAATGATTTGGCTAAGTTTTTACGACTGGCTCAAATCCTTTCTGCAACATGCTTGAAAAATGTGGTGCCCCCACATTAAGGTGGGATAAGGGCAGGTAGAAAGGGGCCATTCAAGTATTACGACAAGCAGTATGAGGGAGGGTCTTTGCTTTGATAAAGCCACGTCTCTTGAAGTAAAACATTACACAAAACACCTAAACAACACTTGGTATTTCTACAATATTTGTCTATGGTCCATTGTTATATGAGCAGGAGGCTTAAAGCATTGTCATATATGCTCTAAAGCAGGAGGCAATGAAAGTCCTTGTTTTGTGTAGATGTTTTTAGTGTTTTGTTTTGAAAAAAACATGTGGAGGAGTGTGGCTTTAGTTGTCACCATGTGATAAGACTTAAATAACGTCAAGATACTTATTGATTTTGTTATAAATACGATCAGCATCATCCTCCTGCCCAAAGAGCATGTAAACTTTAAGAGACGGGACTCCCATAGACCGATTTAAAATGATTTTTTATCTGTGTACGGTATGTCACGATGACTTACGCTAGAAAATGCTACCACTCTGGCAACACTTTTAGTGCCACAGATTTTATACAGATGTACATAGATAATATCAGATGCACGCATTTTAGCGCTATTATGTTGGTACTTACGTTGAGATGGACCACAATTTGATAAATAAAAGTTTATCGACATCGATAATTTTTTAGGCAGGTATGCCATACATTTCTTGAATTAAATTGTATTATTTATATTAATTACAAGAAACAATAACAAAGACATAAATTTTATTAAATATAGTAACTTACAACATGAAATATATGTACAAAATAGGAACTGACAAAATGTGACACCGGAATCAATCACGTCCTACATCTGAAAAGAAATAAAAATATTAAATACACAAAAAATGAGTAAAGTCGGGTCTCCTGCACTAAAACATTACACAAAACACCTACACAAAACATGCGTTATTTATCTGTGGTCCATTGTTCTACGAGCAGATGACAGCTAAAATCGTTGTTTTGCGTATGTGTTTTAGAGTGTTTTGTGTAATGTTTTAGTTCAGGAGACCCTTAAGATAAGCAGCGTCTGCTGCACATGTTTTTCTGGAAACAAAACACAAATACACCTAATAAAATGTTCTTGTCTGTCTCCTGTTCAAGGAACAATGGATAACTAACTATGCCTAATGGTTTTAATTATGTGATTTATTTCTGACAGTACGTTTCTAAACAGAGCTGGTAATATTAACTTTTTGTCAGATGATATATATGTCTGCTTTAGATATATAAATCTCATCTGGTAGCGTTTATCGATATATTTAATACTACTGCATACATCCCTAAACAAAATGTTTCATTAATTTTTCTGTATAGTTTTATATCAATTCATAGTTTAACCACTATTATATAATTTTAATGCTTACTTACCGTAATTGCTCTAATGGAAATTGATCCAAAAACAAACGTTTTTATGTCCCCATCTCCTCCACATTTTTGTAGTGTGCTTTCGTAGAAGTTGCCTTATAACTACAATAAACAGTAATAGTATTGGATTTATTTTACGATTTTCCCTTTTAGACCATTTTACTCATTATAAAACCAGTAAAACAATAAGAGAAAATAGGTACGTAGAAATTGAACTATAACCGCCAAACAAAGCCGGCATATAATTTTTAACTTTGACATTGAAAGACAGAGGTAACTAAACATAAATGTCTATGAGCATAAATGCGACAAAAAATATCCCTCATTTTCTTTTTTCACAGAATGGCTCCACCGGAATGTTCGGTCTTTGAGATACCTGATGTATAAATGCAGTGAAGGAATAATTAAATAAATTAGTATGGATTATGAAAGAAATATATGTTTAGGAGAAAAATTTAAGATAAAAATAAACCAAAGAGTTAAATGATGAAAAAAGTTAAACATAGGCGATTATAAAAGTCTTTGTAGTCGATATCCCTCATTTATTATAGGTTTAAACCAAAGAGAATGTATTCAATACGTTTGGAGCATGGTGTAGAGTGGCCCATGACAATGTCATTGAGATAGACAGATGCGCAAACTCCATACATCATTTTTTTTGTACGTAGTTGCGACAGGCTGCTCCTGCCTTTATCCCAATTTTATTTGGGGTCGGCGCAACATGTTTTCGACATCCATACATGCCTATCAGCCGTCATCTCGTTCACCCCTTTTTCTTTCATGTCCTTCCTTACACACTCCATCCACCTCTTCTTTGGCCTTCCTCTACCTCTCCATCCATCAACATTCACGTTCATCAATTTCTTACCCACGTATATCTCTTCCCTTCTCATAATATGCCCATACCAAGACAAATTATTATTGCTTTTTTAAACGATATTTTTATGGAATACTATATAACCATGGACAAAAAATTTTAGAAATACCTTGTTTTGTGTATATTTCTGAACGAAATTGTAACTGTCAAATGTGATAGTTACAGTGTAGTGTCTAAAGATTTACATTTATAAATGTCGATATCGATATTTTAAACACGCTTTTATTGGCTTGATCCGTATGTATCTCTATATATTTCTTTTTATTACACTTTATAAATTAGCTTGACTTGTATGCTGGATTCTGTTATATGGACAGACGACCTGATAAAGGTCGCAGAATGACACTGGGCGGCTTCCAACAGGCCGATCTGGAAATCTTTGGGAGGTCTAAATCCAGCAGTAGACGTCCTGTGGCTGATGATGATGATGACTTGTATGAATCTATATATCTAGGTATGTATGTATATGTATATAGGGTAGCGGACTCTTTTAACATGATTTTCATCATATTCATCTTCTAGAGATTTTTATTGTACTTATTTTTGTTTGTAATGACTAATAATCACCTATTCATTACAACGAAAAATAGTAAACCGATTGCAGTCTATTCTTTCACCCATGGAAAGCAATATTGCGTTAAGTTACTCTCTGATGATATCATCAGAGAGTAACATGGGCCCCTTTTTATTCTTGAAAAATGCACGGATCCCCTGGAATAAATTTTTTTATTGTGTTCTCCATGCAGACAAAGTCGTGAAAAACAGTTACTATAACAATTATAATTGTTACAAAATATATAACAAGTAATTTCTATTGCTGTAGGGCAACATTCCTTTACTAATAATTACACTCTACCTTTTGGTTCGGTTTTACAAAACTGAACCAAAAGATAGAGTGTATTGTATTATATTACAATATAATTATCGGATATCGATAATAAAACTTACCGATATAAGCTCATATTTATGACATTTGCCCGCACGGTGAACAATATCAACCAATCACAAAAAAGTGGAGAATGTCACTGTCACGTGGTGGGGGAACGCCGGCGATTTCCGAACGAACAAGCATAATATTTTTCGTTCAACAGCGAATTCTCGTGGCACGGCCGGTAGTCAGCTGAAAAAAGTTTTACTTGTGAATGTGTAGTGACTGTGAATCATACAATGGATATTAATTGATTGCAAAAACACTGTGTATTGTGGCATAGCAGATATATTCCGTGTTTGCGGTGAGTTTTAATTGTTTTCAGTTTTTCTCACCTTTGTTTTACCTGCCCGCCGCCGTATTGTTTGATTTCATTGTAATCTTATCGAAAATTTATTGCCAGCCAGTCGCCTCGATATCTTTCAGTCACGAATACTCACGAATCATAGAAGATTCTTATAAGAAGTAGATTAAAAGAACCGCATGCCCTTTGTGTTCCCAAATAAAAGAAAACTGTTTTTTTCTAATTGTGCTTGCCGTGTACACGTTGGATGTCGTAAACTAACGTGAAATGTTGACCATGAAGTTTCCACATTTATGTAAAAAAAATTGGGCAATAATTTGTCCCACTTTACATTATTTTATAATCACATTCTCATGACCGAACAACATTAATTTTAAAACTTGATTAAATCATGCGGATGCCAACAAGTTTTTACCAATTCGACCTATGAAAATAATAAAGTCACATAAGATAATGAATCGAAAATGCCTTTTTACATTATTCTGAGCTTATATAACTTAATTTATTCAGTAATAACTTAAAAAAAAAACTTTTCTAGTTATATACTTAAATATATAGGTTAATTTAAGCCCAGAAACTAAAATAAGCAATTTCGATTCATTATCATATGTAACTTTATTTTTTTAATAAGTCACAGGAGGCTCGGTCTCCGGTGGCCCATACACTGGAACATAATATATATATGCCACCTCCAACGGGTTAATAGGTTGAATTATATTTGTATTTTTGTCTATACTTCCAATCTAATATTATGAATATATATACATAGACTTACACTTGTATTCCTGAAGGAGTAGGCAGAGATGAACTATAGAGCTAAAACACCTACATTTTGCCAAACTCATTTCCATCCCAGATGTAATAGGCATGGTGCTATGGGGGGGCGTAAGTTCTAAACTCCAGGCTGATACTTAATAGAAGATATATCACTGTTTGACCAGGGAAGGTGTTATAATTCGCCTATGCCTACTCCTTCAGGTACACAGAAGTATGTATAACTAGATAATGGTACTAAATATCACAGTATACTGTCATAGTTTTATGTTGTGTCTTTGTGTAAATGTTTTGAATTCTTGGATATTAAGGCTGAGATCTATAGAGCAAACTTTGGCTGAGTCTAATTCAAAGAAGCAAACTCAGTGTGGATTTGTAATCTTGAAATCAAATTTTGACTTAGTCTGAGTCATTTTTTACAAGAAAATCTTTGCTTAGTCTGTTTGTCAGTCTGTTTTTCTTGTAAAAAATGGGTTGGACTATGTCGATATTCAATTTAACAATTCCAATTCCTCATTGAGTTTGATTCTTTGACTTAGACTTAGTCAAAGTTCGCTCTATAGATCTCAGCCTACATTTTTTGACATTATATTGCAAAACAAAAGATCATGTCTGTACCTTTGTCAGACATATACAACAATTTATTAGCACAGCTGTAAATATCGAATGGATTAACTTCTGAAAAAACCTTAGACATGAATGAGGCATTATTGTCAATAGAATTAATGAAATGGTTCCCTATATTTTACTTGAAACATTCATTAAGGTAATTAACCACATAATGTGCTTTATCAAAATTATACAAAGCAGACTACAAAGGATAAATAAAAAACCTAAGAATCTACAATAAAGATAATGTTCATTATTGATAAATAAATGTTAATTTGAGCAAAAAGTACGAAAATGTCAGATCATTGGTATGATTATCAATTCAGTGATAGCATTGGCTTTGTTTTGAACAATCCAAGGCACCACCATTGTGCTAGTACAATACAATAAAATGTGTTGCACATCTGTGTCGCTGTAGGGCTGTTTACAATAGCAGTTAGATAAAAGTTGGGTTTATTTATTGGTACAATTTTAAAGTGCTGGTGTTTTAAAACCATTTTTTTGGTAAGTAATTCATATTTTATTTTTATAGTTCAGTTTTATCCAAAACATGTTTATCTTAGTGGGACTCAAGCACATTTCCTATTATAATATTATAAAATAATATTAGCCCTGTAATATTACTGTCCCACTGCTGGGCACAGGCCTCCTCTACCAATGAGAGGGGTTAGGCCTTAGGTTAGGCCATTTCCTATTATTACCTGAATTTATACAAATATATAATATTTGTATAAATTATTGATCTGTCAGATTATTATCATACTATAATTATAGTCGTACTACGTTTTTCTTTGCACGGGGATCGGTACAAGTAAGATTATAATAATATTGCTATAAGAGGTGGTGGTAACCCCCCAGATCTTAATAATGCCGTACCTTTTATTACCAATTAGTGGTAATAAATGTTAATATTTGGGGGAGTCCTCAGCAATTCTTGTATAAAAATCTGTTTTCCTGCATCAGAGTTATAAGGTTCATCTTGAGAAGTATCTAATCTCCATGTTTTTTTTGTTATTATTCTTGTTCCTGTGTTTAATTTGTTTGATGGTTGACACGTAATATTACGATTTTGATCCCCAGGTCGTGCAAAGTGATTTTGTATTTTTCTATTCTAGTATCAGCCTGGAGACTCGATTTTTTGCCTGATATGGCGATAGTCTTGCCTCCTTTTTTTTAACAGGGGAAATTCATTTGCGAATCTCCAGGCCGGAGTTCAGCGGTATGTGGGACTCAGGGGTCTAAACCGTCCTACCAACTAAAACCCTGCAATGTTTTGCTCTCTCCGTTGTGCCGGGGGTTATGTGGTACGCGGATGCATTCAGCCGCAGCCCCTGTAGGAGTTGGCTCTATAGTCTTGCCCACTAGCACATCTGGGATGGAAATAGTCATAGTACATAGTACAGAAAATTGTGGGTGTTCTTTATTTCGCTTCTGTCCACCCATAAAGGGATAACGTGTGTGTATATGTATGCACCATAATATTAATTTTGATGGACGATGTTCTGTTTATTTTGAACTATGTTGTAAATGTTAATTATATTCCGTAAGGCCTAGACATTAGCTTTGTAAACTAGGTAGGTATTTTTTCTTTCGTTCTACCAGCCCTTATCCCACCTTAATGTGGGGTCTGCGTTACACACACATTTTCAAGCATGTTTCAGAAAGTATTCGGCTTAGTTTTTTTCGACCGGGTGCCGGCTTGACGTAAACCCCCTGTGAGGGATCCAATCCAGGACAAATTAAATGAGAAAATTCGCTTTGTCCGACCTGGGAATTGAGCCCAGGACCTCCCGGTCCACAGAACAAGTAGGTATTTTATGGAAAGACCCAAATCTATTTTTGCTAAGGAATTACGCGGCAACAAAATCCTTATTAATCGATATCAGTTCTACATCTGTTGTGAAATGCTTATCATTATCATTGCCATTTTCCAAATCATAATGACCTCAACCTTCAATATATAATGACGATTATTTGGTTGCAATATGATAAAATGATTAACAACAGTGGCTATAGGGTGGCATTCCGGCAAAATGCCACGGGTCCCAGACCATTGGGGGCCCCAGCACAACCTGCTATAAAGAGGCCCCTGACCATGCGCATAGGGGGTCCCTGGCCGAAAAGGCCGTAATCATGAATTTGCCACGGGCCCTCAACACTATATTTACGCCACTGTTTTTTTATTTTTATTTATTTATTATACACATGACAGATTACAATTGTTATAAAGGTATAAGTATATATCAAGCGGTTTTAATCTAGATTGTAGTCGAAAGATATGTGTATACTAACAACTAACAACCTTATTTTCGTAAAACATGAAAGACTTTCTTACTTTCTTTGTGCTCATGATTTCTTTACTCGTGTCATGTTTAGTGATTTTATAACTTATAATAAACCACTATTGTAACTTTAAACTTAGGCGAAATAATTCTGCTTCGTCATAATGATATTTTTGATAGACACTGATGTACTTCGATTATCTTCTCTTAAGATAGCATGTAGTGTAATGATTTTTTTATATAGCAGACTGGCTAACGAGTAGATGGGTCACCTGATGGTAAGTGATCCCCACCGCCCATAGACACCCAAGACACAAAAAGAATAAGGGATTGGGAAAGAGAGGGGAGTTAATGGGCCACTGCAAATCTCACTCACCGAACGAAACGCGACAGCAAGCTGCCACTTTACGTCGGTTATCTGTGAGACAGTGGAGCTTATACTATTTTATTTGATATTAGGTTGGTATTTATTTTAGGGCCTGCGTTTTTTTAGATGAAGTGTCCAAGGCCCAATTTCCATTTCTTCCCATTTATACCGTAGACTTACCTGTGCCCCGATGTCCCCCATTTACAATCAGTCGGATCGTCAGCTCGCTTGCCTTGGTGAATCAGAAAAAAGTCTGATACCATAACATTATTCAATACAATACTCATGGATATTACTTTATTTTTTTTTTCCATTTGGCCTTAAGGATTTGACTTAGATTTTACGACCGGTTGCCTGTTTGACGTCAACCACTGGGAGATCCAGTGCCGGGAGTAATTGGACCGTGTTCTGCAGAAATGATCCAACCCACATTTTTTATTGATGCCAACATGATCTTAAAGTCTAAGCCATTATAGACCATATGGATGTAAAAAAGAAATGTGGCTTGGATCATTTCTGCACAACACGGTCCAATTGTCTCTGCCTACCCCCATGGGATGCAAGCGTGAGTGTGTATGTATGTGTTAAAGTGACAACCCTAGTTCTGTACTTTGAAACAAGGTTGCCTCTTGCAACAGCCCAAAGAATGGATCGTTTGTAAAAATGTGGCTATTCAATAAAAGTGGTGTGTCCGACACCGCACTCGCAATTTACTATTGTTTTCGTGTTTATGGGAAATGTCGTAAGTGCCTCGTCCTGTGTGCTGTGAAACATTTTGCAAGCATTGTCTCGGAATTGATAGTTATTTTAAGGGGCTCGAGTGAATTGTGATTAATCACTAATTCACCGTCGGAGGCGTCACATAAATATGTTACATAAGCGTATGGGCCACCGGAGGCCGAGCCGCCCGTGACTATCTACAACAAAGTCGCTTCCCGCTGTCTGTCTGTACTCTGACCCTATGTCCCTATGTATGCTTAGATCTTTAAAACTACGCAACCGATTTTGATGCGGTTTTTGATTTGATTCAAGAGAAAGGTTTATATGCATAATAAATGCTTCCCCCTAAGGGATGAAATGGGCAGTGGCGTGCAGTCCATATAGACAAACAGACACTGTCTACCCTGAGAACTTGTTATTTCCATAAATAAACAATAAAGATTATGACTACATCTTTTCAAAATAGCAATGCTCGGGTTATGTTTTATGTGCTTTGATAATAGTGATGGTGCCGCAAGAGTTAAAGAAAATAATTTTGTAAGATTTTTGTCTACCCTGATCGGAATGCCTGTGCACGTCACTGGAAATAGGGGATGAATGTTGGGCAAAAGCTAGTCTTCCATAAAGTGAAATATAAGATTGAAGAATATCCTGGCTTTGGCAACAGTCCCCTGTATAATTTTTTTTAGAAAATGCTTAATATTTTCTAAGTAATGGAAATATTTGTGGTTCATCTGCCTTATATTAATAAATACATGGATACTTGTTCCCTAAATAAAATTTATTATATTATGCGTAAAAAAGTTGTCTAGACAATTTTTTTAGAACGTGTTGCCCAGTTTACTGAGAAACGGCCATATAGTACAGTGCAACCTGTACCGGCATCCAAGTAATAGATAGTAGATACGATAATATTCGTAATCATAAACACTGCCATGTATCAGCTGATAAGTGTAAACCAAAATTTCTAGAGAATTCTAGAGCGAACGTAAATTTGTTTACCCGATAAAAATGGTTCATATAGTACAATAATTAACTAAGGTACAATGGTTTGATATATTGAAGAAATAACTAACATAACATAAGCTCACGGCTGTATCCCCGAAGGGGTAGGCAGAGGCGCACTAACGAACTAGAACACCCACATTTCGCCGAGCTTAGTTCCGTCCCAGATGTGATAGGGGGCGAGCCTATCGCCATATCGGGCACAAATTCCAGACGGCTGATATGGAAAAATCCAATATCACTGCCCGACCCGGGGATCGAACCCGAGACCTCAGAACCGTAGTCGTACCGAAATACCACCACGCCACCGAGGCAGTCAAGTCAAGAAATAACTAATAGAGATAAATATTTCGTCCGAGATTAAGGGTATGTTAATAATCCTGTGTGCACGGCTGAATGCGACCGTGACATAATCATTACCCATGCTCTGACTTCTGAGTAACGTTTTCTAAGTTTAATGCATGCCGTCATTTAATCACAATTATAAATCACTTATGTGGCAAGATAATACAACGATAAACCGATGCGGTACGTAGAATAAGCGATAGTCGCTATCAATCGTATCGTCAAGCTGATATTGTAAGGACGGTTATCACGAGGAGTTAGTTCAGTGGACACGTAGCCGCATACTTGTCAACACACAACATGGAGAACCGCGCAGGAAAAGCCGGCATCAATGCCGAAGCCCAGGCCCGCATCCACAGCAAATATAACGATCAGATCGCGCAGGAAACCCTCGAATGGATCAGAAAACTGACCGGCGAGCCGGCAAACACCTCCGGAACCGCCGACAATCTGTACGAGGTGCTCAAGGACGGTACGCTCCTATGCAAACTCGTCAACTCCATCGAACCGGGCTCAGTGAAGAAGGTCAACCAATCGACGATGGCTTTCAAGTGCATGGAGAACATTAACGCATTTCTCGAAGCAGCGAAGAAGATGGGCGTGCCGCCGCAGGAGACTTTCCAGACCATCGACCTGTGGGAGAGACAGAACCTTTACTCTGTGGTGACTTGCCTGCAGTCTTTGGGCAGAAAGGCTGCCAACTACGGCAAGCCGTCCATTGGGCCGAAGGAGGCGGATAAGAACGTGCGCGAGTTCACCGAAGAGCAGATGAAAGCAGGACAGAACGTCATCTCGCTGCAGTACGGCACCAACAAGGGCCAGCAATCAGGCATCTCGTTCGGTAATCGTCGACAAATGTGATTTATTTATTGTTAATTTATAATCATTATATTTTAATAAATATTTTTTATTTTTTTTTACTCCCGCCTTTCATTTACCTGTAAGGTAAGGCGCACCTTGTAATACGGTAAGTATGCGAGGTGATTGATTAGATAACAGTAGTCTATACTGCAGTACGATAGTGCACTTGTATGAAACTAAATCTAATTCCGTAATCGATGGAAACATTATCAATTTGTGATTTAATCGACTGCCCTCAAAGTAATCCCTTACCTCCGGCATTTGTTTTTGTAGTCATCAGTGTGTTATCGGAGTAAAACTGTAGGCTAAAGACGAAAATAATATTAACTATGAACTTCACAGTAACATAACATAAGCTCACGCCTGTATCCCCGAAGGGGTAGGCAGAGGCGCACTAGCGAACTAGAACACCCACATTTCGCGGAGCTTAGTTCCGTCCCAGATGTGATAGGGGGCGAGCCTATCGACATATCGGGCACAAATTAAAGTAAAGTTAAAGTAAAGTAAAGTAAAGTTTAGAAAGTTTTTTTTTGTTTTTTTTTTTAAGTTTAGTACTTTTGATAATAGATAAAATGGCATCAATGTACAAAAATGTCATAACTAATTAATTATGAAAGTCAAAATAACCTTTTGACGTTATTTTCTTCATACCTTTTTTAAGGGTAAATAATCCAAAAATGTGTTCTATGACGTAGATATAAACTTCCCACAAACCCAATGACTCCTTGACAATCAACTTCGATAAAATTTTTCGTGGAACCCTTCCCAACAAATGATAGCAAAGCAATTACTTAGTGAACTCATCATGTTGTATATTTTTATAAGCATTGATAAAGTTCCAAATTCCAATATCTTGATAACGGAACTTGTAATAAAACATGTCATAAAAATGGCGGTTATATTAATTTTACTATGGAATTTTGTTCGACTCCTAAAGATAACCAGTGCTAAAGGCGTAAAGTCTAGTGTGTTTGTCTACGTCCATTATCATATATTCATTGTTTGATACCTTATATTCGTTATGAACTCCAAATAGTTTTAAGGTCGACCACACTATGTAGTGTGTAAGCGTTAGTATTATTATTATAGTATTACCTGCCTATTAATGGCCGGTTTCAACAAACGAGTTTAGAGTGCAGATCGATCGCGATTATGAACCAATCAAATCAAGTCATTTGACGGAGTCATGTTCAAACTGTGTTCTTATTGGCAAATTTTTGTAATCTATCTGCACATTCGAACTGAGATTGTTTATTGAAATCGGCCGTAAGACGTCTCTCATCCTATCTCCTTATATAACATCCATTTAAGTTCCTACGGCATTCGAAACGAAAGCAATCAAGACATATATTATAATCAGTTTGACATAGTCTATTAACAACAAAAAGCAATAAAAAAGGTGCAAATCTATTCTCCCTAATAAATTTCGTCTTGAAGGAATTGATGGGGAAAGCCGCCGTCTGGAAACGCCACGTCATTTACTTACATAAGCATCAATATATTATTGATCTAACTTCACCGAATTGTTTCCATGCTTACGTTCAAGACTTTCTTGTGGCGAATTATCTGATACGAATCCCAAACAGGCTATTCTTAGAATATCATTGTCATAACTTCTTGTTAGGGAATGCTCATCTTATGGCAGGCCTATGTCCAGCAGTGGACGTCCTGTGCCTGATGATGATGATGATGAACAATACATATACAAACATAGAATATAAATCTATAAGGTATCTTCTTTCTAAAATGATAGTGTCAACATTCATCATCATCAGCCAAAAAATATCCACTCCGAAACGTAGGCTTTCCCCAAAGAGCTAGACCAAATCCAGACCGATCTGTTGGAAGCGGCCTGCCTGAAATAGTATTACATCATCAAAGAAATGTAATAATAACATTGTTAAGTAATCATTGCGTTGAAAGTGAAATCATAAGTTACGGTAAGGTTATTAGTAGAGTTTATTATCTCATACATCATAACTATTACTCTCTCACCGGTCTAGCGGCGACAGAACGGTCCTTTTTGGAAAGCGTAAGTGTGGTATCTCGATTTACACACCTTAATATTCTAGTCGTGACTCGAACTACATTGTCTTTGCCTTTCGTGGGCACGACGACATGGTTTAGTTCAGATACCAATTGGAAGTCGTGTTTTTACTGGTTTGGATAATGATGTTATTTAAGTAGATCTCTGGTCTTCTTTTTAGGTTCTTTAGGCTGTTTTTCAACTTTCCAAATATTTAGGAGGAAAATATGTAAAGCGCAAAAATCCACCTTTTTCTATTGGTTCAAAATGACATTGACATAGTCGAAGTTTGCTTTATGAGCCTCGCTGTTCGGGCAGTATAGTCTAAAATGTTTATATTTCAATAATTACTAGGTATTATGAACGTCTCAGAAAATGATTATTTTCTCGAATATTCCTTGAATCATTATGGACAATAAATACAATTACTTTAAGTGGGTCTGTTACAATATTCATATTTTTCGTTGAATATTTTAATATCTATAAGCTATCTGTTCGATCGACCTTGCCTTTTATTTTCTTTTTGCTGTAGTCATTTAGTAACAAATCAGTCTGCTATTGTGTTAAATAGATTTTACGCTCTAAATTATTGTTTGAATGATGCGAATGATCGCAGCTAAGTTCATCTAGCTATGTAAAACGTTTGCCAAATATAATCTGATTTAACGTTGTTAATTACAAAACAAGAATTAGTAAGAACACAAATACGAATTCACATAGCTGTGATATATAATATTAAAACTAACCATCACTTTGTTCTGAAGAAGACATTAGTCTTAGACATTGAGGAAGCAACAACTGAAATTCCAAAATATTGCGAGCATGGTCCAACAACATTACTTAAGTATGCATTATGTAACTACTGGTAATTAGAAATGCGACCTTGACTATCACTGTCGGCAAACATGACTGTAATTGCCGTTAGTACATTAAACTATGATGTTACACATCTAACAGCAGACCATTGTGCGCGTCATGGTGCCAGCACCCTACCACCGGATGGCGCGGTCACGCGCCGTTTGTCTAAACACGGATATCCGACCCATGATGGTGTCTCTTTCATTCCAAATGCAAATTAACAGAAAACGAGAGGGATGGAAGAAACACGTGGTGAACCCCCATAAAAATTCTCGTCACGCATATGCAATGCCCGTGAAAATTATAGTGGTTCGTTGTACGATGATAGATGGAATAAATTTGTTCTAGTCGTGAGTAATAATATGTTGTGCTATAATTAACTGCATCGATGTAATATTAAGAATCTACTAGGGTTCTTTCTTTCTCATCTCTGTAGTTCAGCATTCGAAAGAAGGCTTGACAATCAGCGAAGATGTAATGAGGTCTTCTACACGTGGATAATCTGTCTGTAATAAGAAATAAGCATGATTGTCGACGACTCTTAACTTGTCATCAGTTGAGAATCAAAGGCAACTATTTAATTTTACTTACGGCCGGTTTCAATGAACGATCTCAGTTTAGAGTGCAGATAGATCGCGATTATGAACCAATCAAATCAATTCATTTGACGGAGTCGTGTTCAAACTGTGTTCTTATTGGCTAATTTTTGTAATCTATCTGCACATTCGAACTGAGATTGTTTATTGAAACCGGCCGTTAGAATGTAGAGGTAGAATATGAAGTAATTAAAAATATGTTTGCCTACCTCTGTCGTATAAAAAGTTATTTCGTGACTCGACACATTTCAGAATTTCTAAACCACTTACACAAGTTTCTAACTGAGCTATGACTTCCTGAAAACTAGCTATTATCGTTTCATAAACTACATGAAAACGAATAAACTTTTGACCCCGAGGTCATGCTTTACCGCCTGCCTTCAAAGACTACTGGAGTCGCAATAGCTGAGGTCAATAAACAGCATGACGATATGCTTTCATTGCATACACAAAGAGATAGTGAAAGCGAAAAGCTCTCATAAACGGTTCTATTGACATTTCAACAATGATTAGGCAACATCAGATGTCCATCTACGGTCTGACGATTAGAAAGTGTTCTTTATAAATTGAGGTAGAAATTGTTCGATCTAATGTTTGAATTGTCGTTTCTTTATTGGAATTTAGCTACTGTCTGAAATTCGCTTCATTTGTCGTGAACATGAAACCAGTGGTCTGATTCCGATTCATATCGTTTGTTTGATGTTGTTTGTTTGTGTGATTCGATTCTATCATAATGTGTACGGGACTAAATCTGCGCTGAAACGCGATAAGCCCACCTATCTGAATGATTAAAATACCTGCCGATACCAAACATGTACTTCCATGCAACTATACGATTGTTTTAATCTTCGTAGTGTTAATCTGGAAGTACTTATTATAACTTACATAATAATATCTATATTATGCTAAATTGTAATATTTTCTTCACCTGTATTAGAGGATAGTAAAACTATATGACTCGTACACAATGAAACAACTACGAACATATCAATTAAAATCTAGAACTCTACCTAAAGCCGCGTTTCCTGCACTAAACGAGTACACAAAACATGGTATTTCTACAATTTTTCGTCTATGGTCCATTGTTATATGCGCAGGTGACAATGAGAACCCTTGTTTCGTGTAGGGTTTTTAGTGTTTTGTTTCGAAAAAACTAGTGCAGGAGACGCGCTTTAGACACTGTCTATTTTATGATCTTATGTATCATATTCTCTATTGTCTATTCTGTTACAATTCATAAATAAACGTACTTAAGGGTGTTAATTTCCACGGCAGCCAAGTTTTCCGATGTTCTCACGTTATCCGATACTGAGGCGTGCTCGGGCGTTTGCAAGGCTTCTGTCACGCCAGGCCGGCTCCTCCGAAGGCCTACGTACCGTTACTAGCATAGAGATAATACACTAGAGTCTAGAATAGGCTACTGCCATGCCGCTCTGCAAGTGGCGGTGATGCATGGTAAACAGAATGGAAAATATCTCCTCTCTTTTGAATACTTGTTGCGACTTTCATGACGAGTCGATTGGGGAGTCGTCTAATACGTTAGACGACTCGCCAATCACAGTTTTTAAAACGTGTGTAATGTGTATCATCGATTCACTCTCCTCACAGACCAATAGAGTCTTCATACGATCTATTGTGTATGCTAAAAAACAATTTCTCCCAGCTGGGACATCTTCATATTGTATTGCTAACCCACTCTATGAATATTAACTCTATGGTTGCTAGCCAGTAGCCACTGACCATCCCATTTCAAATTGTCTAGCTCTAACGGGACACCATCCGTTCATTAGATGCACCCAACACCATTACATTCTCATCGATCTTGTAGGTACTTATCGAGCGGATTTACAAATTCCATGAAAGTGATTACGATTAAAAATAGGTACCTACCTAGTGTTCGGTAATGAGTACTCTAGTAATGGATATGTACTCTAGAAGCTGGCATTTTTCTGGACATCAGTTAAGTCGACCCTAGTTTGGTTTATTACAAATACTGACAGTCGAATAGTTAACCGCACAGTGGAAGCTTCTGTAAAGTTAAATAAAAACATAATATTATGTTTAAATTATTTTCAATTTCATCAATATTACACAAAAATGCTATTTTTACGACACAAATACATACGTTTGTTTATAAATCTTCTACCGATTTGCATTTATCGCTTCCTACATTCACACCAATCGTTTTAAATGCAAATGAAATTCCAAGTAACAATATTTTGGGCAAACATACAAAAAGTCTCACTTTCAACGAATTGGAACAAGCATTGTGTAACAATGAAGTCTGAAACAGTACTTTTTGCACGTTACAGTTTCCTAGACATTAATGTTGTGGCGTGTTAACGTCTGACTTGTTTTGAGTAATTTTTGGTTATGTAAGGAATGGGTTTAGAACATTCACCAGGCTGTATTACTAAATCTGGTAACAATTTACTCCTGGTTTTCTGAACTTGCATACATATTAGTAGATCTGTATAGACCCTAAATGTTTAACCATATTTCAATTACAATAATTTCCAGCACATTCCTGCCTTTGGTTTCACGTAAGACATGTGTCTTACGTGAAACCAAAGGCTAAACTATAGGCAAAACTATGTAGTTTTGCCTATAGTTTCTTTATAAATCGTAGAATCACGATCATTTATTCGTTTGGACAAAATTATCAGTCATTGTCCATTGACAGACTTTCCTAGCTCTCCAATCCCTTTAAAAATATAGTGATTATCAGGAAAGACTTACTTGCTAGAAATCCCCTTGTGTACAAAAATCACTGTTTGACTGTCTTAATTCTTGTTCCACGACGCATTTAGTAACTCTGGGTCAAGTAATTTGGCAAGGTAGTGTAAAATGATTCTCTTTTTGTTATATTTAATACAAAAAACTTTAATAAAATTGAAACCGTTCACTATCGTTGTTTAGGTATAACAAACTGAATAGCTTTCAGAAATGTCCGTATTTTTTTGCTATAGTACAAAATTTCACTTCACTTATAACGTTTAGTTTTTTTTACTTGTATTTATACGGTATACATTGTTTATTGTACAGTGATTTTTTAAGGGTTAAAATAAATACTTATTTATTGAGTCTATTAAAGCTACAATACCGAAAAGCTGTAACTGCGGAAATTACTGTCATTTCCGTGTTATTTATATATGAAAACTATATTTTAGGAATCACAGCATCGACCTTAATTATAGCTATCTGTTAACTTCTTAACTCTTCTACCACAAAGATAACTCTGCACCTGTGTTTAGTCGATTAAGAATAACATGTGCACGCCTATCTACGATACTGTTGCACATGTAGCTTCAATCAGTCGATCCAAACATAAAACAGTACTGTTGAATGATATTAAACTCAATCTATGATAGATATGAAATAATCTTATGGTAATTTTAATTCATCGGAGCATGAAGTTTCAAAATAACTAGGCCGCCTTTTATATTTCGATTTGACGAAACCCTCTACTGAATACTTACTGCTATGTGATGAATATCGAGATCTAGGAATAATCACACTTGAATGCCAGCAATAACCTCGTGTCGCTCCCATAATGTAACCAGCTGAGCTTCGATGACCGCAAATGTTGTTCCTACACCGCAATAAATGGAATGATCTAGAATAACACATGCAGAGAATAAGGCCAGCGAATGTCAACCTTCATCCGAGATGCACGCGTAATTTTCCCCTCTTCCCATCGCTTTCAGAGCGGGGAGACATAAACAATATAAATTGATACGGCCCCGCTAGAGCCCCGGCGATGATTTATTCGTTAACCTGCCGCATCGAGGCTCGACCTCATTGACTTTGGCTTCTACCAATTGCAGGCAACGTCATTGCTTACGTATCTTCAAGCACGGTTTGTATCGTATTATGTGAAAAGTATAATATTCAAATTAGTAATTGCTCAAGATGCTTCTTCTTCTTTCTTTGAAAGGTGACTTCCATCAGGCTCATTCTGTCAATGTTGATGAAGAAGTAAATTGAAACGAGATTTGGTTATTTTACTGTTCCAATTGTTGCTTCTAATCACAAATGAAGTACGCTGGTAGCCATTACTATCTTTACTAAAAAGATCGTCGATATCTACGAAATAGCGAAGTCGCCACCGGTTGAAACTTAAAAAACAGTCCCAACAAATAATATGTCTTTAGAATGGTGTAAAATGGTCATTTCAAACGCATGTGTTTAAAGGTCTTTGTAGTGCAACAAGATAGTGAAATGTTTGTTTAGAATATCACGTCATGTACTCATGTTGTTTAACGCTGGTTTTATTTTGTAATACGTTATTGGATGTTTAGATAGTCAGGATGTGAGAAAGTGGATTTTATGATGGTACGATTTCGTTTCCTGTTTTTATGCAAGTTATAAGTATACTTATAGTCATTAATATACTTACAACCATGTTTATTTAGCGCTTCATTGGTCAGTCGATTTAGTACTTTCTATATAAGTTTTGGGTCTAACAACTTTTCTCTCTTCGAAACGAGGTTATTTCAGTACTCCTAGTACGAGTTCATGTTTCTCAATTATAATGTTTATGGTTATTGTTACGTCTCCATACACTACTTTAGCATCTTTCGTCTAGCGGAACCGGTGTTATCGAAATATGGGTGCATTGATTTTCAATTTTGATATAATTAGTATTTCTTGGACTCTCACATACTGATTGGGGAATAAAGGTATTGTGATTATGTAGATGTGTTTTATTACGTACCAATACCGACTGCTCTAAATTACTTTGTAAAACTTTATAAAGTACTTTTAATACACTTATTACCCTTAAATGATTTCTGTATTCATTAAAAACATCATTAATCATTGAACTTCTATAAGCTCTTTGAAAATTTCAGAACCAAGCATACTATCAATCCTGCCATAATGTGAAAGCATTACTATGATAATGTTAGGCCAATAAGAAAGTTTATTAAACTCTCAATCTAATTTATACATGAGCACGTAAATCATTCATCAACAAACGTCGACACATTATGTAGCTTTATCACGTCGCAAGCAATTTGCATATGAATGGGTCTCAATGTCTTTTGATCATGTGTGAAATGTGAGCTTGATCATGTAATTTTGTTGCTGCTATTTTGCAACTTTTATTGGGAATAAAATATCGGTTCTGCGATACTTTCTGAGAAATCACGCAATTATACACACGTTATATTATACCTGTTAAATATTCTCTTTCTGTTTCTTTTTCTCAATACGAAGTTCTTAAGCATCCTGTGTAGTTTGACTAGTCTGACGATTAGCTTCTATATCTTTTAAAATTGTAACCCTGCACTATTTGGGCGCTCCGCGAGATTTCACTAGGACGTCTTTCTTTCTACCTGCCCTTATCCCACAGATTAATGTGGGGTCGGCGCAACACACTTTCAAGCATGTTGCAGAAAGGATTTGGCTAAGTTTTTACGACCGAATGCCTGCCTGACGTCAATCCCCTCTGAGGGATCCAGTCCCGGGCAAATTAAATTAGAAAATTCGCTTTGCCTGACCTGGGAACCAAGACCAAGAAGACCAAGAAGGCGGTAGTGTAGATTATACTAGGACATCATAAAGCAAAAGTTGTATTAGGTTCAATCGATATAATAGTTTACGCGAAGTGTGCCCTGAATCAGCTGCACTTATGTGTTCCGTTCAAACTGTTTTTGCAATATTTGTCGTTGGATCGCAATTGCCGGCGTGACCGCTATCCAATGAGTTTACCGGTTGGTATTACTTCAACTGTGACCGACTTAATACGAGAACCGGTTTCTTTGTACGTGTCCAAAAGGCGTTGGTCCAACCTTGGCATTGAAGCATCGCCGATGAATAATATTTTTGTGATTTTTCCTATGCATCAAATGTCGATTATGTCGTGTTCAGAAGATCATTTATTTAATATGTATTACGTTGCTGTAATGGAAATTAATGATACGAAATTGCGATTTCATTACCATACGGTCCAACTAATGCGGCCATCGTAATGTATGTTTAATTAGACTTTCAAAAAGCTCGTTAAAATAGTTTGTTAATTTAAATGTGAGCACGATTTGTGTATTAAATTATTGCCTGTGTACAATTGGGTACTTGACTATAGTAACCAATCAATGCATTTCTGTAGGAACATAGATTTATCATCGAAATAACATGTGCAATAGGAATTCATAAAAAATAATCCAATGATAATTTTATTTTAGAAATTTAAATACTTATTTTTTTATCTGTGAATCACGTGACTGTAAATACCAATCACGACGCATGATGTCACATTACTCATTTATCTTTTATTTTTGTTCCACAATGGCCTAAGACCTAAGACAAAGTCGTACTGCTAGGTTCTTTGGTATATTATTATCGTATTTTTCTTTACTGCCTCGGTGGCCTAGTTGTATTTCGGTATGACTACCGTCCTGAGGTCTTGGGTTCGATCCCCGGGTCGGGCAAAGTGATATTGGATTTTTCCATATCAGCCCGGAGTCTGGATTTGTGCCCGATATGGCGATAGGCTCGCCCCCTATCACATCTGGGACGGAACTAAGCTCGGCGAAACGAATGATGAACTCTTTGCACCTTTATCTAATTCTATGACACTGTAAATATGACGGTGAGGCTATGTATGAAAGCATTATGATCGTTCATTGCTGTCATATTATGTACAGAACATGGAACTAATTTTAATACGTCCAGCACCTTAATAAACGGCTTTTTGCTGACGGCTTATACCGGCTAAGCTCCTTTCGAAAATTACTTTCTTCCGTAACTCAATATGGCATTTAAAACGTGCTGCATAATTTGGCGTGTTCTTGAGTAATATAGCTGTATTTTGCAGCGTTTAAACTGGTCTTGCCTAATTCCACTATAATTTCTCGCATGGATAGTTACGTCAATGGCTCTTGTTTACCAGACGAGTGACGTTTATTTCGTAATTTGTCTGATATATTTTTTGTGATCTTGTTTTTATCGTGCTAATCTGTGGCACAAGATGCAGGTCTGTTGCTTTCTACTAATATTCGGCACATGCACACTGCTATAAGACCCATTACAAAATGTAAAGGCATTGAAAGAACCGTAAATGCATAAATGTTAGTAGCGATATACAGTGTTCATCATTATCGTTAACATACTTTAATCCAAAGAGCTTTTATCTACACCAGAAAATGTTTCAACAAGATCTTGCTAGCATCGTGCCATTAGGGTGAGCTGTTTGATTGCTTTAATAATAGCAATGTGCGGACATCGATTTGGGAATGTTTCATTATTCTTTCTTTACACATAGTGATATTGTGACATAATGACCCAAGTCTTTAAACGAACGCCACGTTTTCCCACAATTAAAAATTGACATACGCTTTAACCTCAGAATTTATGAAAACGTTAGTTGATATGGGCATACGCTTGTTCGAGAGCAATGACATAAACCATTAAGTACAGATACGTGGGTGTAACTAATAACCGGATCTAAATCAATAGGCAGGTGTTATGCCGCCTTCTCGAAGTACATGGTCAATGATGAAATAACTTACAAGTGATTTACACAAACGCTTATAAAACAAAGAAAACTCTACTATCAGCATTTTGATACGAACTCCTTTGCTTCACGGAAAACATCTACAAACCTGTACACTCACCTAAAAATATGTCAATAAGAGTTTTATGATACGTGATAAACTTTCCAGACGCTTTAATCCAGTATAAAGTATTTAGCTCTGACTCTTCTTAGTGGAGGAAAGCATTGACCAATAATGTAACAAAAATGTCAGTAACAACAGTTCCGCAGAAAAGGTATAAGAAACAAGAGAGGTTTTATGTGGTGCAAACAATTGAATTCTCCAAATCTTGGATTCATTCTCATTTGTGTGATATTTTCTTGATTATATTGTCTTATTTTTCTGCTTTTCTTTTTGTTTGCATATTTAGAGAATGCGACAACTTAGTGAAACCGTCATCTATAATTTTATCAACTTACCTGTATCAAGTATTATTAACGGGTTATCCCGGTACTGTTTGAACACAATCAGTACGGTCCATCGGTACCGACTACCGAGCCTCTCCGCGATGATATCTGTATCGCTTTACATGATTTTAGACGTTCTGCCGCATTCTGATGTTGAAAGTTTTTACTTTCCTTCCTTGTTACACATACTGTTGTTTAGTTGTTTATTGTGTTTGTCTTAAAACATACCGTTACGCTTGTAGCAACGAGAGACAGTTGCAACGATTGCGTCTTCATTTCGCCATCGGTGTTCTTCTTTCTTAATTTAGTATCCATGTGCTTACCATATTATTAGACTGATGATGATTGGGTTGTAGTAAATACTTTGCTGATATCCATTAGCGATAGTAATTATTTACCATTTTGTGGGTCGTCTGCTTCTCTATCTTCCTAAGCCAATAAAAAGAAACTTTTTCGTCCTAATCGGCAATTAATAAAGGTAGTACCAATCCTTATGAAACTTTAGCAGTATTGATTCGTTTCAAAGCCTTGCTTTAGAAATATCAAAATATATTCGGTTTCTTTTAGATACATGACGCTCAAAAATCAATGTGACCTATAGAGCGCAGAATGCCTTATAAATGGACGTAACATATTCATGACGGCATTCATAATATATGACTAATGACTGAATTACATACACATATGAATTTTCATTGTCTACAAACCTTGGATGATAAGATAAACTATGTCTAATTGTAGTTCATTTATCGTTGTCTTTAGAAGACCAATTTAGATGTGTTTTTGCGAGACTAATTTATGCGGAAGTGAATCTTGTCTCATCTGAATGCTAGAACCGCATTCGTAGAAATATTTCCTAAATGTGACTATGCTAATTGAGAAGTGGTTATTTTAATATGCATGTGTACGATTCTTGCTTCTTAATTGATACAAATACATCTAGAGATATTATTGAGACTGACATAAGCTAATGAAAATAGAATCGTATATTTGTTTTATAAAGTCGGACTGGAGCTAAAAATCCAGACTATATGGGCTGAATTATTACGCCATCTTAACGATTTGCTAAGTTATTGAAACATGAGAAAATATTAAAACGATTGTAGAACTTACACCTCTATCTATTAAAACAATGGGAACAAAATTTAGTCCACATTTTCCAGAGATATCGTGTTACAATGTTACAATACAATATAAAATACTTAAAAACGTTGGCAGATGTGCATTGTCAAAGCTTCAACCACTTGCAGCGAGGAGTAATTTTGATTAAAAAATAAGTGCGTAAATCGCAACTCGACCCCGGAGGTCGGCTGATTTCAATTTAGTATTGTGTGAGTCACATTTTGCGACAATTTCCACTCAAGTACCAATGTTACAAAGAACTCGTTCGCTGTCACGACCGGTTCCTTTCGAGTTCTCACCGATGTGTGATTGTATTGAATAGTATCCAGTTTTTTGTATTAGAAAAGTAAAGCAATTTCCCTTTCTGATGTATTTTTGTGCGAGATGGGAGTGAGTTTCTGTTAAGTTGTTTAGCATAACTTGTTGGGTGTTAAGTAATATTGCATGACGAGATTGTGGTAGTGGCCGTTTAATTTACAATGATGGACCAATGTCCTACCAATGTAGGTGACTGTTTCCTTTGTACATTGTTTTGAATTAATTGGGTTTTACGTACATAATAAATTGATCGCCTGAAGGCAGTAACTTCCTGTGGTTTCTATGGCTACTGCTTTCCTAGCTGTAGCGCTGCTCGTGACTATATATCTTCGGATTATATAGCAAAGTTGTTGAAATCCTTTTGTGTGTCCGAAAACAAAATTTTAAATTTTAATGTTAGTATTTGTATGATTCGAAGTTTCCTTCTAAGGTTTCTATCAATAATAATATACCTTTAGATACTGTACTGCAATGCCACGTTCGAAGCAGATCTTAAAGAGTTATGTTGACGAAATACACAATACATTTTGGATAAGCAATGATAAAACACATCCGTAAAAGGTTTTCAAAGCCTTTTGAGCAATTGACGATATAGACAAAACATTATCATCATCAGTATCAGGTAAAACAAACGCTGAATTCCCTTGCGAAAACCTCATTGTTGTCGGCATTATCAGCAGTACAAGATCTCTTTGTTTTACAAATGTGTGTCCACGTTTGTATATTGTACTTTACACTCCCGAGTGGCGACATTACTACAATGAACTGATTGACTGTCTTTACTGAGAAGCTGCTGTTTACTTTATTACTTAATTATATATTTGTTAACGTAGTCTAACTTAAGTCTTGATATTAATCTTCTAGTTACTATAGCTTGTACAGTTGAATTATCACTTAATCTAATTTGATATGATTTTTTTTTGTAGATTTCCAGATTCAGATTGATTTTTATCACCTTTCCACATTATTGACACATTGCTTATGAATAAAGCGGTTCAATTAATGTTTCTTAATTAAGTAGAATTTAGACTGTTTCATAGCAACAGTACCTTTATGTATAAAATCAAATCGTTACACTGTACATACATCGCTTACTCACGAAAAACGTTTTTATTTCTATGCTGGTGTAAAACATTCGGCACCGCATCAATCAATAACGAACCTTGAACTCGAGTTCAAACGTATGGTTCAAGGGGTTTTGACCACGGTATTTCACTATTTCATTAGCCACGATCATGCTAATAAGAATTTTGTTACAATTAACTTTGGACATCTATTTGTTTTATTTAAATTTCTTTTATACATTATTGCAACTCTAAGCTTAATTACAGTGGTTGTTACAATCAACGCTGCTTTCTCTTTTGCAACAGTTTCATCTTCTCTAGAATCTCTTCAAGAAAAATAAGAACATGGAAACTTATCTGAAAAGATTTGAGCTATTAACAAAGTAATGAAGACAAGCGAGTGAACCATAATACGAAGTTGATTGTGTCGTCGGTGTCATGCCAAAGCAATTAGTGTTACTCACAGTCCTTGAACCTAATTTTTTCCGTTGAACTCTGATTCGTGTCTCGGCTGTTATAGATGAACAAATTTAATTAAGCATGGTTATTCACGTTGTTAGTAATGAATAAGATTATTAGCTCTTTAGAGTAGAAATGTTTGATCAATTGTCGCTGTTTGTTTATTTTAGGATTTGTTTTAGGACAATGGAGAATGTTTCTCGGAAATGTGGAAATTCTTTATATGTATTGTCTGATATTTTAGTAGAATGTTTTTCACCGTTTCAAAAAATTAATAATTTAGCAGCTGTTTGTAAAAATAAATAAACTAATTTTTTTAATTTATATTTAAGTGGTGTCCATGGGTCCATAAATAGATCAATCTAAAACTAAACTTTATTTTACCTAGTTGCCGTACTAAATTGTATCAAAATATCATCTTCCCATTCATTACGAAAATATGGTAACAACCCTAAAAATAAAAGGGACAGAAAAGGCGCGGTCAGGGTACATTTGGCTAAATGGCATGTTTGAAGGTAGTCAGCTCGTTTCTATAACACTAACAATGAAGCCACATTTCCATATCATTTTCGCTCGTAACCCATTGTTATAAGACACGAATTTCCTGAGCAAATGATTTGGCGTCTAACAAGTTCGCTCCAAGACCCTATTGTATCTGAATGCCAGGGTTGAACGCATGATTGATGTACCGGGTTTTGGAAAGGGCTTGGTTTGAATCGTGTTTTATCAAAGCGATCAAGATAACCTGGATCTTTTATGTTTGAAAACAGTTCATCGTTTGGTTGTTTTTTTTTCGTGGTAACATTAAATATTTAGTAAAGCCTCGTCTCCTGCTATGTTTATTTGAAACAAAACAAAAACCAACTACACAAAAAAACGCTTTTCATTGTTTTCTGCTCAAGAAATAATGGACCATAAACAAAAGAATTTGAAACTTAGAAATGTGTTGTGTAGTAGTGTAATGTAAGGAGAGCTTTACGTAAACTTTCTAAATAAGTAGGTAAACAAGTACCTAGTTCCTTAGTTTTTCGGGTAATAATCTTATCGACTTCCACAAAAGGAGGAGGTCCTCAATTCGTCTGTATTATTTTTTATGTATGTTACTCCGCCAAATGTGGACTGATTTTCAAAATTCTTTGTGTTCGATAGAGCTTATTTCAAGGGTGGTCCCATATCAATTTGGTCATGATCGGTATTTGGAAGTCGGTTAGTTAAGTTTTTAAACTTGTGATTTGAGTTTACCAATTCTACAATTAAAAAGTAATAAGTGGCAGTTAAAATGCTCAAATTAGGCCCATAATTTTAATCAAGTGTGCTAGTTACAGATTGGATACGATGATATTACATAGAACAATCAACAATCGATAGATTGCTTGATTTCGATAAGATAAATAAATTCCTAGGAAATAGATCGTAAAGCATCGGTGCCTTGATTAAATGGCTTTAATATATGAACACACATCGTTGCTTTTGAACAATAGACCTGCCGCCAGGTTTAGTATCAGCTAATATCGACTATCGTTTATAGCGATGTGGGGACAAAATTATTATGTTTTATATTTAATCCATGTAGCAGCAATGAATACTGTAAAACTTGAGATGCAAGCAACATCGCATTTCGTAAGCAATTTGAAAAAATATCGAATATATCGGTGATAAACGGTAAAAATGTGTATGTTTAAATGTGGTCTGTGTGGCTAAAGCCGGGTCTCCTGCATTAAAAAATTACACAAAACATGCATTTTTATCTATGGTCCATTGTTCTACGAGCAGGTGACAGCTAAAATCGTATTGCGTATGTGTTTTTAGTTTTTTGTTTGGAAAAAGCTAGTGCAGGTGACCCGGCTTAATACCAACGCTTCACAATCGCCCGACCCTCGCAAAATGACTTCAATTTGTTTCTGCTCACGATCGATAAAAACAACGGCTTACATTCTCAAGCCTCCAAGAACTCCACTTGGATGAACAGATTGACTTTTCAACGATCATGTACTATCGGTGTATCTTCTTCATTTTTTGACAAGCTGGCTGTCACCAGACATATTTCCATAATTTTTACACTTTTGTTTATGAATTTGTCACAGGCAGACGAAAGTTGAGAATCAAAGAGCCCAAGCGGATACGTAGCACAAATTTCCCATGTCTTATACGTTTATTATATCGTAATTTACATTGTACGCACCAGCACAGTTTATGCTCAATTTAAACAAATCAACTGTCGTATTGCATCTCAGTTTCCTGTCGCTGAACTCGGGAGTTTCGAACGCTTATTTACGCCATCTAGTTTCATATTTTGCAGTGAAATTGCAATTACGTTAGGAAATTATATTGCATTACGCACATAAATGCAGTATGAGTTAGCTCCAATAACCTTAGAAGCGGATAGTATACTTTTAAAATAATAAGTTATATTCAAGCAGGAGTAATTAAATAAATACTCTGTTCCGTGAGGGCAATAACATACCCAACACCTAAGACCATTATTTTTCATTTTTCGTCAAAAGTCACGACCCTGTTTCCTTTGGTCTGCCTAAACTACCCACTAACCAGTATTTCAAAAACTTGCTCGTTAAAAATATCGTTATCTTCCGAACTTAAGACAACTGCCTATTAAATCCTCAGAATTGTTTCTTATTCGTTTATGATGCCAAGACTGCTTTTTAACTAGCACTTTGCGAGTATCTGCAGTTTCTTTATTGTTCCTCTTCTTAACAACAGTGTGACGTATGTTTACTATACCAGCTTCGTCATATTCGTCACTACTTGTTTTCTTTAAAACATTTGTTCAACTAAATTGTGACGTTTTGATTACGCGTGGAGTTAATTATTATGTTTGTGGTTTTTGTTGAAATCTAATACCGGCACTACACCATCACCTGACAATCCAACTTGTCCAATAGTCAAACTATGATTGATCAGGACAAACTCTCGAATATTTTTTAAATCAAGGACTGGAAAACGAGTAAATAGCTTTCTACTTATCTGGTGTTAAGTAATCTGTAAACTGCACGACTAGACATCCATGAAAATAATCTTCGGTACGTTACCAAATTTAAGGAGAGGAGAAGGAGAAGGTCCCTTTAGGGATTGATAAAATGAGGAGTAATTGGACCTCTAAAAATCTCACTCACCGAATGAACGGCAACAGTTCGAAGACTATTTACATAGGTATTTTGGGTTACAGTGGTGAACTTGGATGCTGTATCCCGTAACTATCAAGTTACTATCCCGCCTCTCTACGTGTGAAGGTTTTGCCAAACAGTTGGTCTGTTGGACGATCATGAAATGCCGGTATAAGATTTACCACGTTACTTTCGGTTTTTCTCAAAAAATGTGAGTTTATGAATAATTCATATTGCTTCGACCTCCAGCATAATCGCATGAGTTATTGCAGACTGGTCTATTTAAAGAATTTTAGAAATGGATACCGTTTTTATACACAACAGCTGTATTCTAGAATTGAGTTCAGCGTTACGAAATAACGCCAGACTTGTCGGCGCTGATTGTAATAACAAAGTAATTGGGGTAATTAAAATTTAGTCTATTAATAAAGTATTTTCATTTGTTGAACCCAACGGTTGAAGCAAAGATGTCCATCATACCGTAGTTAGACGTGCACTTAATTTTATGAAAAATCACTAAAATAATAATAATATTCTTCTTTCATTTGGGCTGAATATCAAAACACATTTTTACCATTTTGTTATAGATACGCAGGATCTTGGGCTGAAGGCGATTTAAGAAAAGATTAATAAATTTACTCTGTTGTCCTTTTTAAGAACCTCTGAGGTCCTCGAACAATGAATAGCCAAAGCCCTCGCATAGCCCAAGACGACAATCGCAAAGTGACTATTGCTACTGATAGAACAGCAAAGTCCAAATATAATGTCGAAAATTGTGTTGACAATGCGTCATTCTACGGACAACAATGAAACAATCTAGATGCATCACCTGAATTTGAATATCGTGTAATACATCGTTTTTTGTTTCCGCCTGCTCACCAACCGTGACAGTGCCGGCCACGCGGACATGGCCCCATACATACCTACATATATTTTTATTTATTTACACCAATTACACAACTAAGAAAGTGTTACAGTATGCGTTATCGTCATGAAAGTGAGTTAAATGTATTCTCAATTTGTGTACAGCTATTTTTATAACGTAATTTATGTAACGTTACATTTTGTTAAGGCGCGTTTTTTGAATTTGAGTCACGTACTGTATTGTCGTTAATTGTATTATGATGGCATATGTGTGTGTTGAATCGTAATGAGTTGTTGAGTGACGTTGATGCAGCGATGCAGGCAGAAGCGCATCTGCTGTCAATGGAGCTTGTTTGAAGCATCTTTAAATGGTCGTACATTAATTATAGGGGCCGTAATAGGGCGATAATAGGAAGTTACTGTACGCATTAAAACATCATGAAGCATCCTCAACTGTCGTAATTCTATCACGATTTGGTTTTAATTTTTATGCCCGACGTTTCGAAAGCTTTGCAGCCTTCGTGGTCACGGGTCAGACTTGTCGTAATTCGTCAATATCGTGCCTTCTCGTAAATTATTCAGATTTCGGTTTCGTTTACTACGGTGCTGAGGTCTCGGGTTCGATCCCCGGGTCGGGCAGTGATATTGGATTTTTCCATATCAGCCCGGAGTCTGGAATTGATGCCCGACATGGCGATAGGCTCGCCCCTTATCACATCTGGGACGGAACTAAGCTCGGCAAAATGTGGGTGTTCTAGTGCGCCTCTGCCTACCCCTTCGGGGACACAGGCGTGAGCTTATGTATGTATGTATAATATTTTATTAGTTTTGACTGGTTCATAATATGTTCATTGTGAACAAGGGCTCCTTGCCCCTTCATTACCAACCACGGTTTTATAACTTTTGACGATAACCACATGGCGTAGACTATTTACTAAAGAGTGGGGTGGCCGGCATCACATGGCCGGAAGTTTACATATAATTAAAACTATTGGAGGTATACGGGCGGCGCGGCGCGGTCTACCGTTAAAAATCAATAATTCTGTTCAGTAAACTCTGTTTACGGAATATTTTGTTTTGTGCTCATATTTGACTGCCTCGGTGGCGTGGTTGTATTTCGGTATGACTACCATCCTGAGGTCTCAGGTTCGATCCCCGGATCGGGCAAAGCGATATTGGACATTTCCATATCAGCCCGGAGTCTGGAATTTGTTCCCCATATGGCGATAGGCTTGCTCCCTGTCACATCTGGGACGGAACTAAGCTTGACGAAATGTGGATGTATTAGTTGGCTAGTGCGCCTCTGCCTACCCCTTCGGTGATACAGGCGTGAGCTTATGTTGTAGTTTTTCTTTAACGTCGTTGTGTCATAGTATTTTAACAAATTGTAAAGTCGTACCGAATACGAAAAGAAGGAAAATCGGTCGTAGTCAAAGAAGTCGCAATTAAGCTGCGCCTCCTGCACTAGTTTTTTCGAAATAAAACACTAAATACACCTACACCAAACAAACTTTTTCATTGTCTCCTGCTCATATAATAATGGACCATAGACAAAAAAATGTAGAAACACCATGTTTTGTTGAAATTAAACTATTTTTGCGGATTCTATCACGATTTGGTTTTAATTTTTATGCCCGACGTTTCGAAAGCTTTGCAGCCTTCGTGGTCACGGGTCAAGACTGAGCACGAGTTTAGTTTAATTTCAATGAATAACATTCACGTAAACCTAAGAAATCACCATGTTTTGTGTAATGTTTTAGTGCAGGAGACTGCTAAACATACATAAGAAACAATATGGTCTAGTGGCAGGTCCTGGGTTCGACGAGTCGGGTAAAGCGATATTTCTAATTTGATAAAGGCGGTGAAGGTCACTTACCATTAGGTGACCCATCTGCTCGTTTGCTGGTCTCTGCTATAAAAAAATTCAAACACACAGCGAATCTAATACCTTCCTTTTAAACTAGTTAAGAGAAGACACACCTTTATCTCACAATTCTGTTACTGATCGTGTTCAACAATCATGCTTACCTACATCATTTGTTCCAGTAAACAATGACGATCGACAAGCAGCTGGTATGGGTTCGAGACCCGCACGAGGGCTTCGTGCTGGCGCGGCTGCACGAGCTGATGGGCGAGGAGGCCGACGTCGCGCCACTGGACAACAAGTACCCGCGTAGAGTGTGCAGCTTTGAAGACATATTCCCAGCAGGAGATCCTAATAAGGACGTTGATGATAATTGTAAGTTTTCATTATTGACACATTACAATATAATATATAATCACAAGTCTAAAAACTTAACTGACCGACTTTTACCGATCGTGACCAAATATAGGACCACTCTTGAAATAAGCTCTATCGAACACAAAAAGAATTTTGAAAATAGGCCCACATTTGGCGGAGATATCGAGTAACATACATAAAAAAAATACAGACGAATGACGACGAAAACAAAGTCGCTTTCTGCTGTCTGTCTGTATGCTTTAGATCTTTAAAACTACTCAACGGATTTTGATGCGGTTTGTTAATAGATAGAGTGATTCAAGAGGAAG
The DNA here is from genome assembly GCA_036417725.1 of Clanis bilineata. NCBI lineage: Eukaryota > Metazoa > Arthropoda > Insecta > Lepidoptera > Sphingidae > Clanis > Clanis bilineata. The sequence goes on along the minus strand of CM071145.1, from coordinate 2,899,490 downwards.
GTTTATATGTATAATACATGCATAAATTCATCTCCTCCTGGAATCTGATTTGGGATGAATGTTTGTGAATACTTTCACGCGGGCGTAGCAGCGGGCAAAAGCTAGTACATACATAAACTAACGTCTGTATCCCCGAAGATATAAGCAGAAGCGAAATAGAGAACTTGAAAATCCACATGTCGCCGTACTTGTTCAACAGTCACACACTTAAATCGGGATCTACAGTAAGGCACGAGTATTATATCTAGAACAACGAGAGATACAAGTCTCACAACACCTTGAAACAGATTTGTGTATCACATCTCCATCTACTTGGGTGTGATTAGAGTTTTTATTTTCCCGATTTTCCACACTCTTTAGATCCCGGAGAGTTCTTTTCAACTTTCGGACGCTAATGGCATTTAATTTTAATTACCCAAACCTAAATAAGACCAGACACACAGACCAAGCATCTTATGGTCTATGTTTTTGGTCTTATTCAACTTTGGGTCATTAAATGAAATGCCATTATCTAAGAACTAACTAATTAAGCATCTTATGATCTTTGCCCTGAAGAATTAATAAGCGATGGTACTTTATGGCAAGCGTCAAAAGATCAGCATCATAGTATTTCTAACGCTTTAGTTGATATCTATATTACCTGCTTAGTACCACCTTTAGTAATAAAATGTCAAACGGTATGCGTCGAAGGTCAGGCGACAATATTTTCCTGCTTCAAAGAAAGCTGACTGCTAGAATTGTATAACTATTAAAATAATGATTTTCCCTCTGCTATTTCTGTTAATATTATAGTCATCATGTGTAATCAAATTTATATGGGACCACCTTGAAGTAAGCCCCATCGAACACGAAAAGAATCAACAACCACATTTGCTCCATACCCTCGGGGTTACATCCCTGTGTTTGCATCGGTAAGCTCCCTGTCTTGTCGTAAATGTCACAAGAGTGTGAAGAAGCATTTATGCAGGCCGGCATGATATTGGTGGCCTCCGATGGACACAAGGTCTATAGGTAGTTGCTGGTATTTTTGGACCGCACGTCGCTTACCATCAGGTGTTGTGGTCACTTTGCCGTGCTCGGATAAAAAAAAGATAGACCCCATTGTTTGTAGGTGTTCGCTTGTTTTTGGGAAACCACTGCACTTACTATAAGGTTTGGTGTAGTCACTGTACCGTAATCAGATAAAATAATCACAAGTTTAAAAACTTAACAGACCGACTTCAAATCCGATCGTGACCAAATTTATATAGGACCCTTGAAATGAACTCTGTCGAACACAGAAAGAATTTTGAAAATCGGTCCACATTTGGCGGAGATATCGCGTAACATACATAAAAAATAAAAATACAGATGAATTGAGGACCTTCTTTTATGAAGTCGGTCGAAAAATATCAATGAAAATGTATTTTATTGAACAATAAGTAGGTAAAGAAATGAATAGGAAAATAACCAAGATTATCCTCATCCTAAATACCGATTTGAATCATCTAGGTATTCATTCTCAAAAAGTGTTTAAACACATTGTTATGTTTTACGTCACCTTTTGCGTCACAATGCAAGGTCGTAATCATTTTCTTACTATTAAGTATAATATAGTCATCGATGGTAGTTCCATGTATATATCTTGACCACTGTTAGATACCCAATGTAACAATTACATAAGATTGTCGTTAAGGGGGATCCTGGGTGGCCTAAGAATTTTAATGCTTTATTTTACTACATAACATAAGCTCACGCCTGTATCCCCGAAGGGGTAGGAGAGGCGCACTAGCCAACTAGTACACTCACATTTCGCCGAGCTTAGTTCCGTCCCAAATCCGATCCATTATTTTATTTTTCATATATGTACTTCTCGAGTGGACACTACTTACCGGCACTACATCTGTCCACCTAGCAAGTGGACGTCCACCTGATAAAGGTCGCAGGAAGTCGCTGGATGAAGGCCACTTCCAACCGGTCGATCTGGAAATCTTTGAGGGAGGCCTATGTCCAGTAGTGGATGTCCTGTGGCTGATGATGATGATAGTTCCATGTTGATATTTTAATCCTTTTACATGCCCAATGTGATAGCCTAATGAATGTCTAGATAGACGTAGAAGTTTAGAAAGGCTATTAATCCATTTCTTCAGGACGTGGAACTTCCATTGTCATATGTCATACATTTAAGACAACGACTCTTATTATATCATTTTCCTTATATAAACACTTGAGCATTGTTTTCATTTTTATGTATATTGCATATTATCACTATCTTATATTGATTGCCTCGGTGGCGTGGTGGTATTTCGGTACGACTACGGTTCTGAGGTCTCGGGTTCGATCCCCGGTCGGGCAAAATGATATTGGATTTTTCCATATCAGCCCGGAGTCTGGAATTTGTGCCCGATATGGCGATAGGCTCGCCCCCTATTACATCTGGGACGGAACTAAGCTCTGCGAAATGTGGGTGTTCTAGTTCGCTAGTGCGGCTCTGCCTACCCCTTCAGGGATACAGGCGTGAGCTTATGTTAAGTTATGTTATGTGCATATTATCAGGATCCAATGAATATAATAATATGATTGTATACTTGATAAGGAAAACGCTCCCGAATAATAAACTATTTTAAGTTTTAACATCAATGGAAAATGATATTTATAATAACTACTACGATAATTATTCATTTCACTTTTGTACTGTGTGCAATAGACAATAAAATGGCGTCGTGTAAATGAGTGTTCAAACATCGACTTAATTTTCAGGTGAACTAATGTTCCTGAACGAGGCAACGCTTCTGAGCAACATCCTTGCACGGTACAAGAAGAACAAGATATACGTAAGTACGAAAAACAGACCAATACACCTAGAGACGCCGCATATATGTATAACATAATATTCATATTGCAAACAAATTCGTAACAGACCAAAAGTATTTTAAATTAACATTATTTTAATTGAAATATGCGCATTCAAATTTTAATTGGCACATTAGCAAAAATATATTCCCTCATTTATAATTGCTAGATTTTGATTACATATACATGATGAACGTAGTGATCTTGCAATCAGATCTTGGCCTATAATATTACGGCCGTCGACACAAGCGGATGAGAATAAGTTATTTTGCAATCGATTGACGAGATGTGCCAGCCTCTCTCCTGATGGTAAGCGATACGAAACCCATGATATAGCAAAACCATCCGCACTTTGAATAACAAAACCATGAGCCACAGGGATGCAATTGAAATTGCAATAATAATTATGTATGTATATTGTAAATGCTATTCTATGAAAGGTTTATCTATCGATCCATCTATCTTAACTAAGTTTGTTTCTTCTTTTTCTTCTGCTCACCAGTCCGCCTAGCATGTGCACCAGGAGATATCTCGATAATCGACTGTCGAGATGTTGTCTACAATATTGTATGAAAATAAACGAGGACGCATATTAGTGTCCGTAGACAAATAGAGAAAACCGGTTATAATAGGACAAAAAGCGTTGACAAAATGTTCTCGTGGCGCGCATGCAAGGCGTGCATTTTTTTGTTATCGCGGGGAAAAGTCTTTTATCACTGCCGCTACGCCTGGGGGGAGACGTAACAGTTATGTCGGAGTCGCCGGTCTTACGGCCTTATACTAATGTGACGTCTTGTGTGTTTATTTGTCTGCGACGGTGAGTCATGGCCTGTCGCGACGTACCTACTACCTACTAGTTCTCACCTTGAGATATACATAACTGTGTCGGGTGTATTGATTGTGCGCCGGCTTTCATACGAACACCTTAGCATTGGTGACAGTGGTTCGAGTTAAACGTATTAGTTCAAGTTGCTTTTGAACCAACCGCCTCGTTGGTTTAGTGGCACTTAGATTCAAGATTGGGAAGTCTTGGGTTCAAATCCCAGATCGGGGAATCATAATTTGTACTTTTCAATTTACTTTTCATAAAACAGCACTTCACTTACTATCAGTAGCTCAACCATGCGTTTTTTGAATTTGAAGTCACTTTCCCGTGCTGTGGTAAAAAAAACATAATACATAAGTCGTCCACGGTCATTGGGTATGGTGATGGTATCGCCTACCATCCAAATGGGGGGACAGGAATAAGCTAGGTGAAACTTTGTTTACTGGTAACACATCTGCCTAGCCTTTCAGCACCCCTAGTACGAGTTAATGCTTTTCGAAAACTATGATAGTTATCGTTAAAACTCCATACATTTGACTTGTAGCGCCGCTTGCGGAAACTGCAATGAACTAAATAAATGTATAGAGATTTGACGATAACTATCATAGTTTTCGAGAAGCATTAACTCGTATTAGGGGTACTGATCTGTAGGCGTGAGCTTTTTATGAGTCTGTTGGACATGCACGTTGAATTATTAATAATGTAATACGTATGTCATGTTTGTTTACATTTGTAATAATTACGATTACAAACATGCAATAATCTTTGGATAAATGCAGAAAAAAATTAGACTCATTTCCAATTATATAACAATCTACGTATTGTAATAAATTACGTCTGTGCAAAATCGATTTGTGGATTTGCGTCATATTGTAATATTTCGAGTAGTAGTAGACGAGTGTAGACTGATGATGATGATCTGGGGGGGTTACCACAACGTCTTAAGGGTCGTTCAAGTATTATGTAAGCAGATTTTTATATAATTATTAACCCTACCCTCCCACGTCTACTACCGCTACCTAGGTAAGAGTAGGTACCTACTCTTACCCATACATGCATTTTTTAATATGTTCTGGTTTTACCATACCCATACATTTTGTCAGATGATTCTGTTACTTTTGAAGATCTCCGAAAAATTTTGTGTATTATAATATAACCCCTATATTCTTCTTACAAAGCAAAAGGCAAAGTAAAGTATAAAGTAAAAGCAATGACTGAATTTGGCACTTCAATTATTTAGTTTAAATTAAACTAATCTGTACTGATTCTATCGGGATGTATTTTATTGAAAAGATATAAAAAAAACAAATCGCGATAGAATCCGTAAAAACTGGTTTTATTTCAATGTATAACATTCGCGTAAACCTAAAATAATTACGCTGTTGCTTTTATCATTACTTTTGTCTTACCTTGAACTGTTATTTGCCAACGTATCAAGGTGCTTGTAATGTCAAAAGAAATTGCCTTTATAAACTTTACTTTAGTTATTTTACTTAAGCTGTACACGAAGAAACTTGTAGTAAGACATACATTTTGTTACAGACATACGTAGCCAACATACTATTAGCCGTCAATCCATACGAGGACATCAATGATCTCTACTCGTCAAATACTATCAAGAAATATCAAGGAAAGTCATTGGGAGAGCTGCCGCCTCATGTATTTGCCATAGGTATGTCAACAAATAAATACACCCAACAGTCATACACATAGTCCTAAACCCAAATTAGGCTTGTTGTTTCCTGGCTTTGTCTGTGTTTGTCATAGGTATGACAACAAATAAATACATCCAACAGTCACACACATAGTCCTGAACCCAAATTAGTCTTGTCGTGTCCTGGCTGTGTCTGTGTTCGCCATAGGTATGACAACAAAGAAATACACCCAACAGTCACACACATAGTCCTGAACCCAAACTAGGCTTGTCGTGTCCTGGCTGTGTCTGTGTTCGCCATAGGTATGACAACAAATAAATACACCCAACAGTCACACACATAGTCCTGAACCCAAACTAGGCTTGTCGTGTCCTGGCTGTGTCTGTGTTCGCCATAGGTATGACAACAAAGAAATACACCCAACAGTCACACACATAGTCCTGAACCCAAACTAGGCTTGTCGTGTCCTGGCTGTGTCTGTGTTCGCCATAGGTATGACAACAAAGAAACACACCCAACAGTCACACACATAGTCCTGAACCCAAACTAGGCTTGTCGTGCCCTGGCTGTGTCTGTGTTCGCCATAGGTATGACAACAAAGAAATACACCCAACAGTCATACACATAGTCCTGAACCCAAATTAGGCTTGTCGTGCCCTGGCTGTGTCTGTGTTCGCCATAGGTATGACAACAAAGAAATACACCCAACAGTCACACACATAGTCCTGAACCCAAATTAGGCTTGTTGTTTCGTGGTTGTGTCTGTATTCGCCATAGGTATGACAACAAATAAATACACCCAACAGTCACACACATAATCCTGAACCCAAAAATTCTTTTTGTGTTCGGCAGAGCCTCTTTCAAGGGCGGCCCCATTCCCAATCTCTATTTTCTGTTTTTAGGTTAGCAACGCACCAATGATTCTTTTTGTGTCCTGTGTGTCTATGGGCGGTGGAGATCACTTACCATGACCCATCTACTCGTTTGCCAGCCTGCAAAATTAATCGTAAAACATTTACTTCCAGCCGATAAATCGTTCCGTGACATGAAATCGTTGAAGCAATCTCAGTCGATCATAGTGTCTGGTGAATCGGGAGCGGGCAAGACTGAGTCCACAAAATATATCCTCAAATATCTGTGTGATCTATGGGCTAAGGGCGCCGGACCTGTGGAACAGAAGATTTTGGATGGTGAGTTATTTTTTTGTATCTAAAAGCTACTTTTAATTTTCAACCAAGTTCCAAAAAGGAAGAAGGTCCTACATCCGTCTGTATTTTTATGTATGTTATGCGATATCTCCGCCAAATGTGGACCGATTTTCAAGATTTTTTTTTTGTGTTAAAGCTTATTTCAAGGGCAGTCCCATATGAATATGAAAATCGGTCAGTTAAGTTTTTAAACTTGTATTGCTTATTGTTCTAATGGCAGCTCACTTAAAACTATGAACCGTGAAGTCTTGTATTCAATCTGGTCGGGCTACTTATTATGTTTGAGATTTTCAACGTCAAGTTAGACATATTTTAATTATTAAAAAAAACCTTGGTAAATTCCAAGTGAAATATACACGAAAGTGATTTTGATAGGTCTTGAGCTGTTTTAACTCTGACTTAAGCCTTTACTATACTTTGACACTGCCCCTTACTTATAAAAATATTTAAGCGCTGCTTATCTTTATACCATAGGTTGTCCCTTTCGTTTTTAAACAATGTAACGCAAGGAGAAAAGTGACAGGTTATTCTTAACCATTTGCTCAGCTAAAAATGCTGTTTTAAGTAAGACCCTATTTGTACTGCACTGTATTCACCGTCAGGTTTTAGTGTGGATCACTAGTCAAAATATATTTATTTTTATTTAAAAAAATCCCAAAAACCTTCACGTATTATTTGGGTCGATTATATTATGCTGATGCTTATGCATTGATATATTTAAATAAAGCCTATGCGCATACTTATTTTGAATGTAGTATTTTATAGATCTCTACATATTATCATTAAAAGCTAATAGAATATCATTATGACTGAATCAGTGATTTTTATGTATGCTAATCCGGTTATTAGCTAATCCTTTATTAATATCATGTACGGTTTTCTTGATATGCTGCTCTGGCCTCTACCCAACTTGGGCTAATGCTAGACTATGTAAGGTTAAAGAATCTTTATTTCTCAAAAAGAATTTACATTCACTTATAGAGAAATTGAAACATTATGAGTAATAATAAGAAGCCGCTAGGCGTATGTATTCAAAATATCTTAAATTCTAATCGTAGATAAACAAAAAATGTTAAATTGCTGTTAAAATAATAATAATTCATCTATAGATATAAAATTAAACCGTATCTGAATATGGTATGTGGTCAGTGGCGTGCACTCCATAAAGGAAAAAAAAGACACTGTCTAGTAGAGATGTAGATAGTCACAGGCGGCTCGGCCTCCGGTGGCCCATACGCTTATGTAACATATATATGTGCCGCCTCCGAACTATAGGACTATCAAGCAAGTTTTCATACAAAAAAACCGTTGTTACATATCTAATTGCGCACAGTACAGGGTTCCGAAGTAAGGGTAACTGTGTTTTTTCTACCTGCCCTTATCCCATATTAATGTGGGGTCGGTGCAACACATTTTTTAAGCATGTTGCAGAGGGGATTTGGCTTACTTTTTACGTCCAGCCGCCTGCCTGATGTCAACCTATGAGGCATCCAGTCTCGGGCAAATTAAATTAGAAAATTTGCTTTACCCAACCTGGGAATGGAACCCAGGACCTCCCGATCCATAGCCCATACATGCTGCCGCTAGACCAAGAAGGCGAATTAATAATTAAATACGCATACATAAAAAAAATTGCTATGTTTTGTAAATATTTCCCGACACATTAACATATTGCTTTTTTAAATAAAACAACGTTTCCCAATGTTATACAACATTATGAGTTACGTTATTGTGGAATGCATCTGATGTGTAAACCAGTATAAACACACGTAACAGTTATGTTTTATATTCGAATAAAATGTCAATAAATTATTATTTGAAAGTTTGATAGGTCGCCAATATATTGCGAAGTTTATGCATGATGTGATAAAACGCAAGGTTATTAAAATGCAATATTTATAACCACTACTAGTATTATGAATGCGAAAGTGTGTTTCTTGGTTTGTCTTTTTTTCACAGTTCACACACAAACAGAGTATCCGAGATATTTTCATAAAAATAGTTTACAGTTTGCATACTAAGCAACTTTTGTTATTTAAGAATCATGTTGAGATGCCTGGCACAGTCGGAACTGCCAGCAATTCTTATGAATTAAATCATTTGTGTTGTAACATGCTATGTTCAGTTTATCATGAGACGAACGGTTCTGTGCTTGCCTTAATTACATATACAATCATTATTTTGATGGTCTATATCTTTGAAATTTATTTATCCATGTTGCCAAATTATAGTCTATACTTTTTATAGTGATTACATCAATCTCGTCAATTACTATTTCGTGAAACACAGGATGTCTCAAAAAGTACGGTCCAATGGCGAGTCAATGAGCAAATCCCAAGAATCTAACAAAATCACTCTTGTTCATATAATTTCTATTTACTAAAAAATTACGAATTTCTTACAGCAAACCCGATTCTCGAAGCGTTTGGTAACGCGAAAACAACACGTAACAATAACAGCTCGCGTTTCGGCAAGTTTATGGAGGTGCACTTTAGTAACAAATATCAGGTCGTTGGCGGTCACATATCCCACTATCTGTTGGAGAAATCTAGGATATGCACTCAGAGTGCTGAAGAAAGGAACTATCACGTATTCTACCTATTGTGTGCTGGTGCTCCTGATGAGTTGAGGAAAGAGTTGGAGATCACCAAACCTGATGATTATACGGTGAGTCCTGCAACACTGTTGGTTTCTTCTGTGTTTTTAATATCCCGTGAATAATGAATTTAAGGCCTGTATTGATGAAATACTTTGAATACGTGTTGTGATACCTAATTCCTGGGAACTTTTATTTAAGCCTTTAGTAATGTGCTTAACTAAAGTGAGAATTCGGGTAAAAATACACGATTTATATAATTATATTTATATAATCGTCATTTTTATGTCGATAAGTAATGCATGATTCTGTTCATCTGAAGATTAAATATCGACCCCAACTTTTGTAACACCCTGTGAATACATTATAATTAATGTTTCTTTTTTTACATTTTTATGTTGTTTAAGTGTAATAATAATTTTTCTCAGTATCTTCAAAACGGCTGCACTCAATATTTCACAACACCAGAGTCTGAGAAAAGATTAAGCGCTGATCGTAAGAGCAAGCAGCAGCAGGCGAAGGGAGGGCTAAGAGATCCGATACTCGACGATGTGGAAGATTTCCAGAGATTGCATCAGGTATTTGAGATGTTTTAGTAGTTATTCTTTATGACTACTTTACATTTGTAATGTTTAGCAGGTTTTTAGTCGTGTTTTTTTATATTTACTTCAGAATGATTGATTATCTTTATCTTAATATTTAGTTCAATACTTTACCGTATTGTAGTTTTCTCTACCTTAGTTTTCTCTACTTTTCTCAATATTTTATTGTGTAGCACATATTGCCTTAAATATTACCGCGACGCTTATTGAAATTTTGTATAATTTGTATGTGAAAGTGGGCGTGTTTCATTTTACGTTAAATTCTTGACTTGATGGTGTGTTGGATCAGGTATGGGCATGGGCATGGGCAATGGCATAAATACGTCGGCATGATTCTGGTGATCACCGATAAATTTGTTGTTTGTCGAAGGTTGTTGGTTTTCTTGGACTGTACTGTGCTTACAGTCAGGTATAGTGGTTGCTCGGATGCCATGTTTGGATAAAAAAAGTCCTAATTACACAAAAACGTGTGTGTACCTAGCAGTGGGATATTTATTACAGGGCTAATATTTATCTATATTTATGTGCCGCTGGATTCATGCTGCATGCAATGATATGAAATCTTTGCGAGAGGTTTATGTCCAGCAGTGGACGCCTTGTGGCCCGATGATGATGATGTGTGTGTAATGACTTTTTCTTTTTTCTTTTTTTTTGAAAGTGTGACTCTGTATGTGTTGTTATGTTATGCGTGGCGTTGTCCTGTGTGGTCATATCGGAGGTTGAGAAGCTCACCGTTTACAATAGTCGTTATTATTATTTTAAGAGTGTGTGTACGTTTGAATGTCGTGTTGACGGTTACGTTGCGCGTCAGGCGCTGTCCCGCGTGGGCATGTCCGAGGCGGAGAAGCGCGGCGTGTACAGCGTGGTGGCGGCCGTGCTGCACCTCGGGAACGTGCGCTTCGAGGAGGACGCGGGCGCGCGCGGCGGCTGTCGCGTCACCGACCACACCGCGCGCGCGCTGCACACCGCCGCGCGCCTGCTCGGCGTCGCGCCCGAGGACCTGCGCGCCGCGCTCGTCGCACGACTCATGCAGAGCGCGCGCGCCGGAGTCAAGGGCACCGCCATCATGTACGTGCGCTCACTGCTCACTGCTTACTGATCACAACACACTACTCAATACTCACTGCTCACTGCTCACAGCTCACAGCTCACAGGTCACTACTCACAACTCAATGCTAACACCTTAGTGCTCACAACTCAATTCTCACTACTTACTGCTCACAGTCCATTACTCACTGCTCACAGCTCGCTACTCACTACTCACGATCACAACGTTATCATTACTTTTGCAATATATACGCGTAACTGACAAGTAAAAGTAATATAAAATATCCTATTTTCAGGATAAATTATTTGAATTTAAATGCACAACTAACTGCTCATTACTAACTTCTTACTGCCCACTGCTCACTATTATATGCTCACTACTCATTGCTCACTACTCACAACTCAATGCTCATTACTTAATGCTCGCTACTTACTGATCACTTCTCACTGCCCACTGCTCACTACTCGTAAGCCAAGATTCGGCTGCAAAATCACTACGTTCATCATGTATGTGGTTAAAATGTAATTTTTATGGGTTGCCAAGGTGCCAATCAAAATTTTCCCTCAAGTCTTTTTAATTCATATTATTTTAATCAAAAATACTCGCAGGATCTCAACCCACCACTTCACACTGCCCACTGTTCATTACTTATCGCTCACGACTATTCTCAATTTCCATTACTTATTGCTCATTGTTCATCCCCTACTCACTCACACGCACTGACCATCAATGGTCATCTCCATAGCACTCAAATGGATTGGTAATATTTCTGCAGATTAGCTATTGCTACTTACGAAACAATTGTCACTTCTATGAACTATCGTACCACACATCACACTATTATCCACATCATATTATTATCCTTAACTCACAGAATAACATTTTAAATAAAAAATAGTACCTAAGTGAGAAAATTGTAAAGAATAGTCTGTCCCTTTTATTTTCAAACAATGTAACACAAGGAAAAAAGTGACAGGCTATTATTAGCCATTTGCTCCGCTAAACTGTTTTTACAAGTAGGGACCATAGTAATTACGGTACCTATATCAATATACAACAAACAATATTTATTTACTTTATCAGGGTACCACTAAAGACATACGAAGCAGCCAACGCCAGAGACGCCCTAGCTAAAGCGGTATACAGCAAACTGTTCGATTATATCGTACACAGAATCAACGTCAGCATTCCATTCCAAGCGTCCGCTTACTATATCGGTGTTTTGGATATTGCTGGATTTGGTAAGCACTTTTGATACATACTTTTTGTAACACCCTGTATATACAGGGTATATAAAAAAAACTTTGAAAATCCAAACGATCTGTCTTCGTTAGATATGCTTAACCAGTTATGGGCCTTTCTAATCACAATATAATTACGTCCATCAATTATTTCAACAATAATATTAATATTATGCAAAAATTATGTTTGGAATTTCACATAAAAAATGATATTTTTTTCTAGAATTAAAATGTATATTTAATTATAACTCCCACTAATCTTAAGTCACTTTTAAAATGCGACCATATACACATGATTACATACGCATAACACATAAGCTCACACCTGTATCCCCGAAGGGGTATACAGAGGCGCTCTAGCGAACTAGAACGCCCACATTTTGTCGAGCTTACTTCCGTCACAGGTGTAATAAGGGGCGAGCCTATCGCCATATCGGGCACAAATTCCAGGCCCCGGGCTGATATCGAAAAATCCATTATCACTGCCCGACCCGGGGATCAAACCCGAGACCTCAGGACGGTAGTCATACCGAAATAAGCAAATACGCCACCGAGGCAGTCACACACACAATTAAAACCTATAATTTTATTCCCAGAGTACTTCCAAATGAACAGCTTCGAGCAGTTTTGCATTAATTACTGTAACGAGAAATTACAACAGTTCTTCAACGAGAGGATACTCAAGAACGAACAGGAGTTGTACAAGAGAGAGGGTCTGAACGTGCCTGAGATCAGATTCGTTGACAACCAAGATTGTATTGGTAAGTTCAATATGGTTTTAAGTTGTAAAATGGTTTATCTAGTCGTCAATGACCGCCGCCGCTTTTTGTGTTTCACCGCTTAACAGTGTATTTCTGCTTCTAAAAAGCTTGTAAGTATTGTTAATTTTAAAGAGTAGGAAGCATTTGAATCTAATTTGTATTATAAGACTTTAATTTTTGGATTTTGTTGCTAAATGTTTATGAGCAAGCGCTGCCCTATCGCGTACTTGAGTGGTAGAGCCATGCTGTAGACCATTACGTCTACAGCACGAATGGGCCGGGTCGACCGGTTTAATACCACTATCTCACAGAAAACCGACGTAAAGTGGCAACTCGCTGTCGTGTTTCATTCGATAAGTGAGATTTCAAGTGGCCCAATGCCTTTCCCAATGACTTCTTTACCCGTGATTATTTTTGTGTCTTGGGTGTCTATGGGCCGGGCGGTGGAGATAACTTACCATCAGGTGACCCATCTGATTTTTGCCAGTCTGCTATAAAAAAAGTATAAACATTTTCATCATGGTTGTCGTTGCCACAAATATAATAACAGTATTTACTGTTAAGACGCGAATAACAATAAGGATTTGTTCGTAGATTTGATCGAGAGCAAGAACCACGGCATATTCCATCTCCTAGATGAGGAGTCGAAACTTCCCAAACCTGAGTTTGGACATTTCACACATTCCGTCCACAAGCAGCTTGGCACTAATAATAGCAGGTACACAGTATTCTAGTGTAAATTTTAAGGCATAATCATTTAACTGGTGCTGATTTTCTTTATAGAGATATTTATATTATAGGATTATTTTGACATCATCATCATCAGCCACAGGACGTCCACTGCTGAACATAGGCCTCCCCCAAAGATTTCCAGACCGACAGAATCGACCTGTTGGAAGCACGAGATTTTGAGGCCACAAAAATTAAAAGTTATTTTTTTTTAGACTTCAAGTTCCTCGGACATCTCGGCTGAAGGCACATCGAACACTTCGCGACGATGAAGGGTTCCTGCTGAGACATTTCGCTGGCGCTGTTTGTTACAACACTGTGAGTAGTTAAACTTTAGATCATAGGATTTCCTATAACAGCGAGAAATACATTGTCATAGTAAAAAAAATCCAATAAATTTCTCATTCCATTAATATTTTTTTGTTGGTAAGAATATAATTTTTTTCACCTTCATGCCACATCAAATCGTCACATCTTATAATGTAAAGTTTGTATGTTGACAATATTATACCAACTTAGTCAAACATCGACAGGGATTTTTTTTACACTTGACATTTTAAATGATCCAAATATTTGTAACACCCTGTAGGTTATTTCGGGTTTCATACTTGTTAATCGATGCGGTCCCCAATCCCAATATAACTTTTTAACCTTTCACTTGCGGAGCAATGAGTAAAATATATTTTTTATAATGGTGATAATAATCCTTTTTTTTTCTCTTTTTCTTTCTCTTTTTCGCTTATATCCATTCCATGGTTGTCTGTAAGAAATTGCCTAGTGCGATAAGACCGCCATTTGTACTGAATTTGTTTGTGCATATTCCTTGTATTTTGTCCTAAGTGTGCAATAAAGAATAAATAATAATAAATCCATCCGTCTCTTTCCCTCAACAGAATCAATTCATAGAGAAGAACAACGACGCCCTGCACGCGTCGCTCGAGTTCCTCGTGCAGGAGTCGGAGAGTCAGCTCGTCCAGGAACTGTTCCGGGCTTCTGACAACAACAACGCCAAGGGAAAACTCAACTTCATCTCCGTCGGGGCCAAGTTCCAGGCGCAGTTGACGCAGCTCATGGACAAACTCAAGGAGAATGTGAGTGAAACCATCGCCGAAAATAATGTTTTATCAATCAGCGCTTGAAAATTTTACTACAGCTTTGTATTGACTGATGCGATTTGCAATGTATCTAAGGAGATTTAGGGAACCTAAAAGAATGTGTAGAGCGGCCATTAGGAACATTGCCATATTGAAGCTTGGATTTCAAGTGTTAGAAACGTCATTTGCCGTTAAGTAGTATAAATAATTCGGAGTTGATCTGCGATAGATTGCGCGAAATAAATTTATGGTAGGGGTGTTATCATGTAGACAACAAAATATCGATATAAAAATAATAATATTAGTTCTGTAATGTTATTGTCCCAGTGCTAGGCCCTTTACTATCGTACTAATGACAGGGGTTAGGCCTTAGTCTATCACGTTGGCTTGATGTGTGTTGTGAGTCGATAATTTCCTATTATTGATATTTTGAAATTAATGTACTCGATGTTTCTCGAAGTCTCACAAAAAATCAATGTGAAACTTGCTCAATATGGTGAGAGGTATTACTAGAAGTTCAAATGTGTTCTCCCCTTTGCAATTTCCATTTATTCATTCGACGGATATTTGATTGTCTATGATTCTGGCGTTGTCGATGTCAAAGAAAGCTAGTAACTATTTTGGGTTGTTTGAGCATCTGCCTTCGTGCGTCATTAACCGCAAGTGTTATCGCCCAGGGCACGAACTTCATCCGTTGCATAAAGCCGAACTCGGTGATGGCGGGTCGCGCGGTAGAGGGCGGGCTGGTGCTGGCGCAGCTGCAGTGCAGCGGCACGGCGGCCGTGCTGGCGCTCATGGAGCGCGGGTTCCCGTCGCGCGCGCCCTTCGCGGACCTGCACCGCATGTACCTGCCCTATCTGCCGCAGAAGCTGCACCATCTGCCGCCTAAAGTCTTCTGTGAGGTGATTACGAGCTATTTATTATTTAAAAAATAAAAGTTTAGGCAAAAAAGACATAATAACATATAAATGATCACCCTGTATTTGAAAGAAATAAACATATATTTAAGGAACTTCTAAACAATGTTTATGTCAACCCTATACGATAACAAAATTGAAATATTTTTTGAAAATTGAAATAAAACTAATTTTACGGATTCTATCACGATTTGTTTTAAGTTTTATGCTCGACATTCGTGACAAAATCCGTAAAAATAGTTTTATTTCAATGTATAACATTCGCGTAAACTTAGAAATCAGTATTTTTGGAAATTCTAAAATTCAATGCTTATAAATATTTAGTGTAACATACAAAATAAACTATCGAAAATTAAAATTTCATAAACCAAATTACAGAGAACATCTAATGTTTCGAGGTGACAATGTAGTGCAATGCCACTCAGGCTGAGATCTATAGAGCGAACTTCGGCTAGGTAGTCTTATCGCTCATCATTAATCGACTTAATTAATAATCGTCTCGTCAATGCATGGAAAAAAAAAACTCTTAAAACAAAGAGTACAGTTCACTCTGAAGTTAGTCACGAGTGGCATTTTTTAAAATAAAGTAACAGGAAGTGAAAGGCGAGTAGTGTGACTAACTTCAAAGCAGTCGATAAAGTTTGACAAGACGAGCACTGACGAAATGTTTTGGCGGCAGGCCATGATCCACAGCCTGGGCCTGTCGGAGCGGGACTACAAGTTCGGCGTGACGCGCGTGTTCTTCCGCCCCGGCAAGTACTCGGAGTTCGACACCATGATGAAGTCGGACCCCGAGAACCTCAAGTCCATCGTCGGCTCCGTGCTGTCGTGGCTCGTCAAGTCCAGGTGGAGGAAGAGCATCTTCGCTGTGCTGTCTATCATTAAACGTGAGTATCAAGCATAAATTGTGTCTTCATCATCATCATCATCAGCCATAGGACGTCCACTGCTGGACATAAGCCTCCCCCCAAAGATATTCAGATTGACCTGTTGGAAGCGGCCTGCATCCAGCGACTTCCTGCGAACATTAACAGGTCGTCGGTCAAATTAAATTGTATTGTAGTTGTATCCGTGCGCGGTACGACTATCGTCCTGAGGTCTCGGGTTCGATCCCCGGGACGGGCAAAGTCATATTGGATTATTCTATATCAGCCCGGAGTCTGGAATTTGTGCTGGATAAGGCAATAGGCTCGCCCTCTATTATATTTGGAAGGAACTAAGCTCGGCGAAATGTGTGTGTTCTAGTCCGTTAGTGCACCTCCGCCTACCCCTTCGAGGATAAAGGCGTGAGCTCATATTATGTTATTATCGTTTCGTGCCACTTTTTGTATGACATTTTCATTCAAGTCGTCGTCAGGTGGTCTTCCAACTTACTCAATAACACACATTTGATTTGTTGTAAACTTCGTATTATTATGTTAATATGTTGTATTCATCCGTAGTGAAGAACAAGATAGTGTACCGTCGCGAGTGTCTCGTGCTGATCCAGCGCGTGGTCCGGGGACACGTCACCCGCGCCAAGCACCGGCCGCGCCTGCAGGCCCTGGCGCGCGTCACCCGCCTCACCGAGTCACTCGACCACATGCGGCGAGTGACCGCGCAGCTCACGCACGGCCGCCCCGTCGCCGAGGAGAACATCAAGAGACTCACCGACGCGGTCGCTGACGGACAACGGACTATCAAGGTGAGATTATGTACGCGACGGAACTCGATGGTTTTTTTTTATTTTATTTTTTTTGTTTATGGCAATTGAAATACATTATGCCAATGTCAAGTTAGGGAAATGGTTTTCAAACATCTAAGTTTTCGCAAGTGCAATGAAGTCGGATGTGTTCGATTTCAAGGTCCTGCTGGAGTTTTGGTATAAATTCCTTCCAGTTTGATGTTTTTTAGACGATTTTCTCGCAGCGGCGGAATCGAACATGGTCGAACCATCCACTCGACAAAAAGCAACCAAAATCACTTATTTCAAAGATTCCACATACTGTGCCTCTTCGTTGATGTTTATTGCTTAGATACACATCACATTTGAACCACAAACACAACTTTAGACTAAAATATGAAATCATTAAAACAAGCGACCACCCGCACCGTCAGAATTCCCGCCAAAACTCGAAATTGATGTTATGATCTCGGGTCATAAAATTCAACCTCTTTCGGACGGAGCGGACACCAGTGTACGGACGAGGGTCACGCCAAAGTCGACCTTATTGCCACGCGATTTCGTGCCTATATAAAGACACTTTCATTTAATAATAGAGTTTATTTTAGCTTCAACATTATTATAATTCAACAGTTTATTAATTTTAATTTAATTTTTTTTGTCTTGTAATACAGTATCGAACGTCAGAAAGTAGCGAGATTTTATAAAACAAATAAGTGAGTACGTCCGCCATTGCTGTTGGTGTTATTAATTTGTTTGTGTTTTGTTGTGGTTATATAGGTACAAAATCGCATGGAAAGAAGTTCAACCTTGACGTGTTCTGGTCCGGACACCAGTGACCGCACCGTCCGTGTGAAGTTAAAAGATATGTGATACCGATAGCTCTGTATCGAAAATCACTCGCATTATACCCCTGCAATTATTTGCATATTTTCGAACAGAACTACACGCACAAAAGTATCATCTGACAGATTATTAATAGTACTAGAGACACAATAAAAAAAATAACTCGTGTAAAGCTATCAAGCTTATGAGAAAGACTGAATTTACTATCATTATTTCATTAAGTTAAACTAAACCTGAATGTAATGATGCAATTATTATTGTACGATATGAGCTACCATGCCTCTGTGAAGTAATTAGTATTGCGTGCGCGGTACGACTACGGTAGACCCTAAGCTGTCGGGTTCGATCCCCGGGTCGGATAATGTGTTATTAGGTTTTTCTACTGTGTATTCGCTCGGAATCTAGAATTTGTGCCCGATATACCGATAGACTCGCCCACTATTACATCTGGGACGGAAATGGCTCGACGAAATGTGGGTGTTATAGCGTGAGCTTATGTACGAGCTACCAACGACGCGCAGCGTATTCTGTAACACGCTGCTGTCCTGACACAAACTCATTATTTCCAGAAAAATGATAAAATGAGCCGCGCCGAACTCGATCAACTATGCGCGAAACTAAATAAGGACGTCGAGACACAAATGGCAACATTACAAAAAGCCATGATTGATCAGAAGAACAGGTAATACATATTAACCTATGTATGAAATTTTTGTATGTTAAATGTTATTATCTAATTATAAAAGTATCCGGTTCGAAGGACCTTTTTTTTTCAAAATGGGACAGTTGATAAAAGGCGTGAGTGTTCTAAACTAATACAATGAGCAATTCAATAATATTTCCATATATTTTGGACTGCCTCGGTGGCGTGGTATATTTCGGTACGACTACTATACTGAGGTCTCGGGTTCGATTCCCGCGTCGGGCAAAGTGATATTGGATTTTTTCATATCAGCTCGGAGTCTGGAATTTGTGTTCGATATGGCGATAGACTCGCCCCCTATCACATCTGGGACGGAACTAAGCTCGGCGAAATGTGGGTATTCTAGTTCGCTAGTGCACCTCTGCCTACCCCTCCGGGGATACAGGCGTGAGCTTATGTTATGTTATGTGTTCCATATATTTTTCTTAGAGAGGAACAAGAAAGGCTGCGGAAACTGGAGGCGGAGATGCGCGCCGCTGAAGAAGCCAAACGGAAGGAGCAGGAGAGGATCAAACAAGAGGAAGAACATCGGAGGCTGTGAGCATTCAATTTCATAAATAATAACTCGCTTATTAGTTAGCTAATAAACGGATTATTACTGCCTCGGTGGCGTGGTGGTATTTCCTACTCTTATGTATCGTACACAGGGAGTATCGCGGGTATCGCCACAGAGATAACTTACAATTAAGTGACTTACTCTTGACTGCCTCGGTGGCGTGGTTGTATTTCGGTACGACTATCGTCCTGAGGTCTCGGGTTCAATACCCGGATCGGGCAAAGTGATATTGGATTTTTCCATATCAGCCCGGAGTCTGGAATTTGTGCCCGATATGGCGATAGGCTCGCCCCCTATCACATCTGGGATGGAACTAAGTTTGGCGAAATGTGGGTGTACTAGTTGGCCAATGCGCCTCTGCCTACCCTTTCGGGGATACAGGCATGAGCTTATGTTATGTTATGACTTACTCTTGCCAGTTTCCGCTACATTACGAAAAAACTTATGCTAAAATCGCCTCAAGTCGTCTCCACTAATGGCTTGAGTTTAGCCTTACTCTATCTTTCTTTATTTTTTCTACCTGCCTTTATCCCACCTTAATGTGGGATCAGCGCAACACACTTTTTCAAGCATGTTGCAGAAAGGATTTGGCTTCGTTTTTACGACCGGTTGCCTACCTGACGTCAACCTCCTCTGAGGGACCCAGTCCCAGGCAAATTAAAATAAAAAAATCACTTTGCCCGACCTGGGAATCAAACACAGGACCTCCCGGTCCACAGCCCATATATGCTGCGACTAGACCAAGGAGACGACTAGCCTTATTCTATCATGGGTTGGTAGACTTTAAATACCTTTGAAATTATTGGGAAAGGTTCCCAGGATAACAAAATTGTAATTTCTAAATTCCTTCAATAATAACTACAATTTTTTATCACCAGTAAAGCAGAAATGGAGGCGCGACGAAAGGCCGAAGAGGCCGAGAGGCTCAGACAAGAAGAACAAGACAGGATCGCCGCCATGAACCTACAGAAACAGATGGAAGAGGCCGCCAAAGCAGACCAGGAAAACCGCGAGAGGTAAACTTATTCGGCATCATGCGATACCTACAGTATGATTTATTTTGCATGGGAATATCGTACGTCATCATTATCAGTGGCCTAACTATAGGGTGGTATTCGGGCAAATGCCACGGGCCCCAGAGCATAGGGGCCCAGCGCCAACTACTATAGAGGTCCCTGACTATGACAATATGGCAGAAAGGGCCATGAACATGAATTTGCCACGGGCCCTCAACAGTTACGCCACTGATCATTATATTACTTTAAAGTTATAAACATAGAAAGTAACCATACGATTCCGCTTTAATGCTTGTGTCAAACTGATAGCGAAGCGAAGGCTTGGCCAAGGATCATAAAAAATTAATTGAAACGCTTAGGTTTCGTGGTTCCATATGATTCAGTAGTTTATGCATAACAAAATAAAAGCACATAGCCACGCTTCTTCTTCGTTATGTTTGATACAGGATAAAAAAAAATGATCAATTGATTTATGATGTATTTTAATGCAGTGCCACTCGCAACACGTAACTAGAACGTATTTAATTACAATCAATAGTTAGAGTGTTAAAATCGAGCTTGAAAAAGAAATATAAATGAAATGCTATTTTTGTTTAATACAGAGGGTGTTGCAGAAAGGTTGTATCAATATTTTAGGGATTAATAATAAAGATATAAGAAAAAAAAAACCTAAAATATTTTTTGTTCCTAAATTCTTTATTAACTATAAGGTTTTTAAAACTACTTTTTCGATACAAAATTCAAATAGCAATCATTCCAAAACTAAAGAATTTATACTATTTTAATCTTTACCTACAAATTCTGAACCACCTTCTGTAAGTGTAGTAATTTTTGACCCCACCTTTCTGCAACATCCCTGTATAATAAATAAATCATGTCGTGTTAAAAGTTTCTGTTTTGGCGCTTAAGCACTGTTGATATAAATTATTAGTGGCTGTCATAGTGTTTTTCACTGATTACACCGTGATAAAACAGCTTATGTATTTAATTAGGCTAGAGCAAGAGAGAAGGGATCATGAGATGGCGGTCAGACTTGCTAAAGAAACGAATGGACACGTCGAAGGATCTCCACCGCAGTTACGCAGGTATGTTACATTTTCAATATTACTGTCCCACTGCTGGGCACGGGCCTCCTCTACTAATGAGAGGGGTTAGGCTTTCTACCACCCTGGCCTAATGCGGGTTGGTAGATTTCACATACCATTGAATTTCTTGTGGAGAAACTCTCGGTTATGCAGGTTTCCTTAGGATGTTTTCCTTCACCGTTATAGCAAGCGATATTTCACAATGAAAACACACTTAACATAGAAAAGTCAGAGGTGTTTGCTCCATTTTGGGGTTAGTCTCGAATCTCCGACACTCGTCTCGGCGGTCCGTACCACACCCAACTGAACTATCGCTGCTGATCAGCATTATCTATTGATATTTGTTGATATTGCCGCGTCTCCTGCACTAGTTTTTTCGAAACATTACACAAAAACACGTACGCAAAACAACGATTTTAGCCCTCCCCTGCTCGTAGAACAATGGGCCATGGATAACAAATGCAGGACACGTCCAGACGCGTCTCCTGCAGTTAAACATTACACAAAACGCCTAGACAAAACATGGTTTCGGTACACATTTTTGTATATGTTCCATTGTTCCATGAGCTGGAGACAGCTAAAAACATTGTTTTGTATAAGTGTTTTCGAGAAATACACAAAACAATGTTTAGACACACGTTGCCTTATCATCGAACAATGGAACATAGACAAAAACGTGTAGCGAATTGTTTTGTGCATGTTTTTTTAGTGTTTCGAGAAACACATGAGTCGAGGGATTATATCACCACGTCTTATAACAGTATTATTATAATCGTACTTTTATTATTTCCCGTACAAAAAACAAAGTAAGATTAAAATAATAGTGTTATAAGACGTGGTGGTAACCCCCAAGGAGACGCGACTTTAATATCGATGTTTTACGTCCAATCGAAGTACAGTGTGTAATGTTACGATATGTTGGTACAGTTTCTCATCAATGGACTCAGTGAACGGCGAGAATAAATTGAACAGGTACCAAGTGCACAGTTGTCAATACTCAGTGTATAATGTACACCACTAAATTCTCGCACTCTTAACAAACGTACAATGGCGTAACTAATGATACATGTCTATGCTAATGACTATAAATGTTAACGTCTTCTTTTAAAAATAATGGCTGCCATGCAATTGCGATGATTTAGCCAATGTCTAAGTAAGTATAGCAATTATCAAGTCTTTACAATGACCTCGAGGCCCAGATGTGGATGATCCCAAGGCTCTGCTGGGATTATGACGGCAATTCTTTCCTGCGCGTAGCCCCTCAGATTCCTTCCTTCTACCTTCACTCAGCGAATCGACCAGACAAAGCAAGCCAACGCACCAAGCAAAACTAATCAACGACTAAAATTTTGGTGCATAAAACCACATCACATTAAACAACAAACACAAAGACAATAATATGAAATAACTTTAACAAGCGACGCCCACCCTGTCAGACTTCCCGTTAAAATCCAAATATTAACGTCGTCAGCAAATATCCGTTTTGGAGTTGGATGTTGGGAGACCGAAATATCTCGCGTAGTTCCCGCTACCGACGATACGTGTATTTTTCGGCCGACTTCCCAAAAAGGAGGAGGTCCTCAATTCGTCGGTATTTTTTTTAATGTATGTTACTCGATATCTCCGCCAAATGTGGACCGATTTTCAAAATTCTTTTTGTGTTCGATAGAGCTTATTTCAAGGGTGGTCCCATATAAATTTGGTCACGATCAGTAAATTGGAAGTCGGTCAGTTAAGTTTTTAAACTTGTGATTATTATTTAGCTTACATTTATGACGTGGGGTAAAAAATCGATCTTCCTTCATATGCTATAGGCTTGTTCTCGAAGATATACAATTTTTAGACAATATTATACCTTTGTTTCATCAGATTTTATTATAAAATATCGTTTAAGATATAAAAGGTTAAAAAAAGTACACTAGTTACGCCAGTGTCCCTTTGACGCAATCCATGCGTCTAGATTTCCGTGTTAACAAACTAACTGTGCTAACATTTCACTTATGAGCTTCTTTCTTCTGCATGAACATTGTATAAATAGTGACGTCACGAGATGTGGTATATTATTAAATAATATTAAAGATATCCCGTCTTTTAATATGGTTTTCTGGTTTCTAATGTTGTTAATTTGCATGTATAGCTTTATTTAGCTAATTGATTAATTGTAGAACAAGCTTAAACACCTAATTTTACTTTGCACGTAGTTGATCTTCGCGCTGATAAGCCTACTTATTTACTGTAT
This sequence comes from Clanis bilineata, assembly GCA_036417725.1. Classification (NCBI taxonomy): domain Eukaryota; kingdom Metazoa; phylum Arthropoda; class Insecta; order Lepidoptera; family Sphingidae; genus Clanis; species Clanis bilineata. The sequence goes on along the minus strand of CM071145.1, from coordinate 2,875,873 downwards.
AATTACTATCTCCTAAACGAATTTAAAAGAAAGAGATTTTTAATCGAACGCCGAGTGTTAGGGTTTGGAAGTAGCCAATTTACTAAATAGCAACTCAAAAACACACTTATTACATAATTTCCGCATGGTTATTGCAATCTCGTGTTTCAGAAAAAAAAACGCTTGATTAAAATTCATTATGAATCATCTAAAATCGTTTTAAGTGTGGCAGTATTTGAAAATTGAAAGCCAACATTAGCTTTATTTCCTTTTAAATATCGATAATGGTGTTTTGAATAACTTCTTCAAATATACTACAGTACCCTTAGTACGAGTTTTTCTCGTTTCTCGAAATCTACGATAGTTTAGCATTATCTCCATACATTTTTTAGTTCGTTGTAGTTGCCGCAAAGTGGCGCTGCTAGTCAATTGTATGGTCAAAACGTAAACTATCGTCGACTTCGAGAACTGTCAAAACAAACTCGTAATAAGGGTACTGGGCTAAAAAATAATTGGCCCTTAATCTAAGCGATAATCTGTAATTATATGATGATGGCACGTCAGGTCTGAGCGTGTGAGGATGCAACAAGCGATACAGGGCAAGCAGAAATATGACCTATCCAAATGGAAGTATTCAGAACTGAGGGACACCATCAACACGTCCTGTGACATCGAACTGTTGGAGGTAAGTGCTATTATACGAAGGAACCTATCGCCCTTACTTATAAAAACCATTTTAGCTGAGCAGATGGTTAAGAATAGTCAATTTTCTCCTAATGTCACATTGTTTGAAAATAAAAAAGACAGATTATTCTTAACCATTTGCTCAGCTAAATTGTTTTTATAAGTAAGACCCTATATATACATACGTAATTGGATACCTGCCGTAGACGTCTGAAATACCAAGGGTACAGCTAATCGGTTGTATATTGTGAAAAATAAATTATTACGCTTCATTAATCCGAAATTAATGCTTTGCATGATTGTAAATTCCCTATAACCGACTTAAAAAAATAGGTTATCAATTCGACGAATACGTATTTAATTTTGCAGCAACTTGTATGTTTTTATTATAGACTTATTAGACGATCTCTGGAATTAATATTCCATTGAGTTCTATTTGATGTTCGCATAAAGATTGTTAAATCTTGTACGATTGAAATAACGAATGATAATTATTATGGTTTTGTTTCAGGCTTGTCGCCATGAGTTCCATCGTCGGCTGAAGGTGTACCACGCGTGGAAGGCAAAGAATGCGCGCAAGACCACCATGGCTGACCAGGAGAGAGCACCACAGTCCATCATGGATGCTGGTAAGTGGATATATGTATTATGGTGGCTTAGTATGGAGGATGGAGATGAGTTATTATTAGGCCAATCTGCTTGCTTGTTAGTTTTTGCTATAAATAGGTAATTCGTAATATTTCATTGTAATAATGTATATTTTTTTGTTTCTGTACCTAAAATCGCTTAAAAGACCATTAAAAGTAATGTATATACACTTAATTCTGCCACAGGGGCATAGTAGTATTACGTGCGCAATGCGGCACGACTACCGTCTTGAGGTCTCGGGTTCGATCCTCGGCCAGGCAAAGTGATATTGGGCGTTTAAAATTCAGTGCCAATTTGGAGTCTAGAATTTTGTGTTTGATATAGCAAAATATAATATGTATGTATACATATGATAAAATAAAATATATGATAAAGGTCACAGGAAGTCGCTGGATGCAGACCGCTTCCAACAGGTCGATCTGGAAATCTTTGGGTTAGACCTATGTTCAGCAGTGGACGTCCTGTGGCTGATGATGATGATGGCAATAGGCTTTCCTCCTATCACATCTGGGACGGAATTGAGCTCGGCTCGATGTCGGTGTTGTAGTTGTCTAGTGTGCTTGTGCATGAGTGTATGTATGTATGACTGCCTCGGTGGTGTGGTGGTATTTCGGTACGACTACGGTTCTGAGGTCTCGGGTTCGATCCCCGGGTCGGGCAAAGTGATATTGGATTTTTCCATATCAGCCCGGAGTCTGGAATTTGTACTCGATATGGCGATAGGCTCGCCCCCTATCACATCTGGGATGAACTAAGCTTGGCGAAATGTGGGTGTTCTAGTTCGTTAGTGCGCCTCTGCCTAGTCCTTCGGGGATACAGGCGTGAGCTTATGTTATGTCCATTGTTACACGAGCAACAGACAATGAAAAACGTTGTTTTGTGTAAGTGTTTTGTGTTTTGTTTGACGTGGCTTTGTATCATGATTGTTCGTCCGCAGCGCGCGCGCCCCGCGCATCAGCCCGCGGTCGCGGCGACGTGCTCGGCGCGCGGCACCGGTACTTCCGCATCCCGTTCGTGCGCGCCGCGCAGCCCGGCGACGCGCCCGACCGGCGCGGCTGGTGGTACGCGCACTTCGACGGGCAGTACGTGGCGCGGCAGATGGAGCTGCACCCCGACAAGACGCCGGTGCTGCTGCAGGCCGGTACGTCATACTACACTGTACTGGACACGGTGTCGCACACATTCTTTTTATTTATTTAATTATATCTATATATTGGCCTCATTATTGAGGATGCTCAAGACCGGGCGAAGTGGAAGCGTTTAAGTAGGAAAACGGACCCTGGCAGAAGGCCGAGGATAACGTCAAGCAGAAAGAAAGAATTATATCAATATACTTATTTATAACAAAATTTACATGCGATATATATTGTTATACGTTCCATTCAAATCACAAATATTTATGATTATATTCCATTTCGAGGATTCATTAATTAGGGAGAATGTCAATCGTCACCTTCACGAATTCTATCACGAACAATTAAAGCCATCTCTTATTTGTTATCATCATTGATTATATTCATGACTCTTACAACATAACAAAATTCAATTTGATAATGAGTAAGCTAAATTATCGCCTCCTTTGTCTAATGGCAGCATATATGAGCTGTGGATCGAGAGGTCTTGTGTTCGATTCCCAAGTAGCGCAAAGTAAATTTTTTTATTTAATATGCCCGGGACTGAGGCAGTTGATGTCAGGCAGGCAGCCGGTAGTTAAAATTAAGTCGAATCCTTTCTGCAACGTGCTTTAAAAAGTGTGTTGCGCCGACCCCACACTATGGTGGTATAAGAGTAGATAAAAAGAAAGAAAATGTTATTTCTAATACGATAGCTTATTTTTGTTTTTGCCTATTTAAATAATAAACCACGCCATGTTGAAAATAGCTTCTCTTAAACGTCCATTCGTAATACGTGTGTGTGTGTGTGTGTGCGTCAGGCGTGGACGACATGCAGATGTGCGAGCTGTCGCTGGAGGAGACGGGTCTGACGCGCAAGCGCGGCGCCGAGATCCTCGACCACGAGTTCGAGCGCGAGTGGGCGCGGCACGGCGGCCCGCCGTACACGCCGCCGGACCTGCGCAAACGGTAACACTTGAGGTTTTTTTTCTTGCAATTTACCGATTTCTTAAGTTTACGCGAATGCTATTCATTGAAATAAAACTACTTTTACGGTTTTTATCACGATTTGGTTTTAATTTTTATTCCCAACGTTTAAAGGGTTTGCAGTCTTCGTGGTCACGGGTTGGAGTGAGATGTCATTTGTCCAAGAATTTTAACTTTTTTAAATCTGTATAATTTTAAAATGAAGGTAGATTTTGCAATACTAACATTCTTGGACAAATGACATCTCAGTCCAAACCGTGGCCACGAAGACTGCAAAGCCTTCGAAACGTCGGGAATAAAAATTAAAACCAAATCGTGTTAATTCCGTAAAAATAGTTTTATTTCAATTCTTGCAATTTATCAACCCTAGCGTCTGACTGCCTCGGTGGCGTGGTTGTATTTCGGTACGACTGCTGTCCTGAGGTCTCGGGTTCGATCCCCTGGTCGGGCAAAGCGATATTGGATTTTTCCATATCAGCCCGGTGTCTGGAATTTGTGCCCGATATAACGATAGACTCGCCCCCTATCACATCTGGGACGGAACTAAGCTTGGCGAAATGTGGGTGTACTAGTTGGCTAGTACGCCTCTGCCTACCCCTTCGGGGATACAGGCGTGAGCTTATGTATGTGTAATTTATCATCATCATCAGCCATAGGGCGTCCACTGCTGAACATAGGCCTCCCCCAAAGATTTCCAGATGCACCTACAAGGTGAACCGACCAACTGATAAAGGTCGCAGGAAATCGCTGGATGCAGGCCGGTTTGCATTTATGCCAGTAGTTTTTTTTATAGCACAGACTGGCAAACGAACAGATGGGTCACCTGATGATAAGTGACCGCCCATAGACAAGACCAAAAAAGAAACATGGGTGCGTTGCCAACCTAAATAGAGGGAATGGAAGAGAAGGGACAAGGGATTGGGAAAGGGAGGAAAGGTGGAAATGGACCACCGGAAATCTCATTCACCAAACGAAACGCGACTGCAAGCTGCCACTTTACGTCGGTTTTCTGTGAGACAGTGGTATCAAACCGGTCGAGCCGGCCCATTCGTGCTGTGGACGTTACAGTCTACGGCGTGGCTCCACCACTCAAGATATGAATTACAAATAATAAAAAAAAGAATCTTTATTGGTCACGTAGGCATGTAAAAAAGCTTTTATGACAGGTCAACAAAAGCAAATTTTGAAATAAGAATAACATAATTTACATAGTCACGCTATACATTTGAAGACAGGCAGGCAAGTATGGACATAATAACGCTGGGATGACTATGATAGGGTGATAAAGGGAGATAGCAATAGATTGTAAGGAAATGGGTAGTGCGGGAATAGTATATGGCAGTAATTAATACATAACGTAAACTCACGCCTGTATCCCCGAAGGGGTAGACAGAGGCACACAAGTGAACTAGTACACCCACATTTCGCCGAGCTTTGTTCCGTCCCAGATGTGATAGAGGGCGAGTATATCACCTCATCGGGCACAAATTCCAGACGCCGGGCTGATGTGGAAAAATCCAATATCACTTTGCCCGACCCGGGAATTGAACCCGAAACCTCATGACGGTTTTAATTTCATCTAATAATATCTGTTTCCTGCACCCCATCTTTTAAAAAGGTCGATCAAATTTGTTTTTTTTTATTCCACAGATAAACATTCCACATGTTAAGAGGTAGACCAAAAGTACGAAGCGATAAATAATTTTAAAAAAATGTAAACAACTTAGTGCTTTTGAATGTGCCTTCATAGGTTCCTAGGTGTATATTAGTGCAATAACGAAGGCCACCACGGCATATGTAAACTTGGGTCCACTCATCATAAACTTTCATATAAGTAAATGTGTGGGCCTTAGTAAAATAGTGATTGTTTAAATTATATCGAAACCTTACTAAACGTGTGTTAATGAAATAAATATTTTTTAATATAAAGTACAAGTTTAAATGCATTTTTAAGAAACATATTTGTATCTCACATTGACAGTTTTTTCATATATTAGACCTAAATCTTTGTAAAACCGAGTTCAGTCAGTCATTTTATACAATACTATATACATGACATCAAGGAACTCGCATAAAATATATTTATAATGCAATGTTATAATGCAAAACATTTTTATGAGCACTTTATATTACCAACTTAGTGGAGGAGGATCACAATTTAGTATTGCCATGAGAAAAAAAATAATAGAAATTAGTAGAAAATTTTTAAATACTTCGAGATAAGTAGAAGGAAATTAGTATATTTAATGATATGTGATAGAAAATCAAAAGAAGGGAACTTTGGTGCACTTTAATATTTTTTCTTGTATTGTCTTTGAAGTGAAACCTCAGGTCTTTGGAGTGCAGCCTTCGATAAAATATACTCGTGCAGCCAAATTTAATATTTTATGTTATTATGTTCTTATCACATCTCCTAAACTCTTTAAAGAGGTTTTCCGGTCTCAACTTTGTTTAACCCCTGTGAAAATATTTATAAGTAATTATATTACGTAGAATGTTTAAAATTCGTGTTAATAAAAACATAATTTGTAACTAAGCGACAAGATCTTATGTTTCACTTCGAAATTGAAAGCACGGCAGCTACAACTGATTTGTTGAAACATATTGGGCCTTATTTATAAAATCAGTTTGACTGAGCAAATGATAAAGAACAGTGTCTCTTTTATTTTCAGACAATGTGACGCGAAGAAAAATGTGACAGACTATTCTTAGCCATTTGCTCAGCTGAACTGTTTTTATAAGTAAGGCTCATTATATTATAATAAATAAGTGCTTATTATAAGGTGCTTGGCTTTAGTACCTTGATTTTTACAATTGTTTAAGTCAGTAATTTTAGTAAAAGATATATATTCCTGTATTCTAATAGCAAAACGTATGAGACTGGAAAAATTTTTTTTTACCAGTTTTATATGTATTTCACACTTGTTCCTTACATTTCTGCTTCGTAAGGCTGATGAATGGGAGTTTATTTGTCTTGAGATTATTATAATGAGTTGTCGGTATGTACTTTATTTCTTTGTGAAGACATGATAATATTAAGCATTTGTTGGTTTGATTTGAATTTTTTACTGTGTTAATTTTCAACATTATTATGTTATATAAATTCTTAAAAGCCTTTATTTTTTAAGTATAGAAAAAACGTAAACGTCATGAAACATTCAAAGTCTACATTCCAGAAAAATTATTCCATTTTTCCTATGCTATGTATTTATATTGAAAATATACCTCAAAACTTATTCTACTCATAGACTATTTGTTATAATTGCTGAAATAAATACTTATCAAGGGAAATTTTAACTAAAGCTTTCTAAAAGAATTTATACATTTTGGAGCTAGAATACAATTTGGCACCATAATTTTATGTTTACATTTATATATATTGTTATTTTATTTTACTTTTCTATCATTATTATGGTGTAGGTGCCCATGGATACAAACAGTATTTTATACATTCCCATATAATTTTAAGTTACTAAGATATGTACAATTTGTATGAAGTACAATGTGACCAGAGAATTGAGCAAGTGCCTTATTTGTTTTAACGCCGTATAGTACATGACCACTTTATATTTGTAATAATATTTATGCTTTACCAAATAAATGTAAGAAAAGTGTGTAATTTTTTTATTTTTTCCTGTTGGTATCCCTTCTGAATTAAAAAGATTGAAATACATCGACGAGCTCGTCGGAGAATTTACAAATTGCTTACCTTGTTTCCATAAAATTCCTATTCTGTACAAGAAACGCTTGACATTGTGTCTCCTTTTCCGTATTTGATTATATAGCAAATATCAAATTATCAAAGATCTTGAATCACTTTACAATTGTACATTATGCAAATATACTGGCGTCCCGAAAATTCGGGTTCATTTTAGTTGCCTTCCACGTGCAGGGTTATTCAAAACACTGTGTGTGTTCAGTGATTAATTTAAATAGCATAGTTTAATGATTTTCCAAAGCGGTAGTCCTTAGAGTACTTTATAACGTCCTTGGGGTAGGCAGAAGTGCCATTAGTGCACGGTACGGTATGCCGAGTCATTTCCGACTAATGATGGTATATATGGTGATTCTTAAGAATAAACCATGTTGTAATGGTTTATAATACCGATATATCTTTAATATTTATTGAACTGTATTGTACGTGCTTCAAAATTATTAGTCGATCATATTTAGGCGATTAAATCGATTCTAATCTGTATTGAATACCCAATCCCTAGAATTTATTAATATGGCGGCACACCGCGCTCGTCTGTTTTGAAGTTTGACAAGACAGTTTTATTTTGTGATATCTGTCAGGTGACGCTATAAAAATCGTAAAATATATTCCATTTTAATTTTTATAGTAATTACAGTTGATATTTTGTAACGATAATCTACTATCAAGTACGACTGAGTAATTGTGTCGCTGAATGTAACTTTCTGAACAGCGGTGGTCCTTTGGGGACGCACTGTAACAATGTTGTTCTTGTGGTTTATTTGTTTATTTACTCATGTGAACTCTTTACCTTACGTGGGTAAGTGAAATTTATTTAGTTCCCCATTTGTCTTAGCGTTTTCTTGCCTTTTTGTAAAGTATTTTGCTCTTATACAGTTTACCAGTAACTCACGACAATTTATGTAAACAATGCATTGGAAACTTGTAGTTATCGTTCTAACCTATGTATTGTTGTAGTATATATTCCTTTATTCCATTAGATCTATATGCTTATAAAGGTTATCGTTTCGGTTATCGTCGTATTCTCTATAATGGCCTACGTCCTGCAGTATTTAAAAAAAGATAATATTGATGGGTAAATACATATTATTTTTATTAACAATATTGAGCAAATAAGTGTCCTGTGTTCAAATCAATGCCTTAAACCCCTAAATAGAAAGCCAGCTCAAATAACATGCCCTAAAATTACCATATTTCATATTTTCTATTTTCAGTACATTACCTAAGTGGTCCAACAAGTATAGAGAGAGATGTACCCCCACCAAAGCAGACTGTGGACATATACTGTTACACAGGAACCTCTAAGAGCTTGTTCAGTTTATGGCAAACAGTTAAGGTATGCTATTATGACTTATCAACAGTATGCTGCCAATACCTCGTAACTAACATGTTTGCAAAAATCTAGATTTTTTGCGCTATCTGTTAGTCCTAATGGAACATGATGTAAATATTTTCTCATTAGCAATATCAAACTATTGTACAATTAATAAACTTGGATTTTGGGTGCATACATATCGTCTATATTTTTTAATATATTTCATTTTTATTAGTTTTTATTGTCTCCCATAAACTTGATCTCATGGCACTTAGGAGGTATTGGCGGCTTATGGTCGTTATGTATTTGTTTGGATTGCATTAAATAGTCACAGGCGGCTCGGCCTCCGGTGGCCCATAAGCTTATGTAACAATATATATGTGCCACCTTCAACAGGTTAAAACACCAAGCACAGTTGAAAAGCTGTTAAAGTACAATTTATTGTTTAATTAAGCATAATTAATCACTTATGAATTATTGGCCATGTTTCAGGAGAGACAAACACCAATATTACATCTATAATGTTTTTCATATAATTTTATTACTTTTTGTTTATTTATTTTTGTCAATTATGTGGCAGTAGTGTAGTATATCTTCCAACTATTTGTACTCAATAAAATGAGCCATTGGTGCTTTTTATTATGTCAAAGCTGTATACAATTACAGCCTGTGCTATAATTGTCTTTTTAATAATGTAAATGTTTTATCTACATGTACGTATGTTCCACAGTTTCAAATAAAAATAAAGAATGATGAATTCAAACACTACATGGGCAAGGATGCGGAGGAAGTGTATCAAGCTTACACAGAGGACAGTTACGGATGGTCTGTGGTCAATCCGTTCCAGAAGAAAGTCCAAAAGACCATGACGCTCGGTCTTTACGAACAAACTTGCATGGCCATCAACACTAAGGAGAGACATGTTATTGACTTGCTAGTGCAGAGTAAGTGTCTGTTTTTTATCTTTTTTTCCAAGTATGATAGTGTCATTTGAAACACAACAGAACCACCAGTCTTATTGCAATCACCTTCATTTGCTTCTTTCCTCTTCAGTGTGTGAATAAGTAAAAATTGGCCAGCATGATTCTGGCGAACACCAAAATATAATGGGTATGCCATTATATTTTGGTGGTCACCAGTTTTTAGACACTTACCATCAGGTTGAGTGTAGTGATTTTGCCAAGCTCAGAAAGAAAACAAGATTTTGTTTCTCAATATGTTATTTATTATTTTCATGCTTATTTTCTGTCATCTGTGTAACAATCATTATTTATCATGATACAAAGGGAACAGTAAATGTCTCAAAAATTAATAGCAGTAATACTATAATTTGCCTGGGGATTGCCATCAAGTCAGCAATCTGTCGTCAAAACTAAGACAAATCTTTCTGAAACATGCTTCTTTATTGAAAAATTTGGCCCCCATCAAAGGTCGATGATTTTGCTAACAACAGTGTTTAATAAATCCATTACTCAAAAAATTGCTACCCCTTGGTTGTGATTTTTTTTCTGAAATATGTTTAAAATTTCTAGTGGCCCATTTCCCCCTTGCTTTCCCAATCCCTTTTTCCCTCCCCTTCCATTTCCTCCTTTCAGGCTGGCAATGCATCCATGATTATTTTTGTCTTGGGTGTTTATGGGCAGTGGAGATCACTTACCATCAGGTGACCCATCTGCTCATTGCCAGTCTGCTATAAAAAAAAAAAAAAAAAAATCTTGTCACCACCCTACTTTGGATTAGGATAGGGGCAGACATAAGCAAGATTGATTGGTCCCAAAAAAGTTTAGGCCCAGTACATATATTTTTCTTCATCAGGAGTGGACCTCTGGCGTGTGTTGCTCATGTTCCTGGGTATTGGGCTGATATTCGCGTCCAGGTCTCTGAGCAGCAACCCCGTGTTCTTCTACTTGTGCGGGATATTCATTGGCGTGTTTGCGTCGTTCATGATTCTGGTGTACTATGTCAGCAAACTACTGCCTAAGGTAAGTTATACCATTGTACGATGAAAAACTAAACCCAGTGGTTTGTTTAGAGTATTGCATCCCTAGTGACTCATTTCGAGTGTCAGCGATCCAATGAATTTTTATTTTAGTGCACTTATCATAAGATGAGATAACTGCATCAATATAATAAACCCTAGATGCACAGTTCTTTGCAAATATCCTCCTAAGAAGTGGTCTCAGGAATAAAACAAAGAAAAAGATCCCAAGTTCTAATTAAACACAAATATAACCCTATGAACGTGTAATAAAGTAGATTTTTAAACGAAATTAGCAAACGTTCTTAAATTTGAATTTTGAAATTTAGAATTCCATCGGCGTCAGACTGTATGCAAAACGAGTGCTTAAGCACTTTTTGCTGTCCCATTTTCCGACCGTCAACTGTGCATCTAGGTAAATAATATATCGATGGATAACTGCCTCAGTGGTATTGGTATTGCTTACTTACTACCGTCCTTTGGTCTCTGGTTCGATCCCTGGATCGCGCAGTGATATTTGATTTTTCAGTATCAGCTTGGAGTCTTTAAGTTGTGCCCGATATGGTGATAGGTTCGCCCCCTATCGCATCTGGGACGGAAATGAGCTTGGTGAAATCTGTGTTTTGGTTCTCTAGTTCATCTCTGCATATTTTTTTGAACGAATGCAATATATAGGGATACAGGCGTGAGACTATTGTTTCTAGCCAGTGGCGTATCTATTATGTTGGGGCCCTTGGCAAATTCACCCGATAGGGCCCTTTTTGCCGCGAGGGGCCCGGTCTGCCTTTTGGTCAGCGTGGACGCGCGTTTGGGTGACGGTTTTTTCCCTCCAGGGCCTCCTTCCGGTCCGCGCGGAGGCTCCTTATGGTTGGAGGCCCGTGGCATTTTGCCTCCTATGCCACTATAGAGTTACGCCACTGATTGTATCTATTACTATGAGATCCAATTTGTGTCTTAGTAGAATACTTAGTCTGAGATCTATAGAGCGAACTTCGACTAACCCTCAGTCAAAGAAATGAACTTCGTGAGGATTTGGAATTTTTAAATCGGACTTCGACAATCCGAGCTATTGTACAAGAAAAACAGATTGACAGACCGACTAAGCTAAGATTTGTGAAAAATGACTCGGACTAAGTAAATGTTCTGTTTAAAAATTCCAAATCCACACTGAGTTCGTTTCTTTGACTGAGACATAGTCGAAATTCGCTCTATAAATCTGAGCCTTAGTATAGTCACATAGATGACTTCACTAGTATGTCTTTCTGCCTGGTGTTCTAATGCCAGGATCTGTCTACTTCAGTGGTCGGCAACCTTTTAGCAGGCAGGGGCCGCAAGGTGGCAAAATACAGTAAAGGCGGGCCTCACCGCATATTTTCTATCTATAGAGGTATAATCGATAACATTTTAGATATTTATGACTAATTACAAAACAATCACGGGCTGCAAATAGGATTTCACGGGCCACGTGGTGCCGACCGCTGATCTACTTCACTATAGTTCATTTGCTCTTCTAACGCATAATAACACTTGTGCAATTTTTTTTCAGAAAACCCTAACTTACGGAATACTGATAGGAGGTTGGACAGTCGGAGTGTACGTGTTCCAACAGATTTGGGAGAACATACGCAATCTGATGGTGTCGTACCAGACGTACATGTTCTGGTACACGTTGGTAGTGAGTTTTGTCAGCTTCGTGGTATGCTACAGGATCGGACCGCCCAAAAATCAACGCAGCAAGAACCTCGTCATGTGGACTTTACAGGTAATTTGACAGCCTCCGTGGCGCAGCGGGCGAGCAGCCGGCTGTGAAGCGAGAGGCTGCGGGTTCGATCCCCGCACCGAGACAAATATTTGTGTGGCCCACAGATATTTGTTTCGGGTCTGGGTGTTGTGAGACTGAAAGTCTCTCGTAGTTCCTGATTCCCACGACACAAGACTCGATCTTAGTGTGGGATCAGCACTATGTGTGTGACTCTTGGGTGTTATTTATTTATTTATTTATAAAAAAAAAATAAAAAAAAATATATTTATTTAGGCTGAGATCTACAGAGCGAACTTCGACTAAGTCTGATTCAAAGAAACAAACTCAGTGAGGATTCGGAATTTTTAAATCGAACTTTAACTTAGTCCGAGACATTTTTTCCAAGAAAAGCTTTGCCTAGTCTGTTAGTCTCCGTGTCATAGCGGGTGAGTGGCTGTGAAACGGGACACCGCGGGTTCGATTCCCGAACCAAAACAAATGTTTGTGTGACCCACATGTGTGTGTGATATTTGTTTCGGGTCTGGGTGTTAAGTTTCTGATACCAATGATGTACATTTAACCTTGTGTGTGGTCAGGAAAGTTTTAATTTATACTGTAGACAAAACAGGCCATGGTAAGGCAGTAGGACTAAACTAGTTATTATTGTAGGTGGTCGGCGTGTTGATGATATTATTCAGCAGCGAATATCAAGAGGCGTCAGCAGCTGTTATAATAACCACACTTGTCGCAAAATACTTTCCAGAATCGTTGCAGTACAAAATACTTGGATATTGGTGAGGTTCACTTTTGGCTACTCTTATCACAATTTTTTTTCTTTAATATTATTTTTATACTGTCGCCTCCAGTGGCAGCATATATGGGCTGTGAACTGGGAGGTCCTGGGTTCTATTCCCAGGTCAGGCAAAGCGAATTTTCCATAGACCAAGGAGGGACTATTAAATTACTTGTAGTTGTTAGAAAATAACATAAGCTCACGCCTGTATCCCAGAAGGGGTAGGCAGAGGCGCACTAGCGAACCAACACTACCCACATTTCGCCGAGCTTAGTTCCGTCCCAGATGTGATCGGGGGCGGTCTTATCGCCATCTCGGGCACAAATTCCAGACTCTGGGTTGATATTGAAAAATCCAATATCACTTTGCCCGACCCGGGACCGAACCCGAGACCTCAGGACGGTAGTCGTACTGCGCACGCAATACCACTACGCCACTAAGACAGTCGAGAGCAGTTCTTCTTGTAGAGCCTCTCCAACTAGTGAAGGTCAGCTCGGCATATTTATCCTTTCCGAGGCGAAATAGTTTAGCAGCAGCAGTAATAAATAAAGTATTAAATATCACTAGGCGTCGTAAGTTCCCGCCAAAACATCGTTTTCTAACCAACGAAGAGTACTACGAGGAAGGTGCCAGAGAGACAAAGAAGGCTCTAGAAAATCTACGCAGATACTGCTCCAGCCCCGACTGTGCGCAATGGAGTATTATGCTCAAGCTCAATGACTCCAAGAGGTAAGTGACATGATCTGGAAATATATCTTTTAAAGTCGTTTTGATAAATAGCAAAAACGATAAAAGTTTTCACCTCCTCCATACATTTGATTAGCACTTTCTATTTATTATTTTATTGATATCATTTTATTATTTTTGTTTTATAGTACAAACTTGATTGTTTCTATTCACCCCATTTTACATTAGTTTACGTTAAAAAAAATCATGTTGATGTCTTTAAAACTCATGAAACATTGTGTCAAATATTTATGTATAGTGAAACTGGTATTGAAAATTACTAGACACATAAAATATGATTGTTGTGACCTCACACCAACAAAACTAAGCGGAGTTTAAATCGAGTCTTAGGACGACTTGTAGCACTGTTACTAGTCTCAAATTAGTCCTCAACTCGATTTAGCTTTTATCTCATTCGTATATTTAAATTGAGATATAAGATAAATCGAGTTTAACTAAGTGTTGCATATCTCCCTAAATATCTTACCATCACTTATAGGGGCATAAGAGAAGATGTTAGTCAAAGAACGCCAAGAAGAATGTGTAGAAAAAATCAATCCGGCTCTAGCCGGGACAACGCCAGGTAGAATTTCATTTACGTACATTGACATTAATTAAAAACTTTACAGACTGACTTCAAATCCGATCGTGACCAAATTTATATGGGTCCACCCTTGAAATAAGCTCTATCGAACACAAAAATAATTTTGTAAATCGGTCCACATTTGGCGGAGATATCGCGTAACATACATTAAAAAAATACAGGCGAATTGAGGACCTCCTCCTTTTTGGAAGTCGTCCGAAAATATACATAGGGTTATCAAGGGCCACTTGTACCAACATAATTAACAAACTTGAAGCGGGACAACATAAAGTCTGTTAATAAATTAATAATAACTTATACATCTGTTTCTGAAGGAATTGGGAAACAATAATTTATAAAAAAAATCTTAAATTTAAATTATTCCAGCATAGATTTCTTTGACTGCCTCGATGGCGTGGTTGTATTTCGGTACGACTACCGTCCTGAGGTCTCGGGTTCGAACCCCGGGTCGAGCAGTGATATTGGATTTTTCCATATCAGCCCGGAGTCTGGAATTTGTGCCCGATATAGCGATAGGCTAGCCCCCTATCACATCTGGGACGGAACTAAGCTCGGCGAAATGATTCACCTCTGCCTACCCCTTCGGGGATACAGACGTATCGTGAGCTTATGTTATGTTATGTTAGATGTCTTATCGAGCTTTCTTATAGAGCTTATGTTATCTTTACCAACCATTTAATTGTATCTATTTAACTGTACCTTGTATATCTAATCTAATAGCTACAGTGTAAAATCAATAAGATACGACTGATCAAACTCTTATTAACGTAATGAAACTGAAAAAACAAAGGTTATTTTCTAGGTTTCCTCGTGCAAGTGACCCTTAATCTTGATTCAGTGTAAACTCCAATTAGTTTTGTTGGTGCAACTGGCCCTATTCCGGTTTAAAAGCGGTTCGACACAGTATTCTATAGTTAAAGATAGTATTTCTTTGTGACAGTGGCACATCGTGGCATATTCGCTCTGTAGACAAAATTGTCATTGTAATAATGACTCGGACTAAGTCAAAGTTCGATTTAAAAAGTCCAAATCCTCACTGAGTTCGTTTCTTTGACTTAGACTTAGTCGAAGTTCGCTCTATATATACTATATTTAAATCTTTTTACAATATTTTACAAACTTGGCGGCGCCGACACCACATAAAAGTGGGATACGGGCAGGTGGACGACACCAGATTATTAATAAGGTCTCGGGTTCGATCCCGAGTTGAGATTTTTTTGGTATCAACCCGGAGTTTGGAATTTGTGCCCGATATGGCGGTAGGTTCACCCCATATTACATCTGGGACAGAACTAAGCTCTGCGAAATGTGGGTGTTCTAGTTCGTTAGTGCGCCTCTGCCTACCCCTTCGGGATACAGGCGTAATATTATGTTATTTGTGAAGGGAAACTATAAAGATACTGTCCCACCAGGTTCGCGAGCTTCGTCGAAGGAAACTCTCATCTAAGCGACGACGAAGTGATGGGCTACGAGGCGTATGCATTCTCTATGGAGCGCACTCAGAAACCACAACCCGTCGCCAACTCCACTAGGAATCAGTTAGATATATCTGATGATGACGATAGTGACGATGACTGAGCGATAAGCGATGCTATGTTGATTGTTTTAAATCCTGCAGGATCGCAGGGCAAACAGGACAATTTGGACCGTGTTGTGCAGGAATGAACCAACCCACAAAAAAAAATTTTATTGATGCCAACATGTTCTAAACCATTAATAGACCATATAGATGAAAAAAAAATTGTCTTTGTGGGATATAATTTCTGCACAACACGGTCCATTTTAAAAACCATAAATTACGTCAGTACCACTTTAGGTGCTATTCAGGGACGTAATTGGAAGTAAATGTTGGGAGTTTAAATAGCGCCATTGGCTATTTCAAAAATATTCTTACTTAGCTATTTCAGATGTTAAAAAGCCAATAAAATTACAATAGATAACTTTAAATGTCTCTACATTTCAATATCGTTACGTTGATTGAACAAGACACTTACTC
Organism: Clanis bilineata; assembly: GCA_036417725.1. Lineage (NCBI taxonomy): Eukaryota > Metazoa > Arthropoda > Insecta > Lepidoptera > Sphingidae > Clanis > Clanis bilineata. The sequence goes on along the minus strand of CM071145.1, from coordinate 2,859,595 downwards.
TCCAGTCGTCATCAATTGGCATTTTCGAGGTAAAAAAAATGGTATAATATGACTATTTTTCTTAAATATTTGGTTTGTAAGGTTATACTTGTGTATATTGTTCATATCCATGATTTAGAAATTTCTTGTTAAATAGAACTGTAGCAGTTTATATTATGGTTTGAAAAATAGCATTTAAAATTTTATAAGCAGAAATAATAGAGCGTGTAAAAATACGAAATTGCAGATTAATTGTAATTAAGGATTTTCGTGTGTAATTCATTAAAAAATGTAATTTGTTTTTAATTTTTCTGTGAATGAAATATTTACGCTGACTTGCACAACAACCCAAGCCCGTCGAATAACATTGGTAAATATATTTAATGGATAAATACGATTAAGGATCTCTGTGCAAATCAGCCTAATATATTATTTTAGTTTTCATTTTCACAATGAAATTGTTATTTTTCTGCAGTAATAACTTTAGACATAGTTTATCACGTTAATGCGTAAGTTCCTAAGTCATTACTGTAAATAACTTTTGTACATAGACAATATGCTCAAATTTGGGAACAAGAATAATTATTCCGTAATAAAACCCTCGTAACTTCTTTTGTCGAATACATTTTAAGCTGTAAAGCTATTTTCTATACTTGAGCCTCGTAATGCCCAGGGCTGTAGTTAGGGAACACCGAGGGAGCAATATCCCACAGTAAAATAGTGCCTTAGCCTAAAAATTTCGCAAGCGGCATGTCATCTTAAAATCAATTCTGACCTAATGATTCTGTTAATTTCCATTTTTGATTATGCCCGTGCGGTAATACTAACATTACATTTTTATCAGTTGGTATTTTACCGTCCCATCCTAAAATCTAGATTGTTTTAGAACTATAAATATTGCCAAATATACAGGGTGCAAAGGGAACGCTGTACACGACCGCTCCGTAATCGAAAACATGTGATATTTATGAACATCGTACCTTTAACGAAATGTAAAAAAATCATTCAACATTCGGGGTCAATATCCACACGTGCCTCGCACTCGCGTGCTTTGTTGTTACTGTTTATTCTTTATCAAGGGCAGCACGATATCGATAAAATATTGTTACAAATGTCTCATTTCATTGCATTCTATCTAAACATGAACTGTTGCGTAAAAATACATAGATACATTTCGCGATTTTTTAGTTGCACCGTTACTGCAATCATTAACACTACACCTTTTTAGTTTAGAGAGCTTTTTGCTTTCACCCAGTACACAAATACGCCCCTACCGTGGTTTACTGAATCCGTGCCTGGTTTATATTAATGTAACGTAGCTTCATTTTTTTCGGTATGTTTCTCTACTCAAGGGACTGAATAATTAAGGGTTGAAATAAAATATTTATTGTTAGTAATAATTTATTTGCGTTAATATTTTTGTACGATAAGACATCACAACGTTTAATATAAAGATCCCGTTTTTAATTGTGGAGACATTTGACCCATTTTTGCACATCTTATCGTGCACAACTGAAATGAATACAATGATTTTTGTGCCTATAAAATTCTTTGATTTCCTTCTCGACAATAATGGACAATGTCGATTGCCTATAATATAATTGATGGAGCTTACTTAAACTGAGCAAATGGTAAAGAATAGCCTGTCCCTTTATTTTCAAACAATGTGGAAAGTGACAGCCTATTCTTAGCCATTTGCTCAGCTAAACTGTTTTTATAAGTAAGGCTCTATCGCCCGAATGGTCAAACGCTGCTCAACTTTAAGGGCTTCTTACATTGATTTTCGCCATACAATTTTGACAGATAAGGCGGCCTTAAACGACATAAGGCGACCTTAAGTGTATGAACATTAGGCGGTAAATGTCTCGAGAATTAAAAACGAGCTTTTAATTTGATATAGCACCAAACATTTAAAAGTAGCCTTTATAAATAAGGCACAGAGACAGGCTTACTAACTGCAGTAATATTAAAAAACTAAAAAATATATTTTCTAAAAAGCTTGTAATATGATAATTGTCCATAACTTCTACTTGGTTTTCAGTAGCGTTTACTGCCAAGTGTTACTGTAATTTTAAGCGATTTAGATTTGTTAATTAACTTTCATTCAGTTATTACTGATGTCATTACAGTATTGTAAAATAATGTGTTTTTATTATTAAAAGTTGTGAATTTATTTTTGTGTTTTATTTAGGTGTAATAATTCTCCATTTAATTTTAAAATACTCAATTAGTATATTTTATTTGGTGTTTAGTTAAACAAATAATGCTTGATTTTTGTCATGCATTAAACATTCAATCACCGGTTACTTAGCACGAACGATGTTTTCGATTCGAACACTTTCTCGCAAATTGTTGCTAAGAACCTTGCTCAAACAAATTTATTCTATAAATCATTTTAGTCACACTAGTTCTTTAGTAATAATTACTTTCAATAGAGCGACATGCAAGTCTATTAATAATCATGAGTTGGTCCTAAACTCGATTTAACCTACATGTCATCGTATATAAGGGCGACTTACAGACCTATTACTAATCTAGAGTTACACCTTATCTCGATTTGCATAGCCCACTCTAAATCAAGATTTAGGATCAATAGAGATTATCGCGGCAAGTGGCCCTAAATCGAGATTTGAGTTAAATCGAGATTTAAGTGTAGCAAGTCGTCGTTAGTCTTATACTAAGGTTATTATTTAGTGTTATGGCCGATGGCAGTTATAAGTTAGGCAGCCCGACTGGCTTTCTTGCTCTTGTCCAGAGTTTGCGGCGGAGGCGGCGGCTTGGCAGACATATGCCGACTGTACAGACTGGAAAAATACATATTTTTATTCACTTACAAGAACATGCAGTAAAAAAAAATACATGGTGAGGTTGAATGATAGTCGATCGAGGAAGCTTATTAGATTATTTGGCTAAGTTTTTACGACCGGCCGCCTGCCTGACGTCAACCCCCTCTGAGGGATCCAGTCCCAGGCAAATTAAATGAGAACATTTGCTTTGCTAGACCTGCCCGCCTAGCATCGCGGCACGAAAAAGTTTTTTCTACGCTTTTTGTCCTGCTATAACCGGTTTTCTCTATTTACACTTACTTTATTACACTAACATGCGTCCTCGTTTATTTTCATACAATATTGTAGACAATACGTAGACAACATCTCGATAGTCGATTATTGGGATATCTCGTGGCGCGCATGCTAGGCGGGCAGGGAATCGAACCCAGAACCTTCCAGTCCACAGCTCATATATGCTGCCACTAGACCAAGAAGGCGACGATGTCCTAAATTACTTATTTAATATATTTCCTACATGGGAAATTTATGACTTATAAGGATTATTTTTTGCCATTTAGGCCTAGAACCCTAATAATGGTCAAATCTCCAGTCTCTGCTGACTCACTGGAAGATGGCGTGAATTTATGTGGTGGTATTTTAGTACGACTACGGTTCCAAGGTCTCGGGTTCCATCCCCGGGTCGGGCAAAGTGATATTGGATTTTTCCATATCAGTCCGGAGTCTGGAATTTGTGCCCGATATCGCGATAGGCTCGCCCCCTATCACATCTGGGACTGAACTAAGCTCGGCGAAATGTGGGTGTTCTAGTTCACTAGTACGCCTCTGGCTACCCCTTCAAGGATACAGGCGTGAGCTTATGTTATGTTATAAAAACATTTTCACTTAACTTTTCGCTTAGAATGAATAACCTGTCACTTTTTTCCTTGCGTTACATTGTTTAAAAATGAAAGGGACAACCTATGGTTAAAGATAAGCCGCGCTTAAATATTTTTTATAAGTAAGGGGCTATGTGTGTATATTAACTTACACTCTATAAGTCTCTGAGCGCAGATAGTCGAGCACATGAGACGGGCCCAATTTGAGTTGATCTTCTATCGGAGGCACCCAGAAGTTGCCCTCCAATCGCAGCACCGACTTATTGCTTGCAAGGTCCAATGATCCTGAAAAACATTAAACAAACTTAGCATACTGTTTTTGTAACTTGTATGATTTTTCATTCATTTTTACTAAGTAACTGCAAATGTCTGCAATTAAACAGTAATTAAGTGGTATTTAATTACGTGATAATTCTTCGCCCACATATTATGCTGTTATTTAAAATTATCTTGCACTTAAAATTATTATCTGGGTTTCAGACCAAATTCTTTGGAGCTCGGTGAAATGTGGGTGTTTTAGTTCGCTCGTGCGCCTCTGCCTACCCCTTCGGGGATACAGGTGTGTGATTTTCTTGGGAGAATCAGGTAAACCCTGGTCATCAGCTTATTTATACCTATGGTTAGTGATTTATCCTCCGACTTCTGAAACGCTTCTCAACTTACTACTTACCCTGTTTTACACCAAACATTTTTTACAGATATGTAAGGCGACTTCGAATGACATAACACAATCTCAATTATTGAGTTGCGATTCAGTATTCAGGGGTTCATGTTACCTATCTCAGGAGGCAGCACAACGAGCCTGTTCCCCTGCAGATGCAGCTCCCTGAGACGAGAGAGCTGGCCCAGCTCGCGAGGGACCTCGATCAAATCGTTCTCGCGCATTGACAACTGGAACAAGATATAACCCAAACTCATGAGACGACGATAATGGTGTTTAGTTATTAAAAGTAATGGTGTTGCTACTATTCATCAGTATTCATATCACTTGTTGATATTGGATTTTTCCATATCAGCTCGGAGTCTGGAGTTTGTGCCCGATATGGCGATAGGCTCGCCCCCTATCACATCTGGGACGGAACTAAGCTCGGCGAAATGTGGGTGTTCTAGTTCGCTAGTGCGCCTCTGCCTACCACTTCGGGGATACAGGCGTGAGCTTATGTAATGTTATGTGTCATATCACTTGCCTACAGGCTTGCTCATTAATTGCCTCTTTTTTTTTATAGTAGTCATTGGGCCACTGGAAATCTCACTCACCGAACGAAACGCAGCAGCGAAATGCCACTTTACGTCAGTTTTCTATGAGACAGACAGTCGAGCCGGCCCATTCGTGCTGTAGACATTACTGTGTACAGCATGGCTCTACCACTTTAATTTCTTCTTCGTTCTTTAAAAGGTGGTCTCCATCAGGGTATGATGATTTTGCCAATAACTAACTTTACAAAGTTTAGTTTTAGTATAAGAAGAGATTGACATTGGATTGTTGAGTTATTATAAAAGGATATAAACTTAAAAAAATTAGATCATGGAACGAAAAATGTATTCATTACTTGTTATATGTTTAATTGTAATAATACTATGGCCTTATTTTCCTTATTCGTGTATTTACTACTCTACTATCAGGATGAGGAAAAATGTTAACTCACAATTTGTAAATTCTTCAAGTTCCCTATTTCAGGTGGCAAATATTCGAAGTCATTGTCGCCCAAGTACAAGGCACGAAGGCTGTCTGCAATAAACAAATATGATTAAATTAGGCTCAATTGCACCACTATTAGGCTCAATTGCACCATTATTATTAACCTAGAGTTAGTCCTAACCGCAAGTTAAGTTACATGTCATTCATACATTTTCTGTCAATTTAGCTTGCGGTTAGGACTAACTCTAGGTTAATAATAGTGGTGCAATTGAGCCTTAATGAAGGAATTCTACTTCTTTATTTAAAAAATATGGCCTCCATCAAAGGTTGACGATTTTGCCAACAACAGTATTAAATAAAACCATTACTCAAAAAATAGATAGTCAGACATCTGATATAAATAAATATCAATGGAGGAATTAGACAATTACATTATTGTCTTAATTTTTACTCCTGTATATGCTGAAAGCAATATTTTTCAATCAACTATGCAGTAAGGAGTATTCTTTTTGAAGCTGACTTGGTCTAGTGGCAATATATTATATATAGCCTTTGGATCTCAATTCTGGGCTTTAAATTCCAAGTGAGATGATGCGTTTTCTAGATTTTAACAATTTGCCTGTGACTAGATTGAAGTTTGAGCTGCAGCTTGCAGATGATCAAAAAAACTATTTTTTTTTACAACCCACTTGAAAAAATATTGCTAACATCACATTCAGTGGGTATACCCTTTTTTCATATTGTTGAAACTTCAACTACAAATTCTCAAAAACGAAGTTCATAGATATTCATTCTATCAATGTCTTCAATAGAGTCTTATATTATGTGTTTTTAAAAACACACAGCGTCGGTATGAAGATGCATTCGTGAATTTAGCCTATTTATTATGATGTTGCTTATCACCAGGGTAGTTGCCAGTCTATTTTGACGTTTAATTTTGTTAGGTCGGTAGTCAAAGAGTATAAATACCAGGCAACTTGTCGAGAATTCTCATAGCGTTTTGTGAATTCCGTCGGAACGGTCGAACACTGCACCGCGTGTTCTCGTAATTCAAAAAGTTTGCTCGCGAAATATTAGTGTTACCGTTTATAAGAAAGTGAGAGGAACATGCTTGTTGGTGCGTGTATCTCGGGGGGAGCCCGATTCGGAATCAGGAGGCAAACCTCGCACTCGTCACAAGGACATCCTCGGATCACGGATATGTAAACCAGATAAGTGGATATTTTATAATTTTCTACCTACAATTTTTGCTGCTGCAAAAAACGTGCAGACAATAATTATCTTGTCCATGTGGCAGTGCCTTATTATTTATAATATGGCCATGACATTAAAGCTCCGCGGAGGAGAGTTTAATAAATCCAAAGGACTAATAAGTAGGTAGGGAAGAATTCCACGAATATATTTAGTAATGTTCTAATACATCAGCCTTGTATTATAAATATGCACATACCACCTTTATTAAGGAATTAAAGTAAAGCATAACAACGAAGGCTTAGTGTAGTACTACAGGAGTAGTATTTTCGCTTACTAGAATTGACTAAATCTGACTATCTCGGTGTCAGAATTATATTGCGTGCACGTTCTAACTGGTGTTTTGGGATCTAGGGGTTCCGATTCCCGGTTCGGGTGGTGATGTTGAGTTTTTTCTACTCGGTCATCCCGAGGTCTGGGATATGAGCCCGGGGTGGCGCTGGTCTCGACCCCCTGTCGCGTTTGGGAGTATACTCGGTGTGATGTGGGTGTTTTTGGTTCGCCTCTGCCTGGCCCCTCGCTCGCTAACACATATCCCTAGAGAAATACAGGTGGGAACTTAGGTTTTGACTAAACAATCAAAACAATTTAATGTGAGTCCATCACGATCTATCTAGTTGCAGATACCCACCGTTTGGGTTATCATTTATTCAGTTTATTGGGATAAATTATTCCGATCAGATATGCAAGATGTCCTGATCTATTTCTGATTATATTATATCTAGATCTGCCTCCAGGTTCACTACAACCAACTCGGTTACGAATCGCAAACATCTATTATAAGAGGCCATAAAGATATCGTAGTCCGCTATGACTGTTTTATCTTAGTCCATCGTCCGTTGGGACCAAAATCCGGTAAGAGATTGCTGACCCCATTGGATGCCAATTGCATAGTATTGGAAGACTTTAGGTGCTAGTCTGTCTACACCTTTTCCTCTTGGCAAATTAAAGCCAAAACTTTTTACAGATCGCGGAGATCTATTACGTCAGATGACTGTCGAATCCTAGTCAATCTAGACGATGTTTTCTTTTAAATAAAGCCAAGATCAGATTACCTACGGATCGCAAAGGTCCATATGATCTGAAAACTTAAATGCTAGTCTGTTTACACAATTTTCTCGAGGCCAACCGAGACAAACCTTCAGATCAAAGAAGATTATTGATCACAAAGGTTCTCTAGAATGTAAGCCACTTTTGCGCAGTTATGACAATAAAAGCACCGCAGAAATTGTTTGAGATAATTTCGTGTTAGTCATTCAGAACACAGCTAGGCAGATTGCTTAGGTTCTTAGTGTAATTGCGTGCCTAAGTCTTGGGGGTTGATTAGCACTAGGATTTGTTTAGATTTTTTCCTCGTGGTTCAGATGACTAATCACGGATAGTCTCAAGATAGTATAGTTAGTATAGTTTCATATGAAACCAAAGGGTTATTTAATGGGCGTCACACCCCTTGAATACAGTTTGAGTCAACTGGTCGGATCTAGTCCCGCTTACTCGCTGACCACAATAACCGCTAGTGGTAAAGGTCAAAGGCATCATACGTTTAGTACATACGTTTTGTGCTATTAATATGAGTGCTCTACGACTAGATATTGTCCGGAGGTCTTGGATTCGTTTCCAAATAGAGTAATGATAAATGAATTCTGAATTATGTACACATAATAGATCAGTGCTCATCCAGACCCAACCTTAGAACTAGTATGTAATTATATTATAGTTGTCTCTCAACATGACTTGGCTTAAGTACAGATTTGCTTGGCAAGCTAACTTATAGTGGGTTACAAGTTTTGAAGTTTTGATATGCTAACCTCTCGTCGAGGTTTAACGGCTCAATCAATCGCCTGTCATTACGACAGTGGTTAGATTATGCAGTTTTGCTTGAAATCCTAATTTGCAAGTTCTTAAACTCTCGTTGTGGGTCACCTGCTTGGTCAATCATCTGCCACTATGACAATGGCTTAATAGTAATTCCATTTTGACCAACGTAATGAAGTAGGTACATGTCATTCATATAATATTTATTCTTCATTTAACTTGAAATTAGGACTAACTGTGGGTTGATAATAGGGATGCAAGTCACCCTTAAAATCATTAATGAGTAGTTTCAACTTCTCATCAATGTTCAACTGCTCAGCCACTCGCCAGTCACTGGCTTGAGTTACACAGTTTTAACCAGCTTAAATTGTTTAATTTGCAAGTTATTAACCTTTCGTTGAGGTTCAACTGCTCAGCCATTCGCTTGTCACGTTAATAGAGGCTTGAGTTATGCAGTTTTGACCTGCTTAGAATTATTAATATGCAAGTTAACGGCTCGCCAAAATGCGATTTCGCAACTAATCGCCTGCCACTATACCGATGGCTTGAGTACTGCAGCTTGGCCCTGCTTGTTACTAGTAGCTAAGCTACTAACCTCTCGTTGAGGGTCAACTGCGCAGCCAATTGCCTGTCGCTATGACAGTGGCTGCATTAAGGCAGTATTAACCTGCTCATACTAATTTGCAAGTTGTTAACCTCTCAATGAGGTTCAACTGCGCAGCCAATTGCCTGTCGCTATGACAGTGGCTGCATTGAGGCAGTATTAACCTGCTCATACTAATTTGCAAGTTGTTAACCTCTCAATGAGGTTCAACTGCGCAGCCAATTGCCTGTCGCTATGACAGTGGCTGCATTGAGGCAATATTAACCTGCTCACACTAATTTGCAAGTTGTTAACCTCTCGACGAGGTTCAACTGCACAGCCAATCGCCTGTCACTAGGACAGTGGCTTGGATAATGCAGTATTTATCTGCTTAAATTATTGCAAGTTGTTGAGTCTGACTGGGTGAACCGGCCAACTCTTACCTCTCGGCGAGGTGCAACTGCGCAGCCACTTGGCACTATGTCAGTGGCTTGATTGATGCGGTACTAACCTGCTCATATTAATTTGCAAGTTGTTAACCTCTTGGTGAGGTACAACTGTGCAGCCAATCAGCAGTCATTATGACTGTGGCATGGGTACTGCATCGCTTGTCCACGACAACAAACCGATTAATTAATCGTAGGGGCACTACAGACGAAAATACTGCTGCGTCTGCAGAAATACCAGTGGTCAGCAGATGCAGTGTTAATGGACAGTAAACGTCGCTTTAACCGTAAATGTGTTAGTAAAATCATTCACACGAATTCTGAAGGCTATTATAATAGCTTATCAGTACAAAGTTCAAGTATATTGTAGTGTTATCTTTCTGGACAAACAATGCCCCTAGACAGAAACCCTTTTTCTGTTAACATTACGGTTTGCGGAATCTTTGGACACCGGCGTCCCGAAAAATCGCGTGACTGTTATCAGACTTGGTAGATAAGAGTTAATGTCGATCGCCTAGCGTTGTAAAACGTCACGCTTTGTTTTTGTCGAGGGCCTTTGGTCTGACCCACAGACAGCCAGAAATAACAGGAATCGAAGTTTTGTATAAGCTTCAAAAAATTGTCCACTAAATCAAATAGACGAACTTTCTGTCAGACAAGAAAGCCGGGGACTGCTGTTTCTTGGTGCCTATTCTCAAACCAACGGTTATTTTAAAAGGCACTATTCAAAATGGCATTATTATAGAACTATCAGAAGTAGCTTTATTACCAAATGAAAATCCATATTTTGAATTCTGAGCCACGGATAAGATAATCCGGAAGTATCTCTGAAAAATGAGTTAGATAAAGAACGTAAGGGAAGGCTGGAGTATCGACTACTCGTACCTCTGCATCGGCTAATTGTATGAATTGGTCAGGTTATAATATGCTTTAGTTGTAATTAGTAAAGTGAAAAATATTTTTTCACAAGATGAATAACAGTTCAGAGGAGTTACTATAATTCACTGTTTCTTTGAGTACTGATGAGTTGATAACTCGTAACCATCCTATTATAGAATTGTGTTTCTATAACTAATCACATAAAATTCCATACCAGTTTTTAAGAGCTTAATGAACCTTGCCAGATGCAAGTCATTATGGCTCTATTTTTGTTGAAGTGTCACATAGCGTTTTGTGCTTGTCACCAGCAGATATCAAACAGGTCTTCATACCGACGCTGTGTGTTTTTAAAAACACATAATATAATATTTTGCATAAAAACAAAATTGTTATTATGTGTTGAAAGAAAAACACACAGCGTCGCAGGAATATCTTCCCGGTGAAGCCTCTATGAGAATTCTCGACAAGTTGCCTGGTATTTATACTCTTTGACTACCGACCTAACAAAATTAAACGTCAAAATAGACTGGCAACTACCCTGGTGATAAGCAACATCATAATAAATAGGCTAAATTCACGAATGCATCTTCATACCGATGCTGTGTGTTTTTCTTTCAACACATAATAACAATTTTGTTTTTATGCAAAATATTATATTATGATTTATTATCAATTATTTTATAAAGGTGTTTTGTAATTTAGGTAATTTTAATTATTAACTTATATCAAAATACTAATAAAAATTGTCAATGGAAATTAGCTTAAAATCAACAAACCCACGTCTTTTTTTATTACTGTTTCTCTAATAATTCATTTTTCATTTAGTCATTATCAAATAGTTTTCAAATTATTAAATATCATTAAAAATTATACATTGGATAGGTACTACGGGCCGGATATATTGTTCGTCTTGTTTGGTTAGTGGCTAAATCACCGACGACCCGGTGGAGCCATCAAATTAAAAGAAGAAGTTCATAGAAAATTAACAATGTCTACGTACAAACTTACCCATAATAAAGAAGTTTCCAGGCAAAGTCTTCTCATTGAGATTATTATATGTCAAGTCCAAAATTTCCAGCACAGGGAATGAACCAAATCCCCTGGGAAGGCTGCAGAGTCTGTTGAGGGACACATTGAGTATCCTGAGCTTGGATAACGACGATAAGCTGACGGGCAACTCCCGGATGTGGTTGTTTGCAAGGTTCAGTATTTCTAACTCGGCGAGGTTGGCAAGAGCTGCGGGGACCACTTGTATCTTATTGTGACTGAGGGATAACCGGGTTATGTTGCTCAGAGTGACTGGAAAGGAAATATTTCGTTGCACATAAATAATATGATACTAGCAGACACAAAAAAAAATTAAACTCATGCTTTAAAAAGTGTGTTGCGCTGACCCTATATTAAATAGTCACGGGCGGCTCGGCCTCCGGTGGCTCATATGCTTATGTAACATATTTATGTGATGCTTCCGACGGGTTAAGGTGGGATAAGAGCAGGTAGAAAGAAAGACTAACATACACAACAGATTGTTCAGACTGAATCCTGGATCCCGATTCCAGTAACACCTACAGGGTCCAATTTTTTTATCTAATCCATCCAGGACCACAACGAAACATACAGTTTCATCAAGATCAGTCCAGCTGTTTAGAAGTTCAGTCACATAAGGATGGATATAAGCAGGTTCTTAGTTCAAATCTCATGTTTCTAACACTATTTAGAAGGTACTGTATCCTCAGAGGGGGGTTGACGTCAGCAGGCAGCAGATCATAAAAAGTAATGTATGTATTTATTAGTTATATATCAGGGTCCATGTAACAACTTGGAACAAACTACGAAGTTTGGTCGGGTTTAAATATGAACCAAGAGGTTTGATAATTTGGCAAATCCAAATCTAACATTCATGACACAAGTCTGGCTATTCTAACAGTTGTAGTTTTGTTTCTATCACATAACAGTGTTTTGGAGCATAAAATACTTCATCATCATCATCATCATCATCAGCCATAAGACGTCCACTGCTGAACATAGGCCTTCCCCAAAGATTTACAAATCGACCTGTTGGAAGCGGCCTGCATCCAGCAACTTCCTGCGACCTTTATCAGGTCGTCAATCCACCTTGTAGGTGAAAATACAGTAAAAAATTTAAAAAAACTTACAGTTGTTAAAAATATTGTAATAGTTAATGATACATAATATTAATATCATTGCCTCATCCTCATACAACGGGTATGGCGGTATGATGTCATATTTTAAATTTAGAATGCAAAGTAGATATCAAACTGAAGAATAATTATTATTTTACCTCCAAAGGATAATTCTCATACAGAAAAGGGATCAATGCAAGGAATTGGCTTTATATTACCTACTTTTATGTCTAAACAATATTCTAAATGTATATTTAGAGGCGTATTTCGGATAATTCGAACTGGTTCTCATAGGATACACCTGGATACACACGAGTAATAAATAATACAATGGCATGAATTTTTCAAATTACATTAAGAATAAAAACAGGATAACACTGACCATAATTTTTAATTTGATTCTATTAATGAAATTGAAGGGATCCAAACAGGTTTATTTACCGTAGGCTCTATTAGGCAAAACAGGTTCAACCCATACACTTACACAGGCCTGGAATCTCCTCGAGACTTGATATACCCTTGTCCACCAAATCTATTTCAGGATTATTTATTTCTTTTGCTTCTTCGATAACTTTTTTGGCTTTCGACATTTTGCCTGTGTTAGGAATACAAGAAACTGTGGGATGGTGACTCATATTATCAACAGCTGTTTACTCCGCCTAATCGAAAAAATGTTCCAAAGCCTTGGCGTCTTTTGGCGGCATAAAGGTTTTTTTGTATCTTTTTTCTTTTTGAAAAATAAAAGTCTATTTTTAATATTATTGCCATCTCATATGCACATCATGACTCTAGATTAGGGCATAAGGTTTTAAAAATATAATAGGTTTCTATTAATCAAGAAAGTAAAAATTATTGAATAAATTATTCTGTCTAAATGTTACGATAAAGTTAAAAGTTGATTTAAAGAGTTTTGGAACGAAGTTTTATTTCGTACTGTAGTACATGAACATTCGTTTATATTAAAATTTTAGTCGATTCATTGATATTTTATGTACCTGATGTCTATTATCATTAATTCCACTAAGTAATTTGTTGCTGTTTAATCTTTGAAATTCTAACAACTGAAAAGTAAATAATATTATTTCCTAATTGCACATTATGACACGTATATTTTGGTAAATGGCGTATTTTTAATTTTGATTGAATCCAAAACAATATTGATTTTCTAAACATCCCTAATTTTTGACGGATCGGGTGGAGCGCGGGCCGCGGGGTAAGCGGGGTTGTATCTTTATGTAGTTTGTGGTTTATCTCTTCAACTCTTTCTTTCTTGTTATTGTTCTTCGGATTCTTATCAGTGGCCCATACAGTGGCCTTTGTTTTAATTAGTTACTACCCGCAAATTGTATTGGTAATTACACTAGGTTCGTGGATGTTAATTATCTCATTGTTGGTTTCGTAAGACTAGTTCGTGTATTATCAGTGAAATTATCACGATTATATTTTGTCAAATGTAGTGATTGAGGTACTGTGATAAGACAAATTCCTAATTTGAATTTGTTCTGAGTGTGAAACAATAGTTCAGAAAGGTGAGATAACATATTATTTCTAATAATGTTTCGGTAGAAATAATTCTATGAAATTGTTTGATAGTTTAAATCGTAAAGAGCAATAAAAAGTTAATAGATCACGAATATAATATTGCTGTCGAAGTTCAAAGTCGTATTGTTTTCAGATGATTTCATTCGTTGAAAACCTGACATCTTTGAGTGTCCTTTTCATGAAATACTTGAAATTCAATCGACCTAGTTTATTTGTCTTATTAATAAAATAACGAATCTGTCACAGTGGATTCACTTTTTGAGGTTTACTAATATTTCATGATAGGTATAATTTCAAAGAGTAGAAGCAGCTAGAGGAGGCTTATGTATCACTAGGACACGCTGATCACTAATTATGGAAACCTGATGTGTTAGACTCAAAGGTTAGACTGTACAGAAACAGTTTATCATTATGTATATTTATATGTGTAGTATCAGCAATAAAGGCTATAAAAAAACAAAGAATTTTATTATTTTGAATTATAAGTTATATCCAGTTATGTCACATATAACCAGTTTCCTTTGTGTATTTTTCCATGTTAAACGAACAAACCCAAGAGTTGAATGCCTTAAACATTGAATCCACCTACACGTAATTATCATATTACTTATAAAGTGTTTAAAAAATAATTCGTTGTTTTATTAATTAGTATATATATATTTTTTTATTATTGCTCATTTGTGTAAGATCCCGTACTGTACTTATTATACACCTGTGATATACCTACAACGGAAAACAACACCATTGCCACCTTCGCGGATGACACAGCAATTATAGCTACAGGTTCTACTCACGAGGAAGCAGTGGAAAAAGTCCAAACAGCTGTTAATACCATCATTGATTGGACCAAAAAATGGTGTTTAAAAATAAATGAATCAAAATCAGTTCATGTAGATTTCTCTAATAAAAGACCAAATTATCACCCAGTGGTAATAAATGGTAATAAAGTACCGTACGAAAATACAGCCAAGTATTTGGGCATGACACTTGACACAAAGCTTCGCTGGAAAGCACATGTTAAAAAGAAACGCGACGAACTGGAACTTCGTTATAGGAATATGTACTGGCTACTTGGAAAACACTCCGCGTTGTCAGTTCACAACAAAATCCTTTTATATAAACAAGTCCTAATGCCAGTATGGACTTATGGCATACAGTTGTGGGGCTGTACCAAACAAAGCCATATACAAATGATCCAACGATTTCAAAATAAAGTGCTCCGGGGTATCGTAAATGCGCCCTGGTACATAAGAAATGATGATCTCCACCGGGACCTTAAAGTGGAATTTGTTAGCAATGTGATACAGAAATACGCCGAAGCTCATGAACGTCGACTTCATCATCATGTGAACGTAGAGGCAATCCAGCTCCTTGACAACACAGACCTAGTGAGACGACTAAAAAGGACAAAACCTTTTGAGTTAGTGTAGTGAACATTTAGTGACATATAGTGCAGTGAGTGCTATTCGTAAAGAACACGTGAACATTGTGTCTTCCCCTTAATAGAGACAATAAGAAGTGTGTTAATGGACATATTCTTAGCTATAGTCTCATTAGAAGTTTAGGTTAAACTTAAATTACTTATTAGTCGTTAGGCTAGATTGTAATTCCAATGATGTACTTCATATGGTATATTACAAAAAAAAAAAAAAAAATTGTGTAAGATGTGGCCTGTCCCTTTTTGGTAATTTATAAATATATAAATTTCTTTTCTTTCTTTCTTTTACACTTTTTTATTAAAACAGGGTGGCTTACCAATGGTAACTAGTGGATTTGACGTGAGATACTAAAATAGAAGAATATTGTTCACAACACAAATAGTCTTTTAATCGATAATCACCATTAATATATACACAAAATAGCACACGAGAGTTATTCACTTTTGTCTTAGTTTTTCACACACAGTCAATATGTATTGCCTAGCAACCATAGAACGTCTTATTTATTTCTTTTAATATATATAGGTTGTTTATTTACATGCAACCTCAATACTTTCCCTTATTGAAAGAAATACGAGACCCAGTTTGCGACATAATGAAGTAAATGTTGCACGGGCCAGCCCTTTCGTAAGGATGTCAGCCGCTTGTTCTGCTGAACTGATCCTTTCCACTTCGATAACACCTTCAGCAACCAATTCTCTTACAAAGAAGTGTCGTATGCGAATGTGCTTGGTTCTCTTGTGGAATTCTGGGTTGTGGGCAAGTCTAACTGCAGCTTCATTGTCCACACTCAGCATAGGAGTCTTCACGAGAGTAGTTAGATCTCCCATTATTCTCGTTAACCAGACTAGTTCTCTAGCTGCTTCGCTAGCGGCTACTAGTTCTGCTTCTGTCGTAGAGATAGCTACTGATGCTTGTCTCTGACTAAGCCATGCAATGACACCTCCTGAGTAGCAACATGCAACTCCAGTTGTGGAACGTCCAGTCTCTTTGTCTCCTCCATGGTCTGCATCACTAAATGCTTCTAATATGCCGGGAAGACACTGTGCTTTATATTTGATTCCAAAGGAGCATGTGCCCTTGATATAACGCATGATCCTTTTGACTTTGAGCCAGTCTTCTTTGGACGGTGATTCCAATTTCCGGGAGACAACTCCCACGGCATAGGAAATGTCCGGACGTGTTCCGACCATTAAATAAGCGAGAGCTCCTACAGCTTCTCTGTAAGGAAAGTTTTCAACTGTTCCAGCTTTCCCTGAACAAGTTGTTTCCTTCTCTATAGGAGTGGTGACAGGATTACAATCAGCCATCCCAAAACGCTCTAAAACTTTCTTTGCGTAAGCTTCTTGATTGATAAGAATGGAGCCATCCTCTTCTCTAAAGATCTGTAGGCCCAAATAATATGTTGCGGGCTTCGTTGTGATCCGCAGCCTTTTCCCTAAATCGTTCAGGAAGGTATTAGCTAATTTCTCATCCGTGGCAGCTACCAAACCGTCGTCAACGTACAACGTAATGAGTAGCTTCTTGCCATTAACATTTTTGGTATATAGACAACAGTCAGCCTCGCACTGTTTGAAGTCCATATCTAATAAAATTTCTTCAAAACAAGAGTTCCAACACCTTGGAGCCTGTTTTAAGCCGTATAAGCTGCGATTCAGCTTCCAGACATTTGATGTTCCGTCACTATAACCATCCGGTTGTTGTACATAAATTTCCTCCTTAAGCTTTCCATGAAGGAACGCCGTACAGACATCAAATTGTACAAGGTGCAGGTTTTCTTGTGCACTGACGCTCAGTAACGCCCTTATCGTTGCAAGACGTGCCACAGGACTAAACGTCTGTTCATAGTCCTGTCCTTTTCTCTGCTTGTAGCCCTTAACGACAAGTCGAGCTTTGTATTTGTCAATTGAGCCATTAGGATTCTGTTTTATACGAAGAACCCATTTGCAGGGAAGAGCCTTTTTACCTTTTGGTAACTTATAAGGCGTCCATACATTAAGATCTTTTAAAGATTTCATTTCATCGTCCATCGCTTTGCACCATTCTACGTGATCATTTCGACTCATAGCATCTGAAAAACTTGTGGGAAATGATTCAGTAACGCACACATAATCATTAAATTTTTCAGGACATCTAATTTTACTACGATCACGGAGACTATAGCGTGGTGACTCAGCATCATGAAATTCTTCTTCATCTTCTTGTAGAATAGGTTCATGGACGGGGTATTCCTGAACTTCTTCTTCGTCTTCTTGTAGAATAGGTTCATGGACGGGGTATTCCTGAACTTGTTCTTCTACATTTTCATCATGAACGTGGTCTCCTTCACGAACTTGTTCTAGATATTCTCTCTCGAGACTACGTTCTTGTTCGTTCATGATTATCTGTTCATGATTTCCATGATCTCCCTCGGATTCTGTTGTCAATGGATCATGTTGTATTTCCATATGAGAAGTTGGTTCCTCGTTACCGGTGGCGTTATCTATCGGCAGTTGCAATGTATATTCCCTCGAGTTTGTGTCGGTTTCTACACAAGGTGGGTCAACATCGCCGCTGGGGAGGATTTCCTCATTGAAAATGACATCACGCGAACGGACGAGCGTATTTTTCTTTCCGTCAGTGATCCAGACACGGTAGCCATCTTCATCATAACCGACAAGTCTGCCCTTGATGGCTTTTTTGTCAAGCTTCTTCCGCTTTTGCTTTGGGATGTGGACGTAGGCATTGCAACCTATTATACGGAGATGTTTTATAATTGGTTTCTTTCCACACCAAAGTTCGTAAGGAGATTTATCATTTTTATTTGTTGGACCTGTTCTATTTAAGATATAAGCAGCGGTGTTAATTAGTTCAGCCCAAAGTTGTTGCGGCATTTGTTCGTGAGCATACATC
Source organism: Clanis bilineata (assembly GCA_036417725.1). Lineage (NCBI taxonomy): Eukaryota > Metazoa > Arthropoda > Insecta > Lepidoptera > Sphingidae > Clanis > Clanis bilineata. The sequence goes on along the minus strand of CM071145.1, from coordinate 2,841,322 downwards.
ATCGAACGTGCAGTTTCGACGAGGGTCCTGTTCTCACGCTCACTTACACCATTTTGTTCGGGCGTGTACGGAGTTACGAGTCTCTGTTGTATTCCGTGTGCGTTTAAAATTTTCCGAATAGACTCGTTGTCAAATTCTCCACCGTTGTCACTAAGTAGACATTTCACAGTATGTCCCGCTGTTTTCGTCTGAGCTAGCATCAAGGCGAGCTTATCCTTGACTTCGGACTTGTGTCTCAGAAAGAATACCATACGGTAGCCTGTGAAGTCATCTTTAAATAGAACATAATACTGTAACTTCGAGTAACTTGGTTGGAATGGTCCACAAACATCGGTATGTATAAGTTCTCCTGGCGCTGATGCCCTAGTTCTTGTACCGAACTTAAGTCTATGGGCTTTCCCATATATACAGCCATCACAAGTCTCCTTATCAAGAGGAAGATCTAGCCCCAATTCGCGTTTAATTGTAGCTTTTACGTGCCTCTTGTTTTGATGAGCAAGTCTTTCGTGATACAACTGCATCGTTGTTGATGTCGCATAGACTTCATGGGGATTAACTGGTGATACATTCGTGATATCAAGTCTGTATAATCCACCATGTTTCTGTCGTTTTCCTATCAAGCTTGCTTCTCCGTTGACACAGACTGTACATTCTGTCGTGGTTGATGAGAATAAGCTGTTCGGAACTTTATCGTGTAGAGCTAAAACCGAAAATAAATTCTTGTTTATGGCTGGCACGTACCAAACATCTTGAAGGGTAATTCGAAATAACTTCCCTTTAACATTTGCCTCGATTGTTACTGAACCTTTGCCTTTGGCCGGAATTGAATTGCCACTAGCTGTCGTTACAGTACGATTTCCGTCGAAATGTTCAAAATTTTGGAATAAATCAGCCCGGTTTGTCACATGGCTCGTGGCGCCGTTATCCACGTACCAGTTTTCGGTATCACGGTCGATCGAGAAAACTTCCGTGCCCTCTACAGACATTAGTAACATATTCGCGGATTTAGAAGTTGAAGGCGTTGTTTGCGAATTACTACTCTTCGGGGGTTTGCCATCTTTGATCCATTTCAGACAATTTCTGACACGATGCCCGATCAAATGACAGTAGTTGCATTTTAACTTCTTGTCCTTCTTCTTCTCATTAGCAGACGGGGTTCCACTAAAATTCGCGACGAGAGCTTCTTCTTGCATACTGTTATTACGCAAAGCTCTTTCGTATGCACATATGTGACTGGTTAAACTCTCAATGGTTCTTTCATTTTGGTTCAACAAAAACCAGCTAGATTTGAACGCAAAGTATTTTTCGTCCAGGGTGTCGTAAGATTTTACATATCAGGAACAAATCAGGTAGCTTAGTATTGGCATCCTTTTTGACAATTTCTAAATTTAAATCATTCCAGATGTTTTTCAACTTTGACATATGAGTTGAAATGTCATCCTCTTTATTATGTTTGAAACTGAAAAACTCCATGCACAAATTATAAGCCCTATCCTCTGTTTGACCGTCAAATAATCTATGTAACTCCTGCCATACCTCAAATGCTGTCTCAAATCTCATGACCTTCTTTAATGTGCCTTCTGACATGTTCGTGGTGATTATAAGCAGAGCGCTACTCTCAGCTTTCCTATACTTCGCCATCGCTAAGTTGTAGGTGCTTAAGCCTGCGTCACCTGCTCCCTCTGCAAGGATTGGCTTTATGAGCTTGCCTTCAGTTGCCTCCATTGCACCTTCAGTGCCTCGCAACATTATGGAAATTTTATATTTCCATGTAGGCCAGTTCTCCTTTCCTTCTAGGTTTCCGATCTGTATTTTTGTTGAGAATCCTTCCATTTTAATCTTTAATTCTCTGTCAGTGCTGGGCCCGTGACCTATTAGAACAGGGTGGCTTACCAATGGTAACTAGTGGATTTGACGTGAGATACTAAAATAGAAGAATATTGTTCACAACACAAATAGTCTTTTAATCGATAATCACCATTAATATATACACAAAATAGCACACGAGAGTTATTCACTTTTGTCTTAGTTTTTCACACACAGTCAATATGTATTGCCTAGCAACCATAGAACGTCTTATTTATTTCTTTTAATATATATAGGTTGTTTATTTACATGCAACCTCAATATTTTTAACATTCTAACCCCTTATTATTATTTATTCTCATTTATTTCAATTATTCATTTTTTTACCTTTTTAAATACAAGTTAAAAAAAAAATACATTTAAAAATATAAAAAACAATAAATATCACCCTCCCGATGACGAGGCTTGAGACCCAAGTCACCGGTGGTTAGGGGCTCAGAGTGAGGAACCGCCTCACAATGCGGGCCGTGTCCAATAACACTGCCTTCTGTATCTGGCTCTTGACCCAACGTCCGATTGAGAGCCTCTTAAGGTGTTGGTCGAGGCTCTTTGCTATCAACCCATTAGCGGTAACGACTATCGGGACAATGATTGTTGATTCCACATCCCACATGTCCGAAATCTCGTGTGCCAGATCTAAGTATTTAGACATCTTGTCATTTTCGGCCTTCACGAGATTTTCATCATGCGGAATGGTGACATCAACAAGTATTGCCCGACGCGCTAATCGATCTACTACCACAATATCAGGCTTATTGGCAACAATAGTCCTGTCCGTAATAATAGATCGATCCCAATACAGTGTTGCATGTCCATTTTCAAGAACTGGCTGCGGCACATATTGGTAGTATGGTACTTCAGAAGTCACAAGGTAGTATCGAAGAGCAAGTTGCTGGTGTATGATCTTGGCTACTAGGTTATGTCTATGTAAGTACTCGCCGTTAGCAAGATACGAACAACCGGAAATAACATGCCTAATGGACTCTCCGGGACGGTGACATGCCCGACAGATGTCGACCGTACCGTCCTTTATTATGTATTTCCTATAGTTGTTCGTCTTGATAACTTCGTCCATAATTGCAAAGACAAAACCCTCGGTTTCCCCAAATAGGTTACCGAAACGTAGCCAAGACACGGAAGCAAGTTGGTCGACATCGGGCCCATTGAGAGCTCGATAGAATCGTCCGTGAAGCTCTTTGCTCTTCCATACCTCCCTGCGATCCCCGGTACTCAGTACCACAGGTGTCCGCCAATTCTCATTTGCCAGTGAGAGCGGAGTGAATCCTTTGTCTACCAAACCCATATCCTTATGCATCACCACTTCGCTACGGAGGAAATAATTCCTGAGATTGCATATCTCGCGGTTATGCAGGTCCTTGGCATTAAGTAAACCTCGGCCCCCGCATCTCCGCGGGATATACAATCTCATAACAGACGATCGTGGATGATGCATTCGGTGTGCAGTTAGTAGAGTCCGGACCTTTCGATCCAGGGTATCTAACTCGGTCTGAGTCCATTTGAGTATGCCGAAAGAGTACATCAGTACAGGCATAACCCAACCATTAAAGGCACGAATCTTGTTGCCACCCGACAAAAGACTGTTAAGTACTTTTGTCAAGCGACCAAAGAAACGTTCCTTCACTGATTGTTTTACATCTGCACTCGATATACCTAACGCTTCAGACATACCCAAATATTTGTAGGTTTCCGTTTCGGAGAGAGATCTAAGCTGTATAGTCTCTGAGAGATGGATGTCATCAGAGACTATATTCCCACCACGCTCCACATGGATAACCGCGCACTTATCCACACCAAACTCCATATTGATAGAGTTGCTGAAACTTTTAGTTATTTTCAACAACTCTATCAAATCAGTTTTCTTGGGTGCGAACAGTTTGAGGTCATCCATGTATAGTAAGTGGGATATTGGCTCTCCCCCTCTACGAAGACGGTAGCCTAGTCCGGAATCCAGCAGCAAGGTGCTAAGAGGATTCAGGGCCAGACAGAACCATAAGGGACTCAGACTGTCACCCTGGAATATACCCCGCTCAATCTTAATTGGTTCATCACAACCAGGAGTACTCGCACCACCTGGATAATTTAAAACCGTTGTCCACTGCCTCATACAAGCCTCCAGAAAGGCGCATAGATTTGTATCTATTTTATACAAATCCAGCACCCTCATGAGCCATGTATGAGGCACTGAATCGTAGGCTTTTTTGTAGTCGATCCAGGCAGCCGATAAATTCCTCCTGTTGCGACGAACTTGCTGACATATGGACATGTCTACGAGAAGGAGTTCTTTTGTACCACGTGACCCAACTTTACAGCCTGTTTGACCTGAAAACATGATGTTACTATTGTTAATGTGGTTGGATATTTTCAATCTTATAATTGAGGACAGTAATTTGTAGATGGTGGGCAAGCAAGTTATAGGCCTATAATTTTTTGGGTCAGTGGTATTACCAGATTTATATAAGAGGTATGTGGCACCTGTCGTCATAAACGATGGGAGAGATCTATTCTCAAGTGCGTCCTGGAACTGCGTCGCTAAACGAGCATGCGTGCTAGGAAACCATTTCAACCAGAAATTGTGCAGGCCGTCCGGCCCGGGACTTTTCCAGTTGTGGGACGGACGGATTGCACACAAAACGTCTTCTGGGCTGATTGAAATGGCCTCCATAGTTCGTATTGACTCGCAGGCTCGCTCCACGATACTGAGCCAGGCGCCTTCAGTGTAAGAGACCGGCGACGACCAAATGCTTGCCCAATATGTATGCATATCAAGCACATCCGGCGGCCGCCGATCTCCTAGAACATGAGAGCGCTCCCAACATCCATACACTCTTTTCTGGTCTCTTTGAAAAGTGCGATTCTGTTGGAATCTATCCCAGCGCATCCTAAATCGTCGGATACGGTTCGCCCAAGCACAGACTTTTTGCTTCAGGAAATCTATGCGTTCTGCGACACAAACCCTATAATCTCTGGGCCTGATGTTGGTCCCAGAAAAGGCCTGTGTCACAAAACGCATGACTCTGGGCCTATCATTGCCTTCCCTGAAGCAAATTAATTTAGCGATTAGAGTGCGGGCCTTGCCGATACGCTCCTCGATCCTGCGCTGCCAGGCCGGGACAATCACGGCATCCCGCGTGACTCTGTTTTCACTGGGAAACTTTACGTTAGCCACGCGACATACCGCGACGGCCGCGCAGTACAGGATCGAATGAGTGCCAACAAGGTCGCAACTAGACTCCATGTATGTGGAAAGTATGGAGTCTAGTGCCCCAACTAGTGCCAAATTACGTCTGTGCGTTGGCAAACGCGGTATCCGAGGTCTACTGGACGCAGAAATAGAATTAAATTCCAAAATCGCATCTTCCAAAGCCCTTCTCAAACGCTGTATATCTTGGGAACTTACTGTATTGTCCAAATTGTCCACCAACTCAGGATCTGGGTCAGAGGTGCATATAGGTGCGTTATCTGTTCTTTCTTCAACAGGAGCCGTGGTGATAGGAACCTGGACAATATTATGTAAGTTTGCGCGCAATCGCTCAAGTACGGCATCATCCAACAACTTACGTCGCTGAATGAACCTCACTTGATCCGATAAACGTTGAGTCGATACATCAAGCGTTGGTTCAAGGGTCTGAAACAGAGCAAGCATTTTGGCACGGTACGCTGTGAGTTTGGTTCCTCCTTCTGTCGCCCCATAGTAGGCCCGCATGACATTTTCATTGATGCTAGATGTCCATCTCATGCGGCGCACTACTCCACCGGTAGCGGGGGCCGTAGGCGGGACACAAGGCCCCGCTGGTCCCAAGCCCGCCGGAGGAGGGGGTCGCCGTCCTCTTCGTCGCACAGGTGTTAGTGGCGACGGGGACGACTGCAGCTCGTCTTGTAAGCTCGACGCGTCGTTACCCGGCGACGGCTCGAACACCTCCGAAGCCGATGCCCACGACGCGGAGCTCGACGAGCTGGTGGAGGATCTTCTGCGTGCGCGTGTCCTGGCTCGTAATATCATCTTGGTACATTTTGGATTGGAAACACATAATTTTGGTTCATTTTTAACTGATTTTTCCTTCTAAAACTGATCTTAAATACATTTAAATGACACTGTCACTGTCATTGATCTGTTTTTTGCACATTATAAAGATTTCTTCAAAATTTCACTTAATTATTGTTCAAACAGGATGATTTTTCGAAAATACGTAATATAAAAATAAAATTATGAATACTATATATCTTAAAATAATTATTTTGTAAATGTTTTTAGATCTTGTACCAAGTATAGTATCTTGTATCTTTATTATTTATTATTATTATTATTATTTATGGTGGGGACGTCTGCAGTCGCACAGACGGGTGATCAGCTCACTCACCAGAGCTATTTCACCCTTAATCCCAGTCCGGGTGGCACTCCACTTCCGCTTCGGAGGCAACCGAGCCGCGCAACAGCCCCAGGAGGCACATCACCGTTGGGTTTCGGCTGCGGCTCAGACTAGCCTTTGGACATCATGGGGGTCTTCCAGGTTTGCACCTTTCAGGTCCGCCCACGGATGCCCAGCACGTCCGCCAGATAAGCCCCGCCACGTCAGTCGGTTAAGACCTCTGCGGCAGGGCCGCCCAGGCAGCCCGCGCCCAGCCTGTATGTGAATACCTGCTGTAAGGCATCGTCTGCCCACATACTCTCCCACCCTTGGGCGGAAAGCCTCCCAATTGGGATGCAGCGCCACCGGTCCCCCCTAGCTAGTCATGGCAGTGTGCACCCTGGAGCACTGGTTTTACTGGTGCTCCTGCAGTATGCCCCCTACAAACCTTCTTGTGGCCTTACTGAACCTAATGATGTCTCCTAATTTGAGCTCCAACAGCTGTTCCTGTTCTAGTCTGTCCGTTCCCAATAGTTCCCACCTAGGCAGAGAGTACATTGGACACTCTGCCAGAAAATGGAGACTAGTCTCCTCCTCTCCACATTCAGGGCACGAGGGATCGTTGGTTCTGCCTATTATTTTTAGGTGCCTGTTCAGCATACAGTGTCCAGTCACTATTCCTGTGATCATTCTAATGTCCTCCTTCTTGAGTTGGAGTAGATACTTTGTCTTTTCTTTGTCCAGCGTCCTAATGAAGAGTTTGGACTGGCGGCAGCCTTTCATATCTCTCCATCTGGCATTGGTTTCCGCCGCTATCTTTTTGCTGATTACTCCCTTCATGGCTCTTGCCGGTATGGGAAGACACGGTTCTGGTCCTATGAACGTTTCATCAGCTCCCTCTCTGGCCAGTTCATCAGCCTTCTCGTTGCCTCTGGTTCCTTGATGTCCCGGTACCCAGGCAAGTGTTACTTTTCTTCCAGCTGCTAGTTTGTTCAGTGCTGTTTTGCATTGTCTCACTAGCGCCGAAGTTATTACTGGTTTCTCCAACGCTTTCAGGGCAGCTTGGCTGTCACTGTAGATCAGTACCTTGTCTGTTTCCTGGCCTATGATCTGCTTTGTTCGGTGAGCACATTCCAGTATGGCCATTGTCTCCGCCTGGAATACGCTCGCAAATTTTCCTAGATTTATTGTGATCTCTTCTGTTTTGAGAGGCGTAACTATGTATATTCCCGCCCCCGACAGTCCTGTCGATTCTTTCCTTGAGCCGTCGGTGTAACATACTGTCGACTTATTGTCATTCATAAGTTCCCAGTTGTCTCTGAGTCCTATGTGTACTCTATATTTCTTGTCGAAGATCTTTTGTTTTTTTGACCAAATCATTGTTGGCCATGATCATCGACAATCTCCCTTCTATCAAGTGAATTATTCTGGTATGTCCTTTGGTTGTGGGTATTGTCCGCCACAGCCCGATTTTAGCCTGTAACATTGTTCTAGTGCTCTCTTCTTGGCCTCTAGGTCCAGCGGTGTAAGACCTAGGATCATTTCCAGTGCCGCTGTTGGTGTTGTTTTAAAGGCTCCTGATGTCATGAGCCCTGCGAGTCTTTGTACCTGGGCTAATTTCTTCTGATTTGTCTTTATGGTCGCTCTATGCCACCATACTAAAGCTCCATATAGTAGTCTAGGGATTATGATAGCCTTGGAGATCCAGTGTATCGTACATGGTTTCAAACCCCAAGTGTTCCCTATTGCTCTCCTGCACTGCATCATGGCTATTTTGGCTTTCGTGCATTGTGTGCTTATATGGGAGTTAAACAGCAATTTGTCGTCCACTGTCACTCCCAGATATTTGATCTCTTTTACAACTTCTAGGGTTTTGCCATCTATTACTATAGGTGGCAGTTCCTTATTCTTCCGTTTCTTGGTAAATAGAACTACCTTAGTTTTGTCCGGGTTGAGGTTTAGTCCTCTTTTCTTGCACCACTGTTGAGCTATTTTCGTGGCCATATTCATTCTACTGCACAACATCTTTAAGTCTTTTCCCGCTGCTAGTATAACCCCATCATCCGAATATGCCTGCATATATATATGCCTACGATCCATATTCGCGATGAGGTCATCCAACAGTAGGCACCACATTAGTGGAGACAGGCAGCCCCCTTGCGGAAAGCCCCTTTTTGTTTTCTAACCCCTTACACACTATTTCCAGGTAGCTTCCAGCCATGAGTGAACGTCCACAGCCCCTGAAGGCTATAAACAGGTTCTTTGAAGGCAAGGAGCCATGGCAGATCGTCACTATGACTGCCTCGTCAGTCCTGGCTTTAGTGTGGGCACACAGCTTGTACAATGCAAAGGAGAGTAAGTAAAAAAAAATATTTTTGTTCTAGATGTTGATCAGTGATGGATGTTATTTATAAGTGAATTAAAAGATTACCACAGAAGATGGTCAGATTTTAAACTGATTTCTTAATTTTACGCGAATGTTATACATTAAAATAAAACTATTTTTACGGATTCTATCACAACAAAAATTAAAACCAAATCATGATATTATTTCAATGGATTAAAATTATCAATGAGTAGGTGGGTAAAAATAATAGTTTGATTAAAGGGTGGTCCAACATGATAACGTAATCAGAACATGGGTCTGCATGATTAAAGGTTTGGTCAACACAATACAATGATTAAAGCATGGTCCAAAATTATTTTTGACAAATTAAATGATTACAATCAGGTGTCACCACAAGATTGCGGAAGGAGTTCTTCCGATGGCTCCGTCAAGTGCCAATAGTGAGGCGGAAGATCGACGAGAAAATGACGGAAATTACCAAAGACTTCAAGAAGGATGTGAGAAAGCGGCTCGCAGGGATGACCATCAGGACAGAGCTGCCTACCACAGGACTCGACCCTGAGCTGATCATGCAGGAAGTTAAGGATCATGTTACTTTAGGTGAGGTATTATATTTTTCATAGCTATTGTAATTATTGACTGCCTCGGTGGCGTGGTTGTATTTCGGTACGACTACCGTCCTGAGGTCTCCAGTTCGATTCCCGGGTCGGGCAAAGTGATATTGGATTTTTCCATATCAGCCCGGAGTCTCGAATTTGTGCCCGATATGGCGACAGGCTTGCCCCCTATCACATCTGGGACGGAACTACGCTCGGAGAAATGTGGGTGAACTAGTGCGCTTCTGCTTACCCCTTCGGGGATACAGGCGTGAGCTTATGTGTATGTAATTGTGTGATTTAAAAAGTTTTTTTTTTTTAAGTTTCAGCTAAATGACTTGAGTTATGTGACCAAAATAAATACTGTTGAGCACCCTCTGCTAAGCTTAAGACCCATATCAACTTTTTTAACTCATTTAGACATTTGTTACTTGATTTGTTGATTATGAGTATGACTATAATTTATTAGACATACAGCTAGATTACGACGGTCCCTACGTATATAAAGATAAGTCAAAATGTCATAATTATATAGATTTTTTAAAAAAATATTTTGTATTCTAATAATTCTACTTTAAATACTAATCGAACGAGATAACAAGTATGATAATTCTTAAATTTATAAATAAGCTTCATTTCGTTCTCCTGAAAACCTCAGTTTTTGACATGTCGCTTTGTACGTAGGGACCGTCGTTGATGTGCAAATTTTTTTCATCAAAACACAACTCTAATTTTATGGTTAGTACTGAGCTTCAGTCTTTTCTTTCTCTCACTTTTTCAGGCTTGATGTAGAAAGATTTGGCTTAGTTTTTATGACCAGCTGCATGCCTGACGTCAACAATCCTCTGGGGGATCCAGTCCCAGGTAGGAAGTTAGAAAAACGCCTCGCCCGAACCTAGGACCTCCTGGTTCAGCCCATATATGCTAAGGCTCTTAAAGAGTGCAGTGCTTTTTTAAATTTATTTAAAAAACGACAAACAGTTACAATATATGTGATACAAGCAATACTGTAACCGAAACCGAAACCGAAACGCTTTCCACACTATCACAATATTTTGGTGTTATTTTGTCAGGCGCGTACGACTGGCGCAACGGTGCGGTATCAGGGGCGGTGTACCATCTCTCCGAGGAGATCAGCAAGGTGGCGTGTGACGTGTACTCCCTCACTGCGTACACCAACCCGCTGCATGCGGACGTGTTCCCCGGCATCAACAAGATGGAGGCTGAGGTGGTCCGTATGGCCATCAACTTGTTCCATGGGGATGAAGGTTGCTGCGGCACGGTGAGCAGACTACGATTTTTTGTCCTTTTTACACACAGTTCAGAAATTAAAAGCAAACTCTAAAAGCAACTCACAGAGATTATGACTGTGGTAATCTGTTGCACTTAATTAAGCCAATGATGTAATATTATTAAATGGTTTAGTTCTTGCTACATAGTAGTTATATGGTCTGTGGGCTGGGAGGCCTTGGATTCAAATCCTAGATTGGTTAAAGCTGCATTTTTGTCACAATTTCAAAACATTCTTGCTGATATCAGTAACAAAAGTCAAATATAGGGCGACGTATCATGATTATTTTTGTGTCTCTGTGGGCAGTGGCGACGCAAGACCAAAGTTGAACGTCGGCGACATCAGCTTTGCGAGGCGCCTTGACTTCTCTGGCATAATATATTGGCAATTCTATCCAATCGGGGGCGAATTCGAAGCCCCCTAGGCGCGAGGCTGTCGACGATCGCAGCCACTGTCTATGGGCGGTGGAGATCAATTACCATCAAGTGATCCACATGCCCGATTATTAATATATTATGATTAGTATTGTTTTTTATTTCAGGTGACAACTGGTGGCACAGAATCAATAATAATGGCTTGTAAGGCATTCCGGGACTTAGCGTACAGTCGCGGCATCACCAATCCTCAGATAGTGGTGCCATCTACCGTACATTCAGCCTTCGACAAGGCGGCGCAGTACCTCGGGCTGTCTGTTAAAACAATACCCGTTGATCCGGAGACTTACACCGTCAATGTGGAGGATGTGAGGAACGCGATCGGCAGGAGGACTTGCTTAGTGAGTGGGTTTGATTGTTCTTCGGATTGGCTGGTAGGGTGTCGGTCCATCCGGAGACTTATGACTCAAAAATGACACGGACTTGTTTGTCAAAGTTTCCAAATCCTTAATGAGCTTGTTTCTTTGACTCAGGCTTAGTCGAAATTCGCTCTATAGATCTCAGTCTTATACTGCACCAATAAAAAATCTCTGAGGTCAATACAAAAATAAAAAAAATTTCGAACAAATTAAATAGCAAATGTTCGACTTTTAAATGAGTAACCATTTATACTGAGTAAAAGCGGAATAACGTGCCAAAATCTACATGTAGGTAAACTTCAGTAGGTACTCGGCGTGGCCCTCGTATCTACGTCGTGCCGGACAAGTCCGTTCATGTTTGTTTTGTATATCTGGAGTGATTTAATGTCGTTATGTCGACGCCACTCGGTATATGCACTTTTGATTCCAGATCGTAGGTTCAGCCCCCAACTACCCGTACGGTACAATGGACGACATCGCGGGTCTCTCCGCCGTCGCCGTGGAGTCCGGGGTCCCGCTGCACGTGGACGCGTGCCTGGGCGGGCTGCTGGCCGCGTTCATGCCCAGCGCTGGACATCACGTCCCACTCTTCGACTTCCGCCTGCCCGGGGTGGCCAGCATCTCGGCGGATACACACAAGGTTAGTATAACCAACGGTACTCTGGACTGTAGTTAACACACTTCTATGACTTCGCCCACGTCTGTATCAGTCACGCTACGCCTCTGCTTAAGCCTTCAATTACATCATCATCATCAGCCATAGGACGTCCACTGCTGGACATAGGCCTCCCCCAAAGATTTCCAGACCGACCTGTTGGAAGCGACCTGCATCCAGCAACTTCCTGCGACCTTTATCAGGTCATCAGTCCACCTTGTAGGTGGACATCCTACGCTGCGCTTACTGGTACGTGATCTCCACTCGAGAACTTTTCTGCCCCATCGGCTATCAGTTCTACGAGCTATGTGCCCTGCCCACTGCCATTTCAACTTGCTAATCCTCTGCACTATGTCGGTGACTTTCGTTCTTCTACGGATCTCTTCATTCCTGATTTGATCTCGTAGAGAAACACCGAGCATAGCTCTCTCCATAGCGTCACTGTGAGCTTTCTTATGCGGCCCATAGTACCATGCCGTAAGTCATCACTAGTAACACACAACTATCAAAGACTTTTGACTTTAATTACGCTGGCCTTAAATTACTTACCAACTAGTATTATATTAGTGTTCCCAGAATGCTCTGAACAAAGCCCTAATTTTTGTCACTAACAGAAAACAAATATTTCCAGTACGGCTATGCACCCAAAGGCACATCAGTGGTCCTGTACCGGAAGCCAGAGTACCGTCACCATCAGTACACCGTCACCACCGAGTGGCCCGGCGGGGTCTATGGATCACCCACCGTCAACGGTATGTCATACAAATAATTGGGCCATTGCCTATGTTTTTTTTTATATTATTTTAATTTTTATTTTCATAAATGTTTGGTAAATTTTTGTGAATGGTAGAGCTACGCTGTAGTCAGTTACGTCTATAGCACGAATGGGCCGGCTCGACCGGTTTGATTCCTCTGTCTCGTAGAAAACCGACGAGTGGCAGCTTGCTGTCGCGTTTTGTTCGGTGAGTGAGATTACCGGTGGCCCGAATACCCCCTCCCCCTTCCCAATCCCTGTTTCCCTCCTTTCATCTCATTGCCAACCTTTGCTATAAAAACAAAAAGTTATAGTAAATAATACGAAAAAGAATCCTTTTGTAAAAACTGCATTAAAATTGACTGATATAATGAGACAGTAATTAATATTTTTATGAACAAGAGTGGGTGTGTAATGGAGATATTTTGGTATCCCTTTCTAACACAATCGACTTAAATAGTGTTGTCTCTTTCACTCTCTAATCATTTGACAAATGTACCAAGGACACGTACTTTTTAAATTTTTACACAATTGATACGTTGTCCATTGTCCTTTTCTTATTGCAGGCAGTAGAGCGGGAGGGTTGATAGCGGCATGTTGGGCCACCATGATGTACATCGGCAAGGACAGATACGTGCAAATGACTAGAGAGATTATCACCGTCGTCAAATATATAGAAGATGAGTAAGTCACATGTTACAGTGTTTCATATAACTGGTAATATGTAACTACACTTGAAGGGAAGATGGCTAGCATTTTAGCTCTAAAGTTTAAAATTTCGTAAAGCTCATAGTTTTTGAATAATGGAAACTTGAATTTGTGACGAAAAAAAATTTCTGGTCCATTGGATCAGCTTCAGTACATTTGCAAACCACCTATGGGGTAATTCATTTTTCTAGCATCCACAAAGCCATTTTTATGATAATTGCGACGGGCGCATTCTGATTTTAAAATCACCGAGCTTAATTAATATTAAGAAAATGAAGTTCAATTTTAATTTTTTAACTTTACCATTACACTTTAAATCGTTCTCCCTGTATATCGAATTGTTATTGGTACCAACTTTCTGAAACACCAACTGTCGCACATATAGTCCTGAACCCATACTAGTTTCAACCTGTATCGTGGGTATCAGAGACTACGAGAGACTATCTCCCAACACCCAGACTCAAAGTTATACACAATTTTATTTTATACTGCTCTTTGATTGCCTCAGTGGCGTAGTGGTATTGTGTGCGCTGTACGACTATCGTCCTGAGGGCTCGGGTTTGATCCAAAGGCAAATCGATATTGGGTTTTTCTATTCAGTATCAGCCGGAAGTCTAGCATTTGTTCCCGATATGGCTATGTAGAGATAGGCTCGCCCCCTATCACATCTAGGAAATAAGCTCGGCGAAATGTGAGGATTCTAGTTTGGAATAAAAACGTAAGCTTATGTGGTTTATCATACTTTTTAATTTCCAGGTTACGTAAAATAGAAGGTCTGTTCATATTCGGCAAGCCGGCAACGTCAGTTATCGCTTTCGGCTCGAAACAGTTCGACATATTCCAACTGGCCGACCAGCTGCACAAAAAAGGATGGAGTTTGAACGCGTTGCAGTTCCCTTCAGGGTGAGTTGTTTTGCCTAGCTTTCGTGAATTTTACAATAACAAGGTACATGATATATTGATTGCAGTTACGGTAACTACAGGGTGGCATGTTGGAAAAATGCCTCGGGCCCCGACTGTAGGGGGCCCCAGCGGTGAACAGAAGGAGGCGTTGGACTGAAAAGCCTTGACCACATAGGGAGTCTCGGGCTGAAAAGACCTCCATCCAATGAATTTGCCACGGTCCCCAATGTTATAGTTACGCCACTGAGTTATTGATTGATTATCAACTTAGAAATATAATTAGCTCCTATTTGTCAGTCCCCTGGTAACTATCTCCCTGGTATGTATATTTTTACTTCAGATCTGACTGATCACAATCCCTTACTATTTACATCTTTTCCAGGGCCTATTCTCGTCTTTGTCATATTTTATTTTGATCTGTCATACTCTTTTAGGGCTATAATGCTGAATAAATATTTATATATTTGTTTTACTAGACAGCCTCGGTGGCGTAATGGTACGACTATTGTCCTTAGGGTTCGGGTTCAATTCCTGAGTTGTTCAGTGATATTTTAATATTTAGATTTTTTATTATCATTCCGGAATCTGGAATTTGTGCCCGATAGGCTCGCCCCCTATCAAATTTTGGACGGAACTAATGTCTGCGAAATGTGTGTATTCTAGTTCGTTAGAGCGCCTCTGCCTACATACATACGATACAGGCGTGAGCTTATGTTTATGTATATTTGTTGTAGTGTACATATTTGCGTAACTCACGCGCACACTGCCCCGGGCGTGTCGGCGCGGTTCGTGTCGGACGTGAGGATCGCCGCCGAACACTGCAGGCAACATGCCACTGAACCAGTGCACGGGAAGGTGAATATACTGCATCACACTGCACTACACTATACTGTACTACACCGCACTACACTATACTGCAACACACTGCATTACACTGCACTACACTACAATACACTACACTGTACTACGGTATATTACACTGTACTACGTTGTACTACATTGTACTATACTCCGATATACTACTCAGTACTACACTGCACTACATTGTACTATACTGCACTGCACTATACTACATTGTACTACGCTGCACTATATTACACATCACTGTCCTACGTTATACTACCTTGTACTACATTGTACTACACTGAACAATACGGCAAAATATATTTATTTTACACAACCTCCGTGGCGCAGCGGGCGCGTAGCCGGTTGTGAAGCGAGAGGCCACGGGTTCGATTCCCGCACCGAGACAAATATTTGTGTGGCCCACAGATATTTCTCGTAGTTCTCTCGTAGTTCCTAATTCCCACGACACAAGACACGATGTTAGATTAGGGTCAGGACTATGTGTGTGACTGTTGAGTGTTATTTACTATTATTTTAACGCCCGAATAGTCAAATACTACACAAATTGATTATCGCTCTACATGTTTGATAGATAAGGCGGCCTTAAACGATATAAGGCGACCTTAAGTGTATGAACATTAAGCGGTAAATAAAACAGTCGCTTTACGTAAAGTAATTAAGATAAGCGCTAATAAAAAAATGACTAGTATCATTGTTAATCAAACCCAAACAGTTTGTAAACAAAATAGCAGATAATCTACGTCATACTGCTCTTTACTATATTGTACTGCATTGTACTATATTTTAAGTACTGACACATTATACTACATTTACCGCCGAATGTTCATACACTTAAGGTCGCCTTAAGTTGTTTAAGGCCGCCTTATCTGTCAAAATTGTATGGCGAAAATTAATGTAAGAAGCCGTTATAGTTGGGTAGCGTTTGACCATTCGGGCGATACTTCACCACACTTCACTAATACAGCACTACACAGTGTGGTTTTTTTAGTGCTGTATTGCACTGATTTCATCTAATTGTTATGACATATAAATTGTTACCATTAATTAATTACTGATTTCTTAAGTTTACGTGAATATTATACATTGAAATAAAACTATTCTTACGGATTCTATCACGATTAGGTTTTAATTATTATTCCCGACGTTTCGAAGGCTTTGCAGTCTTCGTTGTCACGGGTCAGACTGCAAAGCCTTCGAAACGTCGGGAATAATAATTAAAACCTAATCGTGATAGAATCCGTAAGAATAGTTTTATTTCAATTAATTAATTAATTTTCAGATGGCCATCTATGGAGTAGCACAAGAAATATCCGACAGGAGTCTAGTCTCAGACATCACGAAGTACTTCATAGACTCTATGTACTACTTACCGGACGACGAATAAAACTTACAAACAACCAAACAGACAAACAGTACCTTTAGTACGAGTATTTCTCGATTCTCGAAATCGATATAGTTTACAGTATCTTCATATTTTTCGACTGACTTCCAAAAAGGTATTCGTAATTCTGTATTTAATGTATGTTACGCGATATCTCCGCCGAATGTGGACCGATCTTCGAAATTATTTTTGTGTTCGATAGAGCTTCTTTCAAGGGTGGTCCCATATAAAATTGGTCACGATCGGATTTGAAGTAGGTCTGTAAAGTTTTTAAACTTGTCATTATTTTAGTTCGTTGTAGTTTCCGCAAAGTGGCGCTGCTAGTCAAATGTATGGAAACCAATGACTAAAGAAAAAATAAGAGGTCCCGGCATAACTATGAAAAATACGTGTATACTATGAAGCCGTTTCCGCCATTTTAGTTTCACGATCTATTAAAAAACAAGTATGAGTCTTCGTTCTTTTCCGACTCGGACAAAGAGTGGGTGTTATAACCTTTGTATGTGGCATTGTATTATCAAATTTATTTATACATACATACATACACACTCACGCCTGTATCCCATGGGGGTAGGCAGAGACTATTGAGCGCCACAAGCTACGATCCTGACACACCTCTTTTGCCTCTTCCACACTCAATGTATGAAAAGATGTATATATTTAATATCGTATAAAAAAACTGCAGATTTAAATTGTTATTTTAAGCTTTGAAAATATTCTGGATTTTTAAAAATAATCTTCCTTGAATTATGATAGATGGATTCCGTATTTTTTCGTAATTTTTTAATAATTTGGTAATTTTTATACTTTTCGTATATTTTTTACAATATATTTTATTTGGTAAAGGATGTCGGCCATAGTTATTTATAAGTTGTTTCAAAAGTACCTTGATATACAAAGAGTAATATAATTAACATGAAAGACACATTTTAAAATAAATATTAACTGAATGAGTCATCATTAACACAAATTAACATAACATTATACGCCTATGTTCAGCAGGATACCTGATAATCATGCTTTCATAGACATCCCAATTGAAACATATGAATACAATAATAATTCATAGACTGAAACGATCTTTACAACAAATATTTGTTGTAAAAACCTTTATTACTATCGGCGTAAAGTTCATTATTTTTATTTGTTATAGAATTTTCATTTTAAAAGAGACCTTATCGCCTGATACTACATTTTAATTTCGCTTGTTGGAAAACTTTATCACTATTCTGCAGAATCTACTATTAATAGTGTCCGTTAATTATGTTACACGTTGTATAAAGGTGATATTCTTTTGATATGTTTATTTGTATATTATGTGGTAATTGCTCTAATAATAATATATATGCATATAATGATACCTTTCAATGAGATAGCATAAGAAAAATATTGTGTATAGTAACACCAAAATATTAAACAAATAAGTAGACTTCTAAAATAAAAATTACTTTTCTGTAGTCAATTTGTACTTTTGGTAATCTTTAAGATGTTCTGAGCCCATATTGAACTAAGAATTAATTTATTCTAAGTCGTATTTATAAGTATTTTCAAACAATCACAATTTATAAAACGGTTTAAATTAGTATTAAGTGTATGTCGTGGTAATTGAGGTATTTTTCTATAATGGAGGCTAATTTCGTGGTAGCCGTGAATAAATTGATAAGTCGACTTACTATATTAGAAACAGCGACCACCGACAAACAATGGTCACCAGAATCATGCCGGCCTACCGAAAACCGAAAGACCAGTGAGACCGAAAATCTCTTTAGGTTCCTGATATCCACAACACAAGACTCGTATGTTACTGTGGGGTCAGGACTAAGTGTGTTTATTATTTATTTATGTTTATCCAGATGTGGAGTTGTGTTAATATAAGAATAACTCAAAGATTAGATGGCATAACTAAGCATCCATACATGTATACATTTTTTCGCCCCATTTTATCAACCGACTTCAAAAAAGGAGGAGGTTCTCAAAAATCGTCGGATTCTTTTATTTAGCCCCGATTATTTGAGACGTCGGGACCGATTCGAGAAATTATTTTTTGGTTAAAAGGGCATACTTTCCAGGTTGGTCCCATTGGCACCAAATCAGGATTTGGTGATGGGATCCCAGAAAAATTGACGGTCACCCTCAATCCTCAAATATAGGGACGTACACTGTATTTTATATATAATAGCAATCTAGATGCTAATTTTCGTATAATATTGTAACTCGACTTATCAACATATTCACCCCTATTTATTCTTAAATTTTTAACCAATGTATGCATTTACCCTCTAAGTATACTTTAGGGTCTTGATTAAATATTAAAATACGTACAGCGCCATCTTTTGTAATCTGAAATTTCCACACATACAGTTAAAATAGCTAAAATCTAGTAAAAGAACTCTTACAAGTACACAGGCTTAATAAACTTATGCCACCTGAGATGAAAAAGCTGTTTTAAATATTGGGTGTAGTGAGTTCAGGTAAGATCGGACAACGCTAAAATACTGCGGAGCTGGAGACATTATTAGATGTTTTAATTTTATGTGCGTCGGGACTCTGGGTGTCACCTTATAGCATAGGCTAACTCGAAGCATAGGCTTCAAAATTCATTTGGGGTCACTCAGTAAGCCATTGTATTGTATTTTTTGTATGTTTTTATTTGTATTTTTTTGATTTCATACAAAACAGGTTGCAATCATTGATATACAATTATTACTACAAAAAACATTTGTATGTATTTTCTTGGTGGTTTAGCTGCTCTAATTTATATCTCTTTTTTGTATATGGTACTTTATAAGCATTTATTGTCAACTGGCATTTAAAAGAGCAACGCCAGAGTTTCTTGCCCGTTCTCTGGCGAAACGGCCTTCCGAACTGGCGGTAGAGGAACTTTGACGGAATCTAATCTAATGTAGTAACATTTCATGGATTCAATAAATATTTTGATTTTGATTTTTTGATTTAACAATGTCTCTAGTTTTGCAGTATTTTAGCGTTGTCCAATCTTACATTGCATCCGATCTTACCTGAACTCGCTCTACCTATTCATTTGTTAAAGGCAACTTAAATTCTTTATCGTTTATCGTTACCCTCTGACTTAGCTTTATTGAATTGTCTACCATTATAATAGCTCTGTCCCACTGCTGGGCACGGTCATAGACCATGCTACTAATGAGAGGGGTTAGGCGTTAGACTATCAGGTTGGTCTAATGCGGGTTGGTAGACGTCACATACCTTCGAAATTCTTGTGGAAAAATTCTTGGGTATGCAAGTCTCACGATTTTTTCCTTTACCGTTACTACCGTCTACTATATATAACTAAGTATTATTTCAAAGAAGAATTGGCTTCCCTTTTAGACATTTTCACCCTTCGCCACTGCAGCAGAGTCGTCTGTACGTAACAACAACTACTACTTAATAATATAGTTGTCTTTAAGGCAATTTAAATACGTATTATTTCGGTAATGGATTTTTTCAAAGAAATCACAATTTGTATAGAAAAATTGGCTAAATGTATTTATTAATAAGAATGTATTTATTTTAACGTATGACTTAAATGTATAAGGTGATTGTTATTAAATGTTGTGGAGGAATTGCTTTTTTTATTTATATGAAGAGGTTCCTGGGGGGTTACCACCACCTCTTATAGCAAGTCTTACTACGTTTTTTTTGTACGGGAATCGGTACAAGTAAAATTATAACAATACTGCTAATAGAGGTGGTGGTAACCCTGTTTGTAACTCTGTTTTTTGATTGCTAACTTGAACACAGGATATCACGGTTTTCAAGAACTCTAAGTACTTCGAACTCTGGACATCACGTATTCGAGTACCTTACAGCTAGACCAGTGAGGCGAGTTTAGTAAGCGTAAATATTAAAATTTTTCCAAGTGTATCAACCGAACAAGATCGACAATACGCTCCAACAAAAGGCACTCTTACTGCTTACCGCTACTTATTTCAATATTTCTATATTAATTCCATTTTCATTAACGTTTAATACATAAACCCACATCACTTTTAAATAAAAAAACAACAGTAGACTCGAGTCGATGACGTTGGAAGTTGGAGCCGCGTATACAGGTATTCTAGTAAAAAAATAAGTTGCCGACCGTAATGTAATTCCGCGTCGAAAATTATAATAGGTACTCCTGTGCAGGGTTTAAATTATCTTTGGATGTCACAAATTGAAAGAAGACAGGCACGTCAAAATTACTTGGCGGAATTCCGAAAAACATCAAAATGTGCAAAATTAATTGTTTGTCGGACTAGCTATTTTTTTGAGTAATGGATTTATTAAACACTGTCGTTGGCAAAATCATCAAACTTTGATGGAGGCCATATTTTATAAATAAAGAAGAATAATTGTTTGTCATAAAATGCGTTATCTCGCCGCACTCGCGTTCATACTGAGTATGGCCAGATGCTCGCGGATCAGTTACTGTGGCGCCAAAATGTGTGGACACACAGACGCACATACTTTCTGTCAGTACCCTGTAAGTTTCTTGCAGATTTTCCAATGTAGGTACAATGAATAAAACACAGTCACGCTCAATCCTAATCCTAATGTACGATACGATAACGAGTCATGTGTCGTGGTTATCGGGAACTACGAGAAACTCGGGTTGAGATCTATAGAGCGAACTTCGACTAAGCCTGAGTCAAAGAAACTAACTCGGTAAGGATTTTTTCTTTAGTAATTGGGGACGCTGGATGCAGGCCGCTTCCAACAAGTCGATCTGGAAATCTTTGGGGGAGGCCCAAGTTCAGCAGTGGACGTCCTGTGGCTGATGATGATGATTGGGGTCACATGATGATAAATTATTATCACTGCCCATGACACCAAAAGTATAATGGGTGCATCGATCAAAGGAAGGGATTGGAAATTAGAAGGACGATTGAGTTACTGGAAATCTCACCGAAAAAAAGCATCAGCAAGTTGCCACTCCATGCCTGTTTTCTATGGCAGTGACTACCATACTTTAAGGAGAACGGAGTAACTGTTCCAAGTATAGAGACAAAGCCAGAAAAAAATCACTGTTATGTGTCCATGAGCAGAGGTCATAGCAAGTGAGTTGTTCTGGTCAGAGGTATCGCCTTAGGATTTTGTTCAATCTTACAATTATACGACAGCCTCCGTGGCGAATCAGGCGAGTAGCCGGCTGTGAAGCGAGAGGCCGTTGCTTCGATTCCCGCACCGATAAAAATGTTTGTGTGGCCCACAGATATTTGTTTTGGGTCTGGGTGTTGTGAGACCGAAAGTCTCTCATAGTTCCTGATACCCACGACACAAGACTCGATCTTAGTGTGGGGTCAGAATTATGTGTGTGACTGTTGGGCGTTATTTATTATTTTATTCTCATTCCAACACTATTGGTGTATAATCCCAGTCGAGCCAGTCTCGACGTCTCAGCATAGAATTGAATTCATTTAAAAGGAAGGTCCAAGTCCGGCCTGCATGGGATACATAGAGGCGCCCCTATCGAACGAGGAGAAGGCGCGGCTGCTAGCTCGTCTGAACAGGCGACGGAGTGAGGCTGCGAGTGGCCGCCTGCGAGGCCTACCACCCGCCGGGGATATGCTTAAGTTGGTATGATTGCCAATGTATACTTACGTTCGAAGGCAATGACGTTGGAATTAAATTGCACTCGTCTGGATACTATCATAATTTTTCTAAAAATTGCCTAGGTTTCTTTCTGTCTGGTGTTATCCCGTCCCTATGTCAGGGTGCGCCATCTTACTTAAATGCTTCCACTGTCGAAGTGGTTTCGAGCACCCCCACAGTGAGACTATTAGCTCTCACATCTTCCTCCAAAACGTTCAGCTAGCGCTTTTTGGGCCGTCCAGGGGAACGCACCCCTAGTATGATCATAGCCAGGCACCTGTGACCAATGTACTTCTTTGGTTAGGGTGTAAAATTTTCCCATATCAATATAGAGGTATATTTCAAGACAATATAGCCTGTTAAATTGCACTCGGCTGGATACCGCCGTACATTAAAATTATCTATACCTAGTAGCTTGTTTATGCAACACGCCTTTTAGAACGAGTGGATATTTTAGCACACAGTGGACTTAATGGAAAGTGCTTACTTTTTGCTATATTGAGGGCTAATGCAAGAACCATAACCAAGTCACTCCCTACCGTAAACCGAAATAGAATGGGAGGTCGGAAAGAAAGAGGCAATGGCTCTTCGGATGTCTCACTCATATTGATAACAAGCCGGTTGATCACGCGGCTCATGAATACTGTATATAAAGCTAAACTGAGGGTCTACCACTCAACATAAGGGGCCTTACTTATAAAAACATTTTCGCTTCTCTTTTCGCTAAGAGTAGCCTGTCACTTTTTTCCTTGCGTTGTATTGTTTAAATATGAAAGGGACAACCTATAAGTAGTTAAAAATAAGTAGTGCTTAAATATTTTTATGAGTAAGGGGCAAGCTGTCTACGCAGAAAAATTACCCGCCAGACAAAATTAAGCCAATATTCATTAAGTAGTTACCTAATGAATCAGATGTTGGTTTCGTACAGCGCTGGGTTGAAGAGTTGGCTCGCGAGGCGCAACGCTGGGCCGACCAGTGCCGCCCCTCTACCACGCCCGAAGAACAAGATGTCTGCCGTGATCTATGTAATGTGATATTTCTTTATAACTTGCTTTAACCAGCCCCCTGACTTGACACTACGATTTGATTTAATTTGACGACTTAAGTTCTATCGAAATCGAGTTAAAAAATGCGTTTATGTCGCGTCGCGTTTTTTTTTAAATGAAAAATATTTATTTCCATAACCAATAATTATACACACTGAAACAGTATTTGGAGTTTCCTTTTAAGCATGTAAATATGCTTGTGTTAGAAGGCTCCGCACTTCCTTAACTAAAAAATACAAAATGTGTACTTATTATTATAACATATACGATGATGCGTTGGATTTGAGAATTCGAAGTCGACTCATAATCGTAATCGGATCTAGTATCAAAAGTTACCCTATTATGCCCAAGCTCAGTGATGTAGTATTTAGATTAGTCATGTAACTTTTGACACTCGATTCGATTACGACTACGATTCGGTTTCATTTATTGACTTACAATTCCACCGAAAAGTGTCAAAAGTCAAAAATGTCAAAAGGGTAGAAAAAGATTCTTTCTTGCTTTTCGTTTCGTTGCTCCAGTTTGGTTTCTGCATCTCTAGAGTAACATTCGCTTTTATGTCTTCTTTTCTACGTTGGTAGCTAGCATAATATTATGGTAACAGTAGATACATTCTCAGTCCCCTGGCCATTTTCAGATTCAACGACAGTAGGACAGTGTGTGGCGTCAGTTGTCGGTGAAGCGCCTGGGTTAAGAGTAGAGTCCATGATCGACTTGTGGCACATGCAGGCCATGCTTTATAGAGGAAATGTCACCTCATACATACCGTAAGAACTTCGTATATACTTTCTTTCCAACTGCCTTATCCCACTCATTGTGGGTTCGACGTAACACTTTTAAGCATGTTGCAGAAAATACTTTGTTTAGTTTCACGACTGACTCTCAGCCTGTCCTTAATCTCCTTTAAGTTATGATACTGTAAGAACTCGGGTTTCGGGTCTGGGTGTTGTGAGACCGTGCGTCTCTCGTAGTTCCTGATACCCACTACACAAGACTCGGTATCTTACTGTGGGTTCAGGAGTCAGGACTATGCGTGTGACTGTTGGGTGTTATTTATTTATTTTTCACAAGAAAATCTTTGCTTTGTCTGTCAGTCTATTTTTCTTATAAAAAATGTCTCGGACTAATTCGAAGTTCGATTTATAAATTCCAATTCCTTACTGAGTTTGTTTCTTTGACTCGGATATTAGTTAAGTTCGTTCTGTAAATCTCAACCTTAGACTGTTCCATTGAGTGGTAGAGCCATGCTATAGACAGTTACGTGTACAACACGAATAGGCAGGCCTGACCGGTTTGATGCCACCGTCTCACAGAAATCCGACGTAAAGTGGCAGATTTCTGTCGCGTTCTGTGAGTGAGATCGGGCGCCCAATTCCCCCCTTCCCTTTTCCAATCCCCATTTCCCTCCTTTTAGGTTGACAAGGAACTCATAATTCTTTTTGTATCAAGTGTCGATGGGCGGTGGAGATCACTTACCATCAGGTGACCCAACTCATTTTCTGCTATAAAAAAAAATTACAAAGTAAATTACTTCACACAATAGTTTTATTTTTAGTCCAACGAATAACGCAGCATTCTACGGAGACTTCGCGCAAATGATATGGGCGAAGACATACATGGTGGGGTGTGGAAGAAGCAGGTTTATGGTATGTCTATTAATTATTTTAACTTGAGACCGGTTTGATCGGGAGAGGAGTGATCCCGGTCGGAGGCGCAGACATCGAGGCTATACTAGAGATCGCCCTGGTTCCTCTGCCTAAGGGTGAGGTATTTATGAATTTAGGAGGTTTGTTACCGGTTCAGCCGGCCCATTCGTGCTGTAGACGTTACTCTCTACAGCGTGGCTCTACCACTCAAAATTTACCTAATTTCTCTTGATACAGGTTCTGAACCTAAGATCAGAGATAATAAAATCTCGCAGCATACCAAACGCAACGAAGTAATTATAAGTAACATATATTGTTTAATTATTTGGATGCAGGCCGCTTCCAACAGGTCGATCTGGAAATCTTTGGGGGAGGCCTATGTCCTGCAGTGGACGTCCTGTGGCTTATGATGATGATGATATAGATTAAATAGTCAAGGGCGGCTCAGCCTCCGGTGGCGCATACGCTTATGTAACATATATATGTGCCGCCTCCGATGAGTTAAAATGTACACGCATATACCCTTTTTTACTTGGGGAAAATTACAATTAGTGCTATACACTAATTAGGTACTTGACTATTTTTTTTTAATTAATTTTATATGAAATTTAAGCCACCTAAAATATAGTACTGAAAGAATTATTACAATATTCTCAAAAATAAAAAAGTTATAAGCATTTGAAATTTTGTGTAACCTTCAAACTGCAGGAAAGAGAAGTATCAGTAAAATCACGTCAGGGCCATAACGGCACGTGCGTTAGAAAGGGATAGCAAGATATCCCCACTACGTCCCCACTCTTGCTTATTGCAGAATTTAAAATATGAATTACCGACTCATTTTTCAACCAATTTCGATGCAGATTTTACTGAAGAGTTTCTTTTTTGTTTTTTTTGCTAGTACATATAAAAATGTGTACAAAATCAAACATAGTCAAGTACCCAATTGTAATAGTAGACTTGTGTCTCAGTGGTCTTCCATCTTGTAGGCTGTATGGCGCGGCCGTGTCCGCAGTACGGAGCGTCTGGTCTGTAACTTCTCCCCCCGCGGCCTGCCCGCCGCCCGCGCCCTCTGGTCCCCCCGCGGCCCGTGCCCCGCGCGCTCCCTCCCCGACGCCCTGCTCACCGCGCTCTGCACATATCGTATGTAACTGAACTAAGATGTATCATGTATATGAAACTATGTACCTACATACATACATTCATAATATCACGCCTGTATCCCATAGAGGTAGGCAGAGTCTATGGATTTCCACTTCGCCCGATTCTGAATTTCTGACACACTACTTTTGCTTCATCTACTTTCATCAATCTTTTCATACATTCGCGTCGGTTGAGGGTACTATGTATATAACATAACATAAACTCACGCCTGTATCCCCGAGGGGATAGGCAGAGCCGCAGAGGTGCACTAGCGAACTAAAACAACCACATTGCGCCGAGCTTAGTTCTGTGTGATAGAGGCGAGCCTATCGCCATATCGGGCACAAATTCCAGACTCCGGGCTGATATGGCAAATCCAATGTCACTTTGTCCGACTGGGGATTGAACCCGAGACCTCAGGACGGTAGTCGTACCGAAATAAAACCACGACACCGAGGCAGTCAGGAACTATGTATCATGTTATTAAACTATACTCTGTGGCTTGTGGAATTGTGGTTGGAGTGATACGAACCAAAGATCAAGATGCTTTAGGGTTGATTTCCACCGTTAATAGCACATTTTATATAGCGCAATCGTAGCGCATTTTACGAAGCGGTAAAGGAAACGTGTTTACTCAGAGTCAGTGGCGGATTTCCTCTAACGCCAACTAGACCCGGACCTAAGGCGGCTGTACCATTAGGTGCAGCCGAATACGAAACAAAAACTTTTACCTTACTGACGAAGTTAACTCCATTATCTATAATAAAATTGAGAACTTTCTCCCTTTCTGAAGTCGGTCAAAAACAAGAGGCGGCAGCTAGTGCCTCGCCTAGTACGACCACCACTGAAAATCCGTCCCTGCTCAGAGTCCTTACTCGCATAAAGCTTCAAGACATGAGATCCTCAATCATAAGTTTACTTGACGTTTCTCGCTATAGTCTACGCAACATATTTATAACTCTATAACGCCTCTACCGAAAAAAGCTCATTGCTGACTTAGAGGATGCTAGCAAATGCGTACGCATGACACGGTTGAATGCCAGTGTATGCTCGCGCGCCGCTCCGAGTCGTCCTGCTATGCGCCGTTCGCTGTAAATCGTCCCTCAAACGTGAATCTGAAAAATTTCAATGCTAAAGATGTCAAAATGGTTTATTTTGATGTTTGGTCCGTAGTTGTGATAGTATATTGAAATTGTGGTAATTACAACAATTACAAAATTAGGGTTAAAGAAAAATATATATGAATAATATACTAGAACTTGAAGCACTTTCTCCAAATTTGTATATATTCCAATCGACAACTAGTCCTATAGGAAGAAATTAGACAAAGCATTACAAAGGCGAAGAAAATATAATAATAACATAGGGAATATTTCCAGAATCTGGATCAATTAGCAACAATTATGACATTGATAATTCAATGACGCTAGAAGAACATGTAACAATGAACACAATTTTAGAAATAGAAGGGAACGAATCACTGAACTACCATGGTAGTTTGGATGAATTGTATTTAACCAAAATGGCAATGTTGACAATGGACAACATGGTAATCAGTACAGAGCATTACAATTATATACAAAAGAGAGATATAGCCGACATAGTATTGCTGGAAGATGCGAAAGCAGATGTATACAAAATATCATATGACAGAGTTTTCCAAAATATAAATCTTACTACCAATCGACCACAAATCCAGGTTTTTGTAAAACAACCAAAGATACGTAAGAAAAAAGTCATTTTAATTGGAAGGCCGAAAACATACAACATAGACGATTTGAATGACATCAGACATGAAAGTAAGTTAATTACGAATATTATTGAGAGTTGAGATGCGGAATTAACATAAATGTATGTTGCAGATGTCCATGTTGTAATGGAGGAACCACTGAGAACTGAGAAGGATTTGTATAGTGACTACCAATTTAAAGACACTGATGATGAGAGCAGTACTGTTATGGAAAATCTGGATACATACATCTCGGCTGGTATAATCTCTTTCTAATGAAATGTACCAACAATTGATTTAATATTAAATGACATTGAACTTTCAGAAAATGATGATAAAAATGGCAAGAAAATAGAAATACCTGCAACTTCCATCGTAAATCTAGAAAACGAGACATCAGTCGTAAAAATGATAAGAAGTGCATTACTAAATAAATCC
This sequence comes from Clanis bilineata, assembly GCA_036417725.1. NCBI lineage: Eukaryota > Metazoa > Arthropoda > Insecta > Lepidoptera > Sphingidae > Clanis > Clanis bilineata. The sequence goes on along the minus strand of CM071145.1, from coordinate 2,813,200 downwards.
ATGGCACATACTTACAATGATACGAAAATAGTCGAGAATATAGAAGATTATTTAAATGATTGTAAGTTTTTGTGATTGCACAGAAATATTTCTAAGATCATAATCAGAATTATACGCAAAGAGAAGCGGATGTGATAATCACAATTTTAAAAACTTAACTGAACATCTTTCAAATTGAACGGATCGTGACCAAATAAGCTCTATCGACCACAAAAAGAATATTGAAAATCGCATATACGCGATATCTCCGCCAAATGTAGACCGAATGTGTTTAAAAATAAAAATAAAATAAAAGTACAGACGAATTGAAGACCTTCTCCTTTTTGGAAGTCGATGTCGATGTTGATGTCGTATCACATATCAAATGATATAAACTGGAGGTCGTAGAAATGTGTTAGATAATATTAAATCTCAGAGAACGCAACATCAGTTGAACGGGATAATCAAAACTATTCGACACAACTTAATCACATAAACTGAGTGATTGTTAAAAGTAAAAGTACACTTAGCATGAACTCATGAATTTCTAGGTCATGTTTAATTTATATTTTATTCCAGCGGAGACGGTTCGTGAACTGCAAGAGGCTTTAGATCGCATGGAGCGGACCTTGGGACCTAAGCAGGCTGAAGGACAGGGAAAGGTGACGTTATATTATTCTTATATCTTGACCTCTATTTATAACCTTGTTTTGCTTGATAAAAATATTTCATTAAACAAAAGAAATAAACTGAACTGTAAATGAAATACAATTTCTTGTGACGACTAATAATAAATATTAAATAAACAATTCAAATTACATTCTCTAGGATTTGTTGTTAGCAAAGGTACGTAACTGGTGTTTACATAGTTCTGTGAGTCTTGAATTGCGCATAGCTTGTATCTCCAGAGTCTAGACCCAATTAAATTACTTATTTTTTTAAGTCTAATGAAGTACATAAATTATGGTGACTTCGGCTAAGATCTGACGAAGTGTAAGATTGGACAACGTATCTAGTTTCACAGTATTTCTAATCCTAAATTTTGAATAAAATATTCTTTGTTACAAATTCAGAGTCGATTATTTTTTTTCCGAAAATGACCAAAAAAATTTTTGTCGTGAAAAGGTAGCAGCACTTTTGTTATATATTTATGGCTATGATCGTGAATATTTGATTTATGATGTTTAGGACAAGTAAAATTAGCCTATCGAAATAATATTTTCATGACAGGTAAGGCGGGACCTCAGAGACTTGACTGAAGAAGGAAAATCTGATGATAATGCAGTACATCATGAGACTAACAGCATGTCACCAGAAGAGAAGCGCAATAAGACTAACGACAGGGGCCCAATGCTGAACATGGTACTCAAATACATGCCTTATTTGAAACATTATGAGAACGAGTTATTAGGAAATGGGGGGAACTCCGTCACTTCCGGTTACGTTTTAGGGTTAACTTTATTTTTTTTGTAGTGTTTAGGTTTATTGTGTTTATTTTGGAATTGTATTGGAGTATGTAAATAAATGCGAAAATTCAAATATTGTTCATGCTTTTAGATTAGAGGTTACATGTGGTATATTAAAGATTTTAATATAACAATGACTATTCAGTAATTAACATAACATAACATAAGCTCACGCCTGTATCCTCGAAGGGGTAGACAGAGGCGCACTAGCGAACTAGAACTCCCACATTTCGCCGAGCTTAGTTCAGTCCCAGATGTGATAGGGGGCGAGCCAATCGCCATATCGGGCACAAATTCCAGACTCCGGGCTGATATGGAAAAATCCAATATCACTTTGCCCAACCCGGGGATCGAACTCGAGATCTCAGGATAGTAGTCGTACCGAAATACCACCACGCCACCGAAGCAGTCAGTTCACTAATTAAAACTTTCTTTTACGAAATATTCATTTTGAGTTTGGACAAATTGCAATACGATGTAGTTATCGTATTTAACTAACAGCGACTCTTGCGAAATTATAATAAACTATTTTTAAAGTATTGTGAAAACAAAGAAGTGTCTAAATAAAAAACAAACTCTACTAAAACTTTTACACCCTTTGATGTTCTGTTTCCAAGGATCATACAATATTTAAATCACCCAAATTCAAAAGTATATCTATTGATGTCAATCACTAAGCACATGACCGGATTATCGTTATCGTCCTGTTACAATGAACCGCCCAAATTACTGAAATTCGGGCCACGAGTCCTTTTATCGAAAATGCTTTGATGTAAACCATTTCTGATAAACTGGTCTGGTTATTGTAATCTAGCCTTTGAATGAAAGTAGAAGGACCCAGAAGAATACACCTTTTTAAAACGACAAGTCGAAAAGATGGTCAAGCTCCTTTATTTATTTAAACTTTATATATGCATTATTTAACATGAAATGTATAAAGGCGGACTTAATGCCGAAGGCATTTTCTACCAGTATACCTGAGGGTGATACACAGACGCGACAATGTGGGTGTTATAAATAGACGTAAAGAAAAAAATATTTTTAAACATACTGATTAAATACACGACATATAATACTACATATATAGTTACATACAAATTAAATACCACTACTATATTATTTACTTATACCTACTTTATTAAAGCTAAGGCTTCTCTTTTGTGGACCAACTGTTGTTCCTGGCTTTGCTATAAGTATTTTCCCAGGATATAAAGTAGCCTAAGTTAGCCATGAATGGTCTAGTATACTTAGTGATACAGGTAAGCCAGTAGTTACATCTGTGTATATAATTTTACCTTTTTTTTTTTAGCAAGGACTGGCAAACGAGCAAATGGGTCACCTGATGGTATGTGATCTCCACCGCCCATAAACGCAGGCTGCCACTTTACGTCGGTTTTCTGTGAGACAGTGGTATTAAACCGGTCGAGCCGGTCCATTTGTGCTGTAGACGTAACTGTCTACAGCGTGACTCTGCCACTCAAAACCTGTGTATATTTTAATTGTGTTTATTTATTAAATCTCATCGTGTGATGAATTTTAGGTCATATTAAGGTCTAGGCTACAGACTGAACAAGGTTGTGACTATAAATTCAAGGCCGCCGTCAACCGCCTGATGTCTTGGACCTAGAAAACCAATTAAAATTAATAAAACTACAAGTGCCTCGAATACCTAATTGGCAGAATTTGAATGAGAATACATACAAAAAATGTCTATTTCAAGTACATTCATTTGTAAAACGCCAAAAGTTGGTTCATGAGTAACTAAATATAACACCAACATTTTCTTGAAATTTGTTACTGCTAGGGGTTTATAGACATTGCATGTATATTAGAGGATGTGTGAAACATTTAAAAGTACTTTAAAATTAAGCATTTTGTCCGTGTTATTGAGTGGGGTCGGTGTCGGTCAACGGCCGACCGACAGTGGCCAGTGCGTCGCGGTCAGCCGTCGCGTACGCCCGCGTAGCGCGTAGTACCCGCGTAGTGTCCCGCGTAGTGTCCCGCGTAGCATCGTAGCAACGTAGACGTGCTACGAGTGCGTGATTACCGGATTAGGTGCGGTTTTTAATTGCATTATTTGTGTGCTTTGTTTTAGTTTACATGTTTTGATTAATCATATGGGTGAAAAAGGGGTGTATATAATTAAATAATTGACGTATTTTCGCAGAAAACTTATCAAAGCTCTTGTTATTTAAGTTTTAATAGTTGTATAGTGGATGGGAATATTTTATTTTTATTTTTTCTACTTAGTAAGTTGAAGCTATAAAAATATAATAAATATTTTTGAGGCAAGTCTGATTCAATTCAAAATTGGCAGATTTGTAGCCTAACATTCCATTGTAATAGGTCTTGTATGCTTTCATAATTATCTAAGCAGAAAAGTTTCTAATTTTATATTTTTCGCCGATTTTGATATTTCGAATAAAAAGACGATTTCACGAGTACGTAAGAATATGTTCGTAACAAATGTATAATTATGTATGTTATAATGCATCTTTATACGGGCGGAAGTGGTCAATTAATTATTAATATCAGAAGTGTTTATTATCTTGTTGCTTTTATATTCTTTGCTATTATCTATTTATGAAACCTTGTTATTCCATATTTTAAATGCCTCTTTACAAATCTAATAATTATACAAATATTCAGTAGGCCGTATATAAATAGAATAATTTACATCCAGGGAAGTACTTACGGAATTTTTATTTAAATAAACAATATAAAATGTTTATACGGGCCCAAAGTCTGTTTGCAAAATCCTTTTTTTTATACGAATTCGTCTTATTATATATTTATAAAGTCATGCTATTATTTATTATAGGTATATTATGATCATTGGTTGTGTATTCAGTCCTGAATTGGCATGGAAGTAAAGCTCTATACCATAGACATGTAAACTATAGGCATTAATATTAATATGATATATACTATGTTTAGGTTATGTAAATAAAAACGAAACGTAAAAATGTTAAGCCTTTTGTAATCACTCTATTCTCTATGGTATCGTGTTGTTTTTTATTATTATAAAAATAGGAGTCCCACCTGATGCTAAGCTAATAGCTAAGCCGCTGCTGCTTAAATGAAAGGATTAGGGATCGGGAAGAAGAGGATATTTATTAGACTGACTTCCAAAAAGAAGAAGGTCCACAATTCGTCTGTATTTTTTTACGTACATTACGTGATATCCCCCTCAAATTTGGACCGATTTTCAAAATTATTTTTGTGTTCGATAGAGCTTATTTCAAGGGTAGTCCCATATAAATTCGGTCATGATCGGATCAATTTGGAAGTCGGTCAGTTAAGTTTTTAAACTTGTTGCTTACATTTAGTTTATCACAGTAGTGATTAGGGTACCCTGATGATGACCAGCGACATGAGGTCAGGCACGGCGGAGCCGAGGGAGTCCGCGGCCCGTGGCTCCTGGCCCCGGCGAGCAGACGACGTCAAGATCGAGTTCGGGTTTGGGGTCCCACTTGGAGCCATGAGTGCACACCCTGCCTTTCACTCCGCATGGGACATTGGCTGGTAAGTTATAGAATTAGGATAATCTGTACTAATAGCGAAGGATTCAAAAATACCGATTTGTAACTGAATGCCGAAAAAAACAAGCCCTTCGCCTGATGGTAAGTGGTACGTTCCAAAATCAGTAACAGCATCACCTCCGCTTTGAATAACAAAGCACAGAGTGGTTGCAACCTGAGACATTGGTGCCCAGTAATTGCATTGGCTATAATTTCCTTCAAACCGACACACACTATACTTTCTTAATTATCTTAATGTAGGGTCAGCGCAACACACTTTTTCAAGCATGTTGCAGAAAGGATTTGGCTTAGTTTTCACGGCCGGTTGCCTGCCTGACATCAACCCCCTCTGGGGGATCTAGTCCCGTATCAAAGTAATCCAAATCAAAGTAAGAAAATTCTCTTCGTTCTGGAAATCAAACCCAGGACCTTCGGCAAATCAAATTAGAAAAATCGCTTTGTCCGACCTGGGTATGGAACCTTCCTGCCACTAGCCCAAATAGACTATACTAATATTTATACACACCGGTACACACTTTTTACCTTTAAGACGCGATTTATATTAATGGGGCCCGCTGTATCCCTACGCATTTGTTACCCTAGGTCCATCCCTGACCTTTAACGAGTTTTCGTGTTACCGGGCAGGTCTCCACTCGTGACCCGCTTTGAATAGCACTCAGATTGCTCGGCCGATAAAAAAAACAGTAATTATAGACCAGACGCCTTTACTCCAAGGTTTGACGGTTACGAGGAATATTATGTAGGTAATAGTGTTAATTTGCATACGTCTTGTGTAGCCTGCATTTATATCATCCGCAATCGTGCTATTGTGCTTCAATAATAAAAAATAAGTTATAATATTACATAACATAACATAAGCTCACGCCTGTATCCCCGAAGAAGTAGGCAGAGGTGCACTAGCAAACAAGTACACCCACATTTCGCCGAGCTTAGTTCCGTCCCAGACGTGATAGGGGGCGAGCCTATCGCCATATCGGGCACAAATTCCAGACTCCGGGCTGATATGGAAAAATCCAATATCACTTTATCCGACCTGGGGATCGAACCCGACACTTCAGAACCGTAGTCGTACCGAAATACCACCACGCCACCGAGGCAGTCACATTGTGTCATATTATTTGAAAATAAAAGGGACAGATTATTCTTAACCATTTGCTTAGATAAAATGTTTTTATAAGTAAGGTGACTGCCTCGGTGGCGTGGTGGTATTCCGGTACGACTACGGTTCTGAGGTCTCGGGTTCGATCCCCGGGTCGGGAAAAGTGATATTGGATTTTTCCATATCAGCCCGGAGTCTGGAATTTGTGTCCGATGTGGCGATAGGCTCGCCCCCTATCACATCTGGGACGGAACTAAGCTCGGCGAAATGTGGGTGTTCTAGTTCGCTAGTGCGCCTCTGCCTACCCCTTCGGGGATACAGGCGTGAGCTTATATTATGTTATGTAAGTAAGGCCCATAAATTCCCCACGTAACTACTAGAAGTGTTCAAGTATCTGTGAAATATTTTACGTACTCACTAGCGTGAAATGTCGAGAATACTCATAGTCGGGCTACAGGACGTACTAACTAAAGTTTCTTGCACTTTTAATTAATAAACATCACAAACCTAACCCATGTCTGCGACGAGTCTGGTGTCGACTCCTGTGAGTATTTGTACAGCGGTAGACTAATTTATTGACCATCGTCCATGCACGCCATTGATGTCATATATTTATGAATCATCTATGCCTTATCGCATTGTAATTGAACTGAATGCTACCTACAATGTTACCTTTACAAGCGAACCCGGTGTTTCATGGATATGACATTTGATATATTATTTACCTAGACGCACAGTTGACATACGTTGGAGGTTTGTCCAGCCTGGGATGAAGAGCGCAGCGCTCTCGTAGCAGTTGTGGGAAGGGACCTTTCGCTGCCAGCTGTGGTATCAGCCATGGTCGACAGCAAGAGGTCCTGGCGTGCGGTGGCCACCTTCTGTGAGCGGGTCATCTCGCAGAAGGAGAGTGCTGAGAGGGATCGGGAGTTATCTGATCCCTACCGCCGCGAAAGAAGACGTAGGAGACGCCGGAGCAACGATTAACCGGCGTCTCTCGCCCTGTGGAATGGGGGCGAAAGAGAATTCCACCACGGCATCCCCTGCCTGTCGTAAAAGGCGACTAATAGGGGCTAACATCTGGGATCATGGGCGCACACAGCGGGGGGCTGTCTTAGTGCCCGCTTGTACTCTGTACATTATTTGATCCCGAGATGGACGGCAGCACGGGTGGTTGGCCTCGTTGTTGCCGTTGACGCCAAGGGCGTCTCTTGGTGCATAGGGGGCTTCTGAGCCCTCTTATAAATGAGAATGGGCCGCAAGGCGGTAATGCGCAAAGGCAGCTCCGGCGGAAGCCGAGACGCCTCTCGTCTTGGGATTCCCGGGGCCGACCCTAATGCGCCGAAGAGGGCCACCGCGGGGTTTTGGTTGGTATTTCCGGTGTAGGGTGTAAATAGTGTTAGGGACTCGGCCTGGCGGCCGTCTGGATGTTTACCATCTTTCCCGGGCGGCTGAATGCTGGGTCGTAAGACCGGCGAGTCCAACATAACCTGTTCACTTCCCCCCGGGGTGGATTGGTAGCGATAAATCGTTTTCCCCGCGAAAACAAAAAAAAAAAAAAAAAAGACGCACAGTTGACGCTCGAAAAATGGGACAGCAGGGTTACCACTACCTCTTATAGCAGTATTATTATAATCATTCTTCGTTTGTTTTGTATGGGAATCGGTAGAAGTAAGATCATAATAATACTGCTATAAGATTCGGTGGCAACCCCCCAGATTGCCTACAGTCGGACGCCGATAAAATTCTAAATTTCAAAATTCCAATTTAAGAATGCTCGCTCATTTCGTTTCAAAAGCTACTTTATAACACGTGCATAGGGTTATAATTGTGTTGATTTAATTGGAACTTGTGATGTTATTATTTTTTTTATTCTTAAGACCACTTTTTAGGAGGATATTTGCAAAAAACTGTGCATCTAGGGTATATTATATTGATGGATATGACATCAAGTTTCATTGATTTGTAGACTGTATGTCCACGGCATTTCACTACCATAGGATAGACTTGAATTTTCGTGCTGTTTTGCTGTGTTGCCTTCTTGGTCTAGTGGCAGCATATATGGGCTGTGATTGTAAACTGGGAGGTTCTGGGATCGATTCTCAGTTCGGACAGAGTGAATTTTCTAATTTGGTTTGGGACTAGATCCCTCAGTGGGGTTGACGCCAGGCAGGCAGCTGGTCGTAAAAACTAAGCCAAATCCGTTCTGCCACAAGTTTAAAACGTGTGTTGCGCCGACCCAATATTAAAGTGGGATAAGGGCAGGTAGAAAGAAAGAAGAAGACTGGAAAAGCTATTTTAGAATCCCTACGAGTAAATGTTTAAACTACCTCTATATTCAACTACGATGAAGGCCTTGCATCTATAGACGTTGTAAAAAGGCGCTAATACTCAATTACCTTGCTAAAATTTGATAGACGCTCATTACGCTATTATTCCACATTACTGCCTACGCGCCAATTTGTCATCATTGTCTAGTCCCCAGATCACGTAGGCGACATCCTTGCAGATCAAATTGATAACGGCCGACGAATATCGTTTATCATCTGATTCAGGCTGAGATCTATAGAGCTTACTTCGACTAAGTCTAAATCAAAGTCACGAGGATTTTTACTAAGTCCGAGTCATTTTTTACAAGAAAATCTTTGCTTAGTCTGTCTGTCAGTCTGTTTTTTTTTTGTAAAAAATGATCCGGGCTAAGTCAAAGTTCGATTTAACAATTACAAATCCCCACTGAGTTCGTGACTTTGACTTAGACTTAGTTGAAGTTCGCTCTATAGATCTCAGCCTTAGAGTTTGATATGGGTTATTTACGTCCCATTATACTGAAATAAGCATGATCTATCACATTATGTTTTCATGGGGTGCACAAATTCCAGACTCAAGGCTGATACCGAGTATAAAAACCCTTTTCTTTGTACCTGCTCCTATGCCACCTTAATGTGGGGTCGGCGCTACACACTTCATCAAGCATGTCGCAAAAAGGATTTGGCTTAGGTTTTACGACCGGCTGCTTGATGTCAACCTCTCTCTGCAGGATCGAGTATCGTGCAAATCAAATTAGATAAATTGCTTTGTCCGACCTAGGAATCGAACCCAGGACCTCCCGGTCTACAGTCCACATATGTTACCAGTAGACCAAGGAGGTGACTGAGTAGAAAAACCCAATATCACTGGTTGAATCGGGGACTGTACCTACTTCGCACGTAATACAACCACGCCGCCGAGGCGTCCAAGGTTTTTTATTATTTTATACATTTTTACCAGGCAAACATCCGCACGTCACTCGTGGTGACCACTGAATACCAGCGTTGTACTGTAGTTGTCGCCTCATTACCAGATTATGCTGAGTAGTCATCTACCTGTCACAGTCACGGCTAGCTATTACTATGCTTACAATAATTTCATTGTAATGTTTTTCTTTCTTGCCTGCCTCGGTGGCGTAGTTGTATTTCGGTATGACTACCGTCCTGAGGTCTCGGGTTCGATCCCTGGGTCGGGCAAAGTGATGTTGGATTTTCCATATCAGCCCGGAGTCTGGAATTTGTACCCGATATGGCGATAGGCTCGCCCTCTATCACATCTGGGACGGAACTAAGCTCGGCGAAATGTGGGTGTTCTAGTTGGCTAGTGCACCTCTCCCTATCCCTTCGGGGATACAGACGTGAGCTTATGTATGTTTTTTTTCTTATTTTCGGCCGACTTCCAAAAAGGAGTAGGTCCTCAATTCGTCTGTATTTTTTTTATGTATGTTACGCGATATCTCCGCCGAATGTGGACCGATCTAAAAATTCTTGTTGTGTTCGATAGAGCTTTTTTCTAGGGTGGTGCTATATAAATTTGGTAATGTTCGGATTTGAAGTCGGTCCGTTAAGTTTTTAAACTTGTGATTATCTCTATTTAATTACATAGTTCGCATTGATAGCTGTGGTTGTAAGTAAACATGATGATTCCGCTTCACCTCCACTCAATGCCTATGCGACCTTTGTCAGGTCAGCAGGCTCGGTAGATGGCCGTTCCGCAGCTGCATAAAAATGTTACAAATGCAAGAGTCCGTTGAACACGTGTCATCTGATATTGCGCGCTCTGATTGGCGCATTTCCAGCCCGTGATCTGACAGTAGGGCTGTCGACAAAGACCAAAAGAGTTTGCCAGTCTTTTTTTTTTATAGCAGACATTGGCAAAAGGGCAGATGGGTCACCTAATGGTAAGTGATCTCCACCGCCCATAGACACCCAAGACACAAAAAGAATTATGGGTGCGTTGCCAACCTAAAAGGAGGGAATGGAAGGGGAGGTAAAAGGGATTGGGAAAGGGATGGGGGAAATGGGCCACCTGCCATAAAAAAGGCCTAAGTATTTTCTGTAGGGTTAAAATAGTAATATTCGCCCTGTAATATTACTGTCTCATTGCTGGGCATAAGCCTCCTTTACCAATGAGAAGGGTTGGTTGGTAGACTTCACATACCCTTGTAATTCTCGTGGAAAAATTATCAGGTACGCAGGTTTCTTCACGAAGTTTTCCTTCACCCTTATATATAATAAATAAATAAAACAAAAAGTCCGTTTATTCCATAACCATTAACAGAAGTAAGTATATATAAAACATTTTTTTATGGTTTGGACCCCTCTCGGGTAAAGGCCTCCTCCAGTTTTTGTCATTTATCTCTTTTTTGGGCAACGCTCTGCCAGTTTTAACAGATTCTATTGATGTCGTCCGGCCAGCGTGCATTTGGCCTGCCTGGTCTCCCTCTCTCCTTCACCCTTATAGCAAGCAATAATTCACAATGAAAACATACTTGACATAGAAAAATCAGAGGTGTATGCTCTTTTTGGGGTTGGCCTCGAACCTCCGATACTCGTCTCGGCAGGCCGAAGAAGTATGAAAACGTCATTTAATGCTTTAAATTGACAGCCTACTGGTCTAGTACCAGCACTACCAGCGTACAGTGAGAACTGTGATGTTCTGAGTACTAGTCTCAATTCGTTGTTTTTCTATTGGGTATTAAAATAATCAGACATGTGTGGTCAAACTGCTTTTACAGTTACCTGAGATATATAAAAGGGTGGCAGCGTTTTTGATTGTATTTCATTTTATACAGAATATAATGCCCTTTACTGCCTCCGTGGCGTGGTGGTATTTCGGTACGACTACGGTGCTGAGGTCTCGGGTTCGATCCCCGGGTCGGGCAAAGTGATATTGGATTTTTCCATATCAGCCCGGAGTCTGGAATTTGTGCCCGATATGGCGATAGGCTCGCCCCCTATCACATCTGGGACGGAACTAAGCTCGGCGAAATGTGGGTGTTCTAGTTCGCTAGTACGCCTCTGCCTACCCCTTCGGGGATACAGGCGTGAGCTTATGTTATGTTATGTTATAATGCCCTTTACCGAGGTTTTTAGCAACCTTCATATTTTTTTTGTAATTGTTGCCAACCCTATCAGTGAGTGTTAACTGTTACCGATATATCTTTAGTTTCAAATCCTGTTCGGAAGGAAAAGTTAGTCCTTGTATTTAAGTGCAATGAACTTACTGATTTCTTAAGTTTACGCGAATATTATACATTGAAATAAAACTATTTTTACAGATTCTATCATGATTAGGTTTTAATTATTATTCCCGACGTTTCGAAGGCTTAGTGACAACGAAGACTGCAAAGCCATCGAAACGTCGGGCATAATAATTAAAACCTAATCGTGATAGAATCCGTAAAAATAGTTTTATTTCAATGCAATGAACTTACTTAGTTTTAGTGGTGAAGGGTCCACTCCATTCCCAGGGGTTTATCTTTGTCAAATTGTCAACTAAGAAATAAGTGCGAGGCTTGCATTCACATCCGTTTCTAAAATTCTCACTCATCGTCACTGCTTAGATTTTTATCAATTTTGAACTCGAATTCCTTAAATTCTTTGATTCTGAATTAATTGTGTGAATCCTTAATTGATCCTTAACTTTATAAATTAATTATTTAACTTATTTAAAATTTTCTAACTTTACTGTTCACATAATAATGCTAGCTATAATAAAGCGTGACATGAAATAAGGGTACCCATAAACGTCCCACAATCACTAATAGTTTACTGATATATGTAGTTTCCGATGTCATCAAAGTATCAGCTGCATTATATATGAATTGAAGGTGTATGACCGCCGGTCTGGTCGTTGACCTTTGGCACAGTTCCGGGGTAAATCGGCTGTCAAGTTTACCCCCATGTTTGGGGTAAACAGAAAGTTCGATTGCCCCCACTCTAATTGTGTGGAAATTCGGTCACAGATGATAGTTTGTTGTAGGTAAGATCGTCTTGAATCGTCTTGTTGTCGTAAGAAGACTGCCTCGGTGGCGTGGTGGTATTTCGGTACAACTACGGTTCTGAGGTCTCGGGTTCGATCCCCGGGTCGGGCAAAGTGATATTGGATTTTTCCATATCAGCCCGGAGTCTGGAATTTGTGCCCGATATGGCGATAGGCTCGCCCCCTATCACATCTAGGACGGAACTGAGCTCGGCGAAATGTGGGTGTTCTAGTTCGCTAGTGCGCCTCTGCCTACCCCTTCGGGGATACAGACGTGAGCTTATGTTAGGTAAGATCGTCTTATCATCACGCTGGATTATGTAAAGGGAGGCAGGGCTGTAGTTAGTGGAATTTTATTTTATCAACGGTTTTTTTTCACGTTTTTTTTATCCGGGTACGGCAAAGTGACTATACTGCACCTGATGGTAAGCATAGTGCAGTCCAAAAAAATTAGCGACCACTGACAAACAATGGGTTTATGAGTCGTTGCCAGAATTATGCCGGCCTATTTATGCTTCTTTACACTCCAGATCCGAAGAGGGAAGAAGCAAATCGAGGGGCTTGCTACAAGCCAGGCGGATGACCGATGCAGACACAGGGATGCAGATACCCCCATACCCGTCCCAACCAATCTTCAGTCATGCCGCAAGCCCCTCGAGAGAAACGGAAACTTGATGTGATAGTCGTGAAACCTGCCTCCGTATATTCCGGTACGACTACCGTCCTGAGGTCTCGGGTTCGATCCCCAGTTTCCAGATCGATCTCTTGGAACATCATTATCCTTATGTGAATAGAATTAACAATTGCCTCATTGGTTAAGTGACAGCGTACGAGAGATAGTATGTTAGAGCCGCGTTGTATACAGGTAAGTCTACAGGACGATAAGATACTGGTTCAATATCAGTGTCTCATAGAAAATGGCAAATTAATAGCTCTCTGGTGTTTTTTCGGCGAGTCAAAACTGAGAATTGGCTATGGTCCGAAGGCACCCATGATTCTTTTGATATCGCGGGTGTCTATGGGCGATGAAGACCACTTTCCCAACCAGTGGAACGAGCACAGTTTTACTGTAGACACAACTATGTACAGCAAAGGTTGAGGGATCACTTTATAATTTAAACGCACGAGTTGAAGCCAAGACCATAGCATTTATGATTCTCAGCTCATATTCGTTTCTATTTAAAGGAGGCGACATCATTATAAAGGGATTATCAAAGACCATCTAGTCTCTATTATCATGAAAAGCCGAGGTAGTATGAAAACTTTAAGCTTTTCTTTACACTTGAGCTTTATTTTATGTAACATTGTGTAAGTTTAATAACTTTGTAGACGAGACTTAATGCTCGTGTATTTCAAGATTGATTACTTTAATTTTATAACTTTATGAAACTGAAGTATACTGGGTCCTCCGAGGGAGGGTTAACGTCAGACAAGCAGGCGTAAAAACTAAAGACGAATCTTTTCTGCAACATGCATAAAACGCAAGGATCTCATATTGGTATGGGATAAGGACAGGTAGAAGAAGAAGAATGCTATAAAGGTGTAAATAATATTAACTGACTTTAAAAAAAAAAAAAACTGTATCCATGTATTTTATGCATTTTTCTTTCTAACTGCCCTTATCCCTTATTGTGGGGTTGACGAAAACCGCTTTTACAAGCATGTTGCAGAAAGGATTTCGCTTAGTTTTTACGACCCGTCGCCTGTCTGACACCAACCCTTACTGAAGGATCCAGTCCCAGGCAAATTAAACAAGAAAATTTGCTTTGCTCGATCTGGAAATCGAACCCAGGACCTCTAGGTCCACAGACTACACACTGTCACTAGATCAAGGAGGCGACAAATTATAATTAATGTGAAAATTAGTGTGAAAAGTAATTAGTGTGAAAAAAAGTCAAATTAATTTTTGAACTGACACAACGCCAGTAAACATAAATTGTTGGGTCGTAGAGTGCTCAAGTTTTAAACTACTTTATGAGTCGAGTTCGATGGGAGGCAGAATCGAATATGGATTCGAAATTTATCTGCGCTACGGCCTCTGATTTTGATTAACATGAACATAAACTCAATACAAATTGCATAGCAGCGGTTCAAATAGGTTAATGACGCGTGAAGTTGCGTTGCATTGTGTTCCATCACAATACACTGCAGAATAATAACACTTATGTGAGAAGGTCTCTGGACACAGTCCTGTATGAGCAAGCGATGGTTAACGTCCAATAAAACGCAATGGATTTGATCTTGAATAGGGTGACGTAGTGTAGCACGAATGAACGACGTGTTTACTATTGGCTATTAGAAAACTAACGTACAGTGGCTTGCTGTTGCGGTTTGTAAGATGAGTAAGATGATGATGATGGAAACTCTGCTCTCCTTTCGTATTGACCCAGTTGCTCGTTTCTGCTACCAATAATAAGATCACAGAGTACTTTTCCAAAATAGAGTGTTTAGCAAAAAGCGTCATATATAGCTACTCATACTAATTACTTTACTTTCTGAGCTTATATGTTTTAAGAAGCATTTCTAGCAAACTTCAAAATACAAACATCTTTTCAAGTTTCTAACTATAGAAAAAGTAATCAGAGTATTTCTGAATCAATGAATCATCTATTTCAATATTTCTCTGTGTAATACAAAAGCCGAGTTATGTTCCTGTTGGAGACGGCACCGGCCACCGGTGGCCGAGCCGCTCGTCATTATTTAAATGATGATGTTCCTTAATGGTTGACATATAAAATATCCTTGAAAATATAAAAAATAAAAATAATAATTTCAAAATATATAAAACTCATTATGGGTCCCTATAAAATTTGAGGGTCGCCCTCGATTTTTCTGGGATCCCATCATCAGATCCTGACTTGGTACCAATGAGACCACCTGGGAAGTATACCCTTTTAAACAAAAACAAAAGGATTTTTCAATTCGGCCCAGGCGTTTTCGAGTAATCTGGGAACTTACATAAAAAAATATTACCACGAAGTCTTAACATCCTCCTTTTTTTGAAGTCGGTTAAAAAAATGGAATAATCAGCCACACCCTAAATCTACACCTATCAATGCCTACACTTCGTAGCTTACCTCTAGATTAACCTCTTCGCAGAGACCACAAAAACTATAAATAGGTTAATAATTACCTTTCATGAAAAAAGCGATTTACCAAAAAGTAGACCAGTCAAGGACCTTCAACCATTCACGTTTACTTTTCTATAAAAAGGCATAGGACATTTTGAACTTTATTACCACGAGACTTAAGGATCTCTTTCTTACAATCAGCCATAGACACCAGCAGACATACTTTGTAGAGCCGGCAATCGGTCAAGCGCGTGGTTTCAGCAACGTAACCATGGCAACCAAATCAAAACAACACTGTCAAACAAGCCAACATGACACACTTTGCAATAGATATGATCCACCAATAGATTAATAACCAAATGATAAAACAGACCACATGTTAAGAAGTGCTGCTAGACTGCTGAGGCGAGCGATGGATTTCGGTTTTGGTGACTTTTTGTACCCAAATGTGGGTGGGTTGAGGCGGTATTTCGAACGAGATCCGTTCTGTGGGTATGTGGACTGTTCTGTAGATAGAGTAGTATTCTACTAGAGAGAGAAACAATATATGCTTGTAGTATAGAGGAATACAGTGTACCGGGAGGCCCTGGGTTCGAATCCTAAGCAAATTTTCTAATTTAATTTGCCCGGACTGGATCCCTCATAGGGGGTTGACTGTTGGTCAGGCAGACGGCCGGTCGCAAAAACTAAGCCAAATCCTCTCTGGAACATGCTTGAAAAAGTGAGTTGCGCCGACCCCACATTAAGGTGGGATAAGGGCAGGCAGAAAGAAAGAGTATAGATAGAGGAACACTCAACAGTACATAGACGGGACAACAGCATGAAAATTGTAATCCAAAAGTTGTGACCTCGTGGTCATAAATCATTCAGTCGTATTTAAAATATACGCGTGTACCACCGTATGCCAGTGCACTAATGTTTAGACGGTAAAATTGTCTTACCTTGATTCTTGAACATTCACAACATTCTAATTTCTAGGGTGTAAATTGTAATAAAGGCCCTCGCAATGTAATAATTTACGACCTGCTCGTATCCCGCAATGTGGGATCGGTGCAACACACTTTTGCAAGCGAGTTACAGAAAGGCTTTGACTGACAACCCACTCTGGAGGTCCCAGTCCTGGCAAAATCAAATTAGAATCGCTTTACCAGACCTTGGAATCGAACCGAACACCTCCCGGTCCACTGCGTCCACTCCGGCTGCACCTAGATCAAGGAGTTGTCTAATAAGATCCAGATTTACAACTATGATGCAACAAAGTGTTACCTTTTGTCTACAAATTATACGACATACAAAACACCCAGCCTCGTTTTACCCTACTTGGCAGCTTTCCAGGTCGTATTTTAGAGCACCATGTTGTTATTAAAAAGTTGTTACTGTACCAACTAAAATGACGGTGTAACACTACCTCTACTATACTTTTCATCAGTTTGATAATGAATCTATCTTCCTAGAAAATAATTCTATGAAAATCAAACCATATTCTAAAATCTGCTTTACACTTGTTTTGTATTAAGTATAGAGAATTAGGATCCTGGTAAAAGTGTCACAGTAATTCATCACAGTTTTTAAATTTTAAACCAATTAAAAATGTTTCTCTGCCGGTAGAGATCACTTCTGTTGGTATAGCAGTGGTTTCAAATTTCCCTCTTTGTCTCTCTTTTTAAAACCCTGTTAAAGAGACCTTAATTTTCTTTAATAAAAAACAATCATCACAAAACCAAGGATTCTGGATATAATGGATTCAATCAAGCTTGTTAGCTGATCCGTTGAGGTTTCAATCACTGAACAAAGGATCGTTGAGACGTTGGCCGGACAAAGTCATAACAATTCAGCCAATTACTGAACGTTCGAATATAAAAATAGACGTGCCACTTGCAAACAATGAGCAACGGTTATTCCTTCAGTAGCTCCAGATGAGATAAGGTTTTCTTTTTGTCTTTTTAAACAGACTTCATAAGAAATCACAGGATTTAAGAAGTTCTTAATTCACGGTCTCATGTAAAGGAGATGTGATGTGGTTTTTCAATCTTTAAACTTGTGATCATTGTGTTTTTATTACACGTGTTTTTGATACAACTTCCCCAGTACTGGATCCATGAGGGGGTTGTCAGGAAGGCTGTACGTCGTGAAAATAATACGGACCCCATATTCGATTGGGATAGAGGCAGGTGGAAGAACATTCAGTTATAATAGCTCCTTTGTCTTTTACATAAGTGCGTGAACGTAAATTATTCTTAATGTCTACGCGTTTAGATGCTCAGTGTGGCCCGTCTTACGAATTATTTCATCAATTACCATGTCGCAAAGAACATGCAAATCTAAGTCCGAAAAACGGCACTACTGATTATTTTGTGAAGTGTCAATATCAGTCGTGTAAATATCCAGCGACCATGCTGTTTAGGAGGTCTTCTGGAACCGTTCAGTTATCTCGTTCTCCAGGATCTTCATTATCATGGTTAGTATTGGTATAATAATATATTTTATCGTCATGTGTTCATTTTCTTTGGTTTCTAGTTACTATTTCTACTTACTATGAGGATTTATCTTTGAGTCTTTTACTTATGTTGTTCTCATCCACTATTATGATATGATTTAAAGTCAAGCTGATATGGAAAAATCCAATACACTGTGCCCGATCCGGGGATCGAACCCGAGACCTCAGAACCGTAGTCGTACCGGAATACCACCACGCCACCGAGGCAGTCAGACAGTCAGACACCGAGGGTTGTTAAGAGTTTATTTAATTTCACCGTCATCGACTGAGAGTTTGTTTATTGAATTATAATCATAAACCATCAGTTAATGTAATAGTGCAAATGAGTTACCAGGCGGATATAAAACAACTGGAGGTTCAGATCTATAATCCAATATGTCAGCAACTAGTAATGTGTTTATTAAGCCTGAGCGCATATTTATGTACGCGGAATCGCTGCAAGGAAACCTTATTTCATTAACAAGGCTTCCGCGGCTTTGTAATGCATATTTAAATGTAGGGGAACCACGGATGTAGGTGAATAATTGTGTTATACATATTGAATTGGACATTATGTCCGAAATATGTAGATAGTGGTTTTAAGAGATCTTATAGATACTATATTTGTACAGAACACCCTCGTACTTGCTGCCAATACAAACTCCACTAATTACCGACTTGATAATAAAAAAATCTATAGGTACTCTTACATAGTCTTAGGCTGAAATCTATAGAGCGAACTTCAACTAACCCTAAGTCAAAGAAACAAACTCAGTGAGGATTTGGATTTTTGAAGGCGAACTTTGATTTAGTCCGTGTCATTTCTTACAAGAAAATCTTTGGTTAGTCTGTATATCAATCTGTAGTAGTGATCGAATCACTATTTCATATTGTATATGAATCACATCAATAAATTATTATTCCAAAAGATATTACTTAAATCTTCCTCTCTTCACTACAGCCCATCATCCGGCTTTCATCAAATGGCCCGCATGATGGATCGGATGATGGTGGAGAGCCTCCAGCCGTTCGGCTTCGCTCGGATGACGACGCGCCGCGGTGGTAACCATGGAGACGGTGACGATGGTAAGGACCCGCCGCGCGACGGGCTGCGCACCGAGCGGAGCGACATCAGGCGGGAGCGAGCCAAGCACCAGCCCAACACGCATGCCGGGAATGGCACCAGGCATCCACCTACCCAGGGTGAGTCAAGTAGTTTAAATTTAAATACACCCAACAGTCACACACATAGTCCTGACCCCACACTAAGATCGATCTTGTGTCGTGGGTATCAGGAACTACGAGAAACTTTCGGTCTCACAACACCCAGACCCGAAACAAATATTTGTGGGCCACACAAACATATGTCTCGGTGCGGGAATCGAACTCGTGACCTCACGTTTCACAGCCGGCTACTCGCCCGTTGCGCCACGGTGGCTGTCAGTTTTGAACACCAAATTAGAAAGTCGTTTACGTGGTGACAACTGATCTCTTATCATGAAACGTCAGAGTTTTTTTGCTCGTTCTTCTCTGGCGAACCAGCCTTTTGAACTGGCGGTAGAGTAAAATTTTTCACGGAATCTAAGTAATGTGGGACATTTTATGGATTCAATAAATTATTTATTTGAATGGCAATTTGAAGGAATTAAATGTTACTGTGAACAGTGTGAACCGGGAGGTCCTGAGTGCGATACAATGTTAGTCAGACAGCAATATATCTAGAGGCATTTTTTTTTGGAGAAATACGGTGTTACGACCGGTTGCTTACGTTGTCTCTAGAGCTGATGACTTGTATATTATCGAATAATGACTTTTGTTATAGTAGTGAAACCAACGCAAGCAAACACATTTCAAGAGCAACCGCTAGACCAAGCCAAACAGACAGACCCCACCACGGAAAAATGGGCAGGCACACTCCGCAAGCGAGACCCAGACATCCAGCCCACTCTGCCTTCCATCATTTCGAGGAAACCTTCCTCCACATCATCATTAACCAGTGGGAGGAAGACCAGATCCGTGGAGAGAATGCCCCGAACTCGAAGGCAGCTCGTACCAATCAAACCCACTGTTAGGAAAACAGAAGTTCCCACAGAGGGAGTTGACGTTACAATATTGGAGAGAGATGAGAAAGTGTTCGATGCTACTGGATATGAGTTACATTTGGTGGAGACGCTTGAAAGAGACATTCTGCAGAAGAATCCAGACGTACGCTGGAAGGATGTGATCGGATTGGATGATGCGAAGTCTGTATTGCAAGAGGCTATGGTCTTACCACTCGTCATGCCGGACTATTTTAAGGTAAGCTGTTCTTTTGATAACATCTTTAGTAGAATGTTAGCTTGCTGAAATGATGAACAAGTTATGATGTATTTCTTGGAGTAGTCTTTATTCTTCAGTGTAGGTGGGTGTTATTAATTTATGTTACAACATATTCGCTTTTGTCTTTATATACTTTTTCATTATACAAGGATAAAGTAGCCTATGCTAGTATCGAGCCTTTTTCAAAAAGATTAAGTAATTCTTAGATTTATGAATGAGACCTACGGTGTTATTTATCCTTTAACGAATGATTACTAGAGAACTATCGAGAAAAAAAAATCATGTTTTGGGAGATATTTATTTATTTATTTTTATGTATTACGCAAACCTTGATTGCCTCGGTGGCGTAGTTGTATTTCTGTACGACCACCGTCCTTGGGTCTCTGGTTCGATCCCCGGGTCGGGCAAAGTGATATTATTACGTTTTTCAATTAATTATCAGACCGGAGTTCTCGAATTTGTGCCTGACATGGCGATAAACTCACCCCCTATCAGTTATCACATTTGGGACGGAACTAGGCTCGGCAAAATGTGGGTGTACTAGTTCGCTAGTGTGCCTCTGCCTATCCCTTCGTGGATACAGGCGTGAGCTTATGCAAACTTTCAAGAGACGTCTCAAGGATAGAAGCAAATGGTCACTTAATAAAGTACTTTATTGAACTTGGCCCGTTTTAATCGTCATATTGCGTGACCGATAATATCGCATGATTCCCATTTTTCTATCATGTTTGCCATTTGAAGTAGCGCTAATGACTTTTAAGAATAATTTTAGAACAAGCTCTAGCTAAAGTTTGACCGGCGTCTATTTATATCACAAGTTTGGCGATTCACGGTTTTTTTCTTCATTTGCGAAGATTTGTAATTAGCATAGGCCTATTCACAGAATCTACACATATTGTATTTATTTGTCTTTAAATCTTCCTAAAATAAATAAATAAATATAAAAAACCGTGAACCATGAATCGAAAAATATCGTTAACAGCATGGAAATTGTTTTAAGCTTCAAAATCTGATGGTCGTATGGTGGATTATGAATTTCCATGAAAATCTGTTATCTGCCTAGCCAACACGCCATACTGCTAGGTAGATACTGAAATGAAACGAAAATGAAATGAAATATTAATTTAACTCTCTGTTACAAATATAGATACATGATTAGGATCTTCTATTAAGTATGCGGCTTAAAAGATTTCAATTGGTACTAAAATAATAACAAGTTTAAAAAATTAACAGATCGACTTCAAATCCGATTGAAGCTTGAAAGAAGCTCTATCGAACACAAAAATAATTTTGAAAATAGGTCCACATTTGGCAGAGATATCGCGTAACATACATAAAAAAATACAGACAAATTGAGGACCTTTTTGGAAGTCAGTCGAATACTCTTAAATCAAATTGCGATAAAATCCAATAATATTATTTATTTCAAGGTGTCACAGAATTTTCTTAAACAAGTTTCTTCCCGATGTTCTTCTGCATCGGTAAAGTGAGCTATTTATCTAACTACCTCTATTTCAACCTAATCCCACAATATGGGCCGGTCGGCGCAACACACTTTTCCAGCATGTTGCAGCAAGGATTCGGCTTAGTTTTTACGACCGGCTGCCTCCCTAACATCAACCTTCTCTGGGGATGAGTTATAATGACTAATATATTAAGTTTTTGTTGAGTTTACATTTACCACGTGGAAAGTCACGAGCGTAAAGTGCGGTAACGTGCGTCAAAATATTAAAACAATGCCATTAAAGCCTACGAGTTAGACCTTGAACTAATGTAGGTAATGTTTAACATTTCACCCAAATATCACGTGTTAGAGGTCTATAAAATTAGGTCAGCTACTAACGGTTATAAAGCGTGGACATATCGAAGTTTATTCTGTTATTTATTAAATATCGAAATTCGATAGGGTGACCGTCGACGATTTATTTTATTTTTATTTTATTTTATTGAGTAAAGGAAACAAACAGTACTTAATTATTACATAAAAGTATGAGTACATATAAAACAGCACTTAAACCAGTAAAGTTTCCAAAAACTGTTATTATATTCTAATTTGCCTGTCGGTATTGCCAAATGAGTTAACAAATTTATGTTTTATAACGGTGGTCACCTCCTTGCTCTAGTGGCAGTGTATATGGGCTATGAACCGGGAGGTCCTGGGTTCGATTCCCAGGTTCGGCGGGGTGTTTTACTAACAATATTTGCCCGGGACTGTATCCCCTAGATGGACTTGACGTCAACCAGTTAGCTGGTCGTAAAAAATAAGCTAATTCCTTTCTGAAACACGCTTGGAAAAGTGTGCTGCGCCAACCCCACATTAAGCTGGGATAAGGGCGGGTGGTAAAAAGATTGATTATCAATAAATATTATAATAACTAGAAAGTGATATTAATATACGTCATTATGTATAAACGACGAGTAGGAGGCTTGTTCTGCGGTTTCCGTGAGAAACGTGATATTCATACGATACGATTGTGGTGGATCGGTTTCTATGAGGAATGAGGATGTTTATACACAAGACTGTTGTACTACTGGAGTACCATAACATAACATAAGCTCACGCCTGTATCCCCGAAGGGGTAGGCAGAGGCGCACTAGCGAACTAGAACACACCCTTTTCGCCGAGCTTAGTTCCGTCCCAGATGTGATAGAGGGCGAGCCTATCGCCATATCGGGCACAAATTCCAGACTCCGGGCTGATATGGAAAAATCCAATATCATTTTGCCCGACCCGGGGATCGAACCCGAGACCTCAGAACCGTAGTCCTACCGAAATACCATCACGCCACCGAGGTAGTCTGGAGTAGTACTATAATATATATTAACAAGTTTAAAAACTTAACTGACCTACTTCAAAACTTATATGGGACCACCCTTGAAATAAGCTCTATCGGACACAAAAATAATTTTGAAAATTGGTCCACATTCGGCGGAGATATCGCGTAACATACATTAAAAAAACAGGCGAATTGAGGACCTTCTCTTTTTTGGAAGTCAGTCGATAATTGATAAACTAGACGAGTGGACGCCATGTATTTAACATAGAGATTAAGGCCTATAGAGCGAATTTCGACTAAGTCTAAGTCAAAGAAACGAACTCAGTGAGGATTTAGATGCTCTAAATCTTTGACTTAGTCCGAGTCATATTTAATGGCTCATTGGGTTAATTTCTTTGACTTAGACTTAGTCGAAGTTCGTTTTATAAATCTCAGCCTAAATAGTACTAACCATAGCCTCTATGGGCTATCAAGCAAGTTTCCATACAAAAAAAAATCTCAAACGACGCCATCTACTACTTATTACAATGCGAGGACGCTTATTACAATTTATACCTTATAATGTTCTGTGAATGTTCAAGAATCACGTCAGATAGTTTTATTGTCTAAACATGATGGCCCTTACTTATAAAACCATCTTATCTTTAACCATAGGTTGTCCCTTTTATTTTTAACCAATGTAACGCAAGGAAAAAAATGACAAGCTATTCTTAGCGAAAAGATAAGCGAAAATGTGTTCGTAAGTAATGCTGTCCCTATTATGCTGGCACGACCTTGCGCGCGTATGTGTCAAATACGACTGAATGACTTATGACCACGAGGTGATAACTTTTGTATGACAAGTTTCGTGCTGTTGTCCTGTCTATGTACGGATGAATGTCTTTGGTATTAACTTAAATCTACTTGTTCTAATGTATTATGTATATTAGAATAATAAAGTGCTCACATAACATAACATAAGCTCACGCCTGTATCCCCGACGGGGCAGGCAAAGGCGCACTAGCGAATAGAATACCCACATTTCGCCGAGCTTAGTTCCGTCCCAGATGTGATAGGGGGCGAGCCTATCGCCATATCGGGGCATAAAGTGCTCCTTATTTGTCATAACTTGTTTATCATTCAAATTCATTTCATCACAAACCTTCAATGAATTACATGCGCTCCTGCGGGTAGACATATCTACGTGAGAAAGTAAGTGAAGTGTGCCTGTACCGTAGCTTTGTTTATTTTATTGCAAACTTTATGTACTATACTATTTAATTAATTTATACTTAATAACTATCAATTAAAAAAATTGGAAACATCCTCGACTTAAAAAAACCTATTAAAGTCTCACTCCCCACTCTGCTCGATACTTTTTTCTGCTGCATCATCAAACCCTATAACATATACATATATTGTGACCATTCTAGCAAGAGAAACAAAACAACAAAACAGAATACTTCTGCTGTAAATTAAGTTTAATATAATATTTCTAACAGTCTTGTAAATATTTTTAAATATTCATTACATCATTTTTGTACTAACTTATTCTTTTGTTAAAAACTTTTTGTGTTTTTAATTTTAATATCAATTATCAGCGCAATTAGTTACAATTCGGTACTTGACTATGTTTCATTTCATACACATTTTATATATAATATTTTAATAGCAAATAAAATAAAACGAAACGTTTCTGAAAAACCGCATCGAAATTAGTTGAAAAATGAGGCAGTAATTCATGTTTTAAAATCTGCAATGAGCAAGAGTGGGGGCGTAGTGGGGATATCTCGCTATCCCTTTTCAACGCACGCACCGGTATGGCCGTGACGTGATTTTACTGATATTTCTCTTTCCCGCAGTTTGAAGGTTACACCAAACTACAAAGGCTAATAACTTTTTTATTTTTGAGAGTATTTCAATATTTCTTTCTGTGCTACGTTTAAGATGACGTAAATTTCGTATAAAATCAATAAAAAAAATTGGTCAAGTACCCAATTATTTCACTCATGGTGCAAGTCTATACCTTAAACCCAGGGTATCCGTCGTCCGTGGAAAGGCGTGCTCCTGACCGGTCCCCCAGGCACAGGGAAGACACTGTTAGCAAGAGCAGTCGCCACGGAGTGCCGAACAACGTTCTTCAATGTGTCTTCAGCAACTCTCACCTCCAAGTACAGGGGGGACTCGGAGAAACTCGTCCGGCTGTTGTTTGACATGGTAACAACACTTCTTAAGTCCGCGGATACGAACTCAGCGACGGCAGCGGCGGCGCGGGGAGCGGCACGGCAACGTACCGCTAGACCGGTCGTACGCCGCCCTCCGCGCCGCTGCCTTCGAAGCCAATCCATTAAATCTATGCATTGAAACGCGCCGTCGCGTTTTCCCCGCCGCCGCCGACGTCGCTCTTCGCCCGCTGAGTTCGTGTCAGAGGCCTTAGTCAAAGCTTTATTTAAATGAAGGTGGGTAAAATAAGATTTAGGCGAGAATGTATTAGTAGAAAACTATTTTTAACAGGGCCTAGTTATCTTATTATATTTCAAAATAACACGGCTACTATTTCAAAAATAAGTGTCTTTAAGTTATAACGCGGACTTGTAAATGAATTTAAAACTATATAACGTGCCTCCGTAAGCGAAATCTTTTTGTTGTATTCAGTATTTATATTATTTTTTTTATAATATTTTTGGAATTTCGTTGGAGTTGATGTTATTACGTATGTGCTTCCCTTCCAATTCAGGCAGCGTTCTACGCTCCAAGTACAATATTCCTGGACGAGGTGGACTCGCTGTGCGCGGTGCGAGGCGCAGACTCCGAGCACGAAGCCTCCAGGCGGTTCAAGGCAGAGCTGCTCATACAGATGGACGGACTCGCCGCAGCTTTGTGAGACTCCCTTTACATTCTCACAGTTCAAACGTACATAAGACTTGCCATATCAATCAGGTTACGTCTAAATTCACCGAAACAGGGAGACTGATTGCACTTATTGTGTACCTAGCTTATTTCCTTCCGATAATATTATGACAGATAAGATCACGTCTGCATTCCGCCATTTTAGGGAGAGGTGCATCTATTGCACTTATTGTTTGCCTAGCTTACTTCCGATAATATTATCATAAATAAAGTCACGTCTGCATACCTCCATTAGTACATCTATTGCATGTATTAGCTTAATTTCCGTTCAATAACGTTATTTGCCAAATATAATTTTTTCAATAAAAAATTGTTTTAGATCAAGCTGAGACATGGGATTTGACAGATGGCCACACCTGTACCCTTGTTGGGATATTTCACTTCTGAACTGAAGAATTAGATCAACGATATCTCGTTGAGCTTATTTCCATCCCATTTGGACGAACCTATCAACTTGAAACACTTAAACACTGATATAGATTGCTCGACACGAGATTTGAATCCAAGACCTTATAGTTCCCAGTCTAAATTCACTTCCATTTAATCATGAGGCGATTCGATAAGAAGGTTCTAATAACCATAATATTCTTTTCAGCAATCGAGATAAAATCATAATGGTTCTGGCAGCGACCAACCATCCATGGGATATCGATGAAGCGTTCAGGAGGAGATTCGAAAAGAGGATCTACATCGGTCTGCCTGATGGTAAAAAGCTTTTGGATACCATTTTATTTTATAACAGAGTGTGGTATCTACAACCCTTGGGCATCTGCCCAAATTAGACTTCTGTTGATAGTCCGCACTGTCATTGAACTTGACATCACATAGACCTATATTAAAAATGGCGGATGGCATCAAATTTTCGATCTTTAACTCGAAAAATTGAGATTACTGCAAAGTTAAAAAACAACTAAATGCGGCGTTTACTGACATATTCTAAGCTAAAAATACATTTCCATAAATAATGAAGTAAGAAATAATAATGAAGCTAAACGTTTAAGATTTTATGTATTTCACGACAAATTAAATCAGTGAGTTACGTTAACGCTATGGTTTTGGTATTGTTTGCTAGAGTGTGTATTTTTGTATGACCACCCAATAAAACGTAAGTCGCTATCGAATTATCTGGATAGGTTTTTTACGCGTCGAAATCTGTCATTCTTGTGGTACCAGTTTTAGTTCCTCACGTAACCGCTGGAGGCACTGGGGTGTTTTCCATACAATTTTTGACGTCCTCGCAATAGGTGCAACAAACTCATGGTTGAGCTTTAGTTAAAGCAATAAACTTTTTGTTTTAACGTAAGTACTGACGATACGGTATGGTGCTAGATTTATAAATTCATTTAGGCAGAGCGTCAGTCAATTTGATGATCTTAATCCACCTTCTAACGCCCGGTTCCAATAAATAATCTGTTCGAATGTACAGATAGATTACAAAAATTAGCCAATAAGAACACAGTTTGAACATGACTCGGTCAAATGACTTGGTTTGATTGGTTCATAATCGCGATCTATCTGCACTCTAAACTGAGATCGTTTATTGAAACCGGCCTTAGTTAGTCTAGTCTAGTTAGTCTTAGGCCGTTAGTCTCCCGCCACTTCTAGTTTCTTGGGAAGAAATGTCCTAAGCCGCTAGTGACTACCTTCAGAGTGATGATAACATTTGTAGTATCGTCCACATTCATCATCGTAAAAAAAAATATTTACAGAAACGACGCGG
Source organism: Clanis bilineata (assembly GCA_036417725.1). Taxonomy (NCBI): domain Eukaryota; kingdom Metazoa; phylum Arthropoda; class Insecta; order Lepidoptera; family Sphingidae; genus Clanis; species Clanis bilineata. Next base: position 2,785,574 of record CM071145.1, on the reverse strand, counting down.
ATCAAACTGTTGAAATTGTACCTACGCGAAGTGGCGCTCGCAGATGACATCGAATTCACCGAGCTGGCGAACAAGCTCGATGGATACACCGGCTCTGATATTTGTAACCTTTGCAGGTAGGTTTTGCACGAATTTGTTATGTCTTTACTATTTCGGTAATATGTCAAGAATAATACATAGTACAAAGTAATCATAAAAAGCATTAGACACGAATAAAAATTTAGTTTTTGTTTTGGTGATAAAAAGTTTATCCAAAATGTACGAAAATAGTATTAAAGTACCCGAACGATGTTTTCAACGATAAATTCTTCGTAAATTATCGCTAGCTATGATGGTGTGAATGAAAACATCGTGAGAAAACTTGCATACCCGAGAATTTCTCTACAAGAATTTCGAAGATATGTGAAGTCTATCAATCCGCATTAGGCCAACGTGGCAGACTAGGGTCTAATCCATCTTATACGTAGAGGAGGCCCGAACCCAGCAGTGGGACTGTAATATCATAGGGCTCATATTATTTTTTTATATTATGTATTCCGTTATTATTAAAAAAAAAAATTGCCTTAAAGAGTAAAATAATGATTTGGTTTTCATCAGAGACGCAGCAATGATGACGATGCGTAGAAAAATAGCAGGCAAGAGTCCGGACCAGATCCGAAAGCTGAAGCGGTCGGAGCTGGAGGCGCCGGTGTCGCGCGGAGACCTCGACTCCTCGATGGAGAAGACGCGCCGCACCGTCACACCCGCCGATGTGGCGCGGTACACATCTTGGATGCAGGTATATTTATCAGCTTCTCACACCTCAAGTTGAGCTTTACGTCCGGTAATATCGCGAAAATCAAACAATTAATTAGACATTTTACGGCGTCCTGTCAAAACTTTGTTGTTATTGGACGTTTTTTGTATGTATCTGCACACTAGGACTGAGATGGATTATTGGAACTGGGCGTTAATATTCCACAGGTTTCTGTCTTTTCACACTATTGGTCTTCATGGCAAACGTGTCATATGCCATGCACTTGTATAGTAGACAGCGACCATCGTATACATGACGCAAAATCTGCTATAGTAAGTGGCTCATTTAGACGATTCGTGTGCCATGTTCAGCGACTCTACGGCGTAACTACCCTAACTAAGACAGAATCTGATATATTTGCACGGCTGAAGCAGTGTATTTACGGTTATTTATTGACCGACTTCAAAAAAGGAGAAGGTCATTAATTCGTCTGAATTGTTTTATTATGTAAGTTACCCGATAGCTCCACCAAATGTGGACCAATTGTCAAGATTCATTTTGTGTTTGATAGAGTTTATTCCAAGGGTGGTCCCGTATATTTGGTCACGATCGCATAAATTTTGAAGTCGGTCTGATAAGTTTTTAAACTTGTGAGTATATTAAAATCAATAAGTATTTATACGTTATTTAAGTCTTATGACCCGTGATAACTTTGGTGTCAATAGATCGAGAAACTAAAATGGCGAAACCGGCTTCAAAAAAGTAACCTTCGTATTTTTCGTAGATATGCCAAGTTCTTATTTTTTCTTTAATCATCGATTTATTGTATGAAATGTTGGGATTTCAGAAGCATGGGTGTTCGTAGCGGCGGGGCCGCGCGCTGCGTGCTCTGCTGCGCAGGCTGCGCAACGCATGAACGGGGTTTTGATGTCGCTTGAGTTGTCGAAAATCAAAGGTGAAGGGATCAATATTCAGAAATCATCATCGATGCGGATTTGTTATATATGCATACGGTTTTAAGAAAGTCATGAGCAAACATTAGAGATGATAGACGGAAAATAATAAAGTTTAGAGTGCAATATTGTCCAAAATTTAAAAACTTAACTGACCGATTACTACACTGACTGTAAAGCTTTCGAAACGTCGGGACTAAAAATAAAATAAATACAAAACAGATCGCGATAAAATCCGTAAAAACTGGTTTTATTTAAATTAATAACATTCGCGTAAACCTAAGAAATCATTAACTGACCGACTTCCAACTTGATCCGATCTTGATAATTTATATGGGACTACCCTTGAAATAAGTTCTATCGAACACAAAAATAATTTTAGTAATCGGTCTACATTTGGCGGAGATATCGCGTAACATACATAAAAAATATATACGAATTGAGAACCTTCTCCTTTTTGGAAGTCGGTTGAAAAATATAGGCACTGAAGTCGCAATGTTACTTGCTTATTATGAATGGGAATATTTAATCTAAGCATATTTGAGTGCAAGAAAACAATGCGCTAGGTACGTAATTTAATAGTAATTTAATTTGCGGAGTGCCGTACATACTGTCCACCTCGGGATACGGTGAGTGTTAAAATTAGATAAAAGTGTTTAATGTTCTTCGATTTTGTTGGCAAAAAATCACACTCATTTTAACATTGAATTCCAAAATCGACTGAACTTGCATTTTTGGCATAATTCACTTTTTTGAGTGAAATAATATTTTTGATGATAATAGGAATTTGATTGTTATTTGTCCTCGGGCCACTGAGTTTAGTATAGTAATAAAAGTTTACTTGAAGAATTGAAAGATGTAGGCAGATATATGAGGTTGTCTGGTCTATCTGTAAATGTGCTCTTTGACCAAACATTCCATCAAACGACGCATCGTAAAAAACGAATTAAGAAAATAACTCAGCGGTGTTGAAACTTCGTCTATTTAATGAACTGTGGAATATACTCTATTTAAAAATCACGGAAATAGCAATGTTAACTGTTAGAATATTACATACATACATACACACTCACGCCTGTATCCCATAGGGGTAGGCAGAGACAATTGAGCGCCACAAGCTACGATCCTGACACACCTCTTTTGTCTCATCCACATTCATGCATCGTTTCATACATTTCCGCCGGTTGAGGGTACTCCGAACTTGCCCTTTACCTTTAAAGTAAAAGTTAGAATATTATGGGAAATCATTTTGTTTGAGATGGTCGCCTCTCTGGTCTAGTGGCAGTATGTATGGTTTGTGGACCGGGAGGTCCTGGGTTCGACTCCCAGGCCGGGCAAAGCAAATTTTCTAATTTAATTTTCCCGGGACTGGACCCCACAGAAGTGTTGACGTCAGGCAGGCGGACGGTCGCAAAAACTTAGTCAAATCCTTTGTGCAATATGCCTGAACAAGTTTGTTGCGCCGACCCCATATTAAGGTGGGATAAGGGCAGGTAGAAAGAAAGAAAAGATTTTGATTGCGATGTGTCTGCGTATAGGGTATTCAGAATAAACTTAAAATGGTATAGGGCTATATCATTAGCTAGGTTAGGATATATTTTCTGATTTGTATCATGGCTTCCTATAATTATCATGTATGTACTGTTTGGATGTACCGTCAATAATCGTAATTCAAGATTATTATTAGAATTCCTTAGGCTATTTTTACTAGTCTCGGGAAATATAGGTTAGATCATCGGCCATGATTATTGTGTGCATAAATTGATAGTAAATATACGTCTGGTTAGTTCACATTGCTACTTTCCGTTTTTATATAAAACTTTTATAATAAACATATGAAAATATATTAAACAATGTTTAATGTAAGAAATATATTTATGGAACGGAAAATGTGGTTAGGATCGGTATGTGAAGTAGAGAGAAATTAAATTAATTTATTATTCTAAATTGACCAGTTGCTTTTGATTGGCAGTTTTCTAAAACGAAAACAAATCAATAGTCTTTTGTTTATTTTAATTCTCTGATATTTCTAATCAGCATAGGGCGTTATAAAAAAAGTTTAGCTGAGCAAATGGCTAAGAAAAGCCTGTCACTTTTTACCTTGTGTCACATTGTTTGAAAATAAAAGGGACAGGCTATCCTTTACAATTTGACCAGTTAAACTGTTTTTAAAAGTTAGGCTCATAATGGCTATTTCGTCACTTTTTAGAGCGAAATATACAAAATACCTACTGATTAAAAATATCCTTAGAAATGAAATATTGTTTTTGTTGATTTATGACGAAATTATGTTACAAAAAGTTTATACAGGGTGTAATGAAATACCATCTTTTGATTATATTCGTTTATTGAGGAATGGTGTGATTTTGTCTCATTGTCGAGATGTGAAGTGCCGTCGGATTGTGTAACATTTATAATAAACACATGAGTTTGGTATAAGATGGTTTTATTTGACGGTCGTATATGGCGTTGCTCGGTGTAAGATTATAATAATAAGAAATAATAAATACACCCAACAGTCACACACCTAGTCTGGACCCCACACTAGGCACAACCTGTATCGTGGGTGTCAGAGACTATGAGAGACTTTCAGTCTCACAACACCCAGATTGAAACAAATATCTGTGGGCCACACAAACATTTGTCTCAATGCGGGAATCAAACCCGCAGCCCCTCGCTTCATAGCCGGCTACTCACCCGCTGCGCCACGGAGGCAGTCGATATATTGACGATAAGGGTCTTTTTCCCATCACACGGTTTTGATCCGAGTACGTGCTATCCCCAACTTATGCTATATTCACGGACGATGAGAGTTGAGAGGGGACGTCTGTGGTAGAAGCACGCGTGAAAATGATCCTTATAGTTCTTACCACGGACGTAAAAAAGAATGGACGGAGCGCTAGAAACCAAGTGAAGCACGGTTTTCGGCCCATTCGATCTATCGACACGTAATGGCGTGTGTACACGTACGGCACTTTTGTATAGGCGCGTTTGGGTGCGTGGCTTCTCTGTCCGTTTAACTAAAGGCGAGATGGTGTTCTTTTTTCTTTACATCCGTGGTTTTCACGCATGTAGATAAAAATCTGCGTGACAGGAAAACGACTTTTATAGTTTACTAATAATGAATTGGGGACGTTTATATTTAATTCTGGTTTTGTACAAAGTTCTCGGGCGCTGCTATATCCGACCATCCTATATACATATGTATCTAAGGCCACAAATTGGTCCATCATTAAATACGATCAAACCCAAATTATTCATAATAAATATTTTAATAATTCATGTATATTCAATGTCTACTGTATTTAATGAATAATAGGGTTGCACGAATAGATATTGTAAATATGTCATTGATAGTAATAATTCTAGTAGCAATTTATTTGTTGAGGTGTCAAAGACAATCTAGATGAAAATTTATTTCCAAAGGCATTCAAGCAATTTTAAAGGGGGCCATACACGGTCAGTTAGAGCCGTCAATCCATGACTATTAGTTTCACCTACTCTAGTTGACTGCGCAGTACAGTTGTGACTATTTGAGTAGTAGCAACTAACAGTAGATATTATAATTATCACATTCACGAATCTAGCAGATTTTAGGTTGTCAAGTTGTCAAAAAAGAATTAATTAAATAATTTATATTTTAAAACAATTGAATTATCTAATTAAAGTTACGTATTCAAGCTAATAAAGAGGATTGAAGTAGATTAAACAGAATTCTTACATTTGGTCTCATATCATCTCATAAGAATTGAGCAAATTGCAAATTAAGCATATTGTGAATATATTGGTAAACATACTTTGCTACATATCACTTTTCAGTTTTTGTTACGATAGCTCCAAACTGCTCGTGTGCGGCCGACCTAACGTGACATAAGTACTTAAATATAATTACTGTATATTCAACATTCCTTAATATTTTAAAATGAATACTTATTCTCATAATTTCAAGGCACTAAAGTATATTTACAACATAAACACTCTAAAACGATGAAACGCAATAAATCTTTGGATCAAAAATAATTCCACACATCATTATAATATAAAATAACTGTAACAACACTATTAATAGTCAAACAATACGTAAATAATTTAGAAAAAATAAACATTACAACATAGTCAAAATTCATAACGTCCAAAAATATAATATCGATAAATAAAATTATTGATCGACTTCGAAAGGGATGGGGTGGTATATAACTAATTTCCCGTTTTTATATCGATGTTTTTTTAATAAATCCTTTTGGTGGTCTTTTTTTAAATGCTTATTCCAAAATTGAGAATACCTATAATAACAGTGTTTATGTTTTTACATTGAACAGTGATCGATAATATTTTTTTATTACTGACTTTTTATTTGCTTTCTGTACGTATATTACGAAGTCGATCGTTAGTAGTGGAATAAAAACAAAAATAAAACTTCCTTAGGATTAAAATATCGATATTAAAGCTAAATAGTTAGAATTTACTTAATTATGATAAAATATTCAATAGTCACTCACGTACCGTGACATATCACAACAGTTACAACATGACCAAATTGATACGATTTTATCGACATCGATAGAATTTACACATCAATGAACTCTAGTACACCACTTTATTATCATATCGTGTCTTTTTGGTATAATTTGTACTAATCATTTATTAATAACCGTAGTCCGTTAGCTATACTCGTAAATAAATTTTATCGAATTTTATTACTATAAGAATTGAATCTATCGAATCTATCTTATCGAAGTAAAGCGACAAAAGATATGTTGGATAATCGTTAGTTGTATACGAAGGCACATCACTATTGTATTTTGTTAAAACTATTAGAGTGCCTTATGCGTTTAACTTCAGGTGCTAGGCAGTGTAAACTTGCTACAATTTATTGCTAGTTGGTCGCGTGGTCACTCTGGCGGTCCACCGTTCGATTCCACTATCTTCTCATCGTCGTGTTCGAGGATTGCTGCGAAGGAGAATGGTATGAAGGCATACCCTTGACCGTCGTAGAATTTACTCATGAACTCCACCCTGGAGGGAAATATTTAATAATAAGTGATCGCTTCCTGGGTCTAGTAGCAGTGTATATAGGTTATGAACCGGGAGACCCTGGGTTCAAATCTCAGGTCAGGAAAAGCGATAATATCAAAACGGTTTTCCCAAAATTCATGGAATGAGTTAAAGTCAGGTAGACTACCGACTAATGTAAAAACTGAGACCAAATTATTTCTGTAACATTCTTGAAAAAAGTCTAGCGTTGACCTCACATTGAAGTGTGATAAAAGCAGATGGAAATAAATACTTTAACTATACATGAAGAAACTGGAGTAGGAAATTAAGTATTACCAATGCAGTCGCAGCGTATGCAGAAACGCTGACAACCCCTCCATGAGCACCAGGATGGCGAGCGTGAAGAAGGCCCACACTGCGAAGATGAGGTACATCACCACAGCGTTGGCGTACGACCGGCCCAGGCCCATCTTCAACACACGCTGCCATAGTACTGCGGATAGCTCTGGAATTAACGATATAAGAAAACCAACTTTTTTTATCAGATCTTGACGTTTACATTTTTGAGGCATCCTTGAAACAAGCATTATCGAACAGAATCTTTAGAATAATCTAAATAAATCTTAAAAATATCGATCAAAATCTTGATAATACTTCCATATTTATTTTTTGGAGTTAACAAACTAGTTAGTCCAAAACAAGCTAATTTCTAAATCAAAAATATCAGTCGGCGGCGCGGCGCGGCGTGATGTTTTAGAGAGTAAAAATTCTCGAATATCGATAACAATAATAACAGCATAAATTACATCACTAGCGTCGACATTGACGATTTTATTGGCTCAATTACGCATAATAAGGATTTGTGACGGTAACTTACGCGCATGCGCCAGCGAGAGTGCCCACAGTCGCAGGTAAGAGGCGGTGTGCGACACCGTGCCCAGCACATACTCGATGGTGTGTATCGCCTGAGTGATCATCGCTTCGCCCATGCCGCCATCTTTGGGCTTCTCCTCTTCATCTATGTCGCCACTCTCCACGCCTTGTTGGTACTACGCACAAACATATATTCAAGTATTATTGAGTGGTAGTCTACCACTGGTAGAGTTACGCTGTAGACAATAAACGTCTACAGCATGAATGGGCCGGCTCGACCTCTTGCTCGGCTCTAAAGTGGCAGCATGCTGTTGCGTTTCGTTTGTCGTTGTCGGTGAGTGAGATTTCCGGTAGCCCATTGCCCCCCCCCCCACCGATAGCGATTGCATTCTCCTATCCCTTTTCCCTCCCTTTCCAATTCCCTCCTTTTAGGTTGGCAACGCACCCATGGTTCTTTTTGTGTCTACCCAAGACACTATGGGCGGTGGATATCACATACCATCAGGTGACCTACTTGCTCGTTTGCCAGTCTTTTCTCTAAAAAAAACTATAGAACTAGAACATCAACTTTTCATCGAGCTTATTTCCGTCCCGGATGTGATAGACAAGCATATCACCATGTCTGACACAAATTCCAGACTCCTGGCTGATATTGAATAGCAAAATCTACTACACTGCCTAAACCGGGGATCGAACCCAAGACCTAAAGCCGGTAGTCGTACCGCGCTCGTAATATAACTATCCCACCGGGAAATCAATTCTTAATTGGTACTTCTAGACGAATTTCGTCTTATATTCTAGATACTAGATGATGAAGAGAGCCAACAGGCCTGCTGTTAATAAAAAAATTGCAGATATATGACAAGGGGCATGAGATTTCGCTTTCATAAATGATCAGACTCCACTCTGGGAAATATCTGATCCAGAGTTTTATTCCAATCAAGCACTTCGTATAAAACAGATAGTGTTGAAACCAGAACTTCTTATTAAATGAGTTTCTTACTAAAGATCTGTTCATGGAATTCTGTGAGTCACACAAACATTTGTCTCGGTGCGGGAATCGAACCCGCGTCTTCTCGCTTCACAGCCCACCCTCACTGGCTGTTTCACACAGACTGATGAAGAGAATCTTTAGCACGTTTGGCGAGATTATCACAATATTCGAGGCTGCGCTATCTGATTCTTACTTTCAAATTAGATGACGAGGGAACCCTCGTGATTTACGAACGTAAATCATAGTTTTCTATAAAATTCTCAAGTCGAAAATATTATTGCGTTTTACAAGTCTATACCTTTCGTTTGGCGCTCATCATTTCGTACACAGGTTTCCCGAACAGCATGACAGGCACACAGAGAAACGCCAATACCAGGAACGTCTTCTGAAGTTCGTCCTGTCCATCATACATGAACGGCTTGCATGGACCCTTCTCATCTGAGCTCTTCAGCAGCATCATATTTATGAAGATTATCAGCACTGAAGGGGCACATGATGTTCCTAATGCTGGGTCTAGAAGTAATCAAATATTCTTTATTGTAAACCACTTTCAAATCTTCTCTTACTAATTTATAAAAGCTAAAGTTTGGATGGATGGCTGTTGTTACTCAATCAAGCTAGAATAGCTGAACAGCGGCCTGAGCAGGAAAATTTCTGACAACCGTAAATGTATTCGAACTCGATGCGCGTCTAGGAAATTTGTATGAAATATTAACCAAACGTCATCAGTGCGCAGCGAACTCGAATACATTTACATTTACATTAGTTTTTCGTGCTCGGGCTACAGATTTTGATATTTCGCAAACAGCTAGTTTACAGTCTGGAATAGCACATATGCTACTTATCCCGCAAAAACGTACAGTGCCTGTGGGATAAACTTGTTAATTAATTTCCACGGGAACGAAGTCACGGAAAACAGCTATTTAACAACAATTACAAAGAAAATTACTTTTGAGTAGTAGAGTCACGCTGTAGACAATTACGTCTACAGCACGAATGGGCCGGCTCGACCGGTTGGATACCACTGTCTCACAGAAAACCGACGTAAAGTGGCAGCTCGCTGTAGTGTTTCATTCGGTGAGTGAGATTTCCGGTAGCCCAATTCCCCCTCCCTATCGTAATCCCTTTTCCCTCCCCTTCCATTCCATCTTTTTAGGTTTGCAACGCACCCATGATTCTTTTTGAATCTCGGGTGTCTATGGGCGGCTGAGATCACTTACCATCAGGTGACCCATCTGCTCGTTTGCCAGTCTCTGCTATAAAAAAAATAGTGCTCGGGCTGTGGTGGACAACGGGCGCTCTTATCGCTAAAAGTGATTTCTTGCAGACAACCTTTGTATTTCTATACAAAGGAATTCAGTTGGGTACAGACATTGCGAAGTTTATAACGGGGTAATGGTATCCTTGGTCAATGATAGAAACTGTATCAGAACAGCAAATTGCCCAGTTTAAACGAAATACAGATAAACTAGAATTTGATCAAATGCCCCTAATCCAACATGTTTTAATTATTGCCGAATATAACGTCATCCTTGAATACAAATCCCTTTTACAAAATCATAAAGCCGTAAGGTGTACTTTATTAAATCTAATTTGAAATTATATTTCAACTGCGTTATAGTATAAAATTGCATAACAGTAGCTTGATCGGATTTGTGCAATTTTAGGTATATTTAGATCGATATCTTCAAACAGTTAACGGATTATTTATTGCTTTGATGATAGCATCGGCGTAGCAAATGTTTGTAATCATGACATTATCAATGTAATGAAAATACAATTGTACACTGCAATGGCAATTTTAAAATGTGTGATGATTTATTTGACCAATAAGTAGGTTTATCTTTGAGGGAGGCCTATGTTCAGTAGTGGATATCATGACTCATGTAATGTTGATGATGTGTTTATTTTTATATGCGGTTTTATGATGCGGAACAGAATTGGCATACCCACATCTAATGCAATCTTTTTTTCGCAATTGTCATTTCAAGTGATACAGGGCTAGCCTATCGCCAAATTATATTGGGTAAAAAACATCACCTCTCACAAGTCATATGTGATTTTTCTAATAAATCTATTTTTTTCCGGTCCCAGTTGTCTCCGACGACGTTCAAGTGGCTAACTACAACCTGCGATAAATAAAGCCCAAATCTTCTTCCACTTTGGGTCTGGGTGTTGTGAGACCGAAAGTCTCTCGTAGTTCCTGATACCCACGACACAAGACTCGATCTTAGTGTGGGGTCAGGACTATGTATGTGACTGTTGGGTGTTATTTATTTATTTATTTATTTTACTTGCCTCTATCCTATTCCAATATGGGATCGGGGTAATTTGTAAGCATGTTGCAGAAAAAAAATGCCTGTAGTTTTTACATGCCTAACGTCAACTCCTTAGGCATCAAATCCTACCCTCCTAGCACGCGTACCACGAGATATCTGGATAATCGACTGTCAAAATGTTGTCTACATGTTGTTTACAATATTGTATGAAAATAAAGGACATTTTCAAATATTGTTAAAAAAAGACCTTGTAATAGTTACCTGTAGCCACTGCGGAGTACATCGTCCACTTCATAAACATCAGAATACAAAGATACCAGAACAATAATAACAGAAACACAATCTGAGGGATGTACTGGAGGAATATCATCTCGGGTCTCCTGAAGAAGCTGAAAAAGAAGGGGGTAATTACAATTCACTCAGATTGAGTAGTGGATATTGAAGTAAGGAGTGTTCGAGGATTGTGTAAGTTCAAATATTCTGAGTGAAAAAGACAAAATAAATAAAAGACCGTTTTAGTTATGCCTCTAAATATAAGCAGAATTTTGGTAAAAAAATTAGTGTTTAGAAAATAATTATGTTAAATTTTATTTTCTGATGCTCTCGAAACAATAAGTCTATCGAATACCACAGGACCTCAGAGATTCAGCCTTAGAATTTCGTACACTTCTTCTATTTAATGATAAGATTATTAATCTTTGATACTTTTCTTAGCATCTGATGTAGCTGTTTAGATATATATTTTTATCGTTTTTATTTTTTTTCTGGAAATTCTTGGAGGAGGAACTTCAGCAGTGGACGTCTTGTGGCTGATGATTATATTATTACACGTTCGTATGAACAATCTGAGATTTAAACTTACAAAAGCTTCGAACGCTCCTCTAATAATTCTAATTTCTATGTAATATAGTAATTACTTGAAGTTTACCACACTCATAGTCACACCGAACGCCATGTGTATCACGCCGAATATTATAGATAGTTTCATCTTGAAAGAGTTTAGAAATATTATATTGTTGGCTGCAAACTGGAAATAAAAAATCAGTTTAATTATGATAGAAACAAAGATCCACAGATCATCATCGTTTATACTAAAATCCACCAGAAGAGGTTGGCATCAGGGAGGTGGCCGGTCGTAAAAAGTAAGTCAAACTCTTTCTCCAACATGGTTTAAACTGTGTGTTGATCCGAAATTAGACTGAGTAAAGATAAGTTGAAGACAAGTAGATAACATTGAATTTATTTTTTTATCTGATATCTGAATTAGGTAAGTTCTAGACAATAAAACTCGTATTAAGCTTATTGGCTCCATTGCAAGTTCAATTACAGTCAATACGAAATAAAGAACCCGAACATTATGTTTCATCTAAAAGAATTTTAATCACTCAATTAATTTGATTGGGTGGACGCTAGATTACAACACTGCCTCAGCTACAGGCTGAAGGTCAAGTTAATTTGTAATGACGGTTTTCATTTTCATATAACCAATATATAGAGACTGTCCCGCCCACACACCCGCCATTGTAACTCCTGTAAGCCAGGATCAACAATGTCATGCATTTTACGACACCGAGCATTGAAGCTTGGCGAGTCTCAGATAATGCAAAATTGTCTTCATCCCGCAACGAAATTAATCAAACTGAAAGATAGGGAGGAGTTGGAATTATAAGGTTTCGACTTCCCTCCGTAAAAATGCAGGAGACAATGTAATGAACTAAAGAGGCATCAACCTCTTACATAGGGATATTTAAAACTGGAGGCCAGATGTAAAGCACCACGGAAATAATTTTAGTGGGTCCCATCATGCGAGCTATTAAACTTGATTCCAATAATAGGTATGGCAAAAACGGCGGAATGCACGGAAATTCGTCCTAATTTCCACAAGGTCCATATAGTATACAACTCCAGATTTTATTTGCATATAACATGCATGCATGCATATAACCAATATATGGCTACTGTTACACATTAATGATTAACATTTCTGATACAAGAGTATATATATGTACTTTAAAAATTACCTGCCAAGCGGGATCCAGCCCGAACGGGTAAGGCGTCTGTGTATACGCAACAGCGGGGTCCAATTCTAGCATCTTATGAGCCTTCAGCGTGCTATTATCGTATACATTTCTCCATCTACTGCCAAAGATATTGAGTGATTTCGAGAACATGTCGTTGTATATCAAACCAGTGTAGATCGAGAATACACCCATAAGTAAGATGATGTAGCGGCCGGCGAAGAAGATATTCCATATTTCGTTGTCAGTGTTGATGTTCGAGAGACGTTTCTCGAATTTGACGATGATAGCGGCGAATATTGTCATTATGAGGCCGTGGCCGACGTCGCCGAACATCACGGCGAAGAGGAATGGGAATGTCACGATCGTGTACAGAGCTAGAACAAATATCAAACATTTCGTGATTTATGAGAAGGTAGTGATTGCCGTTGGTCTGGATTCGTAAATTTTAGATCAAACAACGTATACTCGTATGTTGGTAAACAATTGTTTTATTGTAGCTTGGTAAAGTGAAGTGATAGATCTGTTACTCTAGCAGCTATATTAATAGCTGCCAGAGTTACAGATATGTCTAAGACTAACACATTTTTGTAAATGGACAAATTTTGGAGTAATTATTAAAAAATATAAGCGTGAGACATAGAAACAAAAGTTATACTATACCTGGATTAACTTCTCTGTAGCTGGCGATTCCATAGGAATCAATGAGGTTCTGGAAGCCCTTGGTGAATTTGTTAGTTCTGTTGAAAGTTGGAGGAACTTCTCTTGTGGGGACGCAATGTAGTATAGAAGGTATTGGACTGCCGGTTGCTTTCTATGAAAAGTCGTTAGTTTTTAGGTATTGATTCGATTTCATTATTCACATATATATTTTAACTTTACCCACAATAACATTGCACATCAACTTCATTAAAGCCTTTACTACGTTTATCAACCTTATTAATATCTTTAATTCGTTAAAAAGGTGTTTCATAAAACAAATTGACTGTATACATATGTCTTGTGAGCACTTTTGTTATTGAGAGATGTTCACTGTTTATATCACGGAATGTTTGCTATTCTACTACAGTGAGAATATTTTCAGAAATCAGCGATGTATGATATCTTAGTAAAACTTTAAGTTCAGTAAAGTTTGATAACACAAAAGGACCATACCACTCCGACATCCAAAGCCTTCTTCACGACTTCGATGTCACGGCGCGGCACCCAGCACTCGGCTATAAGGCACTTCTTAATGATGTCCATACTGAACATGTTGAGGGTGTGGTAGATCGCCTTCTCCTTCCGAACCACCACCATCCATGTGCTGAGGTCGCGGGCTATGTTGGTCAGGACCAGCCTTCGATGTTGCTCGGTTTGTTCTAATACCTGAAGTGACGATATTTAATTGAAGATAAGCTAACCATTGGTCTATTGTTATCATTTCATAGTTTATGGGTTTTGAATAATTCTTGGAACATCGAGTGAGGCGACTAAAGGGAGACTGGATAGATAGCCAGTTGATGCAGTTGAAATATTACACCATTAGTAATGATTTCTAAAGATTACGCTGATGTTACACATTGATATAAAAATGCTACCCATGACGACGTGATAAACAGGTACGATATATGTACGTATATACAACGTGACAAATAGCGATAAAATACGTTAAAAGCCAAACATTTTCATCTAATAATTCACGAAAATAATCTGCACGTCTTCAAGCACTCAACACTAGATGATGTATTATTACTATTTATTAGATAAAATCGTAAGGGGAAGGATGAAGATGGACGGTATCTTTACTAGAATTGGTTCGTTGCTGACCTTGATGACCTTTTCGATTCAAAATATAACTTCTAAGTTATCCAAAGCTGGAAATTATCCATCAGGCTTGTCGACTATGATACGAAGTCATTGAAATGAGCTTACAAAATGCAAAAGGCATGCGCTTGCATTAATTAAATATTTTGATACCATCTCCAGGTCCTTGATCCTGGTTTCCACTCCTGCTAGCATCTCCAGCTGGTCCTTGTAGGTGGCCGGGCAAGGGTATAAGGTCGCTTTGAACCCATGGCACACCTTCTTCACGCGGAGCTTGATCTGCTCGCCGTGGAAGAACACCACAAACACTGTCTTCTGGAGATCGTGACCCTGCAATATTTGGAAAATAATTTTATTATAAGCTTTGTATTGCTCGTATACTTGGTTTAGTGGCAGTGTATAATGAAGTACAAAGGGAGAATCTGGGTTTGAATCCAAGGTGGGACAATGCGATTTTTTGACCGTCAGTCAGGCCGCCGGTAAAAACTAAGCCAGCACTTTTTTGGCCGACCACAAATACGTACCTCTGGTACGTTTTGGCAGAAATACTTGTCACCGCAGTACCCTTAAAGTATTTTAGTTCTTATTGCATTAAATGAGGAGCAGTAAAATTTATTATAGTTGTTATTAATTACTGAACCGAAGTCTACTTCAAAGATAAGACTAGTATATTTATCTAACATTGACGTATTTGGGGAAGTCCGTCAGTCGGTAATTCCGTCTAGCATTTTCTCTGGATCATAGTTAATATCAAAGAGAATGTATTCATTACGTTTAGCTACCAGTCTGTGCAGGACTTCTCCGCATTGACCATAATTCTAATTTTAAGATTTTTCCCTATCTACTGCCTCGGTGGCGTCTCAGTCTCAGGTTCGATTGCGGAGCGTTCGAGCACGGTTATATTAAGTGGTAAGGTGATTTCCAATTCGGTATCAGCCCGGAGTCTGGAATTTGTGCCCGATATGGCGACAGTCTCGCCCCCTATCATATCTGGGACGGAATTAGGCTTATTTACAAGTCAGAGAGCTTAGAAAATCTTGTTTATAGCATATATTTATAAGTCCGCAGTGCAACAACCCCAAGACGCTGGTCGTTAATACAGCATGAAATTACTAGTTCTTAACATAAGTTGCGTCTAGAAAATCAATATTTGCGGTCATTACCCCGGTCACTTGTCCGCAGATCGTATAGTTAAAGGTTTGTGGGTGTTGATTTGATTTTAAATACGGTATTTAGGAATTTAATTGTAGGTGTAAAGTCCGTAATCTGATGGAAAATGACGATAGTATAACGATAACTAATGATGATGAAAAAGTCACTACTACACTGCAGCATAAATAGGCTGGAAATAAAAATATTCCTTATGTCATTTTCTATAAAACCATTCATTAACGCAATGAGGTGCGTTACACTCATTTTGTACTTAGACTTAAAAAAAAAAACGGTACCCAGGTTGTTTTAGATTTTATTATTTTATTAGAAGAGGTAAATGCGATTGTGGGTAGTTGTGGTAAGTCACCAATCGCTACCGTTCATTTACATCCAAAATTCGTAGGTGCGTGTACCGTAGAGGAGAGGTAAAGACTGGGGTAGGAATTGGGGTTATTGCCCCCGCCAATGTCGCTGACCACACAAAAGTATAATTGGAATTATTGTAAAAAAAAAACTAAAATAAAGTTGCTAGAAGCGTAGCCAAATACTTTTCAGCTCACAATTCCGAGATGTTTTGACATAGGTGTTAAATGTTTTTCACTTTAATGTTAATTTAGGAATTCACCAGAGGCTCAGAAAACATATTTTAACGGACTTAACAAAAAGGGCAGGTTCTCAATCTCGAATAAGTGCTGTGGTAATTAGTAATATCATAAATATTTTGGATATAAAATATGTAGGTATTCAGAACTATACAACTGAACAGTATCCAACAATTTATTTTTAAATAATCAATATGAAATCGATCGCTTTATACTCGAGTCGGCCTCTATGATTGCTAGTTGCTTCCACTTGACAGTGATTGGCGATCAATTCCAATGGCGAATGCAATTACAAGCTAAAAGAACTGAATAATAGCTTTCATCAAATGTTTTGTAAGATAATTTTCTGTGTCGGATAGCCAAAGATTTTTAATGCACTTGTGTCGTTAGCCTATATTGCTTTGTAGTTTCACCTGGCATTAAAGACGGGAGTAAAGACGCTTTAAATAATAATGGGTTTACATCTGGCTCGAAGGACCAAAAAATGTGCGAGTACAACACAAGGATACGGTTGTTTTGAAATTATAAGTACGTGTAAGATGTTGATGGTATCTGGAGCTAGCGGGTTACCACCATTACTTATAGTAATACTATTATAATCTTACTTCGTTTTTTGTATGGGAATCGGTACAAGGTGGACCGACGACCTGATAAAGGTCGCAGGAAGTCGCTGGATGCAGGCCGCTTCCAACAGGTCAATCTGGAAATCTTTGGGGGAGGCTTATGTCCAGCAGTGGATGTCCTATGGCTAATGATGATGATGATCATGAAGATTATAATACTGCAATAAGAGGTGGTAACCCCGCTGATCGTACCATGTGCGTCCATGTGAATGGCATAAAAACAGAATAGATAGGACTGGGCAGGACGTTTTAGAGGAAGATATTCAAATCTTTAATTCTGGAAATAGGACATTATATATTACTTTACCTATATTCAGCAGTGGACGTCCTATAGCTGATAATGATGATGATGATGATGATGATATTACTTTTAATTGTCAACTAATGAGAATATGAAAACAATGATCTCAAAGTGGAGGTTGCTCAAGACCGGGCCAAGTTGAAGCGTTTAAGTACCTAGCGGACCTTGACAACGCCAAGAAAAATAAAGTTTTATACTTGTAGTTTAATGTTTATTTTCACACACATGTTAATGTTAATGAAACAATTGCTGTATTCGACTTGCGTGGCAACAGACCTTTGATCGACTGATTTATTACTTTCGCCACACGCCTATACGCTGACCGAACAATAAATAAAAGGAGGAAAGGAAATATACAAAAGTATGTTTTTTATCAAATGAAAGCTTTTCTAGCTTTATCGACCGACTTCAAAAAAGGAGAAGGTCTTTAATTCATCTGTATTTTTTATGTATGTTCTCTGATATCTCAGCCAAATGTGGACCGATTTCAAGATTATTTTTGTGATTGATAGAGCTTATTCCAAGGGTGGTCCCATATAAAATTGGTCCATTAAGTTTTTAAACTGATTTGATTTGATGCTTATTTTCTAATAGATGTTTTTGTATACTTGATGACACATACGTTTTTAAACTTACAGAAATTAACATTTTCTCTTTTCTTTTTGACGATGATACTGAAGAAAAATCTCACGGAGTCATAAAATACATACATACATATCACGCCTGTATCCCCGTAGGGGTAGGCAGAGGCGCACTAGCGAACTAGAACACCCACTTTTCGCCGAGCTTAGTTCCGTCCCAGATGTGATAGGGGGCGAGCCTATTGCCATATCGGGCACAAATTCCAGACTCCGGGCTGATATGGAAAAATCCAATATCACTTTGCCCGACCCGGGGATCGAACCCGAGACCTCAGAACCGTAGTCGTACCGAAATACCACCACGCCACCGAGGCAGTCATAAATGTACAAACTATAAATGTATTATGAAACCTAAATGAATGAACTGCCCAAATAGCAGCCCTGCATTACGACACGGCACTTGGACTACAGAAATAGATGAATGTGTAGAGACAATAAAATATGTGCGCAACCGTTTTAGCGTATGGCAAACAGATGAATGTTATTGGAAACGAAAATAATGGGTCGGATGTAAAAATAACCGTGGAAAGTTTGCCATGCGCCCGGTTCCGAATGTAACTGCCACATAGTGATGGAACTCGGATTTGTCAAGCGATGTTTTTTAATAGTCGAAGTTAATTTGAAATAAAAGTAGGAAAGTTCTTTTCTTTTCCACACGCTTTCTCCTTACTCCAGTATAAGGTTGGCAACACACTTTATCAAGCATGTTGCAGAACGAATTTGGCTTAATTTTAATACCGACAACTGGCCTAATATAAATCACCTCTGGGTGCGGGTAAATCGGGTAAAATTGGAAAATCTAGACCGACAATTCATGACTAAAGAAGCTATAAGACAATGATACGAAGTAAAGTGCAGAGGAAATAATAATAAAATATTAATTCTGGCACCTGTGTCTTTACTGTCCAATACCCGGGCAAGGACTTCCTGGACTAAGGAGAGGTTAGGATCCAAAAAGAGTTTAAATACAAACAAGTCTAAAAACTTAAAAACCGAAGAGATCCTTATGACATCTTTACCAATATATGGGACCGCTCTTCGAGTAAACTAAATGAAACAAAAATAATAAATAACTGTATATCAACATACCGTGACAGGGTCCTTCAGCAGCTCATCGATCTGCGCCTGCTTGAAGAATATGTTTCCATGGGATATCCTCCACAGCATCCTCTCAAAGGAATGCACGCGTCCTGTCGCCACGGTCCCCGCTATAAACCCCAGGTGTCCCAACACAGCATCATTGTTGTATATCTGGACGGTGGCCGATATCTTCCTCTGGGCGCTGTGGTCTTGAAAGAACGTCTGCATCTTCTCTATAAGGAGTTTCAGCTCTTTTAAAGAAAGGTAGTCGCTCTTCAAGTTTCTAGCGTTGCGGGTGATCTCTTGAATCTCTGATTCTATATAGTCGATTCGTTCCTGGAAAATAAATATAAAGTTTATGTTTCATTGTGTTTTTTAACCCTTGACTCCAAACGAGAGGTGTTATAAGTGGATGTGTATCTGTCTGTAGCTCCTTAATGGTTGAACCGATTTTCATTTAGCTAGTTTTTTATAATAGAAATTAACGAGCAGATAGGTCATCTGATGGTTAATGATCTTCACCGTTCATGCCCCCCCCCATAGTTATGGTAGCATTATCAGCCGTTGAAGAAGATAATAGTTGTTGGGAGGAGGAGATTTGGGTCACGATAAATCTTATTCAAAACCTGCCAATTTACTTCGGTTTTCTCTAAGACAGTGGGATCAAATCGGTGAAGTGGGTTCATTCGTGCTGGAGACACGACTGTCTATGGATTGGCTCTACAACTTAAACTTGGTAGAACCCACCAGTCATATACATAGTCCTGATAGTCCTGGCTCCACAGGACAATTAGAGTCTTGTGTCGTGATTATTAGAAACTACGAGAAAAATATTTGTGGGCCAAATATTTGCCTCGATGGGGATGAACCCGCGGCCTCTCGCTTCACAGTCAGCTACTCGCGGCTACAGAGGATGTAGACAGTACTGTGTTAATGCTATTAATACTTAGGTCAATTGAGGTGAATTCGCAAAGAAACATTGGTTATGAGATAAGCCACAGTAATGTGGTATTACGCGTCGCTACAAGAATGTTCATAGGCGTATAATGGTAGATGACAAAGTACAGCAGGGTTACCACGACCTCTTATAGCAGTATTATTATAATCGTTCTTCGTTTGTTTTGTATGGGAATCGGTATAAATAAAATTATAATAATACTGCTATAAGAGGTGATGGTAACCACCCTCAGTCTCTCTTGTGCCGCGTTGTAATGCGGACGCATCGCTGACGCGTATAACTTACTTTATATTATACAGTGCAGCGCGGCGCAAGCCGATGCACGAAATTAGTCGCCATGAGTAATGAACTTGTGGCGAATGAGCTGCTGGCGTTCCTGCAACAGAAGCTGGACGTGATGGACGAGGTGTCTGCTGTCCAGATCTGCACCACGAACTTCAGCGAGGAACACATAGCAGCTGCCAAGCTGTTGCTGTACACCACGCTGAACAAGCGTGATCAGATGGTGTCCCGCCGCCGTGACGGGACGAAGAAAAGCGTGCAAGACATCATCACGCTGCTGAAGGAGACCGACCCGGACGACGTGCCGACGTTTGTGGCGAAGGATCTTAATAAGCTGCCTCCCGTCACCTTCGACCACGTCGACGTAACCAGCCTTCTGAAGGACATTGTCTTTCTGAAGGCCAGCCTTGCGGATATGCAACGGCAGTTCGATGCTTCCCAAACCGCCGTGGCCCATTTACGCAAAGAAGTAGATGAGCTGCGTAATACATCGGTGGTAAATAGGTCATCAACGGAGGCATCATACGTCAACACGCGTCGTGGAGCTGGCCTCGATACATCGGTGGCTAGCTACTCGTCAGCAATTTTGTCGCCGTCGCATTCGTCGACTGCTGAGCCAGCGGAATGCGCTGCAAGCCCGCCCCGTTGCCCCGCGCCCGTCCCCGCGGCTGCTCCACGTAGTGCTGCTCGTAACATCGGCCCCGTCTTGCTGCCCGTGCCTGTAGCCCCGGCGAAATCTAATTCTCGAGATTTTGCCGGCGTCGCCGTGAGCGCCTCTGTCGCTCCCACAATGCAGCCCGTGCCAGAATCGGCAACGAACCGGGCTAATAACGACGGTTTCGTGACGGTGCTAAGGAGGAAGCATCGGCAGCGAGCTACCGTGAACCGCTGCGGCAAGGCTCCTCAGGAGCCCAACATCATCGTGCGTGCTGCACAGCCGAACACTCCGGTGTATATCTCCCGCCTGCACTACACCACTAATGCGGAGAACATCGTGGAGTACGTCCGTCAGAAGACAGGATACTCGGTGAGGGTGCAGCTGCTGGAGTCGCGCCGCAACGTCAACTTTAAGGCGTTTGTGGTGCGCGTGCCGAACTGTTTGCTGCACCTCATCCTGGAGGAGGACTTCTGGCCGCAGGGCGTGGTGTTTCGCCGCTTTCGCGGACAAGTGCCACACGAACGCACAAAGACATAGTGTACAGTGATTTTATATTTATTATTATGTATGTTAGCTTGTAAGGTATTTATCTCTGGGCCGTAGTTGCCTGATAATAAATAAATAAATAAATAAATAAAAATAAATAATAAATAAGGGTAGGTAGAATAAGGTTATATTAGGTTTGAATGTCCTTATACTCATTCCATCCCGCTTTTATTCATACATACATACATACATAAGCTCACGCTTGTATCCCCAAAGGGGTAGGCAGAGGCACACTAGCCAACTAGTACACCTACATTTCGCCGAGCTTAGTTCCGTCCCAAATGTGATAGGGGGTGAGCCTATCGCCATATCAGGCACAAATTCCAGACTCCGGTCTGATATGGAAAAATCCAATATCACTTTGCCTGACCCGGGGATCGAGCCCGAGACCTCAGGACGGTAGTACTGGAGTACAACCACGCCACCGAGGCAGTCGCTTTTATTCAGGTCTTGTTATTCTATAAATGTATCAACATAGGCGGTTATAATTCTATCTATATCGCCACACTCCCACGATTGCGGTCTCATACGATCTACTTTGTAGGAACTCGGAGGCGAGCTAGATATATTGTTCAAGGGCTTAGTAGATAAATGATACCTAGACTTATGTAAATTACATAATTGATGTTGTTTATTTGATTCCTAAGCCTTGTAAGGCGTGTTTTCTTAAAGCCGCGTCTCCTGTACATGTTTTTTGGAAACAAAACACTAAAAACATCTACACAAAACAAGAGTTTTCATTGTCTTCTGCTATATACCTCTATATATAACAATGGACCATAGACAAAAAAATATAGAAATACCACGTTTTGTGTAATGTTTTAGGCTGAGATATATAGAGCGTACTTCGACTACGTCTAAGTCAAAAAACGAACTCAGTAAGGATTTGGAATTTTTAAATCGAACTTTTACTTAGTCCGAGTCATTTTGTTACAAGAAAATCTTTGCTTAGTCTGTCTGTCAGACTATTTTTCTTGTAAATAATGGCTCGGACTAAGTCAAAGTACGCTCTATAGCTCTCAGCCTTAGTTGAGGAGACGTGGCTTAACATTTGCCTGATCTGATGCAGATCACCCAGTATTTCACCCGAGGAGCTTGTGACATATCTTGGTTGGTTGGGATACATGCTTGTGTCCCTGTACTTGCGTCGGTCAACCATGACCTGTCGCTGGTCCCTCGATATGCTTCTTCTCTAATTGGAGAAAAAAAAGCATTTATGCAAACCAGCATAATGGTGATCAGGGGTATATTCCCGTGGCCGGCCTAAAAAGCGCTGGCTGGACGTTCTGCAGGAAGATATGAGAGCCAATGGTCTCACTATGGAGGATGCTCAAAACCAAACGAAGTGGAAGCGTTTAAGTAGGAAGGCGGACCCTGGCAGATGGCAGGGATAACGCCAGGCAGAAAGAAAAACAAATATTATGTGGTCGCTGGTTGTTTCGGAGTGCACTGTTTTTACCATTTGATACCTTTAATAATATAAGCCCTGTAATATTACTCTCCCACTGCTGGGCACGGGCCTCCTCTACCAATATTATACCAAACTTAGTCTAGGTACCTTGATACCTTTAGTGGACTTGAATAAAAAAGCTTCTAGCTCAATGAACTGTGCAAGTTAGGATTGACCATATCTTGTAAGGACATTCCGGGTTATGAACCTGCACAAAACAAGATAATACTCAATGGATTATCTGTCCGTTTGTTTGCTTCATTGAGCACTCCTTTATCAGTACATGTGTACAGTTATTTCTTTACAGCGTCATTGAGTGCCGGCTTTATTAGTTGATTGATAATGCACTTGTGTTTAGGGTTGTCAGTTGTCACACGACATGCTTTTATTTTTATTAGAATTTATCATAGCTCACGTCTGTATCCCCGAAGAGGTAGGCAGAGGCGCACTAGCCAACTAGTACACCCACATTTCGCCGAGGTTCGTTCCGTCCCAGTTGTGATAGGGGGCGAGCCTATCGCCATATCAGGCACGAACTCCAGACTCCGGGTTGATATGGAAAAATCCAATATCACTTTGCCCAACTCGGGGATCGAACCCGAGACCTTAGGACAGTAATCGTACCGAAATACAACCATGCCACCGAGGCAGTCAGAATCAGAATTTATCAACTCAGTCAAAATGGACTTGTAGAACTACTGGTATCATAATATTTATGTTAATATTAACAAACTATGTATTAGTTTATCTTTTTATATATATTTATATAAGTATTAGGATTTTTAAAATATTTTTATAATCATTCTTCTTTTATTTTTGTTTTTGTTTTTCATTTATTGTACACTACTGCCTACTTTATGCTCGCTTCTTTCCATACAAAGGTTGTCTGGAAGAAATCGCTATCAGCGATAAGACCGCCCATTGTCGACCATAGTTTTTTTTTTTTTTTATTGGCATTAGA